>JAQPPZ010000175.1:21390000-23854468 GCA_028583015.1 Wollemia nobilis | reverse complement strand
ATTAATCAATGAAGTCCACTATGTTCTAGTATTGTCATGGCTTGAAGTCATATGTGTAGTTATAGGTAATTGTCTAGTTGTAGTGTTTATTAAAGAATCATATAAATGAATAAAAATTACTTTGGGGATTATAAGAAAATATGGATGATGTAAAAATGATTAATGGAACTAATTGAATGGAAATAGAAATAATTGATTGGCTTAAAGTGATAGTGGAGATTGAATGTGACAATGGAGGTGATGATGAAGACATTGGAGGGGGTGAAGTGGATAAAACTAAAATAAGAGGGGTTTGTGAAGGGAAAGAAATGGTATAATTTGGAGATGTTAAAAGTATCTGAGAATCATCATAACTTGTAAGTGCTAAAGGAATGAGGTTTTGTGTAATGGTAGGTTTTTAAATTCTTATTTACAATGAATATATCATCTTTACACATTCCACCTATGTATTTGTATCTTTTGACTCAAGACTCCAATGGTAATTTGAGTGTCCTATTTGTAAGTAATAGCTTCTTTTTAGGAGGCATATTATGGATGAGTGGGACTACTTGAAGTACTCAATCCCAATGTGAAATTTGTAGATATATAAAGAGTAATATTTGGGGGAAGCATTATTGTTAGTGTTGGAATAATCCTCAAATATAATACAATTCCATGGATTATTATTGGATATGATTCTAATGGATTTGATATCCCTTTAGATTGTAATCCAAAACCTCTAATTACTATATAAGTTGTCATTCCAACTCCAAATTGATGTTGTGTCAAGTTGAATGGTGGCTAACTTATTATTGGATCTACAAAAGTATCATTAACTTAAGGTGCAATTATTATTGTTGAAATTATTGATGACGATACAACATTAAAAGTGCTTTCTCTTTACTTTCACTTATGAATTTTGAGGTGCCTTCACTTGTTTCTTTTTCTTGTTGTTCCTTTTGCTGCATCGCTAGTTTTTCTAACTTCTCTCTTCATTTAAACCATGATTTTAAGTTGTAGAGGATTATAATCCTTGTATTTATTTGTTAATAAATCATCATCATCAAGTTTTTTTGAGGTTTTTGGATCCATAGAATATTCATTCTAGATTCTATTGAACTTAATATTGTATTTTCATTTCTTAATAGATGCTTATATATCTTTGGTTTTAATTCTTGAGACTCAAGAATTCTAAGATATTTTCTTAAATTTTAGACTACATTGTTAGATAATTATTACATTATTTACAAGATAATTGAAGAGACATGAATATAAATAAACATGATAGTCTCTAAAGCATTAATATTCTCTTGAGAATCCAAGAGATATCTCATTGTATATAGTTGTACAACCCATATGTATTTCTTAATAAAACAATCTCCTTTTCTTGCTCTATCCTTCATTGGTATCATAGTAGGTTCTAAAATTTTTATTTTCAAAGTGTGGACAAGTTCAAAAACCTATAATTTTTATTGCTACTATGACTTATGTTTGTGTTGAGTGGATATTTTACCCAATTGCAAAATCCCCATCATATTCAGGGTATTAATCCGAAAACCCTCTCTTGCAAAGAAGTTAAAAACAAAAACTTCTCCAAGGTTCTGCTATATAAGCATTGCACATGTGTATTTGAAAGTAAAATAATCAAGAATAACAAGTGCTAGAAACAACCCAATGATTTGCAAGTAATTGTTAACAAGGGGCCTACTAGTTTAATTTATTTGTGCTTTGTGATTGATTTCCTTAAATTGCAATGAATGTGCCTTTGTGCAAATTGATAAAATGAAGTGTTACTTCTTTGATTATCTTTGCATTACTTTGTCTTACCCTAAATCCTTGTTAGTGGGTTTATTTTATCTTCAGATTAAAATGCAAAGTGAGAAAGCACGTGGAATTGTCCATTTAATTTTAAAATCTATGCCTTTAATATGAGATTCATTTGCAGTTAGTAGGTTCAATATTATCTTCAAAATTAATGCTCTACTAATTGCAAAGTTAGAAAGTCAGAAAGTTAGCAAGTTAGTACGTTATAAAGTTGGCATTCATTTGCTCTATCTACACTTAATGTGAGTTTGAGGGTTAGTGGAGTTAGCAATTCCTTTTATATTTTATTACGTACATGAAATATGTACGTGTTGTTGAATTTTCCACTCCATTTATTATCTTTTATTTAATGTGAAATAGTAGTCAGTAACCCTCCCTCCTAGATTGATTTTATCTTGTTTATGCAAAATGAAAAGTTGTGCAAAAATGTTCCTTTTAATGCCCTGAAAAGTGATCCAAATAAGTGTGTATGTAAGTGCTTGTGAATTAAATTATTTGGATCATGTGCACTCCAGATTTCCCAGATCATATTTATGAATCAAATGAGACCTTTTGGGATTCTGAGTTTCAGATTAAAAGACTTAAACAAATGGGGCTTGCAAAAATAAAAGAAAACTTGCAGAAAAAAAAATAAACTACCACTAAGCTAATATAAATCTAGAATATAAGTGCAAACACAATAAGGCATCATTATCCCCTACCTTGCAAAACCAGAGATTATGAAAAATCTTAAGGGTAACCTGATCTAAACAAACCTGCATAAACACAATTTGGTTAAATCAAGTGCTAGACTCTAAGGAAAACAAACCCTGCATTCAAATGAACCTTCACGTAGTGCAACCTCCTAGAGCATTTAACACTAGATATAAGTCCACAAAATGCAGTAAAAAGGTTAAACATTAAATATAGAACCCTCAAAAATAAATCTTCTCCAGTATTGCTCACAAGGTGTAAGTTTCCGTATTTGTATGCATTCAAATATCAAAATGATATACCTTTGATTACAAAAAAATTCTAGCCCCTTGAAAATGGGCTTCCATGGGTATTTAAAGTTTTCAAGAGCCTTTTCATTTCAACTTCCTTTACAAAAAATGGAAGCACAATGTGAAACAAAATACACAAAAATATAAACCCTCTTAAGCTCTTACAAAACTCCTGAAAATAATAAAAAAATACCCTAAAACAAATTACCCTCCTTTCCTTATATCTCCCATTTTCTTTTATCTTTAACCCACATATAACCATATATGTATCTTGAAAGAAATAAAATATAGGCTAAAGTTAAAGCATTCGGGCCTATATATAGAACATAGCAAATAACCTTATAAAATCAACAAAAATTTAAGGTTTATTAAACCTTCATCACCTTTAGTGCCTGAAACCTTCAAAAAAAATTATTTTCCTTGTGCACCCCCCTTGCCACAATTTGAACCATGATGGAAGGGACATGAATGCAATGCCTCAGCCATGATGGTGACAACCTGGGTCGTGCTTAGACCCTAGGTTGCCTTCTCTTTAAAATCTCATGATGGTGACATGTTCTCTGCCAGCATCTTCCCCTTCTAGATTCATGAGGCATTGAATGTAATGAAGTACACCATTGCCCTCCAACTCAGCTTTAATCCTCCATCGAGCTCTTTAGAAATAATGAACCGCCCTTCCACGCTTTGTTTCATTCCTACAAAATATACTCACTATGCAAGATATGTTTTTGAATGTCTTTGACACTATGAGATTAGGGTTCATTAGTTTCAACTTGCATGGGAGAAATGACTTGTTTAAGCCCTAATGTCTCCTACCCTACTACAAATTCCTAGTACTATCTCCTACCAACGGAAGCCATTGATTCACTATCAACCATCCTTAGACTACTCTAACAGTGGAGCGTCCGTTTATCCCACATTTTGAGTGTAATAGGTGAATCCTTGCTTAAATGGTCCCTACCACATAATGCTTATCATTTTTAAGACTTCCAACATGGGATTCAACCTCATTCATTGATGTTGCCATGTGTATGGTTGAGGTATTTTCACTGACTGGGACTTTATCCCACCTTCATCATGCGGGATATGTTAGGTGGTTTAAAAGTAATCAGTTGCTAGTGTTACGTTAGCTACCTCTGGGTAGCCTACTATCCTTGTGCTAGTGTTTACTGTCACCTTTCATTTTTGGCCACTCCCGCATTACCACATGTCCTTCGTGCCTTGTGTTCTCACTGATCGTGCTCCCTTGGGTCTTCTACCTATGGGGGTTAAAAATATTTTTAGCACGCCATGCGTAATAAAAGGATTCACAACCATAATTAAAGCATAAGTAAAGGACCTTGTGACATAAGGAAACTATTGATTAATGAAATTAAACCAAACATAAACATAAAAAGAAAATTAACCTAACACCCAAAAATTAAAAAAATTACAAAACTTAACCTAAACACTAAAATAAATAGAATGAAAACTTGAACAAAAAATGACACAACAAATTGACAATAAAAATTGTCACGATAAATTGACAATAAAAAATAACACAAAAGGAACAACAAAACCAAATGATTTGAGCAATAAAAATAACAATAATTTTGCTAGCCATAGTAGCAAAAAATCAAGCAATAACATGTAACTAAAATTGCTAGCAAAAATGACCCCATTATTTTTTTTATATTAAATAAAAAGAATCATGAGTTAATTGGGTCAAAAGTGCGAACCAAATTGCTCAATTATATCCCATTAGTCCAATTTTCAAAAAATTTCAAGTGGGTCCCCAAAATTGGGGTTAGTTGTGAGATAGTCATAAAAAATGGCAACTCTGCTAGGAAATGCTTTTAAGCATTTTCAGTGAAGAACCCAATTCTAAAATTAATGAAAAAAGGTTATAAAATTATACACCATTCAGCGACATACAAGTAAAGCAAGGTCAACTGAGGTGAATCATCATATCGCGATAACTGAATTCATGTTTCCATCGGAGTAGACATTGGCTTGCAATCAGTGATGCGATATTTTTCTAATAGGGTCTTGGCATATTTTTTTTGAGACACTTTGATGGAGTGCTCCTTCTGGTCGACTTCCGGACCAAGACAATAATGGAGAAGTCCGAGATCCGACATCTCAAAATATTGACACAAGTCTCTTTTGACAGTAGAAATCATTGTTTCGAACTCCCTGTAATGAGCAGATCATCAACATAGAGTACAAGCAACACTATTTCATAACCCTGTTTCTTAAAATAGAGGTTTGCATCTGATGGACATCTCTTAAAACCATGCTGCAAAAGGTGATGATCCATTTTTATATACCAAGCCCGAGGGGCTTGTTTCAAACCATATAAGGATTTTACCAATCTGCAAACTTTCTGCCGTTGGCCTTCCACTTCAAATCCTTTCGGTTGAGTCATGTAGACTTCTTCTTGGAGATCACCATTTAGAAAAGCACTCTTGACATCCATTTGGTGTACTTTCCACCCATATTGCGCTGCCATAGCACAAAGAACTCGAATGGTTGTCATCCTAGCAGTAGGTGCAAAAGTTTCCTCATAGTCAATGCCTTCTCTTTGAGCATAGCCCTTTGCAACAAGTCGGGCCTTATGCTTATCTATTGTACCATCTGCGTTATACTTCACTTTATACACCCATTTGCAGCCTATGGGTTTCTTTCCGTATGGCAGATCTACAAGCTTCCAAGTTTTGTTTTTCATCAAAGACTTATACTCTGCATCCATAGCAGCCTTCCACTGAGGCTCACCAAGAGCAACTTGCACTGATGCGGGTTCAAGATCGTCTATGGAAGACATAAATACCCTGTCACTATCAATATCCATATCTTCTGTATCTCTCTGGATCTACAGAAAGTTCCTCAAAAGATTGACACATGGCATCAGAGCCAGAAGGGTGAGAGAGAGAGGAGGCGGAAGCTGGCTGGTCTTGATTGGTGCCAACGTAGCCTATGAGTGCAATAAGATAATTAAGAGAATTCGCATATGGGTCGAACGGAGGATTCAGCTTTGTCTTGAATGCAGCATCTATGACGTTGGCAAAGGATCCAGCACTCAGATCCAGAAGAGGTCTGGGGAAACCCTTCACAGTTTGCTTTATAGCCCTACATTTGCATTGACATCCACATACCAAGTCAATCAACCTCAACCCATAGAAACAAAAACAGGAATTGTAAACGGAATTGGTCATATACATATGTCTCAGGCTAAGGCAGGGCTCCCATGGGAGGGGTTACAGAATGCGCGAAACACATGGCATGGGGTCTCATTGGATTAAATGCGTTTCGTTGCAGGATATAATAGAGTCTTTGCTTGAAACTGTGGAGCACAATGAAAATAGCAAGGAAACTTCAGTAACACGAAAGGTTCAGCAGACACTTAAGAGGTGGGTTTGGACGATTAAAGCACATAGAAAAGGTACCTAAGTGGAACGAAATTAGAAAGCGAGGGAATTAATTATCTATATAGCTGTTGCAGAAATAGATATTAAAAACATTGAGGAATCCCGATACAAAATAGAATGACCAACTTCTCAGAATTAAGTTAAGCAGATAATACCTGAGGTGACCAACTTCTTGGTAAGCGAATTCCTCGATGACGTCGTGGACAACGGGGTCGAGATTAGCTTTCTTGGCCCCGTGGGGAGGAGGACCTCCGCCCGCCAGCTCGGGGGCAGCACGATCGAGCCCATATCCGAGGGCGCCCCACAGGAAAAACTCCGCCTCCAAGTACTCCAAATTTAGAGGAAATTCGATCAGCTCTGTTTCAGAAGCCAAGACGTTCTGTGGGTGGTAGCTTCCGCATGACACCATCGATAGGGTTACCGAAAATATGGAAATGAAAGCCAATATCTTATACGCTATCTGAGCCATCGTGATTTCGCCTGCTGGTGCTGGTGCTCACAGTCACGCTAGCTCAGCAGAGTGCTGTAACTAAAGGTATGGATACCTATTTATATATCTAATCCCATGGATCAAATATTGTGTATGGATACCTATTTATATATCTAATCCAATGGAACAAAAATAGTCGGAGGACATTTGGTTCTTCTCTCACTGCCGATATTGAGACGTCCTTTAGATGGTTCTTGTTTTGCAATGGTACGGAAAGGCATTTCGTAAAGAAAAAATACATCAAATTAAAGTGTGGTGTTCGGTTTGATATATCCCAAAACAATCAAAAAATGGGACAGTTGATGGATTGAATGGTAGGAAAGCATTCCAACATGAGATGATTTAAAGTAAAGCAATCAAGGACAATCGGTTTGCTTTACAAGATGAGATGATTTAAAGTTAAGCAATCAATGACAATCGGTTTGCTTTAGTTGATGAAATCTTTAACTCTGCTAAAGTTCTTGCATAACATCCTTGCTATAGCAAAATTAGCGTTGTACTTGTATTCGTTTTTGTGTTTGTGTTTGGCTGAGTCGGAGGCAATGGCATTCAAAATGATGGACGTTAACATTGAGTACATTTATATGACTTTAGGTATATCTCTGTTTATATTATTGTTCCATGGGATTAGATATATAATCCCATATTATTAATGCCCATGAAATATACCGTTTATATTATTTATAAAAAAAAATTCTGCTAACATCTTCCATGAAATATTGCTAGGAAGATGGTGTTAAAATAGGACAAGAAGAAGATGGTGTTAAAATAGGACAAGAAGACCTATTTGTGCTCAATTAAATTACATTAAGGGAAAAAATCAATTTTATTATTTCTATTCAGTTTATTGGGATGTTTTACGTATAGGACTTACTTTGAAAGTTAATTTATTGATTATAAAAAAGTATCTCTATTTTTCTAAGTCTACCATACATAAGTGGAGGTAGTACGATATTTCCTAAGTTTGTTATGCATAGTACGCACATGGTACTCGAGATTCAAGGGAACTCACAAACTAATAATACTTGAATTATAATTAATTTTTTTTATTAAATGGATTAAGGAGTTTTGAAAAGATTTCAAACTTTGCACAAAAGAGACTAAATCCTACTTAAAAAAAGCCGAAATTATAATTAATTTGATTATTGTAAAAATTATAATTAATTTGATTATTGTAGTTTTAGTGATTTTGTTTGAAATGATTTGTTAGACTTTATCTACGAAATTGGCAGTTCATGTATAACGGAATTTTAATTTGAAGAAGATGGAAATAGTTGGCCCATCCTAGAAGATTAAAGCATGTAGAATAGGTATTTAATTTTATTTTATAAAATAATGATTATGTGTATATAATTTAAATAATGTAAAATAGGTTTTTTATTTTAATATAAAAGTTTTTATAGTTTTAAATTTATTTTAACATAAAAAATAAAAATAAGTTGTAAAGAATGTAAAGATGTATTTAAAAATATATAAAATATAATGAATTGTTTAGTAGTGTCTTGTATACGAGCTTGTATTGTATTAATATTGGATAAATATAGATGAGATGAATAATTTTTAGGAGCAAAAATAATTAGGTTGTTCTATTTTGTAGAAAGAAAAAATATCAATGTTGTGGTTATAATTATATATACTCCAATAATGGTTAATTTTCATGAAAATATTGCAAGGATTTTAGAATGTTTTTCTCAAATATAATTATAATTAATATTTTTCATTTATGGATTCTTGGAGAGGACTTCAACATAGTTTTATCTCCCTGAAAAAACAATGATGGTACTCTTGCATGGAATAATTATAGAATTTTGCTTTATTTTTCAATTCAAATTACCTTTAAGATGCTATTTCTTCAAGTTGTGAATATACAATAAAATTTTCTTATCCAATATATGGTTACAAATAAAGTATACAATCTATTTAAATATTTTATCGTAAGAATAATCATATCACAAACTTATTTTCTTGAAATATGATTTATTCAATAACAATCATCCAAAGTCGTTTCAATTTCAGCATATATATTGACCCAAGATTTGTATTTCTTTTAGATGAATACTATGGAAAGAAGAAAATTTTAAATAATTATGTATACACATGTTTGTTTAAATATGAAATATGTAGGGGTAAATGAAGATTTGAAATACCTATTTTTTTGGTAATATTATTAAAGCAAAGGAGGAAATTGACTCCAAGCTCAAAATTTTACAAGAGACTGAAAAAGTCAATGGAATGGACCATGAAGCTAATGTAAAAACAAAGTAATTACTTTCTTATTATCAAAATATACTGAAAAGGGAAGAATCATATTGGTCTTAAAAATATAGGGAGAGATAGATTAAGGAAGTGGAAAAAATATCAAATTATTTTGTACTACAACCAAAATATTTCAACTTCTAATGAAAGTAACAATGAAGAAGAAAAAGTTAATATAACAACCCGATCAACTATTGTACAACCCAATCTAACTCATCAATCCATCAAGGTAAATTTTTTATGACTGATCTCAGTAACTAAATTTATCTAAAAAAAAATTGAGTTGTTTAGAGCTTTAATAATCACCTAATGTATAATCAGCATGAGGCATGATGACCACTTTTATATTATCATCATTGTATTCGACTACTCATATAATAATCTAGAGATATATCACATACCACCCCTCCTTACCTACTCATCCCATATTAGAAACAACCATTCTTGAATCATGGTTGTTACCTTTGAGCAACAACTGGTATTACTTAGTGTTTATCATTGCTCATCCTTCTCAACAATTCATTTTAAAAGGTAAGCATGGTATCATACTCCTTGATGATTTAACCAATAAATAAGTTTATCTTCAAGGTTAAAGTTTCTAGCTTTTAAGTCGGTATCATCCTCCTTGATGATTTAACCAATAAATAATATTTACCTCAAGGTTAAGATTTCTAGCTTTTAAGCCCATAAAAAGAAGAAAGACATAAAATTAAATTTAACTTGGTTAAATGTATGATATTTTAATGAAAATGATTTTTTTAAAGCGAAAAACCCTTTGCAGGGCCGCCTTGGTCTGAGAGACCATGACCAGGGGGTTCTACACCATCAAAGTCACTCAGGAGTCGTGCTCAACCCTACCCGCACCAACATTATCAATTAAATTTTGGGTTCTACACCATCAAAGTCACTCAGGAGTCGTGCTCAACCCTACCCGCACCAACATTATCAATTAAATTTTGGGTACCCAATTCAACTTTTTGGAAGGGTGGATACCAACATTATCAATTAAATTTTGGGTACCCAATTCAACTTTTTGGAAGGGTGGATATTCGAACCTAAAACCTCCCTTGGAGGATTACCCTCTCCTCTCCAACTCACCTACAACATCTGGGTGAGATAATGAAAATGATTTTAAATATTAATAGGAAAAATCTATTTAAATAACTTCATAAGGAACTTAAGACTTTTTTGGAATTTAAACTAAAAGGAAAAGGTAGGCTAATAATTCTTTAGAAGATAGTAGAAGCTTATAATAGAAGCTATAAAATGAGACTAGGGTTCCAATCCCTCATGCTTAGGCTTAGTTCAATGGTCAAAATGCTTTTGTAAGAGCACAAAGACCAAGGTTCCAATACCTCAAGCCCTATAGTATCGGTGAGCATATCGTATCAGAGTCATCAACTACGTAAAAGGATTACTTGATGTAACTAAAGGTTATAGTGGCGACAAGGAGTGAGATTTGAACCCATGAAAAGGCATAGAAAATTGTAACGAGTTACTGATTCCTCTAGTATAATAAAAAAATACAAACTTAAAGAATCTAATTAATCAAAATAAATACTAACACTCTAATTATTTAAAAAGATATTTAATCTTTTTAAAGGAAAAAATAAATACTTTTTTATTTTTTAAAAGAGTAAAACAAAGCTCACAATAGCTTTAATCAAAATTTACACTAAGTAATGCTCACATTAACTTTAATTAAACTTTATATTATACTTCAAAATAAGAATCCTTAATTAAATTTTCAAACCATTAAACTAAAAATAAGTAACAATTTTTATAAAATAAGATTATTAAAATATGGAGAAATAATCTCCTAAATTATTTAACATTCCCACACACAAAAATTATAAGACTAAGGTATCTTTATTACATAAAATTGAAGTGAATCATATATAAATACAAAGCGTAAAGCTCATAAATAGTATTCAAAATTGCCTAATAGTGTGTCTTAAATACAATCCAGTTTAACACTTAGCACAAATTTCTTGAAACCAATAATACAATTCTTTCAGGGTCATGTTTCTCTTTGCGGTAATTTCGTATAACGATAGTTAATGTTGACAAATACAATTTGGTTTAATAGTAGTTAATACCAGTGGCTCCACACATGGATCAAGAAGAATTCCTCTTTGTAAATCTAACTCACCTGTTCATTTTCAAGGTGAACGATTGGTAGATCAAAATGGCTCTATGATGCTAAATAGATGCGTTGTCCTAAATATGCTAAATAAAATTATAAAAAAAAAATTGATATAGCTTTAAATACAAGCTTGGCAGACATATATCTCCCCCTTTAAGAAAACCAATACATACACAACTACCAAAAATGTTACTTCTAAAATGTTTCACTTTATACTTAGAGACTTTTTATATTCTTATTATAGTCAGATAGTTTTTCAGGGTAGTGTTAATCTACTAAAAGCACCATATAATCCTTTGCTTAGGTATAACAAAATAATATAACCTGATACACTACCTGTAAGCAATGAGTATCTAATTTAAAGGAAAATAGGGCATGCGTATGCTCTTGTCCATCTTGTCATGGTCTCATTTAGCCAGGTGGAAATATATTATCCTTTCCATGTTTTATTCGCACACTTAGAAAAAGTGTTTTAACACTTAAAAACAAAAGCTTCCTGATTAAATCAAAATTTCATATATATATATATATAATTAATAGTAATAACTCCTTCCCTATTTAATTAACTTATTTGCCTTGACCTTCAAGTAAATTACTACTTCTTTGAGTTTTGTTTGATTGTTCAAAGATACTCTTCCATCTTCTTGACCATATCTAGTCTGATCCTCACCCAATTTTTTAGATTGTCATGTGATGGAGAAGATTTATATTTTTTAAATTTTGGTCAACCTTCTTTGATTGGCCATCTGTCTCTAGTTAATAGGCAGCACTGTTGTCTAATTTAGTATTTAGGCTTGATGTAATCTTGTCAAAATTATGATGTAAATTAGGAACCTCTAACCAAGATAATAATTTTTTAAAACCCATGCAAATAAACTAATTCTCTTGCAAACTTAGTTGTAATAGCAGGTGTATCATCTTGTATATTTCCAAGTAAAAATTGTGCAACTTTGGTCAATTTTTCCACCACCACAAGAATAGTGTCATGCTGAAATCTTGTCTTTTGTAGACCAACAACAAAATTCATGGAAATAACTTATCACTTTTGGGTGGGAATAACATGTGGGTACAACCACCCTATGGGTGCAAATGTTCCACCTTGACCTTTTGATATTCAAGCCACAAAATTATTGATATTCCTCTTCATCCCCGGTCAATAAAAGGTTTTCCTTAAATTCTTTGATATTTTTGCCTCACCAAGGTGTGTGAAGTAAGGAGTACAATGTTCTTATTTTAGAATATTAATCCTCAACCCACCTACATTTGGAATAACCAATTTATCCCTAAAATACAATAAACCATCCTTGTTTGTGAAGTTAAATTTTGTTTTACATGGTTAGAGGAAGTAGTAAGTTTAGCTAAAGCTAACAAAAAAAAATGTTGACTCTGTGAACCTAATAATGATTAAGATTTACTTACAATGGATCTTATTGTTGAAGGGTATGCACAACGAGAATAGCGGAGCTCTGCTAGGGTTTGATGAGGAAAGCTGCTTTGCTGGAATTTTTTTGAGACCTATCTGGTGGGCTCTGGGGATGGTAGCAGTTTCGGAGGAGGTATGAACAACTGGAGGAATGTAGTGATGGCATCAAGTCCGTCACAGAGCATGCATGCTAGGGCTGGTATTTCTTTTAAAAATGATTGGAAGGAACAAGATTTCCCATTGCATGCCAGGAATCGCTTGTTAAAGAACAATGGATGTTTGGAACGATGTGAAGCCAGGCCGGTTCTAGTGGTTCAACCAGACTCGATGGCAGAAGATGTGGAGTATTTAACCAACCATGCGCTTATTGGTAAATTTATGGGCATCCAAATTTCTCTTCCCTTTGTGGAGGCTTGGGTTAGGAAGACTTGGAACCCTGAAGGTGATGTGGAGGTGATGCTGAGTGCAAACAACTATTTTATGGTGGTTTTTTCTTGTCTTGTGGATCGTAACAAAGCATTTGAAGGAGGTCCCTATTTCTGTAACCAAGCGGGACTCTTTCTTAAACCCTGGCATGTGGGTTTCAACCCATCAGAGGAGCGACCGTCACGGGTTTCGGTGTGGGTTCGGCTTCCGTGGCTCCCATTGGAATTTTGGAGAAATGACATCTTGCATATGATTGCCCTTCTACTTGGGAAGCCGGTTGGGCCGTCACGACAAACGTTGGATAAAAAGGTAATCTCTGTTGCCCGTATCCGTGTTGAAATTGATTTAAACAATCCTATTCCAGATTCTATTGAAATACAGTTCGGATCAACCAAATGGGTTCAAAAACTTGACTATGAAGCTCTCCCATTTCGTTGCCAGATTTGCCATGAATATGGCCACTTACAAAGAAAATGCCCTAAGTTTGTTCTTCCTGTGGCTTCAAATCCTGGGCCCTCTCGAGCTGTACAAAATATGGATAAAGGAAAAGCCCCGATAAAGGAGGGGGAGCAGGATAAGGAAGGCTTTGTTACGGTAAAACCTCGAAACAAAGGAAGAAAGGCAAAAAGAGACATTAAGGATAACCAGCCAGATGCTCAGCTCAACCGTTTTGAAATTCTAGAGAATCTTGATTAGTGCGTGGAGATACCTGAAACATCGCTACCTGTTATAGATATAACAAGACCAAATCAGTTGTCTCTTCATGAGGTGGAACCAAGGGAACCAGATATAGGGGGTTTAAATGAAGAACATAGGGCTTTGGTTTCGAGTATAGGTGATATGGTTGGCCCTAGCCCTGGAAGTGAAGTTATCTTAGAAAATGGCACAGATTTAGACATGCCCTCTCCTACCCAGGCACTGATGCAGTCATCCATGGACTGTAAAACTCCTACGGTGCTGGGATTGCAGCATAAAATAATTAAAAAAAATGCTTCAGATAAGAATATGAAGGTGGGTCGAAAGAAAGACCAGGATAAAATTAAGTTAATGGGGGAGACTTTGGTAGAGTCAGGTTTGGTGAGAACATTGGACTCCCATTTTTATAACCCCCAAAAATGATTGTACTTTCATGGAATGTAAGGGGGTTGAACAGCATCCCCAGACAAAAAGTTGTTCGGGATTTGATTCGTGTTCATTCTCTCGGATGTGGTTTTTATTCAGGAGACTAAATTAGCTATTGATAGTTTGTTCAATATTGCTCCCAAGTTGTGGAGAAAGGGGCAATGTCAGTGTATTGGTGCATGTGGATATGCTGGTGGCCTTGCTTGTTTATGGGATCCAGTTAAGATCTCTCCTCTTACTTGGATTTCCAGCAGGTGGTCTATTTCGATGATCGGGCATGATAATGAATCTGGTGAGACCATCCTACTTACAAACGTGTATGCTCCTATTGATTACAATGGTAAAGTGAATTTATGGGAGCACATTGGCTTTGTGAGAAGTCTGGCTCCCCCGTACCCATGGATTTTGGCTGGAGACTTCAATTCTATCACTTGTCTGGAGGAAAAACGTGGTGGGATTGATCGCCTTGAGCCTTTTTCTTCTGTCTTCAATGCTCATATCCGGGCCTTGAACTTGGTTGACATCAAGCCGGATAATGGGATATTTACCTGGCATAATAGAAGATGTGGGGAATATTCCATTTCAGAGAGACTGGATAGGTTTCTGATCTCTAGTTTTTGGATTGGCAATAATAGAAGCACTAGTTCTATGATTCTGGAGGGTAGAGGATCTGATCATTGGCCTATCAAACTCTCTACTCTGGAGTTAGGGCTAAAAAATAATCCCTCATTTAAGTTTCAACTTATGTGGCTACGAGATCCTAAGCTTCATGATTTCATGCGAGGCCGGTGGACTAATGGCAAACCTCCTCATGGCACTGCTATGTACTCCTTTATGAAGCGGCTTCAATTTGTTAAGCATAAATTGAAGAGATGGAATAGACTAAATTTTGGGAACCTTTCCTTGGCTAAGTTGGCAGCTCTTAGGAGGGTGGAAGAAGCCTCAAGGAAGATTAGAGATCGTGGACTCACAGAGGAGCTTCTTGTTGAGGAATCTAAGTCGTAAAAGACCTTGCTGAATGGGAACTGAGGGAAGAAATTTTTTGGAAACAAAAAGCTCGAGTAGATTGGCTTCAGGAAGGGGATAGGAACACAGCCTTCTTTTATAACTCTGTTAAGGCTCGGCGTAATGGTAACCTGATTACCTCTCTTGTTAATTCTCAAGGTGCCCTGCTTTCTTCTTTCAGGGATATTTCATAAGAGACTAAGAGGTATTTTTCCTCTCTCTTCAAGGAGGATGCCCTCTCAGATGATGAGGAAGAAAAAATTATTCTAAATTGTATTCCCTCGATTGTTTCTAGAGAGATGAATGAGCACTTGATGGATCCAATTTCCCTTGAGGAGCTGAAAAGTGTTGTATTCAAGATGAAAAAGGGGAAAGCCCCGGGTCCGGATGGATTCCCGATTGAGTTTTATCAAGAATTTTGGGAGCTAATCAAATTTGACCTTTTGGAAGTGGTCCGTGAGTCCCAAAAGAACAAACAGATGCTAAGGGCCCTAAATGCTACCTTTGTGGTGCTTATTCCCAAGAAAGAGGGAGTGAATTCCTTGGATATGTTCAGGCCTATTGCTCTCTGTAATGTTGTATATAAGATCATCACAAAAATTATTGCTGAGAGGATGAAGATATGGTTGAGCAAAATCATCTCTGAGGAGCAAGGTGGGTTTGTTGCTAGCCGACAAATCATGGATGGGGTTGTTATTGCTACATAAGCTATTCACTCAATGGAAACTTCTAAGAAGAAAACTATGTTCATTAAGTTGGACATGGCAAAAGCCTATGATAGAGTTAGATGGTCCTTTCTTCAAAAAGTTCTTGCTGCTTTTGGCTTTGAGGAGGAATGGATTAGATGGGTGATGAGCCGTATTTCTTCTTCCTCATTCTCTCGTTCTTGTTAATAACGAGACTACGGAGTTGTTTGAGGCCTCAAGGGGATTGAGGCAAGGAGATCCTCTATCTCCTTATTTGTTTATCATTATGGCAGTAAGGGTTGGGCAGATTACTCAAGTCTCAGGTCATGCATGGTCTCATTCAGGGGTGGAAGTGGGATAACAGCTTGCCACCTCTTTCCCACCTTCAATTTGTTGATGATATCGCTTTGTTGGGAGTTGCCACTATCAAGGAAGCTGGAAACATTAGACAGTCTCTTGACATATATCTTGGTGCTTCTGGACAGGTGATTAATGAGGACAAGTCCTTTATTTTCTTCTTCAATACCCCCCCTCTTATTCAAGCCAGGATTGCTGGCATTCTAAGATTCCAGGTCGAGACTCCCCCCTTCATTTATCTTGGGATCCCGATTTCATCTCATCCTTTGCCTAGATCTTCTTGGCAGTCTATACTTGATAAGTTTAGAAGGAAGGTAAATCACTGGACTGTCATATGGCTATCCTCTCGCAGTAGAGTATTGCTTTTAAAATCTGTTATTCAAGCTTTACCCATTTACAGATGTTTTGTGCAAACAGCTCCTTCTCGTTTCATAAAGGACATGGATGCTCTGTCAAGACAGTTTTTGTGGTCTGGAAAACTTGATCAATCTAAATGGAGTTTGGTTAGATGGGATTCCATTTGTAGGCCAGTTCAAGAGGGAGGCCTTGGGTTGCGACAGGCAACTCTTTCTCAGGCAGGCTTTGGCTGCGAAACTTTATTGGAGATGGTGTACCTCTCAAGATCATATTTGGGCTAAAATATTATCTTATAAATACTTGAGAGGTATTTCTAAGGCATATATCCCTAGAGCCAGTTTGGTTGGGAAAGGTTCTGTTATCTGGGACACTCTGAAAAGAGGAGCTAATCTAATTAAGTAGGGTTTGTTCTGGATTTGCAATCGAGGATCAGATGTTCTTTCTCGGGAGGATTCTTGGGATGGCCACCCTCCTATCTTGACTCAATATCCCAGGTTACATTCCCTAAGCATTTGTTTCTTGGAAGCAGGCTGGTCTCATGTGGATGACTTTAAAAAAATATAGCATTTTGGAAATATGGAGATGTACAAATGGAAAGATCCACAGGAATGGCCCCAAGGGGGATTGGCCGAGGATAGAGAGGTGCTTGCTCTTATTCTTGTAGGGAGGTACTGTTCTTCATTGAGGGATAAAGACATTCTGGCTTGGAACCCTAATCCCAAGGGAACCTACTCTGTAGCCTATGGTTATCAAGTTCTTGATAAGCAAAAGTTTGGGAGTCTCCCTGTCACATGGTGGAAAAAGGTGTGGAATAGATTTTCTTGGCCGAAATGTAACTTTTTTCTCTGGCTGGTAGCTCGTAATAAATGCCTCACTTGGGATAACTTGAGGAAGAGGGGATTTCAGGGTCCCTCTTTATGTGTCCTTTGTGGTAAGAATGAGGATGACTCTTCTCATTTATTTTTCCAATGCTCCCTTGCCGGAGACATTTGGCACCGTTGGTGGAGTGTCCGGAACCATCCTTGTTTTCATGTGCTCTCCCTAGTGGAGTTTTGGAGTAGTCTAGGTAGACCTCCATCCAAGGCTCCCTTCCTCCAAGTGGCTTGGAATTTGGGCCCTTCTTGCATCATCTAGCAGATTTGGCTCGAACGAAACCGACGCATTTTTGAGGGAAGTCATTTGGTCTGTTCAACGTATCCGGCAAAGGATCCCGTGTATGGTTCAAGAAACTATCCATAGTAAATGTGATGTGGACCCTCATTTGGACTCTAAGGAGGAGAAGGTACGACAGGCCCTTGGTTTGTTTGGGGTTGGTGTGAATTCTTCTAGCCCTAGTAGGATTCCTCAGCTTAGCAAGAAGGTTAGGAGAGAGGGTAGATGGAGACTCGCCCCTAGAGGAGTTTTAAAAATTAATACCGATGGGTCATCCATGGGCAATCCTGGACATGCTGGAATTGGTGGTGTTGGGAGAGATTCTAACTGGCGTGGTCGGCTTTTTTCTTTTCCATTTATAAAGGTGTTCACTCCAACAATCTTATGGAAGCTCTGGCGATACTTGAGGCCTTGCAAAGGGGGTTTTCTCTTGGTTGGCATAGGATTCTTTGTGAGTCTGACTCTCAAATTTTGGTTAATCTTTTAAACAAAGAAAAGAGTGGAGGATGTTAATTGGCAGTTGGCCTTCGTGACCATTCGGATTCTCGTAATGAGTGAAGAGTTCGAATTTATATCCTTTGTGCACATTCCAAGGGAATGGAATGGGGTTGCTGATTACCTGGCCAAAAGGGCTTCTGAGCTATTGGATACTCAGAGTATTGATAACTGGGAGAGTCTCCCATCTAGGGATTCTCAACACCTACGGGAGTTGATCCATAAGGATGTTCAGACTTAATGTGGTTTGTTTTTTTTTAGTTTTCTTTGGGAGTTGACCTTGTCTGGTGATTTAGCCTGTCTTGTTGCTTATTTGAGTCCTGGGTGGGGGCTCAGCTGTACTTTGTAATCCAGACTTTTTATCAATAAATTTTTACCCCTTTATTTAAAAAAAAAAAAAAATAAACCATCCTTGTTTACAAAATCTTTATCCTTGTTAGGTTCAAATTCAACCTATGCTCGATACCTACCACAGTAATCATCCATATATTGATGTCTTTTGACATGTTCATTTAAGTCATAATGACACTGGGACATAGTAGTTATGTGCTCTCTTCTACCCAAGGTATCTGCTATCTTGTTTTCCTTGCCCTTAATATATTTAATGCCAAAATCATATTTTGCTAGGAATTCCATCCATTGACATTATCATGCATTCAACAATGGTTGCTTTAAGATATATTTTAAATTTTGATGATCAAGATTTGGCTCAAAGGGTTTTCCTAGCAAATAATGACTCTAAATTTTGAGTGCAAGCATAACAGCTACTAATTCTAAATCATGTGTAGCATAATTCACCTCATGATTTTTAAGTTATCATGATTCATAGGTGATGACTATCTCATATTGAGTTAGGAATCCTTCTAAACCTTAAATAAAAGCATCAATACAAACCATTAATTTCTTGAAGGGTTAGGTATCTTGAGTATCATGCAATTGTTAGTTTCTCCTTCAAAATATTGAAGGCTTCCACACATTGGTTTATCCATTTGAATACCTTACCTTTTCTTTGTAGGTTTGTGATAGGATGGAAAATATTTGAAAAATCCCTTACAAAATACCTGTAGTAACCTGCCATACCCATAAAACTATGCACTTTAGTTACACTAGTAGGTGTAGACCAATTTATGATAGCTTCATATTTCTTAGAGTTTATAGTAATTCAAACAACAGAGATCATGTACCCCAAAAATTGCACTTGATGAGTATTTTGATAACTTCCCATACAATTGATTCCTCCTAAATACCTCAAGCATAATATTTACGTGTTGATTGTGTTCTTCCTTAAATCAAGAGAAAATCAATATATAATCTAGAAATATAAATACAAAATGATCTAATTGTTCCTCAAAAACACTATTCATGAGGTTGTTGAAGGCAACAAGAGCATTTTTCAAACCAAAGAGTAGGACTGTGAATTCATAATACCCATATCTTGTTCTAAATGTAGTCTTATGATAAGATTATCTGAAGTCAATTTTTGAGAAAATGGTGGCTCCTTTTAACTGGTCAAATAAATCATCAATTCTAGGCAAGGAATATCTATTTTTGATAGTGACTTTATTGAACATGTAGTAGTCAATATACATTGTTATGGATCCATCCTTGTTTTTTACAAGGAGAACAGGGGTACTCCATGGTGATATTTGAGGTATAATTAGTTCCTTTTCTAATAAGTCTTGAAGTTGTGTTTTTAGTTCTTACAACTCAATTGGAGTCATTCAATGGAGAAATAAAATTCTCATTGAGGCAAAACACCCGAATATATCCTTAAATTCATTTAGTATAGGGTATTTCTAAAAAGGATATGAATTTACTTCAATCTCTTCCCCTTCTATTCATGTTGATTACATATATTGTCTTACCTATTTTTATTGCCTTCTTTAGTTACAAGACTGAAAGCAAATATGATCTAAAAGAGTTGCAATCACAATGGACCTTAATCCATTGGTTGGATTCTTCAGTAAATTCTAACCAAATTTTCTCAAAATTAAGGAGAGTCTTATGGTCTCTAAGCAAATCTATCCCAAGAATAATATCAAAGGTATGCAAAGGAGCTACATATAGGTGCCAATTGGATTTTCCTTGAGGTCATATAATAGTATTGTCCTGATTTATATTCTACTTTCCATCCATTTTCCAAAAATTCAAGCCTTTATGGTGTATCCCTAATTATCCTAATGATAATAAAATTATTTATTACACCTCTATTAATCCAAATATTTATATTACAACCTCACCTCTTAAATTTGAGAAGTGGCTTATCCTTCTCGGTTTGAAGTTTTAGATATTGCACATGTTTCATGGGGTTGTTCTCTAGGTGCTTCCTTTTGAGGGTATTTATTAGCAAAATGTGGCCCTCCACAAATATAGCAACTTATATTTGGTGTTCATGATTTTTATTTCTTATCTTATATAGTACTTATAGGCTCCAAATCACTCTTACAATTTTTTTTCTTATCCATATTTTTTTGGTTTTATTCTCTGATTTTCTTTGGTCTTCTTAATTCTCTTCTTGAACCTTGGTCTCATTCCATGCTTTTTTTTTTTACTTCTATGTTCTTGCTCAACAATAAGTTCTATCATATTTTATTTTAATTATATCCTTTCCACTAATAATTTAATCATGGATGTAGATTATTCCAACTGCCCTTGAAATAATTTAATTGTAGATGCAAGGTCCTCCATTTCTCTCTAACCATAAGAAGAGCTATGTTAGACCTTAATTTTTAGGTTTTCTAGGGTCACAAGATATTTTGAATTTCCAAAAAGAAACCTTGAGCTCTATAACCAAAGATTCTATGACCTTGGTTCTAATACCAACTATAAAAACCTAGTCAACTCACATGTTGTACAACTCAATCTAACTCATTGATCTATCAAGGTAAAAAAATTATGACTAATTTAGTGACTAAATTTGTCTAATATTTTTTTAGTTGTTTAGAGATTTAATAATCACCCAATGTATAATCACTATGAGGTATAATGACTACTTTTTGGTTAAGATCATTATAGTTGATCCCCAAGTGGATGAGATTGGCTAGATTTCATAAAAGTTACCATTTAGTGGATCTATTTGTCTCATCCTCTATCTTGGTATGAGCACCTAGATCCATGGCTTAGGGTTATCATCTACGGTCCATAACACCTAGAGGATGGATGTATAATTCCTCATGCTTAACATAACCTTGAGTTTTATTTTACTCGTCTATTCAAAATAACATGTAAGGGTGTTTATGTATATGTTTGGTTGATTGTCCATTAATTTAGAGTCAACTAAGGCCATGCCATTTCTTTAGATTTGGAATTGGTCTCACTTGCCAAGTTATGAATAATGATGAGTTATCCCATACCAACTATCATGGATTAGTCTAGCTCCTTTTATCATGCTAGATTACTCATATTCATAAGTTGTACAAGGATCCATCACCATACTACTCATGTAATGACCTAAAGATATGTCCCATACTGCACCTCCTTATCTACTCATCCAATGTCAAAAACAATCATTTTCAAATCACATTTGTTACCTTCACATAGAAATTGGTATTGGGTTACTTGGTATTTATCACTATTCATCCTTCTTGATGATCTATTTTAAAATATAAGCATGGTATCATCCTCCTTGATGATTTAACCAATAAATAATTTTGGCTTCAAGGTTAAGGTTTCTAGATTTTAAGTCTGTAAAAAGATGAAAGACATCTTAAATTATATTTAATTTGGTTAAATATATGAGATTTTAATAAAAAGAATTTTAAATATTAATAGTAAAAAACTATTTAAATAACTTCATAATAGACTTAAGATTTTTTTGGAATTTAAACTAAAAGGAAAAAGTAGGCTAATCATTCTTTAAAAGAGAATAGAAGCTATAAAATGGATAACTTAAAGAATCTAATTAATTAAAAAAAATACTAACACTCTAATTATTTAGATTTTTTAAAAGAAAAAACTAAATACTTTTTTATCTTTTAAAAGAGTAAATCAAAGCTCACAATAGCTTTAATCAAACTTTACACTAAGCAATGCTTACAGTAGCTTTAATCAAACTTTATACTGTACTTCAAAAGAAGAATCCTTAATTAAATCATCAAACCATTAAACTAAAAATAAGAAAGAGTTCCTATAAAATAGGTTTATTAAAATATGGAGGAATAGTTTCCTAAATTATTTAGCATTCCTACACATAGGGTTATGCATAGCGGCTAATCATTATTAATTAACTAGCTTAGATATAAAGGATATATATCTAAAAACGTTGAGATTTATCAATCTCTAGGCGCCTATCTCATTTCTTGGGGGTGTGATCTCCAATATAGGTGCCTCGAGATTGATAACTCTTGGTGTTTTTAGATATATATCCTTTATATCTAAGCTAGTTTAAATGTTTTTGTTAATGTCGACTTTTTTAATATAAAAAAAATTTGTTTGCGGCGTGACATGTATGACCTCTTTGCCTCCCACTCCTGTCTGCCATTATAGGAATGCCTCTCGATGTAATGAATATTTTGATCTTTCAAATTTAGAATTGGCTAATATTGGGGACCCTTGACCAAGATCCATTAGCCAAAAAAATTTGGGTGTAATTTTTTTTTTGGAAGATTTACCCCAATTTTATAATAATTGGACCATTTTATGTTTAAATCTCCAATATTACCCCTAATAATAGGGGACCTTTTCACCTTGAAATTATTAGGAATTTTGGATTTCAAAACTAATTCACCCTATTTTTATAAATATATTTTAGTTTCAACCCCTTACTCATAATCCTACCTGCACATAAAAATTATAAGACAAGTATCTTTATCACATAAAAACTAAAGTGATTCATATAAAAATACAAAGTATAAAGCTCATATATAGTCTCTGAAATCACCCAATAGCGGGTCTTAAATACAATTCAGTTTAACACTTACCACATATTTCTTCACACTAATAATACAATTCTTTTAGGATCATGTTCCTCCCTATGGTAATTTGGTTTAATGGTAGTTAATGCTAACAACTCTGCACACGAATTAAGAAGAAAAACTCTTTTCAAATATGACTCATCTTTCCATTTTTTGGGTGAATGATTGGTGGGATCAAAATGGCTCTATGATGCTAAACAAATGCATTGCCCTAAATATGTTAAATAAAATTAAAATAAAATAAAAATCATAATAGCATTAAATACAAGCTCGAAATACATATATCTCCTCTTTTCAAAAAACCAATACATACACAGCTACCAAAAATATCACTTCTGATAATGTTTCATTTTATACTTGGAGCCTTTTTATTTTCTTATTGTAGTTAGACAATTTTTCAAGATAGTGTTAATCTACTATAAACACCATATAATCCTTCGCTTAGGCATAGCAAAATAATATAACCTAATACACTGTCCACAAGCAATGATTGTCTTCATTTATTCATAATCATAAATTAAACCATGATTTGTCTATTTTATAAACACAAAAATTATACTCAACGACTATAAATGAACATGTATACATATATCTGTGAAGCTAAACATATATGGTCAAATTTCGCATATAGTAAATGAAAAGATTATCTATTCACACATCTATGAGGCAGAGCATAATTTGAGTTCACTAACAAGGAACTATACACAATGAATGAAAATGTCATCTACTGATATATTCATGAGGATGAGCACAAATAACTAGTTTACTATCATGAAAAGTCATACATAGCGAGTGAATAGAGTGTCTACTCAAAGTATCAGTGGGGTTTTGCATAGATCGACTCATTTATTAACATGGAAGCTGCACATAGCAAATGAAAATAAATATCTATTCAAAATATTTGTAGGAATTTGCAATACAGGCTAGTTTATTAACATGGAAGCCACACACAACAAGTCAAAATAGTATCTATTCAAAAATTTTATGGAATTTTGTAATACGGGTTGGTTTACTAAAATGGAAGTCACGCACATCAAGTGAAAATAGTATCTATTCAAAATATTTATGAGAATTTGTACAAATGAGCTAGTTACTATCATGGAAACCACACACAGCAAGTAAAAACAATATCTATTCAAAAATTCTAGATTATATTTAATTTACCAACATATAATAGACTCCATCAAGTAGAAAAATTGGATACAACACCGAAAAATGAATATGCAGAAGCTCTTTTTCTCTTTCCTATCCTTGTTCTCTTCTTTTCTTCCTTTTTACCATTTTCAAAAATAACTTAAAATAACATATCCCAGGTTTTCCAACTATCTAATTGAAAGAAAAATAGGGCAAGGAAAATGCATGTATTTAGCCATATTATCACGGTCTCATTTTGCCAAGTGGAAATATATTATCCTTTCCATGTTTCATTTTCGCACGTAGAAAAATTATTTTAACACTTAAAAGCAAAAGCTATATATATGATAGCCCCTTCCCCATTTACTTAATTTATTTTATTAATATCAATTTATTTTATAAATATATTTTAAAACTAAGCAATCTAAAAAAATAACTAAATAAATAAAAATACAAGTAAATCATCACATAATCTATTCCTCTAATTTAATTATTCTCATACAAGTAACCTGATGATAGCAAAAGTTATCATCTACTTGATAAGAATAGCTCTAGTGCTTGTGGCACTCTCCTTGCCATTGGAGGTTTTTAAAAGTAAGTATTTATTGATGATATAGAGCATGCATCCGTAATGAAACTAAATAAATGCATCAACTAGGAATTCCATGTACCCTTGAGCCATTGGTGGATGTTTCATTTATAGGGCTATTCCACCCTTGTCAAAGCAAATACCCCACCACACTGAGATTTTCAACCGCCATCATTTCCCATTTTATTATTTGAGTATTTGTACCTACAAATAAAATCCATCAATAGTACCTTATCCAAGAAGCATAAACTAATAATTTAAACCAAAGGTAATTACAATTGTAATCAAGATACACATTCTAGGGTGGGTCATGACAGGTAAAAGAGAGAAGCAATCAATTATTTCAAACATATTTTATAAAATATTAGGCAAGATGACTCTAAAAGTAAGCTTTTATAAAAAAATATATCAAATTTCACAAAGGGACAAAATAAATATTGAAAATGAAGATCTATATGGAGGAGCTACAAGATGTAGTTTTCTATTTTTGTCCTAATAAGGTAATTGGTCCCATGAATTTCTTCTAATTTGCTTTCAATTATTTTAGAATTTGTTGAAGAGTAATATGTTGGTTATGATTGAAAAGGACAAGAATAAGAAATCTAAAATAAATGATATCAGTGACACCATTGCATTGGTTCCAAAGAAAGGAGAATCAAAATACTTTAATAATCTTGTCTAGTTAGACTTTCCAATATGATTTATAAGATCATTTCAAAAATTATGGTAAATAGGTTGAAAATTATTCTAGATTGTGTTACCTCAAAGGAACATGTGATTTTATTTTTTGTAAACAAACTCTTTTTTTGTAACCATTACTCAAGAGGCCATACATTATCTCCATTCCATGAAAATGAAAGGTATACTTTTAAAATTAGATATAAACAAAGTATATGATAAGGTTTTTTAGAGTTTTATATATGATATTCTTTTTTGGTTTTGATCAGGTTTGATGTGAATAGATTGGATATTGTAATAACACTACAAAATATTTTTTTAATAGTGGATCCCTTGCTAGATACTTTGAATCATCTCATGAACTCTACCAAGGTGACCAACTATATTTTTATCTATTTATTATTCTTGTGTAAGCATTGCAAAGAGTTTTTCAAAGGTAAAAATCAAAAAAAAAAATCAAAGGTATTTAGGTTACAACAAATTATACCTTTGAATATTATCTTCAATTATTGATGACACTTTTATTTTAGATAATCTCTTAATCAGTGAGGTTGTGGACTTTAAAAAATATTATCATGCTATGAGAAGGTTGTTGGATAGTCGGTTGCTAGTTCAAAAATAAGGATATTTTCATTATCACTACCCTAGATTTACAATGGATTATTTTGGACATTATAGGATTTAAATTTGGAAAAAATCCATCAATATATTTGGTCATTCATTTGTCTAATAAAAAAAAGGACCTTTAAGTCTTAATTTTGTATAGAATAAAATTTTGTTTGGTAGGTTGAAAATATAAGTTCTTAACCATGGATCAAAGACTACAAATCATAAATACTACATTACAATACATCCTATATACAATAACGCTTTCATGATTACCAACAAATATATCATTTGAATATAAAATAAAGAGTTTTTTTAAGGATATTTGAAACAAAAAATTATGTTTCCTCTTTGTAACTGGGATAGGTATTGGAGGGTAAGGCTTGTGCTTCAAGAGGAATTTAAATAAATAACCAATGAACTTTAAAATATGCTTCAAGAGGAATTTAGCAAAAGATGTTGAACACTTAGTTAATTTGGCTTATGAATATTTAGAGTAATAAGAATTTTCTAGTCCTATGATTTTCCTTGGAATAATATTTAGTCATGTTGGAGGCCCTCCCTAAGGCCTTAACAGTCCTTTGGTTAGTAGTCTAAAGCAAGATACAAGACAAAGTTTATAAAGAAGAGGATATCATGGACCTTTTAGGTGTGCCTTATGTAAGAAGGATCTAGAAACATAAGATCATTTACTTCTTTACTGCCCCTTTGCTTACACTATTTGGGATTGTTTTTTAAATATGAGAATATATTGGGTAGCTCCATTAACAATAAATGAGTTGATGAGATATTGGATTAATTATTTCGAAGTTAAAGCATTATGTATTATATGGAGGATTGGACTTGTAATTATTTTATGTAAATTATCATTTGAAAGGAATAATATAAATTTTAAAACTAAATCTTAAAATTATACCTAAGTTTGAAGCCATATTATTACCTCTATTTTGGAATATTTACAAACATAGTGCTCATCATGGGATATCTCAAGTGTAGAAAAAAAGGTGCTAGCCTATTGGTCACAAGAATTGAATATACATGTTAGGGTCATCTATGACAATGGAGTTAACACAAAGAATCTTCTTTTATCTATAGTAAAATAAAAATATTGAAAATTAGGTTTATCAAAATTAATTTTGGTGAAGATAATTTGTTAGAAATCGTATTTTGATGTTGTTTCTAATTTGGTGAATGAATTTGATAAAATTCATTTTAGGTGTCAATTAGTGACACCATTTCCTTGTGTGATGCAAAATGAATTTGAATCTAATACCTTGCAATGTTGAGGGTATATCAAGACCAAAAAAATAAGGTGAATGTGTTAGTTTGAACGGATAAGTCAGATTGAAAATGCATCTGAGAAAATATGTTCTCATATATTGTTGATTGCTTATTTAATAGAAAGAACAAAAATAGTTATAGATGATTTCCCTGATGGATAAATTATCCTTCCACCCACCCATATCTAAGCATTTAAATAATTTACTTAACATTATCCCCCTTAATGCTTAAGGGAATAATAAACAATTTTGTTCAGCCTCTCAAAATTATCTTTTGTCAGCATCTTGGTGAGCACATCTACCACTTGCTCCTTGGATGGGAAAACTTCATTGATATAAGTCTTCTTTAATAAGATTCTAAATAAAATGATATCTTATATCAATATGCTTTGTATAACTATGAAAAATTGGGTTCTTGGACAAAGCAATTGTAAAAGTACTATCACAAAAAATTGATAAGATGAATTTTTTTTCCTTCAATTCTTTCAAAATTCATTTCAATAATGACATGTTGCTACTATTAATCCTATATATTCATATTTTGTTGTAGACAAAGAAATAGTTGCTTGCTTTTTGGATGACTAGGAAATAGCACCAGTTCTCATGTTAAAAACATTTCCAGAAGTACTCTTGTAATCATCAAGACAACCTACCCAATCACTATATGTATATCCAACCAAAAAAAAAGCATCAAAATTGCTATACCAAATGCCAAAATAACTTATTCCTTACACATACCTCAATATTCTTGTTACTGCCTTGAAGTGTACTTGAGTTGGATCTTGCATAAACCTAGAAACCACACTTATAATATACATTAAATATAGCCTAGTAGTTGTAAGATAAATTAAATTTCCTACTAGTTTTCTATAAATTGTAGGATTCACCCTACGACTTCCATCGCCCTTAATAAGCTTCTCACCAAGAATTAGAGTACTAACAGATGTACACTTTGACATTCTAAAATTTTCAAGTAATTCAAAAGCATATTAATTTTGTGATATAAAACTACCATCATCTAGTTGTCTCACTTCAATCTCAAGAAAATAGTACATCAAACCCAAATCTATCATCTCAAATTCATCTTTCATTGCATTTCTAAATTCATTCATCAACTTCATGCTATTTCCCATATATATCAAGTCATCAACATATAAAAAAACAATCAATAGCTCACCATCATTTCCATATTTCAAATATAGAGTGGGTTCACTTACACATATTGTAAACCCTTGGCTATGAAAATATCCATCTATCCTACTATACCATGCTCTTGTTGCTTGTTTGAGTCCATAGAGTATTTTGTTTAATTTGTAAACTTTTTGTTCTTTCCCTTTCACCTCATAATTTGGAGGTTGTTCAACATAGACTTCTTCATTCAAAACACCATTTAAAAATTTAGATTTGACACCATTTGAAAAATATTCCATTTGTTTTGTACTACTAGTGCTAAAATAGTTCTTATAGTGTCTAATCTAGTAATAGGAGTAAAGGTTTCAAAATAATCAATACCTAGTTGTTTAGAATAACCTTTTACAATCAATATTGATTTATGCTTCTCAATTGTACTATCTGCTTTATATTTGGTTTTATAGATCCATTTCACTCCAATGGTTTCCTTTCCTTTTGGAAGATGTACCAACTCCAATGTATCATTTTTCTTAATCATATTCAATTCCTCCTCTATGGAATCACTCCAAACTTTTTATTTCACTACATATTCATAAGTTGTTGGTTCAACTTTAATATCTGAAAATAATACAAAATTTATATTTAAAATTACCTCTTTATTCTTCTCATATATTTCTTGAAGACTTTTAAATTTTCTTGGAGGTCTTGGAGTAGAAGCTACACTTGAACTACTACTTGTATTTCTTCTTGAAGGACTTGGAGTAGAAGTTGCACTCGAACTATTGCCTAAACTAATGTTGTATTGAGTAAACTCTAATATTATTTTTATAGGATGATTATATTTTGATTCATGTGTACAATATGAATGATCGAACAATATAATGTATCTATCAAGGAAACTAGAAAATAATTTTTCCTTTGTAATTGAGATCATAAAAGAATGATTGTGGTAATAGTGATCATGATATGTTGGCATAAATTGAAATTAATGCATAAGTCCAAATTAAAAATAAATTAAAGAATAGTTTTAATTTCTTAATGATTATCCAAAGAGTATTTTATAATAATCACTTTAGCATAGTTCAATTACATTATAACTATGTTCTGAAAATCAAGAAAGAATAAGATAAATCATTAAAATGATAGGTTTGTATATTTGACTCGTTCTTTTAGATGAGTCTAAAATTATCCATAAAGAAGAAATTATTTACTTCATTGATGTGAGTGCCCTTATAACCACTAGGTGTGAACCTTGTGTTATTTTATGAACCTTAGACATGTAAATATAAGGTTAAGATGGAATACACAAGTATGACTAAGCATAATCCTAGTTGGAAGGCCTTATGTTGAATGGTCTTAGCTATGACCTTATGGGATAAATCTATATTTTCTCTCATCCTTAATGGACTACATTAAGATGAATAAGAAATTTAGTGTAGTCATGTAAAATGATAACACTAGTTTAATGAACAGATAAAAAGTGTACCTACATATTGGTATTTATGGATACTTTTAAAGTTATTAGACTTGGAATGTTTTGTTGGGACTAAAATGAAATGAACAAGATGAGATATTTTATTGATACAAATGGGTTACAATATATAGGCATAAGCCTATATGAAACACATGACACTTGTCAAGTGAAACTGACAAGTGTCAAGGAAGGCATAGTGCACATTACATTAATTCTAACATTCCCCCTTAATGTGCACTATCCTAACTAAAGAAAAAACAAGTCAACATTAGGTAACATTCCCCCTTAAGGTTGAATTCTCTAAAATAAATTCTACATCCTCCTTTATTACTAATTTGGTCTAGGCTCGTGCTCTTTGCGCTTGGCTCTCCAACTGTGAATAATGCTAGATTCACTGTATATACATGTTGGTCTGTTGCCTCAAGGTCAGCCACTTCCATGGGTCTGTTGCCACTGGGTCAGCCATCTAAGTGCCTCAGGGTCATCATGGGTGCCTCAGGGTCATCATGGGTGCCTCAGGGTCAGCCACTTTTGGGTCTGTTGCCTTAGGGACAGCCACATCCACGAGTTTGTTGCCACTGGGTCAGCCGTCTAAGTGCCTCAGGGTCATCATGGGTGCCTCAGGGTCAACCACTTTTGGTTCTGTTGCCTCTACTAGGTCATCCTCAGAGGATGTTGCCTCTCGTAGGTCACTGACTAGATCCACCATGAATTTCAAATCCCTCTTCATGGTGAACTCAATCTAGAAGGTGTCGGTCTCTACCGAAAATGCACCTTAATACAAAATAAATACGAGCCATGAAATACAATAAAATGAGCCATAGAATCCAAATATGGAGGAGAAGAAGAAAGAAGAAAATAAGAGAATCTTCTGAAGTGTCTTCGTCTGTAGTCTTCAGAAGTAGATCCAAAAAAAACCTCGGATAGAGTCTAGGGTGTCTATGTCTGTAGTCCCTAGAATAAGTGTCCTTATGATAGCCACCTCATCTTACCAGAATGCATGGGTAACCAGCCACTGCATCCACCAAGTAGAAAGAGGAGAATACTAGATACTAGGTTCACTTACAAGTGCCTTGGGAGTGTCGGGTTCAACCGAGAGTGCACTCCAAGGTAGAAAAAAATTGAGGCTAAAAAACTCAATTGAAATAGCCTCAAAATTACAATATGACACCACCATTGTGTCCGTCATGAAAAACCATTTCCAACGACTATAAATACCCCTATACTTGTATTTGAATGGGGCCTTCAACATGTGGAAAACAATACCATGCCTATCTAGGCATTAAATAGACAACATCACTCAATGGCGGCATCGCTCTCAGGTGGAAAAAATATCATTAAAATTTCCCTTGCAGGGGAATTACATGGGCCATCTAGGCCTTTCAAGTATTTCAAAAAAAAAAACATATTCCATGTGGACCTCTCACATTTTTTGAAATTACAGTAAAGTAGGTTATGTAGGCCTTCAGCTCCCATTTCCACTCTCCATGTGGAAAAATATTTTTAAAAAATGACCAAAAAATTTCCCTCCAAGGAAAAATTACAATGTTGAAAAATTTGGCCATGTGGGCCTCTGCACTTCCACTACCCATGTGGAAAAAATATTTAAATATGTCCAATGATGTCAGCCATAAACACTGAAAGCGGTTTCCTCTACTTTTCATAAAATGCCCCCTCACTTATCAAAAAATAAAATGTTTCATGTTTTAAATAAAAGGCCCCACCCATGATTTATGAAGCAATATTTAAAAGAGGAATAAAAAGTCCACATAGTCAACAGTTTAACAGAATCAACCAAGCAATTTCCACAACGGTCAAAATCTAGAATGCGCCACATGTCAATGCACCCAGCAATACAAGCAACAACCGTGGATGCATGAGCGAAGTATTATGGGATCTATAGTCATGCCAGCCTCCGAAATATACCTTTTCAGTGATGTCATCTCATCATGACATCTTCACGCCCCAAGAAATTTGGTGCCTCTTTGTGTCTTCCAAAATTGTTGCATTGAATTTGTTGATCTGCAAGTTTAAGTTCACGATCTCGGCTTGATGCTGGCCAAGACCCCGGCCTAGCAGGAATTACTCTCGTAGTAAAGCATGTCCTACTCATTTCTCCATGTGGCACAGACGCTATCCCAAGTGGCACCCAACGATGGGATCAGGGGCATCAAAATCCCCACAGGAAGCACCGGCTGCCCCACCGACGGCCCTCCCAGTAGCGAAACCTCCCAGCACTGTTGTGTCGCTCACACCAATTTACTTCCTCTCGATATGCACAGTGGACAATAACAACTATAGTAGCTATAAAAAATATAGACTCCCTCCAAAGTGGAAGCGGCATGTCAGCTCATAGAAATTGGGTGTCTATGTAGTGGAGAAATCGGGTGAAATTATTTCTATCAGATAAGCACAAAAATCGGGTGTAAATGCCATTCTCCAAAAATGTGATGAGCCTGCAATACATTAATTTGATCTCGTGCCAACATCCGAGAAAAAATAATCTCCTGTCTTTCCAGATTTGCCGTCGAATCAACATCGCTAGCAAGACAACCACCAACTGCGCTCAGAAAAAAACTATTGTAGAATTCAAACGATCGGCAAATCAAAAAACTACCGCTGCTCTCCATGTGCTCGTCCCTAGCTTTCAACATGGTTGTGGGTGAAAGGCTTCCTTCGGCATGAAAGGAACCAAAGAAGAAACATTGTTGAATGTTGCTCGATCCAGAGAAAGTCACAAATTATCACGCAGCGATGAGTTCGAAATATTTTCTCGATGGGTGTGTTCTGTCAGCTTTCAACATCCCAAAAAAATGCCATCGCCAATCACGGACATCATCCAACGCCAAAAAATGCATTGAAGCAACTTCTACCTTTAAATGATGGTCCATGGCCAACCATTGTCGTCAAGATCAGGAAACTGCCAAGAGATGTTATCAAAATCTCCACCCGTATGAAATTTGGCCACCGCCACACACCAGTGAATTCCAATAGCAAATTTTTGGTCAGGTGGTTGTTGGACTTTTTGAAACGGGCAGATTGACTTATTCTCCTGTACGTCTACCTGGTCTGCAATGACGTTTAAAAAAATTCTGCCCTCTTGGTATTTTGAACAGTGAACTAGCCACCGCATTGCTCAGACACTGCCGAGCAAATGATGATAGGCCTTTGATTCAGGCTCGTGCTTTGAGATCCACTTTCATCGGTGCAAAATGATGTCTCTCAAGAAAAAAATAGGCTATTTTGCAAGAAATCTTTGGGCCGATGACTGGTGGACTATGCGTATGCTTTTTGTGAACGTAGACTTATCCATATGTTGTTGTTGAAGGTTCCATTAGCCATGCACAACTAAAGTCTATGGCCGCATTTGCAGATAAACAGAGACTCCTCTCATATGAGAGTTCTACCTCCCATTTTTTGTGGTCCCTTCAAACCACATCTTCCACGCGATCTGGGCCACGCCTCAAACATCAACAAATCATCACAACTTGCAGTAGCGTATTATGATAGCGAGGTTCAGCCCTGCATCTTCTTCATGGGGTAAAAAAATGCAAGACTCTAAACAACATCTATTATGACAAAACAAACTCTACTCCTCAACATCTCATGGCTCCAAGCAATGATTGTTTCAGGGGCAACCATGAGTTTTTCTCTTTCTTCAACTGACTTTTTGGTTTCTGATCCACAAATGTGGAGAGCATACTCCCTTAGCCATGGAAAAAAAATGGGGGGAAAATGAAAAATGGGAAAATGGGGGAAAGGATGAGGGGGGTATTTCCATGAGGGAAATCCCCCTCAAGCTCATAAGGCCAGAGAAAGCCTGGAGCTCTAATACCAAATGTTGGGAGTAGAATTGAATGAACAAGATGGGATATTTTATTGATACAAATGGGTTACAATATATAGGCATAAGCCTATATGAAACACATGACACTTGTCAAGTGAAACTGACAAGTGTCAAGGAAGGCATAGTGTACATTACATTAATTCTAACATGTTTAAATATTAGCAAAACCAAGTGGTCAGGGGCATTGTATAGTCTAGTTGAATTAATGAGATGAAAATGGAATAGATGGAATTGTTGAATACTTTTAGGATATATGATATAGATTCAGTTATAATGTGATTTGATTTTGTTTAGTATACTATATTCCATCAAGTCATAGTTAAATATATTGCTTCCATTTATAATAAAAATTTAATTAAAGAAAGAAACTCATATTATTTTTTACTAACCTAAGTATGGGGGTTATTATATAACCCCTTGGGATAACTTTTTTCTATCTTAGTAAGTTATATGTGGCTTCTATTGTGGGCCACTCCCATCAAAATAATAAAATACATTTATTGTTACATCAATAAAACCATATCCAATTTATTTTTTTATCAATTATAATGTATCTAATATGAAGGTACATGTTGCAAGACTTTATATAGGATTTGTTACCTAAACCATTTTATTACACCAAGAGAACCTATATATTTTTTAACTATATTTTATGACCAAATCTTTTCAAGATATTTGAATATTCTCCAATGAGTTTGACCCCTAATTCCAAACTCACTGATTCCTTATTTATTATAAGTAGCCCATTTTTAATAGACTAGCTAGTACCTTCTTGAGTTGGATACATCTTTACAAATTACTAACCATCAAAATGCTTAACTATTGCTTCATCCATAGAGGCATTGGCCTTGTTATGATGCATAATCTATATAGATTTATCTATATACACAATCAAGGTAGGAAAAATATTTCTTTTGTTCTATATCCCTAGACTTCTTATCTCCTTCTAGTTTATTTACCTTCACACACTTAACAAACATCCATTAGTACCAATAATAAAATCATCTAATTGATACTTCATGACATGCTATGACTAATCACCAAATCAAAACTACTATTATCTACAATATCCTTTGTATCACATATTATCCTTAATAGACTCCAATAAGAGACTCCTCCAATTGAAAGATCCATCATGTCTCTTATCTTCTCTTATAGTCTCCAAAAATAGAATATAAGAAGAATAAACAACGAAATCATCCATTATAGATATCATTACATGGTTGTAACCAATCACCAAATGAAACCACTATTACTTATAATTTCCATTATGTCCCTTTTCTTTTTTATAGATTCCAACAAAAGACTCCTCTCATCAAAAGAATCATCATGTCTCATATCTTCCTTTATAGACTCCAAAAAACGAGACTCCTTTAAGAGGAAGAATACTTCTACAAAGTTTCATGTGATCAACCAACAACTCTCCATTAACAAGAACAAATAATTCCTTTTGTTCAAACCATTGAAATCTCACCACATACAACCAACCAACAACTCTACATTAAAGAGCATGAATAATTCTCTTTGTTGCATTCATTAAAATCTCACCACATATACTTTGTATGGTATGAATCACATATTCTTAATAAATTTCCATTTTTTTGTTTTTACATCCTCAATGTCCATTTGGTATAATAGGATATTTATCCCCATTGATTATGTGACATGAAGAAGACCCTTCCATAAAGCAAGTACATCTTTGATAACTATAAGTATTAAAAAATAATTTTTAAGATACTTTTATTTAAAAAATGATAAGATTTTAAACAAACCTTTACTTAGTCACCAAATAATTTTAAATAAGGCCCTTCAATGGTTATAAATATTGTTCACATTATAGTTGTTTATAATAAAATAATATAATTTAAAATACAATAATTATGTAATTCTAATCAAAATTAAAATATTCAAAATTATTTATTTAAAAATATCTGATATAATATGAATAACACACCTCAAATCTCATATAATTTTTTTTTAATCAGCAATAATTAAATTAATTTTAAGTACAATATGAATAATTCATTCCATATTTTAGTCTTCTTGTTAGTTAAAACACCTGTGGGTAATCCATTATTATTTTCTGGGGGAAAGACATTAAATCTCTGCTCATAAGCTTTGAAATCTGCACTCACTTTTGCCACTTGGAAAAAAACTTATACTCCACACAACCTTATTATTTGTATTATTATTCTTTAATATTATTAAGAAAATAAAGTTTTGAAAGCCATCCTCAACTTTTTACAGCAATTTTAACCGGAGAACCACCCAAAAAAAACCACACAAAGCTAAAAACCTCCTGAAATGAAAGCCAATATCTTATACGCCATCTTACCCATCGCGATCGCCTGCTGTTGCTGGTGCTCACAGTCACGCTAGCTCAGCCGAGTGCTGTAGTTAAATGTAAGGATACCTATTTATATATCTAATTCCATGGAACAAATATTGTGTATGGATACCTATTTATATATCTAATCCAATGGAACAAAAATAGTCGGAGGACATTTGGTTCTTCTCTCACTGCCGATATTAAGACGTCCTTTAGCTGGTTCTTGTTTCGCAATGGTACGGAAAGGCATTTCCTAAATAAAAAATACATTAAAGTGTGGTGTTCGGTTTGATATATACCGAAACAATCAAAAAATGGTACAGTTGATGGATTGAATGGTAGGAAAGCATTCCAACATGAGATGATTTAAAGTGAAGCAATCAAGGACAATCGGTTTGCTTTACGAGATGAGATGATTTGAAGTAAAGCAATCAATGACAATCGGTTTGCTTTAGTTGATGAAATCTTTAACTCTGCTAAAGTTCTTGCATAACATCCTTGCTTAGCAAAATTAGCGCTGTACTTGTATTCGTTTTTTGTGTTTGGGTGAGTCTGAGGCAATGGCATTCAAAATGATGACCGATAACATTGAGTACATTTATATGACTTTAGGTATATCTCTGGTTATATTATTGTTCCATGGGATTAGATATATAATCCCATATTATTAATGCCCATGAAATATACCCTTTATTTTATTTATAAAAAAAATACTCTAATATCTTCCATGAAATATTGCTAGGAAGATGGTGTTAAAATAGGGCAAGAAGACCTATTTGTGCTCAATTAAATTACATTAAGAAAAAAATCAATTTTATTATTTTTAGTTAGTTTATTGGGAAGTTTTACGTATAGGACTTACTTTACTTTGAAAGTAAAAAATTAATTTATTTTTTGATAATATTAATAATGGAGAGGATTTTAAAGGGATCCCACAACCATTATAATCAAAATATCACACGAGTAAGACAAACTAGATCTCATCAGACAATACGAGATAGACCCAAAAAAGACTGCTAAGACCAGGACCCAAGGACACGTAAGAAGGGAGAACTGAGATAATTCTACCCTAACTTACCCATACCCTGAGCAACAGAAGCAGCAAGACAAGAGATATTTTCAGAAAGATCCAACGCCGATCTCAACGAACTCCACAATTTCCTTTGATTGATATCAATTAGCTTCAAATCGTGAAATACTGAGAGTCTAATCTCCTTAGAGGCCATCGGGGCATAGATCTCCTCGATCGATTTCTCCCGATGGCAATCTGGTGGAAGAACATCACAATCAGGGAGGGCGGAAAGAAGGGAGAAACCATCATTGTCACCCTCTTTACTACGCAGAAGTTTAGATTTATGTAAACCACTACCAAAAGCGGAAGGAGTAGGTTTTAGGTTCACTTTCACGGGCTCCTCCTTGATCTCTTTAGGGGGTAAATCAAATTTAATAGTGAGGCCAGCCGAGGGAGTAAAAACACCCACATCAGAAGCCTTTCCCCACACTCCTTTAGCAGAAACTTATATCTTTTTAGAGACCTTCTCAGGTTTCAATCTGAAGGTAAATGAATAAATATCTTCACTGCAATCAGATTCCATCTCCAAAATCGTCTTAGAGCCACCACCAAAAGAACCAGGAGAATCGGCCACCTTCTTAGTACCACCCACAGTGGGCCCTGGAGATTTTGCAAAAGACTTGAGGATTTTATCAGCATTTAAACCATGTTCCAAAGCGGCATGTTCAAACACCAACAACGCAAGGCCCTGGTGTATGGGGGCTTGACCACGACCACCTTGCACATTCAGAAAATATTTATTCATAGATTGGAAAAGAAACAAAGGAATATTCATGCAAGCTTTACGTCGCAAATGATTTAAAAATATAACATGAAAAATTATAATAATCTCATAAGAGGAATCAAGGGTGAAGTAGTCCATAATAACCCTAGCAACCCGATCCCAAGGAGGGAGCAGGGCCAAAGCACTAAAGCCATTTTGAACCCTAGGCAGATATTCCTCCTTGTCTAAGAAAAGACTGATCTCCTGCAACAGGGAGTGTCTATCATGGTCGTGATAAGCTCCATCTAACACCAAACCAGTAGTCTTGCTAATAAGTTCCGTTGTGACCTGAAACGACCAAGAGTCAATCCTGACCTAACCGTCTTTCCACGTGGTAACCATCTAGTGAGTGAGCATCGGGCTATGGCCATGAAACTTCATAATACACTCCAGGAGACCCCCTTCCGCCATAATAGCTTTAGCTTCATCATCAAAGGAGATGGACGGGGCTCCAATCGAGGCTTACTCAACTTTTGCTTAGACGAATAGATCTTTGTCTAACCCATAATAATAAGAAACCAAAATCTTCCACACACAAACAGAGGAAAAATACCCGAGCAACAACACTCAAACCAACAAAAAGACTTCGGTAAAGAAAATCCCATGACATAACAAAGTTAATTTATTGATTATATAAGAGTATCTTTATTTTTCTAAGTCTACCATACATAAATGGAGGTATTATGATATTTCCTAAGTTTTTTATGCATAGTATGCACATGGAACTGGAGATTCAAGTAGTGGTAACTAAATACTTAAATTATAATTAATTTTTTTTTATTAGATGGATGAGAGTTTTAAAAATATCTTCAAACGTATTAAATCTTGCCAAAATTATAATTAATTTGATTATTATAGTTTTAATGATTTTGTTTCAAATGATCTGTTAGACTTTATCTACGAAATTGGTAGTTCATGTATAAGTGAATTTTAATTCAAAGTGCATGGAAAAAGTTGGCTCATCCTAGGAGATTAAAGCACGTAGAATAGGTTTTTAATTTTATTTTATAAAATAATGATTATGTTTATATAATTTAAATAATGTAAAATAGGTTTTGTTTTTTTGACATAAAAGGTTTTTATAGTTTTAAATTTATTTTAACAGAAAAAATAAGTGGTGAAGAATGTAAGGATGTATTCAAAAATATATAAAATATAATGAATTGTTTAGTAGTATTTTGTATACGAGCTTTTATTATAGTGGACAGAAAAAGCTCCAAAAACATGGTGGCACAAACTATGACTCATTTCTATGTTTTATTGTAGAATATTCATGGACTATGACATTTACAAGCTAGGGTTGTAGTAGAGAAGAAAATATCTAAAACACGTCGATACGGGCTACAACATCTATGAGCTAGCATTGTAGTGGAAAATAGAATATTCAAAATCATGGTGACATGGGCTATGGAATTTATGAGCTAGGGTTGCAGTGGAGAATAGAAGCTCTAGAAACGCAATGGCACAGGCTACAAAAATTGTGAGCTAGAGTTATAATGGAGAATAGAAGCTCCAAAAACATAGTGTGATTGTCGATTGAAATGGAGTTTTCTATGATGAAGAGGAAGTAGGAGAGGCCAAAGAAGGAAGTTCCAAATGATGGCATGGTATTAGCAGGATCATTGATGAATACACACGAATGAAAAGTGGAAGGAGATCTTCAAAGTAGGGAAGCGAATTTTACAGGTTGGTAATATTTCTTGGTTCTATGTGGAAAAAAATTTAGATTTCTTTTATAAAAGAATAAGCCACCAACGTGTGAAATGAAACCTTCATTTGAAAAAGAGAACTTGCTAGTTGAATGAACTGTTATATAAATGATGATATGTGTTCAATTGAATGTATGAACGTAGAATGGTTGCTATATTCATTATTATGAATGCTGAAAAATAAGGGCAGTGTAAAACAAACGATGTTTGTTGCTATTTCAAAAACTTGACTATTTGGAAAAACGTAATGTATGCCTGTATTTATTTTGATAATGCAATAGATAGTCGGTGTGGGTTCGATTGTAGTAGCAAAATAAAGTATTTTTTTTAAATATAGACGTTGTAGACATTGTTATGACACTGTTGTGTAGAATGCAGCAAAAGAAATATGAAAAGTCTAACTTGTTTAGAGTGAATTGGAAATGTAGTTTGGTTTTTCTTTAAAAAGAAACAGTAGAGAAGGCTTTTGTGATATCTTGTGTGAGAGGATTTGGGAAGCCTAATACATTCTTGTGTGTGAATTCTGGGTTAACCATAGAATGTGTGTAAGTTGCATGTTCATTTTTTAGTCGTATCTAATCCCCGACGGCCAGCTCGAATTTTGGTGAGAGTATTAAACTACATAAAACATTGGGTATCGTGATGAAGTCTTGTACTTAGGTTGGTAGTGGCAACTTGCACAGTGGAGATAATGAAACTTAGATACATGCATTGAATTCTTCCTGTTAGACAAGGAAGTTATTATGTTGTATAGAGGTCCACTAGTTAGAAATCTACATAATTGGGTTGCACTACAGCAATAGAGTTCATTTTGTGAAACAAAGCTTGTTGTAAAAACATGTAAATTGAGAATCTCTCTTTCGTGCTTACGGAGAGAAACTAAGTGCTAAGATATTTGTATTGTTAAATTTTAATGGATAATTAAGATATCATGAATTATGGCAGTTAAGAATATTAAGGATGCTTGTAAATGAGTTTTTGTTTATGCACCAGAATTATTTGCTTTGTGTAATAAGTAATTTGGTACATTGCTTTTGAAGATGTGTTATCTTATCTTTTCCATTACCCTGTTTTCATCAATTGTTTTATGGATAAAACCTTGGTAACAACTAGTTATAATTTTATTTACTATAAAAGCTAAGAAGGCAAGGAGCGCCCAAGAAGGTGTTGTAGATGTTTGTCCTGCTGAGTAGTTAGTTGATGATGATAAAGTAGGGTGTTTACCTAATTTTATTCTAGCTCAAAATTAAACCAAAGTCTAAGCACATGAGTGTTCTCAAAGATTATTTGCATCAGTTTAACATATCAACCTCTTAGCAGGAATGATTATTGCAAGTGCTAGAAGCAATACGTTTATAATTATATTTTAAACAAAAATTAAGACTAAAGGGAAACGAAAACAACCGTGGATAACTAAAATTGTTAATTGCTCTAGCAAAACAATTTTTGGATTGAATGGTAAACTTAATACCTTATAGGAATAGTAGATCCTTGATTTAAATATGTCTTTATTTGGTACTATATAAACCTCTTTAGAAAAATATATTCAAGTAATAAAATGAATTTTTCATAGGGAAGGTAGTAACGCAGCAAGTTGACTTAGATACTCTTTAGAACATAAGAATGTTAGAAGAAGTATCGAGTTAAAAGAAATATTAGACCTAAACCTTAAATAGATATTCATCTGGGTAAAACTAGGGTGCTGGCAGGCACAAATATAATTCAGGACAGCTGTCGACTAACGGTAATGGACTTTAAGGGAATTGGTCAGGTCAGAACGAGAAAGTGGTATGGGACACTTTTTCTAGGTTGGATCCAAAAAATATTGTGATAAATTCTATACTAATCAAACTTTGCCATGAATGGACACAGGGCTTGGTATGGAACAAGCCTCTATGAGTTGCGATGGTATTAGGTGACGAAGACCAAGGTCCAGGAATGGACATGGCACTAGCTACTTCCGAAAAAGGGAATACCAGTTAGTCACAAGGGCATGATTACACTGAGTGCTTCCACATTGGGTATAGAAAAGTTGATGGGTTCGACAAAGATACAGTGTGTGGAGGTTAGGAAAAGAAAGCATCCCCCTTTAGGTGTTATGGGCCCTAGAGGACAACCCTCACTATGGTTTGATCCTCATGTTGGAATATGTGGATGGTAAATGAATTAATCGTTACCACTCAATGGCATGTTTATAGAATTTAGCTAATCTCATCCACTTGGGAGACTGGATGCAGTAGTCTTGAACCCAAAAGTGGTATCTTGTGCCTATGTTGAACTATTTGCAAGTAAACAAAAAAATGATGAAAATAATACAAGGGATGATTTCTGATGTAAACAATTTTATTATCAACCTGTTTAATAGGGAAAAAAATTATAGTCATAATAGTTGAACTAAAAAAGAAGTTATTGATTTCTAATCACCTTTATTTTGGACAACCAGGTGAGTGGGTTGTTACAGGAATAATTTTTTGACTTGTGGTATAAGGGGGATAGGGAACATGGAGGACTAGACTTAGAACCATACTTGAAGGCCTATTCAACTTCAGACCCTAAACCTATGGCATACAAGGGGGGCAATAAATAAAATGAAGTGTTGCCAAATAAACATGAGGAAATATTGAAGGGTAGTCCAGCCAAATTGGAAGATAAACAAACTAAGCATAAAGGAAGGAAAATGAAGCAAAAATGTAGTATACAATTATGAAATGAGCTAGTCCAAATGGTTGTAGGTGAGGATTTAATGCTAGAGAAAGTTTTATCACTAAAGGACAAGGCTTTGGTAGGAAGATTTATGGGCCACTCCATGAAATCAAAAACTCTATGAGAATGGATCAAGGTTACTTGATTGGAGCTTTTGAGCTATACTCTTACATTTTGTATGTTGATAAAAGGCTGGATGATTTTGTCTTCCAAAAGGTAGAAGACATTATAATCATAAAAAATGGAAGATGAAGTTGGGGGCTTAATGTTTTAAATCTAAAATTATGGGCTTTTGGGTTTGATCCATACTCTGAGAAAACTAATAACCATCCTATTTGGGTCAAGCTACCCTCTCTACCTCTTGAATTTTGGAATGAAATAATGTTATGTGAGATTGGGAACTCCTTGGGAGTTTTCCTTGGAGTAAACATGGAAAACGTAAATAGTATCCATAAAATAGTAGTTTGTATCTTAGTGGAGCTTGATATTAGTTTAGGTTTATCAGAGACCATGGAGTTTGTATCAAGAAATTGGATATTCTTATAGAAGCTTGACTACATTGGGGTGACTTTTTGGTGTAGCAATTATCATCAATATGATCATCTTAAGGAAGCATATGAAATGGAAAAGAGAAGAGGGAAAAATATTTAAGGAAGTTGAAGATTCTTCTAGTCTAAAAATTTCATAGGAGGTAGCAACACCCAAATCTTAGATAGAGGACCCAATCAAGACTCCTGAATCACTTAAAGAAAGATTTATTGTCATCAATATCCAGTCAAAGGGGAAAGATTCGGTTCCCAATAACTGCAATAGGGAAGCTTTCAATGAGGGAAGGGAGACAACTACAATTGATAAAGCATATGGAGGTATTTTATTATGTAACCATCAAAGCCTGAACCTACTTTTTCCCTTTTGGGGGATGATAGATTTAATTCTAATAATAAACTTGATATATCATCTTGTCCTGGTCAAGCTCCTATATAGAGGTTTTAACAAACCATAATTTAGATAGGATATTTCAATAGGGTGGTGCTATCAAGGTCTTAGAACAAGTAGAGGATAAAGGTATATTTTTTTCTAAGTTCTTACCCTCTTTAGCTAGAGATGTTTCAAGCCAAGAAAATAATCAGGGCTTAAATAACCATACTAGGATCTCTTCCCCACGAAGTGATCCAAATCACCATAATATAAGCACATCTTCTAGATATATTCTCTAAGGGCCCTAAAAAAAGGTAAAGGATATATTGGATATGGTCAAGTATCAGAGGGCTTGGGTCTTGATACAAGTCAATCTCAGGAGTTAACAATAGGAAGGAAATCCTACTTAAAAATTGCACAAGAAAAAGCTAAGTAAAATTTATCTGGTAAATAAAAATCTATAGTTGGGGTTCTTAAAGTAGGACAACCCTAAGGGAAATGGTATAAATGATAATCCTCTCTTTAAATGTTAAAGGTCTTGTGGCCCCTCATAAAAAATAGCCATAAAGCATTTGTTTAAACTTCATAATCCATATATAATTTTAATCCAAGAGACTATGCTAGATGCAAAAAAAGCAATATCCATACTTGCCTCTCTCCTACCAAATTGAAACTTTGTAGGGTTAGATTTAAAAGGAATATCATGGAGGAATGTAATGGGATGGAATTCCTCCTTCCATCTAGTTGATAAGGTTTATATTGAGATATCCTCTCTTGTATCTACTTTGTGTTGCCTTTCAGGAAAATGCCTCCCTTTTACTTTCTATTTATTGAGTTTAGATCTTGTCCTACTTCTTGGTCTTCTCCTGGGTCTATATTTAAGTTTTAGGAGATGTCATAGTGGTATTATGGAAGGAGGCCAATTACTAGGTCTAACCCTTTACCCACCTGTCCTACTTCTTCTCTAGTTTGCCATTCAATAGATTTTAATGCCTAGTCCATTGCTTTTAGTAAAAGAAAAGGGATGAGTGCTACTTTCACTAGGCAATTTTAGATCAATTTTCCCTCACATATTAAGATCAAGTGAAAAATTCCTACTTATGCTCATGTAGGTGGCTTTGTCTCCACTCATCTTTATGGAATTATTATCTCTCAATTATCTTCCATTAGTGAGTATTTTGGTTGTACCTCAAGGACTTTTAGGGAATCTTGATTGTTGATGCATGTATCGATCAATAGAACTGGTGGTTACCTTTTTTATGCTTCTATGGTGGTAGGCACCTCCTTTACTTTGGTTAATCTACTTCCCCAAAAACCTTTTATGGGCTTAGATCCAATCATCCATATGTATTCTAATTGTTTTTGGTCCATGCTTAGCAGTCTCTCATGGATCAAGGTGTCCATTGATACTTTTTTCCCTTGATTTTCCTCTAGAGGTTGAATATTTTATCATGTCTGACATTCAAGATGAGCCTTTGGAGCTGGATGGCAATTCACTACCAAGTCCCTTTGGGAAAAATATCTTTTGGCAGATAGTTGGGGGAATTTGGGTTTGGATAGGAAGGGGGAGGGAGGTGAGTTGGATTCAAAGGAGATAAAGGTTTTGGAGGCTTTGGGGGAGCCTACCTATTAGTATGAGGTCATTTTCTACTTGGAGGGTGGTCTAATAGGTAGTGCAAAAAAACAATTCCCCTCAAATTTTAATCATTATTGCATCTCTAGATGGAAAGCCCTAAGATAAAAAAATGAGTGCCATACCTAGAGATGGCCTAATATCATCCAAGATATTATACCAATTTTTATGGAACTAGGTGTTGAAGTTCTCCATTGCCTTGACAAGAACTAGCTTGATGTTTATCAAGCAATCTAGCAACAAGGTTCATTCTTTCTCCTTGAATTGATCCATTAGCTAGGTGGATAGATGGTTCGAATTATTTATCAATTATGTAGGTAGGGAAACATACCACTCTCATGCTTTCCTTTTTAGATATGTCACTAGTAACCTAAGGGCTATATCTTGAATAATCACATTGTGAACAACATTGTGTGTTACCATATGGTGCAAGTGCTCCAATGTGGTGGTTGCATCTTTACGATGAATTTTAGTAGGGAATCCAAAGCCTAGATGGGAACCAAATCCCAAGTATTAGGTGGGACTAAAATAATTAGGGGGATCAAATTCTTCTATGTCAAAATTCTTCCAGCTATATCTTGCTTGATTCCTTTGCATTGTAATTAGGTTGAGTGAATAAATGCTTTCATTAGAAAAGTTGTTATTGATTTAGGTAATCTAATGACCAAAAAAAATTCCAGGTGAATATACTTAGTGTTGTAGAAGTAGATAGATCGATGCCTTCATTAGAACCTCAACCTTAAATCCTTCTATGTGGCTTCTTTGGGTTCTTCTTTGTGTTGAGTCGCCAAGTGGAGAGTTTTGTTATTGTTTAGATAAAGTTCCCTACCATAACCTCAATCTAAAATTGTGATTCCTTCAAGTTCTTTACAATGGAGTTGCCAAGTGAATCCTAAATATGATTCAACTAATTGATGACCACAATATTCATTAGAACCATGGCTTAAATTCTCTATTAGGGGATAGAGTTTTGTAGTTTAGGTCCCACCAAGCATGTCAATTTGAACCGTGATCCTTGTGCCCTAGGCCTTGCAACCCCCCATGGTTGTGATTCGCTCTTCGTCTCTCTAAGTGGGTGCAAATTTTACCCTATACCTCGTGCAAGGCATCAATCCTAGGAAGTCTAGGGAATCACAGGATGCAACTCCTTCTAACGGCCTCCAAGATTTTTTACCAAGGCTAACTCCATACTACATGTAATATTTGGTGCTCGTCTCTCCTTCCTATGCTAGCCTACTCTATCAGACTTATCTCTAGGAAAAAGAGAAAAGAGGGAAAGTATTAAAACCTAATTAACCTATCTATAAGTGGTGATGCACCAAATATCTAATAAGACCCTTCGCATCATGGTGATTTGAAGTGAACACATGTAGAGTGATCAACGGTACATGAGAAACATAGGTCCCTCTAAATCATGCAATAAAAAAAAACACCCATACCAAAACCAAGATAAGGATTTCATAAATAGTCATAGTTTCCATTAGTGTAAGCTCTAAATTACATACATGCAAAGAAAATAGATTCAAAAACTAATTGGCCAATAAGGCAAGGCTTGATCCAGGCTGAGAAACAAGGGAGAATGAAGGAAAGCACTCTTAGAATAATAGATGGCTTTTGATGCTTACAATGAGAATAAGAATACACATTTATAGGAAGAAATGGAAATTTCCCCCCAAAATTCATGTAGGAATTCAAAATATGAGTTCAAAATTTTTCTCAGGCTAGTCGACATTAGTAATGAGTGATCTGGATGCCTTGGAGATTTGTAGCTAGAAATGTTGCGATAAATATCCATGATTGGACCTCTAAAATCATTCATCATAATTGCCTTGGGTTTTGCATTGCCCCTTGGGCTATCCTCCCTATCATTACCTTAATATTCCAAATTTTGCCTAGGGAACTACAACAAGTGGTGGAAAATTAAGAAAAAAACCAAATCATTATCCCTTCCCTTACATATGATTGCTTGGGATTGATCCAGTGGCTCCAATGATAAATAGGTCCTAGCTTATCCCACGCTCTTAATAGATTTTTGTTGGTAAATATATCCATAAATGCACCATTTGGGAATGAAAATTATCACCATTTGAGTTGCCTTGCATTTGAGGACTCCTCTTCCACCATGTCTTGTGAGGGAGCATTTACGGATCCAACAAGCCTAAAGGTTTACAAAAAATTATAGCTAAAGGTCTTTCGAGATGCTCTTTTTTCCTAACCTTCAAATATCAAACCCTCCCTAAGGGAAGGGGAGGCTTACCTCACCACCTCTCCACTCACCCCCTAAAACCCTCCTTCTTCTTAGATAAGGATAGGTCCTTAGTCCTTTGTATTAACTGGTGTCATCAATTTGAAATGGTACTACGGACTAGGAAATGTTAATTAGAGGAAGGGACCAACTTCACAATCTCTACTCTCCATGGAAGAGAAAAGGGTGCAAACATTGGTTGAATCAAAACCCCACTAAAGGCGGTTTCTATTTTGCCATCATCAAAATGGCTCATAGGTTCCAAGTACTATCGAGATTTGCTTTAGCTACCACTAGAAAAGGCTGGTGAATTTTTGTTTTATTTTGGTCCAATGGTGGGGCTAGGGTTCATGGTGAAGGGATATTTTAAGTTTGATATTAGTTGACAATGGTTGTTCTTCCTTGGCTACATTCTAGATACTCTTCTGGATTCAATGCTTTGTAAGTAGTAGGGGTTTTGGGCCCCTTCATTCTAGTTTCAGGTAGGTGCTCTGATCAAAGTTACCTTTGAAGGCAATATTTGCTAGGTGTAGTGAATCTTCACTATACAAGGTATTTCTAAAAGGTTGAATAAATTTTTAGTGTTTAAAAACCTCATAGTTGAAGCAAAAATACTAAGGTCTTGGATAGATCAAGTTGGGTGATTTTATCATTCATTGATTTTCTTATAGTTAGAAAAAGATCAAGAGAAACCAATAAGACCTTTCAAGTTCAATGTTATCTAGTTGAAATATGAGGAATTTATAAATATAGTAAAATATGAGTGGAAACATATTGACCTAACAATAGAAGAGACATCTATGTTTTAGTTATCTAAAAATATGAGGAGAAACAAATTTGCTTAAATCTCATGGGCCAATTGCAAATATTGGGAAGTTGAGGCAAAGATAATGAACATAGAATCTAAATTAAATTATTTATATAGTCATGAAGGCAATGAGATATTTTCAGACAAGGAGAATTTGTAGGTCAAAGAGTTGGAAAAAAGAAGATGGAATTGTTAGAATGGGAAGATGCAAAGTGAAGGACAAAAAGTAGAGCACTTTGGTTGAATAGGAGGATGAGAATACAAAATTCTTTTAAAAGTATGCAAAACAAAGAAAAATGATAAATACAATCTAGGAGATGAAAAGGGGGGATAGAAGAAATATGAGAAGGTTTCAAGAAATAGAAGGATTAAGAGTATCCTACTTTAAGAAAATTTATCAAGAACACAACAAAGGAAATATTGAAAAAATCATTAAGCTAGCACTTCATCTACCTAAGATGGTCAATGATGAAGTTCGAGAGAATTTGATGAAAGAAGACACTAAGGAGGAAACATAAACAACAGTTAAATCTTTTAGAAAGGGGGGAGTCTAGGATGTTGATCCATTGGATTTTTATGTGGGTTTTTATGAGTTTTTGGAAGAAAACATTTTAAAGGTGGTTGAGGAATGAAGGACTTCTAAACAGGTAGTTGTCTATCAATACAACTTTTTTTGACTTGATCCCTAAGAAAGATAACCTAGAATATTTTGGGGAGTATAGACCTATATCTTTATGTAATATTCTCTACAAAATCATCTCCAAGATTATTTCTATGAGTGTTATGAACCTCTCTTCTCATTAACAATAAATCATTCACCAATATGAAGAAATATACAACATGAATCCACAAATAAATTCCACAATAATAATCTACACAATAAAAGAGATATTGATAATACCCTTAAGGTAGGGCAACACTATACAATGTTCATTATTGAAAGGAAGCCACTCCACAAGTTCTCCAACTCCATGAGCCAAGACCTCTACAAAAATATTTCACATATGACCCTTTACAATAAGGGTTCATCTCTATTTATACAAGAATGTGATGGTTCATCTTCCATGAGTTACAAGTTCACCCATGTGGTGGTCCACCTTCCATGAGTTAAAAAGTGCATAATATTATAACAATATTTCTTAACGGTTACATATATGATTCTATGACATTATACATTTACTTATTTATAATTTGACATGTGGTCTTCTATAATAAATTATAACAAGTCCACATCAGCCAATAATTCATTTATGTTTCAATACATTATAAATTTATTAAGTACCTATCTTGGTACCTAACATTCTATCCCCCTTACAAAAATTTTCATCCTCAAAACATTAGAAGAGGTAAAATAATATCATCTTTTGAGCCATGTTGAGTACTGGTACCAATCTCGATCATTTATCTATCTGAGTGGAATTCTAATTGACAATGGTCTTTGTTGGTGTCGATATACCATTTTCCACTTGAGTAGCCAGAATGTTGAGTTGGCTCCACACTTCCACTGATCTACTCTGATAATTTGAAAGATGAGTCCATTTGTTCCTTGATGCAGCTATACCACTCTAAAAACTAGAGTCACTATGTTTTCTTTTCCAAACATTACCATAGTTGGTGCCCTTTTGATTCCATGTAGAACCATAATAACTCCTTTGTTGCTCTCTATCTAGTCTCCATGATTATTTCCTATCATGATGATGTGGATGGTGATACACTCCAACCTTAGTCCTATGTGCTACTTTCCTTGACTCTTTAGTTTTTTGTTCCTCTATTTTGTGCTCTTTTATCATGCTCCCATCCGTTGATTTTTCCCTTACTTTTGCTTCCTTATTTTCTACTACTGCCTCTACTTGAGATTCTATTTTAGGTTATTTTATTTGTTCTTCACTTTATTTACCTACAATAGCTACCTATTTTTACTTACACTAAGAAATATCTTGTAATGTTATCTTCTTTTGGTACCATAACTTCATGAATTTCTTTTGCACGATAATGTTAATAATACCCAAAGAATGCAACAAAAAATAACCAAGAACAATATCCATCTCACTCATCTCAATAGCATAAAATTCTAAATGTAAAACATATTTATCCATGGTTATCTTCAAATCTTCAAAAGTTTGAACATCCTCACCCTCAAGCTTTATGTTTTTAATTTTATTGTTGGATTTTGTAAACTGTTAGCCAAGTTCCTACTGATTAAGTTATGTTTGTTGCTTGGGTTTATGGAGACAATAACATTTATCTTTTGAATGCAACCATGAACTTGCAAAATAAAATGTTTACATTCAAACAAATATTGTTGACCACTGTTTGGCCTTGAAACACGAGGTGTAGTTTCTTTAGCCTACACATTATTATCCTTTTCTTTTTATGTTCATTTTCTTAAAAATACAACTTCAAATTATTCTCATGTATATCTAGGTTTACGAGCACTAGCAAACTCCATAAACCAAGATAAAATTTCCCCTTGTAAATAAAAATAAAGATCACATCTCAAAAATAATAAGAAGATTTTGAAGACTTATAAAGTTTCTACTATTTCCAAGCACACTATCATCCTCTCTAATGAATATTGACAACTGCATGATTTTTTTTCCAAAGTAGTTAAGGTTTGAAATAACTAAAATTTTAAAAAAATTAAAATTCCAGAGATCTCATCTATTTCTTTCTTCAAAAAAATAAATCTGCAGATTTTCTTCAAAAAAATAAATTTGCAGATTTTCTTCAAAACAAAACAAACAACTGATTTGCTTACCTTGATTGAGAGCTATGAATTTTTTTCCCTTGCACGAATTTTTTGTGCAGCCCCAAAACAACACCAAAAGTCCAATTTGTAATAGTTGTAATTCCCTCGATACTTACCAAAATTTAAGTGAGAAATCATTTTTGTATTACTCAAAATAACCAATATGTTGGTGCAAAAAAATCTAAAAATTACTACTAAAAATTTTAATATGAATTTCTTTTTATGTGAAAGAAATTTGTGCAGCCAAAAAATAGCCTCAACAACCCAAATTCAAACAAATGTAAGTCTCTCAATATTTATTAGAATATTACAATGGATCAATCATTTTTATAGTACTCAAAATAATCTACATGCTGGTGTAAAAATATTCTAAAAATGATTGCTAAAAAATTTAATACGAATTTTTTTCTTTTGAAAAAAATTGTGCGACCAAAAAACAACACAAATAACCCAACTTCAAACAACCATAAATTTCTCAATACTTATTAGAATTTAAAAAATGAGTAGTTATTTTTGTAGTACTCAAAAAGATTTACACAATGGTGCAAAAACCTTTTGAAAATGATTGTTAAAAAAAAGATATGGCTCCTACAAAATATGATGTTTTTTTTTTTTTAAACATGCCTTAGCTCTACAAAAATAACCTCACTTTGCCAGAATTATTACTCTGATACCAAATATTATGAACCTCTTTTCTCATTAACAATAAATCATTCACCAATATGCAGAAAAATACAACATGCATCCATAACTAAATTTCACAATAATGATCCACACAATAAAATAGAGATTGATAATACCTTTGAGGTAGAGCAACACCGTACAATGCTCTTTCTTATAAGGAAGCCACTCGATCTCCAGTTCCACAAGCCAATACTTCTACAAGAATACTTTACATATAACCCTTTACAATGGGGGTACAACTCTCTTTATACAAGAATGTGATGATTCACCTTCCATGAGTTACAAGTTCACCCATGTGGTGGTCCACCTTCCATGAGTTACAAAGTGCATGATAATATGACAATATTTCTTAATGGTTACATATATGATTCTATGATATTATTCTCCTACATATTTTTAATTTGGCATGTTGTCTTCTTTAATGAATCATAGCAAATCCACATTAGTCAATAATTCATTTATGACTCAATACAATATTAATTGATTAAGTACCTATCTTGGCACCTAACAATGAGGTTAAAAGGTTGTTTATGAAGCACTTCGTTCAGTCAAATCAAGGAAGCAACAAGCAATGGTAATTAAGCTTTATTTGAAAAAAATCTTTTGATGGGGTAAGTTGGATGTACATTAGGCTTATATTAATTCATATTTGTTGTAGTGTACCTTTTGTAAATTAGGTAATAAGATGTATTAATTATACTTTCTTTGTTGTCTTAATTAATGGTTCAACTTCTAGCTTCTTCAAACCTTCTAGAGGGTTGAGATAGGGATGCCCCCTATCACCCTTATTATTTCTACTTGTGATTGAAGGGTTGAGTAGAATGATTAAGGAACAAAAAGGACTTGGCATGATCAAAGGCATTAAATTGAGAAACACTTCGGTTGGGACTCACTATTTGCAAATGATATACTCCTATTTGGAAATGGCACCTTAAGAGAAGCACTAGAATATAAACAGTTGTTAGATCTATATTGTGCTAACATAGGAATAGAAATAAACCTCCAAAAGATAAGTGTAACTTTTAATAGGCCACAACTAGGACAAGAAGTAGAGGTAAGGATTTTTGGCTCCAATCTAATTGAGTTTGGCAAATATCTAAAATATCTGAGGTTTATACTAAAGCCAAATAATTATGGATATCAAGATTGGATTTGGTTATATAATAAAGTGAAAAAATGGTAACTTCATGGTGCAATAGATGGTTTAACATTGGTTAAATCAGTTTTGAAATCCATTCTAATATTTTGGCACTCCATGGCTTATATTCTTGTTAAAATAGTGGAAAAATAAGGAAGAAATGCTTCCATTTCCTTTGGACAGGAATAAGGGAGAAGGATGCAATGCCTTTGGTTAAATGAAGTAAGATAGCCAAACCTAAATTAACAAGAGGATGGGGGCTTAAGAATATACATAACTTTGAGAAAGTACTAGCTACCAAGAGTCTTTGGAGATTGATAATTGGTAAAGGATTATGACATGAGGTTATCAAGGAAAAATATTTGGGTTCCATGTCCTTTGAAGAGTGGATTAGACTTCCTATCAAGCTAGTGACCAATGCAACTATCATTTGGAAAGTATTAGTGAAGTTTTTTCCATTAGTATAAATGTTTTTGGTTTGGAAAATACGAAACAGGAAGAAAGTAAGGCTAGGAAAAGACCCTTGGTTGGGGAATGGAGGAAATTACCAGCTATCTCAAAATTTAATAAAACATCTAAATAGACAAGGGCTTAGGGTATTGGCAAATGCAACCTTTATGGATAAAATAAATTTATGGAATTAGGGGTGGCTTCCAACAAAAGAATTATTTTGAAAGGAAATGAAGTTGAGCAATGAAGCAAGTATACAAGAGGTCTTAATATCACTTGTTCGCTCACCCCAATCGGTTTGATATTCCAGGAAATCTCACTCATTCTGATTTAGAAATAAATGAAGTTTTATTCACTCAACAAGAAAATGACATGTCAGACCTAAATGTCGACCTCCAAATCCCCACCACCGAAGAAGTTTTGTAGTATCCCCTTCCCACCAACAACCCTATTTTATCTCCAGTCAAACTAGGTTCCCCTGATCCCCCTCCTGAAAGTCTTTTTTCCCAAGAGGCTGTCGAGAAAACAAGAGCAGATTTCAGTCCCAAAAACACTCGAAGCTCCAAAAAATCCTGTGTGGATGTTGGAAATGATAAGAAAAGAGGAAGGCCTAATATCCAAGAGCAAATAAGAAGCCAAACCGCTGAGGACATAGCCAATGGAGTCCAAACAACCCTTGTACCAAAAATGTTTACCCACCCGAAGGAAGATCCCAAATTATCCAAACCCCCTGTGCAGTAGTCAAAAGGGGGCAAGAAATCATCCAAAGTTTCCAGATGAGGATACTCTCATGGAATGTGAGGGGCCTCAACAACACGGCCAAGCAGAGGCTGGTTAGCACTGTTAGAAAAGAAATCAAACCAACAATCCTCATTATCCAAGAGACCAAGTTAGATCAGTCAAAAGCATGCAAGGCGGGCAACACCATTTGGAAAAATAGTGGAAGCATTTTCAGTCCCAACCAAGGCCCATCTGGGGGTCTCTTGTGCCTTTGGGATCCAGAGAAAGTAGATGGTAGAGTAATCTCGTCCTCAGATAGAGTTATAAACATCATGTTTTTTTGCAAAGACAAGGATCAATCCTGGATCCTGTCTAATATCTATGCCCCAAACAATCCCCTCAGTAGGAGCTCCTTTTGGGACCAATTAAGTCAAATGAGGCAGGCTTTCAAAAACTTCCCTTGGATTTTGGTCGAGGATTTCAACTCCCCCCTTTACCCGTCAGATAAGGCAGGAGGAAATGACATTCCAATCAAAAGTATTCAGGACTTCCATGGTTTTGTCACTGAGAATAACCTAATGGATATCCAGATTCAGGGAGCTCAATTCACATGGAATAACAGAAGAATAGGGAACAATCTGATCCAGGTTAAGCTAGACAGATTCTTCCTATCTCAAGAAGCCATACCACTGTTTGGTGATGCTTCCCTCATCTCCCTGCCCAAAATCGGCTCGGATCACAACCCTCTCCTGTTCGAAGCTAACAAGCCTCCAGTTTTTAGGACCCCTTTCAGATTTGAGGCAATGTGGGTTCTTCACCCAGATTTACGTAATCAAATTGCAGGGTGGTGGCAACAATAGGTGGTCGGATCCCCCATCGCTCAAGTTACCCAAAAGCTCAAAATAATCAAAGACCACATCAAAATATGGAACAAGGAAGTGTTTGGTAACATTTTTGAAAATAAGGAGCAAATCATCAGCAAGCTCAAAGCTATAGAAGAGCAAATTCAGAAAGGGCAGATGAGCATACAAATCAGGAATGAAGAGAAAAAGCTCCTTGTCGATTACCACAACATTCTGGCCAAGGAAGAAATGTACTGGAGACAAAAGTCTAGAGCCCTGTGGCTCAAGGACGGGGACTCAAACACGAAATTTTTCCATGCTTCCACCCTTCGCCACAGAAGCTCCAACAAGATCAGGGAGTTAATAAACAGTGATGGCACAAGTGTGAGAGACATCCACCTCATCAAAAATGAAGCAGTCACTTTCTTTGAAAAAATGTTGGGGACAAATTCCACTGTTTTCAAACAGGCTCAGGATCAACTTCTTCAGCATATTCCAAATCTGATATCCCCTGAAATGAACGACATGCTCATCAAGGACCTTACTAATGAAGAAATAAAATAGGCTCTTTTCTCCATGGCCCCTGATAAAGCTCCGGGGCCTGATGGCTTCTCCCCTAGGTTTTTCCAAACTTACTGGGATATCATAGGGGTTGACATATGCAAAGCCATTATTCACATGCAAAAATCCAAAGCCATCCCCAGAAGCACCAACTCCACTTTCATCGCCTTAATTCCTAAAGGCCCTGAGTGCAAATCCATGAATGACTACAGACCCATCAGTCTATGTAATGTTATATACAAGATTCTTGCCAAAGCCCTGACAACAAGACTCAAAGAAATCCTCCCGCTCATTATAGATCCTTGCCAGGGCAGCTCGATCAAAGGAAGGTCCATTCATGATGGCATAATCACCCTGCATGAAGTCCTCCATTCAGCTTCCCAAAACAAGAAAGCAACCCTTTTTCTCAAATTAGATATCAGTAAGGCTTTTGACCGAGTAAACAGGGATTTCCTCCTGGTTGTTCTTCAAAAATTTGGTTTTCACAGGGAATGGATAAATGTAATCAGAGGCTGCATCTCCAACCCACATTTCTCAGTCTTGGTTAACGGATCACCCGCAGGTTATTTCCCTAGTGGCAGAGGCATCAGGCAGGGAGATCCCCTGTCACCCATCCTTTTTATCATACTCGCTGAATCTCTGGGAAGAGCACTTAAGAGTGTTGTCAATGAGAAAACTATCACAGGGATCAGGGCTGCCTCGAGTCTAAACCCGCTATCACACCAACAATTTGTGGATGACACAATACTCGCTACCTATGCTTCAATAGTGGAGGCCAAGATGATCAAAAAAATCCTTGATTTATATGAGAAAGCGGTTGGGCAAGAAATCAACTATACCAAAAGTAAAAGCTTCTTCATCAATACCCCCCTTTCCAGGCAGATTAAAATCGGGCGTATTCTTCAATGTAGCATTGGTGAGTTCCCTACTCGCTATCTGGGGCTTCCTCTTTTTTACAGTCATCCCAAATTGTCCATGTGGAGTCATGTGGTGGAAAGGATAAACAAAAAGTTAGTTGGATGGAAAGGGGCTTTTCTAACCCAAGCAGGTAAAATCACCCTTACCGCAACATGCCTCCAAAGCATCCCAACCTATTTCCTCTCAGTCTTCAAAGCCCCTGTTTTAGTTTACGCCCAAATCGAACAAATACAAAAAATATTCCTGTGGGGCGGCACAGAGGAGAAACAAAAGATTCATTTGGTTGGATGGGAAAAGGTTTGTCGGCCAAAAAATCAAGGGGGACTGGGACTTAGAAGAATCAAGCATATGAACACTGCTCTGCTGGCTAAGCAAGCCTGGAAAATTCACACAAGTTTCAACGCAGAATGGGTGTCAATAATACAGAGGAAGTACCTTCAACACAAAGAATTCACTGATGAAGATATCCCCAAAGAGGGATCAACTTTTTGGAAGTCAATTATTCAAGTCAGAGAAGTTCTCCAGAAAGGTTCAAGGTGGCAGCTGGGAACAGGTACTGCCATAAACTTTTGGATAGACAGGTGGGTCAGTGATCAGCCCCTAGTTGAAGATGATGAGTTATCTGTGCTAAAACCCATCCTTGATGGCACCATAGGCAGTAAAGTAGCAGACTTCATCCAAAACATCAATGGGTCTAAAAGTTGGAAAGACCTCAACATTAACTCAAATGATGGGCACATAACCAGGGCAGCGAGGGCTTTGGCTTTTATGTTGAATACTACAGTGATCCCGACAGATGGAAGAGAAGACCTTCTAATTTGGAAAGAAACGGATAGTGGATGTTTCTCTGTCAAATCTGCCTACCAACTTCTCCTCAATCCACAACAAGCTCCCTTTTCCCCTAGCCAAATCTGGATCAAGCACCTCATCCCTAAAGTGGCAGTTTTCTCCTGGCTGGCAATTCAAAACAAGATTCTATCCACTGATAATCTCATCAAGAGGGGGATGATGGTACCCAATAGATGCCACCTATGCTATAAGGCTTGGGAATCCATCAACCATATTTTCACTAAATGTGATTTCTCATATGTTGTGATGAGTAACCTACTGTCCAGTTTCCACATCAACTGGGTCCAACCCAACTCCCTGACAGAGTTTTTCACTCAGTGGCCCAATCCTTTCAAAAACCCTCGGCTGAAATCTTTGTGGAAAATGTGCACCCACCATTTCTTATGGCAGGTATGGCTAGAAAGAAATAGCAGGGTGTTCTCTAACACTCCCAAGGACCCTACCTCCATTGCTAGTAAAATCATCAGCTTTGCCATAGAGAACTCCCGGCTCATCCCTTGCACAGAACCCCCTGATGTGGGATTGGAGCTTTTTCTGTTCAACAGTCTTAATATCCCTAGGGAAGATAATCCTCGTGTCACTCATCCCCACCCAAGGCACACCTCTTCATGGAAACCCCCTCGGCAGGATGGCTCAAGCTCAATTTCGATGGAGCTTCTAAAGGAAACCCAGGAATGGCAGGGGTAGGAGGACTGGTCAGAGATAGCAGCGGTAAGATTGTGGTCGCCTTTGCGGAGAACCTAGGCATTCAAACTAATCACGTAGCAGAAGCCCATGCCCTGTGGAGAGGTCTCACCATCATCCAAAAGCACAAAGGGAACTACGAAATAGAAGGGGACTCTCTAAACATCATAAATTATATCAACAACAACTCTAATCCTTCGTGGAAGGTCATGAATGCCATCAGGGAAGCCAAAAACATGATCAGAAGACAGGGCAGTGTGATATGCAGACATGTGTACAGGGAGGCAAACAGATCGGCTGACCTCTTAGCAAACATGGGAATCAGTCAAAATTCCTTGACTGTATGGGATAACAATCCGCCCTCAAACATTGTCAATGAAGCCAACCAAGAGTGGGCAAATCAACAACGAAGCACCGGAGCAGGAGATTCATCATCAGGTTGCCAACATCCTCATCAGTAGCCTTATTAGTACTCTTGACAACATTAGCGGGAAGCTGAAGCAGATCATAAAGACTGAGGAAAGCACTGCGAAGAAGAAGGTGGTTGACGCATGATGGAGGGCCATGGGTCTTTTTTTGTTTATGGTTCTCTGGGTCCTTACTGGGGTTTGTTTCATGAGGGTTATTTTAACTTTACATATATTATATGCATCAATGTTGTTTTGGGTGTCTGTTGTCCATATATTATCTGCATCAATCCTGTTTGGGGTGTTGTCCATATATTATCTGCGTCAATACTGTTTGGGGTGTTTGCTATTAGGCTTATCAACATTTAATCAATGTATAGTGAACAGTGTTTATCCATGTACGAAAACACTTTTTTAAAGTTTAGTCTTCTAAGCTGCTAGCCTCCTTTGAGGGTTTTGTAACTACTGGTTTTGGGATCCAGGAAAAAACCCTTTAATATAAGCTACACTATTTACCAAAAAAAAGTATACAAGAGGTCTGACATAGGCTTTTGTAAGACTGAAACAAGAAGAATACTCTTTAGTATGGTCAAAGAACCCAACTAGTGGACATTTTACAACTAAGGAAGGATACAAGGCAATATTTGAAGATAATAATGAGGAGGTCCTATGGTGGTGGAGTAAGATTTAAAAGGTTCTTGAAAATTAGAATATTTTCTTGGTTAGCTTTAGCTAAGAAAGCATTGACATGGGACTTTCTACAAAAGAGGTCCTGACAGGGTCCAAGTCATTATAGTTTATGTAAAAGAGAAGAAGAAACAAGGGACCACCTACTAGTTCACTATGATTTCTCAAGAGAAGTGTGGAGGTCTATTCTACCCATGAATAAGGGGAAGGGACAATGGCCACCAAGTAATTTGTTGGAGAATATGCAACAATGGTTAAAATACAAAGGCTTAAATGAATACATGTGCATTCTTTTAATAGTGGCATGGGGTTTGTGGTTGGCAAGAAAATCTATGTTGTTTGAGAGTAAGAAAATTCTACCTATACAAGTTCAAACACAAATCAAATATACTTATGAAGGCATAAAAAAGTCCTAAAATTAAAGGCTATAAGATAGGTTGGCATTTTAACAATGGATATTACAAAATCTTGGGCTTTTTTCGATAGTGCTTGTCAAGACAATCCAAATAGATGTGGAGAAGGAGTGTTATATTAAGATGAAAACCAAAAATTCACCTTCAAAGTAGGTCTTAGTGAAGGTACCAATAATGTGGCAAAGTGGGACGGCCAAGATGACAGCAGGCGGGAAAGCTTCTGCGGGAGATCATGGGAACGCCAACAGACTGAACCAAGGGCACAGCAGGGCGAAGGGAGGGCAGTCAGAGATCGGGGGCGCTAAGGAGTCCTCTCCAACAGAAGAGGATGTAGGTCATGACAAGGATCCACCGGAAAAATGGGGAGGTGGACCTCAAAAGTCGTACGCTCAGGCAGCGGCTTGAAAACCCTTAGCGGTCTGCTCTCCAAGGAGTTGTTTCCTGTCGGGGACGAGTTGGACATCCCGGCAGAAATTCTTTCAAGCTTTGTGGAATTCGAAAAATTTACCCTCATCGATAAGTTTATTTGCGGTCGTCCCGACATGGAGACCATTCGCAAGTGGGCGGCAGGTAAATGGCGAACCTCTGGTCACATGGAGTTGGCGGCCTTATCCCGGGGTTTTTTCGTGATTAGACTGAATAACAAGGAGGACTACTGTAAAATCTTGGCTGGTGGTCCCTGGTTCCTAGGTCGCAGAAGTCTCTTTCTAAGGAAGTGGGGTATGGACTTCAACCCCGAGACCCAAAATATCAACATTGCTCCAATATGGGTTAGACTCCCGAGTCTCCCCCTCTTATGTTGGCATGAAAATGTAATCAGAGGAATTGCACGCTCCATTGGTGAGTTGGTTACCATTGACCCTCCCACCAAAGCTCGAACCAGATTTGTTCAAGCTCGGTTCTGCATTCTAGCGGATTTGGAGGCTGACCTTCCATCATCCATCACTCTCCGGTCTGGAGATATCATTCTTCACAAGCAAGCCATTGTGTATGAGAACAGACCGACTTTCTGCCCCCTGTGCAGTTCTCAAGGGCACCTCCAGTCCAACTGTCCTCTTCAAAATCCAGGGATGAAGAAACGGGATTCCAGCAACCCCTTGGAACACGGTGAAGGTCAGACAAAGCTCCCTGCTGCAAAAGGGCATGATTCTCCAGGCCCGTCTAGGGACCATCCCGAATCCTCCCACCCGGTGGAAGCAGTCTCCCCCAAACGGTCTCTGAGCCTTGTGGTGCAAGCCCTCACCTTGGACCACAAGAGGAGAAGGACCAGTCCCTTCCACCAATCACCGCACGAGCGAGATTCACCCAAAATCTCGGACCATAACCACCCCGAGTCCCAAAATGTCTTTGGAAGATTACCTACTAGGAAGAAGGGGTGAGCAGTCTGGTAATATCAGCCCTCGTAATACAAGAAGCCGAAAGCAAGGAGTTGATTTTGGTAGCGAAAGGAAGCAAGGTCATCCCCCCAACAAATACAGGTGGGACAAGGAGATGGCGGCAGATGTTGCAAATGGTACTCAACGACTGCTTTTTCAGGATGATTCTGATTCCCAGATGGGTGACTCGTCTGTCCCAAAACCTCCCCTCCAGCAAGGAAAGGGAGGTAAGAAGAATATCAAACTGTTGAGATGAAAGTCCTCTCATGGAATGTAAGAGGGCTTAATGCAGTTGCCAAATGGAGATTGGTGGCTGATCTCAGAAAAAGGACGAATCCGTCCATCCTAATTTTGCAAGAGACTAAGACCGATGCTATCTCTTCTGCGCGAGTTGCTAAGGTCATTTGGGCTAAGGCAAAATTCCTCTCCGATCTGCAGGTGGGAACGGCAGGCGGTCTCATGATTCTTTGGGATCCGAGAGATTTTTGAGGGCAGCCTTCTCTCAACTTCTAGCAGGATTATCAATGTTTTGTTTCATTCCAAAGCCATTAACTTTTCTTGGATCTTGTCTAATGTGTATGCCCCAAACTCTATCTCGGAGAGAGCAGAAATGTGGAAGGCTATTTCCCAGATGAGGGAAACATTCTGTAATTTCCCTTGGGTTCTAGGGGGAGATTTCAACTGTCCTCTTCACCCATCTGAAAAGAAAGGAGGATCGGACCACTCTAGCCACAGTCTGGAAGACTTTCGAGATTTTGTTTCTACCAATAACTTGCTTGACATTGACCTCAAGGGGGCATCCTTCACTTGGAGCAACGGGAGGATTGGGAGAAATCTTATTCAAGTCAAGCTTGACAGATTCTTCATATCCCAAGAGGCTATTCCCATACTCAGTGCGACAACTCTCTCGACCTTACCAAGGATTGGGTCTGATCACAATCCTATTGTTCTGGAGACGGTTGATGGGCCTATTTTTAAAACCCCTTCGATTTGAGTCCATGTGGATTTCTCACAAGGACTTTAGAGGGTTGGTTACTGACTCGGTGGCGCAGAAGGTAGCGAGTTCCGCTTCCAAGAGAGTGGCCTTAAAACTCAAGTTAATCAAAAGGAATTTGAAAACATGGAACAAGGAGGTGTTCGAGCAACATTTTTGAGTCCAAAAGGTCCATTTCTGCGAACCTAAAATTAGTGGAGGAGAGAATGGAGCTCGAAGGTTACACCGATTGCCTCGGGGAGGAGGAAAGGAGGCTCTTGGTGGATTATCATTCTATTCTTGCAAGGGAAGAAACTTTCGGCGCCGAAATCTAGGGACCTCCGGTTGAGAAATGGAGACTCCAATACGAAGTTTTTCACGCATCAACTTTGCGGCACGGAGGGGCTAACAAAATCGGGGAAGTGGTGTGCAAGGATGGACGCGTTACCAAGGATATTGAGGAAATCCGAAGTGAAGCGGTTGACTTCTTCCAGGATTTGCTCGGTGTTCCTCCCGACAGTGATCTCCGAGTTCGAAATCTCTGTTGGATAACTTCCCAGTCAAAGTTCCTCCCGAGGTAAGCTCTAAGCTTCTGGAGCCTTTTTCTATGTCTGAGATTAAAGAAGCTTTGTTCTCCATGCAACCAGACAAGGCGCACGGGCTCGGCGGTTTTCCCCCCGTTTTTTTAAGTTATGTGGGATGTTGTGGGTTCGGATGTGTGCAAAGCAATTCAGGAGATTCAAGCCTCCAGATCCATCCATCCAAAACTAAATTCTACATTTCTCGCTCTCATCCCTAAGTCTTCCGCTTGCAAAAGTTTCTCTGATTATCGTCCCATTAGCCTGTGCAATGTTTTTTATAAAATCTTAACCAAGTCCATAGCCAACCGTCTGAGGTCCCTTCTTCCCTCCTTGGTTGGTCCTTCTCAGGGAAGCACCGTGAAAGCGAAACATTCTCGATGGTGTCATCACCATCCATGAAACCCTCCATTCCGCTCATCGCTCCAAAAATGCTTGCTCTTTTCCTCAAGCTGGACATGAATAAAGCTTTTGACAGAGTTGACAGGAGGTTCCTCTGTGCTGTCCTCTTCAAGTTCGGTTTTCACCCTCAATGGATTGACCTTGTCAGTAGTTGCATATCCACTCCCTCATTTTCTGTTCTAATCAACGGATCCCCTGCTGGGTATTTCCAAAGTGCCAGAGGCCTCAGACAAGGTGACCCTCTGTCTCCTATTCTATTCATCCTTCTGGCTGAGGTTCTGAGTTGGTCTTTGAAAGAGGCTCTTCGTCGAATAAGATCTCCGGCATTTTTCCCACCTCCGAGTCGATCCTGTCTCTCATCGACAATTTGTGGATGACACCCTCATCTCCATCGGGCGTCCGTCACTCAAGCCAAATCCATCAAGCGAATCCTCTCCCATTATGAAAAGGTTGCCGGACAGAAAGTCAATTACATCAAAAGCAAAATTTATTTTATTAACACTCCTATGTGAAGGCGACTCCGCATAGCCAGAATTTTGGAATGCACTATTGATTCCCTGCCTGCGTCTTATCTGGGTTTGCCTCTGGCTTGTAATGGCCGGGCCAATGGAAGCTTGTGGGACATGATCCTGGAACGTCTTCACAAAAAGTTGAGCACTTGGAAAGGCAAATTCCTATCGCAAGTCGGGAAAGCCACCCTTACCAAAGCTTGTCTCCAAGGAATCCCAACTTACTTCATGTCTGTGTTCATGCTGCCTGTTTATGTCCATTCCAAGATTGAAAAGATTCGGAGGACCTTTACGTGGTGCGGCAATGAAGAAAAATCCGGAATTCCTCTTGTGGCCTGGGATAAGGTTTGCTTGCGAAAGGACCAAGGTGGCATGGGAATGAGGAGATCAAGACTCATGAACATTGCTTTGATCGCTAAGCACGCTTGGAAGATCCTGACTAATGACCCAGTAGAGTGGGTCAAGCTGGTTAAGAGGAAGTATCTTGGATCGAGTTCTCTTTTTGATGTTGGGATTCCTCCTGAAGCGTCTGCCTTTTGGAAATCTATGCTTCAAGCCCGCTCTCTGATCGACTACGGTGCTCGCTGGATTTTGGGTGATGGCAACTCCATTCTCTTCTGGAAGGACAGGTGGAGTTCTCGATGGAGCTCTCGAGTTGAGAGCGGACCTTGCTGGCCTGAAAGCCCAGGTGGATCCAAATTCCCAACTCAAGGTTGCGGACTTCATTGATCGGAGCTCTCTTCCCCCTCGGTGGAATTTGCCAGTCCTGGACGGCTTTAACAATGAAATGACTTTTTTGTCTAATATTCTTCGGTCTGTTTTAATTCCATCTGTTAGAAGAGATGACAGAATCATCTGGCATGGCACAGAGGATGGTCTGTTCTCTGTCAAGACTACCTATGACCTTCTTACTTGCGAGATTGCCATGGATCACAGGTGGAAAGTGATTTGGAGGAAGGGTATTATTCCTAAAGTTAATTACTTTGCATGGATTGCCTTTCATAATAAATCCTTAACCATCGACAACCTCCATAAGAGGGGTTTTGCTATTCCCAATATGTGCTTCTTGTGCTTTGCTGATTGTGAGACGACAGACCACTTATTTTTGCACTCGTCCTTTTTCCCATTCTCGTCCCTACGCACTTTGTCCTGTCTTCCTTTCAAATCCTTTGGTGCACTCCCCGCTCCCTCAAAGATGCCTTCCACCAATGGCCCAATCCTTTCAAGAATCCTAAACTTTGCTTCCTTCTTGAGGCCTCTTTCCACCACTCCATTTGGCAGATTTGGCTAGAGAGAAATTCCAGAGTCTTCGGCAAGGTCCCTAGAGTACCTCCCTGTGTCGCTCAGAGAGCCTTATCCTTCGCCATTGAGAATTCTAAAGTTGTTCCTAGTTCCCGTCCCCGCCTTCCTGGCGAAGCAGCGATCTTCCAAAGTTTGGGCCTTTTCCCTATTCTTGATGGTGTTTCTAAGTCTCAGCGTGGGGATGTTATTTGGACCAAGCCCCCTGTGGGCTGGATTAAATTAAACTTTGACGGTGCGGCCAAAGGCAATCCTGGCCCTGCTGGTTCTGGTGGTGTGGTTAGAGATCATAACGGGAATCTCGTGCTGGCTTATTGTGAAGATTTGGGTGCCCAGACTAATCACTATGCTGAAGCCAGAAGTGTTTTGAAAGGTATCCAGATCCTCTCCGAGGATCCTCGGCCTTTGATTGTCGAAGGTGATTCGCTCAATATAGTCAACTATCTGCTAGGCTCTAAAGACCCATCTTGGAGGGTCTACAACATCATTCTTGAGGCTAGGATGCTCCTCTCTCAACGTGACAGGTGGAAGGCATGCCATATTTTCAGGGAAGGAAATCGCATGGCAGACCACATGGCCAACAAAGGGCTTGTGACCACGTGTCCTGTTGTGTGGCGCTCATGCTTCCCATCTGAGGTGGTGAGTTTGGCCAATGCGGATATCCTCTCATGATGTTCTCCTCGCTTCAGAAGGTCATTCGTTTGGTTTCGCTATTTTTGCTTTCGATGGTCAAATTTCTCCAGCTAGTATTTTTGTTTTCCTTGGTAAAATGTGGTTTGTTTCCAGGATATTCATACATAAGGGCCCTACTTATAGCCTTCGGGCAATTAGCAGTTTTTGGTTTCCGTCATCAAGTTTATTCCTCCAGCCACAAGGCATGATGCACATTCCAGCCAGGCTGAATTTGTACATAAGGTTTTGGGATCCTTTATAAAAACCCACTGTTAATCTATTAAAATAATTACCAAAAAAAAAAAATAATGTGGCAAAGTGGAAGGCTCTAATATTTTTATTAAGAATGGCAATGGAACATGGAATAACAAAACCTTAAGTTTTTGGTGACTAAAAATTGGTGGTGGATTGGGCTTCAAGTTTAGTAGGGATGCAAAATTTGATGCTTAGGCATTATTATGAGCAAGTGATATTGCTAGGAGAATCATTTGCAAAGATAGCTTATAAACATATCTGTAGAGAACTAAATGAGAAAGCATATGGTCTATCAAAACTTGCCTTAGATATTCTAATATGTACTTAGTTAAAGGAAGCAATAGTGTATGGGACTCTGATTTCACCACATTCAACACTCTTTTGATACTTTTTTCCTTTTGTTAGAAGTTGTGGTTTATGACATATTTTGTGTTTTTTTGTAGCTTTTGATAATTAAGGTCATATCTGTAATATGACTTATGGTTATAGGGTTGAAGTACCAACATGACACTTTATAAGATGATCGAAGGCTTACAATAGACTATTATTATTGTAACAAAAAGAATTGAATCATTGTTAGGATATTCTAAAATACCTCTAAATGATGTTGTTTGAGTAAGGCTTATATGAGGATATAAAATACTCATCCCATTGTAATTTTTTTCAAACTTTGAAATGAATGTGATAATTTTTTTTGAGGAAAAAATATTAAAAACTACTTTATCCTTTTACCCTTTAAAATAACTTATATTAATTAATAATTTAATAATATTATATTTTAAAAAATCTCATGTTATAATGGAAACATCAAAATGTAGGAACATGTTCTTAAAAAGATTGATGCATTTCCCGATATCATTATTAATAAAAAGGAACTTCAAAGTTTCTTGGGATGTATCAATTATGTAGCAGGATTTTATCAACAAGCAACAAAAGATAGAATTCTTCTCAACAAAAGATTACAAAAGGAACCTCCAGACTGGAATACAAAAATGACAGAAGTAGTTCAAAGACTTAAGCAAGTTTGCATAAACTTACCTGAAATGCATATTCTAGGTAATAGTCATAAAATCATTGATACTGATGCCTCGGATCAATACTGGGGTGCCATTCTTAAATAAAAAACAAAAGTGGGAGAGAAAATTTGTAGATATGCTTTTGGTAGCTTTAATAAAATAAAATAGAGATACCATTCAAGTCACAAAGAAATCTTAACAATCGTTAAAGCTATAAAACCATTTGATTTTTTTTGTTAGATCAAATTTAAAAAATCTAAAGGGATTTCTTGAAAAAAATAAATTGAAGGTTCAAGGGAATGCAGATTGATCAGATGGGGAATGTGGCTTAGTGACTACGATTTTAAAGTAGAACATATCAAAGGGTCCTCAAATTCAATTCCGGATTTCCTAACCAGGACAGGAAGCAAACAGGTGAATTTAATAGAAGAAATAAGAAATGAATTTCATGAAGACTTCTATGACAGAAATCTGCAGCATTGTCTAGATCATTTTGCTGTCCAAATATCTCAAATGAGCAGTAATTCTTATACTTATGGAACTTTGCCAATTGTTCAAACAGAGTGTGCATATTTGAAATATGTTTTTAGAAGATCAAAAACAGAACTAAATTGGTATTATCAACACCTTGATCCTGATGAAACAACCTCTGTTACAGAAGCCTGCAACAAAATGATGCTTAGGCCAAATTGGACCTGGAATTGTCAAGCTTCCTATGAATGGCCATTAATTTCTAATCTTGATACTAATTTTTTTTATTTTGACTATTTTCCTTTGCATTTAAAAGAATGGTTTCACAGGTTTTCTCCAAGACAAAATGAAGCAGGAAAACCCCATGATGAAATGATAGCCAGATACATTAATCATGGAGTATTTTGGACTGTAAAAGATTTCAAATTAATTCCATATGTATCTCTTTTTGGAGATCCTCCATATCGGATCTTCAAACAATGGATTATTGTACATGAGGGATGGCCTCTTGACAGGACTTACTCTAGCCCCTACATTCATCCTTCCAGCTCATCTTCTGATGATGAAAGGGATGGGCATTATTCTGATGGATCCCAAGGCTTCCATGGGTATGACTATGACTATGATGATTAATATGGAAGGCAATGGTGGACCATACCCACATGCTTGTGAAAAGGTTTGTTGGAGTCCTTTCCTTTAAAAAGGAATCTCTCGTGTAATGGCTACAGTATAAAGGTTTCTCGGAGTCCTTTCCTATTAAAAAGGAATCTCCTGTGTATTACTTTTAGGAAAATCTTATCCTAATTATGTCTTGTCATGAAAAGTGATTAGACCTAAAAAGGATCTCAGTTTACTATAAATAAGACTCTCAGGACAAAAGAGAGGCAGGTCAGATAGAAGTCGAAGTCTGAGGGAGTGAAAAGTATGCTCTCTCCCTGCAAGACATTGATCTTGATCTGGTAGATAAGAAATTCTTAAGAGTCTGCTATGTTTGTAGATTAAGTATTGTCTATTAAAGCCATTGAGAGTTCATCTTGGTGAACCTTTGGTTTTAGATGAGATCTGTTATGTAATATTGATATATATATATATATATATATATATCTTGATTATAAATCTATTTTTACATGGTATCATTACATGTTCTAAAAAAATTTAAATATTTTCAAATGTTCTAAGTGTTGCTAAGGAGACTTTGAAAATATAAAAATGTCATCAATATAAACACAAATAAAAGATCTGAATTCATAGAACAGCTTATCCATGGTCTTCTAAAATATTGAAGAAGCGGTTTTAAGCCCAAAAGGTAATACCTTCCATTGATAATGACCACCGGGCACTATAAAACTTGTTTTATATCTGTCATCTGGATGAATGCTAACCTGCCAGAATCCTGATTTCAAGTCAAACTTTGAATAAACATTAGATCCTTGAATTCTCCTGATTATATCATCTTTTGTAGGAATTGGATGTTGATTGGGAATAACATATTTGTTAAGAGGAATGTAATTAATTACTAATATTTTCTTTCCTCTAACTTGTTCTGCCCTTTTGTTAACATAGAATGCTTCACATCCCCAAGGACCATTACAAGGTTCTATCAGGTCTTTAGCAAATAACTCTTTGACTTCCTTTTGACATTCTTCATTTAGAGAAGGGGACATACCAGAATGATGAGCTTTGAATTTTGGTTCTTGTAGATTTCCATCTTTTCCTTCTTTCATTTTTAATTGAATTCTGCACTGAAGATTTCTTATTGGATTCCTTATATTGTCACTGCAACGTTTCTGCTTGATTATATATCTATTTTTCAATTCATTATTGTCCTTTTCTTTTTGAACTAATTGTTGTAGTGGAAATCTGACAGAATATTTGTATTTTCTTTTGAGAGGAATTAAGTCAAGAGTGAGTTTTATAAAATCCTTTTCTATCTGTAATGGATACAGATGTTCTAATACTTCAGATCCAATCATCATATCATAATTTTTTATTTCACAGTGAGCAAACCTAATGATCTTGGATTTCTTACCAAACTTTACTAGTATATCTGCTATCCAGGTAGACTGCTCTTTCTTACCATTGAAGCATAGAGTATGATATCCTGGCTTCCATAGATCCACTGGAATGACATTTTTCCTACATAAGCTCATTGTTGAACCTGTGTCAAGAAGACAATCAATAGAGTATAAATTATAATAAGGAATGTCAAATTGAACTTCAACTAATGGTAATTCAGTAGTCTTGATCATATTGATCTTTGCTGATTCTTGAACTGGTTCTAATGATGATTGACCTTGCTCTTCAGATGGTTGCAAGCCATATTCATCAAGAATTAGTTCATAACCTTTTTCCTTTTTCTTATCATTTTCTTCTTTAAGGAGTTCTATGAAATCTTTCTGTGCTTTGTCAATGGCTGTTTTAAGAAGCTTAAGTCTTTCTTTTCTCCATTCTGCTCTCCTTGGATCATTTTTTCTAGGAGCTATATGAGAAGTTTTACTAAACTGTGGAGGTTTTATCTGTACTTCATCAATTCTCTAAATTTCACCCTGCTTGCTTCGATTTTGCCATTTTTATGCTTCAAGTGTTTGCAAGGTTTCTCTTTGCAACTGATTCTGCCATGAAACTGTCGTCTTGAATTTTCCTTTGTAGAAACATGATTTTTGAAACATCATATAATGGACATTGATTGTATTCTTCTTGAGCTCAAAGAAGTTCAGATTCTAAATCTTTTGCAGTTTTCATCCCTATATGAATCATATGAATTTGAAAATCTATTGATGAATCAATATCACTTTCATATTCTGATTCTTGAGCAGAATTTTCATCTTGAATATTTACCTCATAATCTGCAATTGAGATATCAAATTCATGCTCAAGAGTCTTCAACATATACATAATCTTCTTCTTGAAAGACATAATTAATTTTTTTAGAATATCTTTTAAGACACTTGTTTGCATAATGATTTCCTTTGCAAATGTAACATTTTACAGAAACATCTGGAGCCTTGTATTTTTTTCTGAAAAATCTCCTTTTTCTGTCAATTTTTTTGATAGGCTTTTGGATAAAATCCTTTTGCCTTTTTCTATAGGTTTTAAAATATTTTTTCTTTGTGCAATTTACCTCAAAAGTTATTGAAGCCTTTACAAAGCTGTATGAAATCAAACACCGAAAATCCTCACCTTACCATCTGCAAGCCAATGGCCAATTTGAAGTGATAAATAGGGAATTAGAGAGGATATTAACCAAAACTGTAGCAGCCCATAGGAGGAATTGGGTGGAGAAGTTACACAAGCAATTTGAGCTTATAACACCACTTGGAAATCCACTATTGGATTTACTCCCTATGAATTGGTTTATGGTAAAAAGCCTCTTTTGCCTATTGAGTTTGAATTACTAACTCTTCGAACTGCTTTGGAAGTTGGTATAATACATTCATACATTATTGATGACTACTTGCAAGATTGTCTTAAGGTTATTTCTTGTCTTTTTAATTCTTTGTCTTTTCCTTTTCTAATCATAAATCTTGATGTGGCTTTCTGATTTCTTGGACTATTTTAGCAAAAGATAATCTTTCATATGGAATTCCCATTAACCTCCTTTTATATTTTGACATAAAGTAGGAAGGAAAATATTCAACAAAATAAATTTTAAGACTCTGATCATGAATTGCACCAGAGTTGTAGTAATGTTTTTCCATATCCTTGATGTACTTATCCATCTTGCTTAAATCACAGATCCTTGCTTTTAGAAATTCTGTTATGTGATAAATAGCATCTTCTTCTAGATCACCAATGAATTCTGTAATAATTGCAGAAATGATTCCTTGATAACCAAGATCTAAAAGGCTATTTTGGAGATTTGTATCTATTGCATCCCACCAAGATCTAAGAATACCAATGAAGCCATTGGTAATTGATCTTGCAACATCTCTAGGATCTTTGTGTAGTGCTGTAATTTGATTGTCAGCCCAGCCAACTATAGCATGAATGATTTTCTTTCTTTCTTCTATAGTTTTTCCTCCTAGTTGCAGGTTTTGAGTTCTGACAGAGGTTTCTAATGGTTGATGAGTTGAAGATGCTTCTTCATCAAATATAGCAGATGAATGTTCTGGATCTACCATAAAGATACTTTTACTAGGAGACTCTTCCTCTTGTTTTTCTCTTTGTTCCTTAATTAATTTTTGAATTTCCTTCATAGAAGGAAGAGGTGGAGTGTCAGGAATTTTCTTTCTTGATCTAACTGGTTTTGGAGCAAAAACATTTGCTTCAAATATTTTGACCAATTCTTCAATTTCTTGTTCTACTTTAGAAACATCCTTAGCTAGATTTGAAACTTGGTTTCTAAGTAGAGAGACTTCAATACCTGTCATGCTGACTTTTGTATCTATCTAACTGAACCTTGAGATTACTTCTGTTAACTGATTATGAAGTTCAGACATATAGATTTTATTCCATTCTTAAATTTTCTTTGCACCTTCAAGGTATTCTTTCATTTCATTTCTAACATGATCTGTCTTTTTGTTTAAACAATCTATAGCTAGATTTCTCTAATTTTGTAATTTAATTATCTATGTTGTATTTCTCGAAGTTTGAATATTTTTGGAATATCCTTCTTGATATGCTTCATCTCCATGTGGAGTCTTGTAAACATGTTCTTTACCAGTAGAGGTAGAATGAATCATATTTATCTGTTTTACTGGGGCTTCAAAAGCTTTCTGAAGAATGGCCTTGCATTCTTTACAGGTTATATGTTGAAGTTGTGGATCATGTACACTGGATGAATGAAGACAAGAGGATGAGGTTGATTCAAGGGACTCTTGTTGAGAATATGGTATAGACAATTATTTTCCATAACGATTGGCTTCAGATAATTGTGAATGGCTTATGTTATAACTTGGTTTTACTATAGGCCTCATGGAATGGCTTCTTTCAAAGCAAATAACAACTTGACCAATTTTTTCTTCTACTGCATCAAAAATTCTAAATGGTTCTTGGATTACTTCTGACTGATCAGTAGTATCTAGTACCCAAGACTTAGGAAACTTAACATATTCCCATATTATAGTTTTTGGTTTTATCTTTTGGTTTGTCTCAACCCATGTTTTTGCCTTTTGTAGATGTATGAAGGACGATAGGTTGCAAAGTATTAACATATCTAAACATGATTATTTGAAGGACTTGGAGATGAGAGGATCCTATCTTCATATTGAGACTAGAAGTTGCAATTTTTAATTGCAAAACCTTATCAATGTGTTCATCCCAAATAGATACAGGGTAATTAGGAAAGACATTGAAATACACATGATCAACATGTAGACTTATTCGTATAGAGGTTGTTAAGGCATCCTTAAATGTATTGTGACGATTATCTAGCAAACATGCAAGTACAATAGCCTTTAAACCTTGTTAAAATAGAGGTCTAATACCAATCTGGACAACACCTATATGGATGAACTTATATTTGTTTTCTTTTATAAGAGTGTTGATATGATTGATATCAAACAACTAAAGGAAATGTTGATCCATACAACTCTTATTAATATACAGACTACCTTCGACTACTTTAATTTGATTTTTTGCTTTTAACTTAAACACAAAAAGACCATCGTACACATCCTTTTTATGTAATATTGGTAACTTACATTCAAGCATAGGTTCTTCTCCATTAATAAATATATTTGCAGAATTATAGGTATTAAAATATCCGAGACATAAAGTTTTCACATAAACATTGAGTACCGGTTGAAATAGACATCACGTATTCACTGCCCTCCATTGTCATGCTTCTCGACCACCTTACTGCCCTGAAAAACGCATGTCCATCGACTAAAATGAGTGGAACTTACTAGATCTACACTCAAAAAAAGAAGTAAACAACATACAACTTATTGATGTAGTAAATCACAACTAGCAAACTATGATAATCAAAACTTATGTTCAACCAAAAATCTGAAATGGTTCTTATACCGTGTAAAAATACTTAATAATCTTATGAAATGAAAGATTTTAATTACGTCCGTGAGACCCAAATATGGTCTATGGGACCTCAAATATGGAAGTACAATTACTCAAGTCATATCATATGATCTTTAATATCTTTGAGAAGGTTGTTCCTTCTCCTGCTGATTTGGGTTAGCAATTCCCCAACTTTTTTTATTTTATTGTCTTCAAATAACTCTGCCATAGACCCGTTCCCAAGTGTTTCTTTGTATTTGCCACGGATATCTGAAAAACTTGGGCATTTATAGATGAAGTGTTCCTCTGTCTCTACTGCCCTTGTGTTGCATAGAGTACATATCCTTTCTTCCCATTGTTCTTTGGGCGTTGTCCATCTCCCTGTTTCACATCTAAGCCTATGAGAGCTAGTCCTTATCTGAGCAATGAGGATTTTTTCCTTCCACTTGATTTCAACACCTATATACGCTTTTTCCTTGTGGTCATACGTTGGGTTAAACTTTGCAATATAATATTGTCTTTTCCTGCTTGCATTTTTCCACATTCCACTTCTGAACTTTTCATTCACATAATTTTTTATGTCTTTGTTGACATTTGGGCATTCATTTATGTTGATTTCCCAACGTTTCATCCATTTCTTATTTTGTTTCATCCATGTATTCTTCCGCCTATGCAACTCTTCGTCCCTAGCTGCCCTAGGCCATCTGTCATTTTTCATGTTTTCTATTTTTTTCAAGTAACATAACAACTTGGTCATAGCAATTGCTTCTAAAGGGAACATTCCAGTTTCAGCTAGAATAATTTCATAAGGGGTTGTGGCCTTAATTTTGAGAAAATTTGTGATTAGATATTTTTGAATCCTTTCTATTTGCCTCCATTTTGCATTTGTTGTGCCACTAGCCCACACCTCGCAACCATACAACAAAACCGGTGTAACAAGTAGGCCAAATAAGACCTTGGTGGTCTTCCAGTCCCACAACTCGGCATTCCTACACCTGTTTTGAAGTGCATATAGTGCTCTCCAACCACTTTGAGTTCTTTTCATCCTACATGTATTCCAATTAAGTTTGTCATGAAAGTCTATGCCCAGGTATTTGTATTCTACTACTACCTCAAGCGGTTCTCCTACAAACTAAAATTCGAGTTGTTGCTTCTTCTTTTTTGCTGAAAAAATCATAATTTTTGTTTTGCTCGTGTTCACCTGCATCCCAACTTCCTTACAAAAGAGTTCTAGAGCTCGAAGGTGATCTTCTAGATCTTTGGTTGTTTTGGCCACAAGAATTACATCATCTGCATACATGAGGAGTTTTACCACATATTTGGCTAAGTGCACACCCTCTCCCCCAAATTTGTTTATCCATTCTTCTAACTTGTCAATGTACAACCCAAATAAGGTCGGAGATAGAGGGCAACCTTGTTTGACACCTATGTCACTACCAAAACATTCAGATAACCCTTCTTGTGTTCTGATTTTAGCCTTTACATGCTCATATAGTCTGTGAACTACTGCCCTGTAGTGAATTGGAACCTCTAGCTCTTCCATTCTGCTCCATAATTTTTTCCTTGGCACTGTGTCAAATGCCTTTTTGAAGTCTACAAAACAACAAAAAGCCTCCTCTTTTTTGTCCCATATTTTTTCCACTATGTGTCTGAGCGTGATACAGTGATCAATAGTTGAGTGCTTGGGCCTAAAACCTACTTGCCCCTTTGCTCTCTTTCCCTTTTCTTCTGCCCATATGCTGATCCTACGCTCTATCATACTCCCAAACAACTTTGCAAAGAGAGGGTTGATCATGATAGTTCGATAGTTTGAGGGATTATTTACATCTCCACTTTTAAACAAAGGAATGGTCACGCTAGTTGTCCACTCGGTAGGGAAGCCATTTTGTATGACCTCATTGAAAATTTCTTTGATCTGCGGTGCCAGGATATCTACCCCCCATTTTATATGCTCTGCTTGAAGATTGTCTATGTCACGGGCTTTACCAGTTGCTAACTTTTTTATCCCTTGAATAATGTCTTCATTTGTGAAAAGTTCTTTCTTGACAATGATAGTAGGGGGTGTCTCCTGCTGGTTACTACGTTGATACAATTGTTTTGAATACTCCAACCACTGATTAACTGTTATGTTATTTTCAGTTTGCATCCTTTTCACGCTTAGTTCCTTCCAAAATTTCTTTGGTTCATGCTTCCCTAAGTAAATCAATTCTTTCCTCCTTGTTCTAGTGTATTCTTCTTTTTTTGCCCTTACCAGTTTCTCATATGCTTTTATGTTTGCTCTTGTTTTACCCATTGGTTCCTTTAGTAATCTTCGCATTTTTTTGCAATCTTCATCGAACCATGGGTTGGTTGGGAAGCTATTCCTTTCTTTCTTTTTAGGTTTAGCTCTCTTGCATTTGTTTAGAGCTTCTTGGATAATGTGCATTAACCATTCACTCTTACTGTAATCTCTGCTACTGTGAGGTAGTTCTTCCCTTTCCTGTAACTTGTTATTTAATATTGCTCTAAAATTTTACCGATTTTCATCTGTTAAGAGAATGTTTCCCTTGTGAGGATATTTATTTTGATTGCCTTGCAAGTGTTTTTCCCTTGGTTTGTCTCCATGCATTCGAAGTTTCATAACAATTGGGTTGTGATCTGACTTAAGTTCCATTGGAGAATCTTCCACTTCTAGCTCCTCTATTTTTGGTATGTAATTTTGTGAGCATATTACATAGTCTATTACACTTTGTCCCTTATATGTTTTGCATGTATACTTTCCTGAATTTTTCCATTTGTTCATCCCATTGCAAATAATCAAGTTGTTTATGTTGTAGAGGCCTAACAACTCTTCTCCATATTGCGTGATAGCCCCATGCTCATCTTCTGAAGTCTTGGTCCACTGCTGATTTTCCTCTTCTGGCATCCAAAGAGGATTAATCTCAATATCTTCGCTACCTTCTAGAATGTTAGCTTGCTTATTTGTTGTCCTTGCATTGAAATCTCCAATTAATATAATCTCCCCCAACTTATTGTATATCGAAATGTCTCTTTTTAGGGAGGAGTATGGGTCTTCTCTGTTAAGGTCATGTTTCTTATAGAATTTAGAATTCTTGGGAGCAAAATAACATGTTGCTATGCTAATAACTGACTTATTTTCTAGGATCTTTATCCAGATGTACTATTTGTTTTCATCTTGTTTTTCAATTTTAATGACCCTATCCCATTCCTCTTTTATTAAAATCATAATACCCCCATGCCCTTTGCCATTTTCCGTTGCTTTATTCCATATTGCTATTTTTTTGTATCCCACAAATTATGGAGTCCTACATCCATCGTGTTCATGTGTTTCCATCAGTATGATTATATCTTTGTCTCTAGCAATGGGCCCTAACCCGGGTCCTCTTCTCCAAGGGTAACCTCTACAGTTCCAACTTACCATCGTAAGATGTTCTCGGGTGGGCCATACTCCCTATTTGTTTTGGGTTTGTTTAGATGTGATGTATGCCTTTCCATTTCTTAAATATGCTCGTTTCCCTTCATTCCTTGCTGCCCTCACCTTTTCCCATTCCTTATTTCTTTCTTCCTGTTGTAAAAATGTTAGGTCATCATCTAAATAGAATTGTGACCCTCTCAGCATGCCTCTATTTTTTAGTAACCTTGTTTTATCCTCGTAGCTCATCAATGTGACCCGAATATGCCTATCTCTGCCTCCTTCTCTCAGCCTGCCAATTCTGCTTGCTTTTTTTATCTGACCTTTCCATTGTAATCGATCTGACAAGAAGTCCCTGGTTAAACGATTTGTGTCTTCCCTATCCCCATAATCTTTCAACCCTTTGATGATTATATTTGATAACTTCTCATGTCTTTCTTTCTCTTCTGTTATTTGAATTTTTACTTGCTTCTCTATCAACTCTTTTTGTTGATTGATTGGTTCTTTTACTACTTGAGACCATGTCTTTGCCTTTGCTAATTCATTTTGCAGCTCATTTTCTCTTGTTTCCATGTTTTGGAGTGTTTCTCGTACCTCTTTTATTTGATTTGCATTTGTTTTTTCCACCTCTATTGCATCATTGATTGGGGGTGGATGGCTTGTTTGAGGACATGCCATTCACGTTGACCCATGTTTGCAAGGTTTTGTAGCTTTGACACTTGCTCCTTGAGTTGGTTGTTTTCCTTTTCCAGCCTTCGAATGGTGTTTATAACCTCATCTGATTTAGTATCTCTTAATTTCTCCCTCCTTTCCATGCTTTCAAGTTTCTCTTTCATCTTCATTAGCTCTTGCACATAAAGTCTTGGTGCCCACATGAGTGGTGTAGTTGTGGGACTGTAAGTTTCTTCCTCGTCTGAAAACTCATTTTGGTGACCTCCATTTTCCATGTTGAATGCTTTCTTGCGGTTATTTCTGATTTTTTTCTCCTCGCTTGTTTTTCCTTCTGTATTCTCTTGTGTTGTCATTTTGCCTTCGTTTCTTTTATCTTCTCTCTTTTGTCCCCTCTGTTGGGCTAATTGATCTCTTCGTTTGATGATGGTTAGTGCCTTTGATTGTTCCTTATTCTCCACCTGTTTATGTGGTAGAATATTTTTTATTTTTATTTTTTGATATGTCCTCTTCATTGTTGTTGCCCTTGCTCGAGCTTGTCGACGCTTTAATATCCTCCAGTATTGTTTCTCATTGACATATATCGGTTCTTGCAATTGTTGCTTCCCTTCTCCCATTGCCGAACCCTTTATACTATTGATCCGATGAAAAATATGTGTAATAAAACCCTCCGTTGCAAATCCTCCTTGCTCTGCAAACCCTCTTCCGCTGCAAACCCTTGCCGAACCCTTGGGGTGCTGAATGAAGGAACTATATGTCCACGTATTTCTCCTATCTACTTAAATTGTTTTATAAATCGAAAGAGGACGAAAAATGTGCTTACCCGATGAAATAGATGTGTAATACAACACCCTTCGCAAACCCTCCTTGTTATGTAAACCCTCCTTGCTTTGCCAAAAACCCTCCGCCACAAACCCTTTAATTTTTTGTGTTGATATTTCTTGTCTGTTTCAGTCTACAGTTCGAATCTTCTCCGTTCTATCGTCTCTCCTTCAGTATCCCTTTTTATTGTGCTGAGATTTCTCGTCTGGTTCAGTGTACAGTTCGAATCTTCTCCATTCTATTGGCTTTACTTCAGTATCCTCGCGCTCGGTTTTGCTTCAGTATCCTCGTGCTCGGCTCTTATGTGAATTGACAGTATCCCCTCACGCTCAGCTCTGCTTCAGTATCCCCATGCTAGGCGCTTGGCTCTTGTGTGAATTAACAGTATCCCCGCGCTCGGCTCTGCCTCAATATATCCCCACGCTCGGCTCTGCTTTAGTATGTAAGTGCCTTTTGTCTACAGTATTATCCCCGCGCTAGGCTTTCCTTCCATTCGCTCTACTCTACTTCAGTATCCCCGCGCTCGGCTCTGCTTTAGTATGTAAGTGCCTTTTGTTTACAGTACTATCCCGGCGCTAGGCTCTCCTTCCGTTCGCTCGACTTTGGTTCAGTATCCCCGCGCTCGGCTATGCTCCATTATAACGACCGACATACAAGGTAAGTCAGTTTGAAGAAAGTGAACTAGTAAAATATTTTATATGATCAACATAAAATATAATGGAAATTATTTTTAAATAATTAATAAATTATTTTAATATATATTTGATTTAATTAATGTGAAAAAGGTTATGTTTATCACTAAAAAAAAATTAACAGTAACTTTTTCTCTAAGACACTTCATTATACATCTAACCTGCTGAGCCAAAGTAAATGAACCAGACCATCCAAAAATTTAAACAAAGACAACCACCTACAAATATGAACCGATGCCAGTTTAAATCTCATATAACAAAAATTACTTCGAAATCAAATATGAAACCGTCGAAAGCTAAGCTGAGAGAGAGCAGCTGCAACATTTCAGTCTCCAGGACCAGGAGAATTATCTGTATGAAACCTCTTAAACCCTAAACTCTAAGGTCCCAAAGTCTATGCAACCTATGAGAGACGTCAGATCCCGCACCCACTTCCTCAAACATGTTGCGGAGGTTGGCAATACGTAATGCCAGGTTCCTCACCAAAAACCTTTCGACGGGAGCATCCATAACTTCTTCTTCAACCCCGCCCTCGCATCCCCACCAGAAAACACGCTCTGGCCAGGAAGCGACCACAGCAATTCATAATAACAAGATTGAAAGAAATGACTTCTACCTGGTCTACAGATCCTCGTTCCGAAATATTTCCTCGGAGGCCGAAACGCCTAAAAATCAGATAAGAGGAGGAGGAGGAGGAGTTCGAAGAGGCGACGATGACCACGCAGAACGTGCGGTGTGCCCAGGCTGCGGAATTCGCATGCAGAACGAGCGCCCAAAGGCACCGGGCTTCTTCCTCAAACCCCCCGCCGCCCCTAAACCCAAAAAGCAAAAACTGTGGGTCGAAGTGCCGGCGGAGAATGCAGGGGAAGTAATCTTCCTCGACCCCGACGCCGCGGCGCAAAAATTCAAACCCTTCGACGAAGAAGAAAAGAGGCCCCAAAAATCAGAGGAGAAATCTGTGGTGTGCGCGCGATGCCATTCCCTGCGCAGCTACGGCAGGGTGAAGGACGAGAGCGCCGAAAACCTGCTGCCGGACTTCGACTTCGACGCCACGGTGGGCGCCCGCCTCATGAGGACGACGGGCAGCCGCTCTACCGTCCTCATGGTGGTGGACGCCCTCGACTTCGACGGCTCGTTCCCGCGTCGGGCGGCGGCGCTGCTCTCACGGGCGGTGGAATGCGGCGGCGGAGACGCCGCCTGGAGACAGGGGAGGCCCGGTAACGTGTCACGCATCGTGGTCGTGGCCACGAAGCTAGACCTGTTGCCCTCTCAGGTGACTCCGGAGAGGTTGGAGAAATGGGTCCGCCAGCGGAGCCACCTCGGTGGGGCGGTAAAAGTGCAGGGTGTCCACCTGGTGAGCGCCCACCGCGGATGGGGTATCGACAACTTGGCACTTTACGTCAGACAGATGACGGGCCCCCGGGGGAACGTGTGGGTCATCGGCGCGCAGAATGCGGGGAAGTCCACTCTGATCAACGCCATGGGCAAGTTCGCTGGGGGCAGCGTTACCCTCCTCACGGAGGCGCCCGTCCCTGGCACCACCTTGGGAATTATTAGGGTTGATGGCATCCTGCTCGCTAAGGCCAAGTTGTATGATACGCCGGGGATTCTTCATCCCTATCAGATATCAACAAGGTTGAATAGAGAGGAGCAGAATATGGTCCAGATTAGGAAGCAGCTTAAACCCAGGACTTACAGATTGAAGGTTAGTAACTACCCTTTGGTTGCTTTATTTATTTAACTATATGGGATTGAAACGACTCCCATATATTTCCATCCTTATTATATTATTTCTATAAATTATTGATTCGTACTATAACAGGTAATTCTGCATATATTTTCCACCGGGTTTTAAATTTGGGTCTTCCCATTGAAAGCCCAAGTTTTTATCCACTAGAGCTCATGCCCTTAGAAATATAAAGGTTTACAGATAGGATAAGATTGAATTCTTGGTCTGAAGTATGAAAATCACTCCCTAGTGCTCATCTAAATCTAAAGCCTTCAGGTTTTTAAGGTTCATCTACTAAATTGAAACTTTGGTGAGTGAAACTCATCACTTTCCCTTGCTTGCTCCAAACCCCTTAGGCCTTTAAGGTTCACCCACTCAATTGGAGCTTTGGTCTAGTGAAACTAGATTTTGGTGAGAAATTTATTTGTGCTATAAACCCATTTGGACAAAACACTGAGGTTTATTTGCAGGATTGGAACCTTGGTCTACAATGTGCTAAACTGTTGTTTGAGTTAAAGTGAAAGCTTAAAAAGGTTGTTCTATGTCACCTTGGCATGCTCGCTAGTCCCAGGTCTGGAAAAACACCTTAACCTTTATAGCAAGCATTTCAAATGCATGGATACAGTAAAAGCAGTACATGAAAATGGGAAAAATGAAAGTATTAACGTTTAATGACTATTCTACTGGACTATATCCTTGACAAGCCTCTATGGGAGCCCACTTCATTTTCGCCCTTCCCAAAGTAACCTTTGTTTTCAATAGATTTCATAAACTATGAATTCACTATATTTTAAGCATGCCGGTTTGAATATGGCCATATAACAGCTCGCCATGGCAATCATTTTTGTTGTTTTTAATCTGGTTTAACCTTGCATGGTTGACCCTATTGAGATGGATTAAGCTAAAAGCAATTTGGAACACAGTGATTTATTCTACCTGTACTTTCAAATACTATATTCCTTTCTTTTTTTATTCTTATAGTGGAAGATGGTGAATTAATTGCAGGTTGGGCAATCCGTACATGTTGGTGGATTAATGAGGGTTGATATAGAAAATGCATCTGTGGAAACAATATATATCTGACCGTTTGGGCATCTCCACTTATTCCTTTGCATTTGGGTTAGGTGGAGAATGCAGATATGATAAAAGAAAAGCATTTTGGGCTTCAGTTACAGGTATGTAAAGTGCATCATCTATGGTTTTTATGATTATCTTTTAGATAAACAATCAGTTTTTTGATATCCTCATTGGTGTCCTTTGTGTTGCATGCGTACGTTTGTTTGTCTTGCGGCTGAGTTTAACTGGGGAGTTATTTCTAGATTTTGTCATTTAGTAAATTAGGAGGTTGCTCTAAGATTTGTCTGTGTCTACCATTGTCCATTGCATGTCTCACATAACCCACTATGGAAAATTTACAGGCTGTTAGGATTATTGAACAATCTAAAGTTTGTGCTAAGCTAACATATATAAGCCGTGGTGCTTAGCACATACTTAGATTGCCATGTCTCCTGCATGTCTCACATAATTCACTATGGAAAATTAACAAGCTTTTAGGATTATTGAACAATCTAATGTTTGTGCTAAGCTAACATAAGTAAGCTGTGAGCTTTAGCACAAACTTAGATTGTTATGTGTCCTAAATGAGAACCTTGCCATGCGGGTGGTGTGTGGGGGCCCGGCCCGGGGGAAGAAACTAATAGCACACTAATCATGCCTGTATAGGTGCAACACATGTACTTGGCATCCTAAAATCTATGGTGTTGAACAAATCTAACAGAAAATGTGAACATAGAGTAATGGAACCATGCTCTACAGGTAAAAACAAAGAGACGGGTGGATTTTATTGCCAGATAGATCTTAAGAAGGGGCTGAACAACCTAGATCAGCGAAGGGGTAGGTAAGAAAGTGAGTTTTAAGGCTGAACAAGATGATTGGCCTAAACTCTTCGACCGTCCGCTAGGATTAGACGGTCCTGGAAGTTGAAACAGAAGAAGCACTGGTAGCATTGCAACTAAAACTTGAGCTTTTCTTTGCAAACTTTGATTGAAGTTTGTTTTCAACAAATATAGCTCTTTTGTATGCTCTTTGCAAAAAAAACCACTTTAAACATGGCTTTTTCTTTACTAATATTAGGAACTAATTGAAAAGAATACTTGATCTTATGTAGTCTTATGGGCCTGGAATTTCTAGCTTGATCCAAAGATTGTTGAGCAGTTAAGTATATTGCTGGGCTGATCAATTTAGAAGCTGCATGAGTTTAAGTTAATGTGTGGATGGATTCTTCTTATACCCGATAGGGTAAAACATTTCTTCTATGGTAGATCTGATTTTGGTTGTTTAGGTGGTCTTGTTGTTTCAATAGCAGGCATATTTTGATGATTCTTCTGCTAATCTAAAGCAGTTTCTGTTGTATGGATCTTGACAGATTGGATTCTGTTTATATTAGTTATCTTAGGGAGAGGCTTGAAGTATGCATCGATATTACATAACAGTAGTGAGCTTCTCAATGTTTTCATTATTAAAGTTGTCAAACTCAGGGATCTTGACTTTTAGTTTTGCTTCATTTGAAAAGCAATGTGTGATACTAGAATGTATGTGGTTGATTTCACGGGAGCATCATCTAGAATGATCTCATATGTTTTTATATAACTGCAGGCTGTGTTACTGTGTTAAATCCCAACTGGCAACCATATATATAAGAGAATTGGCATTTGCTAGATCCTATAATAAATCAACCTCCCATGTGACTTGTGGAGCCATTTTGAATTGAACTTTGAATCTAAAGGTGGCCAAAACTGTTTTTTAGTACTAGAAGGGGTTGTCTGGGAAGGCTAAAACAAAGTAAGAGGTAGCTGAAAAGGCCATAATGTATTGAGAATCTTATGGAACTGCCTGGTAAGTGGAGTTGTGCTGTAGTGATTCCTATAAAAAGGTAGAAGGGCTTTTGATTGCTCCCATAGAATAAATCCAACATTTGAATTTGGGAGAAAAACCATCCAAGTCTGATTTGGCACCTTTTAGACTGCATTTAGCAAGGATTGTACACACGTGCTTTCTTCTTGTACGCCCTCTCATAGATCTGTATTGGATTTGGGAAATTGATGCAGCTGCATCTTCTTTCCTTCTCATGTTTGTTCTCTGAAAAATTAAAGATAAAGGTTTGTTTTGTCATTATTGTAACCTTCAACACAAAAAGGGTAAAGCACTAGGCTAGAATAGGACTTTCACTTTATGTCCTCTTTCATCTTTTACGTACCAATATCGAAAAGGTTGCATTTCTCTTTCACAATGGCGTCTCGGAGATGCATCCCGGTGTCCTGAAAACGCAACATGGCATCTCTGAATTGGTTCTTGGCATCCTAGAAATGTGTCCCACCATCTTGATGCGTCCATCACCCACAAACTTTGTGGAATTTTCAATGTGTTTGAAAGACATATATGTATAGGAACTTTCCAAATGTTATGAAAACCATAGTAATAAGGTTCGAAAATCTGGATCTGTATTGGAAGCCCAAATTTATTTGCCAAAAATTCTGAATTTTTGAATGTTTTTGGAAAATTCAAATCCGGTTATGAAAAGTAATAACATATATGGGTTGAAGTTAATATAAACACATCGATCATTAAATATACACAAATAAATACAAATATGCAATACATTTGTATTAAGTTGGAGTGAAAGCTCAAAACCACATTTGAAATTTGTTTAATTTAAAAGATCTCTGGATAGGATCTGACCAATCCAGATGGTCCACAAAATCCAATCCGATCTGGATTTCTTCCAGATCCAACAGGATTTTTTTACTATGATGAAAACCTGACAAATCCATTCAAGTCTCTAAAACCAGATCTTGTTCAGCCTTTAGACCTTTCTTTCTTATCTATCCTTTAGCTGATATACACTGCCAAACACATTCACTACATTCGTTAGGTTGTTCTGTTCATTATTTTAGTCCCTCTAGTCATAAATCCATGAACCCTCCCTTCTTGTTTTTACATGTAGAGTGCAGGATACATCACAGGAGCCATCCTTTTCCAATAGGTTTGTTCAGAATCCTAGGTTATAAGATCTCAAGTACCTTATTGTGCCTATTCAAGCATGATGTATGTGCAGTCCATTTTTCTCTATACTTTATCGACTCGTGCACGAATGGTATTAAAGATTTTAAGCCATCTGTCCCCCAAATCCGTAAGGTCCACTTTGGGTCAAGTTTTTCAATCCTAAATATTTCAGGCCTGATAAAAGTAAAGAGAACACCACATATACCTGAGAAATTGACCTAAAGGAGAGCCTTATGTGGAGGGACATGCTTCTTGAGGATACTCAAGGCCATAGACTCTGTTGTTCTTAGCTGACCAGGAAGGACATGTGAGCCAGCAAAGGACTAAGGCAGAATCCCCAATTTGGCTGAACTAGGCATTGACAAGGGCTAGGGATATACTATGGAGAGTCCATAAGAAAGTTAGTCTAGGTGAGAAAGGAATGGACATTTTTTGGTAAGACAAATGGGAGATTATAATCACTTTATGCAATATGTGCCATTGATATACAACAAACTAATCAAAATCAAAATAACTATAATATGTGCCATTGATATACAGGGCTCCAAGACTGAGCCTTTATTGATTAAAATAACTAATTAATGTTGGTAAGACAGACAAGTTTTCAGCAATCAAACAGAATCAGATGTGCTATCAAGTGCCATCAAGTAATCAATAAAAAACAAAGACAATACATGATTGATATGATCAAATTCGAAGCTGAGCAGTATAATCAAATATAACAATCAACATAATAGTCATTTAAATAATTTGATCAATTTATTAATTTTGGGTAAAAAGGCACCCTGATTGACACCTATCTAGGAGCTTTCAATTGCACTACAAAATAAGTAGTTGTATCCTGATGAATGATCACAAAGTATGATCTGAAATATTGATCCTTTCTTCTGTTTCATTTGAACAGGTTGTTCGAGAAAATTCTCCCATTATAATAATCATTTTAGATCTAAGGAGAAATCTGAATTAGGAAGATGTTTGTTTTAGGTGAAAGCAAGCACAAACATTCCTTGATGTCTGATGAAGATTCTCACAATATAAGTCTGTTGTAGCAAGATAATGAGGTGTTGGACCTTTCCATATTTGATTTCTCCTCCCAAATGGATCTGATGTTAGGGCAGATGGGACATTGGAGTAGCAAGGAGCAGGGATTTTTGCGCCACTAGAGTGGACCAGAACCTAGGGAAAGATTTAAGGTCAGCATAGATATGTGTTAGCCTTGGCTTCTTATTTTTTTAAACAGACAAGTAATCTTGCTGTTTTGTCAGGATGATCTTACTAGTTGATAGGGCTTCCTTGCCTAATCATGATCCAAACATGTCAAACGTAGGGTATTCATGCCACTTCTTGGACCTTTACAATCAACAAGATGGTTCCTTTTTGAAAGAAAAGCCAAAGGAAAACAAATGAGATCATTCAACAACACCATTAAAATAAGCCAATTGAGCTCACAAGTTGGCAAGGAAGGCCAATACGCTAAAGAGTTATAATTGATTGTGTAGGTGCATTTTGGAACAATCCAAGGCCGAGCTTATCTGAAACACTAATTGCACCCTGTCAGGGCCTAATTATTAGTTATCACGTGCTTACTTGAGACCTTAGCAGGACTATAAGCAGAATCAAACTGTTCCAAACAATTTGTTGGGGAGTACAGGTGTAAGCAGAGTAAAGCTAATCATTGAACAAATAATTTAACATAGAATGATGTAATGCAGGGTGTAAACATAACACATACTTGAAAATGGGTTTTCCAGCTAGCCCAATATAGAAAACCAAATAGGATAATGTGGAAAGTAGACCACAGGACAGAACAGGGCACCAATGTATGTAGATATTCATTAAGCTTATCACAATAACTTTAACTTAACGTATTGTTTCAGCATGCAGTTATTCCTATGGAAGGAGACACTCAAGAATCTCCCTCGGTAAGGGAATACAATATAAATCAATACCTTGTGGGATTACAAATATGTGAAATGAGACTTTTCATGAATATCCCTAGCTAATAACCCTAAGGTTGGGGCAACCTTACATCCATCATGATACATGTTACCTAATTGACACATAAACAACCATAGGGTTATATGTGCCATATGTCTGCCATTCCACAACTATAAGTTAAAACATATATATCAAGATAGGCACATAACACTCTCTTTCTTGAAGTGCTTCATCCCTGAAGCATAAGATGAAGCTGAACAATCTCTTTGAGATTTGCATGCATTGGTGCTCTGCTTAGTCTTCCATCCATCTATATGTCATCTTAATAGGTGGTGAACATTGATGGTACCCAGTTCCATATTTCTAGCTTGTTTGATTCTGTGTATACCTATAGTTGTTGCTTTTTATTGTCTATGTATACCCATAGACTTGTTGCCACTCCAAGCCATGTTGCCTTGCACAGTTGTGTAGATACTGTTATGCCTCAACCTTTGTAGGCTTCATTTGATTTCGCCCGAGTCATGCCCTCCTCTAGTTCAGTGCTTGCAAAAATGATGTCTCCCTTGTCCTGTTGCTTTGCTTCATCTATTAGCATAACTTAATGAATTTTGTTTGCAAATAGAACAAAAAGGCAAACAGTGTTTCCAACTATGATGACCCAAGAACATCTAAACCGTCCATAGCTATGACATGGAAGTTGGAATGTAGAACATACTTTCAACTGGGGAAGGGGAAAATTGTCCTAAATTGAAACTTAGAATGGATTTCTATCATCCACCATTCTTGAGGATCTGTATCATCTCTGTCTAGTAAAAGGGCATCAATAAATTATAATGAAGAATGAAATGTGAGAGCTAGGATTTGATAAAGCGGAGAACTCACATTCAATATCTCTTCCTCCCAAATGAAGATTTGAACTGGACAAGGAGATTAAGTATTTTATTCAAATTACATATAACAACATTGTATATTCTTGCAAAGAGTATGGGCCTATTCCTGAAGGCCAACTTGCAACATTGTATCTCCCTTGATGCTTATTAAAATCAATATCATGACCAATTTTTCAGAAATGGTATCAAATTTGGCAAACTGTATACATGTGACTATCAATTTGATTCCCTAGCATAAAGAAAATTGCACTTACGAGACAAGGTGCAGGTTTTGACAGGAACAATGGTGGTTCTGGAAGGTCCAGTCGTAGAGTATGTATGTCCTTGAAACTGAAAGAGTTGCTATTGTGACCATTTTCCAAAATGGTCTGAGTTTCTCCTTCAATGGCAGTAGTTCTTCCTCATTCTGACAAATCTACAAGAAAAATATTGCAGACACAAGATATAATCTGTTTTCTTTTAATATCTTGTGGATGGGGGAATTTGGATAGAAAATAGTCAAGCCAAGATCGGTGCTCTGATACAACACTAAAAACCCAATAGAAAAATGCAAAAAGTAGAAAGCACTATATCCAATTATGGAATACGAATAATTGAAATAAAAGCCGCACATGATTATAATCTTATGACACAAGGACCTAAATATATAGCCCTAGCTAGTAGGACTAGTGGGAGGATAAACCTATAACCACAAACATTATATCACTGAACCTTATCTAATCCAAGGTAATGCATGCCATGTGTTTGCTACTCCATAACCCTAATATGCCACACACATATTATGATATTATAGGTGTATGTATATAACACCGAACTTACCCTCTCTGAACTCAATCCTTGTAGCAAATGGTCACAATGAATCCATCACCTTGGTTAAAAGTGGAATTGATATCTAAATAGACATCTTTTTAGTGAATCGGGAATCGTCTTGAAAGATCTCTCTAAGCTAGCCAAATCCCCTTTGAATGGATCTCAAATATCAGCTCATGAAGTAAAACCCTTCTTAGAGAAGATTTTCGTGGCAAGTGCTTGTCAACACCTTCACAATATCTTTTGTTCTAAGCCAACATTGTTTTGTTCATGCTCTTTATGGGATCTTTTGCAATCAGGAGTTCTGTTCCAGCAATATCTATAATGGACCTTTTTTAATAATCAAACGAGGAATGCTCAAAGAATTCAATTTCTATCACAGGATCATGCTGTCAAGTTGGGGTCAGGATACACTCTTCCTCTTGATGATAGAACTCAGAGGAAACCAAGTCCTATCATCTAACTAATTTTCTGACACCCAAACAACAAAACCTGAATAGTTTGCAAATTGCATAATAAGCATAAATGTGGGGAGTTTGGACATTACCAAAGATGCTGTTGTCTTGAAACTGCTTATTTAGGGTTTGTAAGAGATTCATGAAGGCCGTTGAGAATTTCTTTTTTAGGTTACAATCCCAAAGCACTCTACATTGTATGCGCTTGAATATTCTCCCTTTTTAAAGCATTTGCAAGAAAAAAAAACAGATACCTGTTGTCTGATTTACATGCTGCTTGCATCAACAGATTAGACTTGCTTCTATTTTGGTGAGAACAAAGTCAGGATTTGTGATACGTAGAAAATAATATCCACATTGTTTTACTGGACACGTTATAATCTGAAATTAAATTCCACAAGTAGCATTCTGTGGCCAGTTTTTAGTGCTTAAATTATTGAAATGGCTGGATGCCCTTTTCTTGTCTTATTTGTTCCTTTCACTTTCATTTCTTTGATTTATTATTTTTATTCTATATGCTATTCCAATTACTTAAAACTGAAGCCAAGTCTTGGTCTCATACAAAAGAAGCAGGCACATTTCTTGCTGTGCACTTTTAAAGTTTTATGATTTCTTCTTGATCTGTGCAGCCTCCTATTAGTCGGGAAAGAGTCTCCCAGCTTGGTGAATGGGAGCAAAGTGAATTTCAAGTGTCAGGAAACAGTTGGGATTTCAATTCAATGGATATTGCTACTGCAGATCTTGGTTGGGTGTCAGTAGGTCTTAAAGGCGTTGCAACATTGGCAGTGTGGACTTATGAGGGTGTGGATGTCACTTTACGGAATGCTTTGATCCTTGACAAAGCACGGTTCTTTGAGAGTCCTGGATTTACAGTTTCCAATATAGTCTCCAAGGCAGATAAAAATAGAGACCTGAGAGGAAAGAAAAACAAGGATTCAAAAGAAAATGAATATGATGATTTTGAAATTGAGATTGCATCTGAAATTTAACAGTTCAGTGCGTCATTTCTGGCTTATAACTTGGCCTTGATGTTGTATCATGTTCCAATGTACATAACAGGAATGCAGAAACGATAGTAGAGTTAAAGGTAATGGACCTCCTTTCACAGAGGCTGTGATTTCTTAATGGTTCTTAAGGATTGAGTATTTACAATATAAAGCAACAAATTATCTTAAGGATTGAGTATTTGCAATATAAAGCAACAAATTATCTTCCTATGTAGGGGCTTACAGCCTACTGGGGACTTGAGGCTCCAATTCCGTAGCACGGGAGTAGTTTGAATAGTAAACTTTTGCATGCAAGATATTCCCATTTGTATTGCAATACCATGTACGGCAAATGTGGAGCCTCCTTTGTTGTTGATTTGTTCCTGTTATGGGTAATAAGGTATTATTATATTTCTTTCTGGAAGGCAGGGATTAGCTACCTTTTGGGGTTTTCATTACAGGCCATGTAATGATGGTTTCAGAAAGCAAATTTAAATATGACGCCTTAGTAGCTATTGGTGTTAATATGTGATGAGTTTTGAGTCTTTTCTTTCTGATGTGTCTTATTCTTAAACTAGTTATGATTTGCATGAAATTGTAAACTTGTTTTGAAAATGTAATGTATCAATTAAATTAGAATTCAAATCAACCCTTTGTAAACTTGTTTTGAAAATGTAATGTATCAGTTGAAGTAAAATTTAAACCAACCCAAATATTTTACATTAGAAGGAAATTATTCTGTTCTCCTCTGCTCTCTTTTGTACGGATTTTAAAAAAGCTTTAGACGTGAAATCATCGACATATTTATGAATTAATTTTGAAAAATCAACGTATTAAACGCTTGCAATTTTACATACTAGCCCCTGAAGAGCAGGTGTGAATAGTGGGCATGGGCAAATGTGAACATTAGTGATAATCATCCATTTATTTTATCATTTATACTAAGTTTTGAATCGTTTAGTGTGTTGGAATTCACAGTACTTCCCAGAAACATTCTGAAATATACTTTCATCATAACAAAATATACTTTCACCACAATCATATTCAGAAAAAGAAAGAGCAGCCAAATAAAAGTGCATATAGTCAAAATAAAAATAAAAATAAAAAGAGATAAATGAAAGGAATAGAGATAATTGAGAGAAGGGACAAGGGGTGATGTCCGTAGGCCACCTCAATGATCTAACATCACAAATTGATACAATGGATCAGTCATTGGGGTATTTATAGTGATATCAAATCTTTTATTATATGTTAACCTCAAGCTAACATAACCTCACTTGAAGGTTAAATTATAATATAATAATTGTATTAAACCCTTTAATCAAGTTCTATCATTTACAGTGGTTTAACCTATATCACTAAGGGTGAATATTTTGAAACTGCCTAAAGGCTTATAAAGATGCCCGAAGAATGCTCACATGCTTACATAAAGATTCCTATAGGTTTACGTAGATGAATGCTATAGGCTTACATATAAAATACTTAAAAGCTTACATAGCACTTATTATATGTTACATTAAGAGCACTCGTAAGCGCACTTCATAACTGTCGGCATTGGTCTAGTAAGGTCATAATACAAATATTTCAACACCTTGCATAATAAATGCTTGAATGGGCCAATGAATCATGCTATCTTCTCTTGCTAAAGATTCATAAATTGAATCAACCTCCTTGTCAACTTGAAATTGTGATGACGCCTTCTAGATCAAGATATTGAGCTCCTCGTGAGAACTTCAACATGCAATATGGTGATCATTTGTCCTCTAATCTCAAGAGAAAGCAGCTGAATCATGAATTAATAGGTAGGTCTTTTAATAATCAACCCTAATGGCTAGAAAGGGACCTTAGGAACAAGTCACACCTTGCATTGATGATCCAAAACCTACTCCTTCTGCAGTCAAGAGCTTACCATGTTAGGATCCCATCCTAACGTTACTTTGTAATTCTCATTATTATGTAATAACCCACTTCCAACGTGGGGGATTCTATTATAATGTTATTTTGTAATTCCTCGTAATGTATGTGGCAAATAAGGCACCTAGCCAAGTGGTGCCATCACATGTAACCGTTATCAAGATTGTAACCGATGGTGCCATTGCATATAACCGTTATCAAGATTGTAACCGATGTTTGGTAGAAGATTCTAGCTCGAGTGGCATTTCACATGTAAGCCAAGTGGCATTTTGCATGTAAGCCAACTCTTGAGCCTTTAGGTAGGATTGCATGTAGCTTTCTCTTTAAAAGGCATGAAGCCATATACGAATGTATCTTTTTGCAAGCTAATGAAATATTGAAGGAGGTTGCCCCCTCGAAGAGGCCTACGATTCTGAGTTATTTGTGAGATTGTTTCAATTCTGCAATTACTTTTTGCATAGTGTTATTCTGTTATTGCATGTATTTCAGTTATCTTTTAGTATTGTGTGTGTGTGAGCTTTATTTCAATAGTAGGTTCCTTACAAGTGGTATCAGAGCGCTTTCCAGGGTCGAGTTCTGCTGTGACTACGACAATTCTTGCTCAACCATTTTCACTTGTTAAGGTATAATTTTCTTGTGTGTTTTCATTCTATCTTCCTTTATTCAAAAGCCAAAAAAAAAATCTACAAAAAACCCAAAAAATTAGTCTTTTTTTTCGTAGTTGAGTAGGCTAGAAACCCTGTATCGGGGGTTTTAAAATATCGCGAAGGAGCTATCGTTATTGGCTAAGCTAGATAGCCCATAAAGCATCTAGTGAAGTGAGGGGCGATCAGGCTCCAATACCCAGGCCTCAGACAACACTCGCACATGGAATTGAGCTCCCACGCATCTTCGGGTGTATCGGGAGACCATTCTAGGGTGAACAAAATTTTATCCAGTAGGAAGCTTTTCGGCCTTGTATCATCCATAGTCCATGGGACACAACATCCCGGATGATTACCCTCTCGTACTATCAGAGAGGCAGATAGTGTGCTCAAGGGTATGTGTGGAATCCTCCTTGAGTAGTGGCCTAAAATATTGGTCCGAGCACTATTGTTCGTCACTACGGTATAACAAAGGGCCTATGGGTGTTACATACTCCTCTACCTAGTATACCCTAGTTCTGTTAAAAAACTTCAACCTACAAAATACTCACCTATCCCTATTCTACTGAACCTGCTTTCACGATCCCCAAAAGTGAGCATACGGAGAAAGACTTCCCTATCATAGAAGAACGCACTTTTCATGCACCAACAGTGAGGACCGAGTCTGCAAGTGTCTGAAATATTCCAGTACCAGTCAGGTCGGTGACAGTAATAACCAGGTCAGTAATAGTAACAATAGCAGTCAACTGTAACAATAAGAAAATATAGGTGGTCAGGGTCAAAAACAGAACCGTCAGTGTCAGTAACTGCAGTATAGGTGATAGGACAGTGACAGGGTGGTCAGTTGACAGAACGCACAGATCAGAGATAGTTGATCCAGTTTCCAACTTTGAACTGTAGCCCCAAATAAAAAAAGAGTATTTTGCTACTTTTTGATTCTGCACTCAAAAAATCAAAAATCATGCAAATCGAAGCTATAATGAAGAAGTTATAGTGGTTTTATCTTTACTCTATTTTGAGTATTTTTAAAACCAAAAATGGGGAAAAATAGCCCTAAAATAGTCATAAAAAGCCCTAGACACCCCCAAAAATCCTCAAATTTGTTCTGTTATCTTAGTTAGCCCCTCCTGCACCTCTCACAGAATTTTTGAGTCTTAGCTCCCTTTTTTCTCAAAATTCCTCAAATTTGTCATTTTCCACGACTCCTCTTTGGCCAAATATTCCACAAATACAAAATTTGATCCCGAAAACAAATTTTTTGAGTCCTAGCCCATTGTGTTCAGCTCGTCGCACTGATCATTTTGATATATCACACCCAAGCACTTTTTTGGCCTCCTTACTAAAAATAGTAACCCCTGAAACCCACACTTCTATTTTTAGTAATTCAGTTACAGAGGTTCAAGACTATCCAAAATGGCTAGTGGCACTCGGGGACAACAGAAAGAGGTCGATTCGATCACCTCACTGATTGCAAACTTTGAAAGCACCTTTGCTGACATGAAACAATCAAGTCAAGATATGATGACAGAGCTTCAAAATCTTAGAACTGATCATGCTAACTCCAGAGACCGCCTAGAAGAAAAACTTGCAGAAGTTGAGTCCAAATTGGTCGGTGGTCCCAGCAAGACTGAGCACCATACTGAACACTCGTATTATAATAGAGGTAAAGGAAGGACACCATATGACTCTCATTTTCCCTATGATCATGATTCTACCTATAAGATGCCCAAATTAGACTTTCCTAAGTTCAATGGAAAGGATGTGGATGGGTGGTTATGTCATGTTGCTCAATACTTTAGCCTCCATGATGTACCCATATGGCATCGAGTTCAAATGGCTTCTTTCAACTTGGAATAAGCTTTGAACTTTTATAATTTAGTGGTACCAATGGTTGCGAAAAACTCACCCTAATCCTTCATGGGAAGAATTTGAGTCTCAATTACTCACTCGCTTTGGCCCTAGTGAGTATGATGATTTTACAGGATAGTTGACAAAGTTGAAACAAACTTCGACAGTTAGAGATTATCAAATACAATTTGAGAAATTGGCCAACAAAACCATGGGAATGAATGAAGGGTTCTTTATGAGTTGTTTTGTTAGTGGTTTGAGGGAGGATCTCCAAGTTGAGGTCACTATGTTCAAACCACAATCCATGATGGAGGCTATCAAGTTGGCTCATTTGGCCGAATCCAAATTTGTAGCTCAGAGGTGGATATCTAAATTTCCACAGGCTAAAACCTCTTTTACTCCTAGATTCTAAAATCAGAATGAACAAAAACCTGTTGCAACCACTGCTGCACCCAAACGTCTAACCACTATTGAAATGGATGCGCGACGCACCCAAGGGTTGTGTTACAATTGTGATGAAAAGTTTTCTCGTGGGCATAGGTGCACCCAAAAGAAGTTGTTCCTCATAGATGTTGATGAGCCTAACACCAGTGACCACAGTGATGATGACACAAAATCAGTTGAGGAACCATCCAATACAGTGACAGACAACCAAGATGAACCACAGGTTGAGATTTTTGTTCATGCTCTTGCTGGCATTACTACTCCCCAAACCATGAAAGTTGTGGGGTATTTCAAGGGCCTGCGTCTTACCATCTTGATTGATTCTGGTAGTACACATAATTTTATTGATCCCCACATTGCCCAACAGGCAAATTGTTACGTACATTCATGTAATTCCTTTGAGGTGATGGTAGCAAATGGTGGGACCTTACCTTGCAAAGGTAAATGTCATAATGTTAAGGTCAATATTGGGGACTATGAGCTCAAACAGGATATGTTTGCACTTCAACTAGGGGGATGTGATATCGTGTTGGGAGCACAATGGTTGGGCACATTGGGAGTCATCTCATGGCACTTTGCCAAACTTTGGATGCAATTTTCATAGAATGGATAGTCCTACACTCTCCATGGCTTAAAAGTAGGGCCTTCACAGATTATCAGCTCCAGTCGGATGGAGAAGTTGTTAAAAAAATCATCTCGAGGTGTCATAGCTCAGATTTTTGTGATCCAACCTCATCCTTCAGAGGTGGATGTTGTTCCTGAAGATTTGCAACTCATTTTGACCAAGCACAACTCTATTTTCATTGAACCAACAGAATTACCGCCTCACTGACTCTCATGACCATGTTATTCCCTTGTTACCTGGCAATGCACCACCCAACATTCGATCGTACCGGTACCCTCATGCTCTTAAGTCAAAAATCGAGAAGTTAGTACAGGAATTGTTACAAGTCGGTGTCATTCGACCAAGCAACAATCCTTACTCTTCTCCAGTTTTACTGGTGCGCAAGAAATATGGGTCCTGGCGGTTGTGTATCGATTACCGAGAGCTCAATAAACTCACCATCAAGGATAAGTTTCCTATTCCGGTGGTGGATGAATTACTAGATGAACTTCATGGGACTATGTATTTTTCCAAACTTGACCTTCGCTCGGGGTACCATCAAATCCGGCTCAAGGATGAGGATATTCCCAAGACTACTTTTCGTACTCATGAAGGTCACTATGAGTTTTTGGTAATGCCATTCGGCTTGACTAATGCCCCTTCCACTTTCCAAAGCCTCATGAACAACATTTTTCATCCATTCCTTCGAAATTTCATCCTAGTCTTCTTTGATGACATTCTGGTGTATAGTCGCTCATGGGAAGAGCATCTTATTCATGTGAATCAGACTCTCCAACTGTTGGCACAACATCAACTCTATGCTAAGTGTTCCAAGTGTTCTTTTGGGTTGATAGAAGTGGAATATTTGGGACACATTGTCACTAAGGAGGGCATCAAAGTTGACCCCAAGAAGATCGAAGCGGTTCAGGAATGGTCGAAACCTCACACTCTAAAAGGTCTTAGGGGATTTTTAGGGCTTACAGGTTATTACCATAAATTTATTCGTAACTATGGTAAAATTGTAGCTCCTCTCACTTCCATGTTGAAGAAGGACTCTTTTACTTGGACGGGACCCATTGAATAGGATTTCCTAGAATTGAAGCATGCTATGACCACTACGCCTATTTTGGCCATGCCAGATTTCTCCAAACCATTTGTCATTGAAAGCGATGCTTCAGGTCATGGTATTGGTGCAGTGTTGATGCAAGAAGGGAGACCCTTGGCCTTCACTAGTAAAGCTCTCTCCAACCGTAATTTGGGAAAATCCACTTATGCCAAGGAGATGATGGCAATTTTGCATGCAGTAACCCATTGGCGATCGTATCTCATCGGGCATCATTTCTCCATTAAAATAGACCATCAGAGTCTCAAATACTTTTTGGAGCAATGGGTTGCCACCCTTGAACAACAAAAATGGGTCTCTAAACTCATGGGCTATGATTATGATATCACCTATAAGAAGGGCAAGGAGAATGTTGTGGTCGATGCTCTCTCTCATCAATTTGAGGCTCTCAGTATGTTGTGTGCCATTTCATTGTCGGTTCCCCAATGGATCGATTCCTTACACCAGGAGGTACTTCAAGATTCTGAATTGTAGACTTTGGTTGCTTCCCTACACACTGAGCCTACTTCATGTCCAGGCTACACTTGGGATGGCCAAGATTTGTGTTACCACCAATACCTTGTTGTTCCCCACAAGTCCCCACTACGGGAACTTCTCATGAAAGAACTGCATGCTACCCCATCTATTGGCCATTCAAGATTTCTCAAAACATATGAACGACTTAAGCACACTTTTTTTTGGAAGGGTATGAAAAAGGACATTCAATATTTTGTGGCAGCTTGTGATACCTGTCAATGGATGAAAGGTGAAATGGTGCATTCTCCAGGCACTCTTCAACCCTTGCCCATTCCTGACCAGGTTTGGACGGATATTTCTATGGATTTTATTGAAGGATTACCTAAGTCTGGAGGCAAATCTGTTATCTTCGTGGTAGTGGATCATCTTTCAAAATATGCTCACTTTTGTTCCCTATCCCATCCTTACACAACATCCACCGTTGCCCAAATTTTCCTTGATTCTATCTTTCACCTTCATGGTCTGCCCTCCTCCATTGTGTCCGATCGTGACCCAACCTTTACTAGTCACTTATGGCAAGAATTGTTTAAGTTGTAGGGAACTCAACTCAAAATGAGTTCAGCTTATCATCCACAAATGGATGGCCAGACGAAGATTGTCAACAAATGTTTGGAAACCTACCTTCGTTGCTTTACCTCGGATCATCCTACGCACTAGGTGAAATGGCTTCCCTTGGCCGAGTGGTGGTACAACACTTCCTATCACACCGCAACCAAGGTTACCCCTTTTGAGGTAGTTTATGGGCGCCCTCCACCCATGCCTTCCTCCTACATTCCAGGTAGCTCCAAGGTCCATGTAGTCGACACTACTCTCAGTCAACATGTTGATGTCCTCCATCAATTGAAGATGAATTTGGATGCGGCCCAAAATCGGATGCACCAACAGGCTGACCAACACCATTCTGAGCGCAGTTTTGATGTGGGTGATATGGTTTTCCTTCGCTTGCAATCGTACAAATAGTTGTCCCTCCAAATTCGCAGATGCCAAAAACTTACCGCGAAATACTATGGGCCCTACCAGGTGTTACAGTGGATTGGTGCCACAACCTACAAGTTGGCCCTTCCACCTACATCCAAGCTCCATCCTATTTTTCATGTTTCCTCTCTCAAAAAGGTGGTGGGCAATCAAGTACAGGTTCAATCTGCACTTCCAGAGTTAGATGAAGAAGGTTCTATCTTGCTTGAACCCGAATAGTTGTTGGATCATCGGACTCGCACTCTCCGCAACCGCACCATTACTGAAGTCCTTGTTCAGTGGCATGGACTCCAACCAGAAGATGCTACATGGGAGTCTCTCCATCAGCTCCAGAACTAGTTTCCTCACCTTCAACTTTGAGGACAAAGCTTTTTGAAGGGGAAGGACATGTTAGGATCCCATCCTAACGTTACTTTGTAATTCTCATTATTATGTAATGACCCACTTCCAACGTGGGGGGATTCTATTATAATGTTATTTTGTAATTCCTCGTAATGTATGTGGTAAATAAGGCACCTAGCCAAGTGGTGCCATCGCATGTAACCATTATCAAGATTGTAACCGATGGTGCCATTGCATATAACCGTTATCAAGATTGTAACCGATGTTTGGTAGAAGATTCTAGCTCGAGTGGCATTTCGCATGTAAGCCAAGTGGCATTTTGCATGTAAGCCAACTCTTGAGCCTTTAGGTAGGATTGCATGTAGCTTTCTCTTTAAAAGGCATGAAGCCATATACGAATGTATCTTTTTGCAAGCTAATGAAATATTGAAGGAGGTTGCCCCCTCGAAGAGGCCTGCGATTCTGAGTTATTTGTGAGATTGTTTCAATTCTGCAATTACTTTTTGCATAGTGTTATTCTGTTATTGCATGTATTTCAGTTATCTTTTAGTATTGTGTGTGTGTGAGCTTTATTTCAATAGTAGGTTCCTTACATGCCAACCACCACACCGAATTGTTGAAGTTTATAGAGTATACCCATTGTGAGAGGAGGGAAAGTGTGTAGAACAATAACGTAGGGAATTGAACTTAAACCTTCAAGACATCAAAACTTGAGTCTGTGATAAAAGAAATGAATGGAATTGAGCTTTGTGCTTGTGACTTTGTTGAAGAAAAAAATTGAACTATACATGTGTTGGATGCAATCAGATTTATCAACTGCCATGCCAATGGGTATGTTGGAGTTAATATCGTACCAAAGTTGAGGAGAATGCCAACCAGGTTGTTTTGCACAGAAAAATCCCACAAAACAGTAATAAGTCCTTGAATTGATGCCACCAATTAATATAGCTCAAGAGATTGTGCAATCTAGAAAAAAAAGGGCTAAAATACGTTTGTAGGCAAATGTTATGGCCCTAGTAAGTTTGGGCATATAATACTAAAATATATAAAAAATAAAACTTTGAATTTTTTTGATCAATCAAAAACTATCACTGTCGCATCTAGAAGATGCCACCACCTTCTAGATGTCATATGTGTTGAGGTCATTACACTATTAGTTACATTTGACAAAAATGGATTGATTGACTTGAACTGAAAACCTTCAAAGTTGTTAGAGCCTTAAGCACACTTCTATTATCCACAAAGCCACTAATGTAGTTAGGTGTATTCGTTGTATTGTGTGAATAAAGCGCCTCTCGACTACGCTATGAGATGAATTCGTCTAGGAGGGCATGATCCTCTTAAGGATACGCCAACACATACCACTAGCTAAACCAAAAAAAGAACACTCGCCTTGAAGATTTGAATGCGAGACTTCTTGCTTCTAAATAGGAGGCTCTACCAATGTGCCATAGGAATTGTTTAAATGACATGTGCTCTGTATGCGAATATTTGTTGAGTTGAAAGGCGCAAAAGAAAAAAAATGTCATGATTTTTACTTGTGACCTTGTCTGCAACAGAAATACCTCCAACCATTTCATTGCAACGCTTTTGTGAACATAATGTTCTACTTCCTGTATGATATTGATGCAAGCATGTCTTGCACAAGAAAACATTTAGCAGTAGGGTTTTATAGTGACTCAAAATTGAGATCTATCATCTTTGACATCAACACCTTATCGTTGTGTTACTTTGTGCCAAATGCATGTTGCATTGAATCCTGATTCTCTTTGATATCTTCTACTTCAACTTCTTCTATGGATGGTGAAGAATCACATTTCAAGTGTACATGTTTATTCTTATATGCTTGGCTCTTGATGTGTCTGGTTGCATTTGGAACCAACTTTTTTGACTTGTCATATGTTTGGATTCATTCCAAACATTATTGTGCTATCTCAACTCTATTTTTGTGACAAACACATGTTCTTCTTCTTCTTCTTGAACCTTTTTATTTTCTTTTTTAACTTGATTCTCGTTGACTACATTACTTTGATGTGCCTTTCTCCAAGATTGATTTTTATTTTATTAAGGTCACCATCTCTTGTGAAGGTGATCCATGTTTGAATGGATCTTGCCAACATTCCTTCATGGTGTGACTATTTATACCACAATGTTCACACATCCTTTGCATATGAAAAATATTCCTTTAAGAATCATTTTTTTATTTAGATATCTTTAAAATTTGTTTCTCTGTTGGAAGCGCTATGGAGGTCATGCCTCTTTTGAATGGTTACTTCCCTCTTTGACATGTAACTAATAATTATTTTCTTCATTTGTTATATGTGAGACCTCTAATTTGTGAAGTAGGTTCACCCGTTTTTCAAATCTTGGTGTTTGTTCGGTGATACTTAATGTTGTCACAAAAAGCATTGTACTTTTATGGGAGAGATCTCAAAATAATTAGAACTAATGTTTCATAAGATACCTGATTTTTCAATGCTTGTAGTGATACTCGCAATTCTACTCTTCTCCTCATGAATGATTCCAACTTTTCTCCACTCTTCATCTTCAAACAATGGAACTAGCTCTAGAGGAATTTGATTTTGATTTTTGCTTCAAATATTTTTTTTAGATTCTCCCACACATCTTTGGTTGTGGTCGAATCACTAAATATATGCTTAAAATTCATATGCTACTCTAAACATGATTATTAGTCTTGCCTTTTTGTCTATCTTGTCAAAATTTATTTGGTATTCATGTAATTCTTCTGGATGGGTAGTGGTCCCATCTACTACTTTCCATACTTCCTCAAACTCAAGTTGTGTTCTAAGTTTGGTTTTCTAGAAAACATAATTGTTTCCCCTCAACAATTGAGAATCTAGCCACAATAACTTTGGTGCTCCACTAGCCATAGCGAACTTTTATAAATTTTGAATATTCTTCTTTCACTAAATATGCCTCCAAAAGTTCTTTTTAGTGTATATATATAAACCTATACTCAACTTCCAATTGATGGTTCAAAATTTTCAAGAAAGACTAGCTAAATAAAGGTAGAGGGAATACCTTTTCCTCTACAGATTATTCCTTTGGTTTTTTAATATTATTTTCACTTTTATTTTCACCTCATTTTTGAAATTTGACCATGTGTACTCTTTTCCTTTTGTCCACATACAACTATCCAATTGGATCTATTTTTAACCTTTGAAAATATTTGGAAAAAATCTAAAGAGTTCTTTGATAATATCATATTACCTTGCTTTTCCTAAACGTCAAATATTTTTGGCTTCAATTCTTCTTTGTCTTCAGCCGATCATCAAAAACACAATACCTCTTGGTGCAATGCAACCTTTCTATGTATTTTTCTTTTTCAGAGGACTCCTTACAATGTTAAATTCTATTTTTTCCAATATGTTTGATGTTTGCTATGTATATAGTCTTGATGTTTGGAGTGGATGTGATAGATGCCTTAAAACTCACAAGGTCTGAGTCATTTTCTCCTATTGGTAAGAATTGTTGATGCCTCTAAGATGATCACATTTTTCTTGTTTTTTGGTCATCTTTAATTTGCATTGTATGTTGCACCTTCCATGATTACAATCTGGGGTATTGACATTAAATATTTCTTGTATGCCTTCAGTTTTCTCCTACAAGCTCCAAGCTGGTGTTTAACTTGTTTCTAGTCTATAGCCTTTTGTTTACTTTTACCGCTTGGAGACTTTTTTTCCTTTCACCTATTCATTCCACTATATTTTCTTTGTTCCTTTGTTTGTCTTATGTCTCTCTTTCATCCATTCTTTCATCTCTTTTTTCCTCTATTTGTCTCTCATCTCTTGTTCCTCTATTCTTTGAGTACTTCATTGTATATATCTTTAGATGGAGTGTTGAAGAACACAAGTGTTCTTCTTGATGGCAAGTTTGCTATATATTTTTCATGATTTGTTGTCTTTTCTTTTGTAATTTTATCTTTAATTTACATAGGCATCTTAATTTTACAGATCGTTACCAACATTCTCTTCATATTTCAACAGACAAGCTTTTTTTTACTAATTACCTTTGGACCAAATGGGTAGCACCAAATAATTTCATTGTTTGTCGTGGATACTTGCAAAATATACTTTTAATGAAAATGACTTGTGTATATCGTGCACTTCTTGTGTCATTCTAATATTAAAATACTAGTTTAGTTTTGCTAGAGATAAAAAAATTGTTACTTGTTGTTAGCTCTAGTTGAGACTGGGCCTTTGGGCAACTTTATTTTGTTTCCTTTCCTACGTTGGTTGTTTGTCTTTACCCTTTTATGCTTCTAAAACTTTTCTTGTATTCCTCAAGGAGTGTTTTCTTCTTGAGTGATGACTCTAATAAAGTATGCTTTTGGATGCTTGCCTCTGAGACTTGTTTCTTATTTTTTCTTCAATTGGTTGTTCCAATTGGCACCTTCAATACTTTGAACTAGTCTATTGTTGGTGTTCCTTAATGGCTTCTACACTATTTGCTTTATCTTTTGGCTTTTCATTTTGTGAGCTCTCTAAGCTTGTAATATTTGTACAAGACTAAAAAAATGTTCAATTTTAAGGAGCTTTAATGGCTTCCTTTTTGTTGGTTATCTTCTTACAATCTTCTAAGAAGCTTCAATGGCTTATTTATCTTCTTTTTAAGGATCTTCAATGGCTTCCTTTTATTACCTTTTGAAATGGAGATTCTTTGGGGAACTTTATGACCCTTTTTCTTTCTTGTTGAAATTGGCCTAGTTGTTTCTTGTAGGCTTATGACCTTATTGGTCTTAGAAGGGATTGAAACCATTTTTTATGCTTGAAGGCTTTTGCCTTTGGCAAGGGTTATTAACCTTGAAAACTTTGAATCTACCATGGAATTTTGCTTCATAGTGGAAATTTATATAGGATAATTTTACCCTTGAAACTTATTTTCTCAAACAAAGTGCTCTTTTGGTTTTCTCTATGTCAAAGCTAGAGGATGATCAAAAGGAGAATTTATTCCTTTTACCTACTTTGATACCACATGTTAGAAATCAATACTTTGATGATTGTATTATGGAAGTGATAGGTATTTAAGTACATGCAATGCCTATTTTAGACATAACAAACCTCTAACCAGAACTTGTAACTTCCTTTGTTCTATACTACATGCATATGCCTTGTGAAGGGTGGTTATACCACATGTCATCTCACATGGTCTATGATGTAATAACTCCTAACACTTCACATATGCCCAAAGCCAAAGTAATCTAGAATTTTGTCTAAAATGACCCAGTTTATGTGATTATAATCCTTCTTTACATCCAATTTGATAATCATAGTATACTTCCTCCATTTTACAAAATAAACCAATTATTAACTATTAAACTCCATTCAAAATTTATTTTTTATAAATATACCTATCTTGTTCGAGATATATAATATTGAACAAGATAGACATTGATCTCTCTGCCGAGATATTTGTTAATGATTTAAGTATGAATTATACAAAATATTAACAATTTTAAATTCTATACGTTTCATATATACATATTTAACTTATAATTTTAAATTATACTATCCACATGTTTAATAAATAATTAACTTTTATTAAGGTTATATGGGTAAATTTGTTGAAATTATAATCTACTTCATGGCCAAGGTCGATCTTGTATGATGTGTTTGACAAGCCTTAGGGGATTTTATTGTACAATGTATTAATTAATTGTAATGTAAGCCCTATGGGTTGGTTAACCTTGTTATGGTTAAACTCTCTTTATAACTTGTAATTAACCTAAATCCCTCTTATTATGTTGACTTAGGTTAAAATTTATTATGTAATTTGGGTTTTGGTGCTCGTATAAATACCCTCTTTCACTTCTCATTTTTTATTAGTGTTATGTAATATTATCTATGGATATAGTGATTATTTATGGTGCCTACGGGTGCCCCCAAATATCTATGTTTGTCTTTTCCTTTCTTTTGTCTCTTTTACACTTCTTGTATAAGATTTGGGTGATGGATTGCTTCTATTTATTTTTGGAAAATATTGTGAATTCCAACATGGTATTAGATTAGGTATGGAGCAATGTCACTTGGTCACACAAAATAATTTTTTGAAGCCTCTAATCATTCTTTCATTTTTAGGGCAAGATCAAAAAGATATATCTTATATATCTAATTTCTTGAGAATCCTAAAATTTCTTTGCTAGAAAACCTTCTTGCTTTGTTGTTACCAAAGCATCTTTGATTCCCCATCCAAAAAGTCAAATTTTGATTTGAAATTCCATTCTATCCTTCATTCCCTTGGCTATGGTAGGATTGAGGAAGATTGACAAGATAAATTCAAATTCATTTTTTTGTTATTTTGTATCATTCAACCCTCGCATGCAGACACACACGTGTGAAGTAGGCTATTCTTCACATTTTGCAATGGCTCAACAATGTTTGTAAGAGAGCATCAACCCTTTTTTCTCATGTGAAATTTGTAGAAAGACAATTATGCTATCAAGTGTTAGGCTTTTAGGACATCTTTGGTTTGAATCTCAGTGTAACCTTTTTTGGAGTTTGTCTTGACATAAACAAAGCGATAAGTGGGTCTTGTCTTCCCGATCACCAACAGTGTGCATGGTGCAACGATGTGCATAATGTTCCTTATAGAAGGAAGAGGTCTTGTGTTCAAACATTTATGGCAACTATTTTTTGAAGAAAGTGATCTAGTTTGCTTTTTCTATGGGACTATAGCTATGATCGTTGTAGTAGGAGAATGTGCACAATTGGCTACGTAAAGTTTCTTAGAGCCTAGAGGTTGTGGGATCAAATCTCGTTCCCCTTTTTTTTCACCCTCTATGCTTTAGGGTTGGAGTATTCTTTTGCATGGTGGCTTCAACACCTCAAGTGGTGCCTTGGCTAGGCTATGGGCCTTGGGAGGACTATGACTCGGGTTCAAGTTGTGTGGAGTTTCTCTTTGGTGCTTTAAAATTCTTGAAGAAATTGAGTTGACTAGGTAGGCAATGTGACATTGTTATTTGCCACCAAATCCTTTATTTACCCTATTTAAATGTCTTTCTCCAATCAACAAAAGTCAAGTGTCACAATCATAATGGTTTAGGAGCATTGATGTGGCAAGAAATAAGTGGAAGGCACCAACAAATTATGGATTGCCAAGTGGCAACAGGCAGCTGGATCTCCTTTTTCTAAGGTTTGGAGCTTTAACTTTTTTGGGGGGGCATTAGGACAAATATTTTAGAGGCCATTACTTTTACATATAGAAGCATTTTGGGATATTTTTTTCAAATTGCATGAGTTTTTGCATTCTATGCACTGGTGACTTTAGTTCATAGGCCTACTACGATGTTAAGGGTCCAATTTGGTAATGGATCACAAAGCCCTACTTATTTGTCTTAATATATGAAATTGTAGTATTTGATCAACCCAAATAATTGGTCTGTTACCTAGTAAGAACCTATGATACACCTTTCAAGAGGATAAATCAATTGTTTTTAATGAAGAAACTCACCATCAATGAGAAGAATAAGCTCTTGGTCCTGTTTTCCTTGCTAATTAAACCAAAGTTACTTTTCCACATCAAAGAGGAGAGTGACCCTATCAAGGTATGGTCAAAATTGTATGAGCTTTTTGGAAAATTTAATACTACTAAAGTAAGTCATTTGAAATTGGAATTTTCCTCTCTTAAACTAGTTGAGTTTGATAACATTGAGGACAATATTGCGAAATTGAAGGTTTTGAGGGAAGATATTGCATCTTCTAGAGGTAAAAAGAAAGACAATGATGAATGTGTGAAGATTGTCCTTGCTAATATCGTTCCATTTTTTTAGATGTTAAACCTAATGTTTCATATAATTCCTATGTACTTGGAATCTCAAAAGACTTACTTTTAATCAACTTTTTTCTCTCCTAGTTCATTTTCAGGTGGCAATGCAAAATTATGGTGGGACTCAGAAATAGGCTCACACAAAGGAATTTAAATCTAAGGAGGCTAAGACCCAAGGGATCAAGGTCCAGGCTAAGTCTTCAAAGAAGTCAAAGACCACTAGCAAATACTATACAAGGGAGGGACATCCAACAAAGAATTACTTTTTGAAATTGTAAAGGATTGAAGCTGAGTTCTTGAAGATCAATGGACATCTTCTAGGTGATGAAAGAGATTCTAAAAAATTTGCCTCAACTGCAAAGACCCACTATAGCATCTATTATGGTGGAAGGATATTATTGTCACTAATGTCTTCTCTCCTTGGCTTCTCAATTCAAATTATGGGAACTGTTTAAATTATAATAAAATTCATGCCCAAGGCAGACATTATATGATTTATTGGATAGGCCTAAGGGCATTTCATTGTACAATGTATCAATTAAGTATAATGTAAACCTCATAGGTCACATTTAACCTTGTTATGGTTAAATCATCTTTATAACATATAATATTAGTTACCAAATTCGTCGATTTTTTTACATAAAAATCGAAATTCGTCAAGTTCAAAACTTTAACGAATTTATTCGACGAATAAATCCTAAATTCGACGGAAAAAAATAATTAAAAAAACATGAAACAATAATTTAAAATTCCATACTATTTATTTTTTTATTTAATATTACATTTGATTTAATTCCCTTCAGAATTAAAGTTTCCCTCCGTAAAACATTTTCACGTACACCCTAATTTAGATCTCCGGGAGCAAAATCGACTAAATTTATTATATTGAAACTGCCAACAATAATTAAGATATGTCATTTGTGTCGTGTTCGTTTGAAAGGCTTGAATGGTTAGGGTTTAATACAGTTTTGAATTTGATGAAGCAAAACTTAAAATATAAACGAATTTTTTAATTGATGAGATTTACTTGTAGCCGCTTACTATTCGAGAGAATATTTCTTGCAAATACAAACTTTTGGTCTTCCGAAAATACGTGGCCTAGCCCTCCAAATCATAAGCTTGGGCATATATCTACTTCTCCTTCAGTGGAAAGGTGAAAGGTGAAAAATGTTAGTTTAAAGTATATATTTGCATATCAAATATTATAATTTTGTATTTTGTTTTTTTAATTTTATATAAAATAAAAAATAATTTTTTTTTTTTTTTTTGAAAAAAATGAAAAACTTGTATTAATACAAAGAACAATTACAAGCGGGAGAGAACACATCCCAACCAAGAACAGCAAACAACACAACAAGAGAAGAGCACAAAGGCAACCCAAAGACAACACAAAGCAAAGAAGTCAACTGGCGCGAAAAAATGACATGTCACGAAATCGCGACATGTCGCGAGATCGCGACAGTCAACCCCGGCTCCCCCACTGCGGTGCCAACAGTCGCGAAAACGCGACATGTTGCGAAATCGCGACATGTCGCGAAATCGCGACATGTCGCGGAATCGCGACATGTCGCAAAGTCGCGACGACAGCACCCACCAGCAACCCTTCGACAAAAGTGTCACGAAATCGCGACGAATTCACCATATGGCAACCAGATCGCAAAAGCGTCGCGATATCGCGACAGTTTTTGCCAATCCGCTGGAAAGCCAAAATTGTCGCGATTTCGCGACGGGTTTTCCTTATGACACCAGACCGCCAAAAGTGTCGCGATATCGCGACGGTTTTTCCTTTCGGCGCCCGCTTCAAAACTGTCGCGAAATCGCGACGAAATATCCTCTCGGCACCCAGTTCTCAAAACTGTCGCGATATCGCGACGAATTTTCCACTTTGCTCTCCATCTGCAAAAGTGTCGCGATATCGCGACAATTTTACCAGTAGCACCAAATTGCCAAAACTGTCGCGAAATCGCGACAACTTAACCAAGCGCCTTCCCCTAGGGCCGCGATGGCACGACATGTCGCGAAATCGCGACAAAAACCCGTCAAAGGCCGAGAGGGCGCAACCTGTCGCGATATCGCGACAAAAACCCGGTAAAGGCCGAAAGGGCGCAACCTGTCGCGATATCGCGACATGTCGCGATATCGCGACAGAAACCTTCCTTAGCAAAAAAACACTGCACATCATTTCATAAAACGTTCAAGGCCTTGTCGAATCTCTCGCATCCTCCACGTGCATGTCACTCGTGCAACCGCATCCCAACCTCCCTTTCAAGACCCATCTTAGCAAGGAAATCGGCCGCCTTATTGAGATCTCGATTCACATAGACAAGTATCACATCATCTAATTCCCTCCAAAGCTCTTTGATTTGGGAAACTAAGATCCGCAACCTCCAAGCTTTCGAGACAAAGTTTCTCATACAATCAAGAGCACCCACCAAAATTTGGGAGTCAGACTCAATAATAATCTTCCTGTGTCCCTTTTTGGCAGCCCGTAAGGAGGCAGATTTAATGGCAAAGGCCTCGGCTTCATTGTTTGTGGCACATCCCAGACCCTGCAGCTCCCAATAGAGCAAAGACCCAAGCATGATCGCGGCACACAACTCCAATTCCAAAGACTTCCCGGATTGCCTTTAGCCGCTCCATCGCATTGATTTTGATCCATCCTTCAGAGGAGGTTTCCAACTACCACTCACCTGCCTTTGTTGAAAAACAACTCCCTCGTCCAAAGGCTCGTAAGCTGCATCGAATTTCCCCTCGGTATGAATGGCAACCGTTTCCGCCACTTTGCTCCAAATGACTTGCCATATTCCTTCTAGAGAGGAGAAGGTTTCACGAAAAATACGGGCATTTCTCTCCAACCAAACCTCGCCACTCGGATAAAAAATAAACCAAGCTCCTAGAAAATTCGAAGAGCATTGGATTTAAATCTACCTTTCTTCCAGCTTTCCCATATGTTGTTTCGAGACAAGACCCCATTAGCCTGAAGTTTAAAGTGGGAGAACCAATGCTTCCAGATCTGTCGTGTGAAAGAACATTCAAACATTAGATGATCCGCCGTTTCCTCCCTGCTTATGGCATAACACACATTGGGAAGGGCCAATGATGCCTCTGAGTCTGAGATTGTCATAGGTGAGAATTCCATTATGCAAAAACTGCCAGGCGAAGAAGTTCACTTTCGGCCAGCCCTGGGGATGCCATATCTTTCTCCAGTCATGAACCAAAAAAAAGGGTGGAGGGGGCTCTGGGAGGATCTCACCATATCCTTCTTTCACAGTATAAACCCCAAGGCTTCCATAGCCCCGTGCCGCTCATCCTCCTCATCTCTCCCAAGCAAGAAACCGTTTCGCCAAGATTTTTCCCAAAGTAGGTACCAACTCCTGAGGGATAGGTATTGGCCACTCATCCAACTCGCTTAAACTTTATGATCTTGTAGTCCCCCAATTGACTAGTGTTAAAGTAGCTCTCAATTTGAATCCATCCCTTATCTTCTAAAGCAGATTTTATCAGTTGCAATTCAGAAAAACAACAATAATGGGAGGATTCTGGTCCCAAGAATCGACCCGTAACCGAGCCTTATCCCCTCGCCCCACTTTCCAAAATAGTTGATCTTTGATGAGTTGAGCTCCAAGCTTGAGCGCCTGCCACACCGGTGATCCAAAACCTTCCAAGTGGAAAGCGGCCCACATCATTAGGATGGACAGAACCCGTATTTGCTAGAGAGAATTCTCGTCAAGAGGGATGTTGGCCGAGAAATCCACCTCCAAGATAGCTTTGCCACCCAAAGCCTTGTTGTTAAACTTGGAGCTTCTTAGTCCCAAACCCCCTTTTTCCTTGGGTTGGGTAACCTTGTCCCACCCAACCAAGGCCCATTTCCTCTCTCCCTTGGCACCTTCCCATAGAAATCTTCTAGCCATTTTATCCAGCCTCTTTCCAAATAGACTCGGGAGCAACCAGGATCGGAGAATTTATAAATTGGCATGGCCTCGAATAATTGACTCGCAAAAAGTTAGACGACCCCCATAACTTAACCATCTATTAGACCAATGGTTCATTCTATCTTTGATGCCATCCAAAAGGTCCTTCCAAACATCAATTTTTAGTTTTTTGAAATGGAGAGGGACCCCCGTATAGACTATCGGGAGAGAGGTCCGAGTGAAACCTAAAATCTCAATAACTCGTCTCCGTAACCGTTGATCAATATTGAAGAAGATCACTTTGGATTTATTGTCATTGATGACTTGATTAGAGGCCCGGAGGTAGACATTTAGAGTATCTCCGATTCTTCTTGCTTCCCTAAGGCCGGCCACTCCCACCAATCCAAAGATCATCTACAAACTGTAAATGAGTCAAAACTTCAGCCCCGACCTTAAAACCTGTTATCTGACCTTGAAGTCTTCTTTTCAGAAAGAGTCTACCCAATCCTTCAGCCAAGATGAGGAAGAGATAAGGAGAGCAAGGGTCTCCTTGCCGCAATCCTCGAGAGGCACCAAAAGGAGGCGAGGGAAGTCCCTTGATAAGAACAGAGTATGAAGGCGTAGAAATACAGCTCATGACCCAATCTGTCCAGTCCTGAGAGAAACCAAAGGCAGTCAACATCTTTGCCAAGAAGCCCCACTCCACCCCGTCATAAGCCTTGGACATATCCAGTTTAATGAACATTCCTTTGTTCCCAGGTTGGTGCATTGTATGGATAGCCTCCTGAGCAAGAATCACTCCATCCAAAATTTGCCTCCCTTCAACAAAACCCCCTTGCTCCGGGGAAATTATATTATGCATAATAGGTTTTAACCTTTCAGCCATAATCTTCGTAATTATTTTATAGATCACATTGCATAAGGCAATAGGTCTAAAATCGGATAAATGAACCCCCCCTGCTCCTTTTGGAATTAAAGTAATGAATGTATGATTTAGAGCCTTGAGCATTCTTTTATTGGTTCTGGACTCCTCAGTGACAGCCATAACATCTTCCTCCAGGGAATCCCAAAAGGCCTGGAAGAACTCAATAGGGAAGCCATCAGGACCAGGCGATTTACCAGTACTCATCCCAAAGACCACCTTCTTAAGTTCATCTTTATCTATAGGTCTAAGTAGAGCCTGGTTTTCTTCAGGAGAGATTAAAGAAGGAATGACAACAATAACTTCATCTTGGGCTGCCCCATCTTGCTCCATACTTTCCTTAAAGAGTTTTGAGAAATACTCCATTGAGTGGGAGTGCATACCAGGAAGAGTGTCAAAAGAGTATCCATTCTCATCTTGAAGGAAATCCATAGTATTCATTTGTCTCCTAGCACAGGCAGAGCGCTGAAAAAATTTTGTATTTCTGTCTCCTTCTAATAACCAAGTATTTCTTGCTCTCTGTTTCCAATAAATCTCTTCTTGGTTATCAATATCCTCAACCGCTTTGCGCAAAGCATCATCCTCGGATTTAAGGTGCTCGGAAATGTTTCCTTCCCCGAAATGTTTTTGCACCTCATCCCATCTGGCCAACAAGGGGGCCCGTTGAGCTGGAAGTCTGATTTGTTAGTTTGCCTCCACTGTTTCAATTTACACTTGACAAATTGAAGCTGTTTGTGAAATTTGAACATTGCAGTCCCAAAAGGTGGGCGGCCATCTTCCCACCACTGAGGAATTTTTCTTCGGAGATCTTCTTTTTGCAACCAAAAATTTTCAAATTTAAAAGGTTTATGGTACCGCCTCGTCCTAGCCCCCTCCCTCCGCAACAATGGGAAAGTGGTCTCAAACTCGGGCCTTCCAAAATCTGAAATTTAATATTCCATTTCACAAATGCTTCCTCCGAGACCATAAACCGGTCTAGTTTTACCTTCCTACTGTGTGGCTCTCTTCTCTTATTAGTCCACGTAAAATAAGTACCAGGACCTTTGATATCAACAAGGTGAAAGGCCTGGACTTGAGCAATCAGAAGCCTATCCCCTGGATCCAAAACTGGGAAACCACCTTCCTGATCACTGGCAGATAATTTGGCATTAAAATCCCCATAAACAATCCAATCGCAATCTTCCCGGGAGGATCTCATTGAATGAACAACATTCCATTGAAGCCGCTGGCCATCAATGCTTTGAGCCCCATAGAAGTTTGTAATTAAAACCTGTTCAGCTGTAACAATATTCTTAAAGAGAGATGTGAGAACCCCCCTCCAAGATGTATGTTCTATTGCTATCCACACCAGAGGATTCCACAGAGTAACAATTTCCCCCGAAGCTCCTTGGGCCGCCACATCCATATATCCAGCCGCCCTCCATATTCTACTAGCAATTTTACACATAAGATCTAAAGACATTTTTGTTTCCTGAAGGAGCAAAAAGTCCTGCTTTGTGTCTTCCTAAAAGTCTTTGAACAACAGATTGATGGGTTCTACTGTTTAAACCCCTTACATTCCAGGATTGTATAATCATTGGAAACCTTGGGAGCAATACGAGTCAATTGTTCTCACCGATCCTCCATTGATCGCCTTGTCCCCTTGCGCTACTATTAGATCCTTATTGGATTTTCTACCAGCTCCTTGGGAATTACTATTCTTAGACCTCTTTTCCACCTCGGGTGATCCCCAACGCCGGTCTTTCTCTCTGTTCTTTCTCGCACTTCCCATGTGGACATCCTTAATAACTGGTTGTGCAGGGGAATGAATTACCATAGCCCCTAGGTTCTCTGGCTGCAAAGTCTCAGGGGTTTCAATCACCTGTTCTAAGACAGGAGTAGATGATAGAGGAGCATGAGAGTGGGTGTTAGTATCCCCATCATTCCCAACCACTCCTTCCATGACTTGGTCTTCTTGGTCTACAAGGGATTTGAAGATTTCATATCGATTGGTTGGCTTGGTTTGGGTCTGCTCTTTGCCATTTCTCTTTTTGTTTTTCCTCCGCTTCTGCTGTTCAAAGCCATCTTTCTGGGCATCATAACCCTGGGGGATATTGAGGGGTTCTTTGACCGAAGTGAACTTACCCTCTCTGGGGCGATTTGACGCTCCCGACGGAGCTTCCGCTTTTGTGGTCAGGCTATTTGGGCATAACCTAGCCAAATGGCCATGCTTATGGCAGACTCGCATCCGAAAGGTAAGGCTTCATAGTCTAGCCGTCGTATCCAAGTTAGTCCTCGCCAACTCCAATTCCACCTCGACCGGAAGTGGTCGGCTAATGTCCATTTCTACACATATTCTAGCAAAGACAAGCAGATTTCCTTCCATGGTATCTCTTGAAACTCCCAAAAATCTACCTAGAGAATTACCAATCAACTCAAGGATTTGCTCACCCCAAAACTCCATTGGGAGAGCATACAGCCGTATCCAGACCGGGACAGCCGTGGGCTCAATGCGAGGGTCAAAACCCACTCTCCACGGTTGGACAAATAATCCTGCCGGGCCGTGGCTCCTCTTCTCTGATTCAAATGCTCTGTTTCTATCTGCTAGAGAAGAGAAACTAATAATAAAATACCCATTGCTTATAGGCCATAGAGAGTACTCACCAATGGGCTCCCGGCTCTGTCTCACCCGGTGTGTAGAAAGTTCGTAGTGGGCCGAATACCCATGAATTTGCAGATCGGATCATGGGTAGCACGGTATATAATCGTATCCTCAACCAGCTTTGGTTCTATGACAATCTTTGGCCCGGACGCGCATTGTGGAAGGCAGCCGTTAACTTCGTTTGCAGGTAAACCCTTTCCAAGGATTCTTAAATAGCATTTGATAAGCACTCGCGTTGAGCTTCATCGAAGAAGATGCATGGTTTTCTTTTAATTTATCAGCATATGAGCTTTTCTGCCCATCGGAAGATCCTGGAGGAGACCCCATTGGGCCCTCCCAAGGCAACGAGCAATCCTTCAAAGAGGTGTAGAATCAATCCACAGGAGGATCTGGAAGAGACTTCCAACCAGAGACCCTGGAGCTTCGCCCGGTGCCTGCACAGAAGGTTTCCCGCCAAAATGCCAGAGCTCAGAAAAAATCGCCGTTCCTCCCAGGACCCCTTCTATCTCAATTCATAGTGGATATTATAAAAGAACCTTTATAAAATTATTTTAAAAGTGTGTATTTATAATAATTGAATTTTATGTTAAATTTTATTTCAAATTTTTAGACATATCGAAGTGTCGAAAATGATAGCTAAGCATATAATTATATAATTAACCTGAAGCTCTATCGTTAAGTTAAATTTTATTATGTAACTGGATTTTTTGATATTAGTATAAATACCCTCTCCCACTCCTTTTCTTTGTATCAAAATGTTGTGTAATCATATCTACAAATACAATGATTGTTTAAGATGCTTATGGGTGCTCCAAAATCTTTTTTTTTTGTTTGTTATTTTTAAACTTTTGTATAAAACTGAAGTAAATGTAGATATATTGCTTCTATTTATTTCCAAAAAAATATTATATATATATATATATTTTTTTCAATTAATTATATAATATTGAAATAGATCTCATCTTTATTACATCTTCACCACATAATGTATTACAACTACATGAATATAATTTACATATAATTTTACAAGATCTTTCCTTTGTGAAACCAATACCGTTTGATCAAATTTATTTATATATTTTGCCAATGTGTAAGAAGGTGGCTGTGTATTTTTTTATATATATTTATGTTATTTCATTTTAAATATGCGATCAAAATATAGTATAGTTAAGCAAGCACCCATAGGTTAATATAAATAATTAAATTAATTTATATATATGTTTGTGTAGGAAATTTTAATTTTGAGTAAAGACCAAGTTAATCGGGTTTAAAAAATCAAACAAAAACAACTAACTAACCAATAAATTATTATAAATAATTAAATTAATTTATATATGTTTGAAAACAACTAACACTAACAAAAACACCATTAGGAACCAGCCTATTTTTTAGGTAAATTAATTTATATATTAAAATTGTCGAGTAAGTGCGATGCAATGTTTTGTAGACGTCAATGATGATGTCGAGTCAAACTCAACCTTCCTTGGGTTTGAATGTGGGCCATGCTTCTTCCAACACGCTTACTGGCGTCAAGCCTCAATATATGACTTCGGAGTTAGGGACAGCAATGTTTCGTCGGAAATTAGGTGAGACTAAAACTCTGTATTATATTTTTAATTTAATATATTTTTATAATATAAATAGTTTTAAGAAATTTTAATCTTTGTCAACAGAGGTATCATAAATAAGTAAATAACATCTTATTGAAATAATCGACATTTAATTTGCGAAAACTTACTAGAAGGATGACACCCTTCCCGTTTTACCAACTATAAATCTTCAACAGAAAAAATCTATAATTTCACGGACGATATAGACCACTTTAAAATAACGGTAATAATTAAAAAGCTTCCGTTCACGACGAACGGACTTATAGAATAACTGTAATAATTAGTTCGATATGCAATTGTAAGGCACCTAAAATGTTTTGGGCAGATTCTGGGAGACATATTCAGCGTAGCCAAAGTCAACCAAATTCATGAATCGAGTCAAGGTACGAATGAAAAGTACCAACAAGACTTAGGATTAAAAGGGCCCATGTTGTAGCAGGGTTTATGTCTTGTTGCGGTGGCGCGGACGCAGGCGCATCGATTATCCAGAAGAAATTGTAGAAATCAGCCAATTATAGAAGTTTTGGAGGCACCGTTTCCAGGTGGGTTGTGCTCAGTCCTTTGATTCTTCTTCCTCTTTCGTAATTCAATGCATTAAATGTGTAAATCCTTGACGGGCATGGGCAAGGGCAATAAAAATCCAGTGATATGACGGTGTAGATAACAATCAATCCCACCACGATGGCCGCGCACGGGAAAAATCGCCCAAGTCGTTGTAGGCTGAGCCGCTTGGTTCCTTTGATTTGTTTGTGTGGGTTTCTGTTGTTGGGTTTGCTTCTTGTTGTGATTAGGCCAAGGCCAAATCTCGTTGCCCTTGGCAACCCCAGGGAAAGTGGCACACTTGTCATATTTGAAAATAAGGATACCCAACATCCACAAGAGGAGGAGGAAGAGGAAGAAGAGGAAGAAGAGGAATTGGCATCATCTTATTACCCAGATGAATCCCTGGCTTTCAATAAGACACCGTCCCTTCCCCCACAGAGCGGTTTGTCCAGAAAGCTTGAAAGAAAAAACTTCTTGCCACCTCGTAATACAGATCTCTTCCCCAAGTTGGCCAAAAATCACATAAAAATTGTTCTCTATGTGCACAACAGGCCACAGTATCTGAGAATTGTTGTGGACAGCCTTTCCAAGGTGGAGGGCATCAATGAGACATTGCTGATTGTGAGCCATGATGGGTACTTTGAGGAAATGAATAAGATTGTGGAAGGGATCAGGTTTTGTCAGGTGAAGCAGATTTTTGCTCCCTATTCTCCTCATTTGTTTTCTAAATCCTTTCCTGGCGTATCGCCCGGGGATTGCAAGGATAAGGATGACCCTGCTGTTAAAAAGTGTAAGGGCAAGGCCGATCAGTATGGTAACCATAGGTCTCCGAGAATAGTGTCCTTGAAACACCATTGGTGGTGGATGATGAATTGGGTTTGGGATGGCATGAAAGAGACCAGAAGACACACTGGTCATATTCTTTTTATTGAAGAGGACCATTTTATTTTACCCAATGCCTACAGAAATATCCAAATTTTATCTTCATTGAAACAAAACAAGTGTGCTTACTGCTATGCTGCAAATTTGGCTCCTTCTGATGTGACTTATAAGGGGGAAGAAACAGAGAATTTGATTGCAGAAAAGATTGGCAACATCGGCTACACTTTCAATAGAACAGTTTGGAGGAAAATTCATTCCAGGGCAAGAGAGTTTTGTGCTTTCGATGATTACAATTGGGATATCACCATGTGGGCGACTGTGTATCCTTCATTTGGCACTCCAGTTTACACTTTGAGAGGGCCCAGGAGAAGTGCAGCTCACTTCGGAAAGTGTGGCTTGCATCAGGGAACCAACAAGGGAAATCCTTGTTTTGACAATGGTCAGGCAACTCCTGACATCCAAGAACTTGATAAAGTTCCCAATATAAAGTCAGAATGGAGTGTAATCACGTATGCCCAACAAGGAGGCTACCAGGCTGGTTTTAAAGGTTGGGGAGGCTGGGCTGATGATAGGGATCTGAGGCTGTGTCTTGATTTAGCTTCAATTTATCATATTAGAGCTTTCTCCTCTAACTTGACGAAGCAAAATTTTTGAGTTGTTTTTTTAACTACAGCACAGCTAATGGAATTTCTGCTATGACTTGTTCTATCATCCCCAATGTTTTTGTTGAAGTTTTACAAATCACTTTTTGTTCACTATTATCTGTGTTCCTATGAAATTTGGGAATCAAAGTTTGCTATACCTTTTATGCAATCTTACTTTAACATTTCCTTTTTGCACAAAGTGTTTTTCTTGTCTTTATCATTTACTATGTGTTGATTCTTTTGACCATTGTTCATGTTAATTGGCTATATAAATGTTTATTTTACATCTCTCACTTTGATTACTGTCATTGAATTCTGAACTGGGAAGGACTGTGTCGGTTTAGTAAACTTATAAACGTGGAGAAGATTAATGATCTAGCTACTTTGAAAGATAATCATATTGACTTATGGAATGTTTCCTGAGGAATTTTAACGCATACATGTAATGTCCTTATGGAATGTTTCAAGCTTGGGATTGAGAAATCTAAAGTAGTTTCTTTTAAGTTAAACTTGAAACTGGATTTGATAGCAATGGGAAAAGAACAAAGTGAACCTGAACTCACCAGCCTTGAGAAAAAAGAATATATCACACTTTTGAATGGCTTGAAGAGATGCAAGGGCAAAAGTTTTAGTGGCCTTCTGGTCTCTTATTTAGCATAAGCACAATTTCTTTGGGTAAGGGTAAATAATCCTTAATTATATATTATATGAAAATAGTAAAATACAATAGGGTGACCTTTAAGGCAAAACTGAAAATATCAGAAATTGGACCCTTGCAGAGTACAGACTTCTTGGAGAGCCAGAAGGAAAGGAAATATCATAAATACTCTACACACTTCATGAGTTAATATATATCTTCAGCTTCTAGGAGATTAGAGGTTGTGCCACCAATGTATTGGCATGCTCTTGTAAACTTGGTTTTGGCTTCCCTCTGGATCTACTTGGTACACAAAATAAAGTTGGTTTCCTTCCTCCAGCAGTCTCTTGAAGAATGCTGGTGCTTTTGAATATCTTGGTTTTTGATAGACTCCAATGTGCATTAGTAATTCTTCTTGAGATAAGATCTGCTCCTTTATCTACTTTTGTTCTCCTTTCTTTTTCTTTTCCCCATGGATTCAAGGTACCAATTTGGCTTTCCTCTCTATTTGTTTTTGTCTACCACATTGAAGTGGTTGGTTTGTGTTGGGATTTCTCCTTTAGCGATGGAGAGATTTGTTGGACCTCTACTTTTCTGTCACTGTCTTTCATCATTGATGTAAAATTGCCTTGGCTGTTTCCTTTTATTTTTCCTTTCTCCTAGGTTATTGGTCAGGCTTTCTCTTTTTCTACATGCATGCCTAAGGTCCCAGTATTGAATGGAGGATCTGTATTTAAATGGAACACTTTTATGGTCAATCTGTTGTTGCTCCTAGTAGTCAAGTAATATAAGCTTGACAGATGCTTGTAGAGCCCTTGAAAGGTCAAGAACCACACAAATCTGAGCATGGTTGAGATTATTGTGCTTCTTTGTATACATGGAGTCATTTGATATGTGTCTAGGAAATCTTTAATTTGCACAAAAATTGGACTCATGTCAGAGCTTTAGAGGAAGCCATAGAGTCCAATCCACAGTCTAGTGGATGGTAATTCCTCGAAGGGCTTGAATCCAAGAGTCCATATCTTCATAAAAAACCCAGCTCTTCCTAATAGTCAGGTCTCATTTTAAAATGCCTTTGTCCATTCTTGTTTCCCCTTGAACATGCTAATGAAGCAGGACTTAGGCAGCTTGCAAATGGATATTTCATTTGAAAGCTTCTAGTTAGACAAGGTCCATTTTCCTATTGTTTCAAAAGTGGGCCTGATGCTTATAGAGCACCATATCCATGCATGCCTAAAAAGTAAATGGTTCGATTGTAGAGTTGTTCTAGATTCACGGGGATAAGTGGAGACTTACAGATTTTAAAAAACTTCTTTGCAGATTGTCGACATGCTATCTCACCTCCCTCACCCTCAGCTTTGGCATCATGGTTCTTCTTGACTTATTATCTCATGGCCAGCCATGCATTATCAGCTTCTTTTCTACCCCCAGAGGCTCCACCTTGCATGTTAGGAGAGGGTCTAGGAGTAACCCTCCAACCCCAACACTTTGTTGGGTCGTCCATTTTATTGTACATTGGCTCCTTCAGTTTGATGGACGCTTTTATCCCTTTAGCACGAGATGGTGATCTAGATGACATTGGCACTCTGTGACTGGTTGTTTTTTCTTTGACTCCTTGCCCACAGTGGATTCCCTTGTTATTCTAGGGTTACACTATCTTCTTTTACCTCTCAGCTATTATTTGATCATTATTCATTATTTGTATTTGTTGTTGTTCTATTGCTTGTTTTTCCTTGAGGGGGGTTTTCTATTATGCTCTTACTTTCTATAGTTGCATTTAATGTATACTTTAATCCTATTGACCTATTTTGATTATTCGTGGACATTAGTATAACTTTATTTCATTTTATGGAGAGGAGAGCTGGCCACAGTTTTCTGCATAGGAAACCCTTGAGGGCCAGTGTGCAGATTATGTGCCATGGAACAAGATCTCATGGAAACAACCTCTTACACAAGATGCAGCCCTTCCTATGTAGTACAGAGGATATCCTCACCACAGATGAACTGCCTTGCATTCAGGACCTCTGCAATTTCTTACAGGAATGGAGGGAGTTTCACTACCAGATCTAGAAGTTGTTCAAGAAAAACAGCTTTATTAAAAGTATAAAGAAGAAAAACAGCTTCAATAAAGATATAAAGAAGCTTCACATGCCTGCCAAAGAAGACAAGCCTCAATGTCGTGCAAAATTTCAAAGAATACCTGCTTAGCTTGTTATGACACTGACTAAACTTACATGAGTGCCACAGCAAGCTGACAGCTTAGGCATAGGGCCTGTAGCTGGAAGGGCAAACTGTACTGGAGCCTGGATTCTTCATCACCCATAAACTGCTTATTTATGGGCGAAATAGTTATTGACATATTTTGTAAAAAAGGATTGCCAAATTTTGCCCCCAGAACAATATTGAAGTAATGCAACATGATGTCTTTTCATTTTTTAGTTTTATCTCTGGACGATAATTTTCAAGAGAAATGGACAGAGCTTGTGTGATCATTTACAGCTAAAACAGTCACAAATTTGGTTTTGTTTAACAATTGTCTACCACTTGTGAACAAATCTCATACCAATATTTATAAGCTATTGAGCTAAGTTACACAAAACTTGGAAATGGGTGAAGTTTCCAAAACGAAACGCCATAGGAAATGCGAGTCCTCAAAACCTTTGGAAATGCGGAAACAAAGGAAACACTATATCTATATATCTATATATCTATATATATATATATATGGTTTGTAGACAAAATTGAATTAAAGAGATCGCAGATGAATGAAAACACAATTATTAGATTTTATATAGAATGCTTAATGTCAAAGCTCAATTTTTATAGATTAGGCTATAAATGTCACGCAAAACTAAACTATATGGGATAGACTATAACCTTGGTTCTTAATCTTCAAACTCATCAAATTCAGTACTGAAAGAAGACCTAACTCCTGTGGCTTCAACAACAGAATCATGGAAATATATATGAGAAGGACTTTCATCATCCTCAAGATCAACTACAGCCATGGAAATATCTAATTCAGGATTTTAAGGATCCACATAGCAATCTTTTGTTTGCTCACTTGTGTGCTGTTTTTCTTGCAGGATACATGACAAATATTAGAATGCCAAAAAAGTTGGGTCCTTTATTATTTTGCTTCACCAAGTGAGTGAACCCATATGTACTTCAACTTCTTTTTCTTGTCGAAGATTTTATCACTTGTTCTGGCTTCATTTATCCCAACGCATAACCAATTTCAAGTTATCATTAATTTTGTTCCCCTTTCCTCACCTTACATCTTTTTTTATAGTAACTTGATTTTTATTAAAGTGGGTCATGTGTGTCCCATGTGGGCCTTATGCAATACCCATGAAACCTCTAAAAACCTCAACTTTACTTTTTGTTTGGTTCAAAATGGGAATAAATGTAGGAAACGTCTCCTAGGAACGTCAGGAAATGTGGGAAGTTGAGATAACAAGTTTCTAGGAGTTTCCAAGGAGCTTCCGGGACTTTCCAAGTTTCCAAGTTTTTGAAATGGGAAAACGGGGGCACCCTAAGACTTTCCTGCAACATAGCTATTGAATCATTTCACTTGAATAAGCTCCCTGGAGCAGAGTTGGCCATAAGCAAAGTTGGCTATATGCTCTTAATAGTTTGGAGGAAAATTGTAAGGCATGAAATTTTTGTGCTTATGATAATTGCATTTAGGATTTTACCATGATTATGAGACTTGGTGAGTTTTGTCAGCTCGTCAAGTCAATTCAAATGATTTTTTTTCTTTTTTAAAATACTAACCAATTCTTTAGGGGGAAAACATGCCAAAAGCTTGCAATTTGGCAAAATACTCGCCAAAAATCAATAATAAGGGTGTATCTTAGGGTAAGACAAAACATTTACTTTTTTCCTTCTCCCTTATTTTCGACATGTTCTGAAAGCAGGAGCAGCAACAAGTGTTAGTTTTTGATGGGTATGCAATGAAGGAAATGAGACCACAAGTGAGGAAATATGAAAGCTATGTTATATCTATGATAATGGCTAACTAATATGGATGAAAATAACATGAGAAACCTCTCAAATAACTCATGCAACAACCATTAAAGTAAACTCACGAAAATTTGAAACTCAATACAACATGAATAGCTTTCTCTACTAGTGCATGCCATGAGTAATACATGCTACAGCTTTTTCATTCCCATTACAATGCTTTAGTCACAAATATATACTAGTATGTGACTCTTCACTTTCCTACCCTAAGGACACGTGCATTCTACATGATAGACACTTGTGCACATGCACACCTAACTAAGGATACTTGTTCTTCCTATTCTAAAGGACTCATGTACATGTGGACAACATGCACATTTACATCATTGCACATTCTAACACTTGTGCATTTATTGCTTCTTCCCCAAGTACTTACTTAACCTAAGATAACCTCCTAATCTACTAATATTCCCAAGGTGATACAATGACATAACCAAATAATGTAATATATTTTCTAACAAGTGACTGGTAAATTTTGAACAAGGAAGCATTAGTGGATACGCTGTCAATTCTCTTGAATTTTTCACCATTTGGGAGTAGTTATGTGAGGTCTAAGAAGGCATGAGCATAATCATGGAAGAAGGCAGCAATCTTCAATGTAAGTTTAAGTTGCAGGGGAAGGGGAAGGTACTTTTTAATGTTGTTGGGTCATTTTGCTGATTTTGGTTACTAATTTTGTGTCAGAGATTCACATGAGATGTTTTGATTTGATATCTAATATGTGTCATGTAATTAATTTTTGAATATTAATATAAAATCAAGATTGGGTCCTTTCAGTTCTTTCATTCATGTGAAATGAAATTTCTGTAAGTTTGCCTATTTAATTTTGCAGGTTATGGAAGATAATTTGATGCAAGCTGGGACTTTGTTAAGGGACTTCAGACCCAAAAAGAATAAAACGAAAAGTTATCCCTTCCCTTACTCACCTTGTGGAGGATTATGGTAGGAAACAAAGACCAGAATCTAGGCAGAGGGTGATGGTTTAGGGTCTTAAAAGTTACAACCATTGACCCTGCATCAACAATCAACCTGATTTGTCATTTGAATATGCATCCAAACAATTTGCCCCTCCACCTGAATCCTTTCCTTTCTGCTTCTCACTACATTCTTTCAGTAATTATATGCTTAAATGTGATGCTGAAAACCTGTATGCAGTCAATGAATCTGCAACAAGTAGGAGCATGTATAGATTGTTTCATTCTGCAAGCCTGGTCATTGAAGTGCACTCTGTGCTTTCCTTATGAAAAGTATTCTCTCATGCTTAAATATCTCAATCATTCTCATCCTTGTAAGCTACAACCATATAACCAGATGAAACCAGATAGACTGAATCTTCCATGTGCTATGCATCACATCCTTGTTCTTTTGAATATGCATTGCAAGAGCTTGTTTTAAGGCTTTTCATTTATCTACAGTCTACCAATAAAAGCATTATAATTCAAATACTGTAGGTCTCCATTCAAGTGCTCAAAGAAGGGATCAGAGTTGCTCTGTATGCTTGTTGCTATGATGATAAGTGACAATCACCATATATCAAAATATATCAAAAGTCCCATCACTATGTTCTTTACTATATTGGACTGTGATGTCACAAATTTTGAAACACTGTTTCAACTTCCAAATGATCTAAATTCTCACATTCCATTTATTTATGTTAGACAGAAGCAAAGTGGAGTGTTTAAATACAGGGCTTAAAGCCATGATCATCTGCCTTTAATGTCACAGATTGAGTTCCTGATAGGCCGAAAAACACATGACATCTATGTGCACCAATCTTCCTCAAACTTCAAAATAGATACAATCAGTTTGTCTAAACAGAATCCTGGAGTCTACTAGCTGTCTAAAGTGCTATGTTAGTATACTTCTCATAAAGACAATTCGTCCCTTCATTTCCCCTTGATCCTCAGAACAAGGGATATCTATGTAGTTTTTATTTGTTTCTAAATTCTGATCCTCATTATCACTGATCTTGATTTCAGCCATTTTGAAGGACTAGTGCAGTGCCTAGGCAACTGAACATCATCTTCTGTGTATTTGCCATTAGATTTTCCTGTATTTTTTAAATCTATCTCTGCAGTACCTCTTCTTCAAACAGCTTAATCTGATTGCCAGTGATAACAACTAAATTTTATTATGGTTTTGATGCAGTATAAAGGTAGTATCCCTTGCACTAGACAGAATGCCTGCAGAGAACAGGTTAGCAGTCACATGATAGAATTTTATCATCTGTAAATTTAGGATCAAGCATCATCTTTGTCATAAATCTAAGTCATTTTACTCCAGATTTACATAATACATTTGTACCTGACTTACTCTCTCAAAATATATTGTCAAGTCAATGCTTTTGATTGTCTTTTAAGACCAAGTAATGTCAGGTTTGAGGTTGCTTTGCCGAACTCACCCTTGCCCAGTCTTCTGCATTTATTTTAAGTTGCATTCTCAAGATCTGCCTTTAGAGGGCCTTTCCCATATCTAACAGATTTTTTTAGGCAAGGCTTTTCATTTCCTTGTTGAATTTAACAATAGTTTCTAGAAATGAATGGAGTCAACACTTTATCCAGTTAAGCAAAAATAATTCACAAAAAAAATATGCATGATATAAAGGGTGTGCATAGATACCAAAATATCTCACTGAAAGGAAATGGAATTACACTCCATCTAATAAAGAAATGGTTGGGAGAAGGGGGTATAAATACTTACATTACAAGAGACCTTTATGTCAAGGGGTTAAAGAACCAACCTTTAGGTTAAATAATAAATATTACAATATATTCAGTGTCCACCTTTACAAGGTGTACAAGGCAATACAAAGAATATAATACAAAAGTTGGCTATGGGCTTAAGTGAAGCTTAACACCACATATTCCAACATCGCCTCCTAAACTAAATGGAGGGCACAGAGAGATCCTTATCAGTCATCCCCCCCTAAGGGGCACTCTCCAACTCCAAGATGCTCTTGTAGTCATACAAAAGATACCTCAGGCATGACCTTGGTCAAAATGTCTATTACTTGCTATGTTGACAACATAAAGATAGGATCAAGCATCCCATGGGTGTAAAGTTATCACACATAGTACATCCAATTCCTAATATGCTTAATCTACTAATGAAACATTGGATTGCGGAAAAGCTTAATGGTGCTCTAATTGTCACAATGAAGAGGGATTGGAAACTGTTGAGGAATACCCACTTGCTCCAAGATCATAAGCATCCATTGAAGGTGTTTGGCAACCTCATCAATAGCACAATATTCAGCTTCCGTAGAAGATTGAGATATAGTGGATTGTCATCTACAACAAGAGACAGAGCTAGAACCAAGGTAAAAAACAAACCTTGTAGTGGAGTGTCATGGGTCCACATCACTAACCCAATTTGCATTTGAGAAACCAGTCAAAATCAGAGGAGCTTCAATTGAGTAGTGAATACCCATTTTGGTATGTACCTTTGATGTATTGAAGGATTTGCTTGGCCATTGTCCAGTGACCCTCACGGGTGCCTACATGTGTTGAGAAATGTAGCTCGGACAGGAACTTCTTGCACAGGCTTCAATATGAACGTGCTATAAGTGGTTCGAGACATTTCTAATTCTATTTTGAAATTCACTTGAGCGATTTTCTATTTTTAAGTTCACTAAGTGATTCCATTTTGTAATTTACTTAAGTAATTCTATTTTGAAATTCACTTGAGTGATTTTCTATTTTTAAGTTCACTTAAGTGATTCTATTTTGTAATTCACGTAAGTGATTCTATTTTGAAATTCACTTAATTGATTTTCTATTTTTAATCTTACATCTCAAGATGAGATGAGATCTAATCTTTGGGTTTGAGAGATTAGGGTTACCTTTTTCAAGGATAAAAGAAGAAGGTCAAGAGTGTTTTACACACAGAAAAGAAGAGAAGGAGAACAAACTGTTGAAGGAAAAATTGCAAGCCTAGGAGGAGAAGAACAGTGAAATTGCTGGCCAGAAAGGCAGCAAGAGAGCAGAGTGCCCTGTTGTAGCTATAGCCTCCTTTATTTTGTAATTTTCAGGTTCAGAAATATATTTAACTTTTGTTGTTCACGCTGTTTATTTTTCCAACCATTTATGTGATTGTTGCATGTTTGAATAAATAATTTTTAGATATGATTTATTTAAAATAACATAGGACAAGAAGTATCTAGGGTTAGGAAAATTTACATGGTATCAGAGCTAGGTTATGTGATTGAGATCCTCAAGGGTTTACAACAGTAGATCACTGCTGGATATTAAAAATCCGCAGTTAGAGGGTTTCATATTTTTTTTGCTTGAAGGACTAAGCTTATTTGCAGGACTGCTTTTTTGAGTCATTCATATAAGATCTGAAAGTTTGTACAACATATCTCAAAGATGGCAACAACTAGCCTCAGATTTGAGGATAGATTGGAAGGTGCCTCCAATTTCTTGCCTTGGAAAGTTAGGGTAATGTTCTTATTGGAAGAGAATGATCTTTGGGATATTGTCAAGGATGATGTGACTCTGCCTACAGATCCGCAACAATTGGAAGCTCACAAAAAGAAGGAAGTGAAGGCTAAGCGGATGATCTTGGATGCAGTGAAGGATCACTTGATTCCTCACATATTCGAGAAGAGTAAGGCAAAGGAGATGTTTGATGCCTTGGTTAGCCTCTACCAGAGCGAGAACATAAACATGAAGATATTGCGGAACAAACTCAGATCTATGGAGATGACCAGATCTGACACCGTTACCAGTTGATGAAGATCACGCAGATTCGTGATCAATTGGCAGCAGTTGGGGAGAAGGTTGAAGACACATAGTTGGTGAACGTGGCACTGAATGGTTTCTTAACTTCATGGGAACCGTTTGTCAAAGGCATATGTGCTTGTGAGCACCTTCCCACCTTTAAAAAATTGTGGGATGATTTCATCCAAGAGGAGACTCGGATGGAGTCAAAGGCCAACAAGAAATGTGGTGACGATAACCTAGCTCTCTTTGGGCAAACCAAGAAGGGCAAAGGTAAAGGACCCAACAAGGGTAAGGTATAGAGTGAGGAGTCAACCTCATAGTCAGGGAAGAAGGACTTGAGAAAGATCAAGTGCTTCATTTGTCATAAGCACGACCATTATGCATCACAATGTCCAGACAAGAAGAGCAAAGGGAAGCAACAACAAACGCAGGTAGCAGCCTTTGCAGAAACTCAGATGAGCAAGTTTGCTGCCAAATTCGAGAATGATTTCTCGTTGGTCTCTTGCCTTTCTACCAACACGGTTTCAAGATATGCTTGGTATGTGGATAGTGGGGCATCTTGGCACATGACATCAACCAAAAAGTGTTTTACCAGAATACAAGAGCAGGACTCAGGGGTTCAGGTTGAGCTTGGTGATGATTAAAAATATCTAGTTGAAGGAATTGGTACTATTCCTTTTCGACTCCAGTCAGGAAACTCTTTAGACTTTGATGATGTTTTGTTTGTTCCAGGTCTCAGGAAGAACTTGCTTTCAGTTTCGGTTATGGAGGATAAGGGTTATGCAGTGGAGTTCAAGAACCAGCATGTCCTTATTAGACCAAAAGAATCTAGCCCAGAAACAACACAAGTGATAGGGGTTAGAGAAGGCAATCTATACAGGTTGTAGGGTGAACCTGTTTGAGCCCTAGTTCATAGCAGTAACTTGTGTGAGTTGTGGCACAAGAGGATGGGACACCTGCATCATAGAGCATTGCCTATTCTGAGGGAGATAGTGACAGGTCTTCTAGAGTTCAACATTGAGCAACAAGGAGTATGTAGAGGGTGCACGCTTGGCAAGCATGCCAAGGCCGTTTTCCCAAACAACGAGCATAGGTCTAAGGAGATACTAGATCTAGTACATTCGGATGTTTGTGGACCGATGTTAGTAGCATCAATTTCAGGTAGCATGTACTATGTTTCCTTTATTGATGATTTCTCTCGCAAGACATGGATCTACTTCTTAAATACCTAAGATGAAGTCTTTAGCAGGTTTCAGGAGTTCAAAACTCTAGTTGAGAACCAAACAAAGAAGAGGACCAAGGTCTTGAGAACAGACAATGGGGGTGAATATACCTCCAAGGAGTTCGAAGGTTTCTGTAAGCAAACATGAATCAAGAGGGAGTTGATTGTTCCATACAACCCACAACAGAATGGCGTTGCAGAGCGAAATAATAAATCCATCATAGGGGTTGCTAGGGCCATGATTCATGACCAAGGCTTATCGATGTTTCTTTGGGCAGAAGCATGCAACACAACAGTCTACATCCAGAACAGGTGTCCTCACAAGATCTTGGAGGAGAAGACACCAGAGGAGGCATTCACTGGTGTGAAACCAGAGGTGAGTCATTTTCGCATCTTTGGATGTCCAGTTTATATCCATGTTTCGATAGAGAAGAGGACCAAGTTGGAGCCCTCTAGTAGGAAGGGTTTATTTGTAGGATATAGTGAGACTTCAAAATCTTACAGGATTTGTATTCCAGATAAGAGGAAGACAACAGTGAGCAGGGATCTAAAGTTTGAGGAGGACGTTGCATCTAGGAAGTCCCATGAGCCTATTCCAGTGATAGAGAATGAGGAGCAGGAAGCTCCGAAGGTTGAGCCAGGGTCACCAAAGACACCAGTGGTTTCCAGTTTAGGACAACAACCTTCAGGTAAGGAGGTGGAGACATTAGCCCCTTCCAGTTCTATTAGGAGACCTTGATGGCTTCCACAAACATTGAGGGATGCTCAGGAGTATGTTGAGACTCCTAGCCGCATGATTAGGGAGAGCAGACCTCCAAGGATGTTTTCAAACTACATGGTATTGATGAGTAACATCATAAATTCATAGCCTTCTAGTTTTCAGGAGGCAGCAAACCATCAGATTTGGCGGGATGCCATGGTGGAGGAGTACACCTCCATCATGAAGAATGATGTTTGGGACATAGTGCCAAGATCGGAGGGGAAGTCAGTTGTGAGTTTCAAGTGGCTCTACAAAATTAAGCATGTTCCAGATGGTAGCATCGAGAAGTTCAAGGCAAGGTTTGTGGCATGAGGGTTCTTCCAGAAAGAGGGAGTGGACTATGAGGAGACTTTTTCTCCAATTGCCAGATACACTTCCATTAGATCAATTATGTCTTTAGCTTCATCTATGGGATGGCAGATTCATCAAATGGATGTGAAGACAACTTTCCTTAATGGGATCACTGAGGAAGAAGTGTACATAGAGTAGTCTTAAGGCTTTGAGGTAAATGGGAAGGAGTCCCATGTTTGTAGGCTGAAGAAAGCCTTATATGGACTCAAACAGGCACCGAGAGCATGGTATTCCAGGATAGATGGATACTTGTAGAGTATGGGCTTCGCCAATGTGATGCAGATCCTAATCTATATTACATATTTTTTGGGACTGATCTACTTATTTTGATGCTATATGTAGATGACTTGTTTCTTACAAGTGTAGAGAAGCTCATTGCAGGGTGCAAAGCAGATATTGCAGCTAAGTTTGAGATGGGCATTGGCATGATGCATTACTTCTTGGGTTTGGAGGCATGGCAGAGACCAGGGGAGATATTCCTTGGGCAAGGTAAGTATGTAGTTGAGATCTTGAAGAGGTTTCGGATGAAGGACTGCAAACCTATGGCCACACCCATGATCACTAATCTGAAGAAGGTGACTAACTTCATATTCGGAATTGGTGGACCCTACGTTGTACAAGCAGCTGATAGGATCCTTGATGTATTTGGTCAACACTCGACCAGATATATGTTTTGTAGTGGACACCTTGAGTCATTTCATGGTGGAGCCAAGGCAGGAGCATCGGGTAGCAGCAAAACACGTGCTCAGATACTTGAGGGGCATGATGGAGTATTGTCTAAGATATCTTGGAGATGGTGAAGTGAGGTTGCAGGGGTAGACACTCAGATTAGGCAGGCAATATAGCAGACAGGAAGAGCACCTCAAGGTGTTGATTTAGCTTGGGATCGGGCATGATATCTTAGTTCAGCAGGAAGTAGACTTATGTGGCACTTAGCTCAATAGAGGTCGAATACATGGCAACCAATATTGCTAGTTGTGAGGCCATCTAGATTTGCAAGTTGCTTACAATATTGATTGATCAGGAGTTGGATCCCACGGTGATATACTGTGATAATCAGAGTTGTATCAAACTCTTTGAGAATCCAGTATTTCATGACAAGTCCAAACACAGACATCAAATATCACTTCATACGAGATAGGATTCAGAAGGGAGTCGTAAAGCTCTAGTATATTCCCACAGATCGGCAGGTAGCTGATATTCTAACCAAGCCCTTAGTGAAAGGGAAGTTTGAAGCATTTAGAGACAAACTTGGATTGGTGCAAAATTCCTTCCTCGCTAAGAGGGAGTGTTGAGAAATGTAGCTCGGATAGGAACTTCTTGCACAAGCTTTAGTATGAACGTGCTAGAAGTGGTTCGAGAAATTTCTAATTCTATTTTGAAATTCACTTAAGTGATTTTCTATTTTTAAGTTCACTTAAGTGATTCTATTTTGTAATTTACTTAAGTGATTCTATTTTGAAATTCACTTAAGTGATTTTTTATTTTATAGTTCACTTAAGTGATTTTCTATTTTAAAGTTCACTTAAGTGATTCTATTTTGTAATTCACTTAAGTGATTCTATTTTGAAATTCACTTAAGTGTTTTTCTATTTTTAACCTTACATCTCAATATGAAACGAGATCTAATTTTCGGGTTAGAGAGATTAGGGTTACCTTTTTCAAAGATAAAAGAAGGTCAAGAGTGTTTTACACACAAAAAATAAGAGAAGGAGAACAGATTGTTGAAGGAAAAACTGCAAACTTAGGAGAAGAACAGTGAAATTGTTGGTCAGAAAGGTAGCAAGAGAGCAGGGTGTCATGTTATAGTTGTAGCCTCCTTTATTTTGTAATATTTAAAATTCAATATATTTAGCTTTCGTTGTTCATGCTATTTATTTTTCCAGCCATCTGTGTGACTGTTGCATGTTTGAATAAATTATTTTCAGATCTGATTTATTTTAAAATAACATAGGACAACAATTATCTAGGGTTAGGAAAATTTACATGTACCTAAAACAATAGTTGACAACAAATACAATATCGGGCCTAGTTCAAGTAAGATAGAGAAGACCCCCCACAAGGGACCAATTTAGAGTAGCATCCACCAAGGGAGCAGTGCAATCCGCTTTAAGCTTTAAGCTAAAAGCAAAGGGAGTCCGTACAAATTTGTAATTCTCCATCTTGAAATGATGTAGAAGATCCAAGGCACACTTGGGTTGGGAGATAGTGATCCTGGAAGAGTATTGATCAATTTGAATGCCCAAAAAATAATGTAGAAGTCCTAGGTCTGTCATCTCAAAAGAATCATGAAGTCGTGCCTTCATTTCTTGAATCTAAGAGGGTGAGTTGACCATAATGAGTAGATCATCAACACAACACAATTACTATTGTTTGACCAACCTGATTTTTTATGTAGACATCATGCTCTGCCTCACATCGCTAGAACCCACAGTTGAGAAAGAATGAATGCATCATCTCATACCAAGCATGAGGTACCTGCTTAAGCCCATACAAGGACTTAGAGGACACGCCAAGGGTCTCGATCCATCAAGTTCAAAACCAAGTGGTTGCTACATGTAGATTTCCTAAAGCTGACCATGAAGGAAGGCACTCTTCACATCCATCTGATGTACCTTCCAACCATGGGAAGCAACTATGGACAAAATCATCCAAATAGAATCCATCTGAGCAACTAATTTCTCTAAGTAGCCAATTCCCTCCTAAGAGAAACCTTTGGCAACAAGGCATGTCTTGTGTTTCTCCACTTGAACATCGAAAGTATACTTGATCCTTTAGACCCATTTACACCTAACAAAAGTTTTCCTTTTGGAAGAGGAACAATCTTCCATGTCTGATTCTTCATCAAAGATTTATACTTGGCAAGCATGGCATCTTCCCACTCCAATCAACTCATGGCTTGGGAATAGGTGAGAGGATATCTAGAATCATCAACCTTTGAGAGTAAGGGTCGAGAGGGAGCCTTTTGATAACACTCTTTAAAAAGAATGGGTTGAGCATCCTGAAGGAGGGTCTGAACCCATTTGGGTGTTGGACGAACCATGGAGGACTATGGAACATCTTTGATGGGAGCAACATCAAAAGCCAAAACTTAATCATCCAAACCAAACTCACTCTCTACCTCAACATTCATTTACTATGGCATTGGGCTCGTGAGGATTAAGCTCGTCTCCCCTAGAGCCCAAAACTAAAGGTGCTAGAGATGGTGTTGTTGGAAGAGGAGTCAAATCAATAGGCCTAACTATAGAGTTTCCACTAGAGAGTGAAGACGTGGGAGCAATTGGAATGGTGCCAATGAGAATCTTTGAGGATGCTTTCGAGATCATCTAAGAGGCTAGAGTATCTTTAGCCAAAAGAGAAGGATGAGGACCTGAAGGAGTTGTTGGAAGAACATCATAAAAAATCACATCTTTCTAAATGAGAATATCTTGCCTCTTAGGATCATAGAGGTGATGGGCCTTGGAGGTATCAAAATACCCCACAAAAATGCATCTGACTTTTCAGTGATATGGGCCCATTTTGTGGATCCAAAGATACGGAATCGAAACACATCAGGCTTGTTGCCTATCAATCTCTCAAGAGGAGTCATACCCTAAACTATTTGAGATGGATTTCGGTTGATGATATGTGCTACACAAGTGACTACTTCACACCAAAACTTGGGCTTCATCCTCTTAGCATACAACATGCATCTAGGCATCTCCATAATCACCTGTTCTCCCTCTTAGCTGCCCCATTTTGCTCTAGGGCATAATGGATAGTCCTCTGAAAGGTACTACCATGAAGAGTCAAGAAATTTGAAAAAAGCATTACTCACATACTCACCTCCTCTGTCTATCCTTAGGCACTTGATATTTTACTTGAACTAATTCTCCACTAGTGCTTTGAAGTCCTTGATCTTCCCAATGCCTATAGTATTTTAAAAGTCTATAGTATTTATATTTATATTTTATGAGTGTTGGAACCCAAGCTCTAATATCAAACATGATGACCCTATTAGGCATCGAGTCAACAAAGTAAACTTTAAAGAAGAAACTATTTGTTTTTTTTTTCAAAATGCATCCAAGGATATATTAATTAGCTTGTGTTACAAAAGGAATTTTATTTGATTACTTGGAATTTTTTCTTTAATATAAGAGTAATGCTAATCATGTTTGTTAAGGAATGAAACACATACTATGTTTTCAAAAGAATTGGGTTGTTTAGAAATATGAATATTTACTACTTTTCCAAAGGCTTCAAAAGTGGCAATACTACAATAAGAACATTGAAAAATAACCTATAAATTAAAAAATCAGTATTCAAAGATAAAGTCTAATATATGGAATCATTGTTTGCTTCATATTTCACTTTATCATTGGCGAATTTTAATAATGCTTCAAACAATTTGATTTATTATGGTGATAAGAAAAATAATATAATTTATGAACCTTCAAGCAAGTTACATTATTTTTATTATCTGATAAACATCACCAAAATCAAATGTTGTTTCAACGTGTTATAAAGAACAATGACCTAAATGTATGGAAAAGGTAAAATTGCATGAATCAATATATTGGAATAAAGCTTGTTGCCTTGTATAGTGAATGGGATGGTGTTGACTTATAAATTTAAGATTTGTGAGAATGTAAACAAGTGAACTTTCTCACTATGTGCTAAAGATGGTGAGATCTAATTAGCATAATGATACGATGTGCAAGAGGTTCACGAGAAGGATAATAGAAAGTCATAAATCACATGTTGTAGTCCTAACATCTTCATCTCTTTTAGCTTCTTGTGATTCTACATTATTTCCTTTTTTATGTTCAACATTTAGAATCCTTGACTCATAGTCTATTGTTATACAAAGTTAAATGTTAGTGCTTCTAGTAACCCCTCATAATGTCCCAATTTATATACAAAAGCATAACTTCAATTACCCCTTCATGTTAGTTTTAGATTGTATTCTTTACAGTTAAGTGTTGTATTCATTTTTTATCACCAAAATCTCTATTAAGTTTATCATTTATGTTATATTTTGAATATGCATAGCATATGAAATCAGGTTACAAATGTTCATATGGATTCTTAGTGTTGCATGCATCGTTGATTCTTATTTAATTCGTTCTTAGCTATTATATTTTAAACACTAAGTTTTTCTCACGTCACTAAAGCTTATTTTCAATTGTTGTTTAAAAATTAATTTTACCATTGCTTATTAAAAATAAATTAAATTAATTTTACCATCATGCTTTAACATCTTATTTATTTTTTGAGAGTTAGACCTCTTTTCATAATTGTTATTTTTTGGCCTTGTGTTTTTACAATCGGTCTAAAGTGGAAAGGTTTAGCCATCATAAATGCTTTATTTATCTAAAGGGTGACTTGACAAGACAACATGAATCCATAATTATTATTAAAATTAAGTATCACGTGGATGCCATTTAAAGTGCAATAAATTTCAATAAATTGTAATCTCTTAATTCATGCACTAAGGAAATGTAATTCTCGTTCCTTATTATTCTCTATATTATAGATCATGTCATCTATTTTCCCATGAGACACATGTTCCAGAATCAAAACCATCCTTACAATCCTCCTATGAAAATTTATTTATAGATAAAACATAAATAAATGCACGATATGTGTGTGTGCATGTATGCATACAATTCTTATAGTTCATTTACATAATCTTGCCAATTCTTAATAAATACCTCCAACATAGATGAATGGAAATTCCTTCACCTACTTCTTGTTCCAAATATATGTTACAATTGACCTCTTCATTCTCATGGTTTTATATCTTGGAAACCTTGATTAGTTGTGGAGGGATTAAGTAAAACTAAAGGGTGATATTTTAATCTTTTGGTTAAAGTGATGTATTTGTAAGGGTAGGCTATCAAAACCTCTATTAGTTTACTAAAGTAGTTGTAAATTTCCTAGGATGACAATAGATGCATGAGTTAATTAAAGTAACATTTTAAATTAATAAATTTTGAAGGAATTCAATGTTACAATTTCCTCTTTTGATGGAGCTTATAAGTATTCAAAATCAAAAGTTCTAGATTTTGAAGAAAATGGAAAAATCCATTGCATTATATGTTATGTGCATGCCTTACTTCCTCAATGGTCCCATTAAACTAAATATGTTTGTATAGATATATAGTGCTCAAACATTCCTTAAATTTTCTAGTTTAGATCATACTTTGAGATAACTCATATTTAGGAATAAGTTGTTGGCTTAGAAACCTCAAGTAGAAGAAATGGATAAGCATTTCATCTTTTGTAAATACTAACCATGTGCATCTGAAGGAGGTATATCATTACAATTTTTTTATTATTATTTACATGGACATCTTAATCAAGGATCAAAATTGAAAAATCCTCTTATTATTTGAAAGGTAGTATTTTATGACATCCTTCAGTGTTGAAAGGTTGGAAATATTTTTTGCTTTCACGATAAATAAAATAAAACTCGAAAGTCATTGTTTGATATTTTTTTTAAGAGGTAGATGTTGATTTTAATTTATGCTTAGTCTACGGCAACATAATTGAGGGTTAGTAACCCACCATTTGTACATACTAGGCCTCTATGTATGTTGAGACTTAAATTTGATCCTCTCTGTAAAATAAATTGTTATAACCACTCAAACTTAGAGCAATATAATTTCTCAAATCTTAATGTTAACATTAGGTAAAACTCATAGAGAACATGATGGCAGCATTGCATATGTAATATGGTTACACTAGATCATTGGTCATGTATTTCCATATATCTATCTCTTACCTCCAAGTCTTCTCATGGCTCTACAATATGCCTTATTTGTGGGCTTGATTGCATTGTGAAACTCCTCACTTCCCATCATTTATCTTAAATCCATTGGTCAAAATGGTTGCATATATTAAAAATTGTGGACTAGATGTGACACAAATCTAGAGCCTTCTAGTATTTAAAATGTTAAAGTTAATATTGGAGAGAGCTCATAAGTAACCTGAAAGGTGGGTTTGGATCCATAATAAGATTATAATGGATCCTTAGTTCATGGCCACTCAATCTTAGGTTCAAGAATTACCATAAGCTTAACCTTTACCCCGTAGTGTCCTTAGGGATGTACAAGGTGTCTATAATACGATTGAAACGTTGGATTATAGTGTGGAACTCCTCACTTCTCATCACTTGTCCCAAACCCATTGTGCATTAATCTTTATATATATTGTTTTCTTACATAATTTTATTATTTTACCAAAACTTATCTCTAATTTACACTAATTTATTTTATAATATTATTTATATTTATTTTAATTAATATGTATACGTTAAATGAGATGACATGGATTTTAGTTTATAGTGAATCAAAGACAACTCACTTGGGGTCCATCACCCACTACTCACAAATATTGAAACTGTATGTCAACATTTTGTATGGAAGACAATCAATTTTAATTACTTGAGCTCAAATCAATGAACTAACATTCCAATTCCATATTATTAATCATTTTTAGTTCACACAACTGATTGTGAAATATCATTATGTAGATTATTTAGTTGATGTATATAAAAATTCTTAATGCAAATATATAAAAAACAACAAATGTGAGTAAAAAACAAGCCTTGCCTTTAGAGTTATTATTCCAAATCTTTGAAGATATTCAAAAAAATAAGGATTCACATGAGGAGAAACTAGGTAGCAAGGAAATAAAGTCATATGTAGAATCCTTATATTTAAGTAAGGATGCCCTAGTTGGAGATAAAAGGAAGAACGAGTCTAGCAATCCTTATCTAGGAAATAGAAAATACACCAAAAGTGATCGTCAAGGATAAGATGGTCAATTATTGTTAACAGGAAGGGTGCATTTAATTAAGTCGGTCTTACAGGTCATTTCGACATTATATGTCATTATATACTACACCAAAATCGGTTGAAAATAGTTTAATCTATATTATGCAATCCTTTTATGGTTAGGTTTACATGATAAAAGGAAATTTCCTTTGGTGAAATGGAGCAAGGTGTGTGATGATAAAACTAGAGGAGGTCTTGGTTTAAGATTTCTTAAAGATGCAAACTTAGCTCGTAAGGGAAAAGTAATCTGGATATTGTACAAAGAGAGTCAAAGAGAATGGAAAAGAATTCTTCTAAGTAAGTATGTTGAGCCCTGGCCCAAATTTAATATTTACTACATTCTCTTTACCAAATGGTTTTTCTCTTTGGAATGGTTAATAAAAATCTATTTGATCTAATTATTAAAGTTTTAAGATGGGTGGTGGGAACTAGAGGAAAACATTGTTTGGATGGATACTTGGTGTGATAAAAAAACACTCAATTTAGATCCAATTTTGAAACCTTGGATGAGATTGCTTTAAGACAAATATGGTGATAGGGTTTCAAACATTTTGTACAAGGATCAAGAATGAAGATATAAAAGGAGAGATTTTTTTTTACAAGTATACAAGATATTGATGCTAGGAGGCAATTGAGTAGAAAGATAACAACTGTGATTATTCAGAGGGGAGCCAAGGATAAATTAATTTAGGAGTTGAATAGCTCTGGAGAATACACAAAAAGAAGTGGATATAATGTAAAACAACAACAAAATACTAATATCACTAGAATATGGAGAGATATTTGGATCAAGAATGAAGATATAAATGGAGAGATTTTTTTTTTACAAGTATACAAGATATTGATGCTAGGAGGCAATTGAGTAGAAAGATAACAACTGTGATTATTCAGAGGGGAGCCAAGGATAAATTAATTTAGGAGTTGAATAGCTCTGGAGAATACACAAAAAGAAGTGGATATAATGTAAAACAACAAAAAAATACTAATATCACTAGAATATGGAGAGATATTTGGGACAACCTAAGCATTCCTAAAGTCAAAATGTTTTTTTGGCTAGTAGGTCATAGAAGAATTGTATCTTGGGATAACCTTATGAAAAGGGGTTTTCATGGCCCCTCTCAATGTGTTCTTTGTAAAAAGGAGGAGGAGATTATAGACCATATCTTGGCTCATTGCTCAATAGTCTGGAAAGTGGAAACTATGGCAATGGATTCTTAATATGTTTGGTAAATGGATGGTGATGAATAGCAAAATTGAATATTGGTTAAAGCAATGGTAGAGCACTTATAAAAGTGAGGCTTTACAAACAATATGGGATATGTCAAAATATACAATACTTTGGATTGTATAGCTAGAAAGGAATAAAAGAATATTTAAAGGAAATGAAAGCAGTTTAGAGGTAATGAAAAGGAATATATGTTTAGCCATAGAGGAGTCTAAAGCAATCCTATCAACTCACCCAGTCCCTAATATGGAAGCAGAGAGCCTTGATAGATGGAATCAAGTCATTAAATGAAATTATGATATTGGGTACAAGAGAAGCAAAATGAAGGCAAAGAATATAAAGTGGAAACCACCAGATGTGGAGTTGGTTAAATTGAATTTGGATGGAGCATCTAAAGGAAATTCAGGACCAACAAGAGGAGCATGAATAATTATAAATAATAGAGGAGAATTTTTTTCTCATTACGCTTTTAATAAGCCAAATAATGAAGCTAAAGCTTGGGCGGCTTTAGAAGGGTTAAAAATATGCAAATAAATGAAATAGAACAAAGTATGGATAGAAGGTGATTCTCTCATAGTAATAAATGCAATTTTGAGGAAAGCAAAGGCTCCATTGAACATATAAGAGATAATTATGGATATTCAAGATCTTGCTAAAGAGTCTGAAGAAATCAAGTTTACACATACACTAAGGGAAGGAAACAAATGTGTAGATAAGCTAGCCAACAGAGGGGTTTTGATTGAGGATTGTGAAGTTAAATTCTCCTTTCCATGGTTAGAGGAAGTAGTAAGGTTATCTAAAGCTGACAAGAAAATGTTGACTGCCTGAATAAAATAATGATTAAGATTTTCTTTAATGTTTTTCGTTGGTAATATCTGCTTTATTTTATAACAATAATGTGTTTTCATATAAACTATTTATTATAATTTTTGTGGTTGCACTTGTGTTTTAGGAAGGAAACTAGCAATCCAAATTTGGTAAAGCGGACTATGATAGTGTGATGTTTTGGAAATATTACTCTACTAAGATGCAATGCATAGATAGTAGAGGTGAAGTTTTGGTATTGTGAAGGTTGCTATAGAAAAATGTCAAGAAGGATGTTGAATTCTGGAATATTTGTATTCATATAGAAAATCGAAAAGATCCAAAAAATGCAAATCAAGAATTCAGACATTTTATGTAAAATGATGTAGGTTTCTAGCTATAGCATCTCAATTGAGATGAGAAGTGTATCTATTTATAAATTCTGAAGCTCTAAAGAAAAAAATTGTAATTTGTCAAGGGTGGGGGACCCGAGTACAACCCCTTATTATCCATACAAAAAAGGATAAGATGATCATGCATTATATAATGGTTCTATGCAAGTTCAAAAATAATAATAAGTTTTTTTAGAGACTCAAAAGTGGATTACGTGGAAGTAGAGATTGAGTTCAAATTATTTAATGAGTTTCCTTTCAAAATGTTTTTCTCTTTACATTCCCCATTTTCAAATTCAACGATAAAATAATAAGTGGGGACCCATTGTTTAGAGGGACATAAGATTTTTATTTAAAACTATGAAAATAATTTTTCTCATCACGTTCTCTGTAGAGTTGTCGTTACACCAAAACCTCAAGGTGTTAGTGTCTGATACAATCTCTGTATTTGAACACATCAAAGGGTGGTTAGTCCTAGGGCCCAGGGTGGCAGTTAGTCCACTAAGTCAAATCCCCGAGGTGTGGTGGTTAGTACAACACCCCCTCTCTAACGTGACTCGAGGGGATTTGATCCTGGGCTGAGGCCCTGATACCATTGTAAATTTGTCGTTACACCAAAAGACATTAGTATTCGATACAATCTCTATATTTGAACACCTCATAGGGCGACTAGTCCTAGTGTATGGTAGGGGCGATGTTCTCATCGACCCTATCGCGATGATTGGCATTTCACAAGTGTGCTCGATGCTGTAATGGATCGGGCAGTATGGTAAAGTCCCAAGTGCCAAGGGGAGGCCAACGTGTCATGGGGACTAGTCTTAGTGTGCATCTGGTTTGCTTCGACAAAGGCACCTGCCAAGCAGGGCGTGCGGTTGAGAAATGTTCTAAGTATTTGGCCATGTGCAGGATGGATAGTTGTCAAGAGGGCTGGCAGCATGTTGCCAAGAAGGTAAGCAAAGACCTTGCTAAGCTAGTGACTTGGCAAGGCAACAGGAAATGTGCCTTAGGCGGGCAACAAGGCTTAGTGGCGAACAAGGTGTATTTATGTCTATAGTGCCCTTGGTCGGATGGCGGGCTAGGTAGTGCACCGTGATAGTTTGAGTTTGAAATGGGTGCGGGCTTGTAGGTAGATCGGTGCAGTTAATGTGTAGACCGTTTGAATTTTGCCAATGGATGGATGGGCCGCGGGTGTTGGTTTTGTCTTGCATTTAATGTAAGCTATCGACCACTTAGTCATTTTGAATATGTAAATGTTGTATAGTGCGGGTAATTTTTATAAGTGGCTAGCTAGGCCATGTGCTATGTATATATTTGCCCTGCGTGCTTAATGTAAAGGCTTGTTGATGCCTTATGTAATGTTTCATTTAATGTTAATAAAAATGTTGCCTTCCACCATATCATTGTTATGTTTTATGCTATGCTGAGTTATTCGTTGTGTATGTTGTATTTTGTCATGGATGTGTTTTATATGTTGGGTTTGCTTTAGACGTTTTGCATTGCTTGATGTACCAAGTAAGCTAATGGTAGAAGAAATGTTTAATTTCCCTCGCTGCTAAGATGCTTCGTGAAATCAACTAAGGCATGGATGTTGGGTGGTGCATTGTGATGTGAGTTGGGTTAGGCATACTCCTCGTGTTGTGTGGATTCTGTGGTAGAAAGGGGTGTTGCGAAGGGCTGTCGACCTTGGGTAGGCTAGGCCTCCATTAGATGGTATCAGAGCTGACATCTGTTTGAGCCCGTGTACTGTAGTCAAGTGAAGCTTTGTGCTAAGAAAACATAAATCTTATGGTCTCTGTTTGGTTCCACACAATGGCAGATGTCCCTACTAGAAACCTTGTGGGTGGTATGTAAGGGCGACACTAGGGATGAGAAGAAAAATAAGACATCGCAGTCTCGCACCATCGAAGAGCTTAAGGTGTGCATGGTTCAACGGTGTGACAAATTGCATGAGAATATCCTAACGCTGGAGTCTTCCATGAGCGAATGAAAGATCATTGCAAATGTTTCCCTGCTCGGGATTGAGAATTGGCATAAGGAGATACCGAATGGTGGAAGGAAAATGAGAAGTCTATTATGGAGTTGCAACACCATCTTGAGAAAATCTTGCAAGCTCAACAGACTCTAAAGGAGGAGGCAACCATGCTCCGCGTGGTTGTAGCGATCGTAGTGAGCTAGAAAATTGACACTGGTCACGGATCTGGTTATAGTGCAGCACCTCCTCATGCCAAAGCCCCTAAGCTGAAAGAGCCCAAGTCATTTGATGGTGTATATGATGATAGAGTGTTGGATAATTTTACTAGGATGTAGAAGAGTACCTCTCATTTCTAGGCAAGTTATCGGGTGAAGAAGAAGTCAAAACTGCGATAAGGTACCTCGATGGGGTATCCAAGATATGGTGGTAAAATATTGTCATGGACGTTGATGCAGATAAAGGCAAAAATGAACTTGCTAGAATGAACTAAAGGAGGCTTTGCACGGTCAGTTCAGGCCAAAAAATACAAACTGGCTAGTGCGTCATAAGCTGCGAGCACTTCGCCATATCGGTAAGTTACGTGAATACATTATGTCATTTCAAGAACTGATGGTTGATATCAAGGACATGGTGAAAGTAGATCGTTTGTTGAACTTCAATGTTGGTCTGCAATTTGGGCTCAAGTCGAACTTCGATGGCATAAATCAAAGGATGTTGCCTCGATGATTGTTGTAATCGACTCATTTTTGGACTTCTAGGTAGAAAGCGTGGGGAATAATAATGCTCAGGCTTTGGACGCATCCAAAGGCAAACCACTAAGAGGTGGTAAAGGCTTAAGCCAAGCAATGAGTAAGTCGAAGGTATCCTCATTGAAGAAGAAAAAATTTACACCCTCGTCTTCTATGGCATCTGGCAAGTCCGATAAGTCGATCGCGGGTATGAAGTGGAAGAGATCTAATGGTGAATCATCTAAGGTCAAGGGTTGTTAGCCATGGATGCATTGCTAGACTTGTCAACGTCTGAACCGATAGAAGGAATGCCCCCAACAGGTAAGATTGACCACGGTGTAGAAGGATGCACAACAAAGTTCTTTGACTGCGGACAAGCAGATGTCTATCCTACATGAGTTCAACACTTTGGCCACGACCCAACCGCAGTAAGAGAGAAAAGTTGCAAAGAATAACTTGTTCTACATACATTGTTGGACTCTATGATCGATAGGCGGTATGTTGTTGCCTTTGTCGATTTTGGGGAGACGCACAATTTCATTAATGAGAAGGTTTCTAAGCAAATCAGGTTGAAGTACCAAGGTAGCAGCCACAAGCTGAAGTTTGTGAATGGCCTGACCTTGCATACTTGTGGCATGGCTAAGGATGTGCCCATCCAACTCGGCAAATGGTATGGAAAGATAGATGTATTCATGGTACTCATTGATGACTTTGACCTGGTGCTATGCCAGGAGTTCATTTGCACTGCTCGAGTTGGTTACCTCCCCTACCTTGGCAGTATGTTCATCTTTGACAAGAACGAACTGTGCATTGTGAGGTCAGTTCAAAAGAGGCAAACGACTACTATTCTAGAGAGGTAACCTAAGTTGCAAGAGATCTCGGTCATGAGCATGAGCAAGGTGGCTAGAAAGAAAGGAAAAAAGCACATGTTTCTTGTAGTGATGCTTGGGAGCTAGGATGAAGATAAACCGAAGGTTCTGGTTTCGCCTAAGGTTGAAGAGGTTCTGAAGCAGTTTGAGGATTGCATGCCTAAGCAATTACCTCCTCGCTTGTCATCGTGAGGAGAGATTGACTATAGAATTGAGATGCTATCTAGAGCAATCCCACTAATAAAGACATCGTATCGGTTGAGCGACCCAGAGTTAGTTGAGTTGCAAAAATAGCTAAAAGAGCTGCTTGTAGGGATATGCATAAGAGGTTGGACCCAAAGTGTACTTGTAAAAAATAGGCAAATCCATTTCGAAACTATGGCGTGTCTTGGGAATGGTGAATTACCTTAGTTTTTGAATGGAAAAAAATGGGAATTTGATAGTTTTGGCCAGATCGGGTGGAAAATGAGATCTAACCATAGGTCGATGCAAAAAATGGTTCGATCTCGAACCAAGTGTAGAAAATGGTCTAGTCTCAGAACATGGTATTGGTTTTGGAGCTTGATTCTCTCTCTAATTTGGAGGTCTTGTTTTTAGCTGCACTTGGACCCACTCCATGAAGGAGGGGTGTAGGGCGAGCAACACCCCCCTACTACATCATCGAGAGGCTCCAAGGGGGTGGCAGGGGTTTGGGAGCAATGCTCTCGAAGACAAAAATAGATATATTTTTCCTTTGTAAAATAAGGTCTAGTAGTTCGTTTGGATGTAAAACAAGGTTCGGATATTGATCTGGTGTAGAATAGGATTCAACCTGGTGTAAAACAGGATCCGAATATTGACCTGGTGTAGAACAGGGTCCGACCTAGTGCAAAATAGGGTTCAAAAATTGGTCTGGTGCAAAACAGGGTCCAAAAATCAACCTAGAGCAGAACATGGTCCAAAAATCGGCTTGGTGTAGAACAGGATCCGACCTAGTGCAAAACAGGGTTCGGATATCGGTTTGGTGCAGAACAAGATCCAGCCTGGTACAAAACAGGGTTTGGATATCGACCTAGTGTAGAACAAGGTCCGGCTTGGTGCAAAACAAGGTCCACAAATCAGCTTGGTACAGAACAAGGTCCGACCTGGTGCAAAATAGGGCTTGAAAAATAGCCTGGTGCAAAATAGGGTCCGATAGTCCATCTAGATGCAAATTAGGGTCCAAATATCGATCTGGTGCATAATAGGATCTGGTAGTCTATACAAAAGTAGATCAGGATCTGAATATCGATCTGGTCCATAATAGGGTCCGGATTGGTGCATAACATGATCCGATCTACCGCAAAAAAGGATCTGATCTGGTGCAGAACAAGGTCTGATCTTGTCTAGTGCTAAATAAGATCCAATCTGGTGTAGAACAAGGTTCGATATTGTCTAGTGTTGAATAGGATCTAGTTTGGTGCAAAAATGAGTCTGGTCTGGTATATATTTGGGTCTAGTTTGGTGTAGAACTTGGTCGAGATATTCATCTGGTGTAGAACAAGGTTCGAAAATAAAAAAGTATCGTTGGGTGTTAATTTTATATAGTGGTATACTTGGCGAATTAGGCGAGATAATCTAAATTTTTTAAAAATTTATGGCAAAAACGGTCCTTTATTTAGGCAGGATTGCTAGCGAATTTAAAAAAAAAATAGTAATACTATTATCAACGCACAGCGAACTGACACCTAATTTTTTTTGAAAATTTTGGGCAAAAGGGTCAATGTTCGGGTCCCCCAAAATAGCAAATTTGAATTTTAAAAAATACAAATACTAGCCCAATTGGCGAATATTCACTGTTGTGCATAACTTTGGTTGCTTGGGACTAGCTACCTTAGGCCATCACGCTCGCTATATGGGGCGTCGGTATTGTTCGTGCACAAGGTGGATGGGAGCCTGCGGCTATGTGTGGACTATTGTGCATTGAACAAGCAGATCGTGAAAAAATAGTTACCCGCTCCCAAGTTAGAACCGCGCTTGGGATACTACCAAGTAAGGATTGCACCAAGGATGAGCAGAAGACTACCTGCATGTCGAGGTATGGCAGCTTCAAGTTTTTTATTATGCCATTTGGCCTTTGCAATGCCCCGATCACCTTTTGCACATTTATGAATTATGTCTTTTATCCGCTACTAGACAAGTGTGTCATCGTTTACCTTAACAACATCTTGGTGTACTCAAGGAACATGGTTGATCACAAGAAGCACATAGTGAAAGTGTTCAAGTTGCTAAGGGATCATGATATTTATGTCAAAAAGTAGAAATACGTCTTTGCACAATCTGAAGTCAAGTTCCTCGACCATGTGTTGAGCAAGGACTCACTCAGGCTGGACCCGAAGAAGGTTGAGGCGATTCACGACTAGGAGGTACTGAAAGACATTCAAGGGGTAAGGAAGTTCATGGGTCTTGCAAATTTTTATCATTGCTTTGTGAGTAGGTTCTCCAAGATAGTAGTGCCCCTGACGGACTTGAAAAATCAGGATCGACCTTTGTCTAGATGGCAAAGTTCCAGGCTGTATTCGAATTATTGAAGGAAAAGTTAACGTCCAGCCTGGTCCTCACTTTGCCAAATTTTTCAAAGTCGTTCGAATGCCATGGGTGGTGTCTTGGTGCAAGAGGGACACCCTGTCACTTTCAAATTACAGAATTTGAGCAACGTGCAAATGAAGTATCCGATGCATGAGAAGGAGATGGTCACTTTGGTTTATTGCCTTAGGACTTTGCGCCATTACCTATTGGGAGCACACTTCGAATTAAATATCAACAATTTTGCCAACACCTATTTTCTAATGCAATCCAAGTTGATAGGGAAGTAGGATTGTTGGCAAGACTTTCTTTCCAAGTTTTATATGGACATCGTGCATACGATCGACAAGTCCAACATGGTGGCAGATGCATTAAGTCACAAACAATAATTGGTAGCCTTTGAAGAGGTTGCGTACAACGTGGTTGCAATGCATGGGGAAAGCAAAATCTAGTTAAGTGATGAAGTTTTGGCAAGGGTTCATGAAGGCATTATGAAGGACCCCATAACTAAGGCCCTTGCTGAAATGGCTCAAGTGCAAATAGATACAAGAAAGTTCAGTTGATACTAGTTTAGAGACAGGATGCTATGGTATAGGCATACCCGCCTGGTCATGTCAAGGTGGGATGGACTCTGTTGTGAATTCATTTGAGTGCCACAATAGTGCTTGGGTGGGCCACCCTAGGCAGGCCAGAACCCTTGCCTTTTTGGAATGCATATTGTTTTGGCAGCGCATGGAGAAGGACATTGAAGAATACGTTAGAACCTATTTGATTTACCAATAAGACAAGCCGATAAATGTGAATTCAAGAGGCTTGTTATAGCCTCTGTTAGTGTGAGCATGGATTTAATTACTGGTCTTCCAAAGGCTAAGGGTTTTAAGTTAATCATGGTGGTGGTTGACTGCTTTTCAAAGTATGTTGTCTTTGTGCCTTGCCCATAGCCTTGTCTTGTAGAGACTGCGGTCGAGTTGTTTTTCCAAAATGTGGTTAAGTTTTGGGGAGTGCCACTGAGCATTATCTCTGACCGTGACAACTGTTTCATGAGTAAATTTTGGAGGGTATTGTTATGTTTGATGGGGACGAGGCTGCAAATGTCAATTTGATTCCACCTGTAGACGAATGATCAAAATGAGCGCATCAATAAAGTGTTGGAAGCATACGTGCGACACTTCGTCAATGACAACTAGACCAACTGGTCAGGCCTCCTTGACATGACCTAGTTCTTTTTTAAGAGCTTGAATTCTCGATCCAGTCAATACTCATCATTCGATCTTGCCATGGGCTAACAGTCGCTTACTCCGCACATCATTTTGGTCAGGTATCTGAGGACTTTTCCACCTGCTGAAGAGTACTTGAGGCAATGGTAGTCAAGGATCGATTTGGCAAGGATGCACTTGCTAAATGCAGTAGAAAATATGGAGCAAACAGATGTGAAGTATCGATAAGAAGAGTTCAAAGTTGGGGACTTGGTCTTGTTAAGGATGGAACCGAAGGTGTTCAAGCTGCCAAAGTAGAATTCAAAGGCCTTAGTCTATGAGTTTGATGGTCCCTTCAATGTGGTCGAGTGCATAGGTTCCACCGCCTACCAACTTAAGCTACCACCGCACATAAGGGTTCTATAGAGATGAAAAATTGACCCACTAAGGGTTCCCTAGATCCCTTGTTTTCTCCTTGGAAAATGATGGTTACCTTTGAGCCAATTTTTCCCCTATTGAGTCTTATCCATTCCTCTTAATTACTATACCAGTGGATCAGGCTCGAAAAGAGCTTTCCAACGGTATATGATATGACCCATTTTGACTCCATTTGACCCTCCAAAATGCATTAAAATTGCACGGGGGTCTAGCTGGTGCGAGGTCACGCCCCATTTTTATGCAACACGATTTTGCATTTTAGGATTTTCTCTTAAGAAAACCCTAATTTTCAAATTTGATCTTTTTAGGGTCGGTTGTGCTTAGTTTTTCGTGCTTGTTTCAAATCCACTATATAAGAAGGGTTTGAAATTATTTTCTTCCAATGAACCAAGCAATAATAACATTTATTCAATATTTATTTTCTTGACGTCTTCTTCTTCCACAAGCAAGCTAACTCGCAAGTATGAAGTGTGATATATTGAATCTTTGCTTTCTGCTATATTGGATTGTGTGTTTCTACTATTGGTGGACAAGTATTGAAGCCCTAAGGAGGAATCTACTACTTGGAGGTCTCCATCCCTTTTGCTTGCTTCTTCACCATCGCCAGGTTGTTTTTGCTCTTTTGTACTTTGCATATTAGTTAGATTTTTGATTACGCATCCATTAATTCGTATTTTCTAAGTTTTTTTTCTAGGTTCTGCGAAATCGCGCCTTGGTTTCTATAGGGTGCGATTTTGTTGTGCAATGTCGTGGTCGTTCCATACGGGGCACGATTTTGCATAAACCATGTTTGGGGGCAATGTGCTACCTCCAAACCCTAGATCTATGTTATAGACTGCATTTAGGCCATATTAGGGCATTTTGTACTCTATTTTTCTATTATGTTCTACTATATTCTATTATGCTTTTTCATATTTCAAAGGTCAATTTTCGCTTCCATTTTCAAATGTCAGCTAAAAGGACCTAGGAGGCTTGACTGTTGTGCCTCCAAGCATTATTGTATAGCGGCTTAAGCAGGCCCCTTAATGCTAATCATATTTTCAAGTGTTTCTTAAGTTATCTTGCAAGAACATGGATTATTGATAACATTGGATCAAAGGATAAAAGCAAGGATCAACCATCGGATAAGCTAAGTGTTCTGATTAATCTTTAGGTTGTTTGTTGAGTGCTTTATATTTTTGTTGTAAACCCTAGATCTGATTTAAAAGGAAATATATTTAATTAATTTTTAGGTATTGAAAGATAAACAACATATAGTGTGCACTTAGGGTTTATTTTTTTTGTGCATTCTCTCTTGAGCCCTTGATTAAAATATTGTATGTTTTAAACCCTAGGTTAGAAAGCATTCAAAGGAATAATCATACTAGGGTTAGCTTTTTGTATTTCTACATTGTTCTTTATCTTTTATAGCATAGATCTGGAAATTCCAAATCTAGGTGTTTTTCTTGAATCTAATACATCAAACATCCTGAAAATCCTGAGGACTTGGAACGAGTCCTTAAACCGTTCCTGGTGAACCCATCCCCCTAGCACCGAGTGTAGGGAACAACATACCCCCACGATTCACCCCATAAGGCTTTCTTCCCACGAATCCAACCTTATAGGGAATTGTACGTGGTAGGGCAATTTTCCCCCTCTACATCTTTGGTTAACCTGACATGAACACCTCCTTTTCTTTTAAAACTTTAATCAAGATCATTAATTATGCGTGTTAGATCAGAAAACATAAAAAAATATAACATCTTGTGCTTGTTTTTGTTGGTCCTTAGTTCCTTCCTTTTTGCCCTAGCCCTCTTCTCTTCTCCTAATGGCTTTCAACCTTGGGAGTGAGCAAAGGCCTTTAAGGTTTTATGAGATTTTCCAAGAGAATGATCAAATTGATAGAGAAAATCATAATATAGAAGAAGAGGGAAATGAGGATACTGATAATAGCCTTGATCCTACTAAGGGATCCAATGGGAACCTTACCTTTAAATATTTTGATCATGTTTTAGATTTCATGGAACACCATAAGGAGGCTTTACTTAAGGCTATGGAACAGAAAGCTCAACTCGAAAGAAGTGAGACTCTTCTTCCTCCTCCGATCATCTCTCCTAGGCATGTTCATGATAACCATTTGTATGAATCTTTGAATCATGGTAATCATACCCAAAAACAACCTATGCCACTATTGTAACCACCAACATTGGAAGGAATCTACAAGTTCCTCCAACCAATAGTGTCACTCAAGATTATTTTCAATTTCCTCCTCAATCTGCTAATATCAACACTTTTGCCTCTATTCCACCAAATGTTAGTTATCCTCTCCAACAAGGTATCTGTTGTGGCTAATCCACAACACACCCCAAAATTGGGGACCCACCTTTTTTGTAGGCTTACAAAGAAAAATCTCAATGACCCAGATGCTAAAGATGAGGAAAAGAGGCAAAAAAATGCACAAGTGAGGAAAGTGTCGCGAAATCGTCACCTGTCGCGAAATCGCGACCTGTCATGAAATCGCGACCTGTCACGCCATCACTGTCGAAAAACAAAAAAACGTCACGATATCACGACATGTCGCTCCGTCGCTGGCAAAAATGAAAATTTGTCGCGATATCGCGACATGTCGCTCCGTCGCTGCCAGAATGAAAAAGTGTCGCGAAATCGCGACATGTTGCTCTGTCGCGGCCCAGGCAGGAGAGAGAAAGACAAAATGAAAAGGTGTCGCGAAATCGTGACATGTTGCTGCAGAAGTTGTACGGATGAAAATAGCGTAGCGAAATCGCAACAAGAAGCAGCCAGGGCGTACGAAGAAGAGAAACGTCGCGAAATCGTGACAACATTGAGCAAAGAGGTGTCGAGTGAAAAGACATCGCGAAATCGCGACAGATTGCAGGTGGAAGGCATGAAACGAGAAATCGTCGCGATATCGCGACATGTCGCATTTTCGCGACTCCAAGCAGCCAAAGGTGTATGGAACAAAAATGGTAGCGATTTCGCGACAGAAAGTAGGAAAGGGGGATGAAATGAAATGGCGTCGCGAAATCGCGACAGGTTGCGGTTTCACGGCTCCGAAGCAGCGAAGTAGTACGGACAGAGGTAGCGTAGCGATTTCGCGACAGAAAATTGGCAAGTGTACGAAAGAGTAAAATGGTAGCGAAATCGCAACCGCATTGAGTGAAAAGGCACAAGTAAAAGAAGCATCGTGAAATCGTGACAAAATCAGCAAAGATGCATGAAGCACGAAAATGGTCACGAAATCGCGACAGAATCTACCGAAAGGCATGAAAAGCAAAAATGGTTGCGAAATCGCAACAGAAAGCATGCTCGCCAGAGAAAAGACATCACGAAATCGCGACAGCATGCAGCAAAGGTGCCCGAAGCAGAAAAGCGTCGCGAAATCGTGACAGGTTGCAGTGAAGGAGCAAGAAGCGAGAAACATCGTGATTTCATGACAGGTTGCGGGCAAATGGTACGAAAAAGAAAAGTGTCACAATTTTGCGACAGAAAGCCGCAAGATACCCCAAGTGAAAAAGCGTCGCAATATCGCGACATGTCGCGTTTTCGCGGCCAGGAAGGTGAACAGGCTGCATGCCATTTTTGTCACGATTTTCATAGAAAGACATTACAGAAGGCGCAGAGAACGTGTGACACGTGGCATACAGGTGTCAGAGTTGCAGAAGCGTTACATGCAATGGAATATTTCAAACGTTTCGGCATAAAGCATGGAATAAAAGCATCGAAAGGGCAGGAATTTGAAAAGAAGCATTCTGGGAGGTGAAACGAAGCGACGCAGGGGAACTGAAAGGCCGTGCCAGACTGTATAAATTCGGAAGCGCAAATTGGACTAGGGGTTGGAAATTGCTGCTTGCAGAGTTGCAGAGACAAGGGCTTCATGCCATTCGGGCTTGCACTTGGGCAATTTCCTTCATTTGTTCTGGATTTGTAAAACCTGGAACATTCTGTAATTGTAATTGATACATCATTTTAATGCAAAAATACAGAGAGTTGACATTTTATTGATGAGAAAGGAGGAGTCATTTTTGCATGTATGATTCAATGTGTTATCTTTCCCTTTCGGATTTCTAGGCTTATAGGTGAAGTTGAATGCAAGTGTTCTTGGTTGCTTCATGCGAATGTCTGAATCTGAAATTACATTAAAAACCCCAAAAGCCCGCACCTAGCTTATCTGGATTGTGTGAATTTACAGGTTCAGTAGGTTAGGTTGCATGCGAAACCTCATTAGCTTCGGTTTTATCAATCAGAATGGTCGCACTCTGGATATAATTTAGTTTTACTTTCATTTGCATTTCTCTTATTTTCAAACCCTTATTTTATTTTGCATTTTAATTATTGTATTCAAATAAACAACTGAAAATCCATCAGAGCTAAGGATCAAAATATATTTATTTCCTAGATTTATTTTCTTTGAGTCCACTACAAATTCAAATTAAAGTAAACTACAGTGCCCCTTGTTAACATCCACTTGCAACCCTGAGGTGTTCCCAACATTTACATTGAACAACATCATTGGTGTTAAAGAATCAACATAACAGGAACCTTGGAGAAATTACTTTCTCTGCAAGCAGAGGATTTTGGGACTCAGATCCTACCGGAGAGTGTGCTTTCACATTTGGGTGAAAACACCACTCAACAAGATCACAAATCACAATAGTATTAATACCTCCAGCTTAATCCAAGTGCCTTTTCAAAAACCTACCTATACCCCTCCCTTAGCGAATCTGGGGGCATTGCACAATAGTGATCCAGAAGTACAAAAATTGACAAATGTGGTAAAACAGTTAGTTTCAAAAATGAATATGATTCAACCTTCAGGTTTCACTTACAGTTATAATGAAATGTGTAATCAACCATTGGATCCTATTGTTGCTTCTAGGCCTTATCCTAAGCATTTTCCCATGCCAGTTTTGCGAGCATCTAAGAAGATTTAGAACATCTTGTCATGATCTCATCTATGATGATATGTTATTACTAAAGATGTTTCCTAAGAGCCTTGTTGGCATGATATTATAATGGTATTATCAGTTATCTAATTATTCTTTGAGGAATTTTGAGGAAACAACATAATTATTTGTTCATCAATTTAGTGCATATATTGAAAAAGAAGTGTCGATGAAAGATATTTACAATTTAAAATAGAATAAAGAAGAAAGTTTTTCAGAATTTCTAGCTCGTTGGAGAAGTTTAGTGGGTCGGTTAAGACATCCTATACCTCATAAATATATGCTTGAGATATTTATTAGCAATTTACAAGAACAATTATCTTATGAATTAGAAACTACAATCATCACATCTTTTGATCAAGCAATTGAGTTAGAAAGAAAAGTAGAACAAGCTCTTATCAGAAGAAGACAGCTCAAAGTGAAAGAAGATAAAACTATTTAGTCACAATATAAGGATAAGGATGTGGTAGGCGATGGTGTAACAAATAGTAAGTATGTTAATAATGTTGTTAACAACCTACAAAAGATAATACTTCAAAAACCTCCACAAAGGAATTTTACAATACTTGGCATACCTATGGAAGAAGTCCTAAAGCAACTTTTAGAAGCCAATGCAATTGAGTTACCTCATATAAGGCAACCAGATACTACAGCTAGTTGGTACAAGGCAATACAACATTGTGCATATCATAGAGTAGAAGGACATTGGACAAATTCTTGTAAGTTGAAACATGTGGTTCAAGATTTAATTGATGTAGGACATCTTGATGTAAGAAACTCTCAATCTTCAAATAGTCAACAAAAGTCCACTACTAACCAAAATGTACCCTAGCAAGGACAACAGGCATTTAATCAAGTATCTTGTAAAAATGTACCACATCATTATGATAACCAAACAACTGGCATGGTAACAGCTACTTTAGAACAACAGGTGCAGAGTCGACATATCCAACGGTCTCAATAAGAGATGAGTTTTTTAGCAAATATTTCCCTCTTAGAACTTTTGCAAAATTCTCCTACTCATGGAGAAGCCTTAATAAATGTTCTAAAACAACAATTTGTCCCTCCAGATATTTCCCCTAGTGATATGGCCAATGTTGTAAGCTTTCTTGGGACACATCATATCACATTCTCGGATGACAATATTTCTTCCTCAAACCTATGTAGGGATTCTTCTCTCTACATTACTCCATTTATTGGGGAAACCCTTATCAAAAGGGTTATGAATGATAATGGTTTTTTCCCTCAATTTATGCACATATCAATTTATCCAAAAGTTTGGATTAAAAGAGGAAGATTTAACTAAATCTGATGCAATCATCAAAACATTCAATAATGAGTCCGAAGAAGCTTGTGGCACTATTGTAACTACCCTTAGATAATCAACTATTTGTTTGTCGGCTTTATTTGTAAGAATGTGGTATTGCTGATCTTCTTGTGGTTGCAAGTGTAGGTGTCACTAGTTAAAAGAGTAGTGTAAGAAAAATATACCTCCTCCTGTTGGCAGATAAAGAGTTTCGACAAAAGGTAAGTTGGAGGAAATAATGAGCGACGAGGTATTTGCAATTATTAGGGTCTAAGTTCCCTATCAGCAGTACACCCGTTAGCGGTCCATGTAGTTGCATCCATTTAGCCGCATTTAGGATTTTGTGTCTTTTTGAAAGTTATGATTATATATATATATATAATAAACAAATAAATAATATATAAAATAAAAATAATTATACAAAATAACCAAATTAAAAATAGAACTATAATTAAAATTAATGCATATAATTTTAAATTGTTAATATGCGTTGGCTAAATATCATTAACATCTGGCAAATCTGGGGAAGATGATCTGCATGAGAAACAAAATACTTATCGAAAGGATTTTTGTTTGCTTTCCTATTTAACAATGAATAAAAAATGAAGGGAGCATTTTATAATGGTGAATAACACTAAGGATTCGATTGTGCTTCGTTAACAGGTACACGTGAAGTATCATATTTGCTGATTGATTAATTTTGAAGATTTTGATAGAAGTCCTGGTATGATGTTCGGATGAATGTGTAATTAGTTTAACTTTTGTTTAGAACATTTAGAAATGAAATTCTGTGAGTGAATGTAAGGGTAGAACCGTCTGATAGTTCATTACGTGAGCTTGCATATTTGTTTGCATATAACGTAGTTGTGCATTCATTTGTTAGCAATGGTCGCTCCGATCTCCTAAAAGGCTATGAGTCTGTCGTTTTGGATGATTTATGAAATGCTTTAGGGTACCCTCGGGCTCGCGATGGCGATGAGTTCCAGCAATAGAATAAATCGAGCGAAACCAACTTGGAGTAATGGTTTCAACTGGTGTCTCTGTACTTGGAAAAGTACAGAGGAAAGAGTTTTGAAATTGTGCGAAATCTGATTAATTACGTGAATAGTATACAGGTTGGATATGACTGATTTGGATCTGTTTGCGTTTTGGCTGGGGAAAGCCCTGTATAAACAATGGTATTCCATTTAATTTTTCTTCTCATAGCTTGAATTGTAAGAATGTTCAATTTTTGTTGGGAAAGTTTGAAATTTTTATAATACATATAGAGGGCTCTGTGATTAATAGTGGAAAGCGCTCACAGGTGTATTCGAATCTGTTAATTGCTTTGCTTTAAATTGATTTGGTTTTTAAGATACTAGTATGGATGATAGAGTTGTAAATTGACGAACTATGAAACTATATAGCAAGTGTATTTCTGTATTTATCTGTGATATGAGATGTCACTGTCAAAAAAAAAAAAAAAAACGTCTGTTTGCACTTATAGTGTCCATAATTCATAGAAAAAGCTAGAATAATGGAAACGTTAGTAATGGCAGATCTTAATATGATATTTAGAACTCAAAGTAGATAAATAATGGCTTATAAAACAGAATGATATATAATTTAGATCTCAGCCATTAATGTAGGTGTTATGCCTCTATTGAAATTAGTTATCTTGCTCTAGAACCTTGTTAAATAGGCAACTTTGGAAAACGGATCGTTTACTTGAATGCGGAAGGAATTCTGCCTGTTTGCCGAATTTAGCATCGTGTGACTTTCTCGTAGTTGGGTGGATGTTTATAGTCGTGCTGAAGAAGTAATTTACCTCAAATAAAAAACTAAAATATCTCTTTGCTAGCGCCAGGAGAACTCTTGAGATTATTATAAAGGGCATACTCCTAAAACTTATCCTTTACAAACCATTGAACTTGCGACTTGATGTCCAACAAAGCACACCGGAAAAACATTTAAGCAAAACCCTAGAAAAGAATGTTAGCTTCGGCAGTTCTCATGATAAAGCAAACATGCTTTGGCTACACCAACCTTGGGAAGATTGCTTATATAACTAAATGTCTACTTCCAACTCTTTGGAAGCTTATGTATATATAGCATTGTCGTTAAGACTGTCATAGATGAATACATAAAAAGAAACAACACGCAGAGCTTATTTAAAAAACCAAGGCATCTTAAATCTTGCTAGCACCGTTTCCAAAGATGCAATAAAAGTGATGCATTTAATCTGAAATAAGATAAGCAAGACTCTTTACTTGCGCGTACTCAATTTCGAAAGTAGCGGGTTCTTTTAAACTATAGAGCTTAATAAATTTACAAATAGGGTAATAGACTAAATTACGTCTCTAATAAATACGACTCTCTAAGATTTAATAGGAAGAACTTGGAAATGTTAGAAAACATATTATTAGAATCTTCAAATATTTAAGGCATAGGCATAGTGCATTTAAATGTTGAAATTAGAATTCTAAAAAACATATGTAAAGTAATATCTTTTGATAGGAAAATTCCCGCTTGCGTAAATCAAGAATAAATGTAATGAATGTAATGTAGTGAGAATGATTTTAAAACTTAGGTATAGTTGCCTCCTTAGTGATTTACATCTTTGTTGGTTTTATATAATTATTCCATGATGTGAAGTAGAGATTGTTTAAAGATGAGGATATATACTAGTATAGTTTATAGTAGCTTAGATCACTTTAGCATAATATGAAAACGTAGAAAAAGAACAGGTTATAAGATATAAAAAAATAAAAATAAAAATAAAGTGAGGAGGTCTGCATGTGTGTTTGTTGTTTCAATTTGCCTCATTAATTTTGATATCTGCATAAATTCCACCTTCGGGTGGGGTTTGGTCCTTTTTAATGGACGTTGCTCATACGACAGCTTTAGTTGCTGCTGGAACTATCGGAGCACAAAATGGTGGTCGAGAAACATCCTCGCAGGATGGTAGTGAAAGTGTACCACGAGGTAATGACTTTGTCCCTCATGTTATCATTCCTGATGTTGAGTTTAACAAAGCTTGTGAGTGGTATGAGAACACCCATTTAGTGGGCTATTTCCTTGGACGTATTCCTAGCGAATCCTTGATTCGTCACTGGGTCCAGCAAGTCTGGCAACCCTATGGTATTCAATGTGTTAATGTGCAGAACCTCACCAAGGGTTTCTTCCTTTTTTGTTTTGCTGAAGCGGAGCATGCTAAGAAAGTGCTTAATAGAGGACCCTGGTCTGTCCTTAGCTCCTTGTTAGTCCTGCAACAATATTATCGTACCTTCTCCATCATCGAGGAAGCCTCGTTGGAAGTCCCAGTTTGGGTTGAGTTTCCTGGTCTCCCCATTCCGTGTTGGCCTTTTTTGAAAACCCTAGCCGCTCCTTTGGGGAAATTTGTTTGCCTGGAATCTGATAAGTTTTTTTGTCCTCATCCTACTAAGCGAGTTTGCATGAAAGTCGACCTTTCCAAGGATTTGGTTGAACATATTGATATCACGTTGGATGGGAAAAGCTATCGACAGCGTGTTGTGTATATCAACTTGTCCAATACCTACTATTGGTGTCAGTCGTCTTCTCATAAAATTAGGGATTGCCCGCTTATGATCGGTCGAGCTTAGACATGTATTTCGGCACCTCCTCCTCCTACCACCACCCCGAAGGCATAACATAAAGGGTCTAGAGGTGGAGAAGAGTGGGTTATTGTATCCCATAATCGGTGAAACAAGAACCCTAAGAATCAGGCACGACATGCAACAACTAGTTCTTCAGTTGTGGCTCAAGGTCCTCAAGAACCCATGGTCATTCCGCAACCTCAACCTAATCCCACAACATGGATTGGGCCTTCCTTTACGGATGTAGTTTCGGTTACATATGCCCCCTCGGCTCCCCAAAATTCTTCCTCTCTAGAAGGCATGGGTCCAGCAGGCTCTCAGACTTACAAGGCACGCCGCTCACGCAACCCTCCTCATGAAAGGGAGGAGTATAATGTTGATAAGAGGCACCAGACAGATGATGTGCATCGGCAGTTCACCGAGGAGTATAATGTTGATAAGAGGCACCAGACAGATGATGTGCATCGGTAGTCCACCGAGGCTCAGGGCCACCTAGAATGCTTCACCACAAATACATTTGGGGCTCTTGGGAAGCTCGGGGACTCCGAGGTTGTTGAGGTTAGTATGCACCTCGATCGGGCTTAATGCTTTTTCTCTCATGGAATGTAAGAGGACTGATGGACCCAGTCTAAAAATACCTGGTCCGCGATGAGCTGACTAAGGTCTCTCACACGTTTGGTAATCTTGACTTTGTTTGTCTGCAAGAAGTTAAAATTTTTTATTTTAATCTAGATTGTACCTATAATTTTTTGTGGCCACGTGGTTGCTTTCATGCAACCCATCATACTCATGGTAAGGGAGGAGTTGTTACTTTTGTCTCTTCCAAGTGGATGAGGAATGTGGTTTCTTGGGGGGTGGACCCCTCAAATCAAGTTGTTTGGACTCTGTTTGAGTTTCAAGGTCAACCTTTTGGAATAATTAATCTGTATGCATCTAATGATGCTTTTGATCGATGTAGTTTGTGGTGGTGGCTGGATTTTTCTCTGTCGCATGTTGTCTGGGTGCTTTGTGGTGACTTTAACATGATTGAGAAACCCTAGGATAAGGTTGGGCACATGCCAATGTGATGGAATGTCGGGGAAAGAGAAGCGTGGTTTTTCATGAAGAATAAACTGGGGTTGTCAGATCCTAATTATTGTTTCTCTCAGTCTGACTTCCCTGAGAATGTTTGGTTCACCTGGTCTAATTTCCAAACAAGATTTTTGAGGGTTTTGAAGCGCCTGGACCGAGCAATGCTTACATATTCCCACCACTTCTTCTTTAACAGGCTTTCTCCGTCCTACCCTTTTGTTCATGCCATTCCAGACACTACCCTCTCTGATCACTCCCCGATTATTTTTGACATTGCCACCCGGGCCTCTCCTCCTCGAAGCTTTCAATCACAATTTTACCTAAATGTTTCCTTTCTTCAAAATGATGCTATGAGGGCTCATATTACCCGATGCTGGAATCTTCTCCCAAGACCCTCTGGCTCGGTTGGCTGGATTGTTTGGTGGAATAAGGCCATTCGACGTACGACTTCTATGCTTCGATCTCTTGGGGTTGAAGTTGCAAAGCGTAGGAGGGTTGCAAATTTTACCCTCAAAAAAGAATTATCAGAGGCCTCTGTGAGACTTGAGTCTTCCCCGTTCAACCAATATTTGCAAGCTCATGTTGCTATCATTCATCATGAGCTGAAGAAAGCAGAGCTTTATGAGGCCAGAGGAGCCCAACTTCATGCCAGAATGCATTGGCTCAAGATTGGGGACAAGGTGTCTAAAGAATTTTTCAAACGGTTATGCCCCTCTTCATCGGTTGTGCAATTTCAAGCTCTTCAAATTGATGGGGGTAGACTCACTGAGCTTCCTGATATAATATCTGCCTTTGTCCGCCATTATCAAAAAAATTTTTCTTCTCAACCACTCACCCTCACCTGGTAGCAGGCCTTGGCTGAGTGTTGTGCAGTGGTGCCATAAAAGCTCTCTTTCGAGCAAAAAGCCAGTTGTGAAGCCCCTCTGTCTCTTGACAACCTTACTCAGGCTCTCTCTCAAATGAAGAATGATAAGGCCCCTGGGTTGGATGGATTCCCCTGTGAATTCTTCAAAGAATTTTGGGATTTCATTGGCCCAGACTTGCTTAAGGTCTATCAAGAAGCAATGATCACAGGTTCCTTGGGTTCTCTAATAAATAAAGGTAATATTCGATTCATACCCAAGGTTGGGGACCCTAAAATTATTACCAATTGGAGGTCGATCACTCTTTTGAATGTCAGCTATAAGATCATTGCCAAAGCTCTGGCTTTAAAGTTATGCCCCATTCTACCTTTAATTATCAGGCCTGAACAAACTAGGTTTGTTCAAGGCCGATATATCCTGGATAATGTCCTGGCAGTATGGGAAGGTATGGAATGGGCTAGACAGTCTCAACAGGATGCTATATTCATCAAAATTGATTTTGAAAAAGCTTATGATAAAATTGAGTGGAATTTTATTCTTACCATGTTACAAGCACTTGGCTTTAGTCCGAACTTTGTTAAGTCTGTCAGTATGCTCTTCCAGGATGCTTCAGTTGTGCTCACTCTAAATAACACTCAATCTGATGTCCTGGGCCTATTCCGTTCGGTGAGGCAAGGCTGCCCACTTGCTCCTTCTCTATTTATCCTAGCTGCAGAAGCCTTTGGATACCTCCTGGTTGCCCAAGTGTCTCAGGGAAACATTCGAGGAATTGCTCTTCCCAATTCGCCAACTTAGTTGGTTAATGGGCACTTTGTTGATGATTCTTTCTTGACCATTAGGGAAGATCAACAATCTGTGTCCAATGCTTTGCATTGCCTTGATATCTTTTGTGCAGCTTCAGGCTCTAGCATTCAGTGGCATAAGACTGCCTACTTTCGATAGTCTGCTAATCCTTGCCCAGATTGGCTTTCTCAATATCCCTGGCATTGGATTCAATCTGGCGAAGTTTTTAAGTTTCTGGGCATTCCTTTTGCTTTTTAGAGTACCTCTGCTCAACTCTGGAATCATGTGCTCCAGAGAGTTGAGAAGAAGCTTTCTTATTGGATTACCAAGAAACTCTCCCTGGCAGGAAAATTCCAAGTTTGCTCCAAGATTTTGGTTACCACTCATGTGTATTTTTCTTCCTGCTAGACTCCATCCCGGGCCTGTTACCAAAATCTAGAGAAGTTGTTGCGAGATTTTCTTTGGGCTAGCTCTTCCCAGAAGAAGGGATTTCATAGAGTAGCCTGGGAAATTTGTTGTCTTCCCAAGTCCTCTGGCGGGATGGGTCTGTTTGACTGTCAACGCCAAGGATTTGCTCTGTGTGCAAAGTGGGTTGTTAGAGCTATTGACGACCCAGAAGCCTGGAAGGTCCTAATTCGACACTGTATTTCTATAGGCCTTCCTTTGGGTAAGAAATTTTGGTGGGGGATGTCTCTCCCCTCTATTGTTACAACCCTTGTGTTTATTAAAATTCAAGGCTCCTTTGTGATGCAGAGCATTTGGCGAGCTTGGGAGGCTCTTAAACCCTGGCTCTGTTGGTCTGGTGATGGGCAAAAAAAAGGGGCTTCCATAGCCTCTCTTAATGTGTGGTGGTCATCTGTCATTACTTACCAAGGCTCCCCTTTGGCCTCGTTTCAATGGATTCATGCTCAACGGTTTTTCAAGAAGGGAATTGCTACCATTTTTTATTTCTTCTCTTCTCATACCAAATATTGGATTCCTTGGGAGGTTTTCAGATGACTTCATAATTTAAAACCAGAAGATAAGACCACGTATGATACTGTGTTAGATAGCATTCCCTTCTCTTTTTGGCCAAAAATTACTAGGCATTTCCAAAAACCTTGGTGGTCGGACTGGACCTGGCCGAAGAACATCCCGTTAATTCAGTACAAGGCCCGTTTGGGGTATTCTTGGCTTTCTCCACACTTTCCCATGGTGGGTAAGTTGAACGAGCATTGGGACTTAATCTCCAGGCCTTCATAGTGGAAATTGTATTTTAACATGGTCTGGGCCTCTTATCTTGAGCCAAAGCTGGCTTTTCTTGCTTGGAGTCTACTTTTTCAAGGTTTGCCTATGGGGCAACGATTGAAATACTTGGGCATGGCTAATCCCAAATGCTATTTTTGCAATGAACCTGAAGATTGCACTCATGTTTTCTGGTCATGTCGTAAAGCTCAAATGGCTTGGAAGTGGTTGGAATATTTCTTTCGACCTTATATGACCACTTCTTTTTCTTGGCACCATTCCTTGCTAGGCGATGCTCTTGATTTTTCTATTCCTCTTGTGCCTGTCTGGAATATTTTTAGAGTCAATATTCTTTTTCACTTATGGAAGACCAGAAACAATATAGCTTTTTCCAGAGACACAACTTCTGATTCCTTTTCTTTAGCTGATAAGTATGTTGTATTTTTTAACTCTTGGCTTCAGATACAGGTTCAAGTGGAAAAAATTCATATTGACATTCAGTACCTGAGGACTCTCTTGGACCATTGGGCCAATGTGTCATGCACTATCAATCGGGTCCCCTTGAATTCGACATCACAATGTCGTGTTGGCTCTCATTCTCGATCTTGTCGGGGACGTAGGGCATTGTCGTAGGTGGGAGACACTGGTCTCAACCTCCGTCGGTGACCAAACATCGTTACTCTGATGGTGTTGGTAATTCGTGGTTGGTGAGTGGATGGGATGTTCATCCAAAACCTTCACACCAGGTTGCGGGTTGGGGAGATGCGGTCGTGGTGGTGCCAGTTAATGCTCTGGGCTGGCACGGTGATGGCCAAACCCCCCGTCCCCTAGGATATAAATGCACAAGAGGTTAATGACGTTGTTGATATGGGTGGTACTGACACTGATGATAATGGCTGGGATGCTCCTGTTGCCGCCTCTCCCTGGCGCCATGATGACAATGTGGACAATTTTGTCCCCCCCGATGTCTGGAAATGATTTATGTTCTACGGATGCATGCTTTTCTTTGATTTTTGGCTAAGAGGATGATTTTAATTCCCTCTTTTTTGTGTTAGCCAACTAAAGTCTTTGTATTTGCTATTTGGTTTCTCCTAACCGTATGCGGTTAGTGTGATTTTTGGGACCCTACTGGGGTGTGCGTATCCACCCACTTTTTGTATGATTAAGTTGTATTTTTAATATAATATAGCTTATTTCATTAAAAAAATATATATAGTTTATAGTATCATTAGGAGAATATATTATTTATTTGTGTAGTGGTTAAATTAGGTATAGATTATAGACATTTAATTTGGTCAAATTGGATATTTTAAATATTGTTTAATTATGTGGATGCAATATAATGGTTCAAAACCCTACGAGCTACCTTTGATTAGAATGCTTCTTGAATGGTTAGAGTGTTTCTTTAAAACTTTAGAACCGAAATTTTACTCAGACCGTTTATAAATTTAAAAAATAAGCTAATCACCCACATAATCTTTGCTAGAATCCACAAATTAACCCTTTTTTATCCAAATATTGCGGGAAGGACGATCTCAAGAAACCACAGGTGAGAATGGTAACTTTCCAAGATTGTGGGTAATTCAACCTTTAAAGGTGTTTTTGGGAAGACAAATATCTATACTCAGGAATAACCGAACTCCTAACGGGAAGTTCAGGACGGGAGGTAAAAGAAGGCAAAATGGGCATCGCTCTTAGGTTAATTTTTGATAGTATGGAGAGGTTCTTCTTGAACTTGAAATGATTGAGGTTATCCAATGACAAGATGGAATAGGACATCGAGTTGTCAATTAGATCAAGCCAAGCAACACCAGGTCCTTTTCCAGGATTATGGTGGACCCTAGACGAATTCCAGGGTAGGTGAATGCTCGTCTAGCTCAGGCATGCACACTCTATTTCTTACATGGTATGTAGTCATGATAGGAACTGGGGAAATTATGCATCCAACCTCTAGGTGAAGTGGGCCCTAGAGGAGAAACCCTTGCCTAAACTTGGGATCTCGGGATGAGAGTGAAATTCTCCTAAGGCAACAAATAGCGGGACCTAGCCAATCTCGATCTCTTGGGTCTTCGACTACAGCGAAATAGGTGTCCAAAAAGAATTTGCATGCCTCGTACTAAAATAGATAAAGAAAATGGTTGAAACAAAATTTTACCTTGTGAGTTTAATAAAGGACAATCAAGTAGGAAGTACTTGGGTTGTTACAAATATATCTCTCCCCCTTAAAGTTGGACCTAAAATTTTAGATACATTGTTCTATGTGGTACCTTGCCTTGCATATTTTAATATGCTTCTTGGACATCCTTGGATTCATGCAATGAAGGTCGTCCCTTCTACTCTTCATCAATGTTTGAAGTTTAAATTTAAGGATCAACTTGTCACCATTCCAAGCGACCTTCATCCATTCAAATATTGTTCAATGGTTGAACAAGCTTAGTTTGGTATCAATGTTTGTCCTTCAGTTTCATCATCTATTTCTCCAAGTTGCTCATCTCAAAAATCTGAACAATCCAACACTATAAAAGTGAGTGAGGAACCTCTAATCAAAGTTTCATCATGGGATCAAGACAATCAGTTTCTTCAAGAACCTCTTTTGGATATATCTCATCAATATTTGGAGCAGAGTAATGAGGATAAGGATCCCCCTTATCCCTCTAACATCTTATTTTGTAATATGATAAATTATGTGTGTTCTAATGATAAATATTTTTCTTCTCATAGAGATATTGCAAAGTTAGGGATTGCTCCTCCCTATGTTAAGAATGATGGTTTTGTTCAAGAATGTATAGATTATCATGTTATGGCTATGAAGGAGCCTCTTCATGATTATAATCATCGAGATGGATTGCCTTCTAGATTTTTCTTTGATGAAGCAGTCCCTTGAATGCTTGTTCTTTTTGTTAAGATAGGAGGCACAATTAGAATATGTGTTGACTATCGTTTTGATTGCTTGTTTAACATAAAATAAAATAAAATCCATTATTGATTAGGTATTCATTTGCATTATCATTTCAGCATACCTGTTTTCTTGCTCATACTCTATGATTTTCTATCATGCAACATCCTATTTTCTTGCACTTCTTCTTGTCATAATTACATTGTTGCTTGCTTGATTGCTTGTTCACATAACTTCTGGGGATTCACAACAATGGCATGTGATGATACCTAGTTAGGTCATAGCTCATATGCATTGCACTTTTCACTAGGGTTCTGATGCCTAGTGAAGCCCCAACCTAGGGCCCATGCATTCTCATCCTTTCTTATCTTCTTGTCTTCCTTTGTTCTTTTCTTCTCTTCTCTCTTCTTCTTGTGTCCCTTGAATTTGAAAGTTTTACAACGATCATCATTTCTCTCCAAAGTCAAGGAATACAATCCTCTTATGGTATATCCTTGTCCTTTGTGTAATTCTTGTTTTTCCTTTGTCTTCCTTCTTTAGATAAGGATATACATTCTTCTCTCCTTTGATTGCACACTTTCTCCCTCTTGATTTTTCAATAGCTGAAACTTCAAGTTGGGGCACACACGCACAATTCATTGCTTCTCATTTTCTTCCTCTCTTTTCTTCTAGCACATGCACACACTCACATTGTGTTATGCTCATATGACTTGGTCTATATACATATTCTTACACACCCCTATCAAGTAGTACTTGCTAATGCATCATTCACATCAGCAATAATATATCACCCCTATTGGGTTATGCTTCTTTTGACTCAACGAGCTCAACACCCCATTACAGGATAAGCTCCTTGGCCATTTCAGTAGGCCTCGACATACATCCTAGTGGGTAATCGCCCAATAGTAGTCACTAGCGAGCAATCATCCATAGAGGGTTACACTCCATCATTTTGTTCATTTGAGCAATCACCCATAGCAGGTTACACTCCATATTTTACCTATTTGTCCATCATAGCGAGTACTAAACCCATAGTTGTTTTTTCACTCCACACCTAGACCATCTTTTGGACATAACACCCTTCATTTAGGGTTCTTTATCAACTTCTCTCCTTTTTTGTGGTTGACCTTCTTGGGAGATGTTTTTCTTATTCTTCTTGTTCTTCTTCTTCTCTCCTCTTCCCTTCTTCTTTCTTTCCTTTTCTTCTATCCATCCATGAATTTCATGCTAGATGCATTAGATTCATGTTGTACCCAATGATCATTGCTCTATTGTTTGTTTGTTAGCTTTGCTCTCTATGTTTATGTGTTTTTCTTTTTCTTTCTTTATCTTTTTCGAGTTTCTTAAGGAATGTTCATTCCTTCTAAAACTTGAGGGGGCACCCTAGCCATAGAGGCATTAATGGTAGTAATGTCTCACTCTTTTGCCCAAACCTGACCACCCCTTTTATGTGTTTGTTGCCTTTTTTCCCATAGGAGTCTACATATTTCTTTGATGCATTTAATTGGCCTTAAATACATCAAAGAGGGGGAAAAATGTAGACACGAAAAATTGACCCACTAAGGTGAATAATTTTCCCTTGATCCCTTATTTTCTCCTTAGAAAAGTAGGGTCATATTTGAGCCAATTTTTCCCCTACCAAATCTTATCCATTCCTCTTAAATACAATACCAGTGGATCGATATCAAAAAGAGCTTTCCAACGGTATATTATATGACCCATTTTGACTTCGTTTGACCCTCCAAAATGCATTAAAATTGCATGGGGGTCTAGGTGGTGCGAGGCCGCGCCCTATTTTTATGGAGTGCGATTTTGCATTTTAGGGTTTTCTCTTAAGAAAACCCTAATTTTCAAAGTTGATCTTTTTAGGGTTGAATGTGCTTAGTATTTACCGCCCATTCTTGTTTCAAATCCACTATATAAGGAGGGTTTGAAATTCATTTCTTCCAACCAAGCAATAATAACATTTATTCAAGCTTTATTTTCTTGAGGTCTTCTTTTTCTTCCGCAAGCAAGCTAACTTGCAAGTGTGAAGTGTGATCTATTGAAGCTTTGTTTTATGCTATATTAGATTGTTTTGCTACTCTTGGTGGACAAGCATTGAAGCCCTAAGGAGGAATCTACTACTTGGAGGTCTCCATCCCTTTTGCTTGCTTCTTCATCACTGCCAAGTTGTTTTTGCTCTTCTGTACTCTGCATATTAGCTAGATATTTTATTATGCATCCATTAGTTCACATTTTTTGAGTTTTTTCTAGCTTTTGCGAAATCGTGCCCGAATTTCTACGGGGCACGATTTCGTTGTGTGATATCGCGGTCGTTCCATACGAGGCACGATTTTGCATAGAACACGTTTGGGAGTAATCTGCTACCCCCAAACCCTAGATCTGTTTTATAGACTGCATTTAGGCTATATTAAGGCATTTTGTACTTTGTTTTTCTATTATGTTCTATATTCTGTTATGCTTGTTCATATTTCAAAGGTCAATTTTTGCTTCTATTTTTAAAGGTCAGCTAAAAGGACCTAGGGGGCTTGACTGCTGCACCTCCAAGCATTATTGTACAGCGGCCTATGCAGGCCCCCTAACGCTAATCATATTTTCAAGTGTTTCTTAAGTTATCTTGCAAGAACAGGGATTATTGATGGCATTGGATCAAAGGAAAAAAATAAGGATCAACCACCGAATAAGCGAAGTGTTCTGATTAATCTTTAGGTTGTTTCCTGAGTGCTTTATATTTCTATTGTAAACCCTAGATCTGATTTAAAAGGAACTATATTTAATTAATTTTTAGGCATTGAAATATAAATAGCATATAGTGTGCACTTAGGGTTTATTTTGTTTGTGCATTCTCTCTTGAGCCCTTGCTTAAAAGGTTATCTATTTTAAACCCTAGGTTAGAAAGCATTCAAAGGAAGAATCATACTAGGGTTAGCTTTTGTATTCTTGCATTTATGTATTTTTACATTGTTCTTTATATTTTATAGCATAGATCTGGAAAGACCAAATCTAGGTGTTTGTCTTGAATCTAATACATCAAACATCTTGAAAATCTTGAGGACTTGGAGCGAGTCATTAAACTGTTCCTGGTGAACCCATCCCCCTAGCATTAAGTGTAGAGAACAACATACCCCCGTGGTTCACCCCATAAGGCTTTCTTCTTGTGGATCCAGCCATTTTGGGAATTGTACATGGTAGGGTAGTTTTCCCCCTCTACAAGTTCATTATGTTTTCCATGTCAGTCAACTGAGGCGCCTATATGCTAATGAGACTGCACCTAAACGAATGCAACCTACTCGACCCCCAGCGAATGTCCATAATGCTAACGGTTAGGAGGTTCAATGAGTTTAGGATGCTAAAACAATTGGGTGGGGGAATAGACAACATAAGGAGTACTTGGTGACTTGGAAGGGAAGCCCAACATATAGTTGGGAGATGGAGGAAATTTTGTGGAAGTGGATGAGCAAAATCGAAGACCACTGGAAGCGGCAGGCTTTCGGTGACACCTCCATTCCATGAGTAATTCGGGGTTACCCAACTGGGTTAGTGGTAGGCAGGCCACGACGACGAGGGCGTCGCTGAACTTAGCGGGGGAGGAATACCATATGATGAAGGGCTAGCCTGCCCAAGGCCAACAACCCTCCGCGACACCCCTTTCTTCCATGGAACCCATGCAGCACGAGGACTACGCCTAACCCAACTCATAGCACAATGCACTACCCAAAAACGCACATCACACCGCTTCATGAGTAGGTTCTCCAAGCTGGCAACGCCCCTGATGGACTTGACAAAGCGGGATTAGTTGTTTGTCTAGACGATAAAATGCCAAGCTACATTTAAATTGTTGAAGAAAAAGTTGATGTCCAACCTGGTCCTTGCTTTGCCAGATTTCTCAAAGTCGTTTGAAGTTCATATGGATGCCTCAAACTTTGCCATGGGTGGTGTCTTGGTGCAAGAGGGACACCCCATCGCTTTCAACTTGCAGAAGTTGAGTGACGTGCAAAGGAGGTATTCGATGTACGAGAAGGAGATGGCCGCTTTGGTTCACTGCCTTAGGACCTGGCACCATTACCTGTTGGGAGCACACTTCGAAGTGAAGACCGATAATGTTGCCAACACCTATTTTCTAACGCAGTTCAAGCTGATAGGAAGTAGACCCGTTGGCAAGACTTCCTTGTTGAGTTTGATATGGACATCATGCATGCGGTCGACAAGTCCAACGTGGTGGCAGACGCCTTAAGTCGCAAATAGTTGGTAGCCTTGGAAGAGGTTGCAGACAACCTGGTCGTAATGCACGAGGAAAGCAAAATCCAGTTAAGTGACGAAGTGTTGGCAAAAGTTCTTGAAGGCATTATGAAGGACCCCATAATCGAGGCCCTTGCTAAAATGACCCAAGTGCAGATAGATGGAAGAAAGTTTAGTTGATACTAATTTAGAGACAAGTTGTTTTGGTATAGGCAGACCCGCCTGGTCGTGCCGAGGTGGGATGGACGCGAATTCATTCGAGAGTGCCACAATAGTGTTTGGGTGGGCTACCCTGGGCAGGACAAAACCCTTGCCTTGTTGGAATGCAAACTATTTTGGTCGTGCATGGAGAAGGACGTCGAAGAATACGTTAGAACCTGTTTGATCTACCAACAAGACAAGTCGATGAATGTGAAGTCGAGAGGCTTGTTGCAACCTCTACCGATGTCGATTAGACCCTGGTCCAGTGTGAGCATGGATTTCATTATTGAACTTCCAAAGGCTAAGGGATTTAAGTCAATCATGGTGGTGGTTGACTGCTTTTCAAAGTATGTTATCTTTGTGCCTTGCCCACAACCTTATCTGACAGAGACCGTAGTCGAGTTATTTTTCAAAAATGTGGTTAAGTTTTACAAAGTGTCACTGAACATTGTCTTCAACTGTGATCCATTTCATGAGAAATTTTTGGAGGGTGTTGTTCCATTTTATGGAGACTATGCTACAAATGTCAAGTCGATTCCACCCATAGATGGATGACCAAACTGAGCGCATCAATCAAGTGTTGGAAGCATACCTGTGGTACTTCGTCAACGACAACCAGACCAACTAGTTGGACCTCCTTGATATGGCCCCATTCTGTTACAACTTGAAGTCTTAGTCCATTTGGTACTCACCATTTGAACTTGCCACGGGCCACCAATGGCTTATGCCGCACATCATTTTGGCCGAGTACCTGAGGACTTGTCCACCTGTTGAAAAGTCTCGAGGCAGTGGTAGTCAAGGATTGATTTGGCAAGGATGCACTTGCTGAAGGCAGTAGAAATGGAGTAGGCAAATATTAAGCATCGGGAAGAAGAGTTCAATATTAGGGACTTGGTCTTGTTAAGGATGGAACCGAAGGTGTTCAAGCTGCAAAAGGGGAAATCTAAGGTCTTAGTCCATGAGTTTGATGGTCCCTTCGAGGTGGTCGACTGCATAGGTGCCACCATCTATCGACTCAAGATACCATCGCACCTAAGGGTTCACCCTATTTTCCATGTTAGTCAGCTAAGGCGCCTAAATGCTGATGAGACCGCACCTGAACGAATGTAGCCCACTCGACCCCCAATGAATGTTTGCAATGTTGACGGGTAGGAGGCTCAATGATTTTGGGATGCTAAAATAGTTGGGTTGGGGAACAGATAGCACAAGGAGTACTTGGTGACTAGGAAGGGAAGCACGACAGATAGTTGGGAGAGGGAGGAAAGTTTGTGGAAGTAGACGAGCAAAATTGAAGACTCCTGGAAGCGACATACTTTTGGTGACACCTCCATTCCATGAGCAATTTGGGGTTGCTCAATTGGGTTGGTGGCAAGCAGGCCATGACGATGAGGGCATCGTCAAACTGCGGGGGAGGAATACCATCTGATAGAGGGCTAGCCTGCCCAAGGCTGGCAACCCTCCGCAACACCTCTTTCTGCCATGGAATCCACGTAACACGAGAACTACACCTAACCCAACTCACAACACAATGCACCATCCAACATCCATGCCTTAATCGATTTCATAAAGCGTCTTAGCAGTGAGGAAAATTAAAGTGTTCTTTTGTCATTAGCTTACTTGGTACATCAAGCAATGCAAAACGTCTAAAGCAAACCCAACATATAAAATGCATCTTTGGCAAAACACAACATACACAACAAATAACTTAGCATAGCATATAACATAACAACGATACGACGGAAGGCAACATTTTCATTAACATCAAATGAAACATTACACAACCCTTTACATTAAACACGCGGGGCAAATATATACACAACACGTGGCCTAGTTGGCCACTTACAAAAATCGCTCGCGCTATACAACTTTTACATATTTAAAATGGCTAAGTGGGCGCCAGCCTACATTAAATGTAAGATAAGACCAACGCTCGCGGCCCATCCATCGCGGTCTACGCATTAATTAGCTGAATTACCCACGAGCTCACGCCCATTTCAAACTCAAACAAAGACATTAAAAATTATGTGAATGAAAAGTTCAGAAGTGGAATGGGGAAAAATGCAAGCAGGAAAAGACAATATTATATTGCAAATTTTAACCCAACGTATGACCACAAGGAAAAAGCGTATATAGGTCTTGAAATCAAGTGGAAGGAAAAAATACTCATTGATCGAGACAAGGACTAGCTCTCATAGGCTTAGATGTGAAACGGGGAGATGGACAACGCCCAAAGAACAATGGGAAGAAAGGATACGTACTCTATGCAGCGCAGGGGCAGTAGAGACAGAGGAACCCTTCATCTATAAATGCCCGAGTTTTTCAGATATCCGTGACAAATACAAAGAAACACTTGGGAACGAGTTTATTACAGATTTATTTGAAGACAAGAAAATAAAAAAAGTTGGAGAATTGCTAACACAAATCAACAGGACAAGGAACAACCTTCTCAAAGATATTAAAGATCATATGATATGATTTGAGTAATTGTACTTCCATATTTGAGATCCCATAGACCATTTTTGGGTCTCGCGGACGTAATTAAAATCTTCCATTCAAACTGCCGCAGCGCGTTGCCTAGCCCGCCATCCAACCAGGGGCACTGTAGACATAAATGCACCTTATCCGCTACTAAGCCTTGTCGCCTGCCTAAGGCACTTTGCTGGTTGCCTTGCCAAGTCGCCAGCTTGGCAAGGTCTTTGCTTACCTTCTTGGCAGCACGTTGCCAACCCACTTGGCAACTGCCCATTCTACACATGGGCAAATACTTGAATATTTTCCAATTGCACGCCCTGCTTGGCAGGCGCCTTTGCCAAAATAAATCGAATGCACACTAAGACTAGTCTCCACGGTACGTCGACCACCCCTTGGCACTTGGAACTTTACCATACCACCCGACCCATTGCAACATCGTGCACACTTGCGAAATGTCAGCTGTCACATTACTTATAATCCAATTACTACATTTAAGTCCTTTACTAATCGTCATTATAATTGCACATGAAAATTATTTTAACATTAGATAATTTTGAATTTGGGAAGAATAAAGTTGTACACCATTTAATTACAAACTCATGATTAAATTTATATGTTTTTAGAAATTTAAAACTATATAAATTATATTTAAATCAATAAAAAATTAATCTGGAGAAGAGACAATCCACCTACCCACAAACACTCAATAACTACCAACCATAATTGCACATGAAAATTATTTTAACATTAGAGATAACTTTGAATTTGGGAAGAACAGAATTGTACACCATTTACACCATTTAATTACAAATTTATGATTAAATTTATATGTTTTTAGAAATTTAAAACTATATAAATTATATTTAAACCAATAAAAAATTAATCTCGAGAAGAGACAATCCACCTACCCACAAACACTCAATAACTACCAACCATAATTGCACATGAAAATTATTTTAACATGAGAGATAACTTTGAATTTGGGAAGAACAGAGTTGTACACCATTTAATTACAAACTTATGATTAAATTTATATGTTTTTAGAAATTTAAAACTATATAAATTATATTTAAACTAATAAAAAATTAATCTCGAGAAGAGACAATCCACCTACCCACGAACACTCAATAACTACCAACCTACTAACTATATTTATTTATTTAAATATATTCAGTTATTTTCTACGCATCCTCACCTTCCAAACTCCTAAAACTTTAATAGATTGCCAAAGGTTTGGTTTCCAATTATGGCCAGGTGCAGGGTTCGAGTCCCATCCAGATTATGGACATTATAATTTATTTATTTATTAAAATATTAAAGATAACAATAAGTTTCATCAGTCATATTTTCACCCTTCCCAAAGGAAAGTCATCAAATGAAACCAAACAAAGTTGTTATCTGCTGGTCTGCACAGCAAAAGAAACAATGCCAACGAAATGAGCATTAATAAGGGAGGATAAAACCTAATAAATGTTCCTCCTTCTGCGGCCAACATTCCTTCGTCGCCTTCCTCAAAAATAGCCTTCTCTCAACTCCTCAAACTCTTCTCAACGACGGAAATAAACATATGGGTTCTGCATGACGCCACGTAATAAAGACCGACCGCCAACTTCTAGAAAAAGAATGGACGCAACTTGAAAGAAAACCAGCGAGAACAATAAAGGCTCCGGTTGCCTCCGCCCTGCCAAAATTAATGAAGTTGGTGAGCCATATTATGGAGCCCCTCTTCTCGCCTACCCCACATTCAATGACCCTCTTTTTTTATCTCACTGTATTTCCCTATGTTCGGCTATGAATAAATCACTCTGGGTGTTGAGATATACGAGAGAGAAGCCCAAAAATATCAGAAATATCGGTCACTGATGGCGAACGTTGTGAACGGTTTTGTTGTGGTTATGTGTCTGGTTTTGGGTGTTGGCTGTGGGCTGAGGTTTTGTGTTGGGGACATACAGCAGGACCAGAAAGAGTGCCAGTCCCAGCTAACGACTTTATCCAAATGCTTTCCTTTTGTGCAAGGGAAGGATAAGAGCCCTGATCCCCAGTGCTGTACAAATCTCAAGACAGTCAGGGAGAACATGCCCAAGTGCCTGTGCATTCTGATTAAGGACAGCACCAGCCCTGCCCTCGGCTTCTCCATTAATACCACTCTCGCTCTCGAGATGCCCTCGTTATGTAAAGTTGAGGCCAACACCTCTCAGTGTCCAGGTATCAATATAACTAGGTTTTATCTTTTTTAAGTTTTTGTCTAAGGAATTGGTGGATTCATGTAATGTGGTTATGTTTTTTTTTTTTCTTTTTTTTTTTCATAGTGCTTCTGGGCATATCTCCAAACTCACCGGATGCTAAGATTTTTGAAGTAGGCAGCAATTCCTCATCCACTTTGCCTTCCTCTGGCAGTAAGACATGATTTCTCTCATTTACTTGTTTAAATTTTCCATCTTGGAAGGGGTAATAATAATAGTAACTTGTATGTATTTCTTAAATGGGTTTTGGCAGGGTCAACACCTTCGTCCACATCAAGTAGTGCTCCAGACAAAAGCTGTAGTCTCTGTGTGAAGCCTCGTCTGGGAGTATACCTGATGGCGGTGCTGTTTAACCCTTTTGTATTTGGTTTCTTGTTGCTTTAGTAGTTAGATTAGATTGGTTTCAGCGTTATGTTTGCGCAAAAAATTGCTTGACAAGTGACGCTAAGGGAATGGATGCGGAGAGGTACAGGAATATGGTGAACCCTTACAACAGGAATTTCTGTTTGTAATAAGTTGTAAGAAATTACAGGTGCTTACTCACCAGTGTCTAGCTTTGTTTTGAGTTGTTAAACATTGATCTGCTTAATTTTATGCTCTGTTGGATTCAACGATGGCAGATTTTTTATGTGAAATATAGAATTTGCATCTTTTCAACAATTTGCAACTAGTTGTGGACGTGTGAATTGGGGTTGTTTGTTCTGGAAGTCCTTAGTGAAACGTATGAATGTAGCTATGTGTATTTTTATTTTTATTTTTATTTTTCAAGCATGGGCTATTTGTGGATGCTGGCTTTCTTTTTTGACATTCAAAGGAAATGAATACGACCCTATTAACATTCACATTGATGGTGTGGTAAATGAAACTGTGGGATGAATACTTTTAGGATTTTTTTTTTGGAAAAAGAACAAAAATATTAAATTAACTCTGTGGTATCCCATGTTTTTCAGTCTGAAAGATTGATTTTTAAAGCCTGTAGACTGCAATTCATTGCATCGACGTAACGGTTTTTTTTTTTTTTGGTATCCATTGAATTAGGCCCCGCTATTTATTGAGTCATTTATTGTGCTAGACCTTTTTCATAAGTTGGGAATTGTCCAGAGGATTAATATAGGAAACTACTGGAATTAATTATTAATTATTTTTATTTTTATTTTCATAACATGGGAGTGTAACACGGTTCTATCAACTACCGCATTTTTTTTTTTTTTTTGTAGGCTATGGAAGAGCCACATCAACATGTCAGGCTAAAAAGAGGATGTTGGTTATTTGCCTTTAAAAATAAAATCAATAACCAGAAGTCCAATTAGTGGTAACCGCCTATCTGTTGTGCCAGGTGGCCTGTTCTATTTAACATTGTCTATTTGTTGTGCCACGTGGTCTGTTCTGTTTAACACCGCCTATTTGTTGTGCCACGTGGCATATCCTAAAATATCATGGAATATAATAGTTTTTATCAAATTAAGAAGTATTAAGGTATTTTATTATTCTATTAAATAATTTGAATTCAATTAATGGAACTGAATCTTCACTTCCACTTCCAGAGTCTCTTAAAAAAACATTTTTATTACCGTAATATTAATATAATGTATGATTATCTTATCTTTTTGATGGATAATAAGGGTTATATTAGAGTTCCTCAATATTTTTGTCCCTCACATTGACAATTACAACTTGAGTTTACACATATCTGTTTTGGTTAGAAATTGAGATGCTTTTAGCTAGAAACCTACACCATTTTACATAAATTGTTTGAATTTTTTATTTTGAATTTTTTATTTTTTGGTATAAATGCAAATATTCTAGACTTTTTGAATTTTTTATTTTTATTTTTATTTTTGGTATAAATGCAAATATTTGTTTGAATTTTTATTTTTATTTTTTAATATTTTCAAATACAAATATTTTAGAATTTAGTATCTTTTTTGGTATTTTTGTATTTTTTTATAAATGTCATAGCATTCTTCACAATACCAAAACTTCACCTACTATCTATGAACAAAACTTCACCTCTACTATCTATGTAATATTTTCAAAACATTGCATATTAATAAAGTAATACTTTCAAAACATTGCATAACCATAATAGATTTTTATCAAATCTGGATTGTTAGTTTCCTTGCAAAAACTTCACCTCTAAAGTAATATTTCCAAAACATTGCAAATTAGTAAAGTAATATTTCCAAAACATTGCATAACCAATAGTTAGTTTTATTAAATCTGGATTGCTGGTTTCATTACCAAAACTTTACCAGTATGATCTATGCATTGCATAATCATAGTTGGCTTTATTGAAACATTGCACAATCATAGTTGGCTTTATAAAATCTGGATTGCTAGTTTTCCTCCTAAAATATAATGCAACCACAAAAATTATAATAAATATTGTTAGTTTATTTTCTAAAATATAATGCAACCAAAAAAATTATAATAAATAGTTTTTATGAAAACACGTTAATGTTATAAAGTACAGATATTATCAAATGGAAAACATTAAAGTAAATATTAATCATTAGTCAATATTTTTTTTTTGTTAACTTGAGTTAAACTTACAACTTATTCTAACTATGAAAAGAGAATTTAATTTCATGATCTTCAATTAAAATCTCTCTTTTCATGATCTTCAATTAAAATCTCTTTATTAGCTTAGCCTACTTAAACTTAGCCATGGAAAACAGAATTTAATTTCACGATCCTCATTTGAAACCTCCCTATTGGCTAGTTTATTTGCACATTTGTTTCCTCATGAAATCTGATTTCTTCAAAATCTTTAGCAAGATCTTAAATTTTCACAATTATCTCTTAAATGTTCCATGGAGCCTTTGCTTTCTTCAAAATTGCATTTTTTTATCGAATGAATCACCATCCATCCATTACTCTATTCTATTTCATTTGTTCGCATATTTTTAACCTTTAAAGTTACTGCGCAAGCTTCAACTTCATTATTTGTTTTAAATTCACTATTGAAAGTGTAATGAGAAAATCTCTCATCTATTATTTCTAATTATTTTTTTTCCTTTTATTGTTCTTCGATTTTCTTTAGATGCTTCATCAAAATTCAATTTGACCAACATCGCATTTAGTGGTTTCCAATTTATATTCTTTGCCTTTCTTTTGTTTCTCTTTTACCCAACATCAAATTATATTCTTTGTCTTCTTTTTGTTTTTCGTTTACCCAACATCATAAGTCCATTTGATAACTTGATTCCATCTATCAAGGCTCTTTGCTTCCAAATTAGAGATTAGATGAGTTGACAGGATTAAATTAGACTTTATGGCTAAACATATATTTCCTTTCATTACCTCAAAACTGCTTTCCTTTACTTTAAATATTTTTCTATTCATTTCTAGCCATACAATTCAAAGTATTGTATCTTTTGATATATCTTAGTTTGTTTGTAAAACGTCACTTTTAAAAGTGTTTTGATATTGCTTTAACAAGTCTTCAATTATGTTATTCATCACCATGCATTTACCAAAGATATTAAGAATCCTTTGCCATAGTTTCCAGACTATTGAGCTATGTCTCAAGAGATGGTCTATACTCTCCTCTTTACAAAGAACATATTGAGAGGGGCCATGAATTTTATTCCTCCCAGGATAAAATTCTTTTATGACCTACTAGCCAAACAAACATTTTGACTTTAGGAATGTTTGGGCTATCCCAAATATCTCTCTATATTCTTGTGATATTCCTATTTTGTTAGTGCTTTACATTATATCCACATCTTGTTCAGTATTCTCGTGAGTTATTCAACTCCCCAAATAAATTTATCCTTGGCTCCCCTTGGAATAATCATAGTTGTTATCTTTCTACTCAATTGCTTCGTAGCATCTCTTGTATGAAAAAAATCTTCTTGCCATTTGTATCTTCCTTCCTGATCCTTGTACAAAATATTTGAAACCCTATCACCATATTTGTCTTAAATAAAATCTCATCTAAGATTTTAAAATTGGATCTAGATTGAGTGGTTTTTTGTCACATCAAGTATCCATCCAAATAGATTTTTTTTTTCTACCAACCATCTTAAATCTTTAATGACTAGATCAATAGATTTTTTAAAACCATTTCAAAGTGCAAAACCATTTGGTAGAGAGAATGCGGAAAATATTAAGCTTGGGCCATTGGGATAAACATATTTAGAATAATTCTTTCCCATGTACTCTCTTTGTACAATCTCCAGATTGCTTTCCCCCTAAGAGCTAAGTTTGCATCTTTAAGAACTCTTAAACCGAGACCTCCCCTAGTTTTATCATCACACACCTTTGCTCTATTTCACCAAAGGAAATCTCCTTTTAACATGTAAACCTGACCATAAAAATGATCACATAATATAGATTAAACTTTTTTCTATTGATTTTGGCATAGTATACAATGACATAATATGTTGGAATGGCCTATAAGATTAACTTAATTAGTTGCTCTCCTCCTACTAATGATATCCATTTACCTTTCTATGCCGGTAGTTTATTTAGAACTTTACTTATAACTAGATTCTATAATTATATCCTCATTCTCCCTTCAAATAAGACATCCTTAGATAAGTTGTTGGCAAATTGGCCTCTCCCATTTGAAGTAACCTACAAATTCTTACTTTGATTTTAGCCGGAATGTTTCGGAAGTAAATTTTGGATTTTGTCCTATTAAATTTTTATCCTGATGCTCTTTCGTATTCCTTTAATAAGCATCCAAGCTTTAGCCTCATTTATCCATGCCCTTCCAAAAGGGTTGTATCATCTACAAACTATTGATGGGTGATGTTGTTGATGTTATTACTAGCCTTTAAGTCCACTTTTAAGCCTATCTTTGTTAGCCTTCTTCAAGTTTCTACCCAAAACCTTTGCTATAATAATGAATAGATATGGTAATAGAGGATCTTCCTGTCTAAGACCTCTCTTGGCTTTAAATGATTTTGTTGTTGACCCATTAACCAACACTGAATATGAAACTATAGAGACACAAGCTTTAATCCATCTAATCTATTTCTTCCCAAATCAAAACTTTTCTAATATTGCAAAAATCCCATTTAACCTTATCATAGGCTTTACTCATCAAGTTTTAAGATCATTGCTTTTTCTTTTCTTGAAGTTATTGAATGTATAACTTCATGAGCTACTATGATCCAATATAGGATATGTCTCCCTTTCACAAATCCTCCTTTCTTTTCTAAAATAATTTTGTCTAACAATGACCTTAATCGATTTTCCATCACTTTGGAGATAATCTTATATGCCATATTACATAGGCTTATGGGTCTAAATGAATCAAACAATTTAACATCCTTCTTTTTTGGAATTAGGATAAGATATGTTGCATTTATTTTATAAGGTATATATTGTTTTGCCCTAGACTGTTCCACTCCCACCAATAAATAATACTTCACTATATCCCAATTATGTTGGTAAAATGCTGCAAAGAGCCCATTTGGACCTCGGGATTTATCCTTATTAAAAGAGAAAATAGCTAAATAAAATTTTATATTAATAGGCTCCATCAGTTTCCTATTGTCTTCATTCGTTATAACTAAAGATACTTCTTTAAGAAGTTTGTCATTAGTAACTTTAGACTCCTATGATCCTATAATATTTTGATAAAAAAACCTTGCCTCTTTTCTAATTTCACTTTGGTCTTTAATCCAAACCCCGTCTATTGATTTAATTATACTAATTCTAGATGCTAAATCTATACTATAGTCATCTTATGATAAAACTTTGTAATTGTATCTCTTTTTAACCAAGTCTATCTTGATTTTTATCTCCAAAATTTCTCTTACTCAATATTATGATATTCACTAAGCAACTCCCTTTCCTATGAGCTTGGATTATTATAATCACCTTTTTGGAATTTTGAAAGTTTATTTTTTAGTTCTTTTTTCTAAAAAATGTTTCCAAAAGTGTTCTTGTTCCATTCTTTTAATCTAGATGTTATTAATTTAATTTGTTTTAGAAGTGTATACAACCCACCGTTTCCTAAAGAATTCCAAATTGTGCTATCATATCAACAAATTGAGGATGGTCTTCCCACGTATGCTCATATTTAAAATATGATTTTTTTTTATTGACTTACCACCATTTTAACTCTTATTGGCCAGTGATTTGAACCAATACTTGTTAAGGCATTAATTTTAGCACAAGTTCCTTCATCAAGCCAATGATATGAGAGTAAGCATTTGTCTATTTTTTTTGCTATTAGGTTCTATCCTTTCCTGTTGTTGGTCCATGTATAGTTGTATTATTCAAACTCAACCTCCCATAAATTATTGTTTTGAATAAAGGTTGAGAAATCTCTCATCCTTTGGGTTAATTTGCTAATTTCCTTAAATTTTTCATCTAGCTTGGTTATGGCATTAAAATCTCCTATGATCATGAATCTGGTTTCTTGGTCTTTACATCCATAAAGGATTCAATCCCACGCCAAACTTCTAATCTACCTGACTTATTTATAGCTCCATAGACATTGATAAGTATGAAACGAATATTTGCAAAGTAGCATGTGACTAAAGAGGTTATCCAATGCCTAGTTTTATGAATGGTTACATAGGAGGTTCTAGTAGGATTTCAACAAGTTAGAATTCCCCCTACCACTCCTTCAAAATCCATAAAATCCCATTCACATCTCACCCATATTGCTTTCATAGTTTTTGAAACTTCTTTTGTCATTTTAGTTTCCTGGATACAAATAATATCAAGCTTATTACTTAAACATAGGTCCTTGTTACACCTTTGCTTTTAGGGGGCATGAGCACCCCTTATATTCCATGAGATGATATTCATGTCTCATTATGGCTATTGGCCCCTCCTGTGAATTACCATTATCATTTTGTTGTTTGGTAAAGAGAAGCTCAACCAACTTAGTTTGTGTTCCTTTCTCTATGTTTGCTCTTGCTTCCCTGGATCTTGCTTGATAATTTGAGGGCTTTCCTCTTTTTGCCTTACCTGTATCAGGAGTAGGTCTTATTATTTTATTCATCAATATTCTTTCACAACTTCGTTTTTCATCAGATTTATCCTCTCTTGGCTCTGCTATAGAAGTTTTTAACTAATCCTACTCATTTTTTGGTATTTCCTTATTAATGACAGAGGTATTAACTTCTAAAATTGTATTTTGTTTACCAATTGTTTTCTCTTGAATGGTGCATGGTACTTAAAGAGATTTCAAAATCTAATGAGACGCATTTCTTAGGTTCATTGACAATGTTTGTCCCCAAATCAGGATCATACTGAATAGACGATTCCTTGTTAATATGTTGAACCTGTTGCAATATGTCCACTAAGTTTTGATCTACTTTTTCTTCATAGGCTAAAGTCTCAAAAGAGTTGGTATTTCTTCCAATATCCTTCCTTACTGGTCTCCACTATTTATTTGCTTTTGTTTTTCTAGATCTATTTTTTGGAAGTTGAAAATCATCTTCATCCATGTCCATTTGTAAGTTTCTCTTGTAGTTTTCTACATATAATTCTACTGGGCTCTTCTTAGTGCATGATCTCTCAATATGCCCCACCTCATGACATCTTTTACATCTAAACGATATGTTTTCACAATCTATGGTTTGGGTCCACATCTTATCTCCATACTTAAGAATGATTGAATCTATTAAAGCTTTACTTATATCAAGCATTTTTAGCCATGAATCTATCTTTCGTAGTATCTAAAATCTCAAAGAATTTTCCTATAGTGTTGCCTATTTCTTTAAAGGTATCTATTTCCCAAAATTCAATGGGAAACCCATACATCCTAACCCAGACTAGTACTAGGGATAGATTTACATTTTCATATGAAAAGCCTTAATACCAGTAGGTAAGGAAGAGTCCTACTCTTCCCATAAATCAAGAATTTTTTTTAAAGATTCTATCTCTTTCTTCCCTAGAATAAAAAAGGGCTAGGAAGATACCTTTGGGAAGAAAATATAGAATCACTTTTGGAGACTTCCAATTCATATCAACTCATTTTCTCAAGGTTGAAGCCCCTAGCTAATACTCATTAAATTTACCAAAAACCACCCTATCTAGGAGCAACTAGAATCAATCCTCTATGGTGCACTCACTAAGTTCTACAACTAGATATGATTATAAAGATTTAACTATAAATCAGTCCATGGAAATGAAACTAAAAAACTATTGACATTTACTAGAATATCATATAACAAATATAATAATTGATAAAAAAATTATAATAATTTGCATGCAAAATTTCTAAGATAAAGAAAGAAAAAAGAAACTTAGCTAAAAATATCTATGCCTGGATAGAATGTCTCACCTCATTGAAGCTCTAGCCCTTCATTGCTCCTCCCACCATCTAAATCCTAACTAACAAATATTTACAATTTTGATTTTTGCAACTTGAAAAATCGTCACTGCTCTTATTCTGGATGGTTGACTTCATAGGGTCATATCTCCTTCAATATTGGTCAGCCCCAGTAAATTGTTGGTTTAAGTTCTATATTTCATATGATTCCTATTGAAGAGGATGTTGCCTTTGTTATCAAAAGATACCAACTTTTATTGTATTTCTTTTTGAAGCATCTAAAAATTAAGTTTGATAAACCCACTTTCTATATATTTCTATTTTATTATAAATTGAAGTAAATATTGTTTTAATACCATTCTCACAAAACATCCTTCCATGTATATTCAACTTAAATAATATTCACACATAAGATAGTTATACCTCGATGTTTATTCAACCTATGGAGCTAAATGACTAGCCACCTCTAATTTTGCACTAGAGAATTCAAATGATGAGCATCATATCCACCTTTGTTTTTGCACTCGAGAATTCAAATTATGATCACCATATCGCTAAACATTCACACTAGCACCTTTATTGCTCCACACTTAAAACAATGAGCACCATAACTCTAAACATTTTACAAGAAAAACAATAGGCAATACATAGTTTTCAACTTGGACTTCGACATAATTTTTAGATTGATTTTTAAGAATTCTACTATTCCTTTTAAGATAAATTTCAACAAATAAGTTTAGAAAAATACTCTCTAGAACATATAATGTTTTAGTTTTAAAATAATTAATCTAACATTTTATCAATTTCATAAATAAATAAATTATATATATATATATATATATATATATATATATATATATATATATATATATATATGCGGTGTGGGCGAGTGTGAGGGGGTAGATGTGTGTTAAATTCCCTATTGATAACATAGCTCTTAACTTTAGAGGGATCATGGTTGGAAGAAGACTGCTTAGCCCTGTTGGTCATAGGGGTTTCTCACACTAACCTCTATATATAAGAACAAAAAAAAATTGCATAATCTTTTTTGTTGGCTGATAATTTAAATCTTTTCTTAATCAATTATTCATTGACCTACCATTTAATATATATTTTTATTAACAATCTTTTGGATAGGTTCGATTCATTTACATTATCTGATTCTTATATATTAATCATTTGAAATTATTTATATATATATATATATATATATATATATATATATTTTTTTTTTTGATAAGTAGCTATTGTATTTACAGCGGGTTTTAACTAGGATCCCAAAACCTGATTACATAAGAGTTGGAAATAACATGCCGAGAATAAGCCATTACAACAAAATTCTGGGCCCAAGGCACCAATACCTTGAAAATGAAAAACAAACAAAAATCCCGCCCAGCGGGAACAAGTAAATTTGAACAATCCCGCCCAGCGGGAAACCACCAATTTCGAAGGAAGGTAAGTTTGAAGATCCCGCCCAGCGGGGAGCAGCTGAAAACCGCCATCGTGTAAATCCCGCCCAGCAAGAAGCAACAAAAAACCATTATAATATAAATCCCACCTAGCGGGAAGCAGTCGAAAAACCACCAAAGAGTGAATCGCGCCCAACGGGAAGCAGCTGAAATCCATCCCAGTGTAGATCCCGCCCAACGGGAAGCAGCAAAAACCTCTACCAAGTGAATCCCGCCTCCCGAGAAAACCAGCAGGAAATGAGAAAAACCCGCCCAGCGGGAAACCCAGCGGTTCTGGAGAATCCCGCCCCGCGGGAAACCATCCTGCCCAAAAAAAAAGGGGGAATCCCACCTAGTAGGAAGCAGCTAAAAACCAGCAAAGAGGAGATCCCGCCCATCGGGAGGCAGCCAGAAAGCACCACCAAGAGAATCTCGCCCCCAGGACAACCAGTAGGAAAAGACAATAGGTTAAGGGACCAGGGATACAGGGACTGGGGATCCCAGGCGGGAAGAGGTAACAACCACAAAGATGGGATCCCTGGGAGCCTATCTTGGGGGATCCAGGGTTTGCATTCATAGATAAGATCCTCCCATGATTTGAAAAATGCAGCAGAACCCAGAGAACCCCAACAGTAGGGGCCAAGAATCCCATCCTTGCACAGGAGAAACTTCAGGGAACTGGGACTGAGGCTAGGAACAGCCCAGGCAGAGAAAAAGCCCCCCCTAAGGCCAAACAAATGCCCAGGGTGTCCACCAAGGAGCAGAACCAGCACGAAGAAGCCTCCAAGCAGGAAATCGAAGAGGGCCCTCCCCACAGGGACGAGACCATCAACAACCACAGGATCCCAGAGAGGATTCACTAGCAAAAGGGGGAAAGAAGCCCCCCCAGACCACCCCTAAAGCAGTAAGGACCTCAAAGGAAACCCCAGGAAGCCGTCAAAAACCCAACCAATCACCCCCACCACCCAGAGAACCGCAGGGAACCAAATCCATGCCAAAAACCTGCAGAAAACTCCAGGGGGAAGCCTGAGGGAAAAAAAAGGGAAGGGATCCCGAAAACAGCAAGGAACCCTGGGAAGCACCAGGCCAAAAACTCAAACAAGGGAACCCTGACCGACTGGGAGAGGTGCAGAAAGAGGAAAAGGATCTCCCTCAAAGAGATCATCTACAAAAAACAATCCCAAGGAGGGATGACCTGGGATAAGCCAGGGACTGGACAGGAACCAAGGAAGGGGGAGTAGGGAAGGGATCGGGACCCTTCCCTCTCTATATAATTATATTTTTATTTAAGAGTCTAAATAATAATTATTATTTTTATCTGTTCTTTTTAACAATTCAAGGTTTAATTGTATTACTCCTATTATAACGTCTAATCATAATACTACCATATTTATTATTAAAATATATAATTATTTTTTATAAAATAATAAATTGTTTATAAAGTATAATATTTTTAGTTAGTGACTTGGTCACATTTGGGTGTTCACCGAATCCAATTATTATATTACCATGAGCCTTATCATTGGAGATTAAAACATAAGAGGGTCTAAGAATTAGCATGATTGTAAAACTTGAAATTGGTTGTTTTAAATATATTGTATTCTCTTTATCATAAAGCCTCGTAACAACCATATCAAATCTCTATTAAATTTTATTGCAGATTCTATCCTCACCATAAAGCCTACCAGCCATGTTCATACCGTCATTCTGCTAATGAATTATTAGCATATCTGAAACCACTATTAAATTTTATAACGTATTCTATCCTCCTCACCATAAAGCCTCACGAGTCATGTTCATATCATTATTAAATCTACATTAAATTTTATATGAGATTCTATCCTCTCACAATAAAGCCTTATACCACTCATGTTCATATCATATCATCACTATATAACTTGGTGGTGTTGGTTCAAACCTTAGTATGGTTCTTATAATTATTGGCTTAGTGTTAGAGAAATCACTTGGATTCATAGCTGGGTCTCTCACCAACAATTCACATTGAATTATACATTTTATTTTTAATATTGGGGTTTGAACTTTAATGTGAGTTTTAACATTCATTTTGGTCATTGAAGAAATCACATTAAATTATACATTTTATTTTTAGTATTAGGTTTTAAACATTAATGTGAGTTTTAACATTCATTTTGTTTCAATCTTATCATGGTCTTAATATTTATTTACCTCAACCATTAATCATATGTCTATATTTAATATCTTATTAAAATAATAAATATTACATCAAATTACTCGAATGGCATTTGGTGTAATGGCAGTTGCCTAGTTATTATCATCCATGTGGTTGTGAGGTCGATTCCTCTTGTGTTTGCTCGAACGAGCGCTGATATTTGTAAATGATGTTTAATATAAAAAAATAATAATAATAAACATATTTTTCTATTTGGTTAGTGTGAGAAATCCCTACGACCAACGCACGAGGCTAAGCGATCGCCTTCCAACCATGACCCTTCGCAATAAGGAATTTAACACACAACCACCACACACCCGCCCCCTCACACACTCGTCCACGCCGCAGATTGAACCTTGGGCCTCTCGAAGAAGAGCCAAAGCCTAAAATTTTAGGTTAGTGTGAGAAACCCCTATGACCAATAGGTTAGTGTGAGAAACCCCTATGACCCAACGCACAGGGCTGAGCAATCTCCTCCCAACCATGACCCCTCATAAAACCGAGAGCTATGCTTATCAAAAGGGAATTTAACACACAACCTTTGTATCCCCCTTTGCATCATAGAGGTTCGAGACACAACCTTTGTGTCCCCATTTGCATCACATAGGTTTAAACCATAGACCTCCTGTTCAATAGGCCAGGGTCGCCTTCTCCACTTGCACTACAAAAATGGACTTTAAAAATTTTAGGTTAGTGTGAGAAACCCCTATGACCAACGCACAGTGCTGAACAATCTCCTCCCAACCATGACCCATTGTAAAGCCAAGAGCTATGCTTATCAATAGGGAATTTAACACACAACCTTTGTGTTCCTCTTTGCATCACAGAGATTCGAAGAGTGGACCTCCTATTAAATAAATAAATAAACAAAATTTTAATATATATTTTTAGTTTTTTTTAGTTTAATCATAAAACATATTGAGAATGTATGGTTTTGTAAATTATAATAAATTATTTAAATGTTTTATTTTTGGCTTTTTATTGTGGACTACTTATCTTAATTTCAATATCATATTTAAATTTATTTAATATCCATTGAATATTTATGTTTTAAAACTTAAATTTTACAAACCATCATCGAGATTGAAATATTTTTTGTCACTATATTTTATTTTCCAATAAATATGTATTAATTTTGAAGATATTTTATCCATAATTGATGGACATATTTGTTAATTAAATTTTTACATTTTTCTTATAACACTAATAAAAACATTTTGTTCCAAATCCTATCCTAAAGTGGTTGATTATCTATTATTCTTTGATAGATTCCAAACCAAATCATCTTTATGTAAAAATGAGTAACTAGAAGTCTTCAAGTATTTTCAAGGCTTATTCGTTGCTTGTTTGATGTCCTCTCTCTCTAATTAGATTTGCTATTAAAAATCTAAGATATGAAAATTGTTTTAATTTAATATATTTTTACTTTGAACCACAATAAACCAAAAAGGCGCGAGCCAATGATTGTCCTCTTAGATCAAAATAAGAGGGTCAAGCTTCAACCATGCATGGGACCAAATATTTACAAAAGCCTCTTTATTGAGTAACCACCTAATATGTTTCTTGATCAATTGCAAACTATTTAATATAAAGTTCTATGTTGTCAAATCCTTAGGTAGGATTCATTTTCTTTAACATTTTTATTGCATCCAAATATCATACATATTTTTGAAGTAACAATTTTGTACAACTCTTCGATATTTGGATAATTTCCAACCAAGTGTTAACTATAATCAGAACTCATATATATATATGCAATTTTATAAGTGTATCCTATTAATATTCATTTTTTGCAAACACTGTCCCATTTGTAAAGAGAAAACCTAGATTTTTTTTTATAGAGAAACTCTATTTAAATTTTGTTAAATTTGGATGTTATACCTGTAAGTAATCTTGAAAGAGACGTCATATATACAAGGATAGATTGCAATGCATCCTTTATAAGTTGTAGGGCTACTTCTAGCCATGGTTAAGAATGAAATTTTCCAATCTAGAAAACATGATTCTGTTCTATTCAAAAGTGAGTCTCAAGTCTCATTTTTTAATTGAATAAGAGAATATTTAGATAGGTTGCTGGCACTTTTCCAAGTTCAAATCCTAAAATATTTGTAATAATATTTGTAAAGCAAGAGAAATGTTGAAGAAGATTTGAATTTTATTGCATTAACCAAATGTCCACCAAACTTCTAATTGCATCATAGTATTGATTTAAATTTTATTGCCTCACTAACCAAGAAAGACCTAAACTAAAAATGACATTGAAGATGAGGTTTGAAAGAATAGTTTGTCACAACTTGAATACCTTTGACTTTGCTTTCCACTTTTGTCAACGAGAGAGCTTTTCCAAGTGCCTTACCAAACTAATGAAGAGATGAGGAGATAATGGATCTCTTGGCAAGTCCATGGGATGATTTAAAATATATAATGGGGATCCATTTATCAAAGTAGAATATTTTATAGTATTGAAACAATATTCAATCCATTAATCCTATAATTGATCAAAATTAATTTTCTAATATCATATAGAAAAATACAATAAACCCTATTGCATGTTGTTTATATCTAATTTTAGAATTATGCATGGTTTCTCATGGATTAAAAAAGTATATGATCTCTTTTGCAATGATTATATGTTTAAGGATTTGTTTTACCATGAAGAAAACCAACTTCTTACTTTGAGATAACATAATATAGGATGTTTCTAGTCTAATTTTCCATAATTTTCAAAATTATTTTATAAATTATATTGCAAATCATCAAAATATTTTATCTTTCCATTTTTTGGAACCAACACAATAAAGGTGACATTGGTCTCACTCATGATAGCCTTCTTTTTCCTAGCCTCTTCATCCATATCCAATGTATCACATTTCAACATATCTCAAATATTTTGACAGAAAATTGCAAAAAAATCATTAAGACAAGGTGCATTTTCAAGGTTGGCTTGGAACCTTGATCCCAAGGGAACCTAATATGTAGCCTATGGCTACCAGGTTCTTGATATGCAGAATTTTGGAAGCCATCCTATGACATGGTGGAAAAAGGTGTGGAACAGATTTGCTTGGTCTAAATGTAACTTTTTTCTCTAGCTGGTAGCTCAAAAAAAATGCCTCACTTGGGAGAACTTGAGGAAGAGGGGATTTTAGGGTCCCTCTATTTGTGTCCTTTGTGGTAATAATGAGGATGTCTCTTCTCATTTATTTTTCCAATGCTCCCTTTCCAGAGATATTTGGCATCGTTGGTGGAGTTCCTAGAACCATCCTTGTTTTCATGTGCTCTCCTTGGTGGATTTTTGGAGTAGTCTGGGCAAACCTTCGACCAATACCCCCTTCCTCTAGGTGGCTTGTAATTTGGGCCCTTCTTGCATCATCTGGAAAATTTGGCCCGAACGAAACCATCACATCTTTCAAGGTAGTCATTTGGTTGTTCAACAGATTTGGCAAAGGATCCTAGGTATGGTTTAGGAAACTATCCATAGCAAATGCGATGTGAACCCTCTTTTGGACTCTAGGGAGGAGAAGGTACGATAGGCCCTTGGTCTCTTTGGGGTTGGAGCAGACTCTTCTCGTCCTAGCAGGGCTTCTCAGCTTAGCAAGAAAGTTAGGAGAGATGGTAGGTGGAGGCCGCCCCCTAGAGGAGTTTTAAAAATTAATATTGATGGGTCATCCAGGGGCAATCCTGGACATGCTAGAATTGGCGGTGTTGGGAGAGACTCTGCTGGCGTGGTCAGATTTTTCTTTTATATTTATAAAGGTGTTCACTTCAACAATTTTATGGAAGCTCTTACGATTCTCGAGGTCTTGCAAAAGGGGTTTTCTCTTGGCTGGTGCAGGTGCATCTGCGAGTTCGACTCTCAAATTTTGGTTAATCTTCTAAAAAAAATGTTGGAGGATGTTAATTGGCATTTGGTCTCTATGGCCATTCAGATTCTTAAAATTAGTGAAGAGTTCAAATTCATCTCCTTTGTGCACATTCCAAGGGAATGGAATGGGGTTGTTGATTATTTGGCCAAAAGGGCTTCTGAGATTTCGAGTTCTTGGATTATGGATAACTGGGAGAGTCTCCCATCTGGGGACTCTCAACGCCTCTTGGATTTGATCCACAAGGATGTTCAAACTTAATGTGGTTTGTTCTTGTTGTCTTCTTCGGGTTTTGACCTTGTCTGGTGGTTTTAGCTTGTTTTGTTGCTTACTTGAGCCCTGGTTGGGGGCTTCATTGTACTCTGTAATCTTGTCTTCTTATCAATAAATTTTTACCTCTTTATTTAAAAAAAAAGTGCATTTTCAAGATGGAAAGACAAATTACAACTAATAGCTTGACCATCAATATCTTTCTCATCAAGCTTTCATTATGTGTTTGAGTGATATTTGATGAAATCTATTGTAAAAGCTCACTTTGAGCTTCTTTTTCCTATCCAACTTGTGTCAAGATATTTTTGAAATAATTCTAGTCTCTTGTTCAATATTTCTTCCATAAAGAGTTGATATCATTTTTATTTGCCCAGAATACCAAATTGTTTGGGTAGTAACATGAATGAATTTGGTGTTTCTATCATATTTTGTAAGTCTTTTCTTGAATTTTAGGCCTAATACAATTTTTTATTTGGTAAAATGCTAATGATAATAAACAAGTTTGTATTTTTTTTCTTATAATTATGTTGGTCCATTCTATTGATTTCTACACTATTGTAAATCCTTGATCTTGGATTTAATTTTATCATTTTTCTAAAATATTTTATCTGAGGATTTGATATTTCATATCTTCATCGATCCTTTTAGATATCTTTGAACAATTTTTAAACTTTAGTTCATGCCACCACAATATAACAATTTGGAAGAAATTGAGGTCTTTGAGCCATTTATACTAAAATGAAATGACTTGGAATAACTATTATTGAGTAGATCACATCTCAAAATAATAAGTTTTTGAGCTTAGCCTACTCATGACAAATTGTCTAAAGAGGTTGTGTACTCTTTTGTAACCAACTATTAAATAACATAAACCTATCCAATATTTTAGCCACATGAGATTGTCCAATACACTTATTATTCATGTATATTGAGAGATTGAAGGAATAGCATCCCAAAGTCCATTTAAATTGACAAAGGAGGCAACTTCCTTAAAAGCATCTATACCATCTAGGAGTGTCATATTTCTTTTTGATAAAAATAAAAATATGTTGAAGTCTCCCCCAAGGATCTAGAGGTTGCAATTATGAATCACCATTGAATTTGATATGAATAAATTGAGGCCTTTCCATTGAAAAGTTATTTGGAGCATGTACACTTACAATGTCAAAATTTGTATTTTTTTGGCTTGTTAAAAGACCACCCAACTAATTACTTCTTTCTTCTTGTAATTGTCTAGCCATTTGGGATTGTCTCTCACCCTTATAGTATTTCAACAAGCTCATATGGTAGAAACCATTAAACAACCTCCATATTCCATTTTTTTGAATGCATCCTTACAATCCTCACTTGTTAGAAACACAGTAAATTCATGAACAACAATCAATCTTGGAATTGATATGATATCAAAATAAATACATGAAAGATCAAGAATATACAAAATCTGGAGTTACAACCACCTCCTCAACTACCTGTAATCCTCATAACCATAATATGAACATCATCAAAATGTGTAATTCACAACATCACTATCACTTTGTTTTCTATATTAAAATACATTCAAGACTATAAAAAACCTATTAAATCATTTATAATTTTTTTATTGTTATATTCATACCTTGAGTATTCTAAGATACCATCATTGTTATTTTTTTAGTTCTTACTTGTTGGATTAGCTCCACTTCTTGTAATATTTGTTTCTAGCTTCCCAAATAAATATCCTTTTTTTCATTCCCACTAATGCTTTTATCCTCATCAATATATTCCATTTTTTATACCATTGACTATTTAACTTATCATATATACAATTATACTAACCTAAATAACTTGAAGTGCCAGAGTTAACCTTGAAAACACTTTCTTTTTATGTTTCCTTAGAAACTCTAGAGTGTAAGGGGTAACCTCCCTAGTATTTACTTTCTTATGATATACTAGAGATCCTAAAGTGCAATGGATATCCTTCATACTACTGATTTTCATATTATTAAAAGCCCTAAATTGTAAGGAACAAACTCTATATATCCAATGGAAAATTTCATCTGGTTAAATTCCTTGATCTTCAAGGAGTAGGCCTAGGTTTGAATCTTGTCAAGTGATACATGCATAATTGTCAACTTGTTATAATACCACTATGTAGTGATGATGTGATATGGGTAGGGCCCATTTCAATCCCATATAACCAATTAAAGAAGGATAAATTCTATACTAATTTATCTTTTAGATGATTTATACTCCTTGAGGAAAATGGAGATGATTTACCTATATTAACCTCTTTCACCTTCTCTGCTTTAAAATTTAAACCACATCGTAATTTTTCATCCTATACATATTTTTTTTTGTTTCTTTTAATGTTTGATCCCAATGAACCATGATGACCATACATTATCATATGAGGTAGAAGGTTTTCTTGGTAACTTTTTTGGGAGTGGAAAATCCCTACGATAAACCTTCTTCTAATATTACATAATTTCATTGCTTCAACTTTGATTTTTTTCATGACCAAAACTTTTCATCTCTTTTATCATTTTCAATTGGTAATTTCTTACCATGTGTCAAGTCTCACAAAATTTGTGGCATTGAAATGCAATATTTTTATAGCCCACTTGTTCAACCTATTCTCTCAATTTAGATTTAATACCAATGGATTTTCACAAAGGCTTTGAAATATCCATGGTGACATCTATCCTTTTATAGACAACTTGTTTTCCATCCTAAGAGGTTGGTGCCTCCCAGATGAATTCCCCTAGAGTATTACTAATATTCTTCAAAACCTCCCTCTTGATAAGCTTATATAAAGCCTTAAATACCTAACCCATAATGGAAATATTTTACAAGTTTTGTATGCGTAAAAACTAATTCTAAATACAATCCATCTCTCCTCCTAAAGCATGGTTTACCCATCGATTATTCTATCCTTGAATTTTGAACTAAAGAAAATTTCAATAGAAATCCTTTAGAAAGGAAAATAAGAATAGTATAAAATCAATCTTTATTTTTATTCAATCCATTTTTGAATCTTTGAATAAGTTGTCCAATATGTATAAACTTAGATCTTAACCTTCTATTTCTAAGAGCCATTATATCATGCTCAATCATCTCGATCTTTCTAAATATTTCCAACTAAGCATTTGTCTTTTGGATAGGGATTACTGTAGGTTTGCTCTTCCTTTTGTTCTTGATCCTCCAAATAGGGCCTCCTTAATACCAACTATGGTATCTGTATCACTTGTAATGTGTTCCACAAATAAGTTTTCTTCCTTTCTACCTAACGTTTCCTCATGATAATACTTTATTCTTTGAATTTCTCCAAAGATTTGGAGCAAGAACTATTGAAATACATTTGTAGTGCTTTAGTCTTCACTTTAGACCACAACCAAACATTTTTCAATGTAATCATATGTATATCACTATGGGCCCTTGTCCACCTTACAAAGATGAGTTTGATATAATATTGTAATAATAAACCTTACAATCAATTATTTATCCTTGATCAAGTCACTTGTAATTTATGTATTTATACCCGATAAGACCATTTGCAGGTAAATTTCATCACCTACATCCACAATATGGTTTAGTCAAAGTTGTGTAGTTATTTTTCTAAGGCAATGGTACATTAAAGGGCATGCAACAACTTAGAAGGAAACCAAAACAACATCAAATCAAATTGTGGTGACAGATTCAGATAAGAAGAATAATATAAAGCAGGCTAAAAGATTGCAAAGAGGTGCAAAGAATAGAAAAGTATGACCGAATACAAAGTAGGCCAAGGTTTATAGAAAAGCAAAAAGTAGAGGACTATTAGAAAATTTTTCTAAGGCATTATATCCAACAATATAAAGTGAGAAAGATTAAATTGGGTTAAGTAAGGAAACTGGCTAGATATTTGAAATGCTGATGTCAGCAAGGGGATAGCAAAAATCTAGCATCCAATATTTTTCAAAATAAAAAGCCAAGGCATAATACCTGACGTCTGACACTTAAGGAAAACTAAAGCAGAAGAATAAAACTAACCTTATGTGACGAGGTCAATAGAGTAGCTAAATTTTTTGATGTAGTTTTAAAGTAATATCTAAGCAAGGAATATTCCAAGGCATTGCTTTTGATATCTGACAACTAACGTCCAACATCATGACTTTCAAAGACGTCAAAGTTCAAAAGGTAGTGATGTCATCATTAAGATATTAAATACCCGACAAGCCAAAATAAACATCAAAATGCAATCTAAATCTAAGGTAGAGGACCTGACGATAAAGTATTAAGGATCAAACAAAGAAACCCAACATTCGACATCATACATGAGCAAATATAGTTGTTAGACTCTTTAGACAATGAACATAAAAAGTGAAGTTATTCGACATCCAATGAAGAAAATTGCAAATCTCAAAATGAAGAAGCGAAAAAGGAAGCAACACTCAACCAAAACAACCACCTGATAGTAGAAAATACACTTTCACATCACCAGCCTTTGCTTAAATGGTTTGAAATCATAGTAATTAATAGGAGCGCATGTACCTATAAACCGTTAGGTATCGTTATTGTCAATTGATCTCAAGGACCAAAGCTTTTTCCATCACACACATATCCCTATTAAAATGGCTAAGCATAACATAAAGGAGTGGACCATTATTAGATGGTTAGAATCCAACGATGCAATATGCAAGCTAGCTTCATAATAAAATTTGCATCGCACATGTCATCAAAGCATGCTTGAAGCAGTTAAGCATAACCAACTTGAATGTGATAGTCACTCTCTATGCCTGCTCTGATAGGCCTACAATATGCTTAGTAGGAAATCATAGCTAGATAACTGAATGAATTGTAAAATCTATATATACTAGAATGTAAGCCATTCTATTGGTTAGCTCTTTGGTGTTTAGAATTGGCATAACTGTGTTGATTGAGGCTATACTTATTTTGAATGAAGATTGGTTTATTGTTTGACCTCTTTATCAATTCTTTTGCAAAACATGTATGTATGTCTTACTGAGTAGTTAAGCATTTATATTAAAGTTATGAATGGATAATTTTGTTATAGTTATTATGCATTCTGGATTTCTCCCTAGATTTACTATTGTAGTTTTGGAATGACATAACAATGCTAAGAGTTTATCATGATTAATTATTTTAAAGCATAGGAAAAGTAAGCTAGTCAATTAGGAAGTTTAGTGTAAGTTCAAATTGCAAGACTCTTTGTATTATGTCTCTTGATGTTGCCAAATCCACAATACTTTCTACTTAGCCTTCTAACACTTTTAAATTTCTTACTTTAGTCTTCAACCCCCTATAAGTTAGAAATATTAGGAACAAAAGGAACTAACTTTATTTGAAGGTTGACTAAAAAAACCTTGTTTTTAAGGCATCCAACGTTGATCAAGGTCTTGAGGGCACAACGCATCCACTTAGGTAGATTTTGGACAAAGAGTTTTTTGCCATTCTCAATGGGACCCAAATCCCACAATAACCTGATTGGATAGCATTTATATGACATATAATGATCAAATTCAGAAGCTATCTAATGTGCCAAGAGTTTTGGCATGCTTGAAGAGAGCATCTACCCATTGCACTACCAAGAGTTTTTTAGCATACCTGATGGGATAGGATTTTATAGATCTTGTTTCAATCACCTGAAGGACTCAAGATGTTGGTGAATAGTCTTGACCTCACTTACAGAGATTGTATATTCACTTGATGATTTTTTTAAAAGCAAGAATCCAAAAGAAGTGGTGATTCTGCTAGAAAGAAGACTCAAAATCAAATGGTAAAAATATCAGAAGGCCTAAATAGTACATCAAGCACCAATCATATGGCTCTACAAAATATATGTATTAGAGCAATGGTTGGGCAAATTTGTTTGGATTGGAATAGTGTCGGACCACTTGACCTCCCAGCTCTCCATGAAATTACCCAAACTGCATTGAAGATACTACCCATTTATGATGGCAATATGCTTATGAGTATTGCCAAGATGTTTTAGCCCTATCCATATTTTGTAACATTATCTTTGAAGATGTAATTGTGAGGTTTTTGGCTCAATATTTTCAAGGCAAAGTATTGGAATGGTACATATCCTTATAAGACAACAACATGAGAGCTTAGGTAGATCTGACTTAACCCTTCATAATGATATTTTATGGTCCAAGGGATCCTTTTCTATTGCTTGATTAGCTATCCTATATTTGAAGACACCCCCAAGAGAGCCTCTTAGACTTCAAAATCTAGTTCAAAACACTTTGGAACAATATCCTTGTGAAGTATGACCATCACAGGCAAAGGCTTATCTATATTACATCTAAGCTTTGAATCTAAAATTAAGTCTTCAAATCCTATAGTACAAAGAAAAGGGGTTCCTTCAAGTATTCCACCTAGCTACCATGGTTGAGAATATGCTTATCTTAGTAGGAAATTTACCACCAAGAAATATCTTGCCAAATGCTCATGAAGATTATCAAATGAACTCCTAAACTATGGCCTTGACCATACCTTACCCATAGTTTCCAACTCTGTTAGAAACAACTCCTCACAATCATACAATAGGAGAGCATATATCCACTACCATAATCAATGAGCCTCAGATAATTGAAGAATTAAAATCTATAATCCAACGCTTTTTTGATAGGCTTAAACAACAAAATAGAGAGGCAAAAAATAGGGCATATGATCAAAAGGATACCCTAGAAGAGGATCAGGAAATGGATATGGCAAGGGCAAATGAAGTAAATCCTAATGAAAGTAAAGGAATGATCACAACTCTCAGTTTAGGAGATTTTATGGCTTATGTAGAAGATCAAGATCCATATATAGCAACATAAGACAGCTCCATGCTCTATCTAGAAAACTCAACATAGTTTGGGTATATTTTTTCTCAAATATGTGCTCAAAATATTGGAAATGCCTTGGATAGAGGGAAGAAATTTAGGCAAGAAAGATATGAGAATCCATAAATGGCATAGATTCTGCAAGAAAAACAACAACTAAATGGAACTTCAAGGCAGTGCAAGCTAAATTCATAACCATACGATATCAACCAATAGAGGAAGCCTATAGGAAGTTGTATTATCTAGTAATCACTAAAGAATATAGGACAAAAACAACCCAACAATATAGGAAACTAATCAAACAAATATCTCACAAGGCAGAAGACAATATTGCCAAAAATATCAAAGGGTTAAGAGATTTATTGGTTACAGAACAAGTAAACCTGGTCGAATTTTCACTTAAATGATAAAAAAATAAACGCATTTCTTGCCAAGATAATCAATTGGCATTGAAGTGATCATTGCTTGGATGGAACAAAACATAATAACCACCATTCTACATGTCCTTGTGCTTAAAAGGTTGGATTGTACATAATTGTACAATAGATTCAGAGAATACTATCACAATGATACCTCAGGAAATCTATGAGGCTATGAGCTTGAATTATTCTTGGGTAGACTTTGAATACTGCTCTATAAGGGTATTCCATTCCATACAACTAGCACCGTAGAAAAGGTTCCAATCATGTTGCATAAATTCTCAAAATTTGTAGTAGGGCAGGATATAATGGTTGTTGATATACCTACCTTCCTATGGGGTAATATTCAAATATGGAGTTGAAGCCTCGTGGTTATATTCAAATACCCTCATTTTTTAAAATTTGATTATGTATTTGTTTAATTTTTTAATTAATTAATTGAATAATTTTTTTTTTTAATTGATTGATTAATTAGTTAATATTATTAATTATTTGATTAAATTAATTTTTTTAATTAAACTTTACATGCAATTTTTTTTGGGGGGTTATCAAACAAAACACAAAGTTTGCCACAAAATCACAAAAAACAATATCATTTTGCGAAACAAAGGTCAAACTTCATTGATTTTTTGCAAATAAAAGGAGGCAAAATTTTTTGCAAAACAAAAATCAAACACATTGATTTTTTGCAAAAATTAAAGCAAATCAAACTTCAAAAAGGGGCTACAAAACAAAATTTGCACAAAACTTGTTATTTTGCAAAACAAAAACACAAAGGGGGACACCACAAAATTTGTTGTTTTTTGCAAATAAAATTCAAAACAAGGGCAAAAGAAGTGAATATCATTTTGCAAATCAAAACTATTGCAAACATTTTGTAAAAAGGTGCATTTTCGGTTGAATCCGACACCTTCCAAAAACATAAATTTGTGGGCATGATAAAAATGGATGTATGATGCATTTAATTCTTTGTTTTATGCATTAACATATTTGTATTGAAGCAGCAATAAGACCCCAAATTTATACCCATTTTTTGTGCAATTTATTGCACAAAGCAACATTCGATATTTACGGTACCTCTGGCCCACACTTATAGGTGATGTTGTCGTGCTTTGGGCTACTATATCTAACGCCTAATATAGCTGCAACAATGATGTCTGAGCTATTGTTCTCTATAAATCATTAGGGAGAAATAAGGAAAGCCAATTTTTTGATATTCACTCCATTATTACCCCATTCACTACTATTGCTTGGCATAAATCCTCCAACTAAATCATCTTCCAAGTATTTAAGGGACTTGGCACCCTACGTATGTGGAAGGTTTTTTAAGCAGGTGTCAAAGATAGTAGTGAATCCCTTTCAGTACTACTTTCACGGTATAAATAAAGGGGGACCAATTTGGTGATATAAGGAACCTTCACAATGGCCATTGCTAAAGCCTACTTGATAGATTCACAGCTTCTCAAAGGTCCAAATTTTGCTCCATGGAAAACAAATATGAGAGTAATACTGCAGGTTGAAAATATGTGGGATGTTGTGACTGGAAAAGTCAAACGTCCAACTATAGTAGATGATAAACAAGAAGCATATGATGATGTTGATGCGAGAGCACTGATGATCATAACTCTTGCCACTACTGATGAAGTTCAACCACACATTTGTGACAAAGAGCATGCAAAATATGCATGGGATACATTGTGCACAATATATGAAGGAAAGAATCAAGCCATGATCCTTAACCTTCAATCCCAACTTCACACTCTTAGCATGAAAAATGGAGAAAGTGTAGAAGTGTTTCTTTGCAGAGTTGCTGAACTAAGAGCTAAGATGAATGCAATGGGTGAGAAAGTAGAAGATAAGCTCTTAACCTCAATAATTTTGAGAGCTTTACTAGATTCCTTTAGAATGATGGTCACTTCACTTCAAGTGTCTAATAGAGCAGTCACTTTTGAAGAGTTAGTTAATTTGCTTCAACAACACGAAGCAGATAACAACCATAGAGATGAAGTGTCCAACAATGCATTATTTTCTAAGAAATATAGAAATAAGCAAAAAGGCTACTTTTAGAAGGGGTCTTCCTCGAAGGGTTCCAACACCAATTCCTCACAAAAGATACCTCAAAAATAGAAGAGGTACTACAATATTTGTGAGATGGACAATCATGACACCAACCAGTATTGGTTCAAGAACAAGCAACCACAACAGAAAAAGGGCAAAAACAAACCATGAAGAAGAAATAGACAACAGAAGGGAAATGTTGCTATAGAAGATTCAAATTCAGATTCTGAGAGGGCACACAAGGTGCTCATGACTCAAATAAATCCCAAATAGAAATATAATATTTGGTACATTGATTCTAGAGCCAACAAACACATGACTAGTGACAAAAGGTGGTTTGACTCATTTGAGGCAAAAGAAGGCAAACCAATAACAATTATTGATGATAAGACCTACAAAGTCCAAGGAGAAGGTAATGTTTCAGTAACTCTTCTCGATGGAAAATGCCAAATTGAGAAGGTCCTATATGTCCCAGGATTGGCCAACAACTTGTTGTTTGTGCCTCAAATTCTAGATAAACATATGGTGGTTGACTTCAAAGTTGTAAATGGACAAAAGCATTGCTACATTACCAAGAAGGGTAAACATATCGCAATGGCTTCCTACAAACATGGTTTGTTTGTATTAGATGCTATCTATACTCCTCATGTTGCCATGGCTGCAAACACAAAAGAAGCTACTTCCTTATGGCACAAAAGATATGGGCATCTAAGTTTAGGCTATCTACTCAAATTGAGTAAGCATGAGATGGTGTTAGGTCTGCCAAACCTTTCCCATACTTTACCTATTTGCTCGGATTTCTTAGTAGGAAAGCAACACCGAGTACCCTTTGAATTGAGCTCTTCAAGAGCCAAAATACCATTGGAGTTGATACACATCGATCTGTGCGAACCAATGCCAAATAGTTGGGGTGGAAAGAAATACTTTCAGTTGTTTGTTGATGACTACTCACGAAAGATGTGGGTTTTCTTTCTACAGCTGAAGTCAGATGCATTCTCGTATTTTCAGTAGTTTAAGAAGCTTGTTGAGAAAGAATCAGGATGTACAATCAAGGCCCTCTACTCAGATCAAGGGGGGAATTTACCTCCAATGAGTTTTCAAAATATCTCACTAAACATGGGATAAAAATACAACTTACTACTACCTACACCCCTCAAAAAAATGGAGTTGTTAAAAGGAGGAATCGTTCCATCATGGAGATGGTTCGATGTATGCTCACAGGTGCACATCTTGGGCAACAATATTGGGTAGAAGCTATCACTACTTTTGTGTATCTCTTGAATAGAGCACCCACAAAAGCTCTTCAAGGAGTCACACCACAAGAAGCATGGAGTGGAAGAAAGCCCTCCATTTCTCATCTCAAAATATTTGGGTGCAAAGCCTTCATGCACATTCCAAAGGTGAAAAGGCACAAGTTAGATGAGAAAACCCTGCAATGTATCTTTCTTGGTTATGATGAAGAATCCAAGGGGTATCGATTGATTGACCCTAAAACCAAGAAGATTCATATAAGTCGAGATGTGGTATTCGATGAAGCTCCCAAGTTGGATACACCAAAAACAAGCAAAGACACATCTCCTGCTATATACCTAGATTTTGAGGAGCCTAAGGCAAAGACTCCCCCAAAATAGAAGAAAACTCCAAAATGGTATACTAGCACTATGAGAGATGCAAAATTGGATGCACCACCTGATCTCACTTCAGATCGACCACGTACTCAAAGTATGTCTCATCAGGAAAGAGAAGAAGTTGAAGATGCAGAAGATGCAAATGATGAAGGAGAAGAAGACATGAGTGAATCAGAAGACTACAGTTTCATGACTACAGTTGTGGAGCATGAACCCACTTCAGTGCAAGAAGCTCTTAGTGTGCCTCAATGGAAGGCAACTATGGATGCTAAAAATATGTCTCTTATGAAGAATAAAACATGGGAGTTAGTTGATCTACCTATTGGTAAGAAACCCATTGGCTGCAAATGGGTATACAAAGTCAAGTATAAGGCAGATGGAACTATTGATAAGCATAAATCCTACCTTGTTGCAAAGGGCTATGCTAAAAAATAAGGCATAGACTATGAAGAGACATTCACACCAACTACAAAAATGACTACCATTCGTGTACTCTATGCAATGGCAGCACAGTTTGGATGGAAGCTTCATCAGATGGATGTGAAGAGTGCCTTCTTAAATGGTGATTTAAAATAAGAAGTGTACATGAATCAACCTGAAGGCTTTGTTGTACAAGGACAAGAACAAAAAGTTTACAAACTGATCAAGTCCTTGTATGGGTTGAAACAAGCTCTAAGAGCTTGGTACATAAATATAGATAATCACCTTCTACAACATGGATTCAAGAGAAGTCCATCAGATGCCAATATCTACTTCAAGAAGGTTGGTTCTAAAATTGTGATCCTTGTGCTCTATGTAGATGATCTGATCATCACTGGTAGTTCAGAAGAGATGATTGCAGTAGTGAAGGGTGACTTGAAAAATTCATTTGAGATGATAGATCTAGGACTTCTCCATTATTGTCTTGGCTTGGAAGTTGTGCAGAAAAAGAACCACATCAGGGTTACACAAATGAAGTATGCCAAGGCATTAATTGAAAAATATCGAATGATAGATTGTAAGCCAAAAGCAACTCCCATGGAAATAGGGCTACAACTATCTCGATACGATAACTCTCCTCAGGTAGATGGAACTCTCTATCGATAGTTGATTGGGAGTCTCATATATCTGATGAATACTAGGCCGGATATCAACTTTTTTGTAAGCTATCTTTCGAGGTTCATGCAGGAACCTAAGGTCAGTCATTGGAAAGTAGTAAAGCGAGTTCTTCACTATGTCTATGGCACACCAGAATATGGCCTAGATTACAAGAAGAATGATAAGTTCTTCTTGCAAGGATACACGAACTCAGATTATGCTGGATCTATAGATGATAGAAAATCAACGTCAGGATACGTATTTCATCTTGGATCTGGTCCTATCTCTTGGCACAACAAGAAGCAACAAGTTGTTGCACTTTCATCTATAGAGGTAGAGTATCATGCAACACGAGGAGCAGTGTGTGAGGCGATATGGTTACGTCGCATTCTTTCAAGTATGGGCCTTCCAAAGAATCTTCCAATCCACTTGAATTGTGATAACCAAGGTGTTTTGAAACTTGTCAAGAATCCAGTGTTCCATGAACGCACCAAGCATATTGACACACAATGTCACTTTATTCGAGATGAAGTTCCAAAGCACAAGATTCAGCTCCAGTACATTCCCACCGATGAACAGGTTGCAAATATTTTCACTAAGGCACTTGCACGTGTCAAATTCAAGTTGTTTCACAACTCTCTATGTACATCAAATAATGTAATAAGGGGGGGATGTTAGGCTATAGGTAATATTTATTCCATTATTTTATTAGTGCTATCCTAGTTGTTCTTCATAGCTAACAATAATCTATTGTTAGCTTAGCATATTTTTAATTTAGATAGTCAAATCAATTATGTTCGACTATCTTAGGTTGTTCTAGTTACAGGCTAATTTGATTTTGTTTCATTGTATATATTCCATGAATTGAATAAGAAATATGTTCAATTTTATTACACCTCTTATATAATAAATATCACATATTACATAAAGAAAAAGTCTCTCATGATTGCTCATAACTCCCTACTTTTAAACTTGACACATCACTCACATAACTCACACTTACTAACAAGACACCTCACACACTTATTTACATGACACATACTCTCACTTAATAACTTGACACATACTATAAACTCAAATATTAAACACACACCCTAATCTAAATATTTACAAAGGAACAAAATAATATAATACCTCCAAACCTAATATTCTTACCACATGAGATCATCCAACATGTCTATGATGCCATGTATGTTGAAAGCTCAAATTAATAACATCCAAAAGGATAGTTGAGTTCACAAAGGAAGAAATTTTTCTAGTTATCTTCATCAAACAAGAATACTAGCCTTTTTTTTAAGGATATATAACCATATTGAAGTCCCCATTGAGAATTTAAATATTGTTATTATGAATCATCATTGACTCTTACATAAATAAATTGAGGTCCTTCCAAAATCTCTATCAAAGAGTAACTATGTATGAAGCATATATATGTATGGCTCCAAATTTCATATTTTCCTCTTCATCATAAAAAAGAGCAACAACCTAATTATTTCTTGCTTTTATGGGTTATTGATTTCATTTGCAAGTGTTTCATATCATTGCAATACTTTTGAATTTCACAATGTAGAACTACCAAACAATCCTCCAGCTTCCCAATATATTTGAATGAATTCTTACTTTTCCCTACATATTTCTATTTTTGTACTAACATAAAAAATGACATCGATAAACTAGGGTTTTTGAATGGGTCCAAGCCCTTTTAGAAGCTTAGACTAGTCTATCTAGTCTTACATTCTATTTTTATTCAATTTCCAAAATTTTAATACATTTTGGTGCATAAAATATTTAGTTTATTTTGGTACAAATTCATTGCACCATACCATGGTGCATCCTTATTGAGAATTTTCCAACACAATCGACTTAATATATTCTATCACATTTTTGATATAGATATTATCGATGCACTGAATTGCTTAGTAAACCAGTGCAAGTCCAAATATACCTATGTAATAATGCATTGATCAAATGAGAATCAAAACGTGTCCAGTCTATGAAAAACAACTTATAAGAAATATAGTACTACCTTCTTTGCTTTGTACAAGATAAAAACCCTTTTTTATTTACAAATCAACACTCAAATTTCACTTTGCTATTCTTAAGATTTTGTAGAAGGGGGGCAATATTTATACTCAATTTATTTGTTGGGGAACATAGATAGAATACGTATGATGTAAGAATTACATAATTTTACATCAATTATAGACCAATCACTAGAAAGTTTGAAAGTCCCTGTATCTTTATTTTCACTACCTTGTGCAACATATCCAAACCTGCATAAAAGGTAGTAACATAATATCATTTAGAACCTAAAAATTCTAATTATCCATCTCTTTTTCAATCACACTAAATTCCTCAAGCACATCATTGCAACCCTAGCATACAAATATTAAAAATATAACAGTCAACACCCAATACTTCCAAATTTCCATCTCCAAACATTTATTTCAATTTATCATATATTATCCTTGATATCAAATCTTTCTCTTTCCACTACTTGAATTATGTTTGGATGAACAATATTTGGGGGAACCCATCTTTTATTCTCTTCACGAAGATCCCCCTAGTTTGCTAACCAATCCTCTACCCCATTTCTTTCTTTGAATACATGGGCCATTTCAAAGTTCTCCAGAATCCTTAGAGTATATGTTATTGAACTTGATACCCTCCATCTCACCATAGCCCTCTTATTAAGATAATTGATAATGTTAAGAGAATCTCCCTCCACTATCAACTTTCTTGCTCCTAGCTACCTCACAAATTTTTCTCCAACCAATATCGCTCTAGCTTCTACTTGATGAATTATCACAATGTTTAGATACCCACTAATAGCTCCAATTAGGATTCATGTACTATCTCTTATCACTACTTCACCCCCAACCTTACTAGGATTCCTTGTAGATGCCCTATAAAAAAAAAAATTAGCCATCTCTTCCTAGGTGCCTACCATTTTACATTTCTTCTTGGCTCTACTTGGGGATTATTCTCCATCCCTACCAGGCTTATATCCCATTGTTCATTTATTTTTGCTTCCTCTACTAATTCTAGTTTTACATTTATCCTCAAGGCTTTTATATTTTTCACTATAGCAATTCAAATAACCTGAGTATTTTTTTATGTAGCTCTCTTTTCCCCTTTAAATATTCTTCTATTTCACTCCAACCATATACCTCATGCATAATGGAAATGATTTAGGTCCTATATTTTATTGAATCTAGTAATTTTAAAGAGATTATACCACTGATCAATCCACCCTACCATATTGTTTGGCATAACCCATTTAATCCCCATTTCCTTTATTAATGATTTGTCTTTCCTGAGGAGAAAACTACCTCCTTCACCTCCTCTTCACTCACATCTTTCTCAAGCTCTACATTCATATCTCTTGTCATCAATGTTGGAATATGTTGAAGTATGTCTTCCACAACGTCTTGGTCATCCTCTCTATCCTTCATCATAAGTGATATGAAAAATTCAACTACCCCTTCCCTGATACACTCTTCATCTTTGACTACTTTGTTCTCTTGTAGGATTTTAAAGATCCTTTCAACACTTTAATATGTTATGGTCAAGACATCATTTTTTTGTGTGTTTCTATCTCCTTCCATATTCCTAGACTTTTGTCTCTCGTAAGTTTCCTCTTAAGCCACCAAAGTATGCATTTACAACTAGATCTCCTTCTCTCTCATGTAGAGGATGTGGTCCATCTCATTTCTACTTACTTCTTCCTCAAGCAAGCTTAGTTCTTGTCTTAGGATTTCCTTTTGTTTGAAGATATTTCCAAATACTGACTTGTTCTTTTTTTACCTCTATCTTTGCATAATTGAATTTCCCAACCAATATATACATCTTAGATCCTTGGATCATATGCCTCCACCATGCATCCATTTCTTCATAAATGTTTGGGTGTTGAAGCCACATATGTTCAAATTTGAATGGGCTTCTATTCTTATTTAATTCCCAATGACACCAAAAAATGAGAGGATTATGGTTTGATCCTTGCCTTAGCATTGGTACTAAAGAGCACTCACAATTTTCCTCAAACCATTTCAATTATAGCAACACTCTATCTAGTCTCACTTGGATAAAATTTTCTCTTAATATCCTATTTGTCCAAGTATAAGCATTATCACTTATTTCCACATCAAAAGACCCAAAATTGAAATAAAATTGTTAAAATCCTCCATGCCCTTTGAGAATCCCTATGAACCTCATTTTTTTTCCTAGCATTAAAGGGGTGTTGAAATCACCTACCACTATCCATATTATTCCTCTAACATATTGCCTCATTTGCTCCATCTCCCTCCATAGATCCTTTCTCGCTCTACACACATTTGCAGCATAAATGTTAGTGACAAGGAAGGCATTTGAAGATTTAGAAGAGAAACAAAATTGTTAGATGGTATTCAATTTTTTAAATGACTTATCCTTCATAGATATTAAAATTTCATAATACTAATATTCCTCCTGAAGTTACCTAGCTTCCACCTGGTAACTATTGTCCTTCCATATCCCTTTCTTGATATTCTCCCAATTTGCACCATTCAATTTTATTTCTTAGAACAACAATATATTAGGTTGGTAATCTATAATCATCGATCTCACCAACCTGCATTTTTTAGGGACATTCATTCCCCTAACATTCTATGATATGATCCTCATTTCCTATTTCTTGTGGTGAGATTTTTTCCACTCAAGACTAAGATCATCAGTGACCTCATGTTAATATCCTTCTTTGTTTCATTTATGTTGCTTTCCTTTGAAGATGGTCTTCCCACCTTCTTTACCACCTTTGCTCCCATATATGGGGTCTTTGTTGCACTTCTTGTTAATCTTAGATTGGTATTTTCCCCCCTAGATCTGACTCTTTTCAAGCTATGTCTTCTTGATTCTGAAGCTTTATCATTGTTTTAAGGGTTCAACTCCTTTTTCTACACCTGCCATTTTTTCCTACCTTCATAACTACTATGGCTCCCTTTGAATTTTTTTCTCTAAAGTTTGGGGTAATCCTTCACCAGATGACCTGTTTTAGCACACAACCTACAATGAAAGGGGTCATTCTCATAAAAAATATTTTAAATCCATACTCCTCACCTAGAGACTAGTTTTATCTCATCTAGGAGCTTCTTTCTTGATTCAACCATAACACACGTCCTAACAAAGAATACCCTCTTTCTTTCCCTAGTGATAATCTATGGAAAGGAATTGACCAAAGAAATTGGCTATAGATTTAAATATTTCTTCCTCCCAAAATTCCAAAGGTAAAGGAGGGAGCCTTACCCAAATTAGTGCCACATATATCGTCTTAATATGTGGATTAAAATCTAGTGTTTATTTCTTAAGGTAAAGATCGGTCTTCCCATGAACCATGAGCCTCGTAAGTGGACATTACGACGATCTTCTTCATTGTTAAAGGAAGCTAGGAAGAATCCTTTTGGGCAAAAGAAAAATTTTGCATGCCCTTTAATTCTCCATCAATTATAAACCCACTTCCTGATCTAGTCACCAGTTGGTCTAGAACCTATAAATTTACCTATCAAGCTATTGAAGAACATGTGCTTATACTGAGAGGAGGGGATGAAACCTTTGAAAAACACATGATCGTCTACCTTGCAATGCGCACGAATTTCACATATAACACTTGGATCATGGATGATTTATGCCATGGTGTTTTGCCCTCCTTTATATGCATAATGTCATATATTCGACGACGTCGGCGATTTCGATTAATTCGAATATTTTTGAATTAATTTAAACTTTATAACCCTATCCTTTAGGGTTAGTTAAATTAATATATAAATTAATTTATAATTAAATTATAATTAATTTAATAACTCTAGAGATAATTAAATTATAAATTAATTTATAATGAAATTATTATAATTAATTTAAATCCTTGGGTCCTTTTAATATTATAATAAAATATTATAATATTATTTTTCTTGGGCCTTCCTTTTGCCCTTTAGACCTCATCTGACCACCTAGAAGTAATATTTCTTTTGCACTTGATTACGAAACCTGAAATTGATGTTGCTCACTAAAACTGACGCTTACTGGTGCTGACTTCTTGACATCAATGACAACAAAACCTGCTCATATTTCCAACAATCTCCCCCTTTGTCATTGATGGCAACCCAATTACCTTTTACCATTTCCTTAACCTTTTTCTTTTGTTCTCCCCTGAGAAATTGCTCCCCCTGATTGAATGCTCTCCCCTAACTCAAATCTCTCCCCCTTTGACATCAATGGCAAAGGGTCACCTTTGGGGCTCGGGGCTAAGAATGAGTCTCTTAGCTTAGCCCCTCCCCCACCTCCTCTTGAGGTGGTTAATTCTGGGGTGGGAGTATAATACTCCTAAATTTTCTTCGAAGATACTCAAAAGTCTCTTTCGAAAGTGGCTTAGTGAAGATATCTACTATCTGCTCCTTTGTAGTAACATATTCCAACCTAACCTATTTATCTGTCACCTGTTCTCTCAAAAAATGATACTTGATCGAAATGTGCTTTGTCCTAGAGTGCATCACTGGATTCTTTGAGATACTTATAGCACTTGTATTATCACATAATATGGGAATAGGATGATCATGTTTTATCTTGAAGTCTTCTAGAGTTCACTTCATCCATAATACCTATGTACAATTGGCTACTACTGCAATATACTCTACTTCTACTATAGATAAGGATATCGATGCCTATTTCTTACTTAGCCAAGAGACTAAACAGTCTCCAAGAAAGAATGCTCCTCCACTTGTGCTTTTTCTGTCATCAATGTTGCCAACCCAATCTGCATCTGTATAAGTTGTGAGTGTGAAACTATCACTTTTGGGATACTAGAGCCCAAAATCCATGGTCCCTTTTAGATACCTGAGAATCCTCTTTATTGCTACCACATGTGTTTCCTTAGGTGCTTCTTGAAACCTTACCACTAATCCCACTACCTGCACAATATCTGGTCTTGTAGTTATGACATACAATAAGCTACCAATCATAGATCTATATAATTTTTGATTTACCTCTGGAGATTCATCATTTTTACTTAACTTACATCCTGTGACCATGGGAGTACTTACTGGTTTACAATCTTCTAAGTTGAATTTCTTTAGCATTTCTTTTATATACTTGGTTTGTGAAAGAAATACTCCTTTCTCTGATTGTGAAATCTGAAGTCCAAGAAAGAAGGACAACTCACCAAGCATAGACATCTCAAATTCATTCTGCATGCTCTTTGCAAATTCTTTACACATCTTATCATTGTTTCCCCCAAAAATGATGTCATCCACATAAACAACCACAATTAGTAGATTATTCCCTTCATTTTTTATGTATAAGTTGTTGTCCACTATTCCTTTCCTGAATCCTTGTTCCTGAAGATACTTATCCAATCTTGAGTACCATGCTCTAGGAGCCTATTTTAGACCATACAATACCTTTTTCAATCTGCATACATAATCTGGTTTATCTGTTAATATGAATCCCCCTGGTTATTCAATATAAACTTCTTCTTCTAGAACACCATTTAGAAATGTTGACTTAACATCCATCTGATATACCTTGAAGTTTTTAAAACTTGAGAAGGCTAAGAATATTCTTATGGCTTCAAGTCATGCAACTAGAGCAAATGTCTCATCAAAGTCAATTCCCTCTACCTGTGCATAACCTTTGCACACTAACCTTGCTTTATTCCTGACTACTTGTCCATCTTCATTTAACTTGTTTCTGAATACCCATTTTGTGCCAATCACATTTTTGTCCTTTGGTCATGGAACAAGTTCCCAAGTCTTGCTTTTCTCTATCTGATCTAATTCCTCATCCATTGCCTTAATCCAGAACTTATCTTCACTTGCCCTGATTGAAGTCTTTTGGCTCAATCTTAGATAACAAAGAAAAATTTTCTTGTTGAGATGGTGTTATTATCCTTCTCCTTGTCTGTCTTTCATCTGGATTCCCAATGATTAGATCTTTTGGATGATGTTTTTGTACATACCTGGATGGAGTTTTAGGAAGAAGTCTTTGTGTTTCTTCCTCTTCTTCATCTGATTCCTCATGAAACTCTTCTTGACAACTTCCATCTTCTTGATACACAATTTGTTGAACTGGTTCTCTTGAATCTATCTTCTCATCAACTGTTACATTTATACTTTCTACAATAGTGTGTGTCCTTTTGTTGAAGCATCTATAAGCTTTACTCTTAGTAGAATAACCAAGAAAAATTCCCTCATCACATCTTGGGTCAAACTTGCCCAAGTTTTGCTCTTCCCGTCTTATGTAACACTTGCTTCCAAAAACCTTGAAGTGCTTTACAGTGGTCGGTCTTCCTTTCCAAAGCTCATATGGAGTCTTGTGATGGTTTACCCTTATTTGAGCCCTAGTGATTATATATACTATTGTGTTGACTGCTTCCCTCCAAAATCCATCTGAAATCTTGGACTCATTTAACATAGCTCTAGCCATATTCTCAATAGTCCTATTTTTCCTTTCAACTACTCCATTTTGTTGAGGAGTTCTTGCAGCTGAGTATTCTCTCTTGATTCCATGTTGTTCACAAAAATATACAAATTCATTTGAGGTAAACTCTCCTCCTCTGTCAGATCTCAAACACTTAATCCTCTTGCCAGTTTCATTTTCAACCCGTTCTTTAAATGCTTTGAATTTTTCAAATGCTTCTGACTTATCTTTCAGGAAAGCTACCCAAACCATTCTGGAGTAATCATCTATGAACAATATGAAGTAACTTTCACCTTGAATACTCTGTGTTCTGGTAGGACCACATAGATCAGTATGTATTAGACTTAATGGCTCAGATGACATATATCCCTTTGATTTAAAGCTTGTTCTAGTTTGCTTTCCATGTTGACAAGGTGCACAGATTGTGTTTTGTGGCCTTTTTAGCTTGGGTAAATCTCTGACAACCTATTTATTGCTTATGTTGACTATATTGTCAAAATTCAAGTGACCCATTCTTCTATGCCACAACCAACTCTCATCTTCTTGTGATAGAAAGCACTTTTCCCCTTTGATCTCACTAAGCATATAGAGGTTGTTTGGAGTTCTACTTGCATTTGCAATGACTTTTCCAGTTTCCAACTTTCTTATCTCACATCTATCTGGGTGAAATGTAACCATATGACCTTGATCACAAAGTTGGCTTACACTTAGCATATTGTGTCTTAACCCTTTGACATATAGTACATTTTATGTTCTTGTTTTCCCATTATCTAAACTCATAGTTCCTCTTCCACCAATTTTTGTTGATCCATTATCACCAAAACTTACTGATCCTCTATTAGTTTCTTTGAGTACAATAAATTTGTCTTTGTCTCCTGTCATGTGTCTAGAGCAACCACTATCAAGAAACCATTGTTCTTCTTTATCCTGAGCATGAAGAGTTGTTTGAACTAACATTGATCTAGCCTTTTCATTTCCCTTTTTCTCTTTCCTAGTTGTTGAAGTTGTATTCTTTTTACTAGACTCAAGAAGTACCATTTTGCACCATCTAGCCTTATGCCCAAAATTATTGCATTTGTAACATATGATATCATTATTCATAAGAGGTGCAAAAGAGTTGAAATTTCTATTGACATCATTTTTCACATAACCAATGTAGTGTACAACTCTATGACCATATTTGTTACAAGAAAAGCAATAGCCATGGAAGAAATTATGTAACCTATTTGGATGCCTTTGAGATTGTGGTTGAGTGCTTCTCCTTCTATGATTAACTCTCATCCATGGTTCTTCTTTGCTTTCTTCCTTCCTGATGTCTTTTCTTTCTGGAGTATACGTCACTTGCTTATCTTTGTTTGAAGTTTCTGCTTCTTGAAGACTTGACTCCTCTTTCTATTTTCCAAACTTTATATCTGGTAGTACCTTGGTCTTTTCAACTTCATTCCTTAGATAAACAATTTTTGCTTCTAATATTTCACATTCTATTTCTCTTGCTCTTAATAGATCTATCATATCCTATTCAATTTTATTTCCCTCTTCTACCTTTATCTTGAGTTCTGTGAGACTTTGTAGAAGTTCCATATTTGCTTCTTCATCCTCTTGAATTTGTTCCTTCAAGCTTGAGTTCTTCTCTCTAATCCTTTCCAAATTCTTGAGAGCAATGAAGAATTCCTCTTTTATATCAAACATGGTCTCTTCTTCATTTTCTGAAGTCATGTGTGTTTCTGATGGATCCTCCTCCAAGTTGTTAGTCTTTTCATGGAGAGACCCACTCTGATACCAATTGAAGAACATGTGCTTATACTGAGAGGGAGGGTGAACAATATAAGATAAAACTTTTTGCTTTTCAATACATATGATAGTAGTAGTAACATTAAAGCAATAAACATCACATAAAGCATCACACACATGAGAGACATGATTTAACATGGTTCACCCAATGTGGGCTACTCCATGGAGAAAATATTTTACTAAAATTTTCTCAACAAATATCTTGGGAATCCTTCCCTATTACAATGTTTATGGACCTCTGTCCAAAGGAGACACCAATCCCCTAATCAAGTTCGTGGATCTCTATCCATAGGAGACACCAATCTCCTTTGCTCTGGTTGGTGATCCTCTAGAAGACTACTGCCTCCACTACTCTGGGTTGTGGATCTCTCTCCACTGAAGACCTCTATCCTCTCTACCCTGGCTAATGGATCTCTATCCACTGGAGACTATTATCCTCTACTCTGTCACCTCCAAAGCTCTACTCAATATCTATCTCAAATCTACACTAAACATTGTCCTTCGATCTAGCACAAATCTACTCAATATCTATCTCTGCTCTGTCATAATTCTATCCAACAAGTTCTCTCAAGAACCTATCCACTCTACTCTCAAGTCTTCTCTAAGACTTACCTCAAATCTTCTCAACAAGTCCTCACTAGAACTTGTCCAATATGCTCAACAAGTCTTCACTAAGACTTGCCTCAACTCTACTTGTAAGCTTTCATAGAAGCTCACACAAATCTATCCTTAAGATTTTACAAAATCTTGCTCAAATCAATCACAAAACTTGCACACAATCTCAATTCAATTTCTTGCAGAAAACCTCTTTCAAATCAATTTAGAATATAGAACAATTTGTTTCATAGAACTTGAACTATCACTCCAACACTTTCCAATCACTATAGCTCAATCAACTCAATCAATGAAACCAACTTGCTTGCAAAACCCTAAGCCAATGTTTCATCCAATGCTCTCAACAAATCTCACAATGGAACTCAAACTCAACTCAAGATGTTCTCACATTCACATAACAATGATACTCATGATCTTTGCATAAACCCTAATTCAAGATAGTTCACAAGTTCTCACTCAAGCATTCACCAATCAAGTATGTAAAGACTTACTCAACAATGCTTATCAAACAAGAACCTTTTCACTCCAACTTAGCATTCATAACATCCAACAATCACTCTCAAGGATAATGTGCCCTTACCTCTTGTTTGAAGATGATTTGACCTCAAACACCTATCTCAATCACAACCACTCTTTTTGCCAATACTAGGGTTAGATAGCAAATATATGTCCTTAATATTTTCTCACAAAAATATTTCACCAAGTCAAAATATCAAAACTTACTCAACCTTATTTCTCCTTTCAATAAATTTTTATTAACTTTATTTTCAACAAAAATATCTAACTCCTTTGGCACACCTTATTACTCCTCTCAATAAGCTCAAAGCACTCAAAAAATCAAACCCTAAAATAAAATAATGCATATCCTTTTATCTCCCTCACAAAAACCTTATAGCATGCAATTTCCACTTTATAACCAAAAAATATATTTCCACAAATTTTGGAACCTCCACAAATTTTGAAATCTCCAATTTTGAAACCAAGCAATTTAGTGCATACCTTAGTCCACAAAAGGGCCTCGATGGGTTTCGAATGTGTAACCTCTCCCTATCGAGCACCTTAGCAAGACGTGCACCCACCACGTGGGCTACATGCCTCCACACAAAGGGAAAGGCTAGCACCTTCCCTTTGTCCTTTGCCTCTCATACAACTTCCAACAAAAAACCTTCCTTGCTCACCAAAATGTAGACCACGGGATTCGATCCCTCAACCTCACACCTGCCAAAGTCTTAGCGCCACCCTTGGCTACCAGTCGTGCTACACAGTGCCTTGGAACATAAAGTGAAATCCCCTCTGCTTTGTCCTCTCTTCTGCCTCACGAAACCTTTGAAAAACACATGATCTTCTACCTTGCAATGCGCACGAATTTCACATATAACACTTGGATCACGGATGAGTTATGCCATGGTGTTTTGCCCTCCTTTATATGCATAATGTCATATATTCGATGACGTCGACGATTTTGATTAATTCGAATATTTTTGAATTAATTTAAACTTTATAACCCTATCCTTTAGGGTTAGTTAAATTAATATATAAATTAATTTATAATTAACTTAAATCCTTGGGTCTTGTCCTTTTAATATTATAATAAAATATTATAATATTATTTTTCTTGGGCCTTCCTTTTGCCCTTTAGACCTCATCTGACCACTTGGGAGCAATCTTTCTTTTGCACTTGATTACGGAACCTGAAACTGATGTTGCTCACTGAAACTGACGCTTACTGGTGCTGACTTCTTGACATCAATGACAACAAAATCTGCTCATATTTCCAACAACTATTATTTAGCTTGTGATGTGCTCTTTCAAAAAATTTATTTGAAATATTTAAATAAATTTCATCCTATTTTATTTTAGTGGAAATCAATATTCGTTGATCTGTACCCTCATCCACTGTTTTCTTCCCCTTCACCCTCTCAACCCAACTTCTATTGTCTTTTATTTTTGCATTAATCGGGTAACTGCTATCATTCACTAGCGTAAAAGACTTTTCCTTTAAAACTCCTCCTAATAAATATTTCCTTAGCTACACCATTTTGACCTACTACAAACCCTCCTACTTTATCCTCTTCCCCTTCCTTACTTCTTCTAGTGCTTGAATCAATCCCATTAAGTGGTACCTTCTCAGAGTTGAAAACCTTCACTAAACCAAGACTCTCATTCTCCTTTCTAACTACATCCTCACAATTGTCGCTAGCTCATTTCTCATTGATCAAGCTAAAGTTTTAGGGTAAAGAACAAGTTTTTGAAAGGGTCCTCATCCCTTGTATAGTGGTTTGAACTTGGATCTCCTAGATAAGAACCCAAAGACATACCACTACGGTATCCTAACAAGGATTTTATTAACATAAATTTAATACTATAAAAGCTATTAATTTTTTTAATACTAAATTTTGGGGTCATATATATACTTTGAATATTTCAAGATACCATCGTCATAACTTTAATTTTTATTTATGAGCTTAACTCCACTTTTTGTAAACATTTGTGATGTTTGTTTTTAGCTTCCAAGATATATCTCTAAAATTTCCTTTTCTCTTTGATTATACTTTGATGTCCTTCCTTTCTTTATACCATTCCACCAATATTTTCATCCTCCTTAGTCTCTTCTTTAAAATGTTCTAAATTTAACTTATTATGAAACTATGCTTCCTTGGAGAACTTAAAGTGGAAGAGACAACCTCCATACTACTTTATTTTTTATGCTACCTTATAAACCATAAAGTGTAAGGGACAATCACCATATATATATTTTTTTATGTTACCCTAGAAAACCTAGAGTGCAACAAATAATGTCACCTCCATGCTCCTTTCTTTTTCATCAATAAATGATTTTGTACTATTTAAATAAGATTGATATAATTTACTTAGGTCATACTTCACCTCTTCCATATTCTCTCCTTTGAAATTATAGCTTTGGTTCCTTCTAAACTTAGACTTACTTGTTGTAGTTGCTCATGTAGTGCATTCTTCTTGGTGTTTTTTTAACTTTTTCTTTGAATGATCTATTAGGGACTTTGCTATTAGGGCTCAAGATTGGAACCACCAACTTCAAGATGGCAAACATTTAGCAGAAAACTGGTTGGTCTACTACCTCCGCCCTTCTAACTTTTCTTTATTGGTATTTGTATATCTATTATTTTTAAATGGTTTTTAAAATCTAGAGCAAGAATTCTAAAGATAGAATACAACTATTTTTTAAGTTGGGTTTTGAAAGGGTTCCTCTTTACCTTTTACGTCAACTTAGTCATATCAAGCTATATAGCTTATTTGGCATCGTCGGGTTTTGAATCTTGGTGTGAGCTACGTCACCCATGTCTCTCAACCATTGAACCATGATCTCATTGGAAAAATTAAACTATTTTTTAATTGACTTTGTTTTATTAGTATTCAACTTTTATTATAATATTTTTGTAAAACAAAATTATAAAAATGAAATAAAACCTATTGGTCCTTTTTTTATTTCACTATGTAAAATTAAATCCACCTACATTACATAGGATTGTGTTCTAATATTTAACAATTATGTCTATATAGCTTGATTATATTCAAACCCAAGTCTCTCCTTAACAAGATTCAAACCTAGGTTTTCTTATTAAAAGCTAAGGTATTTAACTAATTGAACTTATGTCATTTGCTACTTATTTTTCTTTTTAAAATGGTTTTCTAAGATGCCTATATTGCTTAACAAGATTTGAACATAGGTCTCCTTAAAAGTTGAAGTAATTAACTCCTGCTCGTGACATTCATAATTTATACCCAGTCTTTTTCAAAAAAAAAAAATTGGTTGTATTAGATTAAAAGCGATTGACTAAAATAAACTTCATATTTATTACATCATAGTCATATCTCAACATTTTGACAATTATATATTTATCATTGAACAAGATTTCAATTTGAATTTTTCTTTTAAAATTGGTTATGTAAGATTGAAACAAACAAATTGAAATGGACTTATACTTATTACATCATTACCAATTACCATATAAAAGTGTTAGAACATTCTAAGAATTATGCATTACCAATTACCATATAAAAGTGTTAGAACATTCTAAGAATTATGCATGTATCACTTGACAAAATTCAAGCTTACTTGAATTTTTATTTAAAAGTTGAAATTTAACCAATTAAACTCATGCCATTTGATACCAATTCTCTTTTTACCTATAGTAATAATTTATTCTTGACAAAATTCAAGCTTACTTGAATCTTTATTTTAAAGTTAAAATTTAAGTAATTAAACTCATGCCATTTGATACTAATTCTTTTTTTACTTGATAATAGTAATTTCTTCTTATTAACATCGAGTTTGGGCATGTGTGTGGGGGGTTGGCTCTCTTGCTTTCTAACCGTTAATGTGATGATGCAAGTCTAGTGGCATATTCCATGATTGGAATACTGTTCATGTTAATACTTATATATTTATCTTAATTATTCCTAAAATAAATAGATTTAACTTCAACCATTCTAAATTTTATTAAAATAATTTAAAAAGAAAAAAATTAAACTTATTGTAATTATATACGCTCTTTATCAAATGATATTGATTTACCCTATTCTATTCCTTAATTTCTTCAACTTTCAAGGATATCAAGGTCCTAATCTTGCCAAGTAATATATGCATAATAACAAAATATAGTCCCAAGAGGGATATTGTAGTGGTAAGTTCTTGGGTTTTCATCCAGAGACCCAAGTTCAAATCCCGGTACAAGGGGACCGAGACCCCTCATAAAAACTGGCGCTTTACCCAAACATTTTAAACCCCTAAGCGATATTGTAGTGGTAAGTCGGGTTTTCATTTAGGAGACCTAAGTTCAAACCCCAATAAAAGGGGGTTGGGAACTTATAAAAATCCATGTAAACTCCATTTTTGTTTGATAAAGACAATGCAGTGGTTAGGGCTTTGGCCTCTCTTTGGGAGGTCCAAGGTTCAAACCAGGACGTTCCCAGATGAGGATATACTAGTTGGTAGTAACTTAGTGTTTTCCAGTTGACCATCTTAGTTTGATGCCTTTGAGGATTGAAGGCCTCGTTAACTTAGGTTGGGTTAGTCTAATCCAACTGTCTAGGGTTTATAGTGACAACACCCAATGGTGTTACCAATTCTTTTATGTATTTAAAAAAATGTTATAATATTAATATGTGATATAAGCTGCAAGCTTACTCTAGTGGTAAGGGCTTTGGTCTCTCTTTGAGAGGTCCAAAGTTTAAACCCACTCAATATGAGAGGACCAAAATCCTCTTAAAAATGTAATGTCCCCTTCTTTGCAGTAGACAGAGTAGAGACCTGTTAGCTTAGTCACAAGGGTCCCCTAGGCTAAACAGTTTGGTTAGGGACTCAGCTTGGCGAGAATCCCAACATTCAGAGGGTATAATTCTACCATTTGCAAGTGTTGACCTTGGAAAAGGGTTGCTAGGGACATGTTTTAATGTTAAGTTATAAAGTGTTATAACTTAAAATCATAAAGTTATTTGTCTAGGACTTGGGTGACCACTTTAATGACATTAAGAGACATCAATTAAAAATTATAAAATAATGACTTGTGGAAACCTAAAATGGGTGCCCAAAACCTAATTTGATGTTCTCTTTAAATTGGATTTTTGAGGCTCATTGGTGCATGGAAGAATATATGTTTTTTAGAGAATTTTTCAAGGGTTATCACCAGATGGTCACAGGGCTTGTTGGGAGTGGATTTCTCAACTGGATTATTAGTTTCAGATGTGTGAGACCATCTCTAGCTGATTAGGGATTGAATTTCTCATCACAAAGAGATTATCTAAGCTTAACAGAGGTAGATAAGGGTTTGCCAAATTTTGAATTCATCTGGGTTGATGAACTGACCATCTGGGTTATATTGTTTTGGCTATACTTCATCTAGGTCAGTGCCATTTTGATTGATTTTGGAGTGATAGATGCAATACTAGAGTAGGTCATACAACATATGGGCGCTTAGGGAATTGAGTCATTTGCTCACAGCAGGGAAATATCCCATCAAATCATTTTGGGCAATTTACAAGGCAAGGTCGAACCCTTCAACAATCGTACATCTTGCCTGTAGCGACGTCGGGGTGCATGCAACAATTAATTGGGTTTGGATTCACATTTCTAAAGGTTACATTTTGGGTGGCTTCATTGGGAGAGACAACTGCACTTTATGGGGAAAGAATCGGAGTTCCGATGATCGAGTTACAAGCAAATGAATGTTTCAGCTGTGTAATTTCCAGTTTGTTGTGCAAATATAGACCTGTACTTTCAAGTCAAAAAATTAAATAAATAAATCTCCATCTCCTTACTACAAATTTATCATTTGTTCAAATGTTTGTTTCCTTATTGCATTATGAATGAAATTCAAGTCAATGCCTCAAACTAAATAAGCAAAACCAATCATTTCATTGCAAAAACAAACAAACACAAACCAAAATAACTCAGAACCAGCAAGTGGGGGTGTATATTATAAAAAACCTATGTAAACTCATTGAAAAATAATAAATGCATATTTTATATTAAGGTTAGTGTGAGAAACCCCTATGACCCACGCTCAGGGTTGGGCATTTCATCCCAACCATAACCTTTGATAAGGGTGAAAACTAAGTTTATCAATAGGGATCAAACACACAACCATACACACACCCACCCATCATAGACTCACCCACACCATGGTTTGAACCACCTCCCGAAGAAAATCCAAAACCCGAACCCTTGCGTTGTCCCCCAAGGACACTTTTTTTATTGAGGTTAGTGTGAGAAACCCCTACAACTAATACTCAAGGCTGGGCATCCCTATCCCAACCATGACATTTGATAAGGGTGAGAGGGGCTAGGCGTCCCCATACCAACCATGACCTCTAATAAGGGTGAGAGTTGAACCTATCAATACGGGCCAAACACACAACCATACACACACCCCCTCATACACTTGTTCATGCCACGATTTGAACCTTGGACCTCCTAAAGAAGAGCCAAAGCCAAAATCGTTGCCATGTCTCCTTGGGACAAAAATTAAATGGGTAGAGTGATAAACCCTTACAATTTATGCATAGGGCTGAGCAGTCTCCTCCCAACCATGACCCCTCGTAAATCCAAGAGTTATGCTTATCAATAGAAAATTGACACATAACCAAACACTGCGGTTTGAACGTTGGTCCTCCAAACAAGAGTCAAACCCCAAATCATTACACTGCCCCATCAAGATTAAAATTTATTTGGGTAGTGTGATAAACCCCTACTACCGATGCATAGGGCTGAGCAGTCTCCTCCCAACCATGATCCCTTGTAAATATGAGAGATACACTTATCAATAGGGAATAAACACACAACCAAACGTTGTAGTTTGAACTTTAGACCTCCTGAAGAAGAGCCAAACCTCAAACCATCGTGTTATCCCCATTGGCTAATGTGATAAACCCCTATGATAAACACATAGGACTAAGTAGTCTTCTCTCAACTAAGCAGAGGAAGTATTAATATGGAACAAAATTCCATCATATAAATAGGTTTGGAAATAAACAACTTGAATAAGAACATCACATGAACTAGTTAGAAAGCAAGTGGGCCAATTACGCCCAACACACTACACTAACTAAGCAGAGGAGGTATTAATGTGGAAAAAAATCCATCATAGGAATATGCCATTGGAAATAAACAACTTGAATAAGAAAAACATCACATGAACCAATTAGAAAGCAAAAGGGCCAACCACCCCACACACATGTCGCGCCTTGATGTTAATAGGGATGAGGAATCCCATGTAAACCGAGAGATACACTTATCAATAGGGAAATAACACACAACCAAACATTGCGGTTTGGACCTTGAACCTCTCGAAAAAGAGTCAAACTCCAAACCGTTGCGCTAAGCCGAGAGCTAAACTTATCAATACACACATTCAAACATTACGGTTTGAACATTAGACCTCCCAAAGAAGATCCAAATCCTGAACCATTACATTGTCCCCATCGAAACAAAATTTATTTGGGGTAGCGTGATAAACCCCTATGACCAACACATAGAATTAAATTGTCTCCTCCCAACCATGACCCCCAAAACATAGGGTTGAGAAGTCTCCTCCCAACCATGACCCCTTCATAAAGCCAAGAACTACACTTATCAATAAATAATTAACATACAACCAAACGCTGCGGTTTGAACCTTGGACCTCCAAAAGAAGAGTCAAACCCCAAACCATTACATTGTCCTAGCACGTAAAAGAAAAAAAAATATTAATATGTAACTTATGATACTATCTTTGACTTTTCTTTTTGGATTTGGATGGTGTCAGAAACCCTAATCGTAACCTCTCGTAATGTTGAAAGTTAAGCTTATCAATAGAGAATTAACACCCACACACAAACATCATGATTTGAATTTTAGACCTCCCAAAGAAAAACTAAAGCCCAAATCATTGTATTGTGCCCTAGGATAATTATAATACAATACATAATCTATTGAAAAAAATCATGTTTACCTTAAGTTGACAAAGACCTATCAAAATACCACGTTGTGGTATAAATTTTCTTAACTTTATCAAAATACTAGATTCCCTTAACTTTTCCTCAACTTAAAAAAAGTCAAAGATTCCAATCTTGTCAAGTAATAGCAAACTGATATAAGGTTCAAACCGCGACATGTGTGAGGGTGGGTGTGTGGTGGCTTTGTGTTAAATTCTCTATTGATAAGTATAGCTCTCAACTTTAGGAGGGGTCATGGTTGGGAGGAGACTGCTCACATGTATGTCGGTCGTTTAGGATTTCTCACAATAATCAAATAAAAAAAAATAACAAACTGTTATAATATCATTATGTAATTAAAGATGTGAGTCTAGTTTAAATGTGTGATTTATATTTTTAAAAGTAAATGTCTATATATAAAACAAGTAAAAATGTCATCAGAAAGTGCACAAATTTCATAGAGTAAAATAATATAAACAAAATGTTAAACTCTTATAATTTCATTATGCAATTAAAATACAATATATAATTTATTTAAAAAAATCATGCAATTAGAATACAATATATAATTTATTTAAAAAAATCATGTTTATTTTAAATTAACAAAGATCCTATACCACTATAAACTTCTTCAGCTTAAAACAAATTAAGATTTTAATAAAGCAATATATGCATAATAACAATTCTACAACTTAAAAAAAATTAATAAAGCAATATATAATTTATTAAAAAAAATACATATATCTTAAATGGACAAAAATCCATTAAAAAACCAAAGCAAAAAAAAAAATCTATATCGGGTATTCAACTAGCAAACAAATTGAGTATTTTGAAACTTTCAAATAATACAAATTAATTACTTTAAACCGACAAAGACCCTTCAAAATCCTAATTTTATTTTATTCTTTTCAAAGTGGTTTATCGTTGCTGATCATTACATGATAATTACATGGAGTTGACAGAGGGGAAAAAGCAGTGTACCAATGGAGACACCGAATTTATCTCCTTTCCTGTCAGTATTCATCATGCAAAAAGGTACAACGAGGAAGAGGCCGAAAGATTGAATTTTCCGCGGAAAAATTTCATCAATTGTGCGGTCCTAGTGATGGCGACGATAATATTTTCTTAAAGAGCGCAGCAACCTCTGAATTAAACCACCCCTGACAAAAAACCACGTCGCGGCAACCTCTGAATTAAACAAATCGTATTTGGATAAGGAAGATTTAATATTACCGGCGTGCTGCGACGGCAGCGGAGGGTTGACATTGGAAACCGGATAATTAGAAACTTAGCGGTCTTCTAAATTTAGACGCTACCCGCTTTGTCTTCTGACACTTATCACAGCGAACCTGCCAAATACGGGTCAATCCTGTTGTTTCGGACATCGGACTGGCAGGGCAAGGTAAGCTTACCTTCTCTTCTAAATAAATTAGTAGGGCCACCTGCTCTTCTTTGTGATATGGCATGTGCGCGTCCTTCCGTTCTCCTCTGCGCAAATAGAGGGTCTGGCGCTTCGTACCCTGAACCTCAAAGGTCTTTGTCGCTGTCAGCTTGTTATAGGGAGCGTTGCTTGGCTTATCGTTGTACTGCCCGCAGGTTGAGGTCCCTGCGATTTCGTCCAATGGCGCCGACGGCGACGAGGTCAGGGCCTTTGAGCCCCTCCGATCCCCTGCGACATATGGATTCCATGGCCAGTCTGCCGTCAGGCGCGGGGCCGATTCAAAAGCTGAGTGCAGTGGTTTTGGGGGAGGCCCTCGCCTCGGAAGAGAACGATCTCATCATGCCCAGCGAGCAATTCAAGAAAGACGCGCTCATCTCCTCGACTGATCAAGTGAGCTTCGGATGCACCGCCTTGTCTTTCTTCTTATTCTTCTCCGCTGTGGAATATTTCAACTTTATTTAAAATTACGACGTTTTCTTGCTGGAAATCCAAACGAGCAAAAGAAAGTTTGGTGCTAGATCCTTCCCAGTCAACATACTGACGTTTTGCAATTTAAATTTCCGTATAATTTGAGAAAGGATTGCGTAAATTTGACATTTGTTGAAGCTTTGTTATTTAAATTTCCGTGCAAAACAGAGATTATTCGGTGCATGCCAAAATTTCCTTCCCAGTCGACATACTGACGTTTTTCAATTTAAGATTCCGTATAATTTGAGAAAGATTCGCGTAAATTTGGCATTTGTTGAAGCTTTCCTCTTTAAATTTCCGTGCAATACAGAGATAATTCGGTGCATGCCAAAATTTCGTAAGTATTTATTTGAAAATATCTATGATGCATTAGTTGACAGTTATGTGGTGTAGGATTCCTCAGTATTTTAATTCTCCTACTAGTTTTGCTGCAACTTTATGCACATCTTCAAACAAATAGATGTAGAAGTATATTTTATTTTAATTTTAAATTGTTTATATGGTATTAAAACGTTCCCACCTGAATTACATTGTAGTCGCATAGTATTATTACAAAAGCTTAACAATTATACATAATTATAATTATAAATAATTTAACAGATTGAATTCATTCAATTTGATATACCCCTCCCCTTTATTACACAACTGTTCGATTTACTTATGCCGACCATTTTTGTTGAATCGTTGAAATATGTAAACCATCTATTTTGAATTGAAAACCAATAAAATGCATTGAATAGAAGAAGTGAGGACATATATCAAATAACCAATTCGTTGCTGCTGTTTGAAGGATAGGTATCCTGAAGTAGATCAAAACTAGAGGTGTTGCGATGGACTTTGAAGCAGCAACGAGAAAGCAAAGTGTTTGGGTTGTATGATTTCCCAATCTCAATATTGTCTCCTATTTTTGGGGCGGAAAAAAAAAGAAAGAAAAAATAATACAAACTTGTCCTTAGCTTTATCGAAAAAATAATACAAACTTGTCCTTGGCTTTATCGTTGAGTCAGTGTCTCTTAAGGATAATAGTCCGTAAGTGAGGAAGCTCCTCTTGCTTCCTTTTTTGGACTTGATGTTTCTATTTGCGTCAGTTCATCTTATGCTTCCGGGTCCTTGCTTTTTCTGGTTGCATATACACAATATTTGCTGTCTTTAAGAAGAGATGTTCAAATCCTTCAGAGGAGAATCCTCCATGGAATTGAAATACAATTTCCATACTTTATGAATGTTCATGAGATTCTGGTTTCTGGGATTGAGGCTTCATCATATTTACAACATATCATATGAATACCGTGTATTGACTCCACCTGGTAGGCTTCAAGGATATGTAGGAACTCGATATAAGAGAGGTCCACAAAGATCACCCTTAGGCATAAGTCCTAAGAACTTTTCAAATAACTTATTGCCATTTAAATAGGCCTCTCAAAATATCCTTAAAAGCAATTTTGAGGAGAGTATCCCTCTTTGGCAAAGGGATTGGGCATTACATTATCGATGCATAGGGTCAACTCTAGAGATCTTATTGTCAGATATGTGCATGACGGTCTTTAAATTACTTTCTTTTACAAGTTATAAAGTAACTTGGTATTAACTTATAATTGGACTAAGATCCTGCACTATTACATCTTTTTGATTGTAATATGTAAAGATATTTCTTATAACGACAACATAAGAACAATAGGATTGAGGCACAAAAGTAATTGCATGTGTTGTAAAGATATTCCTTGGTTGTTGTATGATATGCTATTCTTGGAGGTTCTTTTCCTCTGTTCAGAAACCTCAGGGCAAGAAATCTGTTCTCCCAAATTACAAGGGATCTCTTGTTCTTGTTTGTTCTGATAGCTTCTAGGTAAAACAAAACATGGGTTTTGAAATTGAGATATTTAAGACTATCTGAGAAAGTGGTCATGGGATTCATTTCAATGAGATGATTGCAACCATATAGGTCACTTATAATCAAGTTTTGGACCCCTACCACCTAGCCTAGTGCATGTTAGCTACCTACCAAAAAAGTCTACATGCAGGTTAATTAAATCTATAACTTCAATCCAAGGAAGCAAACATACACTAGGAAGCGAGAAATCTGTTCTCCCAAATTACAAGGGATCTCTTGTTCTTGTTTGTTCTGATAGCTTCTAGGTAAAACAAAACATAGGTTTGAAATTGAGATATTGAAGACTCTCGGAGAAAGTGGTCATGGGATTCATTTCAATGAGATGATTGCAACCATATAGGTCATTTATAATCAAGGTTCCACGAGCCTGGGGGACGGGGGGACGGGTTTCCGGGGATGGCGGGGGACGGCAGGCCGATTTTAGGGGACGGCTCGGGACGGCTGGGGGGACGGCTGGTATAATACTATAAAAATTGAAATTTTTTAGAAATTTAGAATAATCTACACATTCAGAATTCTACACCCAACAAAAATGATATTTCATATTAGTAATCAATTATGTAAGCGCAGCCATTCATATTCATATTAGTTACTAACACATAAGTGGTATTAGGATATTCATATTAGTTACTAAGTGCAGCCATTTAATTGTTTCAAGTTCAACAACTATAACTTGAAGGTTCAGCCAAGGATATCAAGTGCAAACAATGTTCAAACAGTCATCATTTTAAGTAATAACAGTCATCACTTTTTCAGCCACCAATGTTCAAACAAAGACTGTCTCACCCCTCCCATTGTTTGAGGGACTAATCGCAAAGCTGGTGATGTATAATGCTGAATTAATCTCTGCTAGTTCTTGATGTGCCTACAATAAGCACTAGGCAGCGTACCAAGCTGAATTAATCTCTTATAATTATTGATTTGCCCAGAATCCACTTTAAACAATAATAGTGGGTAATATGCTGAATTTTAGCATATGAATACTTCGAGGAACGTCTTAAATATTTTCATACTTTAAAGCAACTGATCGTTTGATACAAATAGTTCAATCTACCACATAAAGCCAGATGGTGAAATTGAAAATAACAACTTACCATATAATTGGCCCCAAAAAGTGATTTACTGGAAACATCCACAATTAGGGTAAAGTTGCATGTACTTAAATTTATGTATTTCACTAACAGTTTCAAGAGGGGATAAAAGCAATGACCCCTTACCTTTTTTTTTGGGTGAGGACACCCAGCTGTGGGGGACGGCTGGCCGTCCCCGGGGACGCCCCAAAAAAGGGGACGTCCTGGGGATGGGAGGCCATAGGCCTTAGCCGTCCCGGGACGTTTCCCAGCCCGTCCCCCAAAAAGGGGGACGGGGGGAAACGTCCCCCTTGCCGCCCCCCCGTGCTGGGGGACGCAGGAAACGGGGGGACGCGTCCCCGTGGAACACTGTTTATAATCAAGTTTTAGACCCCTCCCACCTAGCCTAGTGTATGTGAGCTACCTACAAAAAAAAGTCTACATGCAGGTTAATTAAATCCATAACTTCAATCCAAGGAAGCAAATTAGGGCAGCAACTAAGTCTTATTCTATCATCACAAAAAATAATGAATAGGGGGACCAATAGCAAAAAAATAAATACTAGGAGCAGCAAAGATCGACACCAGATCCATGTCAAAAAGATCTAGATGTTCATTATGTGGTCAAAATTACATAAGCCCTATAGGTGCAAAGTTAGAGTAGATATCTAACATGGTCGCAAAGTTGGGGATTACATGCAACATCAACGGGCAAGGTGAAACCACAATATCTAATTCCCAAAATGTGTTTGGTAGTGAAGCTTACATTTCTTCAGGTGGGGAATCAATAACCAATCTTGGTAGTAGATTCCCTACTATACTTGTGAATGTATACGACTACTTAAGCAAGACTAATTATTCAAACCAAATTCAATACATAAAAAATGAAATCCAATTGACATAAATTTTGAAATACATAAAAGATATAAATATATTTGTAATTTCATTTATTTAAATAAAAATGCAAAATATATTTTAAATTCTAATATTCTATATGTAATTGTTAAATAATAAACCTAAAAAAAAGAGTTTAAAGCCTTAGATTGTAATTCAAATTATTAAAATAAAAATAGTTAAAACTTAGAAAATATCAACTGAATTTAAAAAACCAATATGTTGAAAGACAAAAAATATCCTAACAAACTTATAAGAAAGAAAAAGCTTAAAAAAAAAGAAAGAAAAAACTTAAAAAAAAAGCTAAGGCTTTATTAAGAGGATGTAAAATAGGAATTAAAACATAGAGAATTGGCCACTTCAATGGCTAGTCCAACTGGCCCCTTGCCTAGTGTTGCACGACACTCTCTTGCTTTGGCCATTGTCTTGCTACTGACCACCACCGATATTTTCCTACACCAGGGCATCACTATCATTTTGTCATAGGTTGTGATCCTTGTGTCATCCATTCTGATAAGGGAATTCACCATGGCCCTCTTGACATTGTGCGGGAAGTTTTCATCTTGGAGAAGGAACAAGTTGCCCTTGTGGCCATTGAAGACTTTGTGGAATGTGGCGGCTGTTAGTGGAGATGGCTATGAAGACATATGTGCTCATCCAAACTTGCAAACATCTACAATCGTTTGCAAATGTGTTGTCTAGAAAAAAAAACTTTAGGGTTTTACAAAGCTTTTTGGTTGCGGACAATTTGATATTGCAAATTTCAACAATTTTGTTAAGGTCTTCATGGAAATAGTCAATCTTTGAATTTCATCTAAAAAATTTGGCGAATCTTGTGACATAGGATACAAGTATTAACCACTACACCTCTCTTTGGTGTTTGTAGGGAATCAACAAGGGTTTTGTGAGTTTTGGATCTTGGTCATGGGCAACACAACACTATCATTCAATTGTGAGTGGAGTGGTACTTTTATGGGGCTTGGGCATATTACACAATTGATAGAAACAACCTACAATAAAACCTCATTTGATCTAACACAAAGCCATGAGTGTTTACTAGGGAAGTGGTTTAATGTCCAAGAGGTTGTAGGCTATATGGGACAATGTTATTTATCCAATCTGTCTTAAGCCACCCAAACTCCAATTATCGAATGTGGTGTACAACCCTTCCCCCTTCTGTATTCGAATTGTGGGCCTCCTATTTGGAGTAACAAAGTCTTTACCATTAGGCCCACTCAAGTTGTACAAATGTCACTACTTACCAAAATGATCATAAGGCATTTCAAGTTCCCTGATGTATGGCCAAATTGATGGAGAGAGATAGCATCCTTCTTCATGGAATGGGAACCTTATGAATGGTTTAAATGGGTTTGTAATTACCATTCACCACCCCAAGTCTTCCCACATGGCAAGTGCTTGCCAATAATATGATAATACACTATGATAGTCGCTTAAAGAAGTGACTACACTAGATTGTGATAGAAGATTTAATGTTTGAGTACAACTAACAACATCTTTAACTATCTAGGACTTTGCTAATTGACACAGTACCAACAACTGGAGCTCTATATCAGTAGATTGAGGGAAACCATTTGACATGAACTTTGTGTGCACAAACTCTTTATGTTAAATAAAGTTAATGCAATTGATGTTGGATATAGAGAAGAAGAATTGAGTGGTTCGGTGAATACATCAAGGGCAATAGTCAGGAGAGCATGATAAAGTTCCTTTGAATGCAACTATTGGGAACTTCCTCGATTATCATCTTAATGAGTGGAGAAGAGAGAAAAAGGATTGCATTATCATTGTGATAGCAAGTGGTTCATCAATCATAAATATGAAAAATTTTTATAATGTCATTAGGATATGAAGTCATAGAGGAATAAGCGAATGAGGAGGAAGGAACTGAGGAAATCATGGCAGAACAAGAGCAAGGTAAGAATGAGGAAGTTTCTAGCATCAACTAATATACATTGTATGGAATTAGTGCAGTCCAAACACCCAAGGTTGAAGCTATATTGAAAAGCAACAGGCTGTGTTATTAATATATTTGGGGAGCACACATAAAATAATTTTTGAAACATTAGTAACCACTCTTAATTGTTTTGCATTCCTCATCCAACTTCAGTCATGGTAGCAAATGGTAGAACAATATCTTGTGGAGGGAAATGCCTCTAGCATGTGGAAAATATTTCCAATAGAAATTGTAGGCGGACGAGTTGGCACATGTGTATGAACTTCATTCCTCCATGAATGCAAGCGCAAGTCAATATGCTTGAATGTTGTGTAAACAGATTTTTCCGTATGTGTCATAGATTATTGTAAGTATTGTTCTTACATAGTGTTGCAACATGTGTATACGTGGCAACGTATATATATGTAATAAATATAATGTATGTGTTGAGGGGTAATTTTGATGTTTCATGTATATGGTAGTTCAGTGGTAATTGGGTATTTGCCAACCATCTACTAGTTCCAATGATATCCATATGTATGCCATCTATCTTGGTTGATGTAAGTTGGAGGATGTTGGTTGAGGCATTTTTGTTGCTTGTGTGGTTTGTGTGTTACATGCTTTTGACCAGGTGAGGTATTATAGATGATTGGAATATGAAGGATGCATGGTGTGTGTGCCACGTATTTACATGTCTTTGTAGGTTCTTCCCATTGCGCATCTTTATTTTTATATAAAGGAATTATGTTATCATGTGTCACATTCTTTTTCTCGAGTCAAAATTCATAAACAAATATAAAGAGAGATGGGCACAATAGAAAGAACATGTACCAATGCACAATCAATGAATGTTTCAAGGCATGAGTCTTTATTCATATCAATTGTCCAAGCAAGTACAATAATATCAATAGGGAGAATTCAAGAGAGTGCTCCCTTTCCAATGCCATACATAGCATGCATAGTCATGGAGGGAAGGGGGTTTGGAGGCAATGTTTGTCTTCACTTCTAGACCACTTTAACAAAAAATAGTGAAAATATACTCTTTGGCAATACATGACTAATCTATTCAATGGCATGAGCTCAGTGGTTAAAAATGTGGTCTCCCAAATGCATAATTGCCCGTTGTAATACCACTATGTGGTTTGTTGAAATACTGCAATAATGTGGTCATGATGTAATATAGATGGTGCCCGCTTCAATCCCATATAACCAATTGAAGAAAAAAAGGACTAATCCCAAGTACGCAATGCCATTTATTTCTTCATTTATTCTAAATATAAAACACGATTAAGACATTTGGCTTAAACATTTTCTCTATCTATATCTATCTGCCATTTGTTTCTTCTTTTATTCTAACTATAAAACATCTCAAAGACTTGTGACTTAAACATTTCTCTATCTACATCTATCCCCCTTCTACACTTGTCAATGACCTTACCAATTGTCCAATTGAACCACAAGGTGGGGAATAAGCCAATGGCCTAAACATTTTCTCTGTCTACATCTACCCTCTATAGTTCATACTTTGTAGCAACATTTTTCGCACTTCAATTTTTGAAGTTTGCTCGCATATAATTACATTAAACATCTTCAAGTAGGGCTGGCCACATTAAGTATCAAATTATAAAAGGTGTCTTAAAAAACTCAAACCATGAGAGGTAGCAAAAGGGGGGAAGGTGATTTATGGAATTCCCAAAGCTAGTCTCAAAGTATCAACCTCTTCTTTGACCAAGGAGACCTGTAGAGGCAACTTTCTTTGTGAAGAAAAGGGCTAGGAATGGGTATCTTTTCCTTCTTGAAGCACAAGTGAATTTAAAGATGACCTCGAGATGAAGCGGGTTGGTTGTAGTAGTAGTAGTAGGATGTAAGGTAGTTTCTTTAACATCATGGAGGATGTTGTTTACCCAATATATGGTTATCCAACCATACTCCGGTTATTGAAGCATGGTGTACAACCCTAGCCCCCACAGGATTCGAACCTTAGACCTCTATTCAGAGTTCCAAAGTCTCCACCGTTAGGCCACTCAAGTTGTACTTAAATTTATTTCCTGTTCACAGCCTGTAAGCCAGTCATCTAGATATTATCGTCACTAATATAATTTATTTGTTAATGGAGCTTGTACAATGCACTGAAGGACCGAATGCTTGCAGCAGATCATATGCTTAAGCAAAATACTGTGAAACCTCCTAATGTATGCCCAATCAGTAGGTTCCAAACTTAGTTCCATAATCTGACCCATAAGGAATTGTTGGTGTAATAATACAATTAAAACCACATCTTCCAAGGGCATATCCTACAAGTGTATCTTAAAACATTGCCATTCAAGAACATAAAGTGTGTTATATCCCTTGCAAAGTTATGACAGAATAGATTGGATAATTGACCTCCAAAACAAGTCCGTGACATTGTGATTTCAGCCATAGTGTCAAAACTTGGACTTGACTCGAACTCAACAAGCTTTTTTTTCAACCTGGAATTGATCTCAGGGCAAATATTAGGAAAAAACTTGATAATGATTCAAAATCAAGGGAAAAAGTATATAGTAGATTTATTAGAAAGAGACTTACCAAGGGTCAAAATGGCTCGGTTGGTGTCACTTGTCTCGTAAACTTGTTTAATACTTGTAGACTTGAGTCTCAATGGTATGATCTCAACATGTGTGTTATTGAAAGAGACTTGGGACTTAGAAAGTGCATTTTGGAGGTATTAAATATTATGAACTCTTACTAACGTTGACATTAAGCTGCCTATTGTCATAGAGAATAGAGCAAGCGCATCCAATTGTCCTTGCAAAGCCTCAATGAATTGTGCAAAGAGAACCACATCTAAAGTGAAGAGGTAGTATGAGAATTAAAACATGTAAAAAGGGGCATTTATTGTTTGCATGAGTGTGTTGCTGAACGAAGTCCTCAAGCTCATAGAAACATGTCCTAAAGTGACTTGGCTAAAGAGGAAATCCCTGCTTAACTCCCATAGTACTTTGAATCTCAAATAAAAACCTATTGATTGCTCATACTTGACCAACCATTACTTGATAAAGTATCGTGAGAGCTATTGCAACGAGCTTGAAGATGCGAACATCCTATACTTTATGAAATGGCAAGTAGTGAGAAATTGTATCAAAGGCCTTTCTAAAGTCAATGAAACAACAAATGACTTTAGATTACCTATCTTGAGCCTCCTTAAAAATAGCATGGAGAGTAAAGATATGATCTATGCTACAAAAACCTATCTGAAAACCAGCCTGTCCTCTAGCTTTGGATCTGCTGCTCTTTAGCTGTTCAAAGCTTTCATATCAAGCTTGGTGGCATATAATTTAGTAAACTTGTGCCCAATCATAGTGGCCTTGTAATGGTATGTAAAGTAGCTATTATCCATTGTTTGGGGTCAATAGAATTCTTCTTTCATTTGCAGCCTTTGTAGAATGATCTTAGCTATTATTCATTCTTTGGTTGTCATAAGAATTCTTTTTTATTCACAGCCTTTGCAAAAATATCTAAAATGTTAAAGCATTCAGTATTTATATCATAATGTTTAGACTTTCCCTGAGTCTGCTAGTGTAGAAATAGAATGCAACACACTACAATATAATTCCATAATAAATATATAAACAAACTGCACAATGGGAAAAATTTACAGATCCATGTGGATACACTGCATACTTCACAACCTAGTTATCTGTAATACATCATGGTCTGGTCAAAAGCGTAGAACACAGAGATGTGTCTTGAGCATTATCAACCAACGACATACTTCAATGAACTCCTCTTCACCACACACCACCAAGGTGAATGTTGTACACAGTTATTATGGGATTGATAGGCAGTTGGCAACTGCCCAACTACCATCGAACTACCCACATACATCTAAACATTAAAATATCCCATATCCCATAACATTACATAATATTTATTACAAGTTCTCGTATGTCTATGTTGCCCCATACACACATATGACAACACATACATATGCCAAGTCTATTTACACAACAATAAGTCATAACCCACATGGCATATATGTTTGTGCACTCATGCACTCATTCGTTCATGTAGATGTGCACTCATTCATGTGTCAAATAATTTGCCTTTATCTCCCCCATCTTAAACTTGTCAGCATCCTCATCGACAAATGTGAAACAATCACTAGGTAGAAGCACTAAACGCACTACTCAAATCACTTGCCACTCTCCTCCTTTCTGTTCCATATATCTTTTGCAACTAGTCTCATCGCACATCTCAGGTAGCACAACAGTTTTCACCAAATGCTTGGTACACCTTTTGCAGCTAGCCATGTTATAACAATGCGAGTAACACCCATTGCTGCCTATGTTGAGGGCCAAGCGAGCATAAACCCCCTTTTGCAACTGGCCATGTTATAACAATGTGAGCAACACCTATTTCTGCCTATGTTGGGGGCCAAGCGAGCATAAACCCCCTTTTGCAACTGGCCATGTTATAACAATGTGAGCAACACCTATTTCTGCCTATGTTGGGGGCCAAGGGGGTGGAAACCCCCTTGTAGGGTCAATGGCCCAATCACTTAATCCTTCTGTTTGGTCCCAAGCTCGACTTCTTTTTCTCTCTTCTGGACTACCTCTTCCTTGTGCTTGCAACAACTCGGATAACCCCTTCTTGAATGCAAATGAAAGCCCCACTCTTAGCTAAATGGACTACTTAGAAGACCCTTGGACAACCCGCTTGGATGAGTCCCACATGGGGCTCATTGTGCATGGATGGAAAACGATGTGCACGGTGCAAGGACAGCATATGACATGCATGGTGCAAGGATGACAAACAACGTGCATAGTGCAAGGACGATAGATGACATGCATGGTGTATGGATGGTCAAGGATGTGCACTTGGACAACAAATAATGTGTACAATGTAGGGATGGTTGACAACATGCACCTTGATCGACTGATGATGCTTGGATGGTCAAGGGCTAAGTTACTAGGTTCAGGTTCATGTTTGAGTTTGACAAGGATAAAAATCGAAAAATTGTCATTGAAAAAATTAGCTACAAATTTTGCCATGAAGCTTGAATAAATAAATAAATATGTTTACTAAAGTAAATGTCGGAAAGAAATATAAATATGTATAGAGAAGTTCATATTTCATAAATGCAATTGACTTGTAGATGCCTATATTACTTGCCCCAAAATCATTTTGCAATGTTGAGATCATTTTAACTTATTCTTTGGTAGTTTTGTTTCAACCTTTAGTTTTTGTAGATGCAGTAGAATAGAGTCAAGTACATGTGGGAATGAAAGAAAAAAAATGAGACAACCCATAAGTTTTTTTTCCCCTTTTTAATTTTATTTTTCATTGGTTGCTTTTTATTTAATTATGATATTTGAATTTGTTCGTAAGTTAGAAAATCACCCGTGTTTGAGAATTTCTGATAAAATTTGCCAAATCTAGTAACACTAGCCAAGGGCATGCACCCTTAGATGACTTACGGTGTGAACGATGCATGTATGACATCGACTAACTTGTGCAAGGATGGCAGATGACGACCTCGCTTTGTGCAAGGACAATAGATGATGTGCATGGTGCACAAGTAGACAACTAACTACATGCACCCTTAGACAACAAATGACATGCACCCTCTAACACCAAATGCCATGTAGCCTCGGATGATATATGGGTGTCCACCCTAGGATGGACAGGATCATGCACAATGCATAAACTACCAAGGGTCTGCACATCGCATAGATGATAAAAAATGCGTATTCTACACGAATGACATATGACTTGCACATTGCAAAGGCTATAAATGGCAATGACCATGCTTTGTGCATGGATGGTAGATGGTGTGCATGTTGCATATGAACAACAAAAGGTGATGTTCATGCTTTGTGCATAGATGGTAGATGGCATGCATGTTGCATGGATGATAGATGATGACATGTTTCGTGCAAGGATGATAGACAATGTGCATGTTGAACAAATGATAGATGATGACCAAATGCTTTATGCAAGGATGATAGATGACGTGCATGCTACACAAATGGTAGAGTGATGACATGCTTTATACAAGGATGATAGATAACGTGCAGGTTGCATGAACAAGAGATGCTGTGCAGGCTTGAACGATAAATGAAGTTGACACACTTACTGCAAGGACGACAAACAATGTGCATGTTGCACAAACAACAAACGACGTGCATGGTTGTATTACAAGTGACGATAACATGCCCTGTGCATGAACAATAGACTCAAACAACAATTACTTAAATGTAGTTGTGGACAACTTGAAAATACCCTTGTATGACTTGCACGACGTGGTAAAACCATTTTGCTGTTCGAATATGCTTTTCATATGGCTTGCTTATTCACTCCATTAGCACTTATTACAACAAACAAATGCTTAAATAACAAGGGTTTGTACTCAAACGACATACCTTTTATTGTAGCCCTTATGTCTTAGACGACATATGCAAGGGTTTGGATGATAGTGAGCTTTCTCCAAACGTCAACTTATTTTCATAAGTGAGACAACAAGGTCTTATGTTAAAAGTTCAAACAATGTCTTCGACGTCCTAGATGGCAAATATTGTGCTCAAACAATGTAAAATTGCTCTCAAATGCCATGAATAAATCAAACTATACGGGTGAGAGTGTGGTGGTCTTTTTTCTTGCCAGATGACTCTCTTTCTTCTAGACTCTCTCTTTCCCAGATGGCCAATTCTATGCTGCAAGGGTCTGTGATTATCCTTGTTTGCTTGGGGCAATGTTTGAAAACCCTTGCACCGTTTGAATCTGCTTGGCATTGGCTTGGATGGTTGGTTACTCTTCCTCCTCATTGGCTGTTTTCTGTGTGCAACCTTGAAACCCTTGAATTCCTCCTTGTCCACTCTAAATCTCTTTTTTGATCTCGACTACACAATTTCTCCCATTTGCCTTTAGATAGGTTGCTGGTTTCAGCTTTGTTCTCATCTGTTTGTAGAGAAAAAAATTCAAAATAAAAAATACCATGATTTCCCAAGGTTTCCACCTTCATGTCTGAGTTAGAGGTAGATGTCTTTGGTTGTGTCTCTGTCAGCAACATTGGCATCTACACAACTTGTTGTGCGTCCATCACGACATCCTCTACTTCCTCAACTGTAATCAAGTCTATAGTGTCCTTTGCTTCTTGTTCGGGGCTTTGATTATTTTGATTGTTCTCAAACCTTATACATACAATTGGGTCGCCTCAACTTGCAGTATGTTGGCATTCTTATGGGACATGCCCCTACAGATGACATCTATGGCATTGAATAATAGGTCTTCCTTCAATGGAATATACTTAATTTGCCTTCGACTATTGCCTTAGGAATTGTCATTTACTACTATTGGCACCTCCTGTTGGAATAGTCTCCCTCTATATTGTGTATACTTGTTGAGTGTTCTTTAAATTCAAGGGTATTCTTTTGAAAAATGTTCTTTCTCTTGACAATTATTGTAGACTGGCAATATTCTTGCTTTATGAAGCTCATTCTTTGGGTCACACTCATTCTCTGAGTTATTGCTTTTCTTGTTCTCATCTTTAGAGTCGCTGTTGTCACTCATTTGTGGAGTCACTCTCGTTGTTGGAGTCACTTTCATCTTTGAGATTGTTGACTTTCCAACCCCAACAATGTCAAGATGATGTCTTCGCATTGCTTTTCAAGTTCATGGCTTGCTCAAAGGCCTCTTGATATGACATCATAGGGATCACTGTGCTCTTCTTCTTATACAAAGGAGGAAGGTCCTCCATGAACCACCTCTTCTTCAATGGGTTTAAGATTACCTCCTCCAAAAGGGTGACCAACCTGTTCAACATGCGGTTGCAGGATTGAACAAACTTCTCTCACTTTGTTCTATTCTATAGATTTAAGCAATGACCTTGCCGTCATTGTGGAACAACCTGAATTCCTTTCTAAAGGCTTCTTGCAACTCCTCGTACTTGCCCTCTAGCAATTCCATGTACTAGTCTATTGTGATTCCACACAGTGTTGTGGGAAGTAACCTCCAATCTACTTTACTCATTTTCCCATTGGCCTTCTACATTGTAAGGCTAAATTTCTAATGTCTGAATGGGTCCTCAATTTCTCCACCATGAAATGTGGGACACTTACATCATGCCAGAATTGGTTGTTGGCATGATCAATTGATTCAACATAGGTAATAGTTGCTTACATGTCTCACGCTCATCACATGCATTGTTGGATGCACCGCATTGCATTTGTTCCCATGTTGGACTCCTATCTCTCACATTGTTCGACGCATCAATCTTCAACTGCTCCGATGTCGAACTTATGTTCGATGTGCTATTGGATGCGCTAGATTGTAGTCCCTCCGATGTTGGACTCTCATCGTGTTCACCATCAGGCAAACCATTTTGTAGTTGCTTTGATGTTGGACTCCCATTTTGCACACCATCCCATGCACAACCTAGTTTAACTGCCATCAACCTTTTTTGCCAAACTAGGTTTTCTTTATTGTCAGACTCATCACTTGGCCTTTGTCATGACTTGCATTGTCATGCATGCCTTCGTCACACCATGAGTTGTCATGGATGCCTGTGTCACTCTGTGCATTGTCATGCATGCCTTCATCATGCCATGCATGGTCACATATGCCTTCGTCATGCCATGCATTGTCATGCATGTCTATGTCATGCCCTTCATCATGGACAACTCCATTGACATGATCTCGCTCGACATACAGACTTTCATCATGCCCTTTGTCACAAACACGTTAATTGGTACACACACCACCACACCCTTCCTCACACCCTTTGTCACAGACATCTTTGTTGGTTGGACACTTGTTAGCATGCATGTCTTTGTCATGCCCTTGTCACGGATGCCTCCGTTAGCATGACCTTTGTCGGCATGCCCACCTTTGTCACACCATGTGCCATCATGCACACCTTTGTTGCATCGTGCACATCATTGATGACTTCTTCAGTTGGCCCTTTGTTGGCGTCAACGAACGAGTCTATATCACTTTCTATTGTAGACTCCAAACTTCTCGCCTCTTCAAGGGGCAAGGGCACATGTAGACTACGTTGCTTGTTGACCACACTGTAATCACCCCATTGTTGTCGTTGCATACCTTTTTGAGTGAGATGCTTGTTACAACTCCTTATCACCAAGTTCAATCCAACTTTGTACAAACAATGACACCAATATATGGAAATGTAATGCAACACACTACACTATAATTCCATTGTAAATACATACAAAACGTAAACAATGGAAAATACTTTTTTATGCATCTGGATACATTGCCCACACATGTATTCTTCACAACCTAGTTATCTACAATACATCATGGTTCAATCAAGCACACAAAATAGAGACTTGTCTTACCTTTATCAACAAACATCTGTCTATGAACAACTCCTCGACATACACCTCGACCATGGTGAATGTCATACATATAGTTATTATGGGTCCAATAGGTGGTTGGCAATCACCCAACTACCACCGGACTACCCTTATACATCAAAACATTAAAAATTTCCATAATATTACATAATATATATTACCAACACTAATATTTCTATGTCGCCATGTACATATATACGATAAGACTATGTTGTAGCACTATGCTGAGATTCCCAACAATGGAAAAGTGGAATGATAGACTCAGAAACCAATCAAGACTGCAGTCATAAAATCATTCTTACAGTCATAAGACATGCTGTCCAATACAACAGTCACAAGACAACAACGGTGTCACTTGTACAACAGTCTGCTCAATGACGAGACACTGTATGAGACGGTCTACTGCATGAGATGGCATGCTCCAAGCATAAGATGGTGCAGTGTATGACAGTCTATTTCTTTATGTTTGTATGACAAGCAACTTGTACGATAATCACATGTACAATGCTTAGATCCTTGCCAATACAATGCTGTCTAGATTAGATGGCAATATGCTGAGACTTGAATACCAACTTGTATGACAATCTCTGCTTATGGGTATTCGGCACCTAACTCCTTGCTTATCTGTCAATGGTTGTCTATCCTTGTATCCTGCAAAGTACAATGAATATGCAATACAATGCAGCAGATAACCATACCAACATACACAAGAACAAGTGGAACACAATTGGAATCAAATGTATGGCATTAACTTGGCCTGTTTGGCACTTGCATTACAAAATCATGGCAGAGACGTCAATGCTTGCAAACGGCATATACAACATATGCAGGAATAATTCTTTCTCCTATGCACTCTCCACAATGTGCATACATATCCCCATAGTCCTGAATGAAAGAGGGGGGTTCTATTTATTAACAGCCCTGGGCCGTTGCATACAATGGTTTCCAGGACACCTCATTACCACTGCCACCCTATTCGGACGTACAATAAACCTCATTTCATAACCTTATGAAACCTTATAATATTTGCACTTTATCAAAACTTAGACCCAAATTACATTTCGTTTGCATTTACATTTCATGTCACTTCATTTCATTCTAATTCTTTTTACAAAATTCTAATACAAAATTTTACTCACACTGCAATGCATATTGTACTTTCTCTTCATTTTATGGGAGGCCGATTTGCTGCCTACATACGTGACTACTTACACACGGCAACTTTATTTACACAACAAAAAATCATAACCAACATGGCGCATATGTTCATGCGCTCGTGCTTTTGTGCATTCATATGTTCACATAGATCTGCACTCATTCATGTGTCAAATAGTCTGCCTACAACAGGTACTAACAAGTTGGTGAGCTGAGTGATCCCAACCAAATCATTTTGGCTTGCCAAGTCTCTTTCTACACAATCTTTTATATTTTATGTTTTTCTTATTTGCTTAGTCATTACCAATATTTCCCTTGAGTTTTGCTGCAAACTTGAATCCAGGTTGGAAAAAATAAAAAAGTAGGCTTCACCACAATTTATATTTATAGAAACATTGGACAATTCCTTACAATCTTTTTGGTTTTGTAATTCTTGGATTTAGATTCTAGAGCTTCTAGAAAGTTCTAGATTTCTGGATTTGAGTTTCCAATATTTGTGGGAATGTGGTAAAAAGTTTGCAGGTGTTTAGCTTACTGACTCTTTTAATATTTTGATTCAGAAATTCTATACACCCGCACACACCCACCCACCCACCCATATTAATTGGTTATATGGGATTGGAACAGGCCCCACGTGTATTATATCATAAACTGCATTACTGCAGTTTTTCAGTGAACTGCATATTAGTATTACAAAAAACCATATTATCATGGCACCCATGGGAATTGAATCCTGGTGGGTTCTTTGTGAGCCGAACATTCTCAACAATCGGACTTGAACTGCATGGGCTAGAACTTTTTGAATATTGAATTTATGAATTTCCAACAATTTTTGGTAAATCTCTAGATAAATTAAATATGCTATTTATTCGAGAATATGTTCCCAAGAATTTGCATATCCTGACCATGGTGTTTAAATATCCTGGTAAACCGTAATATTATAGTGATCTATAAAATTACTAGATATTTTTGTGTGTTAATTTTGGCAAAGCATATAGATCATGTATTATTCCCATTATTATGAAAATACTCTCCGTCATTGACAAGTTTCCACTGAACTTTTGAATGATATGGTTCTAGAAAACCTAGATTTAGAGCCCAATCATAAATAAATCAACTTCGCCAACAAGTTGTGATTAACATCTTTATTAACTTGGTATACCATAGTTTTGAAATTTTGTGACACAAGGAATACTATAATGAAGCTTAACAATAATTTTAATTAGTAGTCTAAAGAAATTACTCTACCCAACAATCTGCTGTCATATTTCTCAATATTTAGTTTGCAGAAACTTGTCTTAAGGCTTTCCAGATCATTGGATTGAAGATCTTTGTTGGTTTGAAAAGCATTATTATAAATGGAATGCAGATCTTATACTTCAATTCTAAGACTCTTTCCCTGAAACTCAGAAAATTCATGACTAGATGTAGCCTGTCTGTATTTATATTGCTATTCAGAATAATTAAACTAGTTGGGGTTATGCTAAGAGTCTTACCATATCTTGGTGTGAGAAACTTACCTTTGCTTTTTCTAACATATATTGGAACATGCCATTTATGTTTCCAAGTATTATTACGAACACTGGTGTTAATCAAGAAGCTGACTTCTTTCATTCGTACTTTAAATTCTTGTCAAATTTTCAGTATCTTGCTATGTACAAGAGGTCTATCCAAGATCCAGCTGGTTTCTGGTCTGATATTGCATCTCAATTTTATTGGAAAGTTAAATGGGGCCAAGAAGTTTGCTCTGAAAATTTTGACGTGCGCAATGGACAAATTGAAATTGGGGTAAGTACAGGAGAAATCCAATATTTTTGGCCTAACAATCAAATTAGCTTTTTTACAGGAAGAAAAATCCCATTTATTTCTGGGCCATTTTAATCAGTGCATTGCTTTTTACTGTTCTTGATTTTGATCAATCTATCTGTAATGTACAAAAACTGTAGATTGAAAATATTTTGAATTTATGAGATATAATCTGACTGTAACTTTGTCATCAGTGGTTCAAAGGTGGAGTTACAAACATATGCTATAATGCATTAGATAGACATGTTGAGGCTGGAAAAGGCAATGACATTGCAATTTACTGGGAGGGCAATGACCCTGGTTGCGATGGATGTTTAACATATAATGAACTGCTCATGAAGGTTTGCCAGGTATAAGTTTCTTCCCCTTTGGTTTGGTATGATATGCCAATTTTATTGAACATAGTAACATACAAACTTTAACTGGATGACAATACATCCGTATGTTGCCATGTGTCTTTTATTTGAGAAGAATCATATGCTACTAGTGGCTGTTGGTGGGTGGTGGACTCAGTCCTAAAGTATCTGGGAACTGTATTTCTGGCTGTGGCATGTTCCTATTCTCCATGTTCCATTCTCCTTTACATTTAGGTCCATAGGGCATATGAAGTATTCACACTAGGGGAAAGTAATAGATCAGGTTAAATCCTCTAGACACAAATAGCAGAGTGCACAGATAGGGTACTTTATTGCTGAAACTGAAAATGATTGGTTGTGTCCGGTGTGGAGACTAACCATCAAAGAAACTGGCTCAGAGTGGTTTTGTTCTTTCTTAAAGAATAAAACATGTGAAAGTGTGCAATAAACTATGAATATCTAATTTAAAGTAGTTCAGAGTGAAGTCTTGAAGGAAGAGCAACAGATCTATTTCATCATTCATTGGTTCATGATTTTCTTTTAAATCAGCCTTTTGGGGAAAAGATGTAGTCAATCCTAGCCTATGAGAGACAACCTCACAGATCAGATATTCTGTCAGGTGTACTATTTGGTTTTGATTAATGCCAATTGTTGCAGATGCCATGTGGGCATGTTCAGATGCACTACATGTTGCTGCTTTTGCGACACATTTTATGTGTTAATGGATCATATAGGCTTGAGCATGTTATGAATCATATATATTGAATACATGCGATGTTAGGAGACGTTTTGTACAAGAAGACAAATAGTACAAGGTCATGTTCGTGAAAGGGATATACCTCCCTTTTCTACCAATAGAAGGTAAGCATCTTTTAGTGAGCCACTAGGGCTTTTAATATACTATACTAGGAGGATGGAGATTAGCATATACCAAAGTTGCTAAAGCATCCATTAAACAGGACACATTGTTAGTTAAAAACTTAAAATATTTTACCTACAAGCAGAAAACACAATGACACAGAAAATTACAGTAACACAGAGATTTTACGTGGAAACCTGGAATGTGTAGGAAAAACCACGGGGAAATGGCTGCTTCTTTATTTTATCGATTTCAGCAAACTTTACTTTCCTAGAACTTGTTTACATGCAAGGGGTCGTTCCCCTTTTATAGATAAATGAAGGAATGCTCCGAAAACTGTTCGTTTCCTCTCCTAAAGGCAGAACTCCGATAATTGTTCATTTTGTCTTCTAGAGCTACACGTCTTGCGACTACTTGTCTGGAGCTGGACGTCTTGAACTACGTGTCTAGACGTCTAGAGCTAGATGTCTGGAACAACCCGTCTAGACGTCTACAACTACTCGTTTGGACGTCTGCAAGTAGATGTTTGTAGCTAGCTTTTGTTGAAGAATATCAGAGATCTGAATAGTGACTTCATCTCCTAACATTCTCCCACTTGAAGTCAGTATACATGAATTCTTTGCCTATGTTTTTCCATCCAGTGCCAATTACCCAATGCTGCCCTTATTGCATTTTCAGCAAGCCCAAAGAAGTTTTGCACGACTCAAACTTCTCTATCTTGACCAGCTTTAAAAGCATATTTGTAGGATTCACTTTGGTATCGATTTTCTGCAGTAGGATCCTACCTTCTTCCACTACAATTCTTATAAAATGGTACTTAACATCAATGTCTTTTGTGCAATCATGAAATGTTGGGTTCTTCACTAGCTGAATAGCACTTTGGCTATCACAATGCAACATAATTTTCTCCTGCATTATCTTGAAGTCACCCAACAATCGCTCTAGCCAAATTGCCCCTTTTCTGGCCTAAGTCGTTGCAATATATTCCACTTCAGTGGTTGATAAAGCCACCACAGATTGCAACTTAGAAGTCCAACTCATAGCTCCACCAACAAGAGTGAAAGTATATCCTGTAGTGGACTTTCTCCCATCTCTATCTCCACCATAATCAGAATCCACAAAACCTATATTATTTGATCCGTAGTAAAGCAGCATTTGAAGTGCCTCTTAAATATCTAAGTATCCACTTCACTGCATTCCAATGCTCCTTACCAGGATTTGCCATGTACCGGCTGACAACTCTCACTTCTTGGGCAATATCCAGTCTGGTGCTCACCGTGGCATACATGAGGTTTCCTATTGCTGATGAATATAGTACACGAGACATGCTTGTCTTCTCTGCTTCTATTCTAGGACATCGATTGGAAGACAATTTTAAGTGTGAAAGAAGTGGGGTACTAACTGGTTTTGCATTTTGCATATTGAAGTGTTGCAAAATCTTTTCTATATATGACTTTTGACTTAACCAGATCTTTCTTCCTGTTCTGTCCCTGTGTATCTTCATCCCTAAAATTTGGTTTGCTGCTCCTAAATCCTTCATTTCAAATGTCCTAGTCAACTGAGCCTTAAGATCAATGATTTTCTTCATGTTGGGGCTTGCAACCAACATATCATCAACATACAACAGCAAAATAATAAAACTGCCATCATTAAACCTTTTATAGTATGTACAATGGTCAGCTTCACTTCTGCTGAAACCTTGGCTCTTCATGAAGGTGTCAAATTTTTTGTACCACATCCTTGGTGCCTGTTTCAACCCATACAGAGATTTCTTGAGTCTGCAAACCAAATGCTCTTTGCCTCTTTCTTCATAGCCCTCAGGCTGATCCATATAAATCTCCTCCCCGAGATCACCATGCAGGAAAGCCGTCTTTACATCAAGCTGCTCCAGTTCTAAATCCTGTGCTGCTACAAGTGCAAGTAAAACTCTAACAGGAGTCATCTTCACAACTGGAGAGAAAATTTCATTAAAGTCTATACCTAAATTTTGCACATAACCTTTTGCCACCAAGCAAACTTTATAGCGTTCCAACAACCCATCGTTGTTCTTCTTTACTTTGTAAACCCACTTGTTTCCAACAACCTTTCTTCCAGGTGGGAGATCCACAAGTTCCCATGTTTTATTCTTACGAAGTGCCTTGATTTCCTCCATGGCTTTCCTCCACTTTGCTGCATTCTTAGACTCTCTAGCTTCCTGAAATGAACTAGGCTCACCATCATCAGTTAACAAAGCAAAAGAAGACTGATAAACAGGAGAATACCTTTCCGGACACTTTTGTGGACGTGTAGATCTTCTAACCCAATGATCTGTTGATTGTGGCTCTTGGTCTTGTGACCGTTGTGGTTGCTCTACTTGTTGTTCTTCTTGCTGTTCTGCATGCTGATCAAAAACTTCAGCATGCTGATTTTCATATTCATCTTCGTTCATATCTACTTCAATTGGTACAACATTAGGAGTTTGTTGTACCTCCTTCCTTTGCATGGATTTTTCATCAAAAATAACATCCCGGCTAATAATTACCTTGTGGGAAGTAGGATCCCACAGTCTATACCCCTTCACTGTATCTCCATAGCTGAGAAAAACACACTTGCTTGACTTTGGGTCAAGTTTGGACCTTTTTTCTTTAGGTACATGGGCAAATGCATCGTAGCCAAAGGTATGCAAATGAGAGTAATCAACTGGCTTACAACACCAAACCTCCTTCGGAATCTGTCCATCCAACGCAGTTGTAGGTGACCTGTTAATAAGGTAAACAACTGTATTAATAGCCTTTGCCCAAAACTTTTTATCCAACATGGTTGCGCTGAGCATGCTTCTTGCACGTTCCATGATTGTGCGATTCATCCGCTCAGCCACATCATTTTGTTGTGGAGTATATGGTACAGTTTTTTGGTGCTTAATACCTTCCTGCGTACGAACTTTATCAAATTCCTTGGAGCAATATTACCCCCCATTATCTGACCTGAGACATAAAATAGGCTTGCCCAAAATTTTCTCTACTCGTGCTTTGAACTCTTTAAATTTTTGCAAAGCTTCCGACTTCTTCAGAAAATAAACCCACACTCTCCTAGAATAATCATCTATAAAAGTCAAAAAATAGATAGCACCATTTAAGGATAGAGTGGGGATTGGTCCAAATATATCCGAATGTATAAGTTGCAGAAAATCAGAACTCTTACCAGGGCTTGCAATAAACCGAACCCTCTTTTGTTTACCAAAAATACAATGCTCACACAAGTCTAAATTACAAGACTTAATCCCAAAAAGCATACCTCGGTCATGCAGAATTTTCAAATCTTTTTCACTCATATGTCCTAGGCGTTGATGCCATAGCATTACTGCATCTTGAGCATTTTTGGAATTTTCTGCTGCTGCATGGTTTGTCACCGTATCACCGCATAAACGGTATAGGGTCCCATAAGATTCTCCTTTTGCTACTACAAGAGCTCCTCTGGTAATTTTGCAGTAGTTTTTACCGAAAGTGATAGAATACCTTAGCTTTTCCATCATCTTGATTGAGAGCAAATTCTTCCGCAAATCAGGCACATGTCGTACCTCACATTACATCCTTTCTCTACCATTGTCCAACCTAATCCTTATATCCCCTCTTCCCACAATTTCTAAGGGATTATTATCACCTAAGTAGACCATCCCACCGCAGTATGGTTGATATTTGTCAAACTAGTCTCTTTGAGGAGACATGTGGAAAGATGCACTCGAGTCCAAAACCCAGGTATATAAAAAAGATCTGCTATTGCTTATACAGAAAGCCTCACATGTTGCTGTCTCTCTTGATTCTACTGTACTGGCCTCAACTGATGGCTGAATTTGCTTTTCACCATTCTTTTCCTTTTTTAATTGCCAATAGTCCTTTGAGTGCCCTGGCTTCCCACAATGCCAACACTTCCCTTTCTTCTTGCGTCCTTTAGACTTAGATCTGGATTGTGATCTACCTTGTTTACTCCTCTCGAAAGATCAACCTCTCACAGATAGGGCTTCATTGGTTGAGGGTTTCAAAGATGTTTTTCACCTCAATTCTTCTGCCAACAAAGCGGCTTCCACATCATCAAATTTTAGAGCTCCTGATGATGTATTACTGATGGTCATCATCATATAATACCAGGTGTCCGGGAGGGAACAAAGTAGGGCGATAGCTCTATCCTCATCCTCCATATTCACGCTAACTGAAACCAATTTACTAATAAGGTATTAAACTCATTCAAATGATTTGCCACAGATGAACTTTCCTTCATCCTTAGGCTATAAAGCTGTTTTTTTCAAAAAAACCTTATTAGTTGCTGATTTGTTTCATACAACTTTTCAAGCTTCTGCCAAAGGGCTTCCGTGGTCTTTTCTTCAGCAACATTGAACAAGACAGAGTCTGCTTGGAAGAGACGGATTGTAGAAACCACCTTCCTGTCCAATGTTGCCCACTCCTCATCTTTCATGCTGCTGAAGAACACAGACTTATACTGAGAGGGGGGTGAACAGTATAAGACCAACTTTTACTTTTCTTTCCCAAACAATATTATCCAATATTATCAATGACAATATCAACAATAGTAATCAAAGCAATGCACAAATCATCACACACAATAGAGATACCAATGTGGGCTACTCCACGAAGAAAATCTTTCCACTAACATATTCTCAACAAATCTCTTGGGAATCACTTCCCTATTACAATGTTTATGGACCTCTCTCCAAAGGAGACACCAATCCCCTAATGCTCTGATTTGTGGATCACTCTCCACAAGAGAACTCTTCCCCCTTTTCTTTGGTTTATGGAACTTGATCTAGGAGAACTCTTTCTCCTCAACTGGTTTGTGGATCTCTCTCCACAGAAGAACTCTATCTTCCCAGTTGGTTTGCGGATCACACTCCACAGGAGAACTCTTCCCCCTTTTCTTTGGTTCGTGGAACTTGATCTAGGAGAACTCTTTCTCCTCAACTGGTTCGTGGATCTCTCTCCATAGAAGAACTCTATCTTCCCAGCTGGTTCGCGGATCACACTTCACAAGAGAACTCTTTCCCCTTGCTCTGGTTCGTGGAACTCTATCCACAGGAGAACTCTTTCCCCTGTGCTCTGGTTCGTGGAACTCTATCCACAGGAGAACTCTTTCCCCTCTACTCTGGTTCGTGGAACTCTATCCATAGGAGAACTCTTTCCCCTCTGCTCTGGCTGATGATCTTCTAGAAGACTTGCCCCCACTGCTCTGGCTTGTGGATCTCTCTCCACAGAAGACCTCTGTCCTCACCGCCCTGGCTAATGGATCTCTATCCACTGGATACTGCTGTCCTCTGCTCTGTCACCTTCAAAGCTTGCTCTCAACTCTATCTTAGATCTTTACCAAACTTTGTCCCAAGTGTAGTATAAATCTGCTCACAAATCTCTGTCTCAAATCTGTCCTCAAGCCTTAACACAAAGCTTGATCCAATCACAAATCAACTCTGCTTAGATTTGCCCCAAGCCTTAACACAAAGCTTGAACAAATCAACAAATCAACTTTGCTCAAATCTGCCTCCAAGCCTTCTCAAAGACTTGCTCAAATCTGCCTTCAAGTCCTCTCAAGGACTTGCTCAAATCTACCTTCAAGCCTTCTCAAAGACTTGCTCAATTCTGCCCTCAAGCCTTCTCAAAGACTTGCTCAAATCTGCCTTCAAGCCTTCTTAAAAACTTGCTCAATTCTGCCCTCAAGCCTTCTTAAAGACTTGCTCAAATCTACCTTCAAGTCCTCTCAAGGACTTGCTCAAATCTGCCTTCAAGTCCTCTCAAGAACTTGCTCAATTCTGCTCTCAAGCCTTCACAAAGACTTGCTCAAATCTACCTTCAAGTCCTTTCAAGGACTTGCTCAAATCTGCCTTCAAGCCCTCTCAAGAACTTGCTCAATTCTGTTCTCAAGCCTTCACAAAGACTTGCTCAAATCTGCTCAAACACATGCTCAAAACAGCTCACAAGATATGCTCAATCAATCTCAAATCTTGCACATAATGCTATCAAATGCTTTGTCTAATCTTCAAAGTAATTCCTTTAATTTGAAGCAGTTTAGACATATTCTATTCAAAATTCGTTTAACCTCTGGAACATATAGAGAATGATGTACTCTATCAAAAACTCAATATGTTCTACTCAATCATTAAGTTTGTCGCTTTCACAAATCTGATTTCTAATGTTTGCACATTCACTTTCAATATCACTCAAAAGTTCTCACAAAGATAATTTGTTTTGCAATCCTAGCACAAATGATTCTCACTCTTTATCTCAAAACTTCCCAAAACTCATTCAGCAATACAGCCTAGATTTTTCTCAAAAATCTATCTTAAAGATTTCCAAAACCATTCAACAATGAGGTACACAAAACTTGCTCAACATTTTCAACAATGCTTATCAAACAATCCTTTTCACTCCACCTTATATTTCACACACTCATTTCAATCACTTTAAACAAAAGATGATTTGCCCATACCTCTTATTTGATTGATGAAGAATTGTCCACAAAACCTGTCTTACTCACAACCAAATCCTTTTGCCAATTCAAGGTTAGATAGCAACAGTCTATCTCAAAATCTTCACAAGAATATTCACCTCAACAAATATTTCTCCATACAATGCCAAATCACTTATACACCTTATTACTCCTATCTTAAAAATAAATTTCATCAACAAGAGTTACTAATCACATAAACAAAAATTCTCACATCCACCTTATAACTCCTTTTTAACAATAAAGCACTTTAAATAAATTCAAAGTATCACTCACTAACCCTTATGAATCCCAACTATGAGCATACACAATAATATTTATTTAACCCTCATAAATTTCAAATCATGGCAACAAAAACTTTATCAAAACCTTATAACTCCCAACTATGGCAACTAATAAAAATTTATTTAAACCTTATAACTCCCAACTATGGCAAATGCACATACCTTAATGCAAAAATCAAATGCTGTTGCCGTCGCTTGAACCTGCGACCTCCAAACCCCGTGTACCCTAACACAAGGGCCACTGCTGCGTGGGCTATGCTGCCCCACGTGAACCAAGTAGCACGCGCTCCTTAATGTCCTTCGCCGACGCAAAATTCAAAAGGTCTGCACCCAAAACACAACCTCCGTGCGGTTCGAACTCCGCACCTTGCTGCTCCCAATGTGCCGTGCAAGCCAACTCGGCTGCCACCTCACTTCGGTGGGGATAGGCGCCTTCCACGGTTTGACCTTATGTTCGCTCCAAAAATCGTGAACACCTGTGCCTTCCTTCCTCTGTCGTGTGCGAGAAATAAAACGTGCAAGGCTATTACTTCGGGCAAATATCGAATGTGCAATTCTTCCAAGGCTTAGGCTAACCTTAGCCTTATTTATACACATGCCCAATTTAATATTTGACGTCGGCTGCCTTTTTGTTTTAATTCAAATTTGGATATTTCGAATTATTATATTTAATTATAATTATTTATTATAATTTTAAATATTTAAAACCTTTTGGGCTTTTTCCTTTTAGGGAGAACCTTGCCACCATTAGTAAATATTTTAACCTTTTCCAAATTACCACCATTAATATTTTAACCTTTGCCAAATTACCACTAAGGTAATTTATAAATCCTTTTTCAAATATTATGGAGAGGTATTCCTTTCTTCTTGCTGCCTTATACCTCATATGCCATCAAGAGAAATATTCTCACAAATATTTCCATCAATTTAGGACCTCTAACCTTTTGACATTAATCAACCCTTTTGACATTAATTTCATCAAATTGGGACATCCAACCTCTTGACATCAATGACAACAAAACATGCTCAAATTTCTAACAGCTGCTTGGTTTACTCGCGACCCCTTTCAAGGCTAGGGCTTGGCCATTTTGAACCAACAAATCCTCCACCTTCATCTTCCATAGAGTGAGGTTCCTGCCATCAAATTTCTCAATCTCGAACTTGGTTACACCTCTTGTCATTGTTTCAGCTCCCATTCGCACAAAAAACTTTGCTCTGATACCTGATGTTAGTTAAAAACTTAAAATATTTTACCTGCAAGCAGAAAACACAATGACACAGAAAATTACAGTAACACAGATATTTTACGTGGAAACCTGCAATGTGCAGGAAAAACCACGGGGCAATGGCAACTTCTTTATTTTATTGATTTCAACAAACTTTACATTCACACAACTTGTTTACATGCAAGGGGTCATTCCCCTTTTATAGATAAATGAAGGAATGCTCAAAAAATTGTTCGTTTCCTCTTCCAAAGGAAAAACTCAAATAGCTGTTTGTTTCATCTTCTGAAGCTACACGTTTGGCGGCTACCCATCTGGAGCTAGACGTCTTGAACTACCTGTTTAGACGTCTGGAACAACCTGTCTAGACGTCTGGAGCTAGATGTCGACAGCTACCCGTTTGGATGTCTGCATCTAGACGTCTGCAGATAGACGTCTGCAGTCTAGACATTTGCAGCTAGACGTATGCAGACTAGATGTCTGCAGTCTAGACGTCTGCAGTTAGACGTTTGCAGACTAGACGTCTGCAGCCTAGACGTCTACAGCTAGCTTTTGCTGAAGAACATCAGACACTTGGATAGTGACTTCATCTCCTAACACACATTTGTCTTCAAAGGCTTTTATTTAGCACCATCAATTTTAACCTTACATCTTATTGATCATACAAGAGTATGGCTGTAAGTCTAAACACAAAGTGGAATCCCCAAGTAATCCCTTTTCTGTAACTAAGGTTTTCAAAGAGTGCTACATGCTGGTGTGTGAATATTTATTCCAGGCTTATTCTAGAACATAACATTAATTTCATTTAATTACTGCCTTTTGAATTTGCCCTTCCAAAGATGTGTTTGATATTCTTCTTTCCCTTGCACAAAGTTCATCTTTCGACCCAATCTTTTGAAGTCTATGCTTGATGTCTAGTACATCATAGAGATCAACTAGCCAAGGACCCTGAGTTTAGAAGAGAATGGAATAATCCAAAAGGTTTGTTCTATGATTCTATCAGGTATCTACATCTCAAGCTTTTCACTAAGTTGAGTTTTCCAATCAAATTAAATTTTTGGTCTGGTCTGTTCGTATATGCCATGTGTGTTATAGCAACTTTTCATTTTCACATCTGCAATAATTGAGCTAATGTGCTTCATGATCCTGAGCTAGTGCTAGAGAACCTTTTTACTGTATCAAGTTAAGCATTATTAGGAATGTTGCAGTTGTATTCCTTACTTCCTTGAGTTAATGCTTTATAGCTTTTTTTTCTGATAAAATTTGGAAGTTGGAATTTGCTTCTATAAACAGCTTCTTAACTTGTTGCTGCTTGGTAGACAGCCATGAAGCTTATATATTATTAAATTATCTGTTATCTGTGCTCCATAACCACTGTTACTTTCCTCATGTACTTGCTGGACTGTAGTTAGTTGATGCTTTGTTGGACTGAAGTTAGTTGTTTTTGCCAATATAATTAGTGGTGTGATTGACTTTAGTTGGTTTTATGATGGCTTTTGATTTTGGTGTGACTGACTGTGTTAGCTGTTTTGTTGGACTGAACTGTTTGGTTTGCCAATACAATTACTGGTTACTGACTTTAGTTAGTCTGATGACGGATTTTGATTTTGTATCTGTTTGCTGTTGTAATTGTTTCAGAATTTAATGTTTAGTGCAAGTGATGCATTTGCTGATGTTACTGTCTGCAATTTTGGCATCATGATGTTAGTAACTGCATCCTTTTAACTTTTACGCTGCTTTCTCCTGTCTCGAAATTCTGGTGACCACAATTCACTTCTCATGCATTCATTTTTCAAAACAGAAATAATTCTATGGCAAGGACTTCAAGGTCAATAAAATGCACTAATAGACAGTGATTATCATTTGATTTTACAAACAATGTACTGTTCTCTTCAAACCCAAATTATAGTAAAACTGCATTTGTACATCTGCTGGGTGCGCTTGTTCTTTTAAACACAATTCATACCTAACAGTTATTTTTGGGCAACTAAACCTGGAGAAATATCACAAAACAGGAGAAATAACACAACATAGGATTGCAGTGAACTAACACTGTCTGATATAATATTGAATGATCTCTAACTGAATAGGAGTCCCTCACCAAAATGATACTGAAAGATGATTTGGCAATTTAAATTACTAATCCGAATTTTACGTTGTCAGAGGATATATTGATATGTCAGTTATAATAGCGATCCCACCACTGTTTTCTGAATAATGATTGTTGTTGTGAGGGAATGCTGATTACAATTGACTATTAGCTTGAATGTCTAAAGGACAAATCATAGCTTATTGAAATTCTACAAAGTGATCGTTATTATGCTTGAGATTTCTGTTTTTGCCCCTGCAACACTCTACAACTACACTTTTAAACATTGACTCTGTATCTGATTGGTTCTCCTAATCTGTGTGTATAGCTTTCCAACTATTTGAAGGATATTGGTGTCAGAAAAGGAGACGCAGTGGCAATTTATTTGCCTATGATATTGGAATTGCCAATAGCAATGTTGGCTTGTGCTCGCATTGGTGCTGTTCATTCGGTACGTTTGACTGGATAGCTTACTTCTTAATATTTTGAAAGAAATGTGTGGGTCTTGCTTTTGTTTGAGACTTTGCTCACTGGTAATTTATATGGGCTTGACTATAATTGTTAGGTCGTATTTGCTGGATTCTCAGCAGAGTCCCTTGCCCAGCGAATCGTAGACTGCAAGCCTAAAGCAGTTCTAACCTGCAATGCTGTTCAACGGGGTGCAAAAGTTATCAATCTGAAAGACATAGTAGATGCTGCACTGGAAGACTCATCTAAAAATGGCGTTTCTGTAGGTATGGTTCTTCAGTTCATCATTTGGACTATTATAATATTTCATATAAACTCATTATGTTTAGAATTTCTATCCTTGCTTGCAAATGAATAATAACATTAACAAACTGAATAAACCAACCCTTGATCAACCATATAGAATGTCGCTTGAGCTAATCATATTACCTTCTCTCAGATGGTATTTATAACTTTATATGCTTGAATGTTTAAAGGACAAATAGCATGTCACTACTATGGAGATATGATTTTATATTGCATACGGATATTATGTATAGTTGGCATGGGCCACACATAACCTAGGGTTGATTATATTATTATATTATATTATAATAATAAGTGGGTTGAGGGTTTATAAGATGGGTATATAAAGAAGGCATATTGTCATTGTAATGATTATGGAGATCAATCATATGGAGTATTATATGGAGATATGATATTATAGGTATAGGTATATGGAGATATGATATGATATTGCATACAGATATTATGGATAGTTGGCATGGGCCACACATATCCTAGGGTTGATTATATTATTATATTATATTATGATAATAAGGGGGTTGAGGGTTTATAAGATGGGTATATAAAAAAGGTATATTGTCATTGTAATCATTATGGAGATCAATCATATGGAGTATTGTTTGTAATTGTCTTTGCCCACAAAGTGGCTTATGAGACTTTGCCCTCTCTAAGTGGCGCTCTCATCTTAGGAGATCTTGTGGAGTTTTCTTTCCTTAAGGAGTATTATTGGTGTTGCCCTACCTTAAGGGTATTATCTATCTTTGTCTCATTGTGTGGATTATTATTATGGATAATTATTTGTGAATGAATGATTTGATATTTCTGCATATTGGTGAATGATTTCTGTTAATGAGAATAATGTTTCATAACATTATACTTTGAATATCCACATTGAAAACTTTCTTTTGAAGTTGTATACAAGAATTAGTTGAAGGACACATAAATAAGATATTATTGAAAGGCAGGGAATATAGGGAAGACAGTTAGACAGCCATTGAAGTTCAACTTGAGAACAGTGAGTCATGAGGCAAAATATGTTTCTGAAATCATTGGCAATGATCCTATTTACAAACTGGAAAGCTCCAAAAAAGAATAAGCTTTGCAGCATTGAATAAGGACCACAAGAAATGTTAATAAAATGGGAAAGCAGTATTGACAGAGCTTTACATTTAGTGTTGAAAATTTGAGAGGGAAGGTAAGAACTTTATGGATGAGGTATGAGGTTAAACTCACAAGCAAGTGCTTAAACTTTAAACTTTAGAGCTAAGAGGTGAAGTTAGGATGGTAATTTTTTAATATTTTGTTTGCTATTAGTTTAAATTCAAAGAGTTCTAGAACAAACCAGAGACACAAGTGTCAATAGTCTGTCCCTTTGTACACCCTCCACAGGCCACGAAGTTGAGTTTCACTAAATCCTATGGACCCTGGTTGAAGGCAAATACACAGCAAAGAGCAAACATCCAGGCTTTGTTGGGACTAACACGCAAGTTGGAAACAACAAGGGAAGTACCATAAAGGGGCATCACAATGAAATGTGGCATGAGGTAGTTTCATGCAAATATGAACATGTGTGCATTGTGGGAGCGATGACCGACCTTAGGAAGTTACACAAACCTCCTTGAAAGGGGTCATGACATCCATGATGGGGTGCTTGTGCATGTTCCTGGCAAAAGAGGTGTGTGAGTCATACCAATGCTACTTGAGCCTGTGGCAGGGTGCAATGCAAGTGGTGAGGTCCTGCAGCGTCCACCATGCAACCTTCCATATATATGGTCTTTGCTGGGGGCTGGGAGGAACATGGCTTAAACTGGCAGCAGCCCTCTACAGGTCTGCAACAACTTTGTTTATGTTGGTGTGCACTATGAAGGCCTGTGATGGTCTTCCAAATTATTCGTAGCCTCTCATGGCACTTCTCAAGTGATATTTGAAAAATGGAGTGGAGTGTATAGTTTGTCATGAAAAATATAATAAAAAAGTAAAAAACATAAATAATACCATAGAAAAATTTGAAAGAGCTTTTATAACTTTTAGAAATGCATACAAGAACTCTTTTAAAAACAAAGCACTACTTCAAAACAAGTATGACAAAACATTACAACATTTGCACAGATCAAAGCATAACAAAAGATTATGCAAATTAAACAACATCAAGGTTAATATTGCAATTGTTGAAAAAAATTATCTTGCTTTTCTATGGTCTGGTTCATAGTTGAGAAAATCGGAATCGGGTAGTAAATCGGCTGGTTTAAAAATCGGCAAAGAATTGGAATCGGCAAAAAAAAACCGAAGAAAACGAACTTTTTTTTATTTTTTATTTTAATGCATATTACAATGAATTAACATTATGCAATTCAAATATTGCAATAAAAGCAACAATTCAAGTCAAGACATCATACAAGGCTCAAGCTTTAAGTACAAATGAAAGTGACAAAACACATCCCATATTGCTTATAATATGAAAAGATACAAAGTTAAAAGTAACAAGAAGGAAAAAAAGGTTTCATTTTTTATATGCCTGCATATGGAAACATGTAACAACAAAGTTACAATCACTTGAAAAAAAGAAAAAAATCCTAATCCCTAAACCAAAAGGCTAGGGTTTAGGGTTTAAAAATGAAACATTGACAGCTGAAAAATGGGCTTGCATACATAGTTATCAGGCAGCAATATTTACTTAAAAAGAGGAGGAAAAAAAACCCTAAACCCAAAACCCTAGGGCCTAGACTAGGGTTTAGGGTTTAAACTTCAAGTTCAAAGTTCAAAGTTTCAAATTCAAACACTAACAGCTGAAAAATGGGCTTTCATACATAATTACCAGGCAGCAATATTTACTTATTTACTTAAAAAGAGAAGGAAAAATAAACAAACCCTAAACCCAAACCCTAGGGCCTAGGGTTTAAACTTCAAAGTTTCAAACATTAACAGTTGAAAAATGGGCTTGCATACAAAGTTATCATGCAGCAATATTTACGTAAAAAAAAAAAAAAAAAACCAAAACCCTAAACTAGGGTTTCATATTTAGGGTTTAAACTTTAAACTTCAAAGTTCAAACATTAACAGCTGAAAAATACGCTTGCATAAAAAAACCCTAAATCGACCAAAGCTTGAAAAAAAAATTATTATTAAAAAAAAAAATTGCAGATTTTTTGAAAAAATCGGCAAAAAATCGCAGATGCCGATTTTTTCAAAAAATCAGGAATGAATCGCTGGATTCCTGATAGTTTGGCGATTGAATCGTTTTGCAAATGACTCCCGATTGACTCGCGCTTCCGGCGATTTTTTGACGATTTTCTCAACTAGGGTCTGGTTGTTTACCAGTGAGGGCTTCTAGGATCACCATGTTGTGAATGGAATCACCCAATGTTCGGGTTGCCCTTCAGGATCCTCTTTAAGGAAGAGATCATGATGATTGTTGCTCAAAACAATTATATTCTTCTTGTTCTTCCGATGTAGTTTGCAGAGATATCCACAGAAAGTCTCTTACCACATGCAATTATTATTTTATATCTAATACTCTATAATTCTTTTACTCTCTTTTCAATTTTATTTTTTTAAATATTATGTATAGGCAAAGGTGAATGTGAGTTTTTAGGTCACAGCCAACCTATCATGCCTCTCAGGCAGATGAGACCCCCTTGTCTAAGAAAAGGGAGAGTTTCCACATTACCTTATACTATTAGCTCAATTTTGTACCTCTTTGGGTTTTGACCTTTGGCCAAGCCTATCATAAATGGAATCTTGCTACTTCTTTGAAGCCTGAAGTACATCATAGTTATTTTATATTAGTTAACATATATCAGTATTTGTGTGTAACGTGAAATACCATAGAAATATTCCTGTAAACCATATAACGGATGCTTATTGTATTCAAATGTGTACTTATTTAAGGTAAGATACATCCTGTAGAAATCCTTAGCTGTCCCTACCATCAACACCCTTACTTTAATAAAGAAAATTAGTGGTCCCCATCACTCATTATGTTCAAAGTTGTCCTGCCTATTGAGGTTGTTAGGTAACTTTTCAATCTTGATGGTCTCCCTAACTTTTCTTTTGGTGTAGTTTTTCATCATTGGCAATGAATTTTATGTCCACTAGACAAACATGATGCTTGAATTTCTCTAAGTGCTTCTTCAACAGAGTGATTGTATTATCCACACAATGTCCCTTGAACCTCATATTAATGGCTCTATGTGTTTTGTTGATGTCAGATTTTCTACATGAAAAAGGGATAAAGTACACCTTTTTATGAAGTTATGGGTTATCTCAATTTTGAGAGTATCCTATATGCTCCATAGAGAGTCTAAAGGTGTGATTATTATTTTCATTTCATGTCTTTTATAAATTTATAATTCCATAATTCCTTTTATATAAAGTAGCATAACTAAGCATAGAAAACCTGCCCTTTTCTTATCTTCTAGATAGCCCTTATAAAGGATCTAGATATTTATCTTTAACCATATCCATTCAACTTAAGAGTCACTAAGAGAGATCTCTTCTCTGCTTCAATGTGAACCCTATTTGAGATGTTGTATGCCCTTGTTGCCATGACATCAATGAACTCCATTTTTTTGCAATGGATGGTAGTTAGAGTCCACCTATAGACATAGGTCAGAACGTGTTTTCGTCTGGTACACACTTTGGGAAAGCAAGCCATCAAGTTTACTTTTAATTAAGAATTTCTCCAGTTCTCCCTCACCATGATGTCAATGTGAATTTGTACTGTCTAGTAATGTCTCCCACTATTTTGTTTTCAAGGGCAAGAATCCAACGTTCTCCTCTCAAATCATTCATGAGGAATTTGGCTATTACAAGGGATAAGGGGAATCCCATAGCCATCACTTCAATATGTGTTGTTCTTCTTGTTTGAAATTAAAAATGGTGGATTTGATATGTAGCTTCATAACCTGGTGGATTTAATTTGTCAGCAACTCTACCTAACAATTCCATTGCCTTCTTATAGGAATTTTTGGTATAGAGGGAGACCACACTGAAGTTGACTCACATGTGGCCTTTTTTCTACCTTTATGTCTTGAGTTTGCTCACAAAGTGTGTAAAGTCATTTAATGAAAGAGGCTGTAATGTTTATCAACAGTTTCAATTTCTTGGTGGGGTACTTGGCAAGAACATAAGTCAATAAGATACTAGTGTTGACAATAGGGTGGCAGGAGATACCTTCTTTATGTACTGTCTTGCTGCAAATACGTGGTAAGTTAGGTGAATTTTGCATAAGCCTTTTCCTCATGTGATCATCAATAGGTGACTTTTTGATAACCTTAATGAGCACTCTAGCCATTGGATTCATCATAATCTTCATTTAGCTTCCAATTGCTGTCAAGTATTCATGTTTTTGCATCATGGTATTCCTTATTCTGAGCATTGGAGTGTTACCTTTATTGACTTTTATGACAACAATGACATTATCTTCCAATTTCTTGAGAGTAAGATATTCTTCTTTTTGAAATGTTACTCCTAGGAGGCTTGGATCTCCTTCAGGCTGGAGTATCATTTTGCCTGATTTCCTCTACCTTTTGTCCCAAACATATCTTAAGGCATATGCTTCAATGCTGCATGTCACATTTTCAAATGGAATCTTCTTGGTCACCACCATAAAACCTAGACCTATTCTTAGAGCCTTCACTAAAGTTTAAACTCTATTATTTCTTTTAACATTCTGTTTCTTTATTCTCTATTATTATTGTGCACTATTCTTAATAACTTTTTATCATTTTTTTGTTATTAATATTATTGAATATGCAAAGTCTAAGATCGATTAGCATGCAAGAATGCTCTTGATGTTTATCTTAGGGTTCTAAAGAGCATTATACATTTCTAAATAAGAAACTAAAAAACATTTGACAATATCAGCTATATCAAAGCAAATACCATAATATGGTTCTATTAACAATATTAAAAAGATTGCAAGAATATAAGTATTATGGGATTCCAAATTATAACATTGCCCTTTTGGTTTTGCACAAGAGTGTATTTGAGAGAAGTGATTATGAAATCCTCTCTGCAGATACTCTTAAGGCACATTAGGGCATCACTAAAAAAATTAAAATGTATGTGATCACAAAGTAGTGTTATCTTCCTTCTTAAATGAATGCAAGGGTATTTAGTTGAGGAGGGTTAGATCAAGAGATTTTGCCTATTGGCTTAGATGAATCCTTTTTGCATTGCACTGGCTATGAGTTTTTTATCCATAGAATCATAGTAAAACAGAGATTGCCAGAGTGTCAAGAACAAACTCAAAAAACAACATCTTGGATAGGGTTTGTTATTCACTATAGACACAAAACAGAAAAAAGTCTAATTGAAGAATCAAAAGAAAATAAATCACTGTTTTCCAAAAAATGCTTCTGTGAATAAATTTAACTATAAAACAAACTAATTAAAATATATTTTAAAAATGAAATAAAAAAGCAACATGACAGTTAGGGTTCATTAGTTACTATAGAAAAATAAAGGTCTAAACACAAAAAATTGAAATTCCAAACTGAAATGAATCATTACTTTTAAAAAAATGCTTCTACGAAAATTTTGGATAGCTGGTAAGATGTAGGAGAAATCAACATATTTGTCCTCTCAAACCTGAGTAGCTATTAACCCCTTAAAACTCTAGAGATATCTTGCATATCATGGAATGCTAGATTTGTGTTGCAGGATCCATGATCAACAATCAACTCCATGTACAAGCAAATATAACAGGTGCCAAAACATATGAAGTGTATCAAAAGATAGCAATAATGTTATCACTAGCAGAAAATGTCTCTAATACCATGTCAGAATTCACAATATTTTCCAGAAACGAACAAAAACAATTTATCCACTCAAATTTTATACAGAAAGCATAAAGGAACGAAAGAAAGGATAAAAGACAGATGTTGTTGGGCGCCTGTATGCACCATAGTTGAGAAAATCGGAATTGGCAAAGAATCGGCATTTTTAAAAATCGGCAAAATCGAGAATCGGGAAAAAATCAGGGAAAGAATCGACAAAGAATTAGCAAAAAAAAAAAAATCAAAGAAAACGAAAATTTTCATTGAATTTTTTTTTAAATTTTTTCATGCATATTACAATGAATTAACATTATGCAAATCAAATATTGCAATAAAAACAATAATTCATGTCAAGACATCATACAAGGCTCAAGCTTTAAGTACACATGAAAGTGACAAAACACATCTTGTATTGCTTATAATATGAAAAGGTACAAAGTTACAAGTAACAAGAAGGAAAAAAATGTTTCATTTTTTATATGCCTGCACATGGAAACAAGTAACAACAAAGTTACAATCAATTGAAAAAAAGAAAAAAAAACCTAAACCTTAAACCAAAAGGCTAGGGTAAATCATCCACATCTTGTTTTCCTTCAAGAAACAAAGATGTCAATGGAGAATATGGACTTAATTGCCAGTAAAATTTGGCCAGCTGGAAAAGTGGTTTCCCTCAGTTCCCAAGGGACTTCGGGTGGCATTGCTTGTCTTTGGGATCCAAAAGAGGTAGTTATTCACCATATGGTTGGCATTTGGGGTTTGTTGGCTATAGCTATTCAAAGTAGACATTCCAACCAGATTATGCTCTGCATTATTGTTTATGCTCCGACTTCTTTGGAGGAAAAAAGAAGACATTGGAAGGATATTACTCATATTATCTCTCATTTTCCTAAAGCTTGGATCTTGATTGGAGGAGATTTCAATACCATCCTCTCTCTGGATGAGAAAAGGGGGGGAAATAGAAATTTGGACAAAAGCACTGACCTCATGAGCAAATATATTGCAAACCTCCATCTTGTGGATATCCAACCAGATAATGGCCTTATGACTTGGTCTAACAGAAGGCAAGGCTTAGCTTGTATAATGGAGAGATTGGATAGGTTTTTGCTCTCTGAAAATTTCTTAATCCATGGTCACATTCCTAAAGTGAAGACTCTTAATAATGCTGGTTCGGATCATTGGCCAGTTATGGTGGAAATGTGGAAAACCAATGTGAGTTTCTCTCCTTTTTGTTTTCAATTAATGTGGCTTAGAGACATTTCCTTCAGACCTCATGTGCAACAATGGTGGAAGGAAGGTAAACCTAGGCATGGGACTAAGATGTTCTGTTTTGCCAAAAGACTGCAATACATTAAATCCAAAATCAAGACTTGGAACTGGAAAGAGTTTGGGGATGTTCATAAAAAAAACATGAAGTTATTGCTCATCTTGAAAATTTAAATAAGAAAATCCGTTTAGATGGCCTCACAGAGAAGAGAAGTGCAGATGAAATTAAACTCACAACTCAGGTTAGAGGAATGGGAAAAAAGAGAAGAAATCTTATGGAAGCAAAAATCTAGAATTCAATGGCTCAAAGAAGGAGATCGAAACACAAATTTCTTCCACAAATCTCTTCTAGCTCAAAGATATCACAACTTTATTTCTTCCTTAAAATCAGATTCTGGAGATGTTGTTTATACTTGGGATGGCATGAACTCTATTGTTGTTGATTACTTTTCCAATCTTTTTGCTGCTACTCCCCTTGACTCAGCTTCACAATATAATGTTCTTCAAGCAATCCCTTCTCTTATCACTTCTGAGGAGAACTCTATTTTGACTGCTCCCGTTACTATCAATGAGCTTCAACAAGTAGTTTTTAAAATGCAAAAAGGGAAAACCCCAGGTCCCGATGGTTTTCCTATTGAGTTCTACCAAGAGTTCTGGGATATCCTTCATGTTGATTTATTAGAGGTGGTGGAAGAAGCCAAGAAAGCCAAAGAAATTTTGAAGGTTATCAATAAAACTTATATTACTCTTGTTCCAAAAGCTCAAGAGGTTGATCATATCTCAGCTTTTAGACCTATTGCTTTATGTAATGTTCTTCTCAAAATCATTACTAAAATCATGGCAGGAAAGGTTGAAGCCTCTTTTGCATAAGATTATTTCCCAGAGCAAGGGGGTTATGTGGAAGGACGTCAAATAGTAGATGAGATAGTTCTTGCTCAGGAAGCCATCCATTCCATGGATATGCAAAATTCTCCTTCCATGTTCATTCGGTTAGACTTATCCAAAGCTTATGACAGAGTGGATTGGCACTTCCTTATCAAAGTTTTGAGGCAATTTGGTTTCTCTAAGGATTGGATGGATTGGATTATGGGATGTATCTCTTCAGTTTCCTACTTAGTTCTTATCAATGGCAGGCCTTCTCAGTCTTTCCCAGCTTCCAGAGGTATTAGGCAAGGTGACCCGCTATCCCCTTATTTATTCATCATTCTTGTTGAATGCTTGGGTAGGACTATAACCAAAAAGAGGGAAAACAAAACCCTTGAGGGAGTTACCATTGCTCATGGAGCTAGACCTATCTCTCATCTTCAATTTGTGGATGACTCTACTCTTTTAGGTAAAGCTACGCTTAAGGAAGCTTCTAATATTAAGCAAATCATTAGCTGTTTTTCTAAGGCTATCGGGCAGTTGATCAGTGAAGACAAATCTAAAGTTATTTTCTTTCACAGCTCTGCTAGACAGGAATCCATGGTCTTGGATAAACTAAGATATAAGAAGACCTCTCTTCCAATCACTTATTTAGGTATTCCCATAAATATTCAAAGGCAGAAAAATAAAGATTGGAATTGGTTGTTGGACAAAGTCAAGAAGAAAATTGGAAAGTGGACCAACAAGTGGCTTTCTTCTGGGGGTAGAATCACCTTGGTAAAATCAGTCCTTCAAGCTATTCCTATTTATGTTTCTTCCGTTTTGAATATCCCAAAGGCTGTTCTTCGAGAATTGGATCAAATCAGTCATCGTTTCCTTTGGAGTGGTACTAAGGAGAAAAGAAAATGGGCCTTGGTGAAATGGGATACTTTATGTCTTCCTAAGAGTGAAGGGGGGTTAGGATTACGGTCTTCAATTAATAACAACAAAGCTTTAGCTGCTAAATTATATTGGAGGATGTTGCATAACCCCAATGCTCTTTGGGCCAATAATCTCCGTGCTAAATATGCTGAGAACAAAAGTCCCGAAGACCTTGTTCGCTATCAACTTCCTACCAAAGGTTCTCCCATTTTAGCAGTTCTTAAGACTCGGTGAGGATTTGATAAAGAAAAAATTATTTTGGATCATTCATAATGGTCAACATGCAAATTTTTGGACAGATTCTTGGGATGGTCACAAGCCTTTGATAACTCAGATTCCGATTGGAGGCCTTGGATGGAGGAGCTTCACCGAGCTAATTGGATAAAGGTGGCTAATTACTGTCGGTACCATACTGGTAATTCAAAGGTTGGTAGATATTGGATCCCTATTGAGGACCGGCCTATTCAAATCCCAGAAAGGCAAAGACAAGATATCCAAGGCATCCTTCATATGAGATCCCTCTCTTGGTCCCATGAAAAAGATTGTTTTGGATGGAACAACACTACTAAGGGTGAGTATTCAGTTGCTCAAGGTTATTTGACCTTATGCCATAATAATCCCAACCATTCTTCCGACATCTTTTCTCGATTGTGGGCTCAAAAGCTCTGGCCTAAGGTGAGGTTCTTTAATTGGCTTTTATTGCATCGTAGGGTGCTTACTGGTGAGCAACTTATGAAGCGTGGTTTTCATGGCCCTTTTAGATGTGAAATGTGTGAAGAGAATGTAGAAAATATCAACCATCTTTTTATTGAGTGTACTTTAGCCTCTGAGCTATGGAGGAGAATGGCCACTTTACTTGGCTTACAGTGGTCCAATTTTTTTACTTTTGAACAGCTTTGGAGGGATTGGCCTAATCAAGAGGGTGTTGATCATTTTATTAGGCAGTTAGTTTGGATGGGTTCTACCATTCTTCTTTGGAATATTTGGAATGAAAGGAACAACCGAATTTTTAATCAAGATAGGAAGGATATTCACTATATTTGGCAAAAGACCATAGCCAACTTAGTTGAATCAGTCCATCATCTCCTTAATCACCCCCAAAACTCCCACCAAAGATGGGATCAAGTGATGCAAAGATTGAAGATTAAACCTTCTAAGGGCAACCAACTTAAAGGGAATGTGAGTATTAGTAAGATGGATAGGAATAGAAATTGGCAACCTCCTCCTAAGGATTTTGGAAAAGTCAATACCGATGGAGCCTCTAGAGGGAACCCCGGAAAAGCCAGTGTGGGAGGAATTGGTAGACTTTCGGATGGCTCCCTGGTTTTTACTTTTGCTGAGAATTTGGGTATTCTTTCCAATAACCTTGCCGAGGGGTATGGTATCCTCGGAGGCCTTCAGGAGGCTACTAAGGTTGGATGGGAAAAGGTGTTAGTTGAGTCCGACTCTCAACTTATGATTAATCTCTTGAAGAATCCTTCTAAGAATCATAAGGTGGATTGGAGAATAAAAAGAATTATTGAGAAGATTCAGTTAATCCAGATGGGATTTTTGAAAGTTGATTACAATCATGTGGTCAGAGATCAAAACAAGAGTGCTGATGCTTTAGCTAATTGGGCTTTGGACAAAGGTGATCTTACTTGTTATGGCCACCCTCCTATATGGTGGGCTTCTCAAATTAGGGAAGCTCTTCTTTCTATCATTTCTTTGGATGGCTCCAGCTTCGAAGGTACCTAGTTTCTTCTTGTTTTTTTTTTTTTGCTTCTCTTTGGTTCATTCAGTTTTTTTTAGTTCCCTAGCTCATTCTATTCTTTATTTTGTTTCCTCTATTGATTCTTGCCTTAATAGTCTTCTGGTCTAGATAGGTCATTGTTTTGTTCATTTTTTATTTCTTTTTTCTTTTTTGTTTTTTTGTTTAGTTTTTTAAGGTGGGTGGGTTTTTTTATTTTGTTTTGTTTTTGTGTTCTTTGTGTTGTTTTTTGTTGTTCTTGTGTTTTTGTTGTTTTGTTTTTTTTTTTATGTTTTTTGTTATTGTTCTTGTGTTTTTTTTCGTTCTTGTTCTTGGGTTTCTCTTTGTTTGTGTTATTTCGTGTTTTTATGTGTGAGTGTTTTCTATGTTTTTTGTTTTTGTTTATTGTCTATTGTTGGTTGTTTTTTATTTTTATTTTTATTTTATTTTTTAATTTTTTAGGTTTTGGTTGTGTTTATTTTTCATGTTTTTTTTGGGTTATGTCTTTGTAGTGTTCTGTTGTTTTTGTCTTGTTTGTGTTTTGTTATGTGGTTCTTGTGTTTTTCTATGTGGTTTGTGTTGTGGTTTCTTTTATCTTATTGTGCGTGTTTGGTTGTGCTTTTGTTTTTGACACACTCAAGGAGCATGTTTTTTATTTTATTTTATTATTTTTGTTGTTATTTACTTATTTTTAAATTGGTTTTGTGTGTTTGTTTGCTCCTTGAGTATGTCAAAGGTGGTAGGCCAGGTCCGAGTCCTGGGCGTTTTTGGCGGAATGGATACCCCTGCCTCCTTGGGTCTTACCCGAAAGTGGCATCCCTTTTGGGATGTTTTCCACAAATAAAAAAAAAAAAAAAAACCAAAAGGCTAGGGTTTAGGGTTTAAAATTGAAACATTGACAGCTGAAAAATGGACTTGCATACATAGTTATCAGGCAACAATATTTATTTAAAAAGAGGAGGAAAAAACCCTAAACCCAAAACCCTAGGGCCTAGACTAGGGTTTAGTGTTTAAACTTCAAGTTAAAATTCAAACATTAACACCTGAAAAAGGGCTTTGCATACATAGTTACCAGGCTTTCAATATTTACTTAAAAAGAGGAGAAAAAAAAAAACCTAAACCCTAAAGCCAAAATCCTAGGGCCTAGCCTAGGGTTTAGGGTTTAAACTTCAAAGTTCAAAGTTTCAAACATTAATAGCTGAAAAGTGGGCTTACATACATAGTTATCAGGCAGCAATATTTGCTTAAAATGAGGGTTTCAGGTTTAGGGTTTAAACTTTAAACTTCAAAGTTCAAATATTAACAGCTGAAAAATGGGCTTGCATAAAAAAACCCTAAATCGGCTGCACAACCTAAAAAAAAGAAAAAAAAAAATGCAGATTTTTAGAAAAACTCGGCAAAAAATTTTCAAAAAATCTTTTGCATTGCCGAGAGTTTGCCGATTGCATCGACATTTTAAAAATTGGCAAAAAATATGGATTTTGCAGATTTTCTCAACTATGGTATGCACCATAAATAATCACAGTATTATCCATAGATAAGATTCATAACACTCCATGAATGAAATGAGGAGTGGTCATATAGAAAGCATAAAGGGATGAAAGAAAGGAAAAAATACAGATAGTGGTGGGCGCTTGTAGGTACCATAAATAGTTACTGTATTATCCATAGATAAGATTCATAACACTTCGTTAATGAAATGAGTGGTGGAGGGTTTTTATACCAATATAAAAACTTCAATACATAAATGATCTTAACCTTAATCCAACATAACAAGAAAGGTTTTAAGGTTAATTACAATTTTATAAGGTGGGTTTAACCATAACAAGGTTAACCGCGGCCCATAGGGCTTACATAATAAAATATTACAATAAATTCAATACATTATACAATGAATGCTCTTAGGCCTATCCAAGATTACATCATACAATGTTGGCCTTGGCCATGAATTAGATTACACTTTCAACATCCCCTCATAAAGTGAACTGAGGGGCGAAGGAGAGAAGACATTAGTAACATTAGTATCTCCCCCCATAATGGATGTAGACTCATCTGAACCCCCCTCATCATCTGAAATCCGCTGCTGCAAAAATGCTTCCTACACATGAATCTCCTTAGGCTGGACCGTAGTCATCATTGCCACAATTAGACACCCTCGCACACATCCAAAAAACACTTCTGTTAGGGCTTCAAATGAAAAAAAGAACTTAAGATGTCTCTTTCTAAAGATAAGTTGCTTCAATCCTTCATAGTCGCATAAGATATGACTTGAAGGTGTAGCTTTTCCTTTTATAGTACATCACCTTGTTTGAAGACTTCCATTTGGCCTTGAACCACTTGATTTCCATCACCAAAAGAGGCTTTGCATGAACTTACTTAAAAGGAGCTATTACAAACTTCCAAGAGTATACCTGGACAAGAAATAGAAGAAGGAAGAGACCATTAATTGATTAGGTCTTCATGAATAAGTTGAATCAATCGTCCAAAGAAGGAAGAGGGTTTGGCTAAAGCATATCTTGAATCCTTTTCTTGTAAGCCTCCAAAAGAGTCAAAATCTGCTGCAACTGTCACAAATCTATTTATATCTCCCAAAAAATCAAGCCAAAGATTCTGATTACATAGAATATAATAAATCTTCCCTTTCAAAATTTGGCCCTTAACATTGGAATAGGTCTGTAAATTGATGTCATTACGTAGAGTTCAAAAAAATCATGCAATTTGAGAAAAAGGGCTTAAAACACTTTCGTATGCAAAAGTTATGACCTTAGGAAGATTTGCTTTAGTAATCCCCCAAAAAACAAAAATCAAAGCCTCAAACCTTAGAAAAGTAGTAGCGAATCCTAAACTGCCACTTGGAATCCGTTCATTTGTTGGTGACAACCACTCATTTTGCACCACTTGGTCACCTCTGATTGACTAGAACCTTGCCACTTGCTGCATCATTATTGGCTCAAGTTGTATACAAAATACAAAAAGTGAGATTATGTGGCACATCGGAGTGTCACGTCAACCAAAGGTCATCTGTCCTTTGCAAAAGGCGTGAGCGATGATGAAGAAGTTCGAACCTTGATCTCTCGGATGCTAAGTGCATTGCGCTAGCCAACTCAACAACCACATAGTTGTGAGGGGAAAGCATATCCCCTCTACATAATCCTATTCCAACTCGTGGCAGCCAAGCAAAAAGGTGAGCATGGAATTCGAACATGCATCCTCCTTTTCCTAGAAGCTCCTTGCAAAGCATTCTGTCAACGTGCATAATGGTGCTTTGGAAACTTGTCCCTCCATAGAAGATACCATGCTTCCCTATAGATGCAAATGAAAAAGATGACTCGACTAGATCCTGTGACCTGCTCTCTCCAATGCGCAGTGCTTTCATTTTCTTATTTATGAAACCTTCTTTCAGAAAAAAGAATATAGCTTTTCTTTAATGCTGTTGGCAAAGAAAATGGAAAAAAGAAGAATCAAAACTCTTGTTTGTCTCTTCGTCCTAGGATTCAGAAGAAATATCGGATGCTCCAAAGAACGTTTTTGCGCAATTGAGTGAGGCAGCTCTATATCCGCTTTGATACCATTTCGGAATTCATATTTTTTTCCAAAAACAAACAAAAGCAATCCATCCACTCAAATCTTATACAAAAAGCCTAAAAGGACGAAAGAAAGGAAAAAAGACACATATTTGGGGGAGCCCTTAGGCACTCGTAAATTATCACTATATTATCCGTAGATAAGGTTCACAACACTCAAAAATGAAATGAGGAGTGGTGGGTGGTATTTATATCAATACCAAAACCCCAAATACATAAATGATCTTAACCTTAAGCCGACATAACAAGAAACACTTTAAGGTTAATTACAAGTTTATAAGGTGGGTTTAATAATAAGATTAATTGCAGCCCATAGGGCTTACATAATAAAATATTACAATAAATTCAATCATTGTACAGTGATATCCCTTAGACCTATCCAGGATTTCATCATGGGCCTTGGACATGAATCAAATTACACTTTCAACAAAAAATGATGAGAAATGACCTCTATTTACACATAATGATGTGGACCAGCTGCCAATAAATGCTAAAGAATCTCTAAGCAAGGAAGGCAAGGAGAAAATTTTGAAGCTCCACATCTTACTGTTAAGCTCTGAAAGTAAAAGCTGAAGATCACCAAAATACCCTCTAACCAATGTTAGAATATTAGATTATAATATTTACTATATATTAGCTGTCTACTACTGTTCACTGTGCACCTCTATTCCATGTGCACAAATTCAAGGTCAAGTCTGTATTGAATGCACCCAACCAACTGAGATGGTTTAGGTGTTGATCAGGCCTGTTAGGTGGTTCTAATTAATATAGCATAAAGCTATATTTATACAACCTCTATCTACATGTATTATGATATTTTTGTGAGCAATTTACATCTGGTTCATTGCAGACTAATTCTACTGTTTTTGTGTGCTATCTGATTCTATCAATTGTTATCAGAGCTTTCGACACCAAAGACGGAAGTGGAAAACCTTTCATTTCTGCGTCTTTAAAGCTGTCCAGGAGGACTTGATCCCGTGACCTCCTGGCCGACCTCGACCATGTGAACTGAAGCAGAACGCCGTCGGATTTAACGTTGCCATTAGTTTGACTGCTCTGCTTCTTTGGAGGAGCTTCAGCTCAGCGACTGTGGAAAACCGTCCACCCTCGAAGCCGGGGATCAAGACCGCAATGTTGGGGAAGTCACTGGATAAGTAACCAGAGCCTGCTTTTACTAGTCCCATTTTAAGCTATTTGGAGTGACAATATGCTATCTATGTTTGCCAAAATCACCACTTATATTCTATCTTCTTAAGCATCGTAAAGCCAAGGCCTTGTTTGTGCTTCTCAACATTTCTTGTGCCCAAGAGAAGCTTTTTTTCTGTGGAACAACCAAGAGATGATTATGAAGAGATTCAATTAAAGAAGAGGTGACACTCTCCTTCAATGAGGAGTTGGGTCCTCCAATATCGTCTCTATGAAGAATATTCTACAATGAAGAGTTAGAATCCCCAATATTATCATCAAAAAAAGCCGAAGAAACAACATTATGCAGTGAACTCAAAGCATTGATCTTGGTTTTATAAGCATAGAGTCCTTTTCACAAACCTCCAAGGACCTTTACAAACAATACTTTTTTGTGGTGGCCATGATCCACAATATTTGGTTAAAAGGGATCCATTTTTAGAGATACTGGATGCAAACATGTTAAGAACCTTGCAGTAAAATACAAGCACATCCACACAATATTTCAATAATAATAGAAAATGAGCTTGAAATTAACATTATTGCAATAAGAAATGGAAATGCAGCAGATTATATTGTAGAAAAACAAAAACACTTTACAGAATCGTAGGACTCTTCGAGGGGGCAACCTACTTAGAAGTAGAGCTTCGATACAATAAAATAAGAGATGCCTTCATCTATGCCTCTTGCCTTTATAAAGACTCTTCGTAACCCTAACTATAACGCTCAAGGGTTGGCTTCACATGCAAGTGGCCACCTAAGCTAGAATCTTCTACCAAACAAACAATTACATTCTTTAAAACGGTTATATTAAATGGCCCCACTTGTCTAGGTGCCTCAAATGCCACATACACATTACATAATATTATTAATATAGGGTCCCCACGTTAGGATGTGGGTATTTACATAATAAGCTTAGGATGGGGTCCTAACATGCCCTTCCCCTTCAAAAAAGCTTGGTCCTCAAAGCTGGAGATGAGAAAATTGTTGTTGTAATTGCTGGAGAGGCTCCCATGTAGCATCTTTTGGCTATAAACCCTGCCACTGGACCAAAACTTCAGTGATGGTGCGGTTACAGAGAGTACGGGTTCTTCGGTCCAAAATGCTGAGGCTTTAAGATGATAAAGCCTTCATCATCTAATTCAGGGAGTGTTGACTGAACTTGAATGTGATTGCCAAGTACCTTCTTGAAAAAAGAGACATGGAACATTGGATGGATCTTGGAAGAAGGCGGTAAAGCAAGCTTATAGGCCACTTGTCCAATCCGTTACAATATCTGATTGGTCCAATCCGTTGCAATATCTAATAGGGTCCATAAATTGTGTTGCCAATTTTTGATGAGTTCGAAGTTGCATGAAAGATTGTTTGTAGGGTTCGAATCGAAGAAAATCCATATCACCTACATTGAAGCTGCGCTCAAAACAGTGTTGGTCAGTCCGTTGTTGCATCCGATTTTGAACAAGCACCAAGTTCTTCAACTGTTGCAAAATAAGAGGGCGATAGGTACCCATATATTGCCTCAAAAGGAGTCATTTTGGAAGCTATATGAAATGAAGTGTTGTACCACCACTCAGCCAAAGGTAACCACTTAGCGCACTAGGTTGGATGCTAGGAGGGAAAACAACAAAGATAGGTTTCCAAGCACTTGTTGACAATTTCAATTTGCCCATCCGTCTACGGGTGGTAGGCTGAGCTCATTTACAGTTGCATTCCCTGCAGTTTAAACAATCATTGCCAAAATTGATTGGTAAAAGTGGGGTCACGGTCAGACACAATGGATTTGAGCATATTGTGGAGTTTGAAAATAGAGTCCATGAAGATTTGAGCAATGGTGGAGGCATGGTAAGGATGGGTGAGGGAAATGAGCATACTTCTAGAGACGGTCCACCACCACAAAAATGACTGATTTTCCTCCGGATTTAGGAAGCCCTTCAATAAAATCCATGGAGATATTAGTCCATACATTGTCTGGGATTGGCAACAATTGTAGTGTGCCTGGAGTGCGAACCGTTTCACCTTTCATCCGCTGGTAAATTTCACATTTGGCCACAAAAGTTCGAATATCTTTTCCCTATAGAATGACCTTTTAGCTCTTTCATATGTCTTCAAGAATCCTGAATGGCCTGCAGTAGGGGAAGTGTGGATCTCCCTCATAATATTCTCATGGAATGATGAGGTTTTGGAGACCATAATGCGACCCTGATATTGTAACGTGTACATCCTATGAATATCCAACATGCAAATTGGGATCCCTTTGTAGTTGTTCTTGTAAGGTCTGTAAAGAATGGTCCTTGGTCGCTTCTTCTTGAAGTTGGGAGACCCATTGGGGAAGTGGGGAGGAAAGGGCACACACTATCACTTGATCCTCAAATTGACGGGAGAGGGCATCTGCCACAATATTCTCCTTCCCCTTCTTATACATGATGTCATAGTCATACCTCAACAATCTTGAATCCCTCTTGTAAAACAATATGCCCTAATTATTCAACCTCTTGCATGCCAAAGGAACATTTGGATCGTTTGACAAATAATTGATGGTCCCGCAATAATTTCAAAGTTTGATCTAGATGTTGTAAGTGCTTAGCCCAAGTGCGATTGCATATGAGAATGTCATCAAAGAAAACCAAAATAAACTTGCAAAGAAATAGGCGGAAGACATCATTCATGAGGCTCTGAAATGTTGATGTTGCATTAGTTAGGCCAAATGGCATGACCAAAAATTTGTAATGACCCTCATGAGTTCGGAATGCTGTTTTGGGGATATCTTCCTCGAGCCTCTTATTCGATGATAACCAGAGCGGAGATCCAACGTGGAGAAAAACTTTGCACCATGTAACTCATTCAACAATTCGTTGATCATAGGGATGGAAAATTTGTCCTTAATGGTGAGCTTATTGAGCTTACGAAAGTCTATACATAGCTGCCATGACCCATATTTCTTTCTAACCAATAGTACCGGAGAAGAATAAGGATTGTTACTAGGCTAAATTACCCTTGTTTTCAACAACTCTTGAACCAACTTCTCAATTTATGACTTAAGCACATAGGGGTATCTATAGGGTTTGATGTTAGGTGGTAAGCTACCTGGTATCAATGGTATTGCATGATCATGGGAACGGTGTGGAGGTAATTCCGTTGGTTCCGCAATAATTGCATTATGTTTATTCAGAATGAGTTGCAAATCCCCGTGGGGTTCATTTGCTTCTAAAGTCTGCGATTGAATTGCAAATAATTGGGCTACTACCCCTTGTGAAGATTCTTTTAATAATTTCTCCATACGGCTTGAATTAATAACCTGCGGAGATCTTGTCGGTGAACCACGGAGAGTGCAGGAGTTCCCATTCTGTGAGAATTGCATCCATAATTCGACAAAGTTCTAGGCTACTGTTCCCAAGGTACATAGCCACTATGCTCCCAACACAACATCACATCCTCCAAGTGGAAGAGCAAACATATCAGTTTTGAGTTCATAGTCCCCTATCTTCAACTTAACATTGTGGCATTTACCCTTACAAGGTAATGTTCCTCCATTTGTCACTATGACTTCAAAAGAATTGCAAGCATGTATGTACCAATTTTCTTGTTTAACTACTCGAGGATCATTAAAATTATGTGTGTAATTCGTTGCCCTTTGAAGAATCCTACTACCTTCATCGTCTGAGGGGTTGAGATTCCTGCAGGTGCATGGACAAAAATCTCTGGTTGTGGTTCTTCCTGTGTTTCACCCTCATCCTGAGGCTCTTCCTCTTGCGGTTCTATTTCTTCATCAGGTATTTTAGTCACTGAAAATATGTAGGAAAATGAAAGCAAAGAACTTTTATACCTAACAAATTGAAATGGTAGAACACAAACTGTTTGCACTGTAGCAAGACACGGCCCTGGAAAGCGCTTTGATACTACTTGTTAAGAACCTTGCAGTAAAATAAAAGCACATCCACACAATATTGCAATAACAATAGAAAATGAGCTTGAAATTAACAATATTGCAAGATGAAATGGAAATGCAGTAGATAATATTGCAGAAAAACAAGAACATATTACAGAATTGCAGGCCTCTTCGAGGGGGCAACCTCCTTAGAAGCAGAGCTTCGATACAATAAAATATGAGATGCCTTCATCTATGCCCCCTTGCCTTTTTAAAGACTCTTCGTAACCCTAACTATAACGCTCAAGGGTTGGCTTCACATGCAAGTGGCCACCCGAGCTAGAATCTTCTACCAAACAAACAATTACATTCTTTATAACAGTTTATTAAATGGGCCCACTTGTCTAGGCGCCTCAAATGCCACATATAGATCACATTATATTATTAAGATGGGGTCCCCATGTTAGGAAGGGGGTAATTACATAATAAGGTTAGGATGGGGTGCTAACAAAACATATCCAAAATATTACTAACAAAAGGAGTTTGAAGAAATATTTTCACAAAATGTTCTGGGATAATGGACACAAGATGCAATAGTTATGACCTTGGGAAGATCAGATGTCTAAGGCCAATAAATGCCCCCTCAAAACCAAAAAATTAAATATTTGAAAGTTTGGAGGAATAACTGGATATGCCACCTGTGGTTCACTATGTGCAGCTGATGTAAATTGCTAGTTGTCACAATTTGATTGGATCACACAGTAGATATATACTTTTTGGTTTTCTGTAGCCAATTACAGGCTGCCATTTTGGCTTTCTAGATGAGTCCTTGAAGTGCTATCTTGTAGCCAGCCCAATGCTGATCATTGTTTGCTACTAAGAAAGAAGTGCCACATGTCATAATGGTGGGGCTATCACCCTCCCCTTCCTCCCCTTTTATCAACAAAGAGAGGGGGTTAAGGTGGCAAGAATCGACCCAGGGACCTTGAGTATCCCTAGCTGGTGTGGTGGATACTAGGCTAGTTTGGCTTCTCAAGCTCAAAGGGAAGCACAATGGCTTTTCCAATTTTTATCCTCGTCGAACTTTAACTTGAATCCAGCAAATTAGATGTGTACTACAACAAAACAACATTCTACATTGGGAAGCCCCATCCATAGGTCTGCCGTATAATGCAACCCATGAGAGATTGATGTTCTTGTAGGCACTAGGATTTATACGACAATGTTCCAGTGCTGCTGAAGTGGCTCAAGCATCATTTTGGGTTTGTTGATGCCGAAGCACCTAGACAGCAAAGGTCTCTAAGGTCTTCTGAATTGCCCAGGTTGTAAAATCTACTCCATACATTCCCTGAAACACTGAATTTATGGATGGAAAGATGTGCATATTCTGTGACTATGACTGTGGATGCCGGGCCTCCTGTTGCACCTTTAATAGATTCTGCTGCTTGTAAAAACATCACTTTGCAGGCTGCCTAAAAATGTTTGATTTGATATGTAGGTATCACAGGATAGGCATCTCTGTGGTACAGAAAAATTTAGACTTGCAAGATGATGCATCGTTCCCCATTTCATAACATAGGCTTGATAGTGCAAAAATGCCATGCTTAGTAGATAGCCAGAATTGATGGATTTTATCTAAGGCTGAAATGTCTGGGTAGATAATGCAAAACAATGTAAATCAAGTGAAGCATCAATCTAGAATATGGTTTTGTCCATGTCTAGTTTAACTTCTTCAATGTTACAAACCTGTTTCCTCCCAAACTTCCTTTTGGATCTAATGTTTTATTCCTTCACTTGCTACTGTATAATTTAATAAAATTACCTACAAATGATGTGTTAGTTTCTGTGAAATCCATGTTGTCATTATTTTGATATGTAAAACCTTTATAATTTGTTGTACTTAAAGTTTCACAAAGCCTGTGAATGTTTGTTCTCTAGATATTCTACTGTCCTTGATTTCCTTTCCTCTTTATTCAATCTTCAATTTTATCAAATCTCCTACAAGGCCAGAGAGTTCATAATAGCATTAGATTTGGTGTCTTCTATGTCAGCTATATGCACACATATTTCTATCTCACAAGAATATGGCCTAAATCTTAGCTTTAAGCTAGCTACATGATGCATAGGATTTACTTTAACATTTACTTTAAATTGCCGTCTCTGATAACATTAAGAAATTTTCTCATAAAGAATGTGTTTGAACAGGTGTGTGTTTGACGTATGCAAATGAGTCTGTACTAAGCAAAGAAAAAACACCTTGGCAAAAAGGAAGAGATATATGGTGGCAGGTAAGTAAAAGCCTATTAAAATACTAGTTTATTTAGTAATGACAGGAGCTTTGGCTGCTCTTAAATTCTTAGTGAAAACAATACATTTTCTCACATACAAAGGTAATTGTTGCTTCTTTATTTAAGTATCTAAGCAATATTTTACACTGATTGATTTCATACATAAAAAAACATTTTTTTTTTTTAATTTTTAATCTTGGTGTAATTCATATATTTGGAGTAAAGATACTAATCTTGTGGGTCTCTTGAACTTTTGTTTTGATTAAGATAACTATTCTATCATGATCAGGGTATTCTATATTCAATAACTTACTTTACTCTGTGCTTTTATGGTATTTCTTATATTGGAAGGTACCAATTACAAACAAAGCACCGTAGAAACCTTTACATGGGAAACTTTTGAAAAGATTCACTGTCTTCAAAAATCAAAATTCAGAACTACTATCAGAGAATCTTTTCAATGTCAGTGTTAGTTATATCTACCTTTGCAACAAATGAAGAAGAGTCTTCATCAGGGCTTTGATCTATGTTGGCTTTTGTGAAAGATGAAATGCAAGCAGTCAAGAATCAAAGTGTTTGTCCTTTTCCAAAATCACTATCAATCAACCATGATCATTCTGATTTCTCATTTGATTGCAGTAAGGATAATGTAAGATGAACTCACATTTTAGTAGGTCACTATTGATGTCTCTGGAAACATGAACACTGCAATCACTGAATGATGTTCTTCTTTACATTTTAACATTGCAGTTATCCTAAAACATGTCACCCATTCTATGCATTGCCACTACTTCTTTCATCAAAGTTGTTCCAATTTCCAATATTCGATGTACCTCTCCATTCAAGGATTTTTCGCATCCCAATTCACCGCCAACTGGTGGTAACCATCTTCCCTACAATAGAAAGTTCCGAAACTCTTTCCATTGTTAAAGCTCTACCACAGCGTCTAACTTGTGGAGCACAAGGAGCAGCATCCTCTTTTTAAATATCCCATCTCTATGCAACTGTTCTTGCTAATTATTGATGTCTCTGGAAACATGAACACTGCAATCACTGAATGATGTTCTTCTTTACATTTTAACATTGCAGTTATCCTAAAACATGTCACCCATTCTATGCATTGCCACTACTTCTTTCATCAAAGTTGTTCCAATTTCCAATATTCGATGTACCTCTCCATTCAAGGATTTTTCGCATCCCAATTCACCGCCAACTGGTGGTAACCATCTTCCCTACAATAGAAAGTTCCGAAACTCTTTCCATTGTTAAAGCTCTACCACAGCGTCTAACTTGTGGAGCACAAGGAGCAGCATCCTCTTTTTAAATATCCCATCTCTATGCAACTGTTCTTGCTAATTATATGAGATCCAATTGCATTCTGAATGGTAATATGAAAAGGCAGATCCCAGCATCAATTTTGATGCTAGGAACAAAGATTCACAGCTTTCTTTTTCTGGAAAAGAAACTAAAGGCAGACAGTTTCCAAAAAGGACAATAATTAACTCAATATTTTTAACCACAAAGCAGCTCCTTTGCAAATGCACGATGAAAAAAACCATTGGATCTGTTATCAAAGACACATTCCAATGAAGAAAACATTGTAGACTGCAATCAGTATATTAATTTTAACCACTTGTCTTAATGGCTAATAATTTTCCACTAAGAGAACTTGTTTTCAACTTCAATAAAATGGGATGGGAGGTTGTTAAAGATATAAAACCATTTTGCTCAGGTCAGGCAAGAAACATATAATGCTGAATAAACATGTGGTGAATCTCTCAAAGGTTTAACGTTCAAGTGATATTTTCTCATCTTTCAATTTGTTCTCCATCCACTATATTTTTTTAACATCAGAATTAAATTTAAATTTCATATTTGACAAAAATTAATCACTTAAAAATATGTTCTTTGTTCATTGACTTCTGAACACATCCTTAGCTTGGCATGTATTTTAAGCTTATGCCATTAATCTTGCAACTTCTTAAACCATTTATTATATGATTAGAAAGAGTTAATGGTTATTATTTTCTAAAAGGATAGACTTCATAGTTTTGAATCCACCAAATTGAATTTAAAGGTATAAAATATCCTATTTACAGTGCCTAGTTTAGGTGCAAAGGAAATAGGATAGTTGCATGAGTTTCAAATTATTATGGATCAAAATATTGCATTGAAGTATTAAGTTGGAACTTATATTGCTCAAGGTTTTTTGAAATAGTCTACAAAAGATGGACAAGGCCAAAATAAGTCATAAAATTCTAAAGAAATTGGGTTAGAAAGCCAATGGAGAGGCCTTTTGTACAAAATCCTTGTTATAATTATGATGATTATATGGCTTAGGGCAATAATAAGTGGACAGTTAGGTATGAACACAATGTTAGCAACCCTCAGACAATATATTGGCCCTTGGGCCTATTGGATGTATAGAAGGGTGTATAAATGCATGGCAACCTCTGCAAAAGGCATCATTGTCACTTGATCATCATTTTAGCACATTTATTACAAAAGCTTAGCACAAGTACTACTGAAATATCTTAGGGTTTGCTTTTGGACATTTGAAGCTTTGCTTAGGCTGAGGTAAAATTTTCCTTTTCCCCTTTCCTGCAGTTTCATCCCTCCCTTTTTTCCCTTGTACTTCCCCCAGTCAAGTTCCCAAAACTGAGCAAGTGTTCCCTGAAAAATTCTAAGTGTCAGGGCGCAACCCGACTTCGCAGCGAAGTCGGGGTGCGCCCTCAAGTCTGAGCGCAGTAGGGGATGCGAAGTGCGAAGGCAGGCTGAAACGGAGCAGAATTTGACTAAGTGTGGGAGCGCAACCCGACTTCGCAGCGAAGTCGGGGTGCGCTCTTCTTCCTGTGCGCACTTGGGAAAGCAAAGGTGCAGAAAATCAGCTAAGTGTTGGGCGCAACCCGACTTCGCAGCGAAGTCGGGGTGCGCTCCCTCTTTGGTGCGCCTTCAGGCAAAATCAGCTGTCGGGCGCAACCCGACTTCAAGTCGGGTGCGCCTTTGACCGGTGCGCAATTGGGCAAGATTCATCAAGCAAGCCAGAAATTGGCTAAGGCACGGAGGCCCTCCCCAATCGCGCTGTTTCCCACCTGCGCTACCCGATAGCGCCTCGATCCCGGGCGAAGTTGGATAAACTGCCTTTCAAGGCAGACATGTGTCACTCATCCGAATTCGACAAGTGTCCAGCCTCGGGATCCGAGCCGAGATGTGACGGGATAAAGGACAAGCATGGACAGCATTACCTACGCCATCTGCCCCCATTTAAGCTGATGTAAAGTTCCATCTACCACAGCTACCCGCATTCCTGCTGACTAGAGGTTTGACCCGACGCACTGCCACGTAGCTGTACAGCTTTCAGGGAGACCTTGCTGCAAGTACAGTACTCGCCGACAGAGTTAGCATTAGCAGCCTCTTCCGCCGCTTTTGTCAGCTATTGTCTGGTCTGGGACTTTGTGCCCGTAATTGTAATCGGGGGAACTTGGGCTATAAATAGCCACATCATTTCATTGTAAAGGGGTGGAAGGGGAATATACTGCTAGGGAACCATTGTAGCTATGCGTTTGCTTCTAAATACAAGATACATACTTGGCTCTGCTTACTGTCTTCATTTTGTATGCTGCCTCTCCTTGTCATTTCTGCCTCATGTTTCTTATTTCATTGCTTATCGTTGTACCGAACTCGGACTCCGGTATTTGATGATTAAGTATTCCCCGGAATGCATAGATAGAGGATACATAGGATGCATGATAGCTGTAGTTTCTATGATGTGTTTTGTATATAGATTGTTGTTAGTAGTGGTGATTGATCGTTGTCGTGCTGCTTATTCCCCCCACCCAACTCCAATCACATTTGGATTCTCTTTCCGCAATTTATCTCTTTCCCGCACTCTTAGCTTAAAACACTAAAAACCCACAGGAAGCCGGCCTTCTCCGGAGATTGGCACGGAAGGCATTCCTTCCTTCCGGCCTTTCAATCCGGTGGGCGAACTGGGGCGCATTATACCAAATCCTTTCCTCATGGCAGATTCGTAACCAACAGATTCTCTGGCACGCCCGGTGGGACATGGAAGTTTCCCACCCCAAGACAGAATCGAAGCACTGGTGTTCGCTTCATTGCTGTTAAAAATCAGAGCACCTGGCGACTCTGCAAGTACCTGAATACTCTCTGAGTCCGTGAAGACCGGTCCGAACGCCTTCATGCAAACGAGAAGGTGGCGAGCAAGGAATCCGGGAAACCAACCTGACCTTTACGAAATCGACATTGCCGCTCCAGGAGAGCGCGCCAGGCTGGTCGATCACCAAGCTCGCATAGAAGAGCCTGAAACCGAAATCGAAGAGGCCGAGGGTGAAGAGCAATCTACATCCTCGGACGGTACCGATACCGAGTACACTACCGGAGGAGAAGAAGACATGGCTGCCCAGCAGAACGATGATGATCTCTTCCCGGCGGTAGACTCTACGGGGCCCTTGGCCCTAGTCGGACAACAAGCTGTGCCCCCCGCTGCCTTAAAGTCCATCCCTACATACGATGGCTACGGCAAGACGGCGTACGAACACATCCAGGACATTCTGGCCCTGGCTGCGCTACATTCCATCACTGACGAGGGTGTGAAGACCCGTTCGCTGGCCCTTTCCCTAAGGGGAAAGCTTCTCTACCGGTGGAGATCACCGCCGTAGGGATCTATCACGGGGTGGCGCCGCCTAGCCGGCGAGCTCGTGAAAGGATGCAACGAGTCCGCCGATCCCTCTTCCTTGTTGCATCGGTCCCAAAGCATCCAGCGACACCCCCAAGAGGAGGTGTCGGACTTCAACATACGGTTTGCGAGGTCTTGGAAACGAGTACCTCGCGAACTTCGACCTTCAGCAGGTCAGGCTGCGCACTACTACCTGAGGTCTTTCAACTCAGACATCTGCCTACTGCTGAAGATAGCCCGAATCGACTCATTCCCTGCCCTGTACGAGGCTGCCCAACAAGCTGAAATGGATATCATCTCCATAGGCAGGCTCCCGCATAGGGTACAACCACCCATTTACCCTGACTTTCCTCAATCCCAGTACCCATCAGCTTTCGGTGTGATGCCGTCCACTTCAGGACAGCAACCCCAGCAGCAATGGAATCCGACGCCGGTCGTAAACCCTTACGGCCCGCCACAAATTCATTATCCTAATCCGCCTCCTCCTCCTCCGCATTATCCAACACTCCCAGCTCCCCCTCAGTATGCGCAGTATTCTACACCTCCTCCATTGGCCGCATTACCTCCGCCACCTCAGCTGCCGCCTCCGGACAATGATATTCAGAACAAAATCCTCCAGGAGGTACGGGCTCTGGCCTCTGGATATCACACCATGTCCAACGACATGACTATACTGAAGAAGAAACAGGCCCAGATGGACCTTGTCCCAAGGAGGCCATATCCTCCTCCGACACTGACAAAAGATCAAGCCGCAGAACGACGAGATCAAAGGCGCCCTCCTGCAAGAAATGCTGCCATCGAGGACCAACTTGGCACTTCTGACCAGGTTAATTGGTGCACCACGTGCAACGACCCGCATTCGGAAGAAGATTGCACATTGCACCAACGATTACCTCCGACTCGGCGGGCAGCGCCATAGAGGACGAAGAACTCTACATGATCCCGGACGATGAAGGCAACTTCGCCGTCCCGGAGGAAGATCTGGTGTTGCCCCCTGCCAAAGAAGACAGAAGCTCGCTGAAGCCGCTGCAAAGCCCTTGAAGGTATACGCCAGAAGAGACAAGGCGCAACCTGCTGGGCTGCCACCTGACAAGAGGCTGTGGCCTTACACAGCCAAGGAAAAAGCTCCCGCAGCCAAGCCTCCCGCAGCAAAAGCAGCTCCTTCTCCAGCCAAAGCTCCCGCTGCTCAGCCTCCAGCTGAAACAAAAGAACAAGCTCAGGAGAAGCTGAGATATCCGTCTCTGACAAAGAGACAGAGAGTTGAGGCCACGCAGCAATACCGCACCAAGTATGAGCCTGCGAAAGAAACGGAAGGAGCTAGCACTTCAGGCTACAACATAGTGGATGAGCTGAAGAGGACCCCCGCAAGGATAAGCATGTATGATGCTCTTCTGCTCCCAGGGCAAGTTGATCTGCTGCAGGAATCTCTGAAGAGCATGAAGTATGGCAAGCAGATACAACCTGCTGTTCTGGTTCAACCCCTGACAGTCTCCGCCACTGGGAAGAACAGACCACCTCCCTTCTATCTGTCATTACGGATGCAAGGGTACATAGTACACAACTGTATGGTGGATTCTGGTGCCTCCACGACTGTAATGCCGAGAGCCGTCTGCGACGAAATCGGGATGGAGTATACAAGGAGCAGCCAAGGTGTGCCGCAACTAGACAGCACCCCTGTCAAGACAATCGGTGTCATCAAAGACATCCCGATCCGGCTGCACAAAGCTCTCGACATAGTGGTCATTCAAGAAGTCGTGGTTGTCGACTTGGAACCCTACTTCGGCATGTGTCTCTCCAGGGAGTTCACTGCGAAGCTGGGAGGGTATCTGTCTCTGGATTACTCGCATATGGAAGTGCCCTTCAAAGGAAGGAGACTGAAGATCTACAACGAGAAGCCTTCCACATTTCTAGTGGAGAAGATACCCGGAGAAGAGTCGCAGGACTGCATGGTTCAGCTGACGGAGGAAGAACTGGTGGTGGTAGACATGACGGAGCAAGCTCGTGAGCTGCTGCAAACGGAGGATGAGTTCTCCTTGCTGGATTTCAACGCCATGATCGAGACTGAGCAAGGCTGCTACACCGTCATTCAGCCTGAGAGGCTTGACAAGTCATCCAAGAAAGAAGTAGGACCCGCACCAGAAAAGCTATGGCAGCTTTTCTTTGATGGCGCCCGATGCAAAAATGGCGCCGATGCGGGTGTACTCTTGGTTTCCCCAACCGGGATCCGTAAGGACTACACCCACAGCCGGCCTCGGAGCCGTACCAACAACGCGGCGGAGTACGAAGCCCCGTGCTTGGGTTTGAGAAAAGCGGAGAGATCGGGGATAAAGCATCTCGCAGATCTTTGGCGACTCGTAGCCGGTGTGCAACCAGATTACGAACAAGTGCGCCTCCAAGAAGCACTATCTCAAGGCGTACCGTAATCGGGTCCTGGGACCCGATGGAGTCATTCGACTCATTGAATGTCGAGCCATATCACGTGAGAAAAACAAGCACGCCGACATTCCGGCGTCCGTTGGAGCCAGTGCACGTTCCGGCCGATGACACCGTCCAGAAGCCGAAGCCGGTCCGTACCATCTACAGGCCTTCTGTGCTCGATAAAGACACCCACTGGCGTGTGTTTGACTGTGACGAGGAGATCGTCACATTTTTGGTTACCGAAGCGTGTTCAATCGAAGGTAGAGACCCTAATGACGAGCAATATGAGGGGTTGATACAGCTAAAAAATAATCATGTCCCAAAAGGACTGATTACACTAGAAAGTCTCTTTGATCATAATGACAGAGCAATATCACACAGGATCAAAGTAGACCCCAAGCAGTACGTCGACCTGGAGCTTGAACCCGGAAAGACAATTAAGGTCGGGACGGACTGCACCAAAGAGGAACTCGAGCAGATCAGATCATTATGCCGAGAGTTCCCTGACATAGTAGCCTGGTGCTACCAGGACTTGAAGGGGTATGACAGACAGATAATCCAAGGATACCATTGAGCTAGAAGATGGTGCAAAACCATTCCGGCGAAGCAAAGGGTCAGAAATCCAAAGATCGAAGCCATGATGAAAGCCGAGCTCCTGAAGATGCTGGAAGCCAAGATCATCTACCCCATCAAGCATTCATCCTGGGTTGCGAACTTGGTCCCCGTGAGGAAGAAGAACGGAGACATTCGTCTCTGTGTAGATTTCAGAAATCTGAACCAAGCCTCACTGAAAGACCATTATCCGCTTCCCCAGATCGATCAAATCCTCCATATAGTTGCTGGAGCGCAGAGATTCTCCCTCCTAGATGGCTTTTCTGGGTACAACCAGATCTGGGTCAAAGATGAGGACCAACATAAGACAACGTTCACCACCAAATGGGGAACGTTCGCCTATCAACGCATGCCCTTCGGCTTATCCAATGCCGGCGCCACATTCCAAAGAGCCATGGACCTGGCCTTCCGAGAGCTGCTTAACAAGATCATTGTCATCTACTTGGATGACATGACTGTATTCTCTCACAGAAGAGAGGACCATGCTTCCCACCTGCGGCAGATATTTGAGAGATGTCGTGAATTCGGCATTTCCATAAACCCGAAGAAATCAGTCTTCGCGGTAAGAGAAGGTAAGCTGCTGGGACATGTCATCTCCGAGAAAGGCCTTGCAGTGGATCCTGACAGAGCCGAAGCCCTCCTCCGCTTGCCCGCCCCAGTCGACAAGAAGGGGCTACAGTCCTTCTTCGGCCAGATCAACTTCGTAAGGAAGTTCATACCGGACTTCGCACAAGTGATCAAACCCATGGCCGAACTGCTGAAAAAGAATGCTGAATTCTTATGGACTGATGAGAGAAGGCAGGCCTTCGAGGAGATCAAGGCCCGAATTGCACAAGCTCCGGTGTTGATAAACCCGGATTACTCCAAGGACTTCATCCTGTACGCGGTGGGAGAACCCGAGAGTTACGCCGCAGTCCTGACACAGAAGGGAGACGATGGCGAAGAGCGCCCCATAGCGTTCTTAAGCCAGGTGATTCAGCCGCACGAAGAGAAGTACAATTTTATTGAGCGGCAGGTTCACGCGGTCATGAAGTCTCTCCGAAAGTTCAGGCACTTCGTCTCCCAGAGCCGGACAACTGTCTTCGTGATACACCCGGACGTCCGAAACTTCATCATACAAGGGGAACCGGGTCACAAGAGAGCAGGATGGATTGCCAAGATCCAGGAGTTCGACATCGAGGTGCGGCCAACAAAGCTTATCAGAGGCCGAGCCTTGTGCCAGGAGCTGGCCCGAAGCGCTGCAGTCGAGATATCCGCCTATGAGTGGGAAGATCCGACAACAACTACCAACCTAGCCAACTCCTTACCAGAGGAGAGTGATCGGACAGATGACCTGGTGAGGTATTTCTGCACCGGGAGATGTCCAGACCACCTAAATGCCTCACAAAGAAGGAGGTTTCGGCTAGGTGCATTGAAATACACTCTTCGCCCCGAGGGGCTTTACTTCAAGAACATTGACGGCATCCTGTTGCGGTGCGTCAAGAAAACCGACCAACCCAGGGTCCTCGGAGAATTTCACTCCGGGATGCCTGGGGGTCACCATTCTGCAAGGCCTACGGCCTTGAAAATAATCAGAGCTGGGTACTATTGGCCCACTCTCTTCACAGACGCACATGCGGTCTGTGCAAAATGTGACAAATGCCAGAGATTTGTCGGCGTAAACATGAAAACACCCCTGCCCCTCCAACCAATCCAAGCCGAGACTCCGTTTCAGCAATGGGGTCTGGACTTCATCGGGGTCATTACGCCGAACTCTGCAACGGGGCACAAGTTCATTCTTACCGCCACCGACTACTTTACGCGGTGGGCAGAGGCGATCCCCACCAAGAATGCGGACCAAGAGACGGTCATCGGGTTCCTCGAGAGCCTCATTACCCGTTTCGGGGTCCCTGAGTCAATAGTGACGGACAATGGTCCGGGGTTCGCAGGCGCTGTACTCACGGAGTACACCAGCAAGTACGACATCTATCACAAAATGTCTTCTAACTACTACCCGCAGGGGAACGGCCTGGCCGAGTCCACTAACAAGAATCTATTGAAAATCATCAGAAGGACAATAGAGAAGAACAAGAGGACTTGGCACCTACTCCTGAACCGGGCACTGTGGGCGGATAGAATATCCTTCAAGAAGTCTATCAAGACATCCCCCTACGCGCTCGTGTACGGCAAGGAGGCAGTCCTGCCAACCCACATAGAAATTCCCGCCCTCTGGATGTTGGATGAAGAGAGAGGCAACGGGGATCCAGTGGACGCCGGATCGTGCCAGCCTGCCGCAGATAGAGGAAGACAGAGAGAAAGCATACCAGGCCTTCACCAAACATGCTGAAGCGACCCAAGGCTGGTTTGCAAAAGGCACCACCGCCCGAGTTTTCAAAATCGGGGACCTGGTGCCGAAGTGGGACTCATTGAAGGCAAAGCCGGGCAATCACGACAAATTTGACGCCTCTGGGAGGGCCCTTATCAGATTGCCCGGTGAACCAATTTAACGCATTCGTGCTCCGGGATATGGAGGGACAACTTCTCCCCATTCCCGTCAATGGGTTCCACCTCAAAGTTTATCACCACTGAAGGCACCCAATGGGTCCTTCCTTGTACAGTTTTCCTTTCTGTATTTTTAGTTTTCAGAATGTACATATTCAGCATTCAGTTTTTTTAGTTTTCAAGAGCCCAAGTAGAACTTAAAGCAAACCCCGACTTCGCAGCGAAGTCGGGTATCGCTCCTTGGATTGTGCGAAGTTCGAAAGAAAGCAGCTGACAAAAGGGGCAAAAATTTGGCTAAGTCTGGGTGCGCAACCCGACTTCGCAGCGAAGTCGGGCTGCGCACCGTCTTGGGAGCGCAGTTGGGAAGCAGGAAGCGAAAAATGGCTAAGTGTCAAATCAGACTGCGCAACTTTTGGAGCGAAGTCTGACTGCGCAGTCAAACATGGGCGAAGTCGGAGTGCGCTCATTTTTTGGGCGAAGTCCGAGTGCGCCCTCAATTTTGGGCGCAGCCTGAATGACCCATCACGGAAAACATGAAAAATTCTAAGTGTGGGCCCAGAGCGCAGTACGACACGGTGCGAAGTTGGGTTGCCTCCCGTTTAAAATCATGGGCCAGAAATTCTCCCTTGAAAGGTGTGCCCAGACGGCGGCGATGACGTCATCAAAGGCACGAAGTCCAAATGTTGTTTAATGATTGCACGACTTTCAAGAACGACGCCATTAAGAAAGCAAGGCGCATTTGGACCAACTGCAACTTGGGTGCGCTTTTCAAAATTAAACCCATGCACGGCCGCCAAAATATTATAACGCCTCCACCAACTTCGAGTTAACCACCTTAACTCCCTCCCTCGCGCCATTAAAGCTGCAACCCTTGCCTAGAAAAAGGGCCCTGGCATACTCAGAAAATTCAGAGTGTCAAGCTGACTCCGAGACTGCAAAGCGCAGAACTGAGAAACCAGAAGCCGTAATTCTCTGTCGCTGCCAATTCTAACGGAGAAAATGGACAAGGGGAAAGCGCCCGTACAGGCGCAATCCAGTGACGCAGAGCCCGAAGCTGAGGAGCATACTGAATCAAGCGCTCATGAGAGCGAAGTGCCGCAGGAGCAGAAAAGGAGAACCCGGACGAAGAGAAGTCGAGGGCAAATTCCGCCGCCGCCCGTCAATCACCTGGCCGGGTACAAAGACGGCTCTTTCTCCATCAGCCTCACCAAACTGCGGCCGAATATTGCAAAGTGGGCAGATAAGGTTTCGCCCTCACACCATGTCGGGGCTGCGTATAAATCGAACCTGAACTGGTTCTTGTGCCCTCCTACTCACCAGTGTCCGGAGCTGATTGAAGCAATTGTAGAATATTACAAGCCAGCTGCTCGGCAAGTCTGCGACAACAAGGGAAGAGTGCTGTTCACACTCTTCAGGGAGAGCGTCCAGCCAACGTTCGCCCCAGGGCTTCAGTACGAACCCGGCGCGATTGTCAGAAGGATTAATCTGGATGAACAGACGGGCAGATTCACGCAGACCAAGCGGATGAGAGAATTCCTCAACTCAGAGCTGAAGACTCCGCTGGCAGCCGGACAATGGCCGACAGGCCCCATACCCCTGGACAGGTTCGAGAACAAATACATATACATCATCCTGGCGTGGGTCCTCGGCTGCGATTCTGACAAAGTGGTACGCCCGTACCAGCTGGCGCTGGCAGAATGTATCCTGCATGGGGAGTTTTACGACTCCACGACGCAAAAGAGTGGGAAGCGCCCCATTTTCTTCGACTGGGCAGACTGGCTAGCGTACGCCATTCATTCGAGCCTAGTCGAGACTGCAGCAGAAGCAGTCAACGGATTTCCGGTTTTGCTCCTTCCTCGCATGGCTGTGCCTTTACCACATGCACTACCGGATGAAAGTTCCTGACTTGAAGAGGGTAAATGAAAAAGGTGAGCCGCTGCCCGTGTACGAGTGGACCGAGATCCTGTACAGAAAAGGGTCATTCTATGAGTTTAATTTTAAATTTCTGTGCATGGTCATGGGGCTGTTCAACCGTAAGGCATCCCGCCCGCCAGAGGTCATGACAAGATACCTGAGGAAGCACGAGTACGGGGATACCTTCCGGCTGACGCAGGGCATCGTGGTCAGAATCTACGGATTCAAGGGGAAGCCGTTCCTGCTGCCCTACTTCTGCACTGACCACCAGTTCGGGATGGAGATTGCGCGACAGATGGACTATGTCGAAGAAGAGTTCGGCCAGGGCAAAAAGAGAGGCCATATCTTTCAGTATCCCATCACCTGGGCGAATACCCAAGTGTACGAGATCGGACAACACGTCTACCTCGAACGGGAACTCATCGACATGGGTCTAATAATGCTGCCGCAGCGCTGGAAGTACGACCCAATTGGGGTCAGGGGTAAATTCACGCACATCTGCCCCCGAGCAGAGATTATGCAGGAAAGAGGCAACAGAACAGGCGCAGACTTGGAATGGCACATCGAGCAGATGCAATCATGGCCTCCATGGCATGATTTTTACTGCGAGGAGGTGGCATACGACCCAGAGCGAAACCCGGATCACCGGTTGGAATCTGCGGGCTTCAAAAAATTCCTCGCCAAGGTGGCGCCCCTCAACTGGCAAAAGGACAAAGTCGTCGAATGCTGGAAGATGAGATGCCGCACGCAAAGACGACAAATCCAACCGGAAAACGCTGGCCGTTGATGATGAGTTTTCGGCGCTATATGATCAATACGCTGACACGTGGCGGCCTTTCGAATTTCGAAGTTGCGTTCCCCGAGGCGCAAGGAAAAGATATACAAGGAGGCCCCCCTCCCAGCAATCGCCAACTCCCGCAACTTCCAGCGCAACTCCGACGAGCAGTCAAGTGGGCCCGATGCAGCCTGTAGCTCCTGAAGCAGTACCCGAAAGGGCGCAAGGGTCAGAGAGGTCAACCCCTGAGGTGGCCCCTCAAGCAGAAAAAGCGCTTGCGCTACCAGCTAGCAGACCGGCCGCGGCAGGCATCCTTCCAGCTAGACCCAGGTACAAGTTTACCGTGGGGACATCATTGCCTGCCGCCCCAACCTCATCTCCTTCCTTCGAACCAGCCACAGTGCCGGAAGAAAAGAAGAGGAAGAGGAGTGAAAAGGCCAAGCGGCCTAAGGAGTCTGTGCAGCAGCCGGCCGCGTCGTAGACAGAGACGGCAGCGCCATAAATTCTCGCTGGTCAGCCCTGAGGCGGAAGCAGAAACTGCTAGAGTTAAAGTAAAGTGCACTATGCCTTCCTTGACACTTGTCAGTTTCTCTTGACAAGTGTCATGTTTATCATATAGGCTTATGCCTATATATTGTAACCATTTTATGAATAATATAATCCCTTCAGTTTTCCCTCCTAACATTTGGTATCAGAGCAGGCTTTCCCTGCCCTGTGAAACCCCTTGAGGGGGGATTTCCCTCAATGGAAATCCCCCCTCCCCCCATTTTTTTTTAAATTTTTTACCGAGGGAGTATGCTCTCCATCATTTTGATGGATCAAAACCCAGATGGTAAAATTTTTAAAGTTTGAGAAATTTTTTAAATTTTTTGGCTGCCAAATCAAATCCGATGCTGGATGGACTTGCTGTTATAATATTGGAGTTCGTGTTTTCGCTGGCTGTGAATGCTCAGATCCGAAAACGGACAGGACAATATTTTGGCAATAGAGTGTGTTCAAATAGTGGCCTGTATTTTTTTGTTTTTTTCATCCCTGCTCGTAGAAGAGGTGGACACCGTATTTTTTTCAGCAGTAACAGTGGCGGAAAGGCAGCAAAGGTTAATTTTTTTTCTAGTGTGCCATTTTGTCTTGTTGAAGTATCTGAAGCAAAGGCGGGCAGGGCTACATCATGCCTGGTGCGGGGCCGCCGACGCCGCGGACGGGGCCGACGAGGCCGGGCTGGGCCTGCACGAGCGGCGCCTTGGGCATGCCACGATCGGCTGCGCGGCCAATGCCAAGGCCGCCCTGGGCAGCGGAAGTGGGTTTAGCGCGCGTCTCGTCGGGAGGAGGATTCTCTTCGCAACTGCCACCTCACCATCATAAACGCTCTTGTAATTATTATTGTTTGAAGGCATGCGGGGAGGAGGACTTGATTCTTCATCAGAACTAATTTCAATAACAATCCGCTTACGACTCATCGTTTTCCGTCGAAGGTCCTTTCCTTCTTTGAATTCAAGAAATGAACAATATGGTAACAGCCCCTTTTTGGATCTGATGCTGCGATCCGCGTCGTCAAAGATTTCCCCATCTCACTGTCGTCAAAGATTTGTCCGCGTTGATTGCGCAGCCCGCGGTGCCCAATGGCTCTGCAAAATTTGGAAATTATTCCGGCGCCGGACTGCCCGAAAATGAAATTACCTGGCCGGATAGTCTGCCCGTACGGTCCCGTCCTCATGGCATCCATGAAATCCTGAGCATGAATATTAATCAGGCTGTTAGCAAATATTGGGACTGACATCCAAAGTCCCGGCGCACCTGCCCACCGCCTTTCAGAGAAACAGGTTTTGGGCTCGTGGAGCGCCCGGGTCTCCTTACCTGCAATCCGACATTAACGTCTGTCCTTCGTCTGCTCTGGATTGGCTACGATGCCTGATCGTGTTCGACAGAAAAGCGTGGCATTCAAAGAATCAAGCCGAATAGCCTCGGAATAAAGCTCCACGGTCAAGCACGGAACTACACGGAGCTGCCGTTAACGACCAGCTCACGCACGCCAAGAAGTAGGGGGCATTCTATGACAAAGGGTCGAGATTTTACTTTTTGGCGAACACGATCAGCACTCCAAAATTGATGGTTTTCATTACTGGCGAAAGGAACAAGTTTTTTTGAGTTGGGAGACAGTTTGCAGATGGGCAGCGCATGAGTACCTGGCGAGGGAGCACGCGTGCAGCGGCCACTTGGCGACGACGTCTTAGTGTGATGTTAATGTTTTCATCAATCTACATCGCAAATGTTGCATTGTCGTTGGAGTCGCAGTCAACGTTATGTTTTTGGTTTGATTTCTCCAGTGACGGGGTATTTCTTTTTTAAAAAATGTGTAAGTGCATGCCAGTGATGGCCGCCTTATATAGTGGGGCATATGGATTTTTTTATTAAATTCCTATATTTTATAGTGGGTGGACAATTTTAATTTTAAAATGTAAGAAAAGTGCTCATGATTATTGGCCAACCAGTATGGCATCAGGCCATTTTTTTTCCAAATGAAGCCTACTTGGCCTATGTAATTCCCCTGTGGGGAAATTGATGATGTTTTTTTTCCGCCTGAGAGCGATGCCGCCATTGAGCGATGTTGTCTATTTTCTGCCTTAGAGAGGCATGATGTTATTTTTCCACATGATGAAGGCCCCTTTGATGGTGAAATATAGGGGTATTTATAGTCGTTGGAAACGTTTTTCCGCGACGGACACAATGGTGGTGTCATATTGTAATTTTGAGGCTGTTTCAATTGAGTTTTTTAGCCTCAAAGTTTTTTTCTACCTTGGAGTGCACTTTCGGTTGTACCCGACACTCCCAAGGTAATTTTATATGTGATCCTTGTACCTAGTGACCTTTTCTATACACTTGGCGAATGCAGCGGCTGGTTACCCATGCATTTCGGTGGGATGACATGGTCACCATAAGGACACTTATACTAGGGACTACAGACAAAGACACCCTAGACTCTATCCGAGGTTGTTTTCGGATCTACTTCTGAAGACTACAGACGAAGACACTTCAGAAGATTCCCTTCTTTTCTTCTTCTCTCCTCCTATTTTGATCTATGGCTCATTTTTATTGTATTGAGTGCATTTTCGGCAGAGACCGACACTCTTATATGGCTCGTTTTTCCTTTCATTAGGTGCATTTTTCGGCAGAGACCGACACCTTCTAGATTGAGTTCACCATGAGGAGGGATTTCATACTCATGGTGAATCTGGTTAGTGACCTACGAGTGGCAACATCCTCTGAGGATGACCTGCAGAGGCAACAGACCCAGATGTGGCTGACCCTGAGGCACCCATGATGACCCTGAGGCACTTAGACGGCTGACCCAGTGGCAACAGACCCGTTGAAGTGGCTGACCCTGAGGCAACAGACCGAGATGTATACACAGTGGATCTAGCATTATTCATAGTTGGAGAGCCAAGCGCAAAGAGCACGAGCCTAGACCAAAAAAAAAAGAGAGGATGATAGGTTATTTTTTTAGAGAAGTCAACATTAAGGGGGAATGTTACCTAATGTTGACTTGCTTTGTTTTTTCTTTAGTTAGGATAGTGCACTTTAAGGGGGAATGTTAGAGTTAAAGTGCACTATGCCTTCAGTTTGACACTTGTCAGTTTCATTGACAAGTGTCATGTTAATCATATAGGCCTTCTGCCTATATATGTAACACATTTTTATCAATAAAATTAATCCCCTTCAGTTTTTCCCTCCTAACAGAAACTCAGGTTGCAAGCGTCCCTCGAACAGCGGCTCAAGCGGAGCCCGCAGGTATGTCTACTTCCTCGCTCCCCAAAGTCCCAGTCGGCCCTACCATAACGCCGTCCCCCATTTCATCAGGGCAAGCCGTAGCTGCATCTTCCTCTCCCAAGACTGTCCAGCCATCCAACAGCCCCCATTCTTTCGACCAGTTTGCCCAGGACCCTAACGCCTTCCAGTCCCTGAGCCAAACCCTAGAACCCTTGCCTGCGGCCAGTATCGAAGCTACACAAACGTCGCCGCGCCGCTCACATCATCTGTTCAAGACCCCACCAACGCCATCCACTCAGCTGCTCGCTTCCCCTAGGGCCCGGTCGCCTTTAAAAGCGACCACTCCTTCTGGGATCCCTCCTACTTCGCTGTTTGCAGGAAAAATGCCGCAACAGGACCAGATGCTGGAAGATCTCGACTTCATGCAGACCGCAGATGACCAGCCTCTGGCAGCAAGAGCCGCAGGGGGTTTCGCCTCTTTCCTTCAGAGTGTCAAACGGAGGAGAGCCGAGGAGATAGCCGCCCCGGTGAAGTGTACCAAGTATGACTTGGACCGGAGAGTGCTTACAACTGAGAAATTGATCCCAAAAGTGAAGAAGCCTCTCCGGGAAATGACCGAGGCGGACTATGAGCACCAAGTCAAGGAGAAGAGCTTCGATGACATAAATGAGGAGCAGGAAATCAACGACATTCGTCGCAGAACCAATAATCTCCTTGTCAAGCGGCTTGAGACCCAGGAGGCGCTGTTTTAGCTGCAGAATAGCGCAAGGCAGCTAGAGGAAGATCTGGTTAGGGCCACCGCGCAGCAGGAGATAGACGAACTGAAAACCCAGCTGGCCGCCTCTCAACAGGAGGCCGCAGCGCAGAAACAGACAGCCGAGCTGCTGTCAGAAGAGAAAAGGGCAGCGCTGGAGCAGGTTTCTCAGCTCCAGGATTCGTTGAAACAGGCACAGTCGCAGCTTGAAGAGAAAACATCACAGACGACGGCCTTTTCAAAGAACAGAGTTAAGGAGATACGGGCTAGTCTGCTGCAGGGTTGCAAGCCCAACGTTGTTAAATCCATATCGGTCCTAGATTTTGCGTTTAGGATCGAAGAAGTATCTGCCCAGGGAAAGCCTATGGTAGAGGAGGCCGAACACCAGGCGAGGCAATGGCTAGACCTGGCTAAGAAACTTGAGGAGTATGAGCGCAAAGGCCTCCAATTTCCCCCGATGTCCCAAATTGCCTCAGAGTGGGCAGATGCAAGGGTAACCTTGGATATTTATTTTGATAAGACAGAGAAGATAAGAATTGCCAGGAAAATGTTGGACGTATTAGAACATGAAATGAGTATTTGCTTGGCCCCCTTTCAAACTCTTTCCGAGCACGGGTGCCCAAGCTACGTCAAGGATGGCGAGTTTCTGACCCTTGAGCAGGTAAAGTAGAATTGGCTGTCTTTTGAGGCAGACACAGCAGAAATTGATAGCTGGGCAGGACCAATCGAAGAAGCTCAGGTCACCCAGATGGTGTCAAAATACTGCAAAATCAACTCCTCCCTTAAAGAGTTGGGAAAAAGATATAACACCATCGATCTGCATGCAGTTGTTGCATTCCACGCAGCACTAAGAGAGGTCAGCGACTTGGGGCCCTTCCAAGCAGCAGTCTGGGACCAAGCCAAGGCTGCATATGAACGCATCCGCGAGTGGGAAGCTGACAGCGAAGAACCTTCAGGTTCAGGAGGAGAAACAGAAGAGGCAACTGCCGGAAGTGATCCTGACGAAGAACGGTTGCCCGGGGAGAAGGGAGTTCCTTTGCGCCTAAAGGATGAAGGCCTGGTTCTTTGCGTCGAGGCGATCTCGACACCTCGCGAGCCGCCAGGAATGTTGCCACATTTTGCAAGGGGTGCCATGTTTTCAAAGTTTGTAAGTGTGCTGCTCTTCCTTCCCTCCTCCTCTTTCTCCCTTTCTCCATCTTTCCTTTTCCCCTTTCTTGCAGTTTCTTCCCTCCCTTCTTTTACCTTGTACTTGCCCCAGTCAAGTTCCCAAAACTGAGCAAGTGTTCCCTGAAAAATTCTAAGTGTCAGGGCGCAACCCGACTTCGCAGCGAAGTCGGGATGCGCCCTCAAGTCTGAGCGCAGTAGGGGATGCGAAGTGCGAAGGCAGGCTGAAACGGAGCAGTTTTTGACTAAGTGTGGGAGCACAACCCGACTTCGCAGCGAAGTCGGGGTGCGCTCTTTTGCCTGTGCGCACTTGGGAAAGCAGTATGCAGAAAATCAGCTAAGTGCTGGGGCGCAACCCGACTTCGCAACGAAGTCGGGGTGCGCTCCCCTTTTGGTGCGCAGTCCGAACAGCGGGAAAATCAGCTAAGTACCGGTGCGCAACTCGACTTCGCTGCGAAGTCGGGGTGCGCCCTTTGACCGGTGCGCAGTTGGGCAAGATTCATCAACCAAGCCAGAAATTGGCTAAGGCACGGAGGCCCTCCCCAACTGCGCTGTTTCCCACCTGCGCTACCCGATAGCGCACTGGTCCCGGGCGAAGTTGGATAAACTGCCTTTCAAGGCAGACAGGTGTCACTCATCAGAATTCGACAAGTGTCTAGCCTCGGGATCCGAGCCGAGATGTGACGGGATAAAGGACAAGCATGGACAGCATTACCTACGCCTGCTGCCCCCATTTAAGCTGATGTAAAGTTCCATCTACCACAGCTACCCGCATTCCTGCCGACTAGAAGTTTGACCCGGTGCACTGCCACGTAGTTGTACAGCTTTCAGGGAGACCTTGCCGCCAGTACAGTCCTCGCCGACAGAAGTCAGCATCAGCAGCTCTTCTGCCGCTTTTGTCAGCTATTGTCTGGTCTGGGACTTTGTGCCCGCAATTGTAATCGGGGGGAACTTGGGCTATAAATAGCCACATCATTTCATTGTAAAAGGGGTGGAAGGGGAATATACTGCTAGGGAACCATTGTAGTTGTGCGTTTGCTTCTAAATACAAGATACATACTTGGCTCTGCTTATGTCTTCATTTTGTATGCTGCCTCTCCTTGTCATTTCTGCCTCATGTTTCTTATTTCATTGCTTATTGTTGTACTGAACTCTGGACTCCAGTATTTGGTGATTAAGTATTCCTGGAATACATAGATAGAGGATACATAGGATGAATGATAGCTGTAGTTTCTATGGCGTGTTTTGTGTTTAATTGTTGTTAGTAGTGGTGATTGATCGTTGCCGTGCTGCTTATTCCCCCCACCCAACTCCAATCACATTTGGATTCTCTTTCCGCATTTGTATCTCTTTCCTTGCACTCTTAGCTCAAAACACTAAAACCCCACAGGAAGCCGGCCTTCTACGGAGATTGGCACGGAAGGCATTCCTCCCTTCCGGCCTTTCAATTTGGTGGGCAAATCTGGGCGCATTATACCAAATCCTTTTCTCATGGCAGATTTGTAACCAACAGGAAGTAGTAGTGAATGTTAACTTGTTGATTCGTCTATTTCTCATGTGATGAGCTCTAAGGCATAAAGAAAAGTTGTCATGTGCCTATGGTCATTATATAAGTCAACGTATGACAATCTTTTGATAGTCTTGGATCTGTTGATGATTGTTGAATGTATTGGACCATTTGAAGACCTATTGAATATGAAATAATCTCCTCATTAGGGTGTACTCCTTTGGAGAATGCAATGACAATTTCACCCTTCAATTTGAAATAAATCAAAGAAAAAAGTTATTTTCATCTAGGAAATATAAGCTACAAACATTTGATAATTTTAAATCCCTTCAAGAATTAGATAAGCAAATGACTCATTTTCCTTCATGCAAATATAGAAGTGAGAATTATTAGTTGAATTAGCAATGAAACTTTATTAGTTAGAATTAGCAAGAGTATGTGACAAATGGAATCACAAAAATAAATATAAATGCAAACATAGGGAATTATGATGTAGATGTAGAAGGTTAAGCAACTGGGAACTAAGTGAAACTAATAGGTTGTAAAGAAAACTATACGATAAACAGAAGAAGCTTCATAGTTGAAAGGGATCACTGCTTCTTGTGGTGCAAAGGAACAATGATAATTACTTCATTGCACAATGATAATTACTTCAATATTGTTAAAGGTAACCGTTCTAGCAACTTTACTCAACAAATTGTCTACAACTGACTGAAATGAGTAAAGGCCTGGTCCCATTCTATTGTATGCTTACTCACATGAAATGGATGTCCCACAAGTACCTATTTATTCCATTTTGTCACCTCAGAACATCATCTGGCATGGAAGCACCTTCTGCAGATTACTGATAGTATCAAAAAGTCACTCTAATAAAAAGTACGTAAATGTATCTTGTCAGATCAGGATGAATCCCATAAAGTCTTTTTACCCAGTGGCTTACTACGATAACACATCATATGAATATTGAATTACTGAACAATAAGTAGTATCTTAATTATGATAGGTAGGGCCCTACACTCATCCTCCTTTAAGTAGTAACTATTTTAAAGAGGTTAAGATGAGTTTACTTATTACTGTTTGTATCTTCCCTTTTTGTGTCACCCGGATGTATGCCCTATACCTGTCAACTTGTCATTTATGATAGTTAAACTTCATCTATTGTGGTCACAAATCAGTTCACAAGTCAATAGACAGAAGTAAACCTATTTGCTGATTGCACAGCCAACCGTTTTGATATTGACTGTCAAAATACAGTCAATTTTACCTGTCTTTCAGTTCAAAACATTTTTGCAGGCTAAGAGATTTGACAATCAAACAAGTCAAATTTTAAGTCAAATATCTGTTTTGTAATTGGCAGTCTACAATAGGTAAGATCAACTTTGAAAATAGATTCGTTAAGAGTTGAAGCTAAAAGTTTGAAAACAATCTCTGGAGAAGTCAGCTTCTGATGTGGATAAAGAAACACTAATTTTTGCTATAAGTTTTTGATCCATTTAAAGACAAGTAACTGTGACTTGTTATCAATGAGAGTGTTGAAATAGAGTCTACGTTATATGATTCTGTGGAAATATACATTGGGAATTGAATAGACCATGGCTATTTCTGTTTGAGCAGGATGCAGTTCCAAAGCACTCCACAAAATGTGAAGTTGAATGGGTTGACGCAGAAGATCCACTTTTCCTTTTGTATACAAGTGGTAGCACAGGGAAGCCGAAGGTGACTTTGCTTGTTTCAAACATGAATATTACAAGAATATTGACTTTTCTAAGCATTGCTCCAATCTGATTAGTTTTTAAAAGTCCTTATTCTTCCTAATTTTTTAGATTATAATTAAGATGTTTTGTCCTTTATATGATAGGGTGTTCTGCACACTACTGGTGGGTACATGGTTTTCTCAGCTACAACCTTCAAATATGCTTTTGATTACAAGCCAAGTGATGTGTACTGGTACATTTGCTTATCTAAATCACTGGATGAAAAGCTAGTTTACAATGCTTTTCTTAATTCCATACTTCTAAATTGCATTGCTAAAGTTGTGCTGTTTCATAGTCTCTGCATTTAAGTGAAGCCAGAAATCCAGTTTGGAAAAAAGACTAAAGCTTATCTTTTCTATGGAATGATGTTTTTAATTTAGCTGTCATTTTGATGTTCTGAAATATTTTGGTTTATATGAGTGTTTATACAGTAGAAATTGACATTTGTTTTTGTTTTGGGATTTTAATTAAGAAATGATAAAATTTGTTTGTTTTGAAATGAATTGAAGCTTAAAGTATCAATCAGTTTAAGCTTTGTTCTTTAAACAATTTATTGTAAGTTAATATTACAGCACAAACAAGAGACGCTGTATTCTACAGTGTTCTTAGTCATGACAATTTTAATCTTACAAAGAGAATTTTCCAGGAGAAAAGGCACAGATGATCCTTGTAGATTTTATCAAATTTTAGAAATTCATGTAGAGGTTATTATAGGCAAATTTGGTGTGTATGGGTTTCTTCTGACAGAGTTAGTAGGTATTGAAAGATTACATTGGGTCGGTTAACCAAACTCTATCATTTAAAAGAAAAGGATCCAGTTTCAAGGATTGCGAGCATCAAATTTGTTTTCATGTCTAGAAAGCAATTTGCTACCATTTCTCTCCTATAAATCATCTTTATATGGATATGTTCTCACCTTTCCATGGATAGTTCTTATTGTTTTAGTGATGTAAAATTCTACTAATATATTTCTTGGAATATATGCTTTAGTTCTGGCACAAGTTCATTATGTATATCTTGTAATTAACTATAAGGCTATTTCAAATTAAAGTCTATATTGAGATATGTTTATGATTCAGCTTCATGTTTTGTTTGAGAAGAGCCATTAAAAAAGTTGGAGCCCGACAATCTAATTAAGTCTTCAGAGTCTGTGAATACAATTTATGACTTATTTTAAGCTTCATGAGACTAATTTAAAACTTCAATGAAGTCATCATTCCAACATTAGTTTTGACTTCAAAACCATTGCGTAAGTTATTATCAAGCGGGCAATTCATAATCTATTTTTCCTAAGGACAAAGGTTTACCAAAATTCATGGTGGTAATATGTCTTCAGAAAATGTTGACAGTTTATAGGAGATGAATTGCAATTGGAATTGTTTTATATGTAGAATTGTGCTATATATGGCTGACATTTTAGTCATGAGTCTCAATCTTGATCATGATGTTTTGAAATTTGTATTTGAAATAAATGAAAGAATAAATGGCGTGATGTATGCAGTTTAATTGGTCATGTTTGTTAGTAGGGCTACATTGTTTTTGGTGTATGGGAGGTTGGGAATGGCTATGACAGACAATGTCCTTTGCCGCTTCCCTTCATTGCTTTATGGAGTGCTCTCTGTTAGATTCACCTTGATGTTTAAGTTGTATTCATAGTTACCAGGTTTGAAAAATCTGATTCATTTGGGGGTGTTAAAAATCCATTAAAATCAAATCTAGAAGAATGTTTGAAAAAATCTGACTTGGAACACATACCCCTACAAGATCTCAAGAGTGCATGTACACACACCAAATTCTACATAATAGAAACATAATTTTAGAATTCTTATTCTACATATAGTTTTAAAAGTATTATATTATTTTGATGGGGTTGAAGTCTATTTGGTATGAATGTTTGGCTTACAAAGAACCCACCAGGTTTGTAATAATACCATTGTGGTTTGTTGAAATACTGTGGTAATGAGGTCAATGACTTAATAAGGGCAGGCCTTTTTTTAATTCCATGTAATCAATTTAAAAAAAATGTTATATTTTATTTTTGTTTATTATTGTTTTTTGAATTTAGTGAAAAAACCCTTGCGGGGCTGCCTTGGTCTGAGAAACCACGACCAGGGGGTTCTACACCGTCAAAATCACCCGGGAGTTGCGCCCGGCCCTGACTGCACCAGCATTATCAACTGGATTTTGGGTACCCGATGTGCGTTTGGTAGGGTGGATATTCGAACCAGGGACCTCCCTTGGAGGATTGCCCTACCCTCTCCAACTCACCTACAACACGTGGGTTTCTTTTTGTTTATTATTAATATTACAAATTTATTATCAAATGACATTTACTCAACCGGTTAGATTCCTCGACATTCCAAGAGGAGACCTAGGTTCGATTCTTGCCAAGCAGTACATGGATAATATCCAAGTTATAATATCAGTATGTGGCGATGATGTAATATGGGCGGGGGCTGTTTCAATCCCATATAACCAATTGAAAAAAAATATTACAAATTTATTAATTTAAAAAATAATAAATATAAATTTTATTGTAAAAAATTATATTTGTTTTTAAATGGGATTGAAATGGGCCTACTGGTATTACATTATGTCAATGTTACAGTGGCATTCCAACAAACCAAGTAGTGGTATTACAACTGACAACTTTGCATATATTGCCTGACAAAATTTGAACTCAAATCTCCACGTTAGGAGCCCATGTTTTTAAAAACTTGCTCATGCCATTTGGGGTTGAAACAGGCCCCACCTGTATTACATCAAGATCACATAGTGGTATTACAAGAGCTTGGCAATTATGCATGTATCGCTTGGCAAGATTCGAACTTGTGTCTCTTCCTTGAATATAACTGGTTGAGCTCATGCCATTTGATATATAAATTCATGTTATTAGTAATAAATATAATATAAAATTTGAATAAAAAATATTTATTAGTTTAAACATGTTTTTGTATAGTCACATTTCAAGTGTAATTAAAAAAAATTAAAGTTTTATTTTTACTTTTATTTTAAAATTAACTCAAAGTATTTTGCATTATATGATATTAACAACAAATCTCTTATCAAATGGTATTAGCTCAACTGGTTCGATTCCTCAACATTTAAAGAGGAGACCCAGGTTCGAATATTGCCAAGTGATACATGGATAATATCCAAGCTCTGTTGTAATACCACTATCTGATGATGATGTAATATGGGTGGAGCCCATTTCAATCCCATATAATCAATTGAAAAAAAAGTAACCAATGTCTTAAAAAAATATTAAATGTATTTCTTTAAAACAAAGTTTCAATCATGCCATGAGTTTATAAATTTAAAAAAATATTATAAATTTTATTGTCGTTTTTTGAATTGGTTATATGGGGTGTAACGGGTCATGCACACTTGACATTTATGTTGATGAGTCATAGTATTGTGGTATTACAACAAATAGTATTATCATGGGCTGACTTATTGCACGAGTGTCCATCATAGTGTAGACATTTGAACTTAGGTTGCACTCATGATTCTATCCCATTTAGCGTTGCTTCACAATACTTTGGACCAAAATGTTAAGGTTAACATTGGGATAGTGCTTGTATGGAATATGTGTTAGGAACCTTGTATTTAAAATAAGCACATTCACATAAATATTGCAATAAAAGCAGAAATTTATTAAGAACATAATATTACAATATGAAATGTAAATGCAGAAATGTAATAGTCTCACAACACAACACAAAATCGCGGGCCTCTTCGAGGGGGCAACCTCCTTCAATACTTTCATTCAATATGCAAAAAGATACATTCATTTATGGACCCTTGTATTTTTATATATACACTTCATGCAACCCTAACCTAATGCTCAAGAGTTGGCTTACATGCAAAGTGCCACTCGAGCTAGAATCTTCTACCAAATATTAGTTACATTCTTGATAACGGTTACATGAAATAGCCCCACTTGTCTAGGTGCCTCAATTACCACATACCATTACAAAATATTACAAAATATCATTATAAGGGGGTTCCCATGTTGGAAAGGGGTCATTACATAATAATATGAGAATTACAAAATAATGTTAGGATGGGGTCCTAACATGCCCTTCCCCTTCAAAAAGCTTTGTCCTCAAAGCTGGAGATGAGGAAACTGGTGTTGTAGCTACTGGAGAGACTCCCAAGTGGCATCTTTTGGTTGTAGTCCACGCCATTGAACAAGAACGTCAATGATAACACGGTTCCAAAGAGTATGCGATCTACGGTCCAAAAGTTGTTCAGGCTCGAGCAAGATGGAACCCTCTTCATCCAGTTCTGGTAAAGCAGATTGAACCTATACTTTATTACCCATGACCTTCTTGAGAGAAGAGACATGAAAGATAGGATGGAGCTTTGATATAGTCGGGAGGGCCAATTTGTAAGCCATTGCACCAATCCGTTGTAAAACTTGGTAGGGCCCATAGTATTTGGCAGCTAGTTTTTGGCATCTGCAGAGTTGGAGTGAGGACTGTTTATATGGCTGCAGACGGAGAAAAACCATATCTCCTACTTCAAAGTTGCACTTAGAACGGTGGTGATCAGCTTGTTAGCGTATACAGTTCTAGCCAAATTCCATATTCATCTTCAGTTGATAGACGACTGCGACATGCTGGCTAAGTGTAGTGTTAACATTGTGAACCTTGGAGCTTCCTGGAATGTAGGAGGGTGTTGATGGAGGACGACTGTAAACTACTTCAAAAGGAGTAACCGTGGTTGTAGTGTGATATGAAGTATTATACCACCATTCAGCCAAGGAAAGCCACTTCCCCCAGTATGTAGGATGTTTCGAGGCAAAGCAATGAAGGTAGGTCTCCAAGCATTTGTTTACAATCTTTGTTTGACCATCCATTTGCGGATGATAGGCTGAACTCATTTTGAGTCGAGTTCCCTACAAATTATTATTTTTTACCAAAAACGACACAATAGATGTGGGCATGCCATGAAGGCGAAAAATAGAGTCTAGAAAGATTTGGGCTACTATTGAGGTTGTGTAGGGATGGGAGAGGGAACAAAAATGAGCATACTTCGTGAGATGATCCACTACCACCAAAATAATTGATTTGCCTCCTGACTTAGGTAACCCTTCAATAAAGTCCATGGAAATATTTGTCCCTACTTGTTCTGGAATGGGCAAGGGTTGAAGAGTTCCAAGGGAATGCACCGTTTCTCCTTTCATTCGCTGGCATATGTCACATTCAACCACAAAAGTTTGAATATCCTTGTTCGTTCCCTTCTAGAAGAAAGTATGTTTAATCCTTTAATAAGTCTTGAGTAACCCAGAATGTCCCGCGGTTGGTGAGGCGTGCATTTCCCTCAAGATGAGTTCCTGTAGTTGAGAAGTTTGGGGAAGAACAAGGTGGTCAAGGTATCTCAAATCTTGTCCATCCCAAGTGTATCTTGGGCATGAGGTAGGCTCTGTTTGAAGTGTGGTGATCAAAGTTTGCAATCCCGAGTCCTTGACCACGTCCTCTCTAAGAGAATTAATCCAATGAGGTATGGGCGAAGAGATAGCATATAACATACTCTAATCCATAGTGGAGAAAATCGGAATCGGGAGTTAATTGGCTGGTTTAAAAATCAACAAAGAATTGGGAAAAAAATCTGCAATGAATTGGCAAACAAAAAACCGAAGAATTTTTTTTTTTTTTTTATGATTTTTTTCTTTTTTTCATGCATATTACAATGAATTAACATTATGCAAATCAAATATTGCAATAAAAGCAACAATTCAAGTCAAGACATCATACAAGGCTCAAGCTTTAAGTACACATGAAAGTGACAAAACACATCCTGTATTGCTTATAATATGAAAAGGTACAAATTACAAAATGTGTCAAAATGCCTCAATAGGCCTACTATCTATTGTCTTCCTCTGCCCCTTGTCCTAACATAAGCTCTACTCTCTAGTCTCTCTTGGTTGATGTGTGCTTGTAGATGCTTGTGCCGCTTCTCGTGCTAAGGCCTCTTCTTTGTCCCTTGCTGCCATCTCCTCTGCTAGGTTCTCATAGTTTTGTAATTCTTCCATGGTGAATAGAGGCTCTTGCTGCTCCTGTGCTTCTGCATCTATGATCCATTCAAATGATGGATCAATGTCACTTAGGTCAATGGGCTCAATATTTGTTTTTTCAAAGTTTTTTGGTGGAGACGAAGGTTGTAATGCACAAACACAAGATCATTTAACTTTTCTTGTGTAAGTTTGTTGCGCTTCTTGGAGTGTATGTGCTCAAACATACTCCAATTGCGCTCACAACTTGAAGAGCTACATGGTTGAGATAAGATTCTAACCACCATGTGCTGCAAATTGGGTGTATAATCACCAAAGTCCTCCCACCATAAATCTAGAAACAACAACAAAAAAAAATTAATATTTCACATGTAACAACTTAAAATTTTAAATTTTAAAACAAAATCAAAAGACAATAAATAATAATTCGATGAGGTTTACCTGGCCTCATATACTCAATAGCATTTTTGCATTGTTGAGATGGGAATTGGCGACCACGACATGCCTTATAATCTTGTATCTTGGCACACGTTTTATCGCGCAATTGTTGACTCGCGGAGTACACGCGGTCACTGCAATCTTGACCTCATAATCAGCACGGAATGTAGGGGTATAAAAGAATTTGGGGTTCAAATAGTAACCCGTTGCATGAAGAGGGCTATGGAGTTGTGATGTCCATCTGTTATCAATGATAGTCTAAATGGCATCATATTTGGCGCGGTTATGTTCATAAAATGCAGCAATTGCCTCTTTTGCCCTATCCATAGCCTCATATACAAATCCCATTGGAAATTCTTCTCCATCAACAAGACGAAGAATCTTCACCAATGGCTTTGAGACTTGAAAAAAAAATAAAGAAAAATATTTTACAACATAAATAAAATAAAACAAATTAATAAGCATAGTCTTGTACCTTGATGGCCTCATCCATGGCCATCCAAAAGTCCTCCTCAAACAAATAAGTATAAACATTTTGCCCCTCAGGTGATGTTCGGTATCTTGCAACTAGTTCAGAATTCCACTCATCACTCACAAACATTTGCTTTAGTGACCCTCTTGCATCATAAATGCTCTGCAATGTCACAAAGTTTGTGGCGAAGCGTGTAATGCCAGGCCGCACTAGCTCCCTCCCATTGGTAAATCGCCTCATGAGGCTAAGGACCCATGAATGGTTGTAAATGAATTTTGTGATGGCCTTAGCCCTCCTTACAACCTCTGCCACCCAAGGTAATTTCCCAATGTCCTCGAGGAGCAAATCGAGACAATGGGCTGCACATGGGGTCCAAAAAATGGTGGGGAATTTCTCCTCCAAAATCCTCCCGGCTGCCTTATATGTTGCTGCATTGTCCGTGATGATTTGGACAACATTCTCCTCCCCAACCTCCAAGACAACCTCCTCCAACAACCCTGCAAGCATTTCGGCACTCTTAACATGTGCCGATGCATCTACTGACCTAAGGAATGCAGTTCCTTCTGCAAATGCAACCAAAAAATTAAGCAGGGTTCTCCCCCTCCCATCTGTCCAACCATCAGACATTATAGTGCAACCCTTGGTCCTCCACACATTACGTTGGTTGTCAAGCACAACCTGAAGTATAAAAAAAAATTAGTCATGCACATTGCATATTGATTTTATCATATTAATATATTTATATTGTCATGCCATATATGTAAATTTAGTCAAGCACAATGACACAACCTGAATGTCGTCCACAGATTGTCGAAGGAGAGGGCCCCTAAGGTCATCATAAGTTGGTGCCTTAAATCCTGCGCCACAACTTGCGATGGCATCTATCATGCGCCGCCAGTATGGAGACCTTGCCACATTGAAGGGAATGTTAAAATAGTACCAAAAAGTGGCAATGATTGTCCTCGCTGCACTGTGCTTCTCTTGGTTCCACGCGGCCATACCCTCAAGCGTGGATTGTGCCCTTGGCATAGAACGGTCTACAAAAGAGGACTCTCCCGTCCCACTAGCTCCTTGTGCACTTGAAGGACTCGAACTACTCTGTTGAAAGTACCGCTTAAGGTTGCCACTAGTACGACCACCTCGGGAGGGGGGGATGAAATGGCATCGCTATAACTTCTTTTGTGACTAGCGTTTTCATCTGCCGCAGTGATCATGGCGTTTACTTTGTTTTTAATATCTTCTGGCACCTTATCACATATTGCTATATTATTTCCTGGTATCCGTGCCAAATGGAATTTGAGGCGATAAACGCCTCCATTATAATGATTGCCACAAAAATTGCATTTAAAATTCCCTTTTGTTTGCCCTTGCGTTGCATACGCCCATGCTGGATCCAATGGTTTCATTTTTTATATGCCTGCACATGGAAACAAGTTAGTAACAACAAAGTTACAATCACTTGAAAAAAAGGAAAAAAAACTAAACCCTAAACCAAAAGGCTAGGGTTTAGGCCCTTTAGGGTTTAAAATTGAAACATTGAGTCATTGACAGCTGAAAAATAGGCTTGCATACATAGTTATTAGGCAACAATATTTACTTAAAAAGAGAAGAAAAAAATCCTAAACCCTAAACGGGGTTAGGGTTAAATGTAAATGTTTAAATTAAAGTTTAACATAAACAAAATTACAAATATTGATAGGCAACAATATTTACTTAAAAAGAGAAGAAAAAAAATCCTAAACCCTAAAAAACCCTAAATCCTAAATCATTAATGTTTAACATATATTGATAGGCATCAATATTTACTAAGTACTTAAAAGTTAAAAAGAGGAAAAAAAAATCCTAAGGACCTAAACCCTTACAAAAAAACCCTAACCCTAAACCCGTTTAATGTTTAACAAATATTGATAGGATAGCTAATAATTTGGCTTGCATATATCAATTTAGTATCTATTTAAAAGGAGAAAAAAAAACCCTAAACCCAAAACCCAAAACCCTAGACTAGGGTTTTGGGTTTTAAATTTGAGAACAACCCTAACCTAATTTCAAACAGTCCTAATCTAATTTCAAACAGCTTTAATCTAATTTCAAACAAGCCCTAATCTATTTTCAAAAAGAAAAAAGTGTTTTAAAAAAATTTCAGACCTTGAATGAATCTTCTGGCTCGATGGTGTTGGCTACCAGATTCCTTCACATCGCAATCGCTCTTGCTCCTAGGATGCCTTGGCGTAGGAGAGTGTTTTTTCTATTTGCAAGAGATCATGAGAGAAAATGAGAAAAAAAAATTGCTTTTTCGCTTTTATCAATCGCAACCTCTACCTGCGTGGCTGCGGTCAATTTTTTCAAAAAATCGGCAATGACTCGTCGGACTCACCATAGTTTGCCAATTGACTCGTTTAGCGAACGAGTCGCGATTTTTTTGCGATCCCGGCGATTTTTTTGCAATTTTCTCAACAAGGCTCTAATCCTCAAATTGTCAAGAGAGTGCATCAGCCACAATGTTCTCCTTTCCCTTTTTATATGTAATCTCATAGTCATAGCCCATTAATTTAGAGACCCACTTTTGTTGTTCGAGGGTGGTGACCCGTTGCTCCAAGAAGTATTTGAGACTTTGGTGGTCCGTTTTGATGGAAAAATAACGCCCAATGAGATAGGGTCTCTAGTGATTAACCGCATGTGAAATAGCGAGCATCTCCTTTGCATAAGTAGATTTCCCCAAATTTCGGCCTGAAAGTGCTTGACTAGTGAAGGCCAATGGTCTTCCCTCCTGCATCAATACGATACATATGCCATTGCCCGAAGCATCACTTTCAATTACAAATGGTTTTGAAAAATCAAGTATGGCTAACACTGGAGTGGTTGTCATGGCATGCTTTAGGTCAAAGAAAGCCTTCTCAGTTGGGCCTGACCAAGTAAAAGAATTCTTTCTTAACATGGTTGTCAAAGGAGCAACGATTTTGCCATAGTTTTGGAAAAATTTGCGATAATACTCTGAGTCCCAAAAATCCTCGAAGTCGCTTGAGAGTGTGAGGCTTTGGCCAATCTTGAACAACTTGAATCTTGTTAGGGTCAACTTTAACTCCATCGTTGGTGAAAATGTATCCCAAATACTCCACTTCTGTCAACTCAAAAGAACATTTAGGCCTCTTAACATAAATTTGACAAAAGTTGTAGAGTTTGATCCAAATGGATGAGGTGCTCCTCCCAAGAGCGACTATAAATCAAAATATCATCAAAGAAAACTAGAAGGAATTTGCGAAGGAATGGGCAGAAGATGTTATTCATGAGGCTATGAAATGTGGAGGGTGCATTCGTTAAGCCAAATGGCATAACCAAAAATTCATAATGGCCCTCATGAGTTCGAAATGCTATTTTGGGAATATCCTCCTCCTTGAGCCTTATCTGATGATAACCCGAGCGAAGATCTAATGTGGAGAAAAACATAACACCATGCAACTCATCCAACAATTCATAGACCATCAGAATAGGAAATTTATCCTTAATGATGAGCTTATTGAGCTCATGAAAATCTATACACAAGCGCCATGACACATCTTTCTTTCAAACCAACAGGACTGGAGAAGAATAAGGACTGTTACTAGGTCGAACTCCTACTTGTAACAATTCTTGTACTAGTTTCTTGATTTCTAACTTTAAGTGCATAGGGGTACTTGTAAGGTTTGATGTTAGGTGGCACACTACCGAGTACCAAAGGTATTGCATGATCATGGGAACGACGTGGAGGTAATTCTGTTAGTTTTGCAAAAATTGCATCATGCTTAGTCAGAATGAGTTGCCAATCTTTTGGGGGCATGTCTTCGGCTAAAGTTTGTGGTTGAATTGCAAATATTTGAGCTACTACCCCACGGGAAGATTTTTTTAACAGCTTCTCCATACGGCTTGAACTGAAAATCTGTGGAGATCTTGCTGGTGAACCATGAAGAGTGTAGAACCTACCATTCCTGTGAAAATTGCATCCATAAATCTACAAAGTTCCATGCTATTGTTCCCACGGTACCTAGCCATTGAGCTCCTAGCACATCACATCCTCCTAGTTGAAGAGCAAACATATCAGTTATGAGTTCATAATCCCCTATCTTCAACTTAACATTGCGACATTTACCTTTACAAGGCAATGTTCCACCATTTGCCACCATAACCTCAAAGGAGTTGCAAGCATGTATGTAACAATTTGCTTGCTTGACAAGTCAGGGATCAAAGAAGTTGTGTACTTCCTGAATCAATGAGAATTGTAATACGTTGTCCTTTGAAAAATCCTACTACCTTCATTGTCTGAGGGGTAGAAATTCCTACAAGGGCATGGATAGAAATTTCTGGCTGCGGTTCTTCTTGGGTTTCACCCTCATCCTTAAGTGGTTCCTCTGATGGTTCTACATCATCATTAAGTGGTTCACTGCTTACTAACTCCTCTACATCCAACAAAAATTGGCAAGAAATCGGCAATGACTCGCCGGGTTCGCGGTAGTTTGCCGATTGACTCGTTTAGCGAATGAGTCGCGATTGACTCGCTATTCCACCGATTTTTTTGTGATTTTTTCAACAAGGATGCATATCAAACCACCTTGTACTCCTCAAGTCTACTATGTGTGGAGGAGGCACTTGTGTTGTGCTACCTACCTAAGGGGCATACATACCCTATCTCCCTTTAGATTCTAACCTTGGACCTCCTACTTGGAGAACCCAAGCCTTCATTGTGAGGCCCACTCATATTCTATCGGGATACATCTGGATATGGTACACACTTGGATATGGTATCCAAGAAGTATCATATTCGTATCTGTATCTGATACATGGATACAGGTATCCGAGCAAGAGAATTGTTGGATACGGTAACCATGATTGAATGTTGTTAATTAATGGATATAAAGATTAAATGTAAAATTTGATGCTATAACTTGTTATATATAGGAGATAAAAATGTGATGTCAATATTGTTATAGATTTGATATTTTATTAAAAAAATAAAAAATGATAGGAATATGCCGTGCAGAGGTAGTGCATTACAACTTTTTTGTGTGGCATGTAGAGGATATTATATGTCATGTATCATTTTTGGGTATTGTACATTATTGAGTTTTCAGTAAAAGCAATGTTGCATTGCCGAAAATTGCAAGTTCTTTACTATATATGTGTGTGCACGCATACACACACATACAATTTTCTTATGAGAGGAAAATATGAATCATTTTTCCTTTTGTGCTTGACACTAAGGCCATTTTGTTGATTAATGTTGCAGGTGTACTGCTGATTGTGGATGGATCACTGGACATAGCTATGTTACATATGGTCCTCTTCTAAATGGAGCAACAGTTGTGGTTTTTGAAGGGGTATGTCTACATGAACCATATGAAAAATCACCATATTTCCTTTTTGTTTTTAATAAATAATATTTAGCTTTGGTATTATTATTTTTATATTTCACCAAAATTTGTTCTCCATGAGTAGATGGCTTTTGGTGTGAAGCAGTAACCTGTGCACTGTAACATTAAACTGATTCAACAGATGAGAAGATGCCAAAGTGGCATAAAAGGACCCTTACATAATTCAAGCTTTCATGTTCATTAATGGATTTTAAAAGAAAATTTAATTGTACTTAAATTATACAAGCCTAACCCACCGTTGCATTTGAACTTTAAGAAAATTATAGAGAACATGCCTTAACAATAGAGATACAATTCTGTACACTCACTTGGAACAAGAAGAGGGTCTAAGACGACATAAAAGAATCTCTATATGCCATGCCATGCCAGAGGCATAATGGTTTTCCATGCATTGCTTTTAGTATCATATCTGTTATAATTATGGGGTATGATTTCAATGGAAAGAGTGCAGAGGATGTAGAAGCTACGCACTTGTTTATTGATCTTCATCTAACAGAGAATACAACCAATTTTGTTTTCAATGTACATCTATATAAATCCCAAATTCCATACCAAAGAAATATGCATGCCAGTAGATACTTTCATGGAGTTGGAAGGGAGTGACTTAGCTGGTGCATAATTATGTGGGAGAAAGATGTGAGAGTTGTTTCATTTGGCTTGACGTACAATAATTGTGTTCTATGATATGTGTATCCTTTGGCATCGTTATTGCAAAATTTAATAAACAACTAGAAGAGCTTTCTGTAGGGTTAAAGAGTAGCCAGCAAGCTTTTCTTTGAGTCTTGTTAAACACTATTGCTAGAGGTGAACCTACCATTTATTTGAGTTTTTTTTTTTTTTTTAAATTTGTGGTTAAGAGCGAACAAAGTATTGGGTCCTCTCCCACCCCTTGAATGGAAGCTCTTTTATGCACAGGGAATCGAACTCCACTTTCGAGAGCATTGGAACTGTAATATGGAGAATTATTAGCAAGGGAATTCTTACAGGAATTATCAGCATGGGAATTCTTATGGGGATTATTAGAATGGGAATTGTTATGGGAATTGTCTGTGCTTGTCAATTTTTAATTTTTTCTTTTAAAAAGAAAAATGTGTTAAGGACACAATTATACCTTATTCTTGGACTCTGTCTCCTTTGTTCACCTGAAATGCTATCACGGGTGGTGCAATTAACTTACCCAACCTGCAAACTAATTCCCACATGAAAATTCTTGGTCCTAAATACAAGGGCCAACTTGGTTTAAAAAGTAAAGGTAAATAATTCATAGCACAAATATTTAGAATACAAAATTCTTTTTATGTCAAGACAAAATGGACAAATTATCATCAGATAATAATTTGCTGTGTAGAAAGAATAGTATCATATTTACATTAACATGTATAAGACAATATAGTTATGTCTTTTTGGATAATAGTTAAGTATGGACGATGTATTGATATTTTTCTATCATTGTTTAAGGATGCACATTTTAATATGAAGTTGCTTTTCATTGACATAGTTGATCTCAAGCTTACAAGCTTCCCTAATGAAGCAAAATTTCTGTTATAGGTACCAAACTACCCAGATTCAGGACGTTGTTGGGAAATTGTTGATAAGTACAAAGTTTCCATTTTTTACACTGCACCAACATTAGTGCGATCCCTTATGCGTACTGGAGATGAGGTAAGATATACTCACACATTTAATTTTCCTTTGAATACTTATATTTTGGAAAAAATTCATTAGCTATGTGGAACTTTATATAAAAGGACTTCCTTCAATTGTTGTTTAAGTGTATCATGTTTCTGTCTTTTACTATGCATAGTTGTCAATTGTTTTCTGATGACTTTCACTCATGTAGAAGTTAGCTGTGTATTCTCCCCCCACCTTTTTTTTTCCATTTTTACGGTGATGTAAGTCCGTGTGTCTATGGATGTAATATAGTAGAAACTAAATACTGAAGAGAGCAAATTGCTTTTAATTTTTGTTTTCCTTAAGTTCAAGCATTTAATTTCAACTACATTCTGCAATATTTTTCATAAGTGAAGCTGGATTGTGATTCTACTTAATGCATCTGGATCATTCCATGTAGGAACTTTCTTCAAAATGAATGCTTTTCTCAAGCTACTTTAAATGACCAGTTTTAGTTGAGAGTACAAATGGGATTCTAATTTATCATGGGTGTTTAATTTGTGCTGTGTTAAGAAATAATCTTCATTGAATGATAACTCTTTACCAACCTTTACTTAAGCCCATAAATTTTTGTATTGACTTGGGAGCTTCTACAACTGTCACACTCGTCCATTCTTTTTGTTCTCGAGGATTGTTAAAGAGGGACAATCAAAACAGTTGTAGTCATGTCATGGGAGTGAAATATTCCCTACCCTTTGGTGTCAAAGATATCATATCCCAAGATTGAATGGCTTAGGCTCAATTGATGTGGATTACATGAATGGTATCAATCCATTTATATAAATTTTGGAGCTCACTGGGTACAACAGGCAATGACTTATGACCGATTGCTATCACTTCACTTGATTGATCTGAGATAATTATTGGGCATCCTTACTAGTATGATTAGGATGCCATCAATGATGGGTGACAAAACACCTACAAACTTAAAAAGACAGTAAGGTATTCAAGCACACATTTTCTTTTTCTTCACTCAGCGCTTCTTTAATTTCTGGAATAGTACTTACCATATGTACAGTGCTTTTTCTTCTTGATGCATCGTACAGTGCCATGGGTGCTATTCTTAAACAGTTATTAATAGGGAAGCCACCCCATTGCATATCATTTAGAAAAATAATTTGTAAGAAATTAAAACTAGAACACACATGATAAATAGTTCTATCATCTATGCATTGGTTCAAGCAGTTGGAGACAATAAATTATTGGTAAGGAAACAATCCTTCATTCTGGTCATCGATCTCGTTTTAAATTTACAATCCAAGATTGAAGGACTAAAAGGACCTTAAATTGACTTCTTATATTTCACAATTTCATTTTGTTATCACATTTTAAATTGGAACTGGTAAGAGAGTTGTTTGTATGTTCAGTAGACATCCTTCTAAGGTTTTACATATGCATAATACCAAAATTGATTGATATGAAGATCAGAAATTACCTTACATCCATACTTTGGCATTCTCACATTTTTATGGCACTATAGTGAAAAAATGAAACTCCTCCTCTTAATTACACATCACAAGATAATTTTTTAGACAATTTTTTCCGGTTTGGTTCCATCTATTCTATTACCCCTTACACATCATAATGTGGAAAACTTTTTATCATACGGTTGTCATTTTGGCACAATGCAAATAGTTCTATTAGCCTTCTATTTGGAAACATGTGGAATATCTTATTAGAAGTTTACTATGCTAGAAATCGAAGCCTTCAAACAGAAAGCTTGGTTTAAACCAGCCACTATTTATTCCTTTCCATTTTTGGGAATCCATGTCCTTGGGCTTTATTAGTGGATTGACAGTGACTCTTTAGAGGAATGAGTGTATCGTTTTTTAGTATGTTGATTTATTAAGATGTCTATATTCATTCCATGAAACACAAATATAGATGCTTCCATAGGTATTTAGTTATTGTTTGAGCATATATGGTGTTACTTTTGCTTGCCACTCACTATTGTTTTTATGATGATTTCATATTTTTAAGTCATTTTTGTAAACATTTGTGGAATTTGTGAGGATGTTCACTATTTCGAGGGCAAGCTTGTATGCTCCATCGACAGTGAATTGACCTTAGACAACAAGCTTGGGAATTCAGATGACATCTCTTTGGCTTTAGACAACGCTCAGCCTCTCTTTAGATGACGATCAATTAGTCCCCAATGACCTATACTCAATCTCGGATGATTGGCTTTTGATCCAGACATGTGATCTTTTTGGGGCATGGCTTTATGCCCTAAAATGCTAGAAAATCTATTTTTTTGATCCTAATCGCACTCTTAAGGGCATGACTTTATACTCGGGATTCCATTTTGATTCATTCAAAATGCATTGGAAAGCTTAGAGAAGATCTAGAACTTCTGAAAATATGCTCTAGAGGCCCTAAAAATGCAAAACAAAATAGTTATTAAAAATAGTAATTTTCTATTTTTAGATTTTTGTAGCCAAAATGCATCTCTAGCCATGTTGACACATTAGTAGAAGACAAAACACAAAAGGACAAGTCATATATATGTAATTTTCAATTAAATGCATTTTGTAACTCATGGAAGGTGAATCACCATATTTCCATATGGGTGACCTTCTAACTCACGGAAGGTGAACCACCACATTTCCATATGGATGACCTTCCATATTCAATACGATGGATTTCCAATACACTAATTCTTATATATAGAGAGATGCATCCCTGACTGTAAAAACATTAGTAGTGGATGCAATGTTATAGCCTCACATCTCTTCTCAGAGATTAGTTGCATTGTACTCTATTTTTTGAGCAATAGAATCCCTGACTGTAAAAAACATGAGTAATGGATGCAATATTATAGCCTCACATCTCTTCTTAGAGATTACTTGCATTGTACTCTATTTTCTGAGCAATAAAATCATTTTGCTATTTTGCTTATATACTCTTGTGTTTTGGTTTGTTATACTCTATTATTTTTGTATTGCATTCTTTTTTGATCTTCCTTAACTCAAAATTTTGAGTTTTAGGACAGTTGAAATTCTAAGTTTTGGATCAGCTTTAGCCTTCAAATGGCTAGGATTGGCTTCTAGATGACCAACACCAACCCTTTGATGACCAAATTTCATTAGTTGGCATGGGCAATCTCCCAAACGATCACGACAATTTGTTGTGTGGCTCCGATGAGCTCTCGAATGACTAGGGTGACTTTGACTTTAACCCAACCATCTTGTCAAAATTTTCAATCAATTTCCTCTTGTTGATTGATTGATTTCTACCCTATCTAAACAACATCCTCCATTGTCCAGGTAGTCCTACATGTTACGTTCACATTTAGATAGGTTGTTGGTTTCAATTTTGTTCTTGTCGTCTTGCAATAGACAAAAACATTCAAAAGAAAGAAAAGGCCAAAATTTCCCAATGTTTTTGGTTCGTGCACCTACAACTTCCATTTATGGGTTAGAGGTAGATGCTTTTGACTAAATCGACCTCGACAATTGCCTAACTTGTCACACCACCATGTCTCACTCAACCATCTCGCTTGCAATCAATTTCACGGTGCCCTTTGCTTCTTGTCTAGGGCTTTGACTCTTCATAGGCTTCTCGGACCATATGCACATCATTTGCTCACCTTGACTCACAACAATCTAACATTCTTGTGTGAAGTGCCCCTAAAAATGAAATCTTTGGCACTGCAAATAGGCCTACCTTTGGTCTCATACTCGATTCATCTTCTAATTCCCTAGTATTTTTTTTGAAGTCCCTAGTGGCACTTCTACTTGTAATAGTCACCCGCTGTTTCACATATGCCTAATGAGTGTTTTTCAGTTTTGAGGGGCATTCCTTCATTGAATGTCCTTCCTCTCGACATTTACCAGAGAATATTTGTTCTTCTCCTTTGGTTCATTGAACCCTATGTCTTGCCTATTCTTCTATTCTTTAAACAAGCACATCATCTCCTCATGGAGAGTACTTATCAATGTTCTTGCTTCATCACGCTTGTTCCTTGTGTCATGCTCGTTCTTGGAATCATTGTTCTCACCATACTCATCTATTGTGTTGCTCTTATTAGTGACTTCCCAACGCCAACATCTGGGTGATATCCACAAATCATCCTCAGAGTTGCTTTTTTTATTGCAGTTGTCACTCTCATTCCTAAAGTCATTCTCATCTTCTAAGTCACTCTTGTGACTACCTGAATCCAACATTTGAATGACATCTTTGCATCCCTTTCTAAGTTCATAGCTTGCTCAAATGCCTCTTGGTATGACGTTTGAGGGACCACTTTGATCTTTTTCTTGTAAGAAGGAAGATGACCGCCTATGAAATACCTTTTCTTCATTGTGTCTAATGGATCCTCCTCCAGATGGGTGACTAACCTGTTCAACATCGGGTTGTAGGACTGCATAGAGTGTGTCTCACTTTGATTCATTATATAGATTTGTGCAATGAACTCGTCGTCATTGTGAAACAATTTAAATTCCTTCACAAAGGCTTCTCACAACTTTTCCTAGGTTTGGTACTTGACCCTTGGGCAATTAGCTGGACCAATCCATTGCAATTCTATGCAATGTTGTCAAGAATAACCTCATTCAATCCGCTTCATTCAGCTCCACATCAACCTTCCACACTGTAAGGCAGATTTTCCAATGATTGAATGGGTCCTTAGTTCCACCACCATGAAACATGGGATAGTATGATGTGTGAGGGACCACTTTGATCTTCTTCCTATACGAAGGAAGATGGCCACCTATGAAATACCTTTTCTTCATTATGTCTAATGGATCTTCCTCTAGATGGATGACTAACCCATTCAACCTCGGGTTGTAGGACTGTATAGAGTGTGTCTCACTTTGCTTCATTATATAAATTTGTGCAACGATGTCATCGTCATTGTGAAACAATTTAAATTCCTTTACAAAGGCTTCTCATGAATTCTCTTAGGTTTGGTACTTGCCCTTGGGTAATTCCTTGTACCAATCCATTGCAATTCTATGCAATGTTGTCAGGAATAACCTCATTCAATTTGCTTCATTCATCTACGCATCGACTTTCCATATAGTAAGGTAGATTTTCCAATGATTGACTGGGTCACCACCATGAAATGTGGGATAGTATGATGTTTGAGGGACCACTTTGATCTTCTTCCTATATGAAGGAAGATGGCCACCCATGAAATACCTTTTCTTCATTATGTATAATGGATCCTCCTCCGGATGGGTGACTTACCTGTTCAACCTCAAGTTGTAGGACCGCATAGAGTGTGTCTCACTTTGCTTCATTATAGAGATTTGTACAATGATGCCATCGTCATTGTGAAATAATTTAAATTTCTTTATGAAGGCTTCTCACGAATTCTCCTAGGTTTGGTACTTGCCCTTGGGCAATTCCCTTTACCACCAATCCATTGCAATTCTATGCATTGTTGTTAGGAATAACCTCATTGAATCCGCTTCATTCATCTACACATCGACCTTCCACACTATAAGGTAGATTTTCTAATGATTGATTGGGTCCTTTGTTCCACCACCATGAAATGTGGGATACTTGTGCATTACACCAATTGATTAACTTGGCGTAGGCAATGGTTGCTCCTGTATCTTACTCTCATCACACGCATTATTGGTTGCACCACACAATAGTCTCTCCTGCGTTGGACTTTTGTCTCGTGCACCATCAAATGTGCCAACTTGTAATTGCTCTGATGTCATACTCTTGTCCTACTCACCATTGAACATGCCAACCCATAGTTGCTCTAGTGTTGCACTCCCATCATGCGTACTACTCAATATGTCATCTTGCATATGCTCCGATGTTGGACACTCGTCTTGCTTACCATTGGGCATGTCAACCTGCAATTGTGTTGGTGCTAGACTTTGGTCACATGCATCATCTGAAGCACAACTTGCTTCAATCACTATCAACCTTTCTTGCCAAACTAGGTTTTTTCCTTTGTCAGACTACTTGTCATTTTGCCCTTTGTTACACCTTATGTTGTTATGCATGCCTTTGTCATGGTTTGCATAGTCTAGAACACCTTGTTACAAATTCCTTTGTCATGCATTGCTTCGTCATGGGACTTTGTCACTTTGCCATCTGTCAACATCAAGGAACAAATTTGCATCTCTTTTTATTGTAGCATTGTTGTTGTGGTTGTGTACCTTCTCAAGTGAGATGCTCATCATAACTTCATGTCACCAAGTTTTACCCATCTTTGTATAGGCAACAATGCCATGGTTTGCATAGTCTAGAACACCTTGTTACAAATTCCTTTGTCATGCATTGCTTCGTCATGGGACTTTGTCACTTTGCCATCTGTCAACATCAAGGAACAAATTTGCATCTCTTTTTATTGTAGCATTGTTGTTGTGGTTGTGTACCTTCTCAAGTGAGATGCTCATCATAACTTCATGTCACCAAGTTTTACCCATCTTTGTATAGGCAACAATGCCAAAATGTAGAAATAGAATACAACACTATAATATAATTCCATTATAAATAAATAAACGAAGGCAGACAATAGGAAAGAACTTACAAATACGTGTGGATACACCATACACACATCATGTATCCTTCACAACCCAGTTATCTGCAATTCATCATCATGGTTTGGTCAAGCGTACAACAAAGACTTGCCTTGACCAACATCATTTTTCAATGAACAGCTCCCTAACTACATAGATGTGTACATATAGGAAACTACCTAACTACCACCAAACTACTTATATACATGAAATATTAAAATACGCCATAACATTGCATTACATTTATTACAAACACATATCGCCATGTACTTATACGACAACACTTACATATGTCAACTCTATTTACAACTCAATAACGCAATCATTGGAGCACATGTGTTCGTGTACTCATGCAGCCATGGCATTCATTTCTCAATTCATCTGCCTGGCATTCATTTCTCAATTCATCTGCCTACGTCTTGCAAATCAAAGTCATAACCTTGAACTTGTGGATGTGGGTCCATAAAGTATTAATATATAACGTAATATATAAATAAGAGAGAGGAATGGATGGCCTCTTTGTCAAACAGCTGATGGGTGTATATAGTAGCCAATACCTACAATTTAGGTAGTTATGAACTATCATACCTACCATTTAATAACTAATGTTAGAGATAGAATAATATGGTGCTTCCTTACATTATTTGTTCTAAGACAATATCCACTTAGCACCTGCTAGCACCCTCTAGCTACTCTTGAGTGTTTGCAAGGATGCTGACCACGTTGGGGGAAATTGAATAAGATGTGTTCTGTTATGTCAATACGAAAGAATGACAACCTAAAATACATCGTTTTGTTATTATGATGAGGACATGAGTTGTGAGTTCTCTCATTTATATGTCTATATTTTTATATGTAAAAAGGAAGTTCACTCGTGTTCTCACTGAGTTATATTGCCCATGATATTGGGGAATTTGTATATTATAATGGAGATGCTCATAATATATTATGTTTGAATCCTTGTTTCTGTAATTCTATATTGTTTCTATTCGTGTTTTTTTATTTTAAATATTAAATAAGCATATTTCTAAGTAGACTTCCAAAGCCAGTTTCTAAGTTGTTTTTATATTCTGCATTTCTAAATAGTTTCTCGTGTGTTGGCATTGTTTCTATTGCTTAGAGAACCTAGATTTATTTTTGCATAATCCACTATGCAAGAAAGTGTGTATATCATTTTTATTACCAACTTTTGATGATAGGCATGTAACAAGGAAAAGAAAAAGCAAGTTTGGAGGTCAAGTTCACATGGTCAAAGTGGCTATTCAAACAGTATGCTAATCTTAATGTAAAATGGAAACTAGCATACATGATGTGTAGCATAGAGACGTGTTTATTAGTACCAAAAAGTGCAATGAGATGATCCCAGAGTTGGTAGCAGTAAAGGCGAAATACCATTGCCTAAATCAGAAGGGAATATAGCTGATAACTGTAATCAATGGAAGCCACAAAGGCTAAGATGAACAAATATCCCAATCTAGTTTTTTGGCGGTACCATTACCTACATCAGCAAGACCACAACACTAGATGAAGCCACCTTCATTGCTATCATGAGTTTTTGTAGATACAACAGTAGCTAACCCTTAGCTTACCCTTAGCTTACAGTACATCAACAATCTAGCACTTTTTTTGACCAGAGTGATATATACTAGCATGGAGTCTGGCCATTGCTTTGAAGAGGGTGTTAGATTTAGAGGGGAAAGCAGTAACATAGAAACCTTATTATAAATTACATTTTGAAGATTGTATTGAAGATGTGATTTATGCAGTTAATACAGACTTGTTATACTTAATGATGGTTTTTTAAGGTCATCAACAAGAAGTTCCCAACATCCTGCCCTTCAGGGTACCGGAATTGTGTATATGAACCTTGACTTCTATTTTGAATATCATCATTCTTCTCATGCACATGTACTTGTATTCTTCTTTACAATGGAATGCATAAATATTTCATTCTTTTTGTAAGTCATTCTTCATTGTTAATGAACACATACTCTGAAGCAGCTCCAAAATCGGAATTTGTCTTCTGCGTGTGCAAAGCAAGTCAGTAGTGGCTTTCTGCACAAGGCTGAGTGCTTAACACCATCTGCATGCTACCATGCTAGTACATGAAAAAGTACAGTGGTGGACATGTCACAGTCTAGTTGCAACTGTTTAATGCTACTGAGAATCTCAACAATGTCAAGTGCCTCTGTGGCCACAATGGGATTGTCCACAGCCCTACCTCCATGGTGGAGCAGCCATTGACTTTCAGAGTTGGTTTTGTGATCACATACGAATTTCCAGATATATCCCTTTGAATTTGCTTTCCGCTATTTTCCATGACTGAAACTAGAGAGGGTGTTTGCTCAAGTAGTCCTCCATGCTTGCTTGTCTTTTCTTTGTTCTAGACTCGTAGATTTTCCAAGAATCAGTGGCACCTGCAAACTGATGGACTTGGCCAATATCTCTTTCCAATCAACTGCGAATTCATAATCTTATTCCTTGTCTTAGGCATAAATACAAGTATGCTTGCTTGGAGCAATGCAATCATTGTGTAGTTTTCTTAAGATTTCACACATTGGTGGTAAAGGGTCCTCTTTGTGCACTTTCACGCAAAGCACTGTCACACCCTTCACACAGGTATTCAATGCAAATCCACGGTGATACAATAAATTAGCCCATTTTCAATTTCTATATATGTGCTTGAAGCTTTAAGCACGATCACAGTCCCATCACCATGGGCTCTAATGCCAGTTTTGGATTTATATAAGATGTTCAAACTACCTTTTGGCACAAGAATTAAAAGATAAAGATATCGTTGTCTACAAAACAATAATGTGAGGCAGTGATCATAATGTCTCAAGTTATATGTATTTTGATTTTAAAAATATTTAATTTTTTATCATTGTGTTGTTTGCCTGCTAGATAGCTTATGATACATGCAATCTTATATCTAATTTGGGAGCAATGATATTATTGAATTTATTTCTTTGTATTTCCTATTGAATTGAATGAAATTTGGTTTTATTTGTTGTTTGGTTCATCTTTAATTCCAGTAAAGATCTACTGCTGGTGTTTGACTTATCATACACCTTTCTTCATATCTGCAGTAGTTGTTCATTGTCAACTATCATGTTGCATTCAGTCTATTGAGGTCAATTTACAAATTTTTAAAAGAAATGTGATTTTCACATTCCTCTGTTTTTTTTTAAAACCCGTAGAAGTCATCACTTCTAAAACATTGGAATAAAAAAATTGGGTTCACAGTCCTTATGACAACCACCTTACTGTTATCTCTGATTTGCTCTCTTCATTCATAATTTAGACATCTCTATTCGAAATGTTGAACTGAGGATGGAACAAAGTAGTGAGATTAGATTGTTGTGTCGTTTGTTATATAACCATAGATGCACACCTCCACAGTAAAAGTAATTGGGTGAATTGTATTATACTGCTGCTGTGTTCTTTATTTGGATTCTTAAATAAAATAGAAGATATTGTTCTCAGTGCATGCATGTATATATGGACTAATCTGGAAGAGAGAGGAGTTGATCACTTGAGTTGATTTTTTTTTTAATTAATTAATAGTATTTTGTATCTGATGTGCTTGATTATGCAGTATGTTCGACGCCATTCACGCAAATCATTGCGAGTTTTGGGAAGTGTTGGAGAACCTATAAATCCAACCGCATGGAGGTGTGTGCACCAGTGAGATGAACTCATAAAGTACTGTTTAGGAGGATATTTGTTACTATGTTGATTTCAGATTTTTCTTTATTGCAACATATTCTTCATGTTACCTTTTATTGTCTTCAATAGTCTAAAAGGGGCAGAAGACTCATATTGTTAGCTTCTTTTCTTTTTCTTTTTTTTCCTTCTAAATTTGGCAAATTGAGACAGTGTATGCATTTTATTTATATATTTTGCTGGTTCGGCTGTGACCTAAAAATTTCACCTTGTAAGTTTTACATCCACACACACACACATTTAGATTTTGAGCTGGTGAGTCTCAGGGAACAAAATTTATATTATGCCAAGCGCTAGAATAAATGTTCAGGCCTATAATTCAAAGAAATAGATATATTCTCATTACTATTATATTACAGTTTGTAATAACAGTTACTGTCCCTTTTTAGGTGGTTTTATAATGTTGTTGGGGATGCAAGGTGTCCTATTTCAGACACCTGGTGGCAAACTGAGACTGGTGGTTTTATGGTATTTTTTGTTAACATCCTTATAAGTCTTGTTAAATTTCAATAAGCAGGAAAATTACTTAGAAGTTATGGTTCCTGCATTTGATGCAGGATTGTTGTTAATGTTATAACTCATTATGGTTAAACCATGTATGAAGGCTTGCAAAATTGCTTATGTACCCAAATAAAACTAGACTTTCTGAAAGTATACTGACATTGAAGTAGCAACTTATTGAGACATGGATTTCTCATTTCTTGCTGCTGTCTTCACAGATTACTCCTTTGCCAGGTGCTTGGCCACAAAAACCTGGTTCTGCAACTCTTCCTTTCTTTGGTGTTGAGGTATGTACTCACATGTTTTGTGCAGCAATGGTCTTGGTTTTGTAAAATCTAATTGTTAAATGTTTTTACTGTGCTAATTATTTCTAAATTTTGCATTCTTAAATTATACTTTCCAGCCAGCTGTTGTAGATGAAAATGGGGGCGAAATTATGGGAGAATGCAGTGGATATTTGTGTATAAGGAAGTCATGGCCTGGTTGTTTCAGAACTCTTTATGGTGACCATGAAAGATATGAAACAACATACTTTAAACCCTTCAAAGGTTATTATTTCAGTGGCGATGGGTGCAGCAGGTAAATAAGTCTTTAGTACTGATGAGAACATTTGTTGTCAAACAACAATATTATCTATGTGCTGCTTGTTATTTATAATGGTGATATTGGGAAGCTTAGTTAGTATGTAAAAATCAAGGGAGCAATACACAAATAAGTGGAAGAAGTTTCTAATCATTAGTAACTTGTTTGAGGAACACTTTATAACCATTGGTTGAGGCTTAAATCTCAGACGTATGAAAGGGGAGAACAAATTTGAAAAGAAATCATTATTTAATGCCATTTTTTTTTGGATATTAGGTATGAGCAAACATATTTGTTCGTCAAGTTCTTACAAGGATTTCTTTTGGCTCTATTTATAGTATTATTGATCTTTTAATTTTGGCATTTAAAGGGACAAGGATGGTTACTATTGGTTAACTGGACGGGTGGATGATGTTATCAATGTCAGGTATGTTTAAAAGCCATCTTTTTGTATGTTCTTGATACATTTTACATTATTATTTTGAATCACCAGTAATAGAAGTGTCATGGAGAATTGAGAACCATTATAATGTCATTTTTAGCTAGGCTGAGATTTGTCTCAAGCTGTACTCTTGTACGTATAAAATTTTTGCTTTCAAATCATTCTATAATAAAAGTCTTCTTTCAGATGAGGAAAGATATATTTCTAGAAAAAAGCTGCCAAAAATCAGTATGGCAGCTTCTTTTCACCGTGATAGCATCATCTAGTAGAAATGTATTGGTAATAAATCTCATCTTCAGTATATACAACAGATAAATATGGTCATAGATGTTAATTGGGATATACTTCACAATTTCAATATAATGCTAAGGCAAAAATTGTATATTACAGAAAACATTGGAAGTCCACATGTCAGATTTATCACCAAAAAGAAGGATGGTCTTCTTTGGTCTGCACTGAATAAAGTGAAGGATATTAGTTATCCACCCAATTTCATGAAGGCCTTACATTGTTGTGACATTTTCTTCTCATTTTGCTACATGTAAGCCTTCAAAGTAAAGCAACCAAATGTTATTCAATTCTAATTTCTTACAGGTTGTTGCTTATTGACATGACAAACGCTTCTTTCACAAACAAAGGATTTCAAAAATTTCATAAGCATAATAATGCTTTTGTACAGTTATTTGTGAACTGGCCTCATCTACATGATTTATGTGATCTATACAAGGAAAATGGCATGAGAAGAAAACTTAGCCATGGAATAGGATGGAAGTTTTCATCATCTGTCATCCATGTGAGAGAAAACGTAAAGCAATTTACTAATGTCCATGAATTGAACGTAAACACTCAATGAGTCTTTAATTATATCATATTCCACAAAACACACACTCCAAAAATGTCTTAAAAAAATCTAACAGCAATTCATATAGTAATTCACAAAACAGACCACATTATAATAGTGGCACAGGCATAAGCATGGAGCTCTTACAGAAAACCATTTGTAAAATTCTAATACTAAGTGATATCAAATGATAGAAAAATAGAAGGGCATGCAGTCAGGGTCCAGCCCTTTTATTGCAAAGATTCATTCCCTCTGAAGATTAAGTGTCAGTCATTGTGGGTAATTGCATAATGGAACCACCAAGTTAGTGTAACATCATGTTATTTCAAGGTCCTTGTAGAACTTATGCCACATCAGCCTGTTTAGTTGAAATTGAGGTATCTATCCCTTCTAACTGTTGAGACATTCTTATCTTCAATGCTGTTATTGCCACGTATGAGACATAATGAATAACCAATATTTATGTTTATGCGTGAATCCTATTTAAAATTTGCAGTTCAAGGTTTATAGAAGATACAAGTACCTCTCCATGGAGGAATCATCCAGCTTGTTCAAGAAGCTTCTACATGACATGTATTTGTTTCAGTCATTAACCTTCAAAGATACATCTCTATGTGCCATTGTGCATACATATCTCAACATTAAGGTTCATACAGTCCTTATATTCCTACATAACTGAGGGTAGTGGTTATCCCTCTGTTTTGTAAACTTTTTGCATGTGGAAAAGATCTGATATTTTCCATAGGCATCGAGATTCTTACATATTTTAAGACTGAAACTTCTTAGTGCCTGGGTGTCGGTCTCTTAGGAAATGCCTTGGTAGATGTGTTTCACAGACTTGGATAGCGTTTAGACATTATAGTTAAAATGCAATTTTGTTTTCGAAGAAATACAAAACTAACAAGTGTATTTGCTTTTCCCAACTTCTTTCCCCAGTTATTTTCTTTCTTTTGCTATCCTTTTATTCCATTTTTTCTTTAGTTCATTATGTAAGTGATGCTTTCATTACAATATGTGCAGTGGGCATCGTATTGGTACAGCAGAGGTTGAATCTGCTCTTGTTTCACATCCACTGTGTGCTGAAGCAGCTGTTGTTGGGGTAGAGCATGAGGTATGCTCTATAATCGCCTTTTGAAATATATTTACTTTAGTTTGTTTGAAATTTATCCCTCTTTTTTCATAATGGGTTATATGGGATTGAATTGGGCCCCGCCCATATTACATCATGATCACATAGTGGTATTAGAACAGCTTGGCAATTATACATGTATTGCTTGACAAGATTTGAACTTTCAAACCCTCCTTGAAAGTTGAGGAATTTAAGCACTTTGACCTAATGCCATTTGATGAATTTATCCCTCTTATTAATGACAGATCTTTGTTTTATTTTGTGGTGTGATATTTTTATTCCAGGTTAAAGGTCAGGGTATATACGCTTTTGTGACCTTGGTTGAAAATATTCCATATAGTGAAGAGCTTCGTACAAGCCTTAAATTAGCTGTCCGAAATCAGGTATTGTTTTCTGAAACTATTTCCTACTTCGATGTCACATTCATGCCTGATATTTAATTGAAGAAAACTATAATATGAAGTCAAATTAAACTATAATAAAAAATTGTATAAGTAGGCAGTAGGATTCTTGATGTCCTCCTATGTTTAATTCTGCTCTGGGGATATAAGGCTTCTGCCTTAATCAATTTTATGGAGCTTTGTTGAGGATACATCAAAAGATCAGTTGGTACCTTTTCAACATCTGGTCAAAATCTTTTATGGACTAGGTATGTAGGTAGGCAAATTGAATACGTTGTTGGAAGTCAAGTATGCGCACATTAAGAGTTTTGATATATTTGATGTTATAAAGTCATGATGTAATATTGTATGTGACAATGTGTAATGTTAAGTGAAGTATTAGTTATGTACGGATAAGTCATTAGTCATAAAGTGAATCATGAAATGAAATGTAATTGTAAGTCACATGCATGTCAAATGTAATTTAACAAAATGATGATGTCTCGGGTAGTTAGTGAGTTGGAGGATGCAACTATATCGAGAGTTGTATAAATAAAACACCTTCCTCATTCATTTATGTTGTTGGCATGGAAGGAGAGGTTGGCATGGTATTGAAGGAGAGTGCTGACTGCAAACGTGTTGGCCCCTAAACCCTATCACTGTATCTCATTGTTGTAAAACCTCACTTCTGTACGACAGGAATCACATGAATCCACCTGAATAGGGTAGGTGCATGCACCAAATCACTTGAGGGGGGTTCAGTTCTGGGAACTGAAGCTTCTCCTGAGTCACACCATTCATCATCAATGCAATGGTGTGGTAAGCCAATGAAAAATTTCTCGAATATCGCATCAAATTTTGTATGCAGCTTGATAGATATGATGCCCAATCATATGGCACTCCTGCGATAATCCCCTCCATATATGATACAAACCAAGTGGGCATCTCTGAGGCCCATTCACCAAACAATTTTGACATTATCACATTCATAGCACATTGTAGTTCCTTTGACTTCAATTGCTGCATCTTCAGTCTGTTGCTCCCATGCTTCATCAACTTTGCCGCCTCTTATGGACTAAGATTGGTAACTTTGTCCACTAACTTTCTCCATAGATGATGCTCAATTGCTTCCTTCTTCATTGGTATATCTGAATTCAACAATCCGAAAGCACTTTGGAAATTGCTACGGGAGAATACCACATGAATCTCCTTGTTACCAATCATAACTTTGCTCATATTATGCTTCGGGTCATATGTTTGCAGCATCTGCAACAAGAATGGTTTGGAAAAATCCTTGTTGAAGTTTGGTATCTTCAAAATATGATGTACTCTAATATTCTTGACTCCGATCTTAAACAGATGATCTAGTGGATTCTTTTGCCACTAGTTTCTGCAAAACTCTCCGACTAGTTATACCCATGTCATTTCTTGCAAGGGTAGTTGCATTCTCTCCTTTCCTTGCCTTTATTCCTCTCCTAAGGTGAAGCTTCTGTTTCTCTCTCCTCCGGAGTGCTGCTTTTTGGCCTTACTCTTGGTTCTCCTCTGTGTTGCCGCATTCGATCTCGCTCGTCGTCGTACCATGTTCTCTCTCTCCCACATGCATGCGGTCAACAAGGTCTCTCCCGAAGTTTACTCCGATGCCCTCTCCTCTTGAGCGAGGCTCTGACTACAACACTACCTCAGGTGGAACACTCCTCAGCTGTTCCACCCATTGAATCCTCCTTGCAATCCTCCCTACTTTGCATTACGCATACAGTCCACTCACTTCGAGCCACTCTTGAATGTACGGCTGCTCAAATCCTGCTGCACCTTGTGCGGTCTTCTACAATACATCTCTCTACTTGTATGATAATGTGCAATATTTCCAATAATCTTTGTATCATCACAAAGTAGTTTGAATTCCTTATTGAATTCAGTCTTCAACTCTTTCAATCCATGAAGGGTTCTTCTCTCTTCAAGTGTCAATCAATTTCTACTCCATGCAATGTTGCTGGAAACAATCTCAGCCATGTATCTTTGTCCATCACATATTGTTTCACACGTTCTGATATGGCGTTTAAGATCTTCTCTTCTGTTTCTTGTAAACTTCAGGCACTTCTGCTTGCCTACCGTTGTAGCAATGTTTTCCATTGGTGGCTGTTCCCCTCCACTCAATGAACCTTCAATTGATGATTGGTCATTTGCAAACAATCTTTAGTCGCTACCTTGCATACCTACACTTCATGAATATAGCACACTCTCGTGATTGCGCTTGTGCTTGACTCTTGTCCTTTGCATCTCTAGACACTCTCCCCTGCACTTATGTTGGCATCACTAGTTGCTCCACTTCATCCTCCGCACGATGCACGTTGGCGCTTCCTTCACCACTTGGGCGAAATGTTCTTCTTGGCTTGATCTTCATTTGTATGCTATGCCTCCCCTTGCGTGTCATCCTCTGTTGTTAAAAACAATGTTTGCCACCTTCCATGTTCTTCAATCAAACTTCCCTCCTCGGGCTCAACACTTGCTCAACTTTTGGCAATCGTATCTCCTCGCTAGCAAACTTTGTCAGCACTCCACTATCAACATGCAAGTTGTCCTCATGCTTGACACGTCCATGCTCTCCTCTCTCTTGCTATTGTGCGACCCTCAAACTTCATCCTGTTGGTTGTTCTCTCGTACTTCCCCGTTCACGTCTCCAACGTCCTTGCGGTGGGTTATCTGTCGTCCATGTCTCCCGTCTCCAAGCTCCATGCAGTCACTAGTTCAAACTTCAAATGACAATGGCGCCAAATGTAGCATGGCGGTGGTATTCTGCTGTTGGAGGAATGGAGAATGAATGATAGGGTAGGTTGACTAAACAACTCAGCAACATGCAGTCCAAATGGCCTACAACACAATGCACTTGATGGCCCCCCACAACACAAGTAGTCAGACAACCCAGTCTGCGATGGCCTGGCATAGTAGTCAAATGGCTTGCCTATCAAGTTAGATGAACCAGTCTTGCATGGGAAGGCTTGCGTTTAGATCCAGATAGCCTAGTATGGATTGTCTTTGTCAAGCAATAAATGAATGGAAACAGTACAAAATGTCTATCTACAGCAATATCACTCAAATGCAAACACATGCAATAAATATACACAATAGCAATGGCTGAATGGTGTTATTGATATTAACAAAGATACATCTTTGTAATACACTTATGCCTATATGGATGCACTCTCCAGCATCTTTCTGTATAGCGTCTACAATGTATATGCGTACAATATCTATCATGTAGCATATACCCGCTCAAATAAATGAGGGGGTCTATTTAAATGTGTGTGAAAGTAGCTATTTCCAACTACCAACCCAACACCTCACCAACTTACATTACATTTGTCATGCATTTACATTTCATTTCATTTTCAATTACAGTACTTATTACTTATCCGTACATTAACTAACACTTCACTCATCATTACGAATTATTGCATGAAACTACACATCAAAACTTATGACATCAAAGCATCATTGTGCGCATACTTGGCTTCCGATGCGCTTATTTCTATTTCTGGATTTGAATTGGTAAGTAAGAACTAGCATCTATAATGACTTGCCATTATAGCCCTGTTTTGAGGCATGATATAAGTCAACAGTCAAAGATATTTCATCGATTTTCCTTGTACCTAGCAGTGTTGAAAAAACTTTGAAAAAAACACTATTATTACATATATGATATATCACAATTTTTCTGAGCCCCTGTCCAATGGCATTAGCTCAACCGGTTAGATACCTCAACTTAAAAGGAGGAGACCAAGGTTCGAATCTTGCCAAAGGATACATGCTTAAATAGCCAACTTGTTGTAATACCACTTTGTGGTGATGATGTAATATAGGTAGGGCCCGTTTCAATCCCATTTAAAAAAAAAAAAAAAATCCGAGGCCCTGCTTTATTCGTGAATAACCAAGTTTTTAAAAAAGACGATCAATATTTTCAAAAGAAAAAGGGAAACAATCACGATTTTGAGCGATTTATTCCTGATTAATTCCCTATTCGATTTTTTCTCAGGCCTTGCCAATAAATTGCCAATCACAGTTTTTTCAATTTTGGTACCGAGATACCTTGACTAGAGCATTGTGACGAGGCAACCAAGGCTTCTTTGCTACTTCTGTACATTCTGGCATTTTTTCCTTAAATTATTGTATCTTTTTCTAAGCAACATTTATACTGCAATTTTATCTTATCTAGTGCTTGTTTTTGTCTGTAACAATGGTGGAAATATTTAGTATTCTTGTCTCTTCCCCTTCTCTTTTGAAGATTGCATCTTATTTGTAGCTATTCTGGGTTTGACCTTTCCACCTCTCTAACGTAAGCTTTGCCCAACAGATGTTCAAAATTGAGGCTGTTAATTCTGTGGTTTGTCCATAGATATTTTTGAAAGCACCAAGCTTTAGGTCACTGCTGGTTAGAATTATTACCATATTTGAACATCAATTTTAGCAAAATAGATGTCTTGAGTTATAACACACAAAACAATATAGTCACTATTAATTTCTCTTGTGGATATCAGAATAAAAAAAATTAGGAGATGCCATGGTTTCCTTGAGAAGTCCAACACATTTGGAGGTTTCATAAATAGCATCATTGTCTTTTGCAATGCTAGAAATGGTGATTCATCTTTTATGAATGGATCCTCTTGCACGTATTTATGACCATTGTGTTTGGAGATCATCCTAATCTTCAGAGTCATTCTTTAAGAATCATATGCGACTAAGGAAACCAATATGCTGGTGCATCCATATTCTGTGTGGAACAGTGGTGGTTTATTCTGTGCACAGCTCCCTTCAAATATTATCATTTTTACCAACAACCAAAATAATTGTCCCCAAACAGACATGTTCTTTTTTCACTATTTTTGCTCACTTGTAGCAAATCTCAAGGCAGTTGTGGTCTTCCACATTTTCATGCTTAGCTTCTAAATCTTTTGATATTTATACTGTTTTATCTATGTTTTCCCTCTTCTTCCAGCATAACATGATAGACATCTGTTTTCATTTACTCGTTCATAATTTGCTTTGGCATTATTTGTCTTTTAGTTGCCAATCTCTCCTTGTAGGAATTTTTTTTGTCGTGGCTTTTAATTGCCCAAGTTTATTCAATGCAAATGAAAAACAAAGGGGAAAAAGTTTGTTGACTGGCAATTAGGCAGACTTGGAAAAGATTCCATTTCTGATTTAGATAAACTGGCATATGTCATAGAGTAGATGAGGCTGAAAAGATTTATAAGTTGTGTTATTTATTTTTATTTGAAAGTCATAGTGAATTTAACAAGGATATGAGGATGATAGTGAATTACCCTTGCCAATTACTGTTACTTCAATAGTCAATTTTTGTTGCAAAAGGTTCTTATTGTTTTTAGTGTAAGCTTAAATATTTTCTAAAGTCACTAATGTACATTATGAATTTCAGATTGGAGCTTTTGCAACTCCAGACAGGATACATTGGGCCCCAGGTTTACCAAAAACTAGGAGTGGTAAAATTATGAGGAGGATTCTGCGGAAGATTGCTTCTAGGCAATTTGACGAACTCGGTGATACTAGTACACTAGCAGATCCAGGTGTAGTTGATCAGTTGATTGAGCTAAGCAATGTGTGAACCATTCTTATTTTGACATATTAGTGATGCACAGGAAAGCATGTTTCATTCACATTCTATGTGTTCTGTCACAATTGTCTCTCCCATACTATTTTTAAATTTTATTCTTTATAAGATTTTTTAGTAAATTCCATGCATAATGGCATTGGTAGCATTCCGTTTTCCTCCAGCTCCTGTTATTTCAGTAGAGCATTTTTTTTCATTGATTGTGTGGGAGAGTTACTCATGAACATATTGGATTTCTAAATCATTCAATATAATTATGTTAGTGAGTTTTGTGGTATTTTAATTGGATGTACTTTAACAAATCTGTTGAATATTGTGTTGCTGTAAAAGCTCTTCATATTATGATTATTCATTTAAAAGACAACATAACTGCAAACAATGAACGGATCAAACTTTCCTACACATTCCATTAGTTAATATCGTGATTTTTATGGCGGCATTTTAGTTGGATGCATTTTAAAAACTTCGAGTAAACTGTGTTATATTCAGAGCTGTTCTTATTTGATCATTCATCTAAATGGTCAGGCCATTTAACTGCAAACAATGAACTGAACAAATTTTCCTTTGGGTGTGCTATGGTTTTTGTCCTCTTGAAGTTAAAAAGATAATGTTGTTATTGAAAAAAAAAAGATTCAAACTACAAATTCATCTTCAATGGGAAGCCAAATGCACATATGTATTCTGGAAGTGGATTCAAGTCTACTTGTCCTTTTTCTTTCTTTGATATGTAAACGAATTATGTTAATGAAAAGATCAGACTTACAAAATCAATAGTCCTTAGGTTGGTCAAATTGGAATCAACCCCTATGTTGTAGATAACAAGTTGAAAAGACTATTATTCCCATGAGAAATTACTAAAATCAACTCTAAGCAATAAGTATAAGAATATTGACCCAAGGATATGGAGTACAAAGGAAGCAGCAAACTCAAGCATTTGCATGATCCACATCAATTACAATGCTATTCATAAGATGCTGCCTTCCTTGCTGAACAAGAGCTCCATAGTTCTCATGCACTGAATTGAGCCGAGTCAGTTCAGAGATGGTTCTTCCAATGTTTCTTGCACAATGAACTTCAAGTCCATGGAGTCTATGAACAACATAACTTAGCTTCTGAAAAATGAGCCAGTGTTAGTTTGTAGTGATGACTCACACCTCTATCTTATGGAGATCTTGAATGCCACTCACGAATGTAGAGTAATATGGTCAACTCATCAGCCTTACTATGTTGCCATTTTCAATTTCTTTGATCTGGCAACACAGAAGATGGCAAGCTTAGGATTATCATTTTGACCACATCAATGATGACTAAATAGAAATCCTGATTTTGCTGAATCAAATTTTGCAGATTTTTATTCTTCATTGCTTCGCTTTAACATCCTAAATAGTCTAGTCAACAGCATTCACCCTTCTCCTAGTGTCCCTAGTCTGAAAAGTATCATTCAAGCCGCTTCTGGATTTTTTAAACTTGAATGGCCATCTTGCAATTAACATCTTCTGGTTGAACAACATCAACTGAAGTTTATGACATTATCACCAACTAGCATAATATGATTTGCATGCTTAGATTGACACTCCAAAGCCTTGTGCTTGCAAAAGGAATAAGAAAAGCTTCCTGGTGAAAGTTGATCCAAATTCAAGTGGCAAGGCTCTTTTTGGGATTATAAAGGAATCTGCTAAATGCTTCTTCATGCCCTTGGAGAGTTGGAGGAGACACACTATCAGTAACATGTTAGAGAAGTTGCATTGGGTTGGAAAACTCCTCTTTGGGTTCATGCAGCTTTGGCCAGCTGTGAGAATTTTGAACCCATGCATTCCCTTGTTCCACCAGTAGATTAACTCAAGACCTATAAGACTATCTAATAAGACACAGGTTAGCTATATGGTTCTTGTGAGATAATTGTCTTTGAAGCAAAATGTAGGCAAGAGGAAACACAAGCATGCTTTGAATAACATTTCCTCCTCGCTCAGTCAATATCACACAAGAGAAAAGTGAAAGCTGAAGGGGAAGGCAGCAAATGAGACAAGATGATAAGGTGGAGAGAATGGAATAAAATGCAGAAGAAAACATACAAAGGTACATTCCAAGCAAAGGGAGGGAAAAGAAGTGGCATTCAAGCAAGAGAAGACCAAAAATCCTATGATAAACAAAGAGCTGCATACACAAAATATTAGACAAAATAAGAGAATAGGTTAAGGTGAATCTAGGAAACATGGGGATTGTTAATTGGAATTACAAAGGCAATGAAGAGTGGATTTAGACAAAAGCAACCCAATATGAGAAAACGAGAGTAGAGGACATAATCCTAAGAAACAAGGACAAACGAATTTTTTTTTATAGGGAGCAATTAAACCTCGACAAGGGATGACAAGACAAAACTTACAACCCATGTAGGTAGGGCCTAAAAATCCAAGTCTAAACACAATGATGAGCAATTGAAAGCGGTGTGTTATTTTCAATGATCTATAAAAAAAACCATGAAAATGTGAGTATTGAGTTTAGACCCTATGAGAATTGTTTCCTGATTTGGGATCCCCATGTTGGCAATCCAATCAACAACTCATTGCATTGATGGCAATAGTACTTGAATTTTACCACTTCAAAGTGAACGGACATCACCATTAGTTGCCAAGCCCCTTGGAAACTCCAAAGATGACTAATTGAGAATCTGCTACCAAAATTGATTTCCATACACTTAATAGTTTGTCAAGTTGAATGCTTGATCACAAGCCTTTTGGTTCAACTACGTTACTGGAATTTTTAGGCGTGTATTAATTGCCATAAATGGTAAATTTATGTAGAAATAGAATACAACAAATCATAGTATCATTCTATTATAATATATAAACAAACATAGACAATGGGAAAAAACTTACATATACATGTGGATATAATGCACGCGCTGCATGCATCCTTCATAACTCAATTATCTACAATACATCATGGTCTGGAAGTGCACAACATATAGACTTCCCTTGGCCAGCATCGATCAACACCATACTTAAACACTTAAACTCTTCTAACAGCATAGATACATAAAGGTATCAGAGGCCAATAAGCAGTTGGCAGCTGCCTAACTATCATTGAACTTATATATACACACACCCCATGTAGCCTTCACAATTGAGGTATTTGCATTATCATGATCCAATCCACATAGACATGCCTTGACAAATATTGACCAATACCATACTTCGACAAACAACCCTTCTAACAACATAGATATATACATATAGGTATTATAGACCAATAGGTGGTTTGGAATTGCCTAACCACCACTTATCTACTTGTATACATCAAACATAAAAATACCCAAAACATTACAATATATTTATTATAAGCACACATTGACCCCCATACACAGTACTATGTGACAACATTTACATATTAAAACTCTTATTTGCACATATTCCCAAGATGTGGTACATGCACTCTTGTGCACATGCATTTTTGCAAATGTGGCATCACTTTATTTGTTGAATCATCTACATATATCTACACTCCTTGGGCTTGTTGATATCCTTGTTGACAAACCAACTAAATGTTGGGGTAAAAGCAATAAATGCAATATGTGAAGTTGTCATCATGGTTCTTTTGCTTCTTTCTCTTCCATTGGTCTTTTGCAACTAGTTGCACTTCAAATGTTTGCTAGCAAAACACTATTCTCACAATGCTTGTTCCATTTCATGCAATTGACAACAAATAATTCCAATTATTGCCTATGTCGGGGTCAAGCAACAATGCTAATTCCTTTACTATTATAGAAATGGAATACAACACATTGCAATACAATTCCACTACCATTTAAATAAAACAAAATATATATTGGGAATAACTTACAACTACAAATGGATACATTGTGCACACATCTATCCTGCACAACAATAATGTGTAATACACCATACTTTGATGAACCATAAGCAACATACTTCAAACAAAAACAACATGCACACACACTCATAGATATAGATAGATATATGGATGATGCATTCTTTGATTATTGATTACTCTTGTATTTGGAAATGTAAGGGGTCTACTTATACTTTTCTTGGGAATGGGAAGATAGTTGCCAACTTTTGTAACTTCCTCATACATAAACCCAACTACCCAAACATAAAACTTATAATTATCCGACATCATAATTATATGACATTTGAATTACATGTATATTCTAATTACACAAACATCTTAATTACAAGTATGCACATTTCATCAAACGCTTTGCATACAAGCTACTCACTGACACAAAATGATAAAATTGTATTGATTAATTATGCAGACATGTCAAATTGCCTACCTACATCTATCTCCTCTAGACTTGTCATTGTCTTTGATGACACATGAGTGGGACATTGGGGATAAAAGTAATGAATATTACATTGGAATCACTTGTCACACTTCTTTTGCTTTCTTCTATTCCAAACATCTTTTGCAACTGGCTTCACTTTGAAATGTTGTCGACAACATATTGTTCTTTGATTGCTCATTCCACGTCTTGTAATCAGCCGCATCACCAACATGACAAACAACACCTATCACCAATTATGTCAAGGTAAAGGGGTAGTGCCCGAAAACCTCAACGACCAAACCATCAAAACCCACATTGTCTAAAATAAATTTTCTCCTCATGTACATTTTGGTAATCTTCATTCGACCCTCTCAAATAACTCCTTAGCTCTAAATGACATGTCCTTAGCTTTAGATGATCTCTTCTTGGTTTTAGATGACCTTGCCTTGGCTTCTAACATCCCTTAGCCTTAGACGACCTTGTCTTGGTCTTTGATGGATGCTGCTTAGCCTTAAATGACCCTCCTCTTGGGTTAGACGACCAACCTCCTAGGCTAGATGGCCCACTTCTTGGCTTGAACAATCCACCTTTTGGGTTAGACGACCCTGAGTTAGATGATCCATTTCCTAAATTATACGGACCGCTTACTAGCCTGGACAACCCACATCCTGTGTTAAATGACCTACTTTCTATATCAATTGACCTTGAATTGGATGACCCACTTCCTAGCCTAGAGCATCCACTTGCTAGGTTAGACAACCCTTGGCTAAATGATCCAATTCCTCAGTCTAATGGTGCACTCCTCATCTCGAACTACCTACTTCTCATCTCAAAAGATGCACTACTCCCAGGCAACCCTCTTTCTTTATTCCTTTAATTGATGTACTTGGTGTTCTTTATGATTTTGTCTTTCATCGTAAGACTTGTTTCAAGTCAAGACGACCTTCCTTGATAATTGGGGTAGGGTCTAGACGATCCCCTCTTCAAGCCTAAGGACCTAAGGATTGTCTGGGACCCTCTTGCTCTTTCTAGACGACCAAGGGGTGGCATTGATAGCCCTCTCCCCTGGCTATATGGATTGTGGTTTGTTTGGGGTTGAGTCCTCTTCCCTAGAATGTCGAGGAGAAGCCTTGCCGACCTCGCCCATGTTGGATCATCCCAGATGGCCTAAGTCCTAACAATCAAGGCTTGGGCCTAGATGACCTAAGTCTAGATGACTAGATGACCCTAGCAGATGGTCAAATGCCAAATAACTTCCCTCTTTGTCGTTTGTATCTTTCACTCTATATGCATTACTATGTCATTTAAATCAACAACTTATGCAACCTCCTCATCCTATGTAGCTTCAATTATTTGTTTTATCTTTGCCTCCTTGATTGTAATCAAATTCACCTCCCCAAGTGTGATCAAGTTTACCTCCTTTGATTCCTAGCTAGGGCTATGACTCTTCTTTAACGCTTTGAACTTTATACATCATCAATTCTTCTCAACTCATTACTTTGGCATTCACATGCAAAGTGCCCTCGCAAATTGCATCGCCGACATTACATAATAGGTTTGCCCTCAATACACTCACTTTAGTGTCTTCTAGTTCTTTGGTAGTCATCATAGACCTTATCACAAATGGCCTCCCCCCTTGATACAATATACAAATGATTTCACATCGTTAACATGCATTCTTTGCTCACACTCGTCTTTAAAGTCATCACTCTTCTTTTAAGAGTCACTTCCTTTATTGAATTCTCGGTCCCAAAACTTGGACAGTGAACTTCTCTTATTCTCAAACTCATCTCTCACTATCAGAGTCTCAACATCAAAGTCACTTTCATTTTCAAGGTCACTCATCCAAATTAACATGACCAATGATGTCATTGCATCATTTTTCAAGTTCAAGGCTTGCTTAAAGGCCTCTTGATATGATGTTGGAGGGACCATCCTGATCTTCTTCCTATATGTAGGAAGAAGTCCCTCCATGAACCACCTCTTCTTCAATGCATTTGATGGATCTTCCTCTAGATGGGTAAACAACCCACTCAACCTCTTTTTATAGGACCGAACAAACTCTTTCTCACCCTATTCCATTCTATAAATTTTAGCAATGACCTCATCATCATTATGAAACAACTAAAACTCCTTCGTGAATGCTTTATATAACTTTTCCAAGTCTTGTACTTGCCCTCTTGCAATCTCATGTACTAGTCCATTGCGATTCCATAAAATTTTGTAGAGAATAATCTTCTCCAATTTGTCTTATTTTTCCCATTCACTTTCCACATCATGAGGCACATTTTCCAATACATAAATGGGTCCTTTGTTTCCCCACTATGAAATATGGGACATTTATACAATATGTGAAAATTGATCTTTGTTGTGACAAATTGATTTAACATTGGCAATGTGTTTGTGTCATACCCTCTTTATGAACATCATTAGGCACACCCTACCACAATTTCACTCATACCTGATTCCTGTCCCAAGCACCATGAAACATGCTAACCTATAGTTGCTTGAGTCTTAGACTCATGTCTTGCTCACCATAGAGCACAACTACCTATAGTTGCTCTAATATCGAACACTCGTCTTGCGCACTATCGGCCATGCCATCTTGCATTTGCTTTGATGTTGGACTCCTATATTGCTCACCATGAGATACACCAACTTGCAATTGCTGGAGCACCAAATGTTTGTCATGCCTTCCTTTTATTGCACAATTTGCTCTAACCACGTTTATCCTTTCCTTCCCTTCCAAACCAGGTATTCTCCTCTATCAAACTTGTCAGCTTTGCCACATCCAACTTTATCAATGTGAACATCTACTACCATATTTGTGTGCATGTCTTCACCTATGTGAGCTCATTAGTTTGCATGAAAGTTTTCACTTGTGCACTCATTTGTCTATGCATGTATCTTTGTCACCTCTGCATATGTTACCATGTACTTGTATGTCTTTGTCAATGCACACTTCCATGTTGGCACACACATTTGCTTCATGCTCTAACACTTGCACTTCTTCCTCTTGTGCAAGCACTAAGACATCATCGAATTTCCCATCATGATCATTGTCATGGATTTCTCCATCGTCACATATTTCTTTGTCGACAATTTTACTAAACATGTTGGCAATTTGTACGTTGCTAACTTTGTCATCATGCAATTCATCACTGTCACATAACTCGCCATCATGCAACTCATTCTTGCATGATTCTTTGTCACCATTAGATAACTCTTTATCGTCATCATGTAATTCTCTACCATTGTCAGACAACTCTCCATCTGCAAATCTCCATTGCTAACATGCAAATCACCATCGCCAAGACGTGAATCTCTATCATCACTATGCAACTCATCATTGTCAACATGCATCTCAACACCATCATCGCGGTTGCCATCATGCAAGTCTCTATTGTTGACATACAAATCTCTACACAAACCCTTGCATGTCTCCTCCATGCACTTTTGCTTGCACGTTTGATTGTGCATCCACTTGCAAATTCGCTTCGTGTGTTGGCCATTCGGTAGCGTCAACAAACAAATATGAGTCTATCTATTGCGACCTGCAATATGCCCTCCTCCTAAGGGAACTACATTGTTTTTCAATTGCATTGTAATCATTCTATTGTTGTCGTTGTACATCTTGAGTGATTTGCTCATCACAACTCCATATCACCAAGCTCAAACCCAATTTCAAACAGGCAATTACGCCAAATGAAATATACCATAGGAATAACATCTACAATAATCTACAATGGGAATAACTTACAATTACAAATAGATACATTGTGCACATAGCATGGATCTTGCACAACAATTATTTACAATACATCATACTCTAACAAACCATCAACAACATACTCCAAACAACAATAACATGCACACACTTTCAAATGCAAACAAATTAATGGATGATGGATTCTTTGATTACTGATTACTCCTATATTTGGAAATGTAAGGGGTCTACTTATACTTTTCCTAGGAAAGAGGAGGTAGTCGCTAACTTCTACAACTTCCTCATACCTAACCATAACTACCCCAACACAACACTTCTAATTACATGAGCATTGGAATTACACATACATTCTAATTACAAAAATATCTTAATTACACATGCACATTTCATCAAACACTTTGCATATGAACTACTTAATGACACAAAATGATAAAATTGTATTGGCTAATTGTGCAGACATATCAATTGCATATATAAGACAATGATATAGGCTCCTTCTTACTTTTAAACTCTTCTATAGTCACCAACAACCTTATGGCAAGAACAAGCAACATGTATATGGATACTAGTAAATTTACTCACAACACCTAAGGGTATGTCTCTCCAACTCAACAAAACTTCCTTTGACTTTCATAATATGAGGTAAAGTAAAAAAAAATATTATCTCCAAACATTTCTATTGTAATAAAACATGATCAAGATCCCTCATCCAACTAATGAATCATTACTAGATTGGCATAACAAGAGAATATCAAAATAGGACATAATATCCCTTTTGTTTAGGAAACTTCCTCCTACAAGTGAAGTTCAAGAAAGCATGGAGGTTTCATCTTACAATAAGAAATTATCTAGGATCATTTTCCTCGAATATATTTTTCCTTCTAGATTGACTTCACTTATTCCAAGTGCATCAATCATCTAATGTCAAACTAAATATTTATATGTGCCCTTTCCTCAACACTAAATTGTAATCTTATGAGATAGGTGATTTCTAAGGAATGAACCTCACAATCATCAACACATATTTATTATTTTAATTTTAGCTATACTTACAAGTGGCACCCATCAAGTATTTCTCTAAATAATGACCAATATTTTCTATTTCTTGCAAATAGTTTTAATATCATAATCATGCAAGACTTCCACATGGAGAGTCTCAATTATGTAACTTCCCTAAATTATAAAAAATTTAGGTTGCACCTATAGAGCATCTAGGGAAGTTCATAATTAATTACATTACCACATTTCCCATTAACAATTCTTTAGAAGTACTCTTCTCTAGTATAACTATCAATTTAATTTCCAAAATGTCTTGATCTATATTTCACAAAAAATTGTTCATGATAAGCAATTCATTTTATTTCCCTTTTCTAGGTTTAGTAACATGATGTTACTCATTTCATATATTTAGGAAAGGTTTTTAATAATTTTTTCTACATTAATTTTAATTTCTACTATACCTTTTAAATTCCAAGAGTCTATCAAATAGTGTAAATAAAGCAACTTATGCTTCATTAAATAGTTTACTTGAATTCACTATAACTCATCCCCATGTATATGACTCCTCAATCAGGGGATTCGACTTTGAGAAAATGCATTGGTAGGAGATGGAAGTCTTCAAGAGTGAGTCTATCCTTTCTTCCCAAAGATTACTTACTAGAGATTTTTTGTTCTAGGAAGGAAATAGAGAATCCCTAAAGGTGGTCCTTGGTTTATAGGAAGAGTAGGACCTGCTGGTATGAAGGCTTTGTACCTGAAAATGTAAATCTATCCATAGTACTAGTCTAGGTCAGAATGAATGGGTTACCCATTGAATTTTGGGAAATAGATACCTTCAAAGAAATAGGCAACACTTTAGGAGAATTCCTTGAGATTTCAAAAACTACAAAAGATAAATGTTTGGTGTGAATGCAAAAATGAAACACCAATACAATATATATAAAAGTAACAAAAGCACAAGTAAATAACACATAATTGCATAGAAGAGATATTCTTTTATTAAATGTGGGTGGATCTCCCAATTGTATAAATAATGTGCCCCAATGTGGGGTCTTTACAATGCTCTTGATACAATTGTTACAATGTTAGGGTTTTCGAGGCCCTAATCCAATGAACGGTGGTGTCTTCTTTCTCGTTTTTGATCCCAACAAAGTGGTGAGTGGGCTTTGGTATCCTATGTAGGGCCACTCGAGCTTCAAAAACTGCCAATGAATGTGATTCTTAGACCTACACACAACAAATGACAAGAGTTAATAATATTTTGTAAGGGCTCCACTATGTGAGACCCTAAACCCTAGTTGCATAAATAAAAAGATCTGAGAATATGAAATAAGAGCAATGAGATATTACCTTGTCAAATAACATTATTTCTGTCTTCGTTGCTAATGCAGAGAATGATTACGTAGAAGCCCTAACGGTCGCTCGAGAGCAGTAGGGATGCAAATATGAATGAGAAACACCCATAGGTGTTTGGTGCTGATCAGAAATGCCTAGAGGCACCTGGTAAGCTCTGGCAGGCGCTCTACAGACTCTAGTGGGTGCTTGAGAAGCTTCGAGGGGCATTCGACGATTGAGGGGAAGGTTGCAGAACCAAATTTGGTTCACGTGGGATATGCGATAATGGATGCGGAGGATGCGAACAACGGTGGTAGATGCAAATTATGGCGAGGATGCTTGAGGACTTCAAAAGCTTGGAAAACTTAGGGAAATTAGCGGTTGATGTTAGGAAGTGAAGTCACTATGTAGGTACATGTAGTAAAAAAGGAAGATACAATATGCTAGACGTCTGGGTCAGACGTCTAGGTAGCAAGCCCTGACTTGCTAGACGTCTAGGCCATACGTCTAGGTAGCAAGCCAGACGTCTAGGTTGCTAGACGTCTTGGCCAGATGTCTAGGTAGCAGACTAGACATCTAGGCTGCTAGACGTCTAGGCAAGATGTCTAAGCAAGTAGACATTCGAATAGACGTCTAACCGTGAAAGACGAACAGGTTCAGGTGCCTTCATTGGGAGCGAAAACAAATAGTTTTTGGAGGCTTCCTTTGGGAGAGGAAATGATAGTTTGAAGTCTTCCTTTTGCTATATAAAAGGGATGTGATCCCTTGCATATGGGTTTGAAACGTTGAGAAACGTGAATGTAAAGTTTTTCTGAAAATAATAAAAGGAGAATTTGCCACTGCCCCGTGGTTTTTCTTGCACATTGCAGGTTTTCATGTAAATCTCTGTGTTACTTGTGTTGCAATTTTTGGGTTTTTGTTATTGTGTTTTACTTGCAGGTATAAAATCTAAAAAACAAACTAACATCTGATATCAGAGCCTTAGGTTTTGTACGAGTGGGAGCTGCAACAATGACAAGAGGTGTAACCAAGTTTGATATTGAGAAATTTGATGGCAAGAACTTCGCTCTATGGAAGATGAAGGTGGAGGATTTTCTGGTTTAGAATGACCAAGCTCAAGCCTTGAAAGGGGTCGCGAGTAAACCGAATAGCATGAAATATGAGGAGTGGGCAACGCTTGACAGAAATGCGATTTCTACAATCTGTCTCTACCTAGCGTACTCTATCTTGTTCAATGTAGCTAAAGAGAAGACCGTGGAAGCCCTTTGGCAAAATCTTGAAAAGTTTTATGAAACAAAATCAGCGAAAAATAATGTTTTTTCTGAAAAAACAGCTTTATAGCTTAAGGATGAAGGAAAGTTCATCCATAGTAGATCATTTGAATGAGTTTAATACTCTTATCAGTAAACTGGTTTCAGTTAATGTGAATATGGAGTATGAAGAGAGAGCTATCACCCTACTTTGTTCCCTCTCGGACACTTGGAATCATATGGTGATGACCATCAGTAATTCATCATCAGGAACTCTCAAATTTGATGATGTGGTAGCCGCTTTGTTGGGAGAAGAGTTGAGGCAAAAAAAGTCTCTGGAACCCTCAATCAATGAATCCCTATCTGTGAGCGATCGATATTTCGAGGGGAGTAAAAAAGGTAGAAAACAATCCAAATACAAGTCTAAAGGATGTAAGCAGAAAGGAAAGTGTTGGCATTATGGGAAGCCAGGACACTCAAAGAAGGACTGTTGGCAATTAAAGAATGGTGAAAAGAAAAATCAGCCATCAATTGAGGCCAATGTAGCAGATTCAGGAGAGATGACAATATGTGAAGCCTTATGTATCAGTAACAACAAATCTGTTTTATATACCTGGGTTTTGGAATCAGGTGCATCTTTCCACATGTCTCCCCACAGATACTGGTTTGACAAATATCAGCCATACTGTTGTGGAAAGGTCTATTTGGGTGATGATCACCCTTTAAAAATTGTGGGAAGAGGGGATATAAGGATCAAGTTGGACGATGGTAGAGAAAGGATGTTATGTGATGTGTGACATGTGCCCAATTTATGGAAGAATTTGCTCTCAATCAAAATGATGGATAAGCTAGGGTATTCTGTCACTTTCGGCAACAACTACTACAAAATTACCAAAGGAGCTCTTGTAGTAGCTAAGGGAGAATCTTATGGAACCCTATATCATTTATGCGATGATACAGTGACAAATAATGCAACAACAACAACTTCTATTTAGGATGCAATAATGCTATGGCATCAACGCCTAGGCCATATGAGTGAAAAAGGCCTAAAAATTTTGCATGACAGAGGTATGCTTTCTAGGATTAAGTTTTTCAATTTAGACTTATGTGAGCACTGTATTTTGGGTGAATAGAAGAGGGTTTGGTTTATTGCAAGTCCTGGTAAGGGTTTTGATTTTCTAAAACTTATACATTCGGATATATTTGGACCAGTCCCCACTCAGTCCTTGAATGACACCATCTATTTTTTGACTTTTATAGATGATTATTCTAGGAGTGTGGGTTTATTTTTTGAAGAAGTCGGAAGCTTTGCAAAAATTTAAAGAGTTCAAAGCACGGGTAGAGAAGAGTTTGGGAAAGTTGATTTTATGTCTCAGGTTAGATAATGGGGGTGAATATTGCTCTAAGGAATTTGATAAATTTTGTATAGAGGAAGGAATTAAGCACCAGAAGACAGTTCCATATACTCCACAATAAAATGGTGTGGTTGAGCGGATGAATCACACAATCATGAAACGTGCAAGAAGCATGCTCAGTGCAGCCATGTTGGAGAAAAAGTTATGAGCAGAGGTTGTTAAGACAACTATTTATCTTATTAATAGGTCACCTACAACTGCGTTGGATGGACGGATTTCGGAGGAGGTATGGTGTTGTAAACCGGTTGATTATTCTCATTTGCGTACCTTTGGCTGTGATGCATTTGCCCATGTATCCAAAGGAAAAAGTTCCAAGCTTGACCCTAAGTCAAGCAAATGTGTTTTTCTCGGCTATGGAGATATAGTGAAGGGGTATAGACTGTGGGATCCTACTGCTCACAAGGTAATTATTAGTCGGGATGTAATTATTGATGAAAAATCTATGCAAAGGAAGAAGGTTCAACAAACTCCAAATGTTGTACCAGTTGAATTAGAAATGAGTGAAGATGAATATGAAAATCAGCATGCTGAAGTTTTTGATTAGCATGGAGAACAACAAGTAGAGCAACCACAACGGTCACAAGACCAAGAGCCACAATCAACAAATCATTGGGTTAGAAGAACTACACGTCCACAAAAGTGTTTGGAAAGGTATTCTCATGTGTATCAATCATATTTTACTTTTTTAACTGATGATGGTGAACCTAGTTTATTTTAGGAAGCTAGAGTTTGAGAATGCAGAAAAGTGGAGGAAATCGAGGCACTTCGCAAGAATAAAATGTGGGAACTTGTGGATCTTTCGCCTGGAAGAAAAATTGTTAGAAACAAGTGGGTATACAAAGTGAATAAGAACAACGATGAGTTTGTGGAATGCTATAAAGCTCGCTTGGTGGCAAAAGGCTATGTGCAGAAGTCAGGTATTGACTTTAATGAAATTTTCTCTCCAGTTGTGAAGATGACTATTATTAGAGTTCTACTTGCACTTGTAGTTGCACAAGATTTAGAACTTGAGCAACTTGATGTAAAGACTACTTTCCTGCATGGTGATCTTGAGGAAGAGATTTATATGGATCAGCCTGAGGGCTATGAAGAAAGAGGCAAAGAAAATTTTATTTGTAGACTGAATAAATCACTGTACGAGTTGAAACAGGTGCCAAGGATGTGGTACGAGAAATTTAGCACCTTCATGAAGAGCCAAGGTTTTAGCAAAAGTTAAGCTGACCAGTGTGGATACTATAAGAGGTTTGATGATGATAGTTTTATTATTTTATTGTTGTATGTTGATGATATGCTGGTTGCAAGCCCCAACATGAAGAAAATCATTGAACTTAAGGCTCAGTTGGCTAGGACATTTCAAATGAAGGATTTAGGAGCAACAAACCAAATTTTAGGGATTGATGGAGCCGAATTTGACTCAACTTTGAAACCCCCAAATTTAAATTTTTGGTTTCAATCAAAGTATAGATATTGTTGGTTGCTTCATCAAATTAGTGTGAGTATCTAAGTTTTTCACTGAATTGGTTTGATTAGTCTACCATCTTGGTCATTGATTAGGTAGACACCCTATTATTAATTGCTTAATTGTCTTAATGAGGGTCATGACAAGTTTGATTAATAATTGAATTTCATAAGTAAAGCCTCCTTAAGGTCTAAATCCAATGTTAAAACATAAAGACCTAAGATCCGAAAGTTTGTCACTAAGGATTAAATAAATCATTATACCCTAAGGTCCAAATAGCTTTATACTTTAAAAAGAGGGTCAAATAAATCATCGTGGTCTAAAAACCAAAATTCAAAAGCACTAGCCTAAGGTTAAAATCAAAATTTAATTAAAACCTAAGGGTATGCACCCCAATAGACTAACAAACGAGCACCTTAGATTTAATCCAAGGGCCGCGCTTGATCCAAAGGTAATCGGACGACGATGCGTTAATAATATCAACCAAGAGATAAGTCAAAAGTCAAAACCATGGTTAGAAGTAAATAAATCACATCTTAGGCTTAATCGAGCGGTAGCGCATCTTTAAAATCCAATCCAATGGTTACGCGTTTACCGAAGAGTCAAAACTTTAAAAGAAGTCAACATGGGTCAAGCTTTAAATTAAACAGTGAGCAAATCCGATCGATCGAACGGTAGCGCCCAAGCAATGTTTGATCTAATGTAGCACCAGATTCATGTAAATCATGCATTAAAATTAACGATAAGTGTCTGCGCCCCCTTTGGAATAACCACTTGATCGGACGACAACGCTTGATCGAGATTCAATCTGATGACGACGCTCCCATAAAAGATGCTTTTAAAAGGTAAAAGTCCTCATGATTAATTAAAATATTAAACATGATTAATAAGGGTATAACACATTGACTAATCTCCCCCCTTTCGAATTAATCAAGGTTAACATTATTTAACACATTGATTTCTAAAATTTCTAACCTTTGTTTCCAAATTGAATGAAAATGGATCTATAGTTTTTCATACTCTACTTGATTTGAAATCATGTTGTTCATACAATTTTTCAGTTTATATATATAAAAAAAAGGAGAAGAGCTAAAATGTTTTCTTTCATGTATTTCAAGTTTTACTTAGCAAGTCAAAGATGTTAAAATTTTGTTCAAATTTTTGCAAATAAAACCGAGAGATTCTGGAATTCTCAAGAGCCTCAAGTTTTCAGCACCTTGTCCCAGTCAAAGCCTATGTTGGAGCCAAATTTGACTCAACTTTGAAACCCCCAAATTGAAATTTTTGGTTTCAATAAAAGTATCCATAATGTTGGTCGCTTCTTCAAATTAGTGTGAGTATCTAAGTTTTTCATCGAATTGGTTTGATGAGTCTAAAATCTTGGTCATTGATTAGGTAGACACCCTTTTAATAATTGCTTAATTGTCTTAATGAGGGTTATGGCAAGTTTTATTAATAATTGACTTTCATAAGTAAAGCCTTCCTAAGGTCTAAATCCAATTTTAAAACATAAAGACCTAAGATCCGAAAGTTTATCACTAAGGATTAAATAAATCATTATACCCTAAGTTCCAAATAGCTTTATACTTTAAAAAGAGGGTCAAATAAATTATCATGGTCTAAAAACCAAAATTCAAAAGCGCTAGCCTAAGGTTAAAATCAAATTTAATTAAAACCTAAGGATATTCACCCTAATAGACTAACAAACGAGCACCTTAGATTTAATCCAAGGGCCTCACTTGATCTAAAGGTAATCGGACGACGACGCGTTAATAATATCAACCAAGAGATAAGTCAAAAGTCAAAACCATGGTCTGAAGTAAATACATCGCGTCTTAGGCTTAATCAGATGGTAGTGCATCTTTAAAATCCAATCCAACGGTTACGCGTTTTCGAAGAGTCAAAACTTTAAAAGAAGTCAACATGGGTCAAGCTTTAAATTAAACGGTGAGCAAGTCCGACCGATCGAACGATAGTGCCCAAGCAATGTTTGATCTAATGTAGCACCAGATTCATGTAAATCATGCATTAAAATTAACGTTAGGGGTCCACGCCCCCTTTGGAATAACCATCGAGCAAGTTGGTCGGATCGAACGACAACGCTTGATCGAGATTCAATCTGACGGCGACGCTCCCATAAAAGATGCTTTTAAAAGGTAAAAGTCCTCATATGATTAATTAAAACATTAAACAGGATTAATAAGGGTATAACACATTGACTAATATCCCCCCTTTCGACTTAATCAAGGTTAACATTATTTGCCCCAAGGTAACTAACCCGCAGGTTGAAGAAAATCAACGGCCGCACAAACACATATCAAGATCCAACAGTTGCACATAAACTAAAAGACAGTAAGATATTGGATGAGGACAAAGGTAAAATGAAAACTAATTATGTAATTAGCAAGGGTCTAATACGTTGGATAATTACCCCCTTTCGACTTAATCATGATTAATCAAAATCAAAGGTTTTTGGTTTTTAGATATATAGCATGCATCTATAGGAGATCTAATGACGGTGCTCATCTATCCCCAGATCCAATGGTGCACGTGCATAGAGATGATCGGAGGTTAGTCTAAACATGATTATTTCAAATGATTGATTAATTAATCCAAGGTATGTATGGTTTTCCCCCTTTGTTAAAAACTGTGTGCATATATATGATCCAACGGTAGCGCTCTCATCGTGAGATGATCCTACGATGGTCACATGATAATATAGATAGTTCTTAGGCTATCCAAAAGGTTTTTATGAAACAAATTTAAGTTTATAATCACCATATTAAACCTAAGTAACCGTGATTAAACAAATATTAATATACCATGTTATTAGAGAATCCACCCGATGAAGGTATAATCAGTAATCTTAATTATCATTTATGAATTATTACCAAACCAAAGGTTTTTGATAGTACAAGCATGATTAACCCAATCAGATGTAGGAAGACTAACTTTTGTGTAGGTCCTGGGACATCAACGAACGCGCTTCATCTCAAATTAATTCGATGATAGCGCACAAGCCAAAGAGTTAAACGATGAATCAACTATCGAGATCTAACAACAGTGCTTTATTGAGATAAAAGACATCCAACGACTGTGCTTGATCATGTTTGACTTAAGAAAAAAGGAAACCTTCGAGGCAATAAAAGTCGTCACTCACACCAAGAACCATATCTTGTAGAAATCCCGAGGGATATCGTTGCCTAAATGAAATATAATCAATCCCAAGGATTTAGTTACCATCGAACCCGAGGTGGCATAAGATTTAAAAAGAAAGTCATCCCAGTGGCACCTATCAGTTCCATGTCCGATAAAAAGGTTCCCAGTGACCAATAGCAGAGGTTTATAAATTATTACAGGCACACAAATCAAAAATACCTGAGGCACGTAAGATAAAAGACATTACTCACCATAAAATATCAACTCTAGGAAAAATATGCGTTGGCAGATTTTCGTTGGTGGATTTTGAACAACAGTTGGTGACATCGAGTTGATGAAAAAATGTGTGAATTTATCAGACTCATTCCACCACCCTGTATATGAACCCACGAAAATAGTCGAGGCTACTACCCTTCTAATATAAGAGCGAAGGTTGATACACAGGAGGTATAGGGAGAAGAAATTTTTCAAGTATCACAGAAAGAACTTACCTGCTACATTAAGAACAATGGCATCATGGGGAGATGTTTTCGTACCCGCAGACACTAGGGAAGCCGTGCTGGACCGCCTGTTCTTGGTATCACCATGTATGATTTTGCTCAAAAATGTGGGGCAGATAAAAAACCAAACCCATCTCAACTGTACGATATTGACAACGCCTGTATCAAGAGTTTCATCCAAGTGATGGAAGGCGATAATAGGACCCCATGGATAATGGCAGATTTATTTCATAAAACTCATAGGTTACAATACAAGGGTTTCCCTGGAAATAACAGATGGAACAATAACCTTGAGAAATTGATATACCCGAAAGTGCACTTCTCCTCAGACTTGATGGCTTGGATGGCAGTAGCATATGACAAAAGAACAAGGACCTTTCGAGACCATAAGAATCAATAGGTGTTCAACATCAAAGTTGAGCATATCGAGGAGGTGTGTTGAGCAAGGTGCAGCAACAATATTGTCATTGCTGTCAACACAGTCAGACAGATCGGTTGATGCAATGGACAGGAGTTAAGAGGTTCTTGAGAGTATGTATAGTGATTTTCCAAAAGATCGAAGTGGCCCATATGCTAAAAATCAAAAGAAAATCACAAGGAAGAAAATTGTCACGATATTGCGACATGTTGAGCAAGAAAGAAAAACTGTCGCGATATCGCGACATGTTCGAAGAGGAAGCACAAGAAAGAAAAACTGTCGCAATATCGTGACATGTTGAGAAGAAAGAAAAACTGTCGCAATATCGCGACATGTTCGAAGAGGAAGCGCAAGAAAGAAAAACTATCGTGATATCGCGACATGTTGAGAAGAAAGAAAAACTGTCGTGATTTCACGACATGTTCGGAGAGAAAGCGCAAGCAAGCAAAACTGTCGCAATTTCGCGACATGTTCGGAGAGAAAGCGCAAGCAAGCAAAACTGTCGCGATTTCGCAACATGTTCGGAGAGAAAGTGCAAGCAAGCAAAACTATCATGATTTCACGACATGTTGGAAGAGAGAAAGGCAAGTAGAAAAAGTGTCGTGACATATTGCAGGAGAGAGATTCCAAAAGAAAAAGTGTCACGATTTCGCGACATATTGCAAGAGATTGTATGGAAGAAAAAGTGTCACGATTTCACGACATATTGCAGGAGAGAGAGTCCGAAAGAAAAAGTGTCACGATTTCGCGACATATTGCAAGAGAGATTGTACGGAAGAAAAAGTGTCACGATTTCACGACATATTGTAGGAGAGAGAGTTTGAAAGAAAAAGTGTCATGATTTTGCGACATATTGCAAGAGAGATTGTACGAAAGAAAAAGTGTCACGATTTTACGACATATTGCAGGAGAGAGAGTCTGAAAGAAAAAGTGTCGCGATATCGCAACATTGTCGGGTTTTCGCGACCCGAAGGCAAGAGAAATAGCAAAGGAGAAAAAGTTTCACGATATAGCGACATGTCGGGTTTTCACAACCTGAAGGCAAGAGAAAGAGCAAAGGAGAAAAAGTTGCAATATCGCGACATGTTGCATTTTTGCGATTATAGGAGGAGAGAGAAAGTAAGAAGGCAAAAGTGTCGTAATATCACGACAAAAGTAAAGAGGAAGAGTACGTAGGTGAAAGTGTCACGATATCGTGACATGTGTTTTCGTAGGTACAAGCCAAGAAAATAAGCAAGGAGGCGAAAGTGTCGCGATATCGTGACATGTGTTTTTGTAGGTACAAGCCAAGAAAAGAAACAAGGAGGCAAAAGTGTCGCGATATCGCGACATGTTGTGTTTTCACGAGCTAAGAAGAGAACCCAACTGAAATAAGATATGTGATAGTTAACTGAAGTCGGTACGACAGTTGCAGGTGTAGTTACAGAAGAAAGTCACACAACTAAAATAAGAAGAGTTAACTAAATTCGGTACGACAGTTATAGGTGCAGTTACAGAAGAAAGTCACGCAGCTAAAATAAGAAGAGTTAACTGAAGTCGGTACGACAGTTACAGGTAAGAAGAGTTAACTGAAGCCAGTACGACAATTATAGGTGCAGTTACAGAGAAAAGTCAGAACTTTGTTATAAAAGGAGGTCTGTGTGGAGAATTATTGAGCTGAAAAAGAGAAAAAAAAGTGCTACAAAAAGAGGGTTGGAAGAGTGTTGTAAGAGAGTGTTAAGTAGAGCTGAGAGAGCCGAAAGAATGTAGTAAGAAGCGCAGCAAGAGGGCTATAAGAGGGCTATAAAAGTGCAGCAAGCAGAGTCGTAAGTGTGTGTGGTGTTTAGGTGAATAGTGAGAGAGGTTGGGTTAGCAATAGACCAGTCAGAGTCTTGTATAAGTGAAGGAAATTTTTATGTCAATATTATAGTTTCAAAATTGTAGTCCACGTTGGTGCTTGGAATCAGGGGGTGGTGCAGATAAATCAGGGGTTGGTGCTCCTTTCTGTTGGTGCAGATAAATCAAAGGTTGGTGCTCCTTCCAGTGGGTGCTGGTAAATTGATTGTAAAATTGGTATTTTGCAAAGATTGGATTTGGACGGGATTTCAAGCAGTCATTTTTGAGGAGTAGCCAAATTGGTGAACCTCGTTACATCGTGTGTTGTGGAATGCTCTCTTGTTATACTTGCTTTATCTGATTTTAAGTTTTCATTGTTTCGACGTTAAGAGTTGTAGATTTGAATTTAAATAGCTACACTGATTCACCCCCCCTCTCAGTTTCATTGTGAGACTAACAATGACGAAAGAACAAGGACCTTTCGAGACCACAAGAATCAATAGGTGTTCAACATCAAAGTTGAGCATATCGAGGAGATGTTCAACTTAATGAATTATACCACTTTTCTAGTAGACCAAGTAATCAAACACCAATCTCGTATGTTTACAGATATGGAAGTCTTTAAAAGTTTGTTCGATACATATGCAACAATAGATAAAGAATTCCAAATCAATAAAAATGCTTTTAAACTCTAGGTACAAGATTTTTGTGATGTGATAAATATAGTTTTGGGAGTACAGGATCTAAATAGAATAACAAAAAGGGTTTTATATTTAACTGCACAATGCAATAGGGCACATAACACTCCGATTTATGCCTGGGAACTAGAATTGAGTACCCAAATACATAAAGAAATGAAAGAATTAAGAAGAGCAATTTTCGAATAGAGGTAGGAGATGCCTTGTTTTTCATAGTATTCATTTCTCATTCACCTAATAGCAGGCCAATTGGGAGAAGAAGCCTGTAAAAGAGTAAAAGCCATCGACAACCCCTATGTTCAAAATAGCTTCTGGAGACTTCATGAAGGACGAACTCACATGGGCTGGTTCTGTGATTGTTTCATGGTAGAAATCCGTTGGGCCTTAACTGGGTTAGTTCTAGAGAGATTAGGGCCAGGGGTAAAAGCCTTCATTAAAGAAAAGGAAATTGGAGATTTCTTCTTCACATAGGGTTTTACTTATATCATATTGTATGGAGCTAATATCCCTCCTAAGGTGCTACTACAGTACTTTCCATTATCCATATTAGCTTTAGAATTATGCAGACAGGTGGTAGAGGAGGCTAAGATGAGACTGGTAAAGAAACATGGTAAGGTCCCCTGGCTCGATGTTCCCTATAATTTTGGATATTTTGTATTTGTTGGATATCCTTCCCTTCTCAAAGGAATGTTTGAATTGGACAACATGGGATTGGATGAAATATCATGGAGATTCTATGACCCAAAAGGAACATACAACAAAATGATGGAAAAAAGAGAATATGCTCGAATAAATCATCGGGAAGACACTTTTGAAGAAAGCTTATTAGAAGCTATTGAAAAAGGATTAGATTTACAAAAGGTATGGGATGATTTACCTCCAAAAATTATGGGCAACACACAAGTTTGTGAAGCCTATGATTACCCCATAGAGTTAAGAAGGCTTCGAGAAGGTTCAATAGATGTTGTGGCATCAATTATACCATAACAGGCAAAGTGATTAAAGAAGACCCCCTATTAGAGTTAATAGAGGAAAAAATTATTGATTTAATGGAAGTCATTGTCAAAACTGCAGATATAGTAGAGCAACATGTTGGGCCTTCCGAAAGTACTCACCTTAGGATAGAAGCAACACCAAGCACTTCCCAGGAAGCTTCCCAAACATAGAATATAAATAAAGGAAAGGAGATTGCAACAACACCAACTCAGGAGTCCCCCCTCTCGGAACAAGCCATAGTTCCTATTTCTGACAGGGTTCTAACTATAACAAGTGTAAAGAAATTAGCACCCATGGCTATCCCTACCACTATAAAAATAAAGGGAGAGGAGATTAAAATTCCATCAGTAATACAAATGAATCCTAGTAGAACTGGTGGATTGGGTGGCCTATTCCAAAGTCACTTAGTAAAGAAACAAGAAGATGTAACTCATGTGGAAAAGAAGAAACCCAGATTGTATTTACCCTCTACAAAGGTTGTCCTGGAAAGAACAGATGAATAGACTACCTTCACTGCTGTAGATGAGCAAGAATTGCAGTTAGTAGCAGAGATGGAGAATATGGAAGGATAATTCATAGAAGAATATAAATTAGAGGCACCTATCTTAGATATTGCAGAGATAAATATTCCTATTCTGCAGGACCCACTAGTCTTCAGAGTAAATAAAGAAACTGGGGGCTCATCGGTACTAGGGAAAGAAGGTGAAATGGCCAAAGTTGTCAAAGCAATGCAAAATCAAGCCATAGATCAATTCATGGGAACAATTACATAGCTAAGAAAACAATTGGAGAAAGAGGGAAAGGAAAAGGTAGAGCTAAAAGCATTAATAAATAAGCAACAAGAAGAATTGGCAAGAAAATATATTTCAAGTGCACAACCCCCTCCAATGTTGAAAATTCAGGATCATGTATATTATCTTAATGCTATGAAGAAAAATATGTCAATAAGGATAAGAGCTCATGCCAGGGGCTTTACTGAAATGTTCAAACAAATAAGGGTGATTCAAATAACTGCTCAAGAGATTTTGGCCTTGATACAAGAAAGAGAAGAGGATTTTGGAATCATTCACCCTACCCTGGATTTTATAGGAGACCATTTTTAAGAGTTACAAGGGAAATAAATAATAACACTTGCTGGTATCAAGATTCAGATCAATTTTGAGTTCTTCAAGGCAGCCCTGTTTGGAGAAAATAGGGGAAGATGGATCAATTTGGTGACTGAAACAAATAACCTAATAAAAGATGCTACAAGGAAATTGGCAGACATTGGCCTATCCTTAGGTCAATGCTTGGAAGCCTCAGACATAGAAGAGGTATTCAAAGATACCATTGACATATTTGAGTGTGAACCGGGTGATGAAGGAGAAATTATTAGGCAAACTACATCTATGATAAATATTGTGGAGATGTTACTTTTTCAGTATGAAAGGAACAAACCTGATATTGTTGTTCAAAAGAATAGAATTTTGCAAGAAATGAACATGCTGAGGATTGCAACCACATTTGATACAGGAGTTTGGAGATTAATTTATGAACATATTAGATGGCTGCAACAAAACCAAAAGGAGAAAAAGGTTAATACCTACAGTCAACAACAGGAAGCGAGTTCATCACAACAGAAAACTACACCTACATAAGGAGTTCCTGTGATAGTAGAAGAAGTTTTTCAAGATAAAGAGGCCCGAAGGAAAGCAATTGAAGAGAAGACAATAGAAGAAGAAAAAGTGGGTTCACCTAACACCACCATCATCGGTTGAATTGAATATCTATCCTAAAAAAGGCTAAAACCAAGACAGTAAAGGCAGTGGAAGCCAACTGTACCAATTTTTCGAGTCTGACCAGATGCTGACAGGTGTAAGGCTAGAAATCAACCAAAAATAACAGAATCAAGAACTAGAGGCTATAAGAAGAGGCAGCTTAGGACAGATTCTACATCAAGTAATTAGAGAATAGCATTTTTGCGAAGGGGTATACTTGAGTTCACGGTAGTTGTGCTGTTGTATTTCCTTTTTGTGTCTATTTTATTTTTTTCATTCTTTCTTCCTCCCCTTGCTGTGTAGGATCATATGATAGGAAAACATTCAAGAAGCTGAGAATATTTCCAGTCTTATTGAACCTAGGATTCACAGAATCTTCTATTATCATATTGAAATAAGGAGAGTAGGAGAGACTTGTTACATCATTTGAACAAAGTTTTCTTCATTGTATTGATGTATTATATTGAGAAAAACAGAGTTTAAAGGCATCCTGCCCACTCTGCATGTAATATTTCATAAATCAATATAATTCTGAGTTTAATTCCTATCATTTCTTTGTCTTGGTATTGTGTGTCATTGTAGAACGGGTTACATTATTTGAATGCATTATATACGTTTCTCTCGTTGGTTAACTCTTGGTTTTATTACGATATTCGAATAAGATTAAGAATGACAATTTTTCTCTTCCCCTTCTTTTTTTTCATGATATTATTGTTGTTAAATTGCTATAATAACCCAATGAATCTAGGCACCGGTCTACATAAGGCATAACAAATGGTTGTTTTCATGCTTGATCATTTTAATACATATATTATAATATAAATCTGGAGCGTGTAATTAAATTTTTAATCATAGAATTACCACTGAGGTTTCCTTACTCGTTCTGTAGTTTTCCCTTAGCAATATTTGTGTTTAACAGAACATGAGGCAGGTCGACTAGAGTCTGTAATAGCTCGTTGGTTTCAAACGTATTCTTGTAGCATGACAATCGAAATCCTATGGATGCAAGAATCGGTTCCAACAATTTTTTGGCGCCGTTGCCGAGGAGAATTTTTACATTCTAAACCTGGATTTTATGACATTATTTTTTAATCAACGGGTGGCTAGTTAGAATAAAGAAATGTTTGTTTTAAATTTTTATATTTTCTATGTTCTTTATTACCCGTGTTTTTCAATCTTATTTTCTTTACATTTCTTGATCTTATTGAATTTTCTTTTTCTTGATATTCTTGAAATTTTGGTTTCTTGATTTTCTTCATTTATCCCAAGAACTGACTCGTATGAGGATAAGTTATAATATCAAGCATTCTTGGTAAAAGTGCACGTTATTTCTGCACCTCGATGTTGGTGACTTTGCTGGACAAACCCAAAAGAAAAATATAAAAAAAATGAGAGAACAGAACGTGCTGGCGAACACCAGGAGAAGTGGTAAGGATCTGTTTCCAGAACTCGAGAATGTAGAGGTATTTTTACATACCCAGAAAACCCCACTTTTTAATAATACTGTTTATAACAGTAGATTAAATTCTAGTAGTAAAAGGTATGTGAAGAAAATTCAGAATACTATTACTGCTGATATTACTGTAGATGAACGTTTAAAATCAGTAATAGAAGATATATGTGATTATTCTCATTCAAAGGTAGATAATCCATCAATTTATGTTCAATCTGCCCAGACCCATACCACCGTAGGTACTACATCTGTGAAATTAAATTCTACAGTAGCAATTGCTCAAGGTAATGCTAATTTATGGATAACTAACAGATATAGGCCTTTTGTGTTACCAGTAAATTTAAATGCCTTACCTAGTAAAGCTCACAAATACCTCCATAAGTTTTTAGGAAATAGTGCAGTAATTGGAGAAGATCATATCAAAAGTTTCTTATATGCAATGGACAATCTGGAAGTTGAACATGAAGATGTAGTATTAATACTGTTTCTACAAACTTTAAAAAAATATGCTATAGAATGGTTTAATTCCCTTCCTAACAATGATATCCCAGACTTCACCAAAATGGAAGAGGTGTTCCTAAAGAAATATGGTGAAAGGAAAAATGAACAATCATTGTTAACTGAGCTAGCCACTATGAAGAAGAAATAAAATAAGGTTGTTAGTGATTTTAACATAAGATTTTCAAAAACAAGAAACAAAATCCCTACCAACCTCAGGCCTAGTGATATTCAGTCTATTTGTTTTTATAAGAATATCTTTCAAGGAGAGTTTAATTATGAATTAAGGCAAGAACAAGACACTACCATTGATGGTTGTGTGGAAAAAGCAATGGATATAGAAAGAAATATACTTGACAGTGGTAAGATGAAGCCTTATTCTTTAGAGGTTAACATGCCTGAGAGAAAACCTAAGAGAGTGGCTTTTGATATACAAAGAAGAACTGAAATTGATCCTGTTGAGAAGTTGACTAGTCAGATGACAGACATGTTCAACAACATGAGTAACAGGTTAGCAAGAATTAAAAGAAATGGAAATAACGATGAATTTTCACAAACATAGCGACCACATATTGACAACCGTCCCCCCTTTAATAAAAATTACAATAAGAATTTGGGAAAAAAAAATGGTTTTGAAGAAGGGAATAGGAATAGGGGTAATGGGAATAACAACTAGAAAAACAGAGATTATGATAGGGATCAAAACAATGTCCCTAACCCAATGCCATCTACCAATGTAGCTGAAGATTTTCCTTATTTTTGTTCTACTTATGATGCACCCCATACCCTGATGCGTGTGGAATACACCTAAGTGATCAGCGTAATGTAGACATGCATGCAAAATTAGAAGAGGATTTAAGAATCAATGCATTTTGGTTCGTTGAAGATGATTCCATAGAAAGGCTGTTTGAAGAAGACATGGATAAATATGCTTCAAATCATCATCCTCAGATCTTAGTAACTGAAGGAACTAAAATATTACAGAAATCACATGAGTCAAGATATGATAAGATGAAGCAAGGGAAATTGATCCCCATTGCTCAAGAGGTGGAAGAATTAGAAGCAACCCATGTTTTAAATTTAAGGAATAGAGCAGTCCTTGAAAGAATAGAGAAATTATCTACAAATGAAACAAGAAGACAAACTGTCACCAATAAAAATATCAGTAAAGAGAAAATTGATAGGAACCCTAGCAAGATTACTCCTAAGGTAATAGAATCAATGGAAGAAGTTCCAAAAGAAGAAAGTAATAAACCATTGGTTATAAAGAAGATAGAATTTGATGTTGGGTCAGAACTCAGTAAGCAAAAATTTAATATCACATTTGGTGAACTTATGAAAGTTCAAACATATAGAGAGCAAGTATGTAGAGATTTTGTATTATTAGAGCAGAAAGAAGACCCTACTTGTCATGTTGCTAGACAAAATCAACATGATACAAGATCACCATCTTCTATCAGACCCTTCTATGTATCGTTAAGATATAATTCAGATGAAGGGGAAATATATGTGATTCACAATTGCATGCTCTATAGTGGAGCTTGAAATAATATCATGCCTAAGCTAATAGCTGACAAAATGGAATTAATCTGTACTAGATATTCTGCTCATGTTTTTGTAATGAATAGTAGACAAATTCCCTGTGTAGGGGTGATAATTGGATTATTAGTTTACCTAGACCAACACCCCAAAAAGGGCATTGTCATGGACGTAGTAGTAGTTGATGTTGACCCATTCTTATCACTTTTACTCAGTAGGTATTGGGCAGAACAACTAGGGGGATCAATACAACTAGACTGGTCTTATGCTACCATCCTTATATCAGATAAGGAGAATATAATTTTGAGAAGGGAACCATTCAAAAAACATTTCGTAGAGTTAATTCAAACATATGAAACCATGATTAACTTAGTTAAATCTATGGAAGAAAAATGGATGGGAGTCTATTCAATATGGCACAACCCATTCTTGGTGGAAGTACTGGATGCAAAGAACATGGACCCAGAAGATATGAGAATAACTGATGCTGAATCAGATTGAGTATTAACCCAAGAAATGTGGACCATGTCATTTGATGGGGCTAAATCCCAATCTGAAGCTTGTGCAGGTGTAAATTTGACTAATATTAAAGGAAACTACCTTAGCATCCCTTACAGATTGCAATTTCCTTGCACAAACAATGTAGCTGAGTACGAAGCTTTACTATTAGGGCTAAGGAAAGCAAAAAAGTTAGGTATTAACTACTTAACTATAACAGGGGATGCATAACTTATTATACTGCAAATCAAAGGTAAATATTAGACCAAGAATCCTAGACTTAAGCAATATAGAAATGCAGTACTGGAAGAAATTGATAAATTTTTGACTTTCAATATTTCATATATTCCTAGAGAAAAAAATCCTGTTGCAGATATTTTAGCTGTAAATGCCTCAGGTCTAGATCACCTAGAGATAACTACAGAATACATGGATAGATTCACAACTATCTCAGTATATAAGCCATCTGTACTAGACAACATAGTCTATCTTCAGGTCTTTCAGGATGACATAGACATTAAAAATTTTATGACTCTGCAAAATCAGTATGCAGATGTAATCTGTGATGAAAAAGATGAAGAAAAACTAAAAGATCAAATAGGAGAGCCAGTAGAAGTAATCCAGTTAAAAACTAATAAAATACCCAAAGGATTAGTTTCTCTAGAGAGCCTATTTGATGATTTTTGACAAAGCTTATAAACCTTTACAAAGAGAAGTGATATATATGGATATTAATATTGGCTCAATGAAAGAACCCAAAATAGTGAAAGTAACATGGTTTTACCTGCTAAATAAAAAGCTGGATATATCAATTTTTTGAAAAAGAACAAAGAACATTTTGCTTGGACTTATGAAGACCTCAAAACCTTCAAGACAGACGTAATGACTCACATAATACCTTTGAAGGAAGATTCCAAGCCATTTAGACAGAAACAAAGAAAATACAATCCAACTCTGCACCCAGTAATGCAAAAAGAGGTACAAAAATTGTTGGACTCCAAGATAATAAGAAAAGTAAGATTTTCCTCCTGGATATCCAACTTAGTACCAGTTAGGAAAAATAATGGGGACATTAGACTCTACGTGGATTTTTGAAATTTAAACAAGAGCTCACTAAAAGACAATTACCCATTGCCTAACATAGAACAACTACTGCAAGCAGTAGTAGGTTCAACTAGATTGTCCCTGTTAGATGGATTTTCAGGTTACAATCAAATTCTAATAAATCCAGAAGACAGACACAAGGCAACATTCACCACACCCTGGGGCACATTTGAATATTTAAGAATACTTTTTGGATTGATGAATGCAGGTGCTACTTTCCAGAGAGCGATGGACTTTGCTTTCAAAGGATTAATGTTCAAAATTGTAGTAGTGTACTTAGATGATGATGGAATTTGCTTTCAAAGGATTAATGTTTTTTCTAAAAATCTAGAAGATCATCTAGAACATTTGACTACAATTTTTACTCGGTGCAAGGAATTTGGAATCTCTCTAAATACAAAAAAATGCATATTCAGAACTACACAAGGAAAATTGCTAGGTCATATAGTTTCATAAAAGGGGATAAGCATTGATCCAGAAAGGATAGAAGCCATTTCTAAAATTCTCCCACCCAAGAACCTAAAAGGAGTAAGGTCATTCTTTGGCAAAATAAATTTTATCAAACTATTTGTCCCAAATTTTGTAGAAATGACCAAACCCATAAATGATATGGTGAAGAAAACTGGAGAAATAAAATGGACAATAGAAAATATGGAAACATTTAACAGGATCAAAGAAGCCATATCAACCACTCCAACTTTAAGTTGCCCTGATTATGCAAAGGATTTTAATATTTATTCATATGCATCTGAACACTCTATTGTTGCAGTTCTTTCACAAAAAGATAATGAAAACAATGAAAGGCCAATAGCCTTTATGAGCTCCGGACTAAAAGGAGCAAATATTAAATACACCCTACTGGAAAAACATGCCTATGCAGTCATCCAATATTTAGAACACTTCAAAGGTATATTTGGCTCAAACAAAGTTTATTGTTGTATTCCCTTTATAGCAATAAAATATATCTTTTCTCAATTAGAGCCATTGGGAAGACCAACAAGATGGATGGTAAAAATTTTGCAATACGATGTTGAATTCAAAATAGTTAAAACAGTCAAAGGGAAAGGTTTAGCTAAACTATTGGATAACAAAGAAGAAGCAAGATCTAAAAATATTCTCACCATAGATTAGACATATGATGACAGAAGAATAAAAAATGAAGAATGTAAATGGTATGAAGAAATTTTATCATACTTACAAATGTTCTCTTTTCCCAAAGATATGTCAATAAACAAAATGAGGTCAGTCAAACCTCAAGCTCAAAAGTATTATATATAAAATGGAGTATTATATCAGAAACATCCTTACGGAGTATTATTAGTCTACTTATATTAAAAGAGAAGTCTAAAAAATAATTAATGAATTTCATAATGGTTTCAATGGACACTTTGCTCCAAGAGCTATAGCTAATAAAATCATGAGAGCAGGATATTATTGGCAATTCCTTTTTAAGGGTGTATATAAATATGTTAGGAGTTGTCATAACTGCCAAGTTTTTACAAGGAAAAAGCATCTACCAACCATGCCCCTCAAGCCATTAATTATTGAAGCACCTTTTGCTCAATGGGGTATTGACCTGATTGGAGAGATCAAGCCTAATTCATCTGGCCAGCATAAGTGGATCATAATTGCAACATATTACTTCAAAAAGTGGGTGGAAGCTGCACCTTTACGAACATCTACAACTGATGCGGTCATCAGATTCATAGAAGAAAATATCTTGACCAGGTATGGAGTTCCTAAAAAACTTGTAACTGATAATGCTCAATATTTTGTGTCATATGAAATGGTAGAATTTTGTGCTGAATATGGAATTAAATTATCTCATTCTACTAATTATTACCCCTAAGGAAATGGTTTAGCTGAGTCATCAAATAAAAATGTAATAACAAGAATAAAAATGTCATTAGGCAAAAACAAAAGGGGATGGGACAGTGAACTTAAATTTGCTTTATGGGATGATAGGCTGTCTGTTAAAAGAAATACAAGAAGAACCGCCTATGAGATGGTTTATGGAGAAAAAACCCTACTGGCCCCAAAAATAGAAAAAATGGCACTTTCCCTTTTATTGCAAGATCATGAAAACCCTGATCCCATTTAGATAAGGTTGTTAAGATCCTACTATAAAATATACTAAACAACACACTCTCAACTCAAATAAACACACTCTCACACATTTGCTTGGAAATAAACTCACATAAACATTATAACAGTATTCAAAATTAAATGCATATGATAACACAAATTACTTAAAAGGAACAATCTCACAATAGATAGAATCGCAGGCCTCTTCGAGGGGGCAACCTCCTTCAACACTTCATTAATTTGCAAAAAGATGATTACATTGGTGCCTTTTTGGGTATTTAAAGAGTTTCCTTCCAAGGTTGGCTTACATGCAAAATACCACCTGGATTACATGCATAATGCCACCCGAATTACATGCATAGTTCCACTTTGAATTAAATGCACAATGCCACTCGAATTACATGCATAATGCCACATGAATTACATGCACAATGCCACCTTACCTAACCTATCTACCATTGTTACATAAAAAAGGGTGCCATTTGTCATGTGCACTACCTAAGCTAAAACTTAGAATATTACAAAATATTAATCATGGGTACTACCCATGTTCACTAGGAATTATTACATTAAGGGTTAGGATGAGATCCTAACATGCCATTCTCCTTGAAGAAGCTTTGTCCTCAAAGCTGAAAATGAGGAAACTGTTGCTGGAGTTGATGGAGAGACTCCCATGTAGCATCCTCAGGTTGAAGCCCATGCCACTGAACAAGGACCTTTGTAATGGTACGGTTGCGTAGAGTGCGAGTTCGACGATCCAGTAGCTTCTCAGGTGCAAGTAAGATGGAGCCTTCTTCATCCAATTCGAGAAGTGTTGATTGAACCTATACCTTTGTGCCCACAACTTTCTTGAGAAGGGAAACATGAAAAACGGGGTGGAGCTTGGAAGTGGGGGGAAGAGCCAATTTGTAAGCTATAGGGCCAATTTGTTGTAGAACCTGATAAGGACCATAGAATTTTTGAGCGAGCTTCTGACACCTGCAAATTTGTAGGGATGATTATTTGTATGGCTGTAAGCAAAGGAAGACCATATCACCCACATCAAAACTGCGCTCAAAATGATGCTGATCAGCTTGTTGGCGCATCCGATTCTAAGCCATGTTCAAATTTTGCTTGAGTTGGCAGAGGACCTTGGTGTGTTCACTCAGAGCATAGTCAACGACCTAGACCTTGGAGCTGCCCGAAATGTAGGAGGAAGGCATGAGTGGAGGGCACCCGTAAACTGCCTCAAACGGTGTGAGTTTGGTGGCGGTATGATAGGAAGTGTTGTACCACCATTCGGCCAAGGAAAGCCATTTTACCCAATGAGTAGGATGATCGGAGGCAAAGCAGCGAAGGCAGGTTTCCAAACATTTATTAACAACCTTTGTTTGACCATCCGTTTGCAGATGGTAGGCTGAACTCATTTTGAGTTGAGTCCCCTGCAACTTAAACAACTCTTGCCAAAAATTGCTAGTAAAGGTTGGATCACGATCATATACAATGGAGGTTGGCACGCCATGAAGGCGAAATATGGAGTCAAGAAAAAATTGGGCAATAGTGGATGTTGTGTAAGGATGGGCTAGGGCACAAAAGTGAGCATACTTTGAAAGGCAGTCCACTACTACGAAAATAACTGACTTGCCTCCATATTTAGGTAGCCCTTCTATGAAGTCCATGGAGATGTCAGTCCACACCGCTCTGGGATCGACAATGGTTGAAGAGTGCCCGGAGAGTGCACTGTTTCCCCTTTCATCCTTTGACATGTGTCGCAATCAGCTACAAAATAGTGAATGTCCTATTTCATACCTTTCCAAAAGAAGGTGCGCTTGAGTCGCTCATAAGTTTTTAGGAACCTTGAATGGCCAGCAGATAGAGTAGCATGTGATTCCTTCATGAGGAGCTCTCGAAGTGGGGACTTAGGAGGAAGAACCAAGCGTTGATGGTAAAGTAGATCCTGGCCATCCCAACTATATCCTGGTGTAGACTCTGGATCATCCATAAGTGAAGCAACCAAGTCTTTAAAATCTGCATCCTAAAGTATTTCTTGACGTAAGGGCTCAATCCATTGGGACAATGGTGTAGAAATGGCACACAACATACTAAGGGTCTCAAATTGGTGAGAGAGAGCATTCGCCACAAGATTCTCCTTTCATTTTTTGTACGTGATGTCATAATCGTAGCCCATGAGTTTTGATACCCACTTTTGTTGCTTGGGGGTGGCAACTTGTTGTTCTAGAAAGTATTTCAGACTCTGGTGGTCAGTTTTGATGGAGAAATGGCACCCAATGAGGTAAGATCACCAATGTAGGACTGCATGCAATATTGCTAACATTTTCTTGGCATATGTGGATTTCCCTAAATTGCGATCAGATAGGGCTTTGCTGGTAAAAGCCAAAGGGCGTCCTTCTTGCATAAATACCACCCCAATACCATGACCAAAAGCATCACTTTCAATGAAATTTTTTTTAGAGAAGTCTGGCATGGCTAAAACTGGAGTGGTGGTCATGGCATGCTTGAGTTCCAGGAATGCTTGCTCAATCGGCCCTGTCCAAGTAAAAGAATACTTCTTCAACATGGAGGTGAGGGGGGTGGCTATCTTTCCATAATTATAGACAAATTTGCGGTAATAGCCTATAAGCCCTAAAAATCCTCAAAGTCCCTTGAAAGTGCGAGGTTTCGGCCATTCTTGGACTGCTTGGATCTTCTTAGGGTCAACCTTGACACCATAATTTGAGACACTGTGTCCCAGATACTCCACTTCAGTCAAACCAAAGGAACACTTGGATCTTTTTACGAACAGTTGATGGTCAGCCAATAGTTGTAGGGTTTGATCTACATGCTTGAGATGCTCTTCCCATGTGTGACTATAAATCAAGATGTCATCGAAGAACACAAGGATGAACTTCCGCAAAAAAAGGGCGAAAGATGTTCATCAGGATTTGAAATGTGGAAGGAGCATTTGTGAGACCAAATGGCATTACCAAGAATTCATAATGACCTTCATGAGTGCGAAAATCAATTTTAGGAATATCTTCATCCCTGAGCCGGATCTGATAATACCCAAAGCGAAGGTCTAGCTTGGTGAAGTACATGGTCCCATGTAATTCATCTAGTAATTCATCAACCACAAGGATAGGAAATTTATCCTTGATAGTTATCTTGTTGAGTTCTCGGTAGTCAATACACAGTCGCCAGGAGCCATCCTTCTTGAGGACCAATAAGACTGGTGCGAGTAGGGACTAGTACTAGGCCAAATGATACCCCCCTTGAGTAATTCCTATATCATTTTCTCAATCTCCGACTTCATGGCATGAGAGTACCTGTATGGTCTGATATTGGGAGGTGCACTATTTGACAATAATGGAATGGCATGGTCGTGAGAGCGATGCGGTGGTAGTGTAGTTGGTTCCAAAAAGATGACCTCATGTTTATGGAGAATCTGTTGCAATTCTGATGGGGTTTCACCCATTTGAGAGGTGGATGGTTGGATGGAGAATAGTTGTGCAATGACCCCACATAATGATTTCTTTAGCAATTTCTCCATGCCATTTGAACTAATAATTTGAGGTGTTCTGACTGGGGAGCCCTTGATGATGTGTGTTTGTCCATTTTGGGAGAACTGCATCCAGAGTTTGGCAAAGTTCCAACTAATAGTTCCCAATGTACTCAACCATTGAGATCCCAAAACAATATCACATCCGCCCAACTGGAGGGTAAACATGTCCTGCTTGAGTTCATAGTCCCCTATCTTGATTTTAACATTGAGACATTTTCCTTTACAAGGTAAGGTTCCCCCATTGGCTACCATGACCTCAAAGGAATTACAAGTGTGGATATAGGAATTTGCCCGCTGAGCAACTCTAGGGTCAATGAAGTTGTGCATGCTTCCCGAATCCATAAGGATGGAAAGACGTTGGCCCTTGAAAAATCCTGCAATCTTCATGGTTTGTGGAGTAGTAATGCCTACAAGAGCATGGACTGTAATTGCTGTCTCAGGTTCCTGTTTCACTTATTCTTGTGGAGAAGGTGTTTCTGGAGGGTCCTCATCCTCATCACTCTGGTCAGAGTTATCAGGTTCTTCAACATCTATCAAGAACATTTTTTTGTGTGCACACTTATGCCCTTTAAAAAAAATTTCATCACAATTGTAGCATAATCCTTGGGCACGACGTGCATCCATATATTTTGTGGTTAGGTGATTGGGTGCAATAGGTTTATTATCAATTGGGTGTTGGGATCGAGGAGGAAATGAAGGTCTATTTTGAGGAAACTTTGATGGGCACCTTTGGGCAGAGAGTTTAGATTCGGCCAAACGGGCCAAATTGATAGCTTCCATCATAGTTTGTGGTTTCAACATTCTTACTTCCGCTTGGAGTTCCACCTTCAACCCACTGATATAACAACTCTGGAAGAACCCTTCATTCAATCCTCTTGTATTATTGGCCAATTTTTCAAATTGAGCTTGGTATTCACGAACTGACCTTGTTTGTTGTAGTTTGGTCAAGGCCCCTGTAAAGTCCTCATACTCACTAGGACCAAATCGAGTGAGTAGTTGGGATTCAAAATTCTCCCAAGAGATATTTGGGTTGGCAATACGTAACCATTGACACCAGTGTAGAGCCTCAGATTCCAAGTTAAAGGAAGCCATCTGGACTCGATGAAATATCTGGACATTATGAAGTCTAAAGAATTGATCAACCCTACATAGCCACCCATCAACATCCTTCCCACTAAATTTGGGAAAGTCTAGTTTGGGCATTCTAAAGGATGGATCATGGTCATGATTCCTTGCAGAACCCTCAGCTTGGTGTTCTATTTTGGGTGGTCCTATTTTTAGTTTGTTGTCTACTTCTGTTAGTGCTTCTTCTAAGCGGTTACTGGTGGCCTCATGCTCTAGGCGAAGACCTTGGACTTCTTCCCTTATGGAGTGAAAAGCCGAGTGCAAGTTCTCAATGGATTTTGTTAAGGATTCCAAGTGGTCTAGTTCTTTTTGATGTCCACGGGTACCGTGGGCCATTTTGAAACCTTTTGTGACCAGTTACTAAAAATAGAATTGAGTTTTTAGGACTTACTATTTTTAGTAAGTTCCCAAAAAAGTGCTTGGGTGTTATATATCAAAACGATCAGCTCGAAGAGGTGGTCATAATGGGCTATATCTCTCAACACTACTTTTTGGCACCCTAGACTTTTTTTTTTTTTAATCTCTTGTTTTGCTAAGTCTAACGGTGTTTACAGTTTTCGATTCTGAGCTACAAAGCAAAAGTTGGCTACTGGAGCACTATCTATAATTGGCCTCGTGTCATGCTCTCACTGGTTGACCCAGTCTTGACAGTTTCTCGAACACTACTGACCTCACTAGCCCCAAGATTCTCTGTATTTTATAGGTGATTATTATGACAGTTCTGTTTTGACCTTGAAAACTGTAAATTTTGCCCTGACTGTGCTGACCTCTCTGACCTGACTGACCTGAATGTGACTGCCACTATAAATTTGATTGTTATTCTCTAGATTGTCAACTTAAGTGTCACCCTCATGGTCTATCCCGAATGCATGTCCTTTCTATTATTTTTTTAGTAGAGGACTCCTTTCTCATATGCTCACTTTTGGGGATTTGAAATGTAGGTTTACGAATAGGGAGGTTTTTTTTTTTTTTATTTGTGTTTTTTACAGGTTGAAGTTTTAACAGAACCAAGGAATTCTAGGTAGAGGAGTGTGTACCATCCATAGGCCCTCTAATATACCGATAGTGACGAACAATAGTGCTCGTACCAATATTTCAGGCCACTACTCAAGGAGGATTCCACACATACCCTTGAGCACACTACCTGCCTCTCTGACAATACAGAAGGGTAATCGTCCAGGATGTTGTATCTCATAGACTATGAGTAATACAAGGCCAAAAAGCTTCCTAATGGCTAAAAGTTTGTTTAAACCTAGATGGTCTCCCGATATACCCGAAGATACGTGGGAGCTCAAGTTCGTGGCCTGGGTATTGGAGCATGATCGCCCCTCACTTCACTAGACGTTTTATGGGCTATATAGCTTAGCCAATAATGATAGATCCTTTGCAATATTTTAAAACCCCTAGCACAGGGTTTCTACCTACTCAACTAAAAAGATTTTTTTTTTTGGTCTGGGAAAAAAAAATTGCACTGTATTTTTTGGATTTTTTTTAATAAAGAAAAACATGAACGAAAAAAACACACAAAATTTATACCTAACAGGCGGATTGGATGGTAAGAATTGTTGCAATTGCAGCAGAACTTGGCCCTGGAAAGCGTTCTGATACCACTTGTTAAGATCCTACTATAAAATATACTAAACAACACACTTTCAACTCAAATAAACACACTCTCACACATTTGCTTGGAAATAAACTCACAGAAACATTATAACAGTATTCAAAATTAAATGCATATGATAACAAAAATTACTTAAAATAAACAATTTCACAATAGATAGAATTGCAGGCCTCTTCGAGGGGGCAACCTCCTTCAACACTTCATTAATTTGCAAAAAGATGATTACATTGGTGCCTTTTCGGGTATTTAAAGAGTTTCCTTCCAAGGTTGTTTTACATGCAAAATGCCACCTAGATTACATGCATAATGCCATCCGAATTACATGCATAGTGCCACTTTGAATTAAATGCACAATGCCACTTGAATTACATGCATGATGCCACACGAATTACATGCACAATGCCACCTTACCTAACCTATCTACCATGTGTTACATAGAAAAGGGTGCCATTTGTCATAGGCACTACCTAAGCTAAAACTTAGAACATTACAAAATATTAATCATGGGTACTACCCACGTTCACTAGGAATTATTACATCAAGGAAGTTATTACATTAAGGGTTAGGATGAGATCCTAACAAAGGCTTGATCAAATTGTCTTGTTAGAAGAACAAAGAAAAGAGACTCTCAATAGAATGATGGAACAAACCCAAAAAACTGTAAAATTGTTTAATAAGAAAGCCAAGGGTACTTCTTTTTCTCAAGGAGATATAGTCATCTATTGGGATCCTAAAAATGATAAGCATGGTGAAAAGGGTAAGTTTGAACCTAAATGGATTGGCCCATACCACATTGCCCATGTTATCAGTCAGAATACTTACAAGCTATAGGATTTGTAGGGAGAAATAATGGCTATCCCTATTAATGGCCAACACCTCAAAATGTACAATCCTTGTTGAAAGTGCACTTTACAAAAAAAAAAAAAAAAGTATTACAAAAAATAGAAAAACAAAAATCCAAAAATAGAGTGGTGAATTTTGTTTAGTAGTTAAGCCTCCCTTTTGTTCTTGAATAATTTTGAGTTTACTGTACACATGATATCTTAGTTTGATGAGTATATCTAATTGTTTATTCCACCAAAGATAATAAGAAAAAAGGGGATTTATTTTAGATGTTGATGAGGTTTACAATTCTTTCAAATATGAGTGTTTATGCAATAGTTGTTTGATATGAGATAAAACATATAGAAAACAAAGCTGATTGAAACATCATGTCATACCTCACATTACAAATGATACTTAAGGTGACTTCAAAGGTACGAAGAACTGAGTTATCTTTGAGAGGTTAGTTGAGCCAAAAATCATTACACTCATCTTTTATAGCTAGAAACTAATCCTCAACTTAGGCATACTTATTGCACAATTTGCTTATTTATCCAAACACTTCTCTCACGAGAAAGAAAAATAAAAAATAAAGTAAAACTGAGTCACTGCCTGAGATATCTTGGAAAACCTCTGTTGAAGATATAGACGCTTGACTAGCAGTAGGGTAAAACTAATATGGGATTAGAAGCAACTCCACTAGGGCTATAGACGCCTGACTGGAAGTGGAGCCCTGTAGAATGGTGAAAATTTGTAAAGAGTGAAATCACATATTAGGCTTGGCTATTTTGCTCAGATATAGTAAAGTTTTGAAAGATTTATAAAAAAAAAAAAGAATGCACAAACACACACATGGGCAAAAATATGATGAAACAAACGGCTGTGACAAAATCTTTGTAATCATATCTTATGACTTAGCTAAAACAAACATTACAATATTTCAAAATAAAACTCATTGATTTCTAAAATTTCTAACCTTTGTTTCCAAATTGAATGAAAAGGGATCTAGAGTTTTTCATACTCTACTTGATTTGATATCATGTTGTTCATACAATTTTTCATTTTATATATATAAAAAAAAGGAGAAGAGCTAAAAAGTTTTCTTTTATGTATTTCAAGTTTTACTTAGCAAGTCAAAGATGTTAAAATTTTGTTCAAGTTTTTGCAAATAAAATCAAGAGATTCTGGAATTCTCAAGAGCCTCAAGTTTTCAACACCTTGTCCCAGTCAAAGCCTATGTTGGAGCCAAATTTGACTCAACTTTGAAACCCCAAATTGAAATTTTTGGTTTCAATCAAAGTATCCATAATGTTGGTTGCTTATTCAAATTAGTGTGAGTATCTAAGTTTTTCACCGAATTGGTTTGATGAGTCTAAAGTCCTGGTCATTGATTAGGTAGACACCCTTTTAATAATTGCTTAATTGTCTTAATGAGGGTTATGGCAAGTTTTATTAATAATTGACCTTCATAAGTAAAGCCTCCCTAAGGTCTAAATCCAATGTTAAAACATAAAGACCTAAGATCCGAAAGTTTATCACTAAGGATTAAATAAATCATTATACCCTAAGTTCCAAATAGCTTTATACTTTAAAAAGAGGGTCAAATAAATTATCGTGGTCTAAAAACCGAAATTCAAAAGCGCTAGCCTAAGGTTAAAATAAAAATTTAATTAAAACCTAAGGATATTCACCCTAATAGACTAACAAACGAGCACCTTAGATTTAATCCAAGGGCCTCGCTTGATCCAAAGTTAATCGGACGATGACGCGTTAATAATATCAACCAAGAGATAAGTCAAAAGTCAAAGCCATGGTCAAAAGTAAATACATTGCGTCTTAGGCTTAATAAGATGATAGCGCATCTTTAAAATCCAATCCAACAGTTGCACGCTTATCGAAGAGTCAAAAATTTAAAAGAAGTCAACATGGGTCAAGCTTTAAATTAAACAGTGAGCAAGTCCGACCGATCGGACGGTAGCACCCAAGCAATGTTTGATCTAATGGTAGTGCCAGATTCAAGTAAATCATGTATTAAAATTAACGTTAAAGGTCTGTGCCCCCTTTGGAATAACTACCAAGCAAGTTGGTCGGATTGGACGACAACGCTTGATCGAGATTCAATCCGACGACGACGCTCCCATAAAAGATGCTTTTAAAAGGTAAAAGTCCTCATATGATTAATTAAAACATTAAACATGATTAATAAGGGTATAACACATTGACTAATCTCCCCCCTTTCGAATTAATCAAGGTTAACATTATTTACCTCAAGGTAACTAACCCGCAGGTTGAAGAAAATCGACAACCGCGCAAACACCTATCAAGATCCAACAACTACATAGAAACTAAAATACGATAAGATATCGGATGAGGACAAAGGTAAAATGAAAACTAATTATGTAATTAGCAAGGTTCTAATATGTTGGATAATTACCCCCTTTTGGCTTAATCACGATTAATCAAAATCAAAGGTTTTTGGTTTTTAGATATATAGCATGCATCTACAGGAGATCTAACGATGACGCTCATCTATCCCCATATCCAACGGTGCACGTGCGTAGAGATGATCGGAGGTTAGTCTAAACATGATTATTTCAAATGATTGATTAATTAATCCAAGGTACATATGGTTTTTCCCATTTATTAAAAATGATGTGCATATATATGATCCAATGGTAGCGCTCTCATCGTGAGATGATCCTATGGTGGTCACATGATAATATAGACAATTCTTAGGCTATCCAAAAGGTTGTTATGAAACAAAGTTAAGTTTATAATCGCAAAATTAAACCTAAGTAATCATTATTAAACAAAGATTAATATACCATGTTATTAGAGAATCCACCCAATGAAGGTATAATCAGTAATCTTAATTATTGTTTATGTTTTATTACCAAACCAAAGATTTTAGAAAGTACAAGCATGATTAACCCAATAAGATGCAGAAAGACTAACTATTGTGTAGGTCCTGGGACATCAACGAACGCGCTTCATCTCAAATCAATCCGATGACAGCGCACAAGCCAAAGAGTTAAGCGATGAATCAACTATCGAGATCTAATGAAATCTCTTCATTGAGATAAAAGACATCCAACGATTGCGCTTGATCATGTTTGACTTAAGAAAAAATGGAAACCTTCAAGGCAATAAAATTCGTCACTCACACCAAGAACCAGATCTTGTAGAAATCCCGAGGGAGATCACTGCCTAAATGAAATATAATCAATCCCAAGAATTTAGTTACCATTCAAACCTAAGGTGGCATAATATTTAAAAAGAAAGTCATCCCAGTGGCACCTATCAATTCCATGTCCAATAAAAAGGTTCCCAACGACCAATAGTAGAGGTTTATAAATGATTATAGGCACACAAATAAAAAAGGCCTAGGGCACGTAAGATAAAAGACATTACTCACCATAAACTCTCAACTCCAAGAAAAAGATGCAATGGTAGATTTTTGTTGGTCAATTTTGAACAGCAGTTGGTGACATCGGGTTGATGAAAAAACATGTAAATTTATCAAACTCATTCCACCACCCTGTATATGAACCCACGAAAACAATCGAGGCTACTACCTTGGTAATCTAAGAGCGAAGGTTGATACATAGGAGGTACAAGGAGAATAAAGTTTTCAAGTATCACAAAAAGACCTTACTTGCTACATTAAGAACAATGGCATCATGGGGATATGTTTTCGTACCCGCAGACACTAGGGAAGCCGTGCAATTCGTCATAAAAATATCCCTATACTCTGTGATCTCTGGACCGCCTGTTCTCGGTACCACCATGTATGAGTTTGCTCAAAAATGTGGGGCAGATATAAAACCAAACCCAGCTCAACTGTATGAGATTGACAACGCTTGTATCAAGAGTTTCGACCAAGTTATAAAAGGCAATAATAGGGTCCCATTGATAATGACGGATTTATTTCATAAAACTCATAGGTTACAATACAAGGGTTTCTCCAGAAATAACATATGGAACAGTAACCTTGGGAAACTGATATGCCCAAAAGTCCACTTCTACATAGACTTGATGGCTTGGATGGTAGTAGCATATGACGAAAGAACGAGGACCTTTCGAGACCACAAGAATCGACGGGTGTTCAACATCAAAGTCGAGCATATCTAGGAGGTGTTCAACTTAACGAATTATACCACTTTTCTGGTAGACTAGGTAATCGAACACCAATATTGTATGTTTACAGATATGGAAGTCTTTAAAAGTTTGTTTGATACATATGCAACAATAGATAAAGAATTCCCAATAAAAAAATGCTTTTAAACCCTGGGTACAAGATTTTTGTGATACGATAATCATAGTTTTGGGAGTACAGGATCTGAATAGAATAACAAAAAGGGTTTTATATTTTGTTGCACAATGCAATAGGGCACATAACACTCCGATTTATGCCTAGGAACTGGAATTGAGTACCCAAATACATAAAGAAATTATAGAATTAAGAAGAGCAATTTTCGAATAGAGGTAGGAGATGCCTCGTTTTTCATAGTATTCATTTCTCATTCACCTAATAGCGGGCCAATTGGGAGAAGACGCGCGTAAAAGAGTAAAAGCCATTGACAGAACCTATGTTCAGAATAGCTTTTGGAGACTTCATTAAGGATAAACTCACATGGGCTAGTTCTGTGATCATTTCATGGTGGAAATCCATTGGGCCTTAACTGGGTTAGTTCCAGAGAGATTAGGGCCAGGGGTAAAAGCCTTAATTAAAGAAAATGAAATTGGATATTTCTTCTTCACAGAGGGTTTTACTTATATAAGATTGTATGGAGCTAAGATCCCTCCTAATGTGCTACCACAGTACTGCCCATTATCCATAACAGCTTTAGAATTATGCAGACAGGTGGCAGAGGAGGCTAAGATGAGACTGGTAAAGAAACATGGTAAGGTCCCCTAGCTCGATGTTCCCTATCATTTTGGAGATTTTGTATTTGTTGGATATCCTTCCCTGCTCAAAGGAATTTTTGAATTGGACAACATGGGATTGGATGAAATATCATGGAGATTCTATGACCCAAAAGGAACATACAACAGAATGATGGAAAAGAGAGAATATGCTCAAATAAAACATCGGGAATATGCTTTTGAAGAAAGCTTATTAGAAGCTATGGAAAAAGGATTAGATTTGCAAAAGGTATGGGATGATTTCCATCCCAAAATGAGGGGCAACACATAATTTTGTGAAGCCTATGATTACCCCACAAAGTTAAGAAGGCTTCGAGAAGGTTCAGTAGATGCTATGGCACCAATTATACCAATAACAGGCCGAGAGATTAAAGAAGACCCCCTGTTAGAGTTAATATAGGAACAGGGTATTGATTTAATGGAAGTCACTATCAAAACTGTAGATATAGTAGAGCAATAGGTTGGGCCTTCCGAAAGTACTCACCTCAGGATAGAATCAGCACCAAGCACTTCCCAGGAAGCTTCCCAAACACAAAATATAAATAAAGGGAAGGAGATTGCAACAACACCAACTCAGGAGTCCCCCATCTTGGAACAAGCCATAGTTCCTATTTATAACAGGGTTCTAACTGTAACAAGTGTAAAGAAATTAGCACCCATGGCTATCCCTACCACTATAACAATAAAGGGAGAGGAGATTAAAATTCCATAAGTAATAAAATGAATCCTAGGAGAATTGGTGGATTGGGTGGCCTCTTTCGAAGTCACTCAGTAAAGAAACAAGAAGATGTAACTCATGTGGAAAAGAAGAAATCCAGATTGTCTTTACTCTCTACAAAGGTTGTCATGGAAAGAACATATGAATAGACTACCTTCACTGCTACGAATGAGCAAGAATTGCAGTTAGTAGCAGAGATGGGGAATATGGAAGGACAATTCACAGAAGAATATAAATTAGAGGCGCCTATCTCAGATATTGCAAAGATAAATCTTCCTATTCTGTAGGACCCACTAGTCTTCAGAGTAAATAAAGAAACTGGGGGCTCATCGGTACTAGGGAAAGAAGGTGAAATGGCCAAAGTTGTCAAAGCAATGCAAAATCAAGCCATAGATCAATTCATGGGAACAATTATAGAGCTAAGAAAATAATTGGAGAAAGAGGGAAAGGAAAAGGTAGAGCTAAAAGCATTAATAAATAAGCAACAGGAAGAATTGGCAAGAAAAGATATTTCAAGTGCATAGCCCCCTCCAATGGTGAAAATTCAGGATCATGTATATTATCTTAATGCTATGAAGAAAAATATGTCAATAAGGATAAGAGCTCATGCCAGGGGATTTACTAAAATGTTCAGACAAATAAGGGTGATTCAAATAACTGCTCAAGAGATTCTGGCCTTGATACAAGAAAGAGAAGAGGATTTTGGAATCATTCACCCTACCCTGGATTTTATAGGAGACCATTTTGAAGAGTTACAAGGGCAAGAAATAATAACACCTACTGGTATCAATATTCAGATCAATTTTGAGTTCTTTAAGGCAACCCTGTTTGGAGCAAATAGGGAAATATGGATCAATTTGGTGACTGAAAAAAATAACCTGATAAAAGATGCTTCAGGGAAATTGGTAGACATTGGCCTATCCTTAGGTCAATGCTTGGAAGCCTCAGACATATAACATGTATTCAAAGATACCATTGATAGATTTGAGTGTGAACCGGGTGATGAAGGAGAAATGATTAGGCAAACTACATCTATAATAAATATTGTGGAGATGTTACTTTTCCAGTATGAAAGGAATAGGCCTGATATTATTGTTCAGAAGAATAAAATTTTGCAAGAAATGAACATTCTAAGGATTGTAGCCACATTTGATACAGGAGTTTGGAGATTAATTGATGAACATATTAGATGGTTGCAACAAAACCAAAAGGGGAAAAAGGTTAATACCTACAGTCAACAACAGGAAGCGGGTTCATCACAACAGAAACATGCACCTACAGAAGGAGTTCCTATGATAGTAGAAGAAGATGTTCAAGAGAAAGAGGCCCAAAGGGAAACAATTGAAGAGAAGACAATTGAAGAAGAAAAAGTGGGTTCACCTAACACCACCATCATCGGTTGAATTGAATATTTGTTCTAAAAAAGGCTAAAACCAAGACAGTAAAGGCAGTGGAAGCCAACTGTACCAATTTTTGGAGTCTGACCAGATGCTTACGAGTGTAAGACTAGAAATCAACCAAAAATAATAGAATCAAGAACCAAAGGCTATAAAAAGAGGCAACTGAGGATAGATTCTGCATCAAGCAATTAGAGAATAATTTTTTTTCTAAGAGGTATACTTGAGTGCCCAGTAGTTGTGCTGTTGTATTTTCTTTTGGTGTCTATTTTCTTGTATTCATTCTTTCTTCCTCCCCTTGCTGTGCAGGATTGTATTATGGGAAAGCATTCAAGAAGCTGAGAATATTTCTAGTCTTATTGAACTTAGGATTCAGAGACTCTTCTATTATTAGATTGAAATAAGGAGAGTATGAGAGACCTATTACATCATTTGAACAGAGTCTTCTTCATTGTATTGATGTATTCTATTGAGAAAAATGAAGTTTAAAGGCATCCTGTCCACTCTGCATGTAATATTTCATAAATCAATATAATTTTGAGTTTTATTCCTATCATTTGTTTGTCTTGGTATTGTGTGTCACTGTATAATGGGTTATATTATTTGAATGCATTATATACGTTTCTCTCGTTGGTTAACTCTTGGTTTTATCACGATATTCAAATAAAAACATCAATTTTTCTCTTCCCCTTCTTTCTGTTCATGATAGTATTATTGTTAAATTGCTATAACAACCCAATGAATCTAGGCACCGGTCTACATAAGGCATAACAAATGGTTGTTTTCATGCTTGGTCATTTTAATACATATAGTATAATATAAATTTGGAGCGTGTAATTAAAGTTTTAATCATAGAATTATTGATGGGGTTTCCATACCCATTATGTAGTTTTCCCTTAGCAATATTTGTGTTTAATAGAACATGAGGCAGGTCAATCAGAGCTTGTAATAGCTCGTTGGTTTCAAACGTATTCTTGTAGCGTGACAATAGAAATCCTACGGATGCAAGAATCGATTCCAACAAGGATAAAGATATACATAGACAAAAAAGGAAGAAATATCTGGTTAAGTCAAAAGTCATATATAGAGAATATTTTGTAGCGCTTCAATATGCACAATGCAAAACTAGTTAGTACCCCACTTCTTCAACACTTAAAGTTATCTTCCAACCAGTGTCCTAGAACAGAAGTAGAGAAAACAAGCATGTCTCATGTATCGTATTCATCAGTAGTAGGAAGCCTCATGTATGCCATGGTGAGCACCAGATCGAATATTACCCAAGTAGTGGGAGTAGTCAACCGGTACATGGTAAATATTGGTAAGGAGCATTGGAATGCGGTGAAGTGGATATTCATATATTTAAGAGCCACTTTAGATGTTATCATTTAATTTGGATCGATATATTTGCAAGTGAAAGGTTTTATGGATTCTGATTATGGTGGAGATAGAGATGGGAGAAAGTCCACTACATGATATACCTTCACTCTTATTTATGAAGCGATGAATTAGGCTTCTAAGTTGTAGTCTATTGTGGCTTTATCAACCACTGAAGTAGAATATATTGCAACGACTCACGCCAAAAAAGAGACAATTTGGCTAGAGCAATTTTTGGATGAATTCAAGGTAATGCAAGATAAAATTACGTTGTATTGTGATAGCCAAAGTGCTATTCAGCTAGTGAAGAACCCAATATTCCATGAATGCATGAAACACATTGATATCAAGTACCATTTTATAAGAAAAATGGTGGAATAAGGTAGGATCTTGTTGCAAAAAATCGACACTGAAGTGAATCCTGTAGATATGCTTACAAAGTCAATCAAGGTAGAGAAGTTTGAGTGGTGCATAACTTCTCTAGGCTTGCTGAAAAAGTAACAAGGGCAACATTAGGCAATTGGCATTGGATGAAAATATTTTGCAGAAAAATTCCTAAATACTAACTTCAAGTGGGAGAATGTTAGGAAGTGAAGTCACTATGCAAGTACAAGCAGCAAAAAAGGAAGTTGCAGCATACTAGATGTCTGACCTGCTAGACGTCTGGGTTAGACATCTAGGCAACAGACTAGATGTCTGACCTGCTAGATGTCTGGGTCAGATGTCTAGGCAACATGCTAGACGTTTGACCTACTAGACGTCTAGGACAAAATTCTAGGTAGCAATACATACGTCTGGGATGCTAAATGTCTTGGCCATATGTCTAGGCAGTAGACTAGACGTTTAGTCTAGACATCTAAGCAAGTAGACATCCAGATAGAAATCTAACCGCGAAAGACGAATAAGTTTAGTCACCTTCATTGGGAGTGAAAATGAATAATTTTTGGAGGCTTCTTGTGGGAGAGGAAACAAACAGTTTGGAGTCTTCCTTTTGCTCTATAAAAGATATGTGATCCCTTGCATATGGGGTTGACGTTGAGAAACATGAATGTAAAGTTTTACTAAAAATAATAAAAGAAGAAGTTGCCATTACCCGGTGGTTTTTCTTGCACATTGCAGGTTTCCACGTAAATCTCTGTGTCACTTGTGTTGCTATTTTTAGTTTTCTGTTATTGTGTTTTACTTGCAGGTATACAATCTGGAAAATAAACTAACAATTGAGTCATCAAAATGACTCCTCTTTATAATATTCCCTTAGACATGTTAGGGTTTCGACGACACAATTTGTGTGGTCAAGACTAAAACATGACGAAGGGTGTAGATTAAACCTAGGTAAATGGCATGGATTAAGGTGGATGGATGGCTAGGATTAAAACATGATGGACGACTATGATTAATTCATACATATATACATACATTTATTAATTATATATAAATATAATATAAAATATTATTATTTACATATATATTAAAAAAATATAATTATATATAACTAATGGATAATTGTGGCGGGAAGCTATGGATTGAGGACAAGTGGCTAGATTTTGGTGTCTACAGATGCCCTTTTTATACCGTATTGCATGAAATACAATGCGGTGCAAAAATACAAGACACATGGTTTATCCGGACGAAGATGCAACTTTATTTCACTGGGATGCAAAAATGATCTTGGAAGACAAAAGAATTTGAAATGTGTAGCTTACCCCCTCAATTGGCGAATGAGTGAAAATGAGTCTCACGAGCCAATTGAAAGAATTATGGGGTAAAGAATGTAATGGAATTGTGCAAGTGTAAATGTAGGGTGTAAATGCTGATGATATGAATGATGTAAAATGTGATGTCATTTTTGCCCCAATGGTGGAAGGGGATTGTTGTTAAATGCAAATGATTGAGTCTATTTTTGCTCTAACAGAGAAAGGAAGTTTTGCCAAGTGTCGATTTCATGATCATATAAGATGTATCTCGTTATGGGAATTCAAAACCAATTTTTGGTTTTCCCAAGTTTGGGGTAATTCTATGTTGCTGAATAAAATTCCTTTTGGCATCATTGAAATGCAAAGTGATGAAAATGCATTAAAAGAAAAAAAGTCAACTTTGGAGGGCCTGCTAGTGACTGTTGGATAATTCCCACAATTAGAACCAATCACCCTAGCTAGAGCCTGTCTCCGTGATGATTGTCAATGTAAAAGAAATGATGAATTATGATTTTTGTCTGTGTTTCAAGCCCCACGAACAAGACCATCAATGACAAATGTTGAGTAAATTGGTCATGGCATAGTTTCACTCCAAAAATGAGGGACCAAAAATGATTTTGCTTTTGAACAATGACATATTTGATTATGAAGATGACCAAGTGTTCTTATTGTGATTTATTCATCTTATCGAATTGCATGGATGTAAATTGTTGCAATCGCCAAGGAGATAGAATATACCACTAGATACGAGGTTCACTTGAATTTTTATGTGAACTTGGCAAATGTGCAAATGTCATGATTTATTGATGAAAATGATGATGAAATTATAATGATTAATGCATTGATGATGATAATTATGATTATGATCATTTTGTGAAGATTTAGACCGCTTTGAAGCGTTTTGTCACTTGTAATGTTATTTTTGCGATTGTTGATCACAAGCAAAAATTATGAATCCAAATCGATTTTGGTTTTCACAAAACATGATATTATGGTGAATTGATGTATGGATGCAATTTGGAATGATTTTGTGAAGGTAAGGTACCTTTTTGGATCATTTTTTGGTCTTTTTTTTTTTAAAATTTGATGGCAAACGTTGGTGGGCACCTACTGCATGTGTAAATGCTCGCCAGAGTTTACTGTTCTCCAAATGCAGGAAGGCATTTCAATGTGTCTAAAAGAGGCCATGTGCATTTCAATGCCCCTAAAATAGTTATAAATAACTTGTAGAAGGGAAAACGAGTTCATTCTTGCGTTTACAAATTTATGAAGCTGCATCTGAGGGAGTGGAGTGGAGTGGAGTGGAGTAAGTGGGTGAAGTGTTATGGAAGCTATGGCAATGGAGGGTGTGAATGCAAGAGTGGAAGCAAATGTGCATTTTACTAAGGTAAGAGCCTTTGAAGCTCTTTGTTTACTTGTGCAATTTTTTTTGTGACATTAACGTTTTGCCTTTATGTATTATGTTGCAGTTGAGGATTTTTGAGCCTCAACATCGATTCTCACCTCTCATCCTAGGGATGAGGAAGGTGGTGCAGGAGGATCAATGGAAGTGGTTGGATGTTGTGGGGCTGGTTGGAGCAGCTTGAATAGATGTGGTGAGGGGGAATGAGGGGTATCTCTCTACCTTGGTAGAGAGATGAGATCCAGATAGGGGGATTTTTTAGCTCCCTATTGGAGAGATGACCGTGACACTTGAGGATGTATATCACATCCTCAAGTTGCTAGTGGAGGGCTTAATTGTCAAGGTTGAACATGATAAGCGACATGAGCTGAGCCAATTGTTTAAATATGGGTGGCAGGATGCTGATGTGTAGGATGGAGGGATAACATACTTTTTCATGTATGTGGAAAAGAAGTTATATGCTCTTCCCTATTTGGTGATGTTCATGTTGGCCAACATAGTGGCCCTAAACAACATTGGATATCGATTCCCATGGAACCTTATTGGGTTGGTGTGTGACATGATCAACACACCTCAGATATATGAATGAGATCCTACTTTATTGGCACAATTGTAATAGGAATTGTATGAGGTGAGGAGGCAAAAGCGAAAGGGGTTGGATTGTAGTTTACTACTGCAATGTTGGGGCTAGGAGCACTTCAGTGTGGCTCAATTGGTGGTATTTCTTGCTATGGTATGGGATAGGGAGAAACCTTATTCTATGAAGTGGTCGATGGCAGAGGAGGTGCAGTCGAGTTGTACTATTAGGATAAGCTAGTGGTATAGGGATTTGTGGGTTGGACTAACATCATCTCGGGTGGTATGGAGGCCATGGCAAGGTGCCATGTGGACAAGTGATGGGGAGCATCTATAGAGGGTTCAAAAGGCTAGGTGGGTGGTTGGGGGGAACATGAGTGAGGCGGATTTGATTCAGTTCTTATGGGTGTTGCAATAGTTTAGATTAAGGTAGTGAGTTCCAAAGGCACCGATGCTCTACAAGCATCATCAGGATGATACGGGTCTGCTTTGTGTTGAGGCATGGAGGATGACATATGAGGATGATGAGGAGATGGATCTCCTCGATGTGGATGATAAAAGAACCACTATGGAGTATTATGTATGGTTTTCTACATAGCCACCATGGATACCGAGTCTGGCAGTAGATGGGGGGAATGGAGATGGGGATGAGGTAGAGGTTGAGGATGCTGACGAGGCTTCTAAGCATAAAAGGCACCTTCGATATAGCAGTTGAAGGAGGTGGTCTAGGGGTACAGTTGAGAAGGTACCTGAAATTAGAGGGGATGGAGGTGGCATGGAGGATAGGGAGGAGATTTTGGATGGACCTCCTGGTCAGAGTGAGGAGGATTGGGTGAGGTTGGAGCAAGTGGCGGCAGAGCAGGGTGCTATGGTAGCGGTTCAAGATGCAGAGATAACTCAACTATGGTATGTGAAGATGGTGGCTTGGGATTTAGAGATAGCTTGGTTGTGGGTGTAGCTATAGGTACGATTGATTATGGGTGGAGGTAAGGATAGGACTGTGAGACTCCAGGCAGAGCTACTGGAGAAGAGTCATCGACAGAGACATGATGTATACCATCTTTAGGCTTAGGATGTATATATTTGTTTGTTGGAGGATCGATTGATGGAGCACAACATTGGGCTTCCAGATCCACCCTCCTCTTCCATATCCAGGTCTGTTAGGCCTAGTGAATATAGGCATATAGGTCTAGGAATCCTTCAGGGTCACAAGGGTCCTCTTATAGGCAGTAGCTAGTGCTTAGATACACTTTTTGGATATGAGCCTTAGTGCTCCATTGTATATAACATTTGGGCATTCATTGTACATGCAATATTTATACATACATACATGGCTTTTATTTTTTGTGTTATGCTTTTGTGTGGATGCATGTGTATATGGATGATTAATGCAATTGATAATGTGTATGAATGCAAATCTATATGGATGATCATTCATAGTTTAGATTTTGTTTGATCATGTTTTTAGCATTGTTGTTTAATTAGGGGCACCAAACTGGTGGTACGTGGGGTGGAAGACTCATGAAATGAAATGGACATTGATATAGAAAAATATATGAATGTTGATATGAAAAAATTGACTATTTTATATAGACTCAAACATACTAGTGGCATCAAACAAATCCACTAAATACTGCCTAATTACTTTAAGACCAAATGTGTGTGTAGTGAATTTATTTACCGAATCATGAGCATGGTAATGACTCAAGGCAATCAAGAACCAATGTGTGTGCAAGTGAGTTCATTAACTCATCTTGAGTAAATTGGGTGAAACTTGTTATGGAGAAGACCAAGAAGCTAGCTTATCCTTATGTGTGATCAAAGGTCTATTTGAAAGAGATGTGTCGCAAGCATACTCCACTATTAGTCAAGTGTCTATAGCTCTGGTGGAGACTAGCTCCATAGTCTAAGACTGTGATCTCTAAGTTTTCGGGATGACTACCTAACCGTATGACTAGAAGTGTAGTACTATCCTTACAACTTGAGTATCTATGGTGTGTGATATGTAAAAGATTTAGAGTTTTGTTTAGGATTTTGCCCTACTCTTTCTTTTATTTTGAAAATTGTGATAGTGGTGAGAACCACTATTTTTGTGGACTATGTTGCATGATGGGTCAAGCAAGGATTACCCTTTTCACTTTGAGGTACAACCCAAGGATGGTGTTATCCCTCTTTGACACAAGATGTTTTTAAGATGTGTAGTTTGTATTTGGTTCAAGAATGTTTTGGAGCCAATTCCTAGAACTCAAGATTTGCTTAGTGAAAAATGTGTCTTGGTCCTAAAAAAACTTGACATGTATTTGGATTTTGCTTAAAACACTAGGAGTGGCTGAGTGACGGAAAACAACTAGGAATTATGGACATGTGGTTGCAAATGATAATGTTTACTTTATGAAATGTTGCAATGAAATGGATGATGCTTTGAAGGTGCCCCTGATTAAGGCAACATGAATTTATTCGACCAATTCATATCTAAACTGAATAAATAATCCCTAATATGAAATGTGAAATGTATAAAAATGATAGTGCGAATGCAATGAATGAAATGTGAGTTATGAAATGAAATGTATGAAATGCAATTTTATGAAATGAAATGTAGTGTGTGTAATGTAATGTATGAAATACAATTTGTTTTATGTAATAGCCATGTATATATACATATATATAAATCACATTATGCATAGAATGCTCTCAAGTGTATAATATTAAGTGGTTTGGGTTCTTCAACTCCCTCTAGACTAGCAAGCCTATAAGTTTCTTTACCCACTTTTTGAGTAATAATGTATGGACCTAACAAATTAACTGTAAATTTATCACGAAGATGTGGTAAAGCATTGGTATTTTGTTGATTCTCTTTAAGAACGATATATCCTACTTGGAATTCACGTAGATGAACTTTGGTGTTGTAAGCATGCTTTAGGCGGTATGTTCATTATCTATTATTAGAGGTAATATCTTAGAAATATGAGCATATCTTTTGAGAAAAAATCAAATAGTAAATAATATAGACAATCATAATGGTGATCTTCATCTCGATGAATTTAAATTTTTAGAAGGCAACTGGCCAAGTGAGATTTTATCTCTTAATCAATGATGTCAAGGAGATGATTATGGAACCATAGCATTTTGAGGAAGATGAAAAATATATTTGATAAAAAAAAAGAAATAAAAATTATCTATGATAAAAAGGCATGTTGGATATGATTTAATTGACCTAATAATAAATGTAATATTTTGGTATTTTGATGGAAGTGGCCCCAATAGAAACCACATATAGCTTAAAAATTTGTCCTAGCCTGTATCTAATTTATATGTACTAATCATAGTATTATTTAAAAATATTTATACTTTTTATCTTTTAATTTAAATTAAAATAATAAATTAAATATTAAAAATTATAGGTTTTAAAATATTTTATTACTTAATAATATAGATTAAAAAATTCCAACTAGAACAAAATATATCAAGAGGATTGAGGAATGGGAAAAGATAAAGAATGAAAAATGTTGGACATGTCACTTTATAATACAAACTGGTATTTCAATCATTTATAAATATAAACTAACATTATAATAATTTATAGATATAAATCATCAAAGCACATGAGATTAACTAGTTTAATTTCTCAACTTTCAAGGACGATGTCCAAGTTTGAATCCTGCCAAGGGATATATGAGTAATTGTCAAGTTGTTGTAATATCATTATATGAACCCATTTAACCCTATATAACCAATTAAAAATGAGAAATAAAAAATCTAATGTAGATTAAGTAAACAACATAATCATAGGGTGTGAGATCCTTTAGATTTTTCTATGAACGTTAGTTATTTATCCTCATAAGGTGGAAGCATTACCTTAATTTTAGATGATTTTGGTTCATTTCTTGCATTAGAAACTTGGGATGTAAATGGAAAGAAGCACATGAAATACTTAAACTATTTAAATTATTAGTTTGAAACTAAAATGAAAATCCTAAAGAAAGGTTTCTTAGTGGTGTAGCCTATTTTATTCAATATTTTTATAAAAAATATGTATCATCAAATTTGACCTCAACAAACAATATTCATCTATTGAAATAAACAAATGATATTATAATATGTATACAATAAATTCTACTTTGCTCATTTTTAGTTGTAAATTTTCAAAACACCCTATTTATCCATCAAAGAGATATATATTTTTGTCATAATATATTTCACATTTTAAGTCCTGGATAAATAATTTTAGTTACATATTTCAATGCTAGGACAAATAACTATCAAGTATGCATATAGAGGGTAGATATCTAATGTAAATAGAGGGAGGTATTAATGATAATATATAGTGGAGGATTATTTAAAATAGGGGTATCATAGAATCTGAAATATTCTATTATTATTATGCAAATGCTTTAATATTTCAATCTATATTTTATTTATTATACACGGATGGAATGCTTTCAAGTCCACCACACTTTGCTTCAATTATGTAAACCTCATGTTTGCTTGGTCTTCAAAAAAATAAGTGTGGGTAGTTATGGCCATCACCTCCATTTTTCAAGCTTTTAATCCAATCTTTGCAAATGATAGAATCAAATCTCCTTTTCCTTGGTTAACTCATTTTTTAATTAATGACATAAAGCTTCACAATCTTAGAATTGAAAAAAATACATATGATCTAAAATTTTTCTCAAATAGACCACAAGGATGAGGTGCTAATAGCTTTTGTTGAACATCTTGGAGCTCAAACTAACAATGTTGCTAAAGCGAGGGCGGTTTGGAGGAGCCTAAAGGTGGTAGAGAATTATCTAGGGAAACTGTTGGTGGAAGGTGATTCTCTCATTATTATAAATCTTCTAAAGAACACTAAGAGATCTCCTTGGAGATTTCATGACTACATCCAAGAAGCGAGGGCTCTGATTCATGATTGACCCGAGGCCATAATTTCGCATACCTTTCGAGAAGAAAACATGGTAGCTGATAAGTTGGTGAATGAAGGTATTGTAGAGGTAAACTTGAACACATGGACTACAAATATTCCTCATGTGGTCTCGACGGTGATAGAAAATGAGAAAGCTCAAAATGAAAGGCTTAGAGTGGATCAATGATAGAAAATGGGGGCATTTTTCAAAATATTTTTTGAACCTTATAATGGCTTTGGTCATATTTTTTTTCTTTCACATGACTAGTATTTTTTGCAGTTGATGGGGCACGCTGATATAGTTTCATTATCTGCAAATTCATGCATGAGAAACATCTCCTTTGACCTCAATTCTTGCCCAAGGTGTGTTTGGTTTCGATGTCGCAACAAGGCCCTAGCAGAAAATAACAAAGTGTTGGAGATCCTTGACGATGGGGTACCGGACCCCACTATAACAGTCTTGAAGAAGATGGCGATTTCATCAGCCTCCAATATTATCAACCAGTTAAAGAGTCTGTCTGATCTGAAGTTGATGGCAAGGAGGAATCTAAGGATGAGGATGATAAGGAGTCAGATGAGGACTACAAGGAAGACTGTCTGCTTGGCCTCCTGGCTGTCCATTCTGTGGGATGTTTGTTTGACTATATTTTGCTATTTTTTGTATGGGCACAAGCGACCCTGCATGGTGCTTGCATGTTTAGTTTTTCTCATTGTTGTTTTTGTTTTGAGTCTTTCTTTTCTGATGGCTACAATATTAGGCTTCCATAGTTTATTTTGGTTGTCTTCAGATGAAAGAGTAGGGCTTGGCCCTTGTCCATTTGGTCGGTGGAACCTATTTTGTAAAATGGTTTTGGGTCAACCAGTTAAAACCCGGTGTTAATTATAATAGTCTCTTACTTACCAAAAAAAAAAAATTCTCAAATAAATATAATAAAATCCTTTATTATAGAATAAACAAAAATACAGAACCACAAACTTTATTTTTCCTGCTTGTTAAATTGTATGTATACTTCCTAAAGTTATATATTTTTTGAATCCATGGAAAATTAAAGAAGAACCAAACTTATATAGTAAGGAATAACAAAAGCACATAAAATAAACTTCATTATTATATTTTCATGGAGAATCCTATAGAGAATAAAATCCATGGCAATTACAAGCATTTAATATTATTTTGGCTTTTGTGCATATTTTATAGCTTGGCTATAGTTATTATATGAGCTTGGATGTTCTTATATAGATTTAAAAAATATATTAAATTGTTTTCTTATTATTCATCTTGGAATTTCATCTTCCATTTGCCCCTTAATATCATCTATTTTTCTTGAGTCTTCAACTCCATAAAAGTTGATGTATCACAAGAAGCTCTTTTTCCCATGATTGCTTTGGATCTTTGAATATGCAACAATTGTTTTCAAATTTTATGGAGTTAGTTGCTGATCTTAGTACAATGGATATGATATGTCACACTTTCTCATATGCCCTTGTCATCATACACATATCCTTCCACTTTTTTTGACAACTATATAGCACCATTCTAGCTAAATTCTTGACTAGATTGTGCATTAATATTTTGAAGGACTAGATGGAATAATTTTAGCTTGAAAATTAATATGAATGGATAATAGCACCACCAATATGTTCTCTCCCATGTGGTAGTTAAAACATAGTTACAAAACAAAAAAAATATTTTTGTGGGTGAAATGATTTTACTTACATGTCAAAATTATACAAAATATAGTCCTAGAATTTACCTATGATTTGATTTGAACTGTTCAAATAACTTATGCCCAAAATATCACCTTTTTATTTATACTATTTTATGTTGTGTTGGTTAGCTAAATGAATTTTAACCCAAAAATATATAAATACATTACTCTTAATATAAAAACACACACATGCATATAATAGGTATTGCAAACATTTTAACCTTTTATAATTTTTTTTTGATTGATCCACTATAGATCAAAGTATGTATCCATTAGAATAACATATAATATACTTATAAGAAATTTGACTCATATAATGTGATACATATTTTATTCTAACTACATCTTAGGCCTAACCATATAATCCATAAACAATGAGAGTGGACCTAATTAATGATACCACCATAGACCCATTCACAATTTACCACATGTACTATGACATATAATCCTACATGGAAAATGGAGTCTTGACTCTAAATATGTGAATAGAAAATCCTCTATGTACACACTCACATAGGATTTTACCAAATTAACACAAGGTAAGATATAATGACACACTTAACACAATAGTCTTATGTTTCATTCAAAATACACATTGACTTGAGAATTCTTATCCTTAATATGAATCTAACTAAATATATGGAAGTAATCAAAAAAATAAAACAAAATAACTTAAACATACATGTAGATACATCAAAAGTCATCATAATATTACAAACATCCATCATATATATGATTAATGTATAAATTTATTAGAATTATCCTACTTTTATTATTAATAATTAAGATAGGTTTAGGTAACGAGGTACATATCAAGGTTACATAATAATTAAAATAAAATAATTTCTATAAGAAATGCATATGTTCCAATATTTTAGGAGTATAATAGCATATAGATATATAACATAGACTATATTCTTAAAATATGCTCTTGAAACTAACCTAAACATGTCTAATTGTAGAACATACAAGTAGGCATACTATAGTATTTCATACAATAAAAAAATATTTCCTTGCATGTATTAATACTAAGTGGATGGTCCTGCTATGCACCTAGTATCTTATCATGAGTAGCTAGGGAGTAGGTGGGCTTTGGTCATTAAAATTATCCAAACAAGAATATCCTCAAATTTTCAACTCGTAAGAGTGTGTTGCTTATATATTGACATCCAAATAAAATGGATTTATATTTTTAGGATTACATGTATTACATAACTAGGCATATGTGCATTAATCCCATTATGCATGATTAAAACTAATCTGTATACCACAATGATCAAAATTAAATTTGGATGATTATATAATCCCTCGGCCATAGAATTATAGGTTAAAAAAATACTCATTGTGTCATAGGGATTTTCACGGGGAATAATCCAACTAATAATTCAAGAGACAACTTTGTACCTTTTTAAGCAACTTTACAATTTCCAAAGGAAAAGAGTCAAATTTTATGTAAACCCTTGCAATGGATAAAGTTATAAATATTGCAATTCTTATAAACAAAACACTCTCCGTCATTCATTGTTGGATCAAACATTTCTATAGATAAAATTCAATCCTTGTATACATGTTGGTTTAGTTGGTTAACAAAGAGAATATTCTTTTTTATATTTTTCTTGTATAGGTTATATGTGGCTTTTATTTGGGGCCACTCCCATAAAAATATCAAAATATTACATTTGTTGTAGTAAATATTTTTATCATGGAATGTGCTATGTTTCCAAAATCAACTCCTTGACATCATAAAATCTTACTTGGTCAGTAGTCTTCTAAAATTTAAATTTCACGAAGATGTAGATCAACAATATAATTCACTTATTTATCTGCTACTCGATTTCCTTCTTTATAAATATGCTCACATTACCACGATATTGCCTCTAGTAATAGATGATGAACATCAACAATAATATTATTTTTTATCCAGTCTCCACATCCATTTTTGTTAATAACATTGATGATAATTTGTGAGTCCCCCTCAATTGAAATATATTTCCATCCTTTTTTTTGCTGCAATTTTAATCCCAGTAAGAAGTGCCCTAGCCTTTGCATAGTTGTTAGTTGAAGTTCCATATGATTTTGAATAAGTGAGGAGAATTTTGCATTCACTATTTCTAAAAACACCACCTCCACCAGCTTTTCCTAGATTTCCTTTAGAAGCACCATCAAAATTAATTTTGATAAACCCAATTTTTGGACATTTGCATTTTACCATAGATTGAAGAAGATCCTTTGTTTTAATTCCATTGTCATAGATGACTCTTCCATGTATGTTCAAATCCTGAAGCCAAGTTATAAGCACTTGTTTTTCTGTAATTAAGAATTCCCATGATGAGCACCATATTTGTAGAAATTTTGCAAGAGAGGCACTGTTACGGTTCCAAAATTGGGCATGATTTTGATATTTATTATTAGAAATTCTATTATTCCTTTCAAGCCATAAATTCCAAAAAATAATGGCAAGGCCAATCCTCCAAAAAAATACATAGTGCTTTAGCTTTAAAATAATTTATCCAACATTTTATCAACTCTTTCAATGTTGATGGAGATACCCAATATAATTTCATATTTTTTAAAAAGTAACCCCAAATGGTGTGAGCAAATAGATAATTAAGAAGTAAATGGTCTGACGTTTCTAAATCCTTCTCACACAAGGCACATCTGAAGGGTCCATAATATCCTCTTCTTTATAGACTCTCTCCTGAAAGAATCTTACTTTGAACTACTAACCAAAGAAATGTTGAGGCTTTAGGGAGAATCTCTAATGACCAAACATTCTTCTAAGGAAAATATTTGGGAGAAGGAAATTTTGATTGTTCTAAATCTTCATATCCTAACTTTACTGAGTATTCACCATACTTTGATAAGTTCCAAACCAACTCATCTTTTTGTGTAAAAATGATAAATAAAACTCTAGAAGTAAATTTTGAAAGTTCATCTACAATTTGTTTGAGTTCCTCTTCTTTAATCAGGTCACTAAAAGAAATCCATGATATGGAGTTTTTGCTCATAATAATATAATATTTGACCTTTGGACCTTTATATGTTAGGCACGCTTGAGCCAATGGTTTCCATTTTGAGTCAGAGATGAGAGGATAAGACTTCAACCAAGCATCATACCAAAAATTTGCATAACTCCCCTCATTGACTAACCATCTAATATATTTTTTTATCAATTGCAAACTCTTTGATATGAAGTTCCATGTTGATGATACTTTGGGTAGAGTTATTTTCCTAAACAATTTCATTGCATCAAGAGAACCTATATATTTTTGAATTAATATTTTTGCCCAAATTTTCCCTTGATCTTTGAATAATCTCCACCCAAGCTTTGCTCCCAATGCCAAATTCATAATTCTGCAATTTTGTAAGCCTATTCCTCCAACATTCTTTCCTCTACAAACCCTTTTCCACTTACAAAGAGGAAACCTAAATTTTTCCTCACAACCTTTCCAAAGAAATTATCTTTGAATTTTATCAATTTATGATGCAATACTTGTCAGTCTTGAAAGTGACATCATATAAATAGGAATGTATTGCAAAGTAGTCTTTATCAGTTGTAGCCTTCCTGCAATGGTTAAGAACTTACCTTTCCAACCTACCAAGAAATATTTCGTTCTATCCAAAAAAGAGATCCAAAGCTCATTTTTATTTCCTTTATCAGACAAAGGAATACCCAGGTAGATTGATGGAAAATTTTCAATTTTAAACTGCAAAATATTCACAATAATTTGTTGTAAATATATGGCAATATTAATGAAAAAAAACATGGATTTTGAAGTATTTACCAACTATCCAGTATCCTTCTCATAACATAACAATATTGATTTAAACTCCATGGCCTCACTGACCGAGGGATGACCCAAAATAAAAGTATCATCAACAAATTGGAGATGAGATTCAAAGGGACCATTTTTTGCAACTTGAATACCCTTGATTTTTCCTTCCATTTTTGCCTTTGAAAATTCTCTCCCTAATGCTTCTACCAAAATAATTAATAGATAAGGAGAAAGAGTATCTCCTTAATGAAGTCCACAAGATGACTTGAAGTACCCAACAAGATAACTATTGATCAAAACAAAAAATTTTGCTATGTTATAACAACATTTAATCCACTCACACCAACTATAATCAAAGCCAAACTGTAGATACTAAAATATGGTTAAACCGATTAAACACCCACAAACAATGATAAAATTGGCATCATATGGTCCCTTGGGCAGCCCTCATAAGGCTCACAATGGTTCTAGCCACTCTGGAAGGGTTTTTGGAGGCTTTTGGCCCAATTTTGGGAGGTTTTGGCCCAAAATTCACCACCGCCCCACCCTGGGATGATGGAAAATTCCCATCGTCCCACCTTGGGATGGTGGTGAGCCATCATCCCAAGGTGGGACGGTGAGCAAGTTTGACCCAAAAAAAGTCAAATCTGGGACACTTGGTGCCTAGAAACTACAATTTACCCCACCAATTGAAGCATGCGGGTCAGAGGGCACTGAGTCCTTATGACATGCTTCATAATGGAGGCCCAAAATGGATATTCTCTTCCACACCCAATGCATGCCTCTTTTTTGACAAATGGTGTCTCCTTCCATGCATGCCCTTACATGCCTTTTTGCACATGAGCCCCTTTGGGCTATAAAATGGATACAAGGTCCACACAAACACATATAGGGAGAGGAGTTCTATGATATGCAAGGGAGTTTTGATGATATTTCCCCTCAACGTATTGTGCTCTCTTGCCCTCAGAATCTCTTCTTACCAAAGGAGGTTACAAGGTGACTTCAAGAGGGTCTTTTGGGCATAACTTTTCCATCCGGGTGAATTTATTCACCAAATTCAATGAAACCACCTATTATAGTGTTTAGGATAATTACAAAGTGGTATTGGTAGCAAAATGTGGTCAAAATTGGTGGTTATCCCACCCCGGGGTGCCCTCCAATTAGTTGCAGTCACCACCATCCTCCCCTAGGACGAGGACAAATAATTGCACAATTTATTTACTATTTTTTATGGTATTATTCTATACTATCATAGGATTCTGAAGTTAAAATTTCATGCAATTTGGAGTTAAATTGGCTGAGATATCATATTTTTAAGGTTTTATAGGTTCGTAGGGCCCATCCGGGCACCCCAGTTGCATGCAGGTGGATTTGTGACTCATTTTGAAAATATAACCATATGGGTTGTCTTAAAATGTTTATTTATGCATTATTTCCAAATTTCATGTGTTTTGGACATGTTTAGGTGTGGTAATTGTTCATCTTGGTCTTCGTAGGTTGTAGGTGGGCGACACAAAATTGAGGGGTCTACGGATGTAATTTTAGATATGTTTTTGGTGATATAACCTCAAAACATATTAATAAAATCCCCATAAATTTTCAAGTCATTCTGAGTTGATTTGATATATTTTTAATATATATGCCATTTTGTGCCTGTGGGGATTGCATGTTTTCCTTAACACGCCCTTGCTATTTCACCTTTTTTGCCTCCTTGTGTGTAGGTGTAGGATCCTAGAAGGCATTGGAAAGGAATATCAGACATCAGAGATTAAATATACAAGTAGAGGTAGAATTGGCCTGCCCACCTCGATTGTGGGCACAAGGAAAGGCATTGGATGTGCACTCGGATTTCTTGGGGGATTTGATCCTTGGGCACCCAAAATTTGTAAAAATTGTATCACATTTGAGCCCTCAAGAGGACTACTATGTAACCTTGTATTTTTATCTGCAAAATTAATAATAAAGAGACTTGTTTCATTTCATTCTTTATTGTTTGGTATTGCTTCATTTTCACATGCATGCTTCCGTTTGATGCTCATAAGCGAGATAGGATCTGTTTGATGCTCATAAGTGAGATAGGATAGATACATATATTTTTTCTCATCATTGGGTACACTTATTTTTTGTACTTCAGTGGTGATCACGGTGGGACAAGCTTCCAGATGCCCAAACTTGAAGATTTCAAAGATGATGAAGATGCAAAAGAGCACGTGACAAGCTTCATTCTTAAGTGCTCTCATATTCAAGATTATGACCCTTAGATGTTGAGAATATTCATTATAAAATTATCTGGAGATGCTTTAGAATGGTATAATCATCTCCCATGCCATAGCATAATCACCTTTGAGCAATTGGCCGATGCATTTTTGGGACGTTTTGCCTCTATCGCTAAGAAAAGGACAAACTTGACTGACTTGTCTAGCCTTCATCAACTTGATGATGAGCCGGTCATGGAGTATAGTAATAGATGGATAAAGGTGATGCTAAAACTACCTTTCACCCTTCCCACAATAGAAATCATCCGAATATTTACTAGAAGTTGTTCAAAGCAGATTTCATTTGTTTTACAATTACAACGATATCAAACATTCGAGGAGGCCTTAGCACAAGCCCAAATCATTGAAGACATCAAGGTACAGGAGGGTGATGTATGACTCCACAAAGAGGAACAAACAAACAAGAACATTACAGGTGGTAACACATAGCAAAATGTAGCCCCAATCAATCAAGTGGTTGTAAGCATCTATGAACCCTTAAACCAAGCTCCCCCATCGCAATTATCAGTGCAACCTAATTACCAGACTCAGCCTTCGTTGGCCAAAAACCATCTGCAACAAAAGCAAAGACAATATACTCATTTTTTAGAGCCCTTAGCATCAATATTCAATCGATTGTATGAGGCACGAGCAATCATGCTTCCTGAGATCCATCCATTGAAACCTAACAAACATAGATCAAAGGCACACAAGAAAGATCTATACTATGTTTACCATAGACAAAGAGGTCATGACATCCAAACATGTTATCCCTTTAGAGATTTAGTTCAGGATATGATCGAGAGGCAAGAGCTTCCAGTGGGAAATCCTCTTGCTTCTAACAACCAATCGATAGGAGACTTCCAAGACCTCTGGCCTATACACAAAGCAAACACAACATCTACCAACCACTTTGAGCAACCCAAAGGTAGCATACCTTCCCCACCATCCACATCACAACCAATGAATCATAGTAAGAACTCTAATGATATCACACCTTTCTCACCTTCATTGAGTAGCACACACACTGGGGGTGCCTAAGGTATCGTGCCTTCCCCCTTGCAAAGCACTCAAAATTCAAAAACAATTTAAAACACCAAAAATCCAAACAAATCATAAAATGTCAAAATCCACAAACATTCAAAATAATCAAAATTTCAAAAATATTGCAAAACATTAAAACACAAAAACATTTGGCATGTACCCTTGCATACTTTAATTGCATTGCATTAGGTATTTTTTAGCCATTATACTTGCATTAGGATAGGTCCTGTTTAACATCACATCAATCATAGTAAATAATGGGGGTATATAAGGTATTGCACCTTCCTCCTAAGAACACAAAGTAAGCAAAGTTACAAAATGCTCCAAGGGTATCTACATATCGTTTGGTCAACCTAGAATGTTCCTAGACTATCTATGATCATCTAGATCAACCTTAAAAGCCCCAAAGGCATCCATAAGCCCTTTGGTCACAACCAAATACCCCTAGGCATTCGTAGACACTTTTTAAGTACCGCTGACCATCTAGGTCACCCAAAAGGCTCCTAGCAATTTTTCACCATCTAGGTCAAGTAAAAATGCTCCTAGACTATCTATGATTGTATAGGTCAACCTTAAAAGCCCCAAAGGCATCCATAAGCCCTTTGGTCGTAGCCAAATATCTCTAGGTAGTTCGTAACACTTTTTGGGTATCATTGACCATCCATGTCCCCTAAAAATGCTCTTAGGTGGTCAAAAATCGTCTAGGTCAAACAAAAATGCTCCAAGGGTGTCTACAACCTGCTTGGTCAAACTAAAATGCCCCTAGACCATCTACAATCATCTAGGTCAACCCCAAAGGCCCCAAAGGCATTTTTAAGCCCCTTGGTCACCCCCCAAACGCCCCAATGGCCCCAAAATAAGCTCGTTGGTCACATGTATATACATATCAATCAAAAACTCAAAAACATCATTAAAGCACAAAAATACAAAAATATTGCATTCTCATCAAGTTGCATACCATTGCATTATCGCTTGCATTAGGCATAATCATCATTTGCACTTTGCATTTTAGAGTGGCTCATACATGTCTAGCACTAAAATGGTACACTAGTCACGATTCATGATCAATATTGTCAAGGTCATCATTCACCTCATTCCATAGTTACTTATCATTTCCATCTACATTTCATACATTTCCATAGTCATGTCTATTCTCTTCACTTAGACATTTATTTTAGAATGTTAGTATGGTTTTCGGCAACTTAGCCATATCCAGTTTCTACTCAAAATTTTGTAGAAGGCTAGTGATATTTTTAGGAGGTAGAGTCTTGCTTATATTGTGCATTTTATACATCAAATCCCAGCACATTTCACATTAATAAATCCAAGTTTGGTGCAAAGAAATATGAAATCCACAAAGTGTTCTAGGGTACCTTGAGCAAAAATTTTATCCTGCTCATCCCCCTGTGTGAATGGTTTAAAGAATGTTGAGAGTTGGTAAAAGGACAAGTTCTCCCCTACCCAATTCCCCCACAACAATAAGTGGTTTTTCCCCCTTTTTTGTCATCAAAATCCCACATTTTCACTTATTTGCAACAATCTAAATTTGCAAATCCCCACAAAGCAAAAATTCAAAATACAAATACCAAAGTACAAAATCCAAAAGTGCACACATCAAAAAGCACAAGAAACAGTGATCCACATCACTCAAAACTCGAATCCCTTGCTCAAGAGAAAAATAAAAACTCAAAATAAACAGTGATTATAGTCACTAAAAAGAGAAAAAATAAACAATGATTTTTATCACTATATATGAGAGCAAGTATCCCAATAAATCAAAGAAAGTAGGGAGTTGAACTTGAATCCCTGGAACTCTCAGCATTTGGAAAACCATCTAGGTGATCCTCATTATAGGTTTGGTGGATAGCCTACTTGTCAATGGCGGTATCCTAAAATGCATGACAATATGTCTACCACATTAGCTTTGTGTGTGTTTAGACCAATGTTTGCATGTGGACGAGGTAGCTTTTGGTCACCTATACTACCTAGTGGTCTAATACAACTAAGTACAGAACTCTAGATTTTGGCATTCAGAGAGTGATCCTCATTACAGGTTTGGTGGATAGCCTACTTGTCAATGGTGGTATCTTTATGCATCTCATAGAAATGAACTCACTTGCACACACAGGGATATTGAGTATCTTGGTCATCCTAACAGATTCATACCTTGTCAAAAAATCTTGCATGGTTAGTATACAACTTTTTGGGCAATTGACTAGAATGTTTGAGTCTCGTGAAAATCTCATGAACATCCTACAAACATCATATCACTTCACCACATCCATTTCAGTTAAATTATTCACAAATCCATTACATAGTCTCATGAAAATATTCCACATGAATTGATGAATTCTATACAGTCTATGGTGCTAACATAGTATGTCATATAGTGTTCATATTCCATCAATACACATCAATAGATCATCCATTTCATTATGCATACCCACATTGCATATCATCAAATAACATCATAGTACAACACATGCATCCATCAATGCATCCATAGATCATAACACATAATACATCCAACGCTCCAAATTATCATAATTGTAAATCAAGAAAACATTTTTGTAACATCAACTGGGGCATTATTGGTATCATACCTCTCCTAATCAGCAATCAAACAGTTAATCAATCAACCTCAAAAAGCCCCAAAGGTATCCATAAACCCTTTGGTCACCCAAAATCTCCAAAGGTATCCATAAACCCTTTGGTCACCCCAAATGCACCAATGGAATCCACTAAGTCCATTGGTCATAATAACAACATGTTTAATCCAAATCAATAATGGATAACTTAATCAAGTTAATCGTGTTCGTCTTACGAATCATTGCCAAAGACAATCATGCACCCTCTTTGCTTGGGGTAAATAAGCAAAAGATCAAAAGCAAATTCAAGCAAACTAGTAAGCTTATCTCCTATTGCCATCAAGGTTAGGATTTGATTTAAGCTTATCTCCTATTGCCATCAAGGCTAGGATTTTATTTAAGCTTATCTCCAAATCACCATCAAGGCTAGGATTTTATTTAAGCTTATCTCCTATTGCCATCAAGGCTAGGATTTGATTTAAGCTTATCTCCTATTGCCATCAAGGCTAGGATTTGATTTAAGCTTATCTCCAAATTGCCATAAAGTCTAGGATTTGATTTAAGGTTATATCCTAATTGCCATCAAATCTAGGCTAAAGCGTAGACTTGATCTCATCTTCCAAATACCACCAAGGCTAGGATTAGACTTAAGCTTGTTTGCCAATATGCCAAAGAACACCAAAATCAAGTTTCTTAACTTGTCGAAGGCATTAATTCCAAGAGGCATACCCTTTCCATGGTTGGGACATCTAATGTTGATGAGGTATCCTTCTATTAAATATCATCAAAACTCAAAAATTCAAAAACAATTAAAACACAACAAAAACAACACAAAAAGCTAAAGAAAAGATCCAAAACCCACAAAAATTAAGTCAAATCTAGGTCAAGTGACTCGTCACTTTTCTCACTAGGTCATTCTCTCAACAACTCATCATTTGAGGGGGTAGTCACACTTAATAAATTCATAATAAAAATAAAAAAATTAAACACTCAATTATGCGAATTGCGTTCGTTCAACGAATCTTCGATAAAGACAATCATGCTCTTGCTTGGGGCAGCAAACAAGCACACAATATCACATCATAACGCTTGACATTACTGGTATCATGAAGTCATGGGCCCTGTACCTTCATGATGGACAATTTTCAAGCATAGGCACACTCATTTAATGAGTCAAAAACAAGGATTCAAGAACACACGCCCTTTCCATGATTGGGGCATCTAAAGTTGGTTAGGTTATCGAGTAACCTTAATCATTCAATATCTTGGTCATCTATTTTTGCTCAGTGTTGTGCTACACACAATTCATATAAAAAATGGGTATCTTTAGATACTAAAATATGGTTAAACCAATTAAGAACCCACAAACAATGATCAAATTGGCATCATATGGCCCCTTGGGCAGCCCTTAGAAGGCTCATAGTGGTTCTAGCCACTCTAGAAGGGTTTTTGGAGGCTTCTGGCCCAATTTTGGGAGGTTTTGGCCCAAAATTCACCATCGTCCCACCATGGGATAGTGGTATATTCCCACCGTACCACCCTAGGATGATGGTGAGCCATCATCCCAAGGTGGGACGATGAGCAAATTTGACCAAAAAAAAGTCAAATCTGGGACACTTGGCTCCAAGAAACTGCCATTTACCCCACCAATTGAAGCATGTGGGTCAGAGGGCACTGAGTCCTTATGATATGCTTCATAATGAAGGCCCAAAATTGAGATTCTCTTCCACACCCAATGCATGCCTCATTTTTGAAAAATGGCGCCTCTTGTCATGCATGCCCTTGCATGCCTTTTTGCACATGAGCCCCTTTGGGCTATAAAATGGATACAAGGTCCATACAAACACATATAGGGATAGGAGTTATAGGATATGCAATGGAGTGTTGTCGATATTTCCCCTCAACTTATTGTGCTCTCTTGCCCTCGAAATCTCTTCTTAGCGAAGGAGGTTATCGGGTGACTTCATGAGGGTCTTTTGGGCATAACTTTTCCATCCGTGTGAATTTCTTCACCAAATTCGATGACACCACCCCTTATTGTGTTTAGGATCATTACCCAATGGTATTGGTACCAAAAAGGTGGTCAGAATTGGTGGGTATCCCACCTTGGGGTGCCCTCCAATTAGTTGCAGTCACCATCGTCCCCCTCGATATGAGGACAAATCCTTGCACAATTTCTTTACTATTTTTTTATGGTATTATTATAGACTATCATAGGATACTGTAGTTCAAATTTAATGTAATTTGGAGTTAAGTTGACCAAGATATCACATTTTTAAGGTTTTGTAGGTTCGTAGGGCCCATCCTGGCACCCCAGTTGCATGCAGGTGGATCTGCACCTCATTTTGAAAATATGCATGGGTTGTCTTAAAATGTTTATTTATGCATTCTATCCAAATTTCATGTGTTTTGGACATGTTTAGATGTAGGAATTGTTCGTCTTGGTCTTCATAGGTTATAGGCGGGTGACACAAAATCGAGGGGTCTTCGGATGCAATTTTAGATTTGTTTTTGGTGATATCTCCTCAAAACATCTTATTTAACATCCCCATAAAGTTTCAAGTCATTATGAGTTGATTTGATATATTTTTAATATATATGCCATTTTGTGCCTATGGGGATTACATGTTTTCCTTCACACGCCCTTGCTATTTGACCCTTTTTGCTTCCTTGTGTGCAGGTGTAGGTTCCTATAAGGCATTGGGAAGGAATATTAGACATTAGATATTAAATATACAAGCAACGGTAGAATTGGCCTGCCCACCTCAATTGTGGGTATGAGGAAAGGCACTAGATGTGCACCCAAATTTCTTGGAGGATTTGATCCTTGGGCACCCAAAATTTGTAACAATTGTATCACATTTGAGCCCTCAAGGGGATTGTTGTGTAACCTTGGATTTTTATCCACCAAATTAATAAGAAAGAGACTTGTTTCATTTCATTCCTTATTGTTTGGTATTGCTTCATTTTCACATGCATGCTTTCGTTTGATGCTCATAAGCGAGATAGGATAGATACATATATTGTTGCTCATCATTAGGTGCACCACTTTTCCCTAATTCACAAATTTTTTGAGAATAGCATGTAAAAATTTCTAGGAAATCCTATCATATGCTTTGTTCATATCTAATTTCAAAAGCATACCTTGTTTTTCATGGAATGAAGAGAATGTATGGCCTCTTGTGCAATAATTATACCATCAAGAATTTGTTTACCTTGAAAAAAGCCACCTTCTTCCTTTGAGATAATATACCCTAGAATGCCCTTCAACCTTGTTTGCCATAATTTTTGAAATGATCTTGTAAATCGTATTACAAAGGCTTATTGGACAGAAATTATCAAAATATTTTGTGTCACCCTTCTTGGGAACCAAGGTAATAAAAGTAGCATTGATATCACTTATTATAGCCTTCCTTTTTTGGGCCTCTTACATATCATTCTTCAATAAATCCCAAAAAATTTGAAAGAAAATTGTAGGAAATCCATCGGGGCCAGGTGCCTTGTTAGGATGGAAAGAGAAAACTGCTTCATGGAGCTCCTCCATAGATGTCTTCTTCATAAATCTTTCGTTTTATCTCGGAGTGATAATTTATGTAATATTTTGCAGAATATTTTCTTGTGCCTCCTTATCTTGCCTAGAATATGAAAAAATATTTTTGAAATAATTTATTGCTTCCTTCCTTATATCTTCTTCATCCTCAATATTTTTTCCATCTAGAGTTATACTATTTTTGATATGACGAACAAAAAAAATTGTTTTTGTTGTAGCATGGAAAACTTTTTATTTCTATCTCCTTCCTTGAGCCATTTCTCTCTAGATTTTTGGAACCAATATAACTTCTCATTTTTCAATGCATTATGATAATAAGAAAGTAATTGTTTTTCTTTCACACAAGAATCCTGGTCCATTCCATTAGTTTCTACTATCTCTTGTAGATTTTGGAGCTTGGATTCAATTTCTTTTTTTTCCTCTAAAAATTTTACCAAAATATTTGACATTCCATATCTTCATTTGCTCCTTTAAATGTTTCAACTTTTGAACAAACCTGTACATACATGATCCTTCAAATTTTGATTCATCTCACCATAACATAACCATATAGAAAAAATCAGGGTCTTGGAGCCACATAGACTGGAAGCAAAATGGCTTTGGATGACCATTGTTAGGTGATTCACAAGTCAAAATAATGGGTTTGTGATCTGATCCTGCTCACAATAAAATATCTAAAGAGATTGTGTACTTTGTTTGCAACCATTTATTGGATAACAAGAACCTATCCAGTCTTTCGGCTATATGATTTTCCCAATGCGTCTATTATCCCAAGTGTATTGAAATCTTGAGGAAATAACATCCCAAAGGTCATTTGAATTGACAAATGAAGAAAAATCTTGCATTGATTTAGACCATCTAAAATGCCACCCTTATTTTCCAAAGGAGATATAAAAGTATTAAAATCACCCCCAAGAATCCATAGATCACAATGAATCTTCATTGTATTTGACAAAAATATGTTAAGGTCCTTCCAACATCTTTCACGTGGAGTAACTATAGTTGGAGTATATACATTTATAAACCAAAATTTGATGTTTTCCTCTTTCCTATAAAATAATCCAACAACCTAATTACTTTCTTCTTCTAATAGTTCTCCATCCCATTTGCCTCTGTCCCATATTATCGTAATACCGCCTGAAGCTTCTGTAGAAGAAACTGCTAAACAATCACCTATATTCCAAATCTTCTTAAAAGCCTCCTTACATTCCTCACTGGTTAATTTTTTTTCTTGTATTAAAATAAACTTAGGGCTATAACAACCTATTAATTCCTTAATAACTCTTTTTTAGGGGTTTTATTCATACCCCTAATATTCCATGATATCATTTTCATTATCAATACTTTTTATTTTTGTTAGTGGGCTTAGTCCCACTTCTTGTTAACACCTATGATATTTTTATTTGGCTTCCCAGATCAATATACTTTTGAATTTATTTTTCTCATAGTTCATGGTTTTATGGACTTCCTCTCCTTCCATTCTTGCCAACACTCTCATCTTCATCAATCTCTTCCATTTTTCATATTGTTCAAAATGAGATTTATCTTCTAAATTTTTATGTTGCCTTAAAATGAGATTAAGCTTGATGTCCTTCACCTCATTTGATTTAAGATTCATATACCCATTTTCATTTGTATTAAAATTTGTCTTCCCCTCTTCCTTCACACCTTGAGCTCCTTCTATATTTGAACTTGCGCAATGTACTTCCTCATATTCCATACCATTTTTTTTCTGCCTTTTCCGTTTGATGATGTAGAGGGATTTTTCTTGCCACTTTCTTAGGAGTGGAAAATCCTTGATTTGACCTAGCTTCTTCTTGGATATGGTCTACTTGTTTCAAATTGAAATTATCCTCATGCCCAAAAAATTCTCTCTTCCTCCATTTTTACTTTGTAGTCTTTTGCCATGTGCCCAATTTCATGATATTTGCGACATCGAAATGCAATGTTTTCATAATCCACCTGATGATCCTATTCTCTTGATTCAATTGTAATCCTAATTGATTTTTGTAAAGGTTTGGAAATATCCATGGAAACACATATTCAAGTGTATACAACATGCCTTCTCTCCTTAGTAGATGGTTCCTCTTGGATGAATTCACTTAGAGTATTACCAATACTCTTAAAAACCTCCTTATTGATAAGTTGATAAGGAAGTCCAAAAAGCCTAATCCATACCGAAAGCCTTCTAATAGTTTTTGTATCCACAAAAAAATTCTCACTCCAAGGTCTTAAGTATAATGCATCTTTACCCCTAAACCACGGGCCTCCATCCAATATATTATCCCTTATTTCTGAACTAGAGAAAATAATGAGAAAATATCCTTTCGAAAGGAAAGTCATGGAGTAATTTGAATTCAATCCCCACTTCCACTTAATCCAATTTTGAATCTCAGAAAAACTTGGCCAATATCCATGAAACTTACAAATTAACCCTCTGGTTTTAAGAACCATTATATCATTCTCAATCATATCATCTTTGATAATAACTTCTGGTGTAGAATCTACTACCCGGACTAGGTTTTCCATAGATTATATCTTACCATTATTGCTAGCTAGGGCATCCAAACTTCCAATTTTTTCATTCATACTTTTAGTAAGGACTTTCACAAATGATTTTCTTTCCATGTTACCTAGGGTTTTTCAAAACTCTAAATTTTGCTTTTCGTTGTGCTCACTCCTGATTGTGTTTGGTCCTGAATATGCTCGCTCACTCCTGGCTACGCTCACACTTGATTTAGGTTGTGCTCACTCCTAGTTGTGCTCACTCTTGATTGCAGTTGTGCTCACTCTTGACTATGGTTGTGCTCACTCTTGATTGTGTTCACTCTTGGCTACGCTCACTCACTCTTGGTTGTGCTCAATCCTAGCTATTCTCTCTCAATCCAGGCTATGCTTGCTCACTCCAGGCTGTGCTCGCTCACTCCAGGATACACTCGCTCACTCCTGGCTATACTCAGCTATAAGATATATATATTTTTTAGAATATCTTGGCTGCATTGGATGGTTGTGTTCACTCCTAGCTACAGTTATGCTCACTCCTAGTTGTGTTCACTCCTGGCTGTGCTCGCTCACTCCTGGATGTGCTCAATATATGCTCAATATTAGTTGTTCTCGCTCACTCCTAGCTGTGCTCAATCCTGGCTACACTCGCTCAATCCTAGCTACACTCCCTCAATCCTGGCTGTGCTTGCTCAATCCTGGTTGCGCTCGCTCAATTCTTGACTCGCTCAATCTTGACTGCACCCAAGAATGATATTCTTGTTCATCTTTTATACATTTAATACTTTAATAATTTTCCAAAATTTTCTATCAATCCATTCATTGAAATCGTTCTAATGCCTTTAATATTATGTGAAATATCATCACCAAAAATTACTTTTTGTAAGTTGTCATCTAATTTTTAAGGTATAAAAGTATGTTTAATATAGGAGATATGGCCACTTTTACTTAAATTAATAAACCATAGATCTTTAAAATCAATAAATGCAAGAAGGATGTTTCATGATGATCATCCTAAATTGAGCCTTATGTCAAATAGGTCATAGATGTTTTTTTCAATGTAGATGATGCCTAATTGATTTTATAGTTTTCCCTCACAAGTAATACCTCCTCATATTGAGTAATTCACCACACAATTTTTAAGCAACTTGAAACATCTCATAAATTGACAAGACCACATGTCATTATGGATGTTGGTCTCTATTTAGCTTGCTAACATCCCTCTCCCTAATAGGGTGTTAGTTGTTCCTTTTGTAATAAGGTTTGGGGATCCTTTCAAAACCCCCTCTTTCAACTAATAAAAAAAATTAATTGCATAAATCATTAATCCATAATAATTCAATAAGTGCATAATCAATTACAAGAACCATTAACCTTAATTAAGTACAACATGAAGCATCATTACATATAGTTTTCTTTCAGTAGCATCGCTAATGCTCTTCCATTGGATATTTCAATCTATCTCTTCTAGGTAATTTTATATGTTAATTTACTTTTAGATCTTACATCCATCCAAGGCTAAGATAATATCGTCCTTTCACAAGTTTTTTATATTTAATTTCATGGTCAATATTTGTACTACTAGTGATACAATTATTACTCTATTTTTCATTCTAACATTACTTCCATGCTTTAAATGCACTAGATAGTCCATCTAAAAATTCTATAAAATCATCATCGACAACCATAACTTTACATTTATAGCTATCATTAACATCATTATTAATTTTCACCAACGAAGGTTTTTCCACTTAATACAATTTTCTAAATAAAAAAATCAAAGCCTCTTCTTGGATAAACATACACTTTGAAGACAAGTCCATCAATATTCAATTATATAATTAACAATGTCCATGTATGATAATTTAGTAATCAACAATAGTGAACTTAACTATAAGCCATGAATGGTAGAATGTATAATTGTATAATTGAGTACAACAATAACAAATTCTTTTCATAGAAAAGACAAAAACTTAAATGATTGTCTTCTATTTGATGAAATAATCAAGCCATAGCAAGGCTCTCTAATAGTCAAACAATGGTAGAATCCTCTAGTCAAATGTAATCAACTAATAGCAGTGTCTTATATTAGGAAAGTAAAAAAAAGACATTATAATTTATGAGGTAGTTAAGAATAAAAAATGATAGTCCTAAATCAACAACATGAGAAAGAATTTCATTAAGCAATGACCAATAATATTTTGTAGCAAGTGGAAATAAGAAAACACATCACAATAAATAGATAATAAGAATATATTCTAAGTCTTCACCATCATGCATGACTTCAATTGACTCCAATAATCCTTACTTCCTATACAAGACAAATATATTATTAGTCAAGTATGTTAACATGATTATTATATGCTTGATAATTTTTATGACTTAGAACACTGGAGTAACTATAAGTATTTAATGGTACCTAACATGGTATTAGAGATGAATGAGTTATAGAGCTCTGGAAGAGAAAACTAGGGCATCATTTGGGTAGCCGAAGAGATTTCTGGTTACTATGGATTTGAAGACAATATTGTTGTTCCAGGAGGGCCCAATGGAGACACCTCCGGATCCTCTTTTAGAGAGACATAGTTCTTTTACAAATTTTTTAAAGGATAAATATCCATCAAAGACTGAAGAAGCATGAAAAAATCCATTAAAAATGCTCTTTACGGATACTGAAAATAGATCAACATCTCAACGAGTTATGGATGCTTGCCACAGTCAGAATCAAGGTCAAAGGTTTTCATTGAGCAAAGGATGGTTGAAGAAATAGTTTTATATAGATCCAATCATGATTTAATTTGTAAATTCATGGGTATTCGCCCTACCCTATTTTTTTTGCATTTCTAGGTCCGAAAAAACTGGGAGCCTCTTGGTGAGTATTCATTGTGGTTTATTACCAATGGATATTTTATTGTTAGTTTTTCTTCACTTGTCGATAGAAATAGGGATTTCAAATAAAAAAAGAGGAATCATGGTCCGACAGGATTATTTGTTCAACCTTGAAGAGTGGGATTTGATCCTCAAATGGAACCCACTGTTGTCCCGATTTGGATTCATTTGTATGCACTTCTAATGGATTTTTGGAGTGAGAAGGTATTGGAAATTATCAATAATTCCCTTGGAAGAAATTTGGGTGTTTCCAAAGACACAATGGAAGGAAACACAACTGTTTATGCAATATTATGTGTGAAAATGGATCTTATCCAACCTTTGTAGGTAGAGGTGGAACTCAAACTTGCAAGACTATCTTGGATTCAACAACTGAATTATGAGGCATTGCCCTTCAGATGCAGAGTTTACCACAAATATGGGTATTTGGCTTGATCTTGCCCAAATAATATGAATATAAAAATGGAGGCTCCTATGGGAATGCCAAATCTTCCTAAGGAGGGTAAGTCAATAATCAATAAAAAACAACCAATTTTTATTAGGGTAAAGAAGCACAGGGATATGGTTTTAAAAAACCCAAAAGAAGGAGAAAGCAAAAGAAAAAATATGGTAAAGAGCAAACCCAAATCAAGCCCTCCAATAGGTATGAGATATTTAAGACACTAATGGACCAAGAAGAAGAAAAATTCATGGAAGGAGTGGATGGGAATAATAAAATTAATAACAACCATGTTCAAGCCCCTCTTTCATCTCCTCCCATCATAGAGCAGGTAATTGAGTGCAGTGAGTTACCACAATCAGAGAGTGTAGGGGCATTGATAGTGCATACCCAAGATAAATCGATAATTGTGAATGTCATCATGGGTATAGCAAAAAAGAACAAAGAAATGCCAAATCTAGGGATAACTCAGGTGGAAAAGAGATAAAAAAATAACAGTTGTCAAGGAGTGGGTAGAAAATTTAAATAAGGAATTGATAGCAGTTCAAGGAGATAAATTGATCACTGGAGGATCAGTGAGGCTAATAGATTTTTACTACTCTCAAGGTAACCAATGATTATATAATAATGAAATGTTAGGGGTTTAAATAGTAGAATTCATCAATCTATTGTTTGAAGACTCCTAGAAAAATGTAAAACAATTTTTTTGCTTATCCAGGAGACAAAAATTTCATTGGAATGTGTAAAACAATAAATAGACTTTGGAGGGATGTTGGTCATATGGAAGTGGCTACCCAAGGGGCCTCAGGGGGGATAGTTACTCTTTGGAACTCTCTTGAATGGACTACAATAAAACATATAGCTTGGAGGGGTGTTCTCACATCACATTTTAGGAACAATATCACAGCTGAACATGTTTTAATCACAAAATTTTATGGAGATCAAAACCTAGATGGTCAGATGCATCAATGGAAAGATGTGCATAACATGAGAGTCTCAAGGGTTAGACTGGATTATTTCTGGGAATTTTAATGTTAAATTATCCTGTAGATATCAGGAAGGGGGAACCCCAATTTTGGACCCAGAGGATCGACTTATGATTACCCAATTCTAGGCATTACACTTGGTGGATATTAAATGCCCTGGAACCAACTATACTTGGACTAATAAGAGGAGGGAGCCACATAGTAGGAAGGTGAAGTTAGATCATTTTTTGGTTTCAGAGGAGGCATTTGTAAAATGGAATATAACATTTCAGATTTTGGAGGGTCCAATTTCAGATCACTTTCCCATTTTTTTGGAAGGGGGGATCAAGATAATGCAACATCACAAATCAATTTAATTTGAACATTTTTTGTTACAAAAAGAGGAACTTCAAAATAAAATTCCACAGTGGTGGGAAGAAGGTCGTCCAACATATGGGACAACAATGTTAAGATTCCACAAATAACTTCATTATGTCAAAGATCAAATGAAACAATGGAGGCAAGCTAACAAGACAAACTTTCAGGTCAAAAGAGCTCCATTGGTGTCCAGATGGGATGAGGTTCAAAAAAACTTTAGGGAAGGAACAATTACAGAGCATCTCAAATAAGAGGATGATGCATTGCGTAAAGTGGTTGAGGAAATTAACAACCAATAGGAGACCTATTGGAAACAAAGAGCAAGAACCACTTGGTTATTAGAAGGTGATAACAATACAAAAAATTTCCATCGGGCTACCTATACTAGGAGATAAATGAACAACATGGAAGCTCTTCAAGATGAGAACATACACTCCTTTGATACAATTCTAGGTATGCATAATGGATTATTTTTCTAAACTATTTAAGGAAAGTATGGTGCAATATGAAGAGGCTCAAAAAGAAGTTCTGGTTGTCATACCCTCTGTTATCTCTGAAGAAGTAAAGTAGGCCCTACTTAAACCCATTGATAGAGATAAATTGAAGAATGTAGTCTTTGGAATGAGTACTGAAAAACTCCAGGTCCAGATGGCTTTCCAATTGAGTTTTTTCAGGCCTTTTAGGACAACTTGGAGGAGAAGACAACTTGGAGGAGAATGTACTGGTTATTATAGAGGAGTCCAAAGGTAGTAAAATAATGCTTAAAGCATTAAATCATACTTTCATTGCCTTAATTCCAAAATGGGAGGAGGGGGTACATATTTCATATTATAGACCTATTGCCTTATGCAATGTCATATATAAAATAATCATAAAGGTAATGGTTGAGTGGCTAAAACCTCTTCTACATAGCATTATCTCCTCGGAGTAAGGGGGTTTTGTATAGGGTAGGCAGATCTTGGATGGTGTGGTTATAGCTCAGGAGGCAATCCAATCAATGCAAACATCTGGTAATAGAGGAATGTTCATAAAATTGGATATGTCAAAGGTTTATGATAGGGTGGAGTGAAGCTTCTTTTCAAAGATGATGGTAGCCTTTGGTTTATCTCAGGATTGGATAGAATGGGTCATGAGTTGTCTTTCTACTCTGAAATACTTAGTGTTAATCAAGGGTCTTCCCTCGCAATCGTTTGGAGCTACTCGAGGCCTTCATCAAGGATATCCTTGTTCCCCCTATATTTTTTGCATATTGGCTGAAGGCTTGGGTAGACTCATATTGAGGAGAAAACAATAAGGTTTTCTAACAGGTATCAAGGTGGATGAGGAAGTTTTGACTCACCTACAATTTATGGATGACACAGGATTGGTGGGAGTGGCCAGCTTCAGGGAAGCAAGAATTATTAGAGATACTCTTAATGTCTACCTTAGGGATACAAACCAAGTCATCAATGATAAAAAATCCAAAGTGGTATTTTTCAATCTTGATCAAAGGCTTCAAGACAAAATTTTAGATATCTTGGGATTCACAAGGACTTCTCTCCTAGTGGTATACTTGGGGGTCCCTTTGCATTTTAAAAAACTAAAAATAGATATTTGGAGGAATAGTTTAGACTGTATCAAGAAAATAATTAATAATTGGTCTCACAAATGGTTAAGCTATAGGGGTAGATTAAATATTTTATAGTCAGTCATTCAGGCCATGCCAATTTATAAATTTTCTATCCTTGCTGCCCCACATACCATATGGAAAGAGTTGAACAAGATGGCTAGAAAATTTTTATGGGAAGGAGAAAAAAGAGAGAGAAAATAGGCCTTAGTAGGTTGGGAGAAAGTAAGTCAACCCAAGGTAAAATGAGGTTTGGGACTGAGAAGATCAAAGTTAAATAATAAAGCTTTGGCTGGAAAGCTTTATTGGAGGTGGATTTCCCAACCAACTTCTTTATTCAATAAGAATCTTAACTAGTAAATATTTGGGACAGGTAAACGCAAATGAGGTGGGTCATTTCCCTTTGGATGGTAATGGATCCTTAGTGTGGTAGACTCTTAAGTTAGGATCTCAGGTAGTAATAGATGGATTATTTTGGAAAGTGGGGAGTGGGGAGAAGGCACGATTTTGGACAAATTCATGGGATCAATACCCACCTATCATTGTTGAATTTCTTGAATTGAAACCAATAAAAACAACCATGGAAACTAGGGGTTGGGTCCAAATTAAAATTTATTTTAACACTAGTCAGCTAGGGGATTATAAGTTTAAGCAGTTTAAGAAGTTGGATGAGTGGCCAATTTCAATCCCTTCGAATTTGACACCCATCATGACTAAAATATTGGCAAAAATATTTCTCATAGGTAGAGATGAGGAGGATGAATTAGCTTGGGGTTATGGGAGCCTTGGTGTCTACACAGTGAAGGATGGATATGATAAGATCCTTCTATAGCCTACTCCTCATATATATTAGGTTGAGGATTGGAGAAAGATTTGGCAATCCAAGGGTTGGCCGAAAGTAAACTTTTTTGCTTGGTAATTCATGCATAATGGAATTCTTAATTTTGATAATCTCAGATGTAGGGGAATCATTGGTCCATATCAATATGTTTTATGCTATAAGAGTGAGGAAACAGCTGATCACTTGATTTTTGAGTGCCCATTCACACACAAAATATGGGAGAGATGGTTTTTATATTATAAAATTCGAGTTAATGGTGATATGAATCGGATTAATATTTGGAAAATATGGAAGAAGGGTAGATTTAAATATAAAGCTCTTTGTATTGGTTGGGAGCTTGGATTAAACTTCATTTGGTGGCAAGTGTGGTTGGAGAGAAATGCCAAAATTTTTAGAGAAACCTTTTCTTCTTTAGATGAAGTTTGGCAGGTCATTTGGAGCAAAGTTACAAAAATTGTGGTAGTCTAAAGAGGAAAATGAGGTTGTTATAGGGGCAATGGATAAGGAAGTTGAAGTGCAATAGGGGTAGGACAAAGCTAGTTGGAAACCACCCCGGAAGGTTGGATTAAAATTAATACTAATGGAGCTGCAAAAGGCAATCCGGGTAGAGCTGGAATTGGAGTGGTTTATCAAAATCATGTTGTAATAGTGCTCTATTGAGAACTGCAAGGCTTTGGAAGAGGTGAGAGCTACAAAAAATGAAGCAAAAGCCTTAGCTATCAAATCTGCTTCTATTTGGGCATTAAAACAAGGTTATAGGAGGATAATCCTAGAATTAGATTCTCAAATAATGGTTGGAGCTCTAGATTGCATGAGGAACTTTGCTTTGAAGACATGGAGGTTGAGTATTCTTGTCACTCAAATTAAGGAATTATGGAGGGAATTAGATGATGTGATTATAGTTTATGTGAGTAGAGATCTAAATAAAGTGGTAGACTTCTTGGCTAAGATGGGCACTGAGATGGAGGTTGGGATTCAGTGGCATAGTAACATGGCTATTGAGGATGAGATGATTAGGCAGGTTGGTGAGCAAATCCAGTGTTTAGCTAATTTGGACAACCATTCCAGAAATATGGTTTAGGATATTTGTGCTCCAATGTAGATCTTTTTTTATAGTTGTAAATAGGTGAACAACCATTGTAGAAATATGGTTTAAGAGATTTGGATCCAATGCAAATATTATTTTACTGTTGTAAACATGTATTCTCTTTGGATAAGGCTGGGAGAAGTCTCATACCAACTTGTAAATGATCTTTGTTTTAATACAAGTTTTTTCAAATTATTTTTCAAAAAAAGAAGTATTTAATATACTAGGATGACTACTAGTAATGGTATCTACATAAAAATCATCTTGGTTATTAATAGAACCATTAAGATCAACTTGAAGGGATTAATTCACATACAATAAAAGAAGTGCTAACTATATAGGAGATCAAGATTCCTCTCTATAACTAGACAATCGATAGTCACTTCAATATTCAAAACTAGGCATAATACATCATCCAAACATTGTTGCAACCAGACTATACACATCATAATACTTGTAATATATATTTTGAATACCCTTTCACCATTTAAAGTAAGAAGTGACCCAAATCCAATTGCGATCCCTTACACCAATAATAATACATCTAAATGCCACCATCTTCAAGATGTACTTATACTTTATTTATAGTCTATGAAAAAACCAATTACCAATACAAGTATATAACTATCTCAAACAAGCCTTATACTAATCCTCAATAACGAATTTAGTACCTAGAAACTACTAAACTCATCCACAATAAATACCTAGGTTTTTTTATATAATGTAATCATATTAACTTTTACAAGAGATTCAAGGTCATAACAAACATAATAGGTTAGGATTTTCTCATCAAGGATCTCAAGCTTTATCCCAATTATTGCATTTTCATATCATGTGTTGTCTAATATCGATTTGATAAAGTGTGACCACATCTATAAATCTCCTTTCAAATTCTTATAAATGAGGAAGATGAGTAATAATCATAAAATGTTTCTATATTTATCAGCTAGAGGATTCAAGAAAAACATAATAGAGTATTCTTTGAAATTTTTTTAGTAGTTGAATGCTCCACTACATGTAATATCCTTTGTAGTTAACACCAAATCATTCCTCTAACTCCCTTCTCTATTTGTTATTCTTTTTCTTTTAAACATAGCTCTATATAGCTTCTTGCTCTCCTTGTGTCCATGTTGAATGCCCTCAAGCAATGGTATAAATTAGAGTGGCAATTGATGTAATGTGCTAGGTATATTTGTAGAGTGAGAGGATTGATATAACTTTATTCTCACTCAAGGTGATGAAGAGTGAAATTTTCCTCTTATTATCAAAATGAGGGGCTTCAACTTGTTTATGCATACCCACGATATCGTCACAGAGATGCATCCCTTGATAATATATTTTAGTCACATGCTTCAAAAGGAGATAATAACAGTAATTTCAAAGCTAGGTTTATGTAACCATCTTTCCCTATCTCTTTCTTTTCAATACAAGACCCATTTACATGTAAGTCTCTTATTCAAAGGGAAAATAAAAACTTATATTGATAATTTTATACAATCATTTCCAAATGAAAAACATATGTAAAGCGTCCTAAGTGGTGATATGATATCCACTAACCACCCCATGGCCTCTTAATAAGTTGGGATTAATACACAAAATAAAAAATGTAAAACATATTTCTAAATTTACCTTTGGCAATGCCTATTTATCCTTTGGTCCATTCATTGAATACCTTGTGATAACAAAGTAAACATAATAATCAAGTATAAAAATAATATGCCTTTTATTAAATTTTTATAATAAAGATGTACAAAATAATACATGACAATATTCATACAAATGACATATCAATAAAACATCATAACACTATTAAACAAAAGTTGTACAATCATGAATCCCTAATGCATGACCTCTTGTGCTATATTTTTAGGGTTGGTGTTCAAAAAATCATATTTTTTCATTGTCTTCCTCTTGAATAAAGTTTGACTGATTCCTTGGTTAGAATATTCTTTAACGATTACATTTTTTTCTCCTTGATTGAAGCAAATGGACTTGAATATTTGCATTTAATAATTATTACTAATTTTGTGATTATTGATTTAGCTTTAATCATTATTTTTTGTTTTCTATATTGTTGATTTTCTTGCTTATATTATAAGCTTTCTTCTTTTTGATAGTTTTTGTTTTTGTCTTATATTGATTTTTCCTTCTTAAATTGAAAGTTACTTTTGTTCCTTATTAAATTCCTCACTATACTTTTTATGTCTTTCCTATTTACATAATAAAACATCAATTAACTCTTTTAAATACATCTTATCTAATTTTTTGGTTAATTACATAATAAAGTTGAATTAAAACATCAATTAACTCTTTTAAATACATCTTATCTAATTTTTTTGTTTAATTACATAGTAAAGTTGAAGTTACGGATATTGGATAAACAAACTTTTAAATATAGATCCTACAATATTTTTATTTTTAAACTTCATATATGTCTATTTAACAAACTTTTAAATATAGATCTTACAATATATTTATTTTCAAACTTCATATATGTTTATTTATAAGGTTATTTCTCAAACTCTTTAACTTGATGATGTCATTATTCATACTATTATTTTTTTTCATGTTAATATTAGGTAATTATATTTTGATATTTATAATATTTAAAAATTAGGCTTTTGACACATTTTGCTTTAAGTCTTTATATGTGTTTTGAAGTCTTTGGATATTTTATTCTTATATCAACTTATTAGATCATACTTGATTTAGCCTATCCTTTTTCTTTGCTTAGTATGCTCAATCAGAACATGTAGTTTATATTTTATAAGGAGGTCTCACACATATTTCATTTGCAAAACTAGTTCCATCTCTTTTTTGTTGTGATTTTTTCTATTTAGCTTTTATATTGCCATTAAATTATAAAATTTGAAATTATGATTTAAAAATTAAAAAAATACAAAAACAAATAAGAAAACAAGATGACCTTAACGCAAAAAAAAGAGTCTTTCACCCAATAAAAAAAATATTTTACTATTCTTTTATACCTTAAACTTGATCTTCTTATAAGCAAATCACTCAAAGACATTAGGTTCCAAAATATATTTTTAAGAAAAATATCACTACTCTTAGCAAGTATTCTTATATAGAGATTACAAATTGAAATCAACTAAAATGATAATAACCTCACAAAATTAAAATTAGATTTTAATCCTTGAATGCCTTATAAAGATTTTATGCTAGCTTCAAGTTTTAGCTTCTACTTAACATCTTTATTGAAGAATACCCTATAAAACAAACAAAAATATTACAACAAAAACTCATTTAAATAAAATCAAATGGCATTAGTTCAACAAATGAAATTCCTCAAATTTCAAGGAGGAGACTAAATCTTACCAAATAATACATGCATAATTGCCAAGCTAAAGTAATACTATTATATGGTCATGATGTAAGTAAGTAGGACCCATTTCAATCCCATATACCCTATAAAAAAAGAATTCACCCAAAGTAGATATTTATATGCATGAGACCATTGACTATATGAAACAATGAGGTTATCCAAGTATTTATCCAATTATACCTGATTATATGAGACAATGTAATTATCGAAGTGTTTATCCAACCATACCAGTGTGGTGTACAACCCTATCCCCTTTTGAATTTTAATCTTAAGTGTTTATCCAACGATTTGCATGGGGCAATCGTGAGTGATGCAAATATGTCATACTGTGTGTAAATATGCCATACCATGTGCCACATAGATGGCAATCGTGAGTGGGTCTGTGAGTGGGATTAATGTAAGACTATGGAAATTTTATTATTAGATAGAGTTGTTTACCATATTTTGATAATTAAAGTTTGATAGGATAAATATTTATTGGTTAAATAATAATTTTTATTATGATTATTTTATATAAGTTATGGTATTATGGATGTTTTTTAAAAATAATTTGAAAAAATATAATAAAATAAGATTATTTACAAGTTGGGACAAGGTTCTTCTTAGCCTTAACTAGCAAGAACATTTATTTTTCCTTTTAACTTTTCAACAAAATTCCATAACTTTAAAGCTCATGATCCTAAGAACTAACCACTTTTGGTTACAACACTAAAAGTAAATCCGCATTGGAGCCAATTCTCCTAAATTATATATCTGCAATGGCTGCCCAAATTAGCCAAACATTGGGTTTGGTACCAACTTGCCTACTCCTCTCATCCTCAATAGCCATACCATTGTGCCACTGAACCCATACCTCCTTTTAAGTACTCATCTTAACCAAGAAGTTTGTCACTGTATTCAAAGCTCTACCCACATAAATCAGAATCACATCATCCAATTCCCTCTACACCTCCTTAATTTGGGTGACAAGAATCCTCAACCTCCACATCTTCAAAGAAAAGTTCATCATGCATTCCAGAACTTCTACTAAGGTTTGAGAATTTGATTATATGATTATCCTCCTATAACCTTGTCTTAATACCCTAAAAGAAGGAAATTTGATAGCTAAGGCTTCTACTTCATTATTTGTGGCCCTACCTAGGCCTTGTAGTTCCCAATAGAGCATTGTTCCAACATGATTCCTACAAACCACTCCAATTCTAGCTCTACCCATATTACCTTTTATAGCTCCATTAATATTAATTTTAATCCATCATTTTAGGGGTGTTTTCCAACTAGCTCTATCATGCCCCTCCTGCACTTCAACTTCTCCATTGTCCCTATATCAGCCAAGTTTTCTCATTAGCATACACTACCACTATTTTTGTGACTTTGCTCCAAATGACCTGCCAGATGCCATCCATGGATGAAAAGGTTTCTCCAAAATATTATCATTTCTCTCCAACCACAATTACCACTAGATAAAATTTAAACCAAGTTTCCATCTAATACAAAGAGCTTTAGATTTAAATCTACCCCTCTTTCATCTTTCCCATATATTAATCTAGTTTAGATCATCATTGGCTCAAAATTTATAAGCTAAAAACCATCTCTCCCAAATCTATCACATGAACGAGCACTCAAACATCAAGTGGTCAAATGTTTCCTCACTTTTGTAGCATAAAAAACACCAGGATGGGCTAAATATTCCCCTACACCTTATATTATCTAAAGTATTGTGCATGAATTGTCATACAAAGTTTACTTTCGGTCAACCCTTGGAATACCAAATATTTCTCCAATCCTCAACCTGATATGCATGAGGAGGAGGTTCTACAAGGATATGTTAATATCCATCCTTCATTGTGTAGACTCAATGGTTCCTATAGCCCCTAATTAATTCATCCTCCTCATCCCTATTTGTGAGAAATATTTTTTCCAATATTTTAGCCATGATGGGTGTTGATTCTATAGGGATTGGAATTGGCCACTCGTCCAACATCTTAAGATGCTTAAACCTATAATTTCCTAGGTGAATGGTGTTGAAGTACCTATCAATCTTGATCCAACACTTGCTTTCCATGGCTGATTTTATTGGTTTAGTTCTAGAAATTCAACAATGATAGGTGGATGTCGATCCATGAATCTATCCAAAATTGTGCCTTCTCCCCTCTCCACACTTTCTAAAATAATTCATCTTTCACTGCTTGAGATCCTAGCTTTAGAACCATCCATATTAGAGACCCATTACCATCCAAAGGGAAATGACTCACCTCATTCAGGTTCACCTATCCAAAATATTTATTAGTTAAAACTCTACTAAATAAAGAAGTTGGTTGGGAGATCCACCTTTAGTAAAGCTTTACAACCAAAGTTTTATTATTTAGCTTTGATCTCCTTAGGACCAAACCTCCCTTTGCATTTAGTTGGATTACTTTATTCCACTCTAGTAACACCTATTTTCTCTCTTCTTTTGCTCCTCATAAACAAAATTTGTCCATATTATCCAACTATTTACATATGGTATGTGGGGTAGCAATGATAGGAAATTGGTAGATTGACATGGCTTGAATTACTAATTGCAAAAGAAATTGATCTACCTCCAAAGGTTACCATTTGTGAGACCAATGGTTAATTTGTTCTTTGATACAGTCCAAAAGATTCCTCCAGACATCTATATTTATTTTTTTAGATGTAGAGGGATCCCCAAATAGACCACTAGGAGAGAATTCCTTGTGAATACCAAGATCTGTAAAATTATATCCTAAAGTCTTTGGTCAAGATTGAAGAATACCACTTTGGATTTCTTATCAATGATGACTTGGTTTGTGACCCTAAGATAAAAAATAAGAGTATCTATGATCATTCTTGCTTCATTGAGGTTGGCCATTCCCATAAGTCATGTGTCATGCATAAAATATAGGTGAGTCAAAACCTCCTCACCCACCTTGATACCTATGAGCAAACCCTATTGTTTTTTCCTCAATATAAGTCTTCCCAAGCTTTCATTTAATATGAGAAAAATATAAGAAGAATAAGTATCTCCCTGATGAAGACCTTTGGTGGCTCCAAATGGTTATGAGGGAATATCATTGATCAACACTAAGTATGTCATATTAGAAACACAACTCATGTCTCACTCTATCCAATCCTGAGAGAAGTCAAATATTACCATCATCCTTGACAAGAAGCTCCACTCCACCCTATAATAAGCCTTTGACATATCTAGTTTTATGAACATTCTTCTATTACTAGATTTATGCATTGAGTGGTTTACCTCATAAAATAGAACCACACCATCTAAGATATGCCTTACCTCTATAAAACCCTCTTGTCATAGGAAAAATGGTGGGAAATGGTGTAAAATGTCTGAAAATGATTGCTGGAAAAAATATATGGTTCCTAAAACATTCCAATAGGTATATAGTCTAAAATATGTACCCTCTCTATGCTTCTTGCTACAATGTTAAGAACCTATCTTCTTATTAACAATAATCATTCACCAATATCTAAAAATACCAACATGCATCCACAAATAAATTGCTCAATAAAAATCCACACAATGAAATCATAAAGATTGATAATACCCTTGAGGTAGGGCAACACCATACAATGCTCCTTATTGGAAGGAAGCCACTCCATAAGATATTTAGCTCCATGAGCCAAGACTTCTACAAGAATACTTTATATCTATTTTATAATGGGGATACATCTATCTTTATACAAGAAAGTGATGTTTCACCTTCCATGAGTTACAAGGTCACCCATGTGGTGGTTCACCATCCATGAGTTACAAAGTGCATATTATTTTTTAAATAGATTATATGGGATTGAAACGGCCCTAACCCATATTACTTTATTACTACATAGTGGTATTACAACAAAGTTTGGATATTATCCATGTATCGTTTGCAATATTTGAACCTTGGCATCCTACTTAAATGTTGAGGAATCTAACTAGTTGGGCTAATACCACTTGATACAAAGTGCATTATATTATAATATGAAATTATGTTGAATATTATTATAAGTTTGTGTGACCCATGACATAATAAAATATTATATTATATCCCCACATGTATATACTTAGGTAACTAACACTATGTTTGAGTATCCTAAATAAATTTGCTTTTGTAAAATAATTTTATAAATGAGGAAGTCAACCACCCAATCAAAGACCAAGACTAGCCCAAAAATATAGAAGCTCATTTGTGATTCTTTGGAGGAATAGAGAAACAAATTGTTTGGGTAGTTTTAGGGTTCTCTAATCAATTTTGAATCCTTATCCACAACTATAATTCCTACATATTTTCAAAGCCACAACCCTTTGAATATGCAAATCAATATTGACATTCTAGTCTTCTTAGGATAAATCAATACTGACAAGTTGGACAATTAGCTTCAACAACTCATAGTCTAATATGTTGTCAATAAATTCTTAGGCACTAATAATATTGCTTTCATAGTCTTAAGGATGTCTAGATATGTTGCATGTTGGTGGGAAACCATTAGTAGAAAGATCAAAGAAGAGGGAGCACTAGTCACTTCATGGACAAACTTTATTAACATGGCTTACAACTAGTTCTATCTATTGCACTATTACAAATATGTATACATGTGTTTCAAACAAGTATGCAAGTGAATAGATCAGTTTGTTCAATAATACATTGACAAGTTCAATGAACTTCTCAATCACCTTTGCAATGGTAATAATGAGAAGCATCAAGTGTTCAAATGTGTTTGTGGTATACAATGCCATCTTCATTCAAATATGTAATTCCTTCAAAAAGATTCCTTAGAAAAATGACTCTACTACATGTTAAAACTAAAAGAGAGAGTTTGAGCCAAACAAAAGGGTCTAACTTCAACCATATACATAATGTTTATACCATAGTAGAAGCTACCAATTTCTAATCCATCTACAATATTAGCACCTAAGGGAGACTAGATGCCAACCAAACCCAAAGTACTAATAGCATAGGATAAGGATAAGTAGAATATAGGTCATAAGTGTTGCAACCACCATAATACCCACACTCATAAATTATAATGACATTGAGTGCAGGGTACAATAGAAGAATTTGGTGGTCCATCTAGAGGATCAAGATTGTTCATCCAACTGAGATAGAGAACAAAAGGTTTATGCCACATGCTTGAGCACTAGAGCTCACCAAGTAGATAACACCTCAAAAATCAACCTCTCTAAATAATAAGAGCATCTATTTCACACTTGTTTCTATGTAAAAGGAAAGTTTTTCCATATCATTGTTAACATGTGGATCCATAAGAACATCATTGTTTAAGACGTAATCAAGTTCCTAGGATTCTAGACTATGATGCATCCTCTTCCTCACATATTAGGTTGGCTACATCCATGGAAATGTATAAAAATTTAGTGTTAATTCACCCTATAAGAGGTAATAAAATAATGTGTGAGATAGTCATGGATGTTGTGCCACCATTGGATATCTACAATATCTTACTAAGAATGCATTTCTTCTTTGATTACAAACCAATTTATCAAGCCTACATGCAATAATGGTTCGTGTGCATTAGAGAAATAATATACAAGATTCTAAATGTATTCTAGAGAAAAAGTAGCTCTAAATTGTATCAAGTAATGCAAAAATTTGATTTCTCATGCCCAAGGGTTTGTATTACTTATGGTTTGCTTTGAGAAACATGAAACCAAGAAGTTTGTCCTTCTCATATAAACCACATACTGCTATGCTTAGTATCAATATATGGATGATTTATTTAATCTATACTCTAATGTCTTCTAGTAAGCCAAGGGAACCTGACTATATAACTCAATGAAGTAAAATATCAATTAACACTAGGTTTTACACTTTTTAAAAGTCTCTTGTACTACAAATCAGTCTAGAAAAAATCAGGTGTTAGATACAAGAATTGATAGACTAGGAGAATATTAATCCTATATCATCACCATACAGTAGTATCAATATTCTACTTGGTGCCTATGTATTGACTATTAAACACTCAAAAATATAATCATTAAGAACAACTATCATTTGTTGTATATTGATGACTTTCTAAACTAGCTCTAACGGGTGCAATATTTCAGTAATATAGACCTCAAGGTAGGTTAGTGTTAGGTATATAGTAACCCCATAGACATATGAAAGGCAACCTATAATACTAGGGAAGGACTATATGAGTGGTTAGTTATACCTTGTAGCTTGGCCAACTCCTTGATGAAATTCATGGGCTTGATGAATAACATTTTGTATCCATTCACAAGATATTTTTTTATCATCCACTTCAATGATATCCTTGTGAATAGAAATATATAAGAAAAATATTTATAGCATTTGTTCCAAGTTCTAGATACTCTATACCATTATAAGCTTTAATAAAATCTCAACAAGTACACATTTGGCATCACATAGATCTAATATCTAAGCTACATCATTGACCAACAAGAAATACATGTATCATGAAAATTTATTCTCATTAACAAAAAATATTCATCCATAATAATAATTAGATAATGATACAGAGATAGATAATACCCTTAGAATAGGAAAACACCAATAATACTCCTTAAGGAAGGAATAACTCCACAAGATCTCCCAAGATGAGAGCACCACTTAGAGAGGGAAAAGTCTCATAAGCCACTTTGTGGGCAAAGACAATTACAAGAGAATACTCAAAATGATTGATGATCTCCCTGATGATCAAAATGACAATCTCTATTTTTTGTATACCCATATTATAAACCCTCATCCCACTTATTCTTATAACATAATATAATAATACAATCAATCCTAGGTTATATGTGGCCCATGCCAACCATCCACAATACCCATATATAATATAATATCATATATCTGTATACCTATTCCTAGGTACCATAGCATTACACCCTCCTTACAAATGTTTCATCCTCAAAACATGAGAAGAAATTAAATAATATGATTTTCTAAGTAATTTTGACTAGTACCAATATTGATCATCCATCCATCCAAGTAAAATTTTGATTGATGGTGGTCTTCAATAATGCCAAGCTACCATTGTGCCACTTGAATATCCATAAATATTCTATTGGCTCCATGATTTTGCTACTCTACTTTGATATTTTAAATAATTTATCCTTTTGTTCCTTGACATCACTTCACCCTTTTGAAATCTAGAATTACTATATTTTTTTTCCAAACACTGTCATACTTGATGTCTTTCTAACTCCATATAGATCCATAATAATATTGATGCCCTAATCCATACCTCCAATATTGTTGTTGCTCATGGTGGCATGGATGGAAATATGTTGCAACCTTAACCTAATGCTTTATTTCCTTGAATTCTTCAACATTTTGTTTCTCTATTTTAAATATTTGTGTATGCTCTTCTCTCGTGTGCCCTTGTTTTGGTATGTTCTTGTGTGCTTCTAATAGATTTTCCTTGGACTTTGTTGTTGCTTCTTCCATGGACTCTATAATTGTTGCTATTGTAGATTTGAATTTTGATTCTTCTGTCGGTTCCTTAACATGTTCCTCTATCATAATTGCTTCTTGATTCTCCTTGGATCCTTGCTCCTTAAGTAAAGAAATATCCTGCAATGGTATATTCATTTTCTTGTACCATAACTTCATAAACTTCTTTTGCATATTATTGTTAACAATACCCAAATAATCCAACCAAGGATAACCAAGAACAATATCCACATCACCCATCTTAATAACATGAAATTATGAATGGAAAAAAATTATCCATGGTGATCTTCAAATATTAAAATTTGAACATTCTCACCCTCAAGTTGTATGTCCTTATTTTTTGTTGCTTGAACCTGCAACCTCTTAGTCAAAAAATTATCAACAAAATTATATCTACTTCTCGGGTTAATTGAAATAATAAACTTTTACTTTTGAATGCATCCATGAAACCTCAAAATAGGATTTTTAGATAAATTTAGATCCTTCTCTTGCTTTTGTAAATCCATAGATGTGGCTTCTTAATTATTCCTTCTATATTCCTCTTTCTCCTCCTTAATTTAATTTATTTTTCATAGTATTCATTTTGTTCTTAAAAATTTCCACTCTCCTTTTATTTCATTTCTCTCATTTTGAATCCCTTGTAGTTTCTTTTCAAGGTCTTTGATGACACCCATCAAGCTATCTATATTTTTATCCTTCCCTCAAGCTCTCTCATACAAATATCTAACTTCCTTTGTAATTGAATAGGTTCCTATCTACTCAAGAATGCTTGTTCCATTTATTTCCAAGTGTACAAGGGATTTATACTAGAAAATATTTATGCCCATTATAAAGCTTCCCTAGATAAATAATCATAAAAAATTATAGTATCAATACTTTCATTAAATTGAGATTTTAATACTTTGAACCACTCTCTCACATCAATATCATCCTCTTTATAAATATTTTGAAGTGCATGAGTTCACATCCACAAAAATAATAATGCAATCTAGGATTATACAAAATATATCTAGGATTTTGAAGCTAAAATTCCACATAAACAATTATACCCAAAAAAATAGTAGATGATTTGCTTACCCCAACTAACAGATGTCTCAAATTTTGTTTTTGGAAAAACACACTCTAAAAATTTGTCATTTACATTGTTCTATATGGCTAACTTCATGAGGTTATATATCTCTCAACCTACCTATATTCCTTTTTATGACCAATCATTTTAAATCTCTTGAAATTTTGATCATAATAGCATAAATATCATTTGAATTGGATGATTTTACACAAATATATGGCTCCAAAAAATGAGGTAATTTTAGAAAAAATGCCCTAATACTATATTTATTCTATATGAATGAATTTAAAGGGTTATATCTCCCTCAATACTACTTCTATTCCTTCATATGACCAATCCTTTTAAATATTTTCAAATTCCAAACAAAATGGCACAAGAATTTTCTAAATAAGACAACTTTACATGAAGATATGGATCCTAGAAAAGGAGATGTTTTCTAGAAAAAATGTCCTATTTCTATAATCCACAAAAAAACAATCCCCACTTTTCCAGAATCATTACTCTAATACCACTTGTTATGAAACTTTATTCTCATTAATAGAAATGTTTCACCAATATGCATAAATATGAAATCATTCATCCACAAATAATAATCCATAATAACAATCACACAATAATACAAAGATACGTAATACCCTTAGGTTAGGGCAACACCAATAATACTCCTTAAGTAAGGAATAATTCCACAAGATCTCCTAAAATAAGAGTTCCACTTAGATAGGGTAAAGTCTCATAAGCCACTTCATGGGAAAAGATGATTATAAGATAATACTCGATATGATTGATGATCTCCCTAATGATCACAATTAAATATCCATTATTTATATACCCATATTATAAACCCTTGTCCCACTTATTATTATAATATAATAATATAATATAATCAACCCTAGGTTATATGTGGTCCATGCCAACTATCCATAATACTCATATACAATATAATATCATATCTTCATATACCTATTCCTAGGTACCATAGTTATATGTATATCCATAGAGGATTTGTGTCATATAATAATGGCCAATGCCTAAGAACTTGATATATTTGAGAAGCTTCCTTAAACTTCCTGATTTTTACTACAGTTTTATCTTGAGTTTTTTACAAGTTTCATGGCATCTAAATCATGTAATGTGTGGCAAGGTGAAATTCCACTAGACTTCACAATAGTAATAAGTTTTTGAAGAGTTGAATCAAAACCTCTATTTAGCACCAATATTAGCCATGTTAAACATCACTCAGTAATTCAATCTCAAGATTGATGCATTCAACTATGCACTTAGTATCATTCTAATCCAGAATACATACAATGACATATCATTTTAAGATACTTTTAGATATAACTCAACACTATTCCATAGATGAGGATTTGTATGCCATTGTTTAAGTTATAAATAGCGGTGCCACTATATTGTAAGTAAGAAAGTTATTCATTCAAATCGTAGGCATTTGCATTTCCTTCATTCATAAAGAAAATTATAAAATACTAGGCACAAGAAATGGATGACTTACAAAAATTCTATCTTGTGATAAAAAAACGCAATGAAAAGGAGAATTAGGTAGAAAATTATCTAAGTTATCCATAACATATATTTTTTGTCCATTCTCAAAATTAGGAGACATGGCATCAATGACTAATTAGCTATATATTGTATTGATGTAGATTTTGCTACCATATATATTCAATTGAAAGAAGTCAATTTGATACTAAAACATAATCTTTAGGATGGGTTGCTCTACTATCTTGGAAAGGTTTATGTACAATCTAATGCACCATGCTAGTTTCTTATTTGGAAGGCCACTACTCCAAGGTAGTTAACCACTTTAGCATCAACAAGACTCTTGTGATGCTATAATAGTTTTTCCCTAGAAACACATGAGCAAGGAAGTGGAGATGTGCATTTTCTCTTGTGAACCCTACAACATTATCAAAGCAAAAAATAAGAAGCTTAGATATTATACTTTTCTACAAGTTTCTTCTAGGTCTTGGGAGTCAATAAACATGGATTCTTCTCAATTTTGTCGAGAACTAAGTACTAAAATGATTGCATATTCATAGTAATAAATAAGTTCAACAAGATGGATATCATGGCTCCATGTAGCAAAAGCATAGATGATTTGGAGACTACCCTTTTATTATTTTAGTAGATCTAGGTTCACTTTGACCTACTTGACTTAATTTGTATCAAACAAGGACAATAGGTTCCTTAGCAACTATTGGCACTATATTTGGAACCTTGTGAACACCAAGCTTTTACATTCCACTACATTCCATTTGTACACTAATGGACAAACAAATATGGTCACAAGGATTTTGGTTCATCTTCTTTGGATACAATCATAACCACCCTCACATGTGGAATGAGAGTCTTCCCTAGATCTATCATTCCTATAATAAAGGATTTAATTCTTCCATAGGTCATAGCATGTTCTAGGTATTCGTGGGTTTCCATCCTAACACCCCAATGGATGTTTCCTTCCATACACCAACTAATACTATGATGCTACCTCAAAAAAAAAAGGTAGACAAGGAAAAGAAGTTTATACAATAGGAATATAACATACAAACTCAGGTTCAATAGATCCTTTAGTGTTAATAATACAAATACAAAGAGCACCATGATTAGCACAAACAACCACACTCATTTTAGGTCGGAGATAAGGTTTGGATTCATATAAAGAAAAAATGTTGCTCTAGCCTATACCAAAAGACTAAACCACTACACTATGGTCCATTCACAATTCAGATCTAGGTAAGTGAGAATGACTTTGTTCTTGTTTTTCTACCATACATGGGAATGCATCCAATATTTTATGTAAAACTCCTCAAGCCATACACACCTTCCATATTAGAGATTGTGGTAGTGTAGTATCCTACAAATCTATAACCAATTAAATTGGAACCTGTTACAATCAATCAACTAATAAAAGTGATCGGTAAGATCACACACTAGGGAACATATAATCTACTAAGGATTATAAAGTAGGTTTTGTTTCCATCATAGAAAAAGTGGTACATATTTGATATTCTCAAGTGCCTATTTCATAGTTTGAGGTTGGTGCAATGGGGACCATTATGTTCAAGGGAGACAAATGATCTAATCAAATCAAGGGTAGATTAGATTGCCAAGGTGCATGATGCCATAGTTATCATAGCTTGTAGAGCTTGGTCTATCTAGGATATTATCTAGAAGGGCTAGCTTGGTCTATCTAGGATATTATCTAGAAGGGCTAGTACCAAGTTAGTTTGTGGTGCCTTAACTTTTTTAGTGCTAATTTGTTATGTCAACCTCTTTGATGCCAACCTAAAGAAGAATACAAAACCTTTGACACCAACAACACATGTTACCATTTGGATTTAGAGTAAAATCACAAAGAGAAATGACCAATTCTTATGAGAAAGTTAAGAAGTTTGTCAACTACTTCTTTATTAGTTGGAATTTAAAGTAATCCATCTTCCAACTAATTTGTAGCTTATGTATATAACTAGTATATAGCTTAGTGTGGGAACTCCTTTCTATCTTCTTGGCACTTAGAGTTATCTTTTATTATATAGCTTGCATCATTTTTTCTATAGACTTATTTCTATAGGTTGTGTCTTACCACCATAGTAGAATAAAGTACCCTACATATTGTAGCATGAACCCCTTATATTAAACATTTATAAGATTTTATTGTATTTAATACAAGATATTTGTATTCTACAATGCATTTGCATAATCATTCTTTGTATTATTTATTATCTTGTATGGTATATTTCTTCATTGGTGTTATGATAGGATACATGCACCCTACTTTTTTGAAATGCAACTCTAACCATAACTTGCAAGTGCCATAAGTTGGTTCTATGATTTTTCCTCTATGACAACACATTTTGGGACCCATGTTGCAATTCAATATTTTCCTTTAAGAGAAAGATTAATAGAATTGGATAGTGACATTATTAATATTTTTTATAGAACTTGTTTTGTTAAAATTTGAATAGTTCTAATAATACACTACACCATGGAATACAACCAATAATTGTACAAACCTAAATTGGGTAAAAGGAACTATAAAATATTAAGAAAAGGTAGGTGAGGTCCAATAATAACAAATAATTAGGTAATCCTATGGTATGATATACATGTGTAGATAAGTACGGTAAGGTTAACACACACATGATTAGTATGGAAAATTTTATAAAATTCAATACTAAAGCAACTAAAAATTATAAAGTGCATTACTAATAAAGTATAAAAATTACACTAAATAAAATGAATAAAGGTACATATGTCTTAGAAATATGCTTGGCTTGATGCTAAATTTTATGTCTTTGATTCCTTAGTCTTGGATATTTGATTATCTTTGGTAGTATCATTTGATGATACTATACTTGGTTAAGGGAACTCCATCATGAATTTGAAGTGTGGATGAGGAATTAAATAAGGATTACTAACAAAAGAGGATGGATAGACAAAACATGGAAAGAGTTGATATCAATATTGTAATATTACTTTAGTAGGCTAATGATTTATAGTGTAATAATTCTATACTCACTTTAGCATTATCCTTGAATTATACAATAGGTAGTTTAAAATTATTTCAAAATTTTGGTAATAGTGACAAAATAGGCCACTCATATATTTGGGGGATTATGAATGTGAGATTTAGTATAGAAGAAAGAGAGGAAGAGCCAAATTTTGGGTGCCCTCCTTGAATTGCATTTGATTTTGAAATAATAATTTATTTTCTATAATAGCATAACTTTTAGGATATATTTGGGGTGCTTGGATTTTTGGAAGGATTTTACTCTACCAACATTCTTGATACTGCTAGATCACAATATGTAACAACCCATAAAAACAAATAATATATAAACTATAGAATAACACAACCAACTAATAATAGAGCATCAAAATTAATTTTCACAAATAGCAGTATCATAGTCTTACACAAAAGGCTTCATAACTATAAATACAATTCCCATAGACTTCTACAACCTCCCTCTTTCTTAGGTTAGAATACCCTGCAAACCTCTTACAAGTACTCCATAGAGTACCGAATATCTTATTCTGCCTCTAGCTCTAAAATTTCATAGTGTTCACAATATTCTTCCAAGGTTATACCTAGTATACCTCATGCAAGCACTCCATAGACTACCAATTTTTCTTTTGAGGTTATACATGATATACCTCCTACAAGCACTTAATAGAGCACCAACAATATGCTTATGATATTATACCTAGTATACATCCTACAAGCACTTCATAGAGTACTAACATAATTATTTTGAGGTTATACCCAATATACCTCCTACAAGTACTTTACAAAGTACCAAAAATATTCTTCTAAGGTTATACCTAGTATACCTCCTACAAGCACTCCATAGAGTACCAATGTTCTTCTGAGGTTATACACAATATACCTCCTACAAGTACTTCACATAGTACCAACAACATTCTTCTAAGGTTATACCCAGTATACCTCCTACAAGTACTTCACATAGTACCATTTTTCCTCTTCCCTTCACTTCACTTCCTCTACCTATGTACATATTTATAGTCATAAAAGACACACAAACAAAAGGCACAAAAACCATGTGCCAAAATCTATGTTCTAAAACCATGTACAAAACCCATGGTCTAAAACCATGTGCAAAACCCATGGTTTTGAAAACCATGTACAACACCCATGGTTTTGAAAACCATGTGCAAAAACTACTAGTTTGAAACCCATATACCCTTGGCCCTACATCAAAAATTTAGGGTACTGAAAATGTGAGCTTCTACTCATAGAGCTATTATAATTGGGCTTGTTGGTTTCTCCTCTGAGCAAACTCTACTTCTAATGGTCATTCATCTTCTTTAGGTCCTTTATTTTCTATTTTCTTAGCACTTATTATCAACCTTAGTCTTTTATACCATATGATGCAGTGTGCCTAAGTCATTAGTAGGATTTTACTTTGCAAACATACTTGACACTGTTATATCATAGTATGTAGCAACCCCAAAAACAAATAATAGATAAACTATTGAATAATACAACCAACTAATAATAGAGCAACATAATTAATTTTCACAAATAATAGTATCATAGCCTTACACAAAAGTCTTCATAACTACAAACAAATTTACCATAGACTTCTACAACTTCTATCTTTCTAAGGTTATAATACCTAGTAAACCTCCTACAAGCACTCCATAGAGTACCAAATATCTTCTTCTCCCTCCAACTCTAGACTTTCACAACATTCACAACATTCTTCTCAGGTTATACCTAATATACATCATGCAATCACTCCATAGAGTACCAATTTATTCTTATGAGGTTATACACAGTATACCTCCTACAAGCATTTCACTGAGTACCAACATTATGCTTTTGAGGTTATACCCGGTATACCTCCTACAATCATTTCACAAAGTACCAAGAACATTCTTCTAAGGTTATATCCAATATACATCCTACAAGTACTTCACCGAGTACCAACAACATTCTTCTAAGGTTATGCCTAATATAACTCCTACAAGCACTCCATAGAGGACCACTGTTCATTTGAGGTTATCCCCATTATACCTCCTGCAAGAACTTCATAGAGTAATAACAACATTCTTCTAAGGTTATATCGAGTATACCTCTTATAACTACTTCCTAGACTACAAATTTGCCCTTCTTCCCTTCATTTCACTTCACTTATTTCCACCTATGTACATATTTATAGTCATAAAATACACACAAAAAAAAGGCATAAAAACCATGTGCCAAAATCTATGTTCTAAAACCATGTACAAAACCCATGGTCTAAAACCATGTGCAAAACCCATGGTTTTAAAAACCATGTACAACACCCATGGTTTTGAAAACCATGTGCAAAAACCATGGTTTGAAAACCATGCACCCCAAACCATGGTTTCAAATCATTATTATTATTATTATTATTATTTTATTGACCACTTGGATGCCCTTGCATCAATATATATGTGTATTATAACAACATTTTTTATTATGCATAGTTTGACTAGAATTAGGTATTTTTAGTTAAAATAAACCTTAAATAGATAATTTAAAATCATATTATAAGATGGTGAGAAGATATTTGTTAACATTAGGGTATGTAATTAACCTTTAAGCCCTTATGGTATAGATATTTAAACCCAAATAATAATGGTATATCACATTAACCTTTAAGTCCTTGGGTTAATGTGATATCCATTATTATTTGGATGGATGATCAATATTGGTACTAGTTGCTAACATTGCTTATAAAATCATATTATCATGTTTCTTAATATGTTTCGAGGATGAATATTTGTAAGGAGGGTGGCATGGTAGCGTACCTAGGAATAGATATTTGGGTATATATTATATTGTATAAGGGTTGGCATGGGCCACACATAACCCAAGGTTGATTGTATTATAATATAATATAATATTATATCAGTAGTAGGCTCCCCAAAGTAGAATAAGAAGATGGATATATAAAGAAGAGATATTTATCATTGTAATCATCATTGGAGAATAATATTATGTAATCGTCGTTGCCCACGAAGTGGCTTATGGGACTTTGCCCTCCTTAAGTGGCCTCTCATCTTGGGAGAACTTGTGGAGTGATTTCTTCATTAAGGAGTATTATTGGTATTTCCCTACCTTAAGGTTATTATCTATATAACTCTCATTTGTGGATTGTTATTGTGGATAATGTATTGTAGATGAATGATTTGATATTTCTGCATATTGGTGAATGGTTTATGTTAATGCTAATAAAGTTATGAAATAGTAGTTTAACCATTGTTGTTAGGGTTAAATACATCAATTCATGACCTTAATATTACAAAAAGATTACATAACACATGTTCATAGGTTTAGATAAAAACTACATTACATATTGTTAGCCTTGATCAATAAGATCATATTAAATATATTCCAACACTTAGTGGTGTGATTTTCTGCCATATATATCGAAGAGAGATTTGTTACTGATGCAAAATCATCTAATTGATTATAGGTAGGGTAGCTTCCAACTGTATGTAATTGCCTTATTTTACATATAAATGAGGAAGAGAATGGAGAAATGGGGCACACATAAGAATAAGAGAAAAGGAATGGTAAGCCTAGAAGGAGGATAGGAAAGAAGGGATAGAAACATAAAAAGGGCTTGCGTGTATGTTTCTAAGAGTAGGGATGATATTTTTGTGTAGTCTATGGTCATAAATAGTAAAAAATTATATTCCACTCCTATTTATTTTCTACATGGTGAATACATTGTGCTATTAAAATTTTACGTTGTATATGCATGCATTATGCAAGTTTCAAGTATAGTTATGGGAGAAGACCAAGAAGCAATGGTTGTTCTAGGTCTTTGACTAGATATCACAATTTAGAAAGGCTACATAAGTTCTTATCACCCTTGAGATCACCATTCTAATAAAGAAATATTGTTTAAAGGAGTATGGTCATTCAAGTGAGAGAATATTGTTGAATGCAAGTGAAAGTGTCATTCAAGTGGAAGTTACATCATGCCATCATGCCAGTTGTTGTTGCTTGGAACATCATCATTTGTGTTCCATATTGGAAGTATTTTCTTGGTAAGAATGTGCTAACCTAGAGGTGTTGCCATTATTTAACATCAGCATGTCATTTTTTACGCTTTCCATCATGGGGTATTGTCTATTAAATTTTGATGTAATGATCATAGGAAGATAACAATCACAAGATGTAGAATAATATAAAAGAAAGTAAATCTGCTAGAATACTGAGATATGCAATAAAAAAAATGATATAAATGATTACAATGTAGCTATGGAGGAAATAAGCACTTCATTAATAAAGTTATTGAACTACATTGTATCCATCACCACTAGATGGTGATCCACACAAAACTATACTAACCTCTAAGCTATTGTATCCCCAAATGTCTCTGTATGTCTATATATCTATCTGTACGAGGCCTCTCTTATATATGAAAATCCTTACCCAACACTCTACCTAGCTATGAAAGGGACAACTTGCACATATACAACTTGCACATTGACACTTGTACATTTATTACATTACATGAAGTAACTAGATAACTTCATCCTAAAGTAATCTAATGTCCTAAGTATATACCTTGGAAGATACATTTACATGATCCAAATGATGTAATAGACTCTATTTCTAACACCCCCCTATATTACATTATTTGGGTATTGAAGACTTTAGTCTTCAATATGGATCTTCTTCTTCTTCATATTGAGTTGTGTACTCTTCCTCTACATTCTTTGTAACCTATTCAAGTAAATAGTTAGAGTATTTGTAGTATGTCATATTTTATGATAAATCTTTCACCCCATATCCCTTTGCGGGTTATTCCAGTTCTTCAATTTATTCTATCCTATGAACCAGGTGATCTTTCTAATTTCTCTTCTAATATTCTAGTTGAGGATAATTGGATGGTCTCTAAAATTGCTGCTATCAAGAGTTCCTTTGGTATTGTCGATGCTAGAATTGATTCTCATTATTCATCTGATTCCCTTGGTTCCAGTTTTTGGGTTTGTATATGCAATAACTGGTACTATGACCTTTCTTTTTGCATATCTGAAAGTACCATATTTTTCGTCCTCTTGTTGATGAAGCAATGTTTCCCTGTGGATTATATTTTGATGCCAATGCAGTGTTAGTCATTTCATCTATCATAGTTTTTTCTACTTTATATTATTGAAGTATATTGATTAGGTCATCAAACTAAGTATCTTTACTTAATATCTATAAATATGTTCCCAAATTCTTATAGCTTTATGGAAATGCTCTCATGGTTACTTGAGTGAGAAGTTAATCCTTAACTATTTCTCCTAAGGTCAATAATTTTCCTTTAATATCTGCTACCTTCCTTAGGAACAGTTCTATGCTTTCTCCACTATTCATTTTTAGTGAGTGAAGTTGAGTTTGGAGATGAAGAATAGTTGCCTTATTCTTTCCTTCAAATATTTTCTCTAGGCTTGTCCATGCATATAAATATGTTGTTGTTGAACTGATATAAGGTTGAATCTCATCAGTGATAACAAAATTTATTATCATTAGAGATTTTGAATCATTTTCTTCAAAATTTAGAATTTCAGTTTCACCTGTGGCTGGTCTCTGTGTTTTCCCTTTGACAACATCCCAAAGTTTTTCACATACCAAGATTTCTTTCACTTTATTTTTCCAAGAGAAATAATTTAGACCCTTGAGGAGTTGAGATTCTGCTAGGAAGAATTTGTTTGATGCCATTTAAATATTCCTAATATCAAATACTAGATTTGTAGGCTTCCTTATGTCTCCCTAATGTTATTGGAGTATGATATAGTGCTTTTGTAAGATAAAGTTCAATTTAAATGGTTGATTTTGCACAGTTTTGTAAAGATCAAAAATCAACTTTTCTAACATCTTATTACTCCTAATTGAACTAAGCATTTCTTTATTTTTGAAGAGGTTTTAATGTTGGATTCCTTTTGTCCCTATTGAGAAATTTTAAGACAAGAAAAATATATAAATTTCCAACCTTTGAAAAATATTTATTAAACCTCTTTAAATATCCCTTTATGGTTGATTTTAATAGTTTTATAATTTCCAATTCCTAGTTTGATGTTGTATTCCTATACCTCCCAAATTTGGAAAATTAGAAAAAATAATATTTGCAAGAAAATAAATATTAGAAATAATCCTTATAACTCCAATATTATCTATTGAGAATATTTATTAAAGTATGCTTGCTTAATGAAATTCTAATGCAGAATATTCCAATAATATTTCCTTATACCTTCAAAGAACCTTAGATTTTAGTGCAAGCAAATAATAAATCAACCCTTACCTTATAATCTTCAATGTTGGTGGATTTGTGTTATTTGGAATGTAGCTCTCATGAGAGTCAAAGTCTCTTCTGACCTACACAATCTTCTCTCTCAAATGGTACTCCTTCTCAACCTTGAAATGCATCGTCTCCCTCTAAATTTAGGTGCTTGCTTTATGACAGTGCTTTAAATACACTTCTTACACCTTTGAATGGTGTATGGCTGGAAAAATGTCTTCAATTTCCAAATAATCTATGTATTTCCTCTGCTATGCTACGTATTACCTTCTACTATCTTTAAGATGAGCTAGGTATTACCTTCTGCTATCTTTCAAATGAGGTACGTATTACATTTTGCTATATTGTTTGACCTATTTGGAACCTTAAATAGGATGACCTGCTTGCACTTTATGACAAGTGTCATTTGAAACATTTGTATAGATGCCTTCAACGTAAACCTTGCAATGATGAGGTTTTTAACTCCTTCCAAGTGTGTGTAACACCTTCTAGGCAGATGTAATGTCTTTCAAGCATGTGTAACATCTTAGTAGTGAGTGCTTGATTCTTCATGTACATCAAAGAGTATAGAGCATCTATGCCAAGTGGTGCTTGAGGCTAATGCATGCAAGCCTCGCTTGTAACATTTCTTGGAGCCTTTATCTTACCTTCTACATAAAATTACCTTATTTCTTAAAATACAAGCAATCTCCCAACATCTTTGGCTACTTCTTCGTGTTGGTTCTTTGATATTAGGTGCTCCTCCACGGTGGTCCTATGGTAGCTCCTCGTATTCTTCAATGGTAGATGCTCTCCTTGGACATACCATGTCCTTTTCCTTTGATGCTGGTTTATTTTCACAATAGTTGAATGCTCCCTTTTGCTTTGATTTTGGTAATGCTCTTTTTACATAGGTGATTTCTTCATTGTAGGTTTTCCTTCTATGTAATATTTGGTTGATTTTTTCTCCTTGTTATGCTACCAATGCTGCAAGTGATACGTACTCTTCTAGGGTTGAATTTGAATATTGAAAATCGATGTTTGTAAACACCTTGACTTTTTGGATGTAGGGGCACTTCAGTGGCTCCTTTCTTTTGTTGGATAAAATGTCCTTGCTATCCCTTGTAGATAATACTTTTGTATTTCCAAAAGAACAAAAGTGATGCTTCTATATTATATAGATTTTGCACCAAAAGAAGAGTAATTTTTCTCTCTTTCTTGGATGATATATGATCTAAGTTAATGTTGATTTTGAATAGGATTTTTTGCTTTCTACACTGAAATGAACCCCTTACAATTTCCTTGAATCTTGAGACTTCTAATGTCTTGATTTGAGGTTTCCTTCAAGGATTTCATTGGTGGTTTTGTTATTCACCTTTTGCTTCCAATTATGGCTTCTATAGGCCACAAAAGTGCTACATATTTTGTGCTAATTTTTATGCTTTCAACAACATAAACTAATTGAGATAACTAGTTAAAAAATCAACTAGTATAGTGCTTAACAATGCACCTTTTTAATGGTAACAATAATCTCACCTTATTACTCCACTAATATCTTAAAAATGCACTTAAAATTTTTACTACAACATGCATATTTCACTACAAACGCAGTTGTAGGATCAAGTCTTCTTTTTCTTTTTCAAAGTAGAAGATAGGTAGTTGATAGATAAATCTAAAATCTAATCAACCCCTAATGTGTAAATGAACCCTTTATTTTTGCACTTTTGAATACTATAATTTTGCTTTCCTTTATTGCAACTTTAAACTAAATGAGGTGCTCCAATGAATCTGATATGTAATCCAATTAATGAGAAATATAACACCAGTAGTTGCATATCTTTTTTAAAATATTCTATAGATATTTTACCGCTTCTATAAAGGATGTAGATCTTGGTGTCTAATATCACCAAGTTGTTGCTTTGAGTAGGATCTTGCAGCTTCTTTTAAACTGTCTTGAACAACTCCTTCACTAAAAATATGGTCTCAAACTTTATTTTATGATCCTAAGATTTGATGGCTTGTCGTCCTCTTGTGTTCCTCTCCTTCTACTATAGATTTGGATAAGTCTTTGTATTTGAAGTGGTTCCTTCTTGCTGTGAGAAGTAATATTCAAATATCCAAGATTTGGTGAGATTCTTCTATCTTCAAGTCTCCTTTTCAAGTTTTAACTTAAGTAGGATCTTCTTCTCGAGATTATAAATGTATTGAGGTATTTTACTGGATTCTTATTTTGGTATTTGGCACTCCTTACCAGATTCTTATTCATTGATTAGGCTCTCCTTGATAAATTCTCCTTCTCTTGGGCTTGTTGTTGGATGGCAAAAATTGTCCCAAGTCCTTCACAATCAGGAGCTTCTCCTTGGTAGTGAATTTCTCCAGTGAGTTCTCCTTTGATGATTTCTTCAATGAGGCTCTCATAAATTTTTACTAGATGCTTGATGAGACCTTTACAATGTATTTGATCTTGTAGCTTCTACTGGTCTTCCCTTGAGATCTCTTCAATATTTTGCTCCTATAAGTGTTGGTAGTGTGATCTACTCCTAGGTCTCTGATTTTGTTGCTTCTAGATTTGAGTAGTACTCTCCTAGTCCTTCTTATTCCAATTCTATAAGTCCTTCAATGAGATCTTATCCTGATCTCTTTTGCTTCAAGTGCTAAATTGATTCTAAAGAAGATACTCTTCCTAACTTTCTTGTAGGAAGTTTCTCAACTCACTGAATCTTCTTTCCCTGTAGCAAAAATATTAGTATTAAAATATTAATCTACTTCTAAATTAGATATTCCTTTCAAATTCTTTTTTCAGGATCAAGGCTTCTATGGCATTTTCAATATCAAGGCTTCTGTGGCCTTTTCAGTAGCAAGGTTTTTATGGCCTTTTCAGTATCAAGGCTTCCGTGGCCTTTTCAATATCAAGGCTTCTATGGCATTTTCAATGTCAATATTTTTGTGGCTTCTGCTTCAAGGTTTTCATGACCTTTTATTCAAGGCTACTATGGCATTTTTGTATCAAGGCTTCTATGGCCTGTTCTTAAAGGCTACTATCAATTTTTTGTATCAAGGCTTCTATGGCTTGTTCTTCAAGGCTACTATGGCATTTTTGTATCAAGGCTTATATGACCTATTATTTAAGGCTACTATGGTCTTTTTGTATCAAGGCATATATGGCATGTTCTTCAAGGCTATTATGACCATTTTGTATCAAGTATCTTATGGCTTGTTCTTCAACTATGAATTTCCTCAATCTAGCAATGAATATCTTCAATCTCCTAACTTCACCAAGGATTTTCTCCAGAAGTCTTCTTTTGCAGTGTTTTTCTCTTGCACAAGAAACTAATATTTGCACTATGAGGGCACATCGACCTTTGGGCAACGAAGTTGGAGTCTCCTGGCTTCTTGTTGTAGGAGTACCAATCCTCTAAGAATTAATTATCTACAACAAAAGAAACTTTGGGCAATAATTAGCAAGTTCCAGATATCCTGGATCTTCACTAGAATATTTTTCAATCTAGTGCAATGAATACTGAGTCTTGGTCTTCATGAGTTTTTCTTGTAACTCTATGGAAATACTCTAGTATGTGCAGTCTATGTTTTTTCTAGAACTGATATTTCTTTTAGTACTCACTTGTGACTCTCCCTTATCCTACCACCTATATTCTTCTAAGAGATTTTGACAGTTTTTGGTCTAGCAGTGCATCAGTTTATCAAAATACTCAAGCTCAATGATAATGATGGCTTCCCTATTGATCTACTCATACTAGATCTATTGTAGCTCTGATACCACTGTTAGATTTTGATGTAATGACCATAGAAATATAATAATCATGAGATGCAAAATAATATAAAATAAATTAAATTTGCTAGAAGACTGAGATATGCAATAAAAAAAAATAATATAAATGATTACAATGTAGCTATGGAGTAAATGAGCACCCCATTAATAAAGCTACTAAACTGCATTGTATCCATCATCACTAGATGGTGATCCACATAGAACTGTACTAACCTATAAGATTTCGTATCCTCGACTCTCTTTGTATGTCCATATATCTATCTATATGAGGCCTCTCTTATATAGGTAAAATAGAAGCCTTGGCCAACATTCTAACTAGCTATGAAAGGGATAACTTGCACATATACAACTTGCACATTGAAACTTGGGCATTTATTACATTGCATGAAGTAACTAGATAACTTCCCCCTAAAGTAATCTAATATCTTAGATATGTACCTTGGAAGATATATTTACATGACCCAAATGATGTAATAGACTCTATTTCTAATATTGTCTTATTTTGGTAATGACATCTTGTGCAAATTTACCATCTTGAGACATTTTCATCTTGTGCAAAGTTATCATGTTCAAAAATTGTCGTCTCAAAGAAGTGTTGTCTTGAGCATTATCATCTTGTACATGATGTCATTTCATAGGATTTTTTTCATAAGATATTTTCTTGTCATATTGTAGTGTTTCTATATTAAGACCTTATCTTATGTCGACGTGTTAGTGACTAGTTATAAAACTATTGTAAGAGGTTGATTTTGATAGTTAACTACTTGCAAAGGTCATATTTTAGTATATTCCTTTAACCTATCTACATCATTTGGTATCAAATCCAAAAACATAAATTTAGAGAAATTTCATAATGGGGAAGAGGAATATTGTGTGGTTTGGAACCCTAACCAACGAATAAAGCTAAAATTTTAAGAGGAATCATCGCCAGGCTAGATGCAATTAAGATTACCAAAAGGATAGGCATTCATCTTGAAGATATTAATGATAGTGATGAAGAACACAAGGTTATACTGAGTGGGGGGTGAACAGTATAAGACCACTTTTTCATTTTTCTTTCTCAAACAATATTATCCAATATATCAATGGCAATATCAACAATAATAATCAAAGCAATGCACAAATCACCACACACAATAGAGACACCAATTTAACGTGGTTCACCCAATGTGGGCTACTCCACGGAGAAAATATTTCACTAAAATTTTCTCAACAAATCTCTTGGGAATCCTTCCCTATTACAATGTTTATGGACCTCTATCCAAAGGAGACACCAATCCCCTAATCAAGTTTATGGATACCTATCCATAGGAGACACCAATCCCCTTTGTTGGTTCATGGGCACCAACCCACAGGAGACACCAATCCCCTCTGTTGGTTCATGGATCTCTATCCATAGGAGAACTCCTTCTCCTCTACTCTGGTTGGTGATCCTCTAGAAGACTACTGCCTCCACTGCACTGGCTTGTGGATCTCTCTCCACTGAAGACCTTTATCCTCACTCATAAGACCTCTATCCTCACTACCCTAGCTAATGGATCTCTATCCACTTGAGACTACTATCCTCTACTCTGTCACCTCCAAAGCTTACTCTCAGCTCTGCTCAATATCTATCTCAAATATGCACTAAACACAATCCTTCGATCTAGCACAAATCTGCTCACAATTATATCTCTGGTCTGGCACAAATATATCCTCAAATATGCACCAAACTCTATCCTCAAGCCTTAACACAAAGCTTGATCTAATCACAAATCAACTCTACTAGATCTGCCCCAAACCTTAACTCAAGGTTTGAACAAATAAATCAATCAACTCTGTATTCTCAAAGACTTACCTCAAATCTATCTACAAGTCCTCTCAAGAACTTTTCCAATCTGCTCAACAAGTCTTCACCAAGACTTACCTCAAATATTCTCAACAAGTCCTCACTAGAACTTGTCCAATCTACTCAACAAGTCTTCACCAAGACTTACCTCAAATCTATTCAACAAGTCCTCACTAGAACTTGTCCAATATTCTCAACAAGTCTTCACTAAGACTTACCTCAAATCCTCAACAAGTCCTCACTAGAACTTGTCCAATATGCTCAACATGTCTTCACCAAGACTTACCTCAAATCTGCTCAACAAGTCCTCACTAGAACTTGTCCAATATTCTCAACAAGTCTTCACCAAGACTTACCTCAAATCTGCTCAAAAGTCTTCACCAAGACTTACCTCAATTTTCTCAACAAGTCCTCACTAGAACTTGTCCAATCTGATTGTAAGCTTCCACAAAATCTCACACAAATCTGTCCTTAAGATTTCACAAAAGCTTCCTCAATTCTGTCCTTAAGTCCCCTCTAGGACTTACTCAAATCTGCTCACAAGCTTTCACAAAAGCTTATTCAAATCAATTGCAAAACTTGCATACACAACTCAACTTAACCTCTTTCAGAAAACCTCTTCAATCACACAAACAAGTTTCACTCAGAATCTTGTTTAACTTATAGAAACATATAGAGAATGGTTAGAGACTCAATATGTTTCACACTCACAATATTCTCAATCACATTCAATCTCTCTTTCAAATCAATTTAGAATAAAGAACAATTTGTTTCACAGAACTTGAACTATCACTCCAACACTTTCAATCAATAATGCTCATCAAATTCAACCAACCATTCACTCAATGAAACAAATCTTGCTTACAAACCCTAAATAAGTGTTTCACAATGCTTCCAACAACTCATACTATGGAACTCAAACCTTGACTCAAGATGATTCCAAAATCACATAACAATGATACTCATGTTCTTTCACAAACCCTAACTCAAGATAGTTCTCAACTTCACATAACAATGATACTCATGATATTTCACAAACCCTAGTTCAAGATAGTTCTCAATTTCACATAACAATGATACTCATGATCTTTCACAAACCCTAGTTCAAGATAGTTCTCAATTTCACACTCAAATGATCTCATGAACATTCACCAATCATGCATATGAAAAAGTCACTCAAACATTTCCAACAATCCTTTTCACTCCAACTTGCACTTCACAACATTCAACAAAACAATATTTCACTCACAAGGATGATATGCCCATACCTTTTGTTTTGATGAAGATTTGACCTCAAAACTTGTCTCAATCACAATCAACCTCTTTGCCAATCTCAAAGGTTAGATAACAAAAATCCTTCTCAAAATATTCACTCAATTATTTCCCTCAAAATTATTTCACCATACAGAAATATTAAATCTCAAGTACACCTTATAATATCCAAACTTTAAAAATAATTAGCAAAGATTCAATTAATTCACTTTCACAATAAATTCCTTTATGCACCTTATTTCTCCTCTCAAAATAATTAACACAATATAGCTTTATTTCAAAACACAAAATATAATATTCCTTGCATACCTTATCACTCCTACTTTATAAATTCTAACCACCAAAATCAAAATAAAATATTTTAATTTTATTATCCCTTATATCTCCCTCAACAACTCACAAACCACCTTTTAATTTCCACACTATGCAATTTTTGAATTATCAAAACCTTGGCAAATTAAAAATGTGAGAAGCATACCTTAATTTTATTCTGCCCAACAAAATGACCTTGGTAAAGTTCGAACACATGACCTCACCTTACCAAGTGCCCTAACACCAAGCACGTCCACCAACTGGGCTACGTGCCCTCATAAAATCAAAAGGGTGCATGATTCCCTTTTGTCTTATCTCTTCTCTGACTCGATGTAAACAAAACAAGCCTTCCCCCTTTGCAAAAGTTGATCGCGTGGATTGAACCCACGATCTCACACTCGAGAATGTCCTAACGTAGCCCTCGGATGCCACTTGCACTACCAAGCGCCTTGAAACTTGGTTGGCGCTCCCCTTCTCTTTATTGCCATGTCTGCCCTCTAAACCTCAACACACATGAATCTTCTTCTCCTTTAATGAACGCAGCGCACAATTTTTAGACTTTGGGCATTTACAATTTGCATTGATAATTTTTGATAAAACAAACTTGCCCCCTTTTATACCATATGCCACATTGTCCAACACGTCGACGAACTTAGGAAATTCAAATTTAATTATTTAAACTTTTGGCACCTTAATTAATTATTTAAATTTAAATTTTAACCTATGGTTAAAATATTTAAATTTAAATAAATTAAACCATAGTCTTCAAAATCTGCCAAATGGGTCTTTTGGAGGATTTAAAATTTGATAACTCCTTGGCCCTCTTTTTTCTTCAAACCAACCTATAACCTAAAATATTATAATATTATTATTTCCTTATTATTTCCTTTTAAACTGCTTCTCCTTCCTTGGGTCTTTAATAGTTTTGGTTTTTAGGCATATAATATTTAAAATAAATATTATATCCTATTCCTTTGAACCTCTTCCTTGCCTTTTGGAAAAACCACTTGATGACATTAATGATGATGAAACTTGGACATCAACCTCTTGACATCAATGACAACAAAACTTGCTCATATTTCCAACAATCTCCCCCTTTGTCATTGATGGCAACCCATTTTCCTTTTACCATTTCCTTTACCTCTTTCAGTTATGCTCCCCTTGACTGAATGCTCTCCCCTAACTCAAATCTCTCCCCCTTTGACATCAATGGCAAAGGGCCACCTTTGGGGCTTGGGGCTAAATATGAGACTCTTAGCTTAGCCCCTCCCCCACCTCCTCTCTTGAGGTGGTTAATTTTGGGGTGGGAGTATCTCTACTCCCAGCATACACTGATCTTTACCTTTGTCCACCTTCTTCCTCAACTGATCCTTCTGATTCCTCTGAATGTTCCTATTCCTGCTTGTCTCTGGAAATTCTGCTCTACACCACTTAGCCATATGCCCAACATTATTGCACTTATAACACTTAATGTTGTGGTTCCTTGAAGGTGCAAATATCTTGAAGTTCCTCCTGGTGAAGCCATATCCATTCCTATCATGAACCCTACAATTAACTACCTTATGACCAAACTGATTACAAGAGTAGCAATACCCTTGAAAGAGATGCCTATTTCTAAAATTTCCATATTCTTGTATTTCATGTGTCCTGCACTGTGTAGCCTTGTGCCCAAACCTATGACATGAGAAGCATTGTCCATTGAAGAAACCTTGCCTTGACCCCATTGGTCTCTTAGTCTCTTCTACCCTGTGTTGTTTCTTGTTCCATCTGTTCCTCATTTGTGCATTGTTCCTTTCCTTGTTGAACTTTCTATTGTCCAACTTATCCTCAGAAGTCTCACTCTCTCTTACACTCTCTTCTTCTGAAGCTTCTTCTTCTTTGGAGCTTGAGATTGACTCCTCTCCTTGTTCTCTTTGTACCTATTCAAAACCAAGTCCTGTCTTGTTTGATGAAGATCTTTGTACCTTGATAATCTTATCCAAGGTCTTTGAGCTTCTCCCAAACCTGTGTAGCTTATTTTTAGACTCTTTTACTTCCTTCCTTAATGAAGCTACCTCATGCTCTAATCTTTCACATTCTAAAACCTTTGCCTCTAACCTCTCTTTAAATCTCCTTGTCTTAGCTATTGAGTTGGTTAGATCTTCTATAAGCTTTCCTTTCTCTTCATCACATTCTTGAAATTGAAGCTTGAGTTTTGAGTTCTACTTTCTTACCTTCCTTAATTCCTCAAGGATAGAGATAAGCTCACCCTCAAGATCAACTTCTCCTTCCTCTACTGATTCTCTCCCTACCTTTTTATCATCAAGATCATCTTCATTCCTTTCTGATTTATCTTCAATAGGAGCACTTCCTTCTTCTTCTATTGCCATAAGTAGACTTTCTTCTTCTGGACCTTCAAGAGCATCTTCATATTCATCTTCACTGAAACTGAATCCATTCCTTGTACAACTATCTTCAAGATGACCAAAGTTACCACACCTAAAACACTTGAGAATTATTGGTGCCCTTTTTCTAACATCTTCTTTTTCTACTTCTAGAAATATAATTTCTTCTTCTTCATTATCTGAGGACCTTTCATCACTATCACTTGAACTCTTACTTGCCTTATCTGCATAAAAACTCTTCTTATGCCTTTGGAAAAACTTATTTCCTTGCTTGCCTTGTCCATCCCTACTTTTCTTTTGGTACTTGTGTTTTCCTGTTTCCCTGTTCTTATGATCCTATTTTTCATCATCATTGCTACTTCCAGCTTCTGGACAATCAGATGCATAGTGACCATATTTACCACAATTAAAACACCTAACTAATTTTATACCTTTATACTTTCTTGAGTCCTTGTTCCTTCTGCCATAGTTTGCTTCTTCATCATTGGATAACTCATTACTTGAATCTGACTTCTTACCCTTTGACTTCTTTGTAACTTTGAAGGTTGCTTCTTTCTAGGGGATAGACTCCTCTTTAATTCTCATCTCAAAAGTTGTGAGAATTCCATGTAACTCATCCCTTGTCAAAAATTCAATATCTTTTGACTCTTCTATGGCTGAAATATTTTCACTATACCTCTTAGGGAGTGACCTTAAAATCTTGTGACAAACATCTATTTCTTCAACTCTAAACCCAAGTCCTTGCATGGAGTTAACAACCTCATCCACACGAAGTAGGTATGTAGCAATGTTTTCCTCATCCTTCATCTTTAGGTCTTCAAATATTTTCTTGTGATTTAGCAACTTTGCCATCTTGACCTTTTTGTCTCCCTCATATATACCTTTCAGCTTATCCCAAATATCTTTTGTTGATGTGCAATGCATAACTTTTACAAACTCTATTTCATGCAAACCATTTAAAATTCCATTCATTGCCTTTGAATTATTCAGTTGTAGGAGCTTACCATATTTATCTATAGGTGGAGTAGCTGGCGGTATGTATCCATCCTCAACTGCTTGCCATATATCATTTCCTAGTGCCATTAGGAAAATATTCATTCTCACACTCCAAAATGCATAATTATTCCCATCGAACAATGGTGCCTTATTCCCTAAAGATCCACTCTGAGAATCCATTTGTGTTCTTGTAAGATTTTCCTTCAAGCTTTTAAACTCTTTCGAAGGAACCTGCTCTGATACCAATTGAAGAACACAAGATTATACTGAGAGGGGGGTGAATAGTATAAGACCACTTTTTACTTTTTCTTTCTCAAATAATATTATCCAATATATCAATGGTAATATCAATAATAGTAATCAAAGCAATGCATAAATCACCACACACAATAGAGACACCAATTTAACGTGGTTCACCCAATGTGGGCTACTCCACGAAGAAAATATTTCACTAAAATTTTCTCAACAAATATCTTGGGAATCCTTCCCTATTACAATATTTATGGACCTCTATCCAAAGGAGACACCAATCCCCTAATCAAGTTTATGGATACCTATCCATAGGAGACACCAATCCCCTTTGTTGGTTTATGGGCACCAACCCACAGGAGACACCAATCCCTTTCTTGTTCATGGATCTCTATCCATAAGAGAACTCCTTCTCCTCTACTCTTGTTGGTGATCCTCTAGAAGACTACTACCTCCACTACATTGGCTTGTGGATCTCTCCACTGAAGACCATTGTCCTCACTTATAATACCTACTAATGGATCTCTATCCACTAGAGACTACTATCCTCTACTCTATCACCTCCAAATATTTCTCTCAGCTCTACTCAATATCTATCTCAAATCTACACTAAACATTATCCTTCGATCTAGCATAAATATGCTCATAAGTCTATCTCTGGTCTAGCACAAATCTATCCTTAAATATGCACCAAAATCTATCCTCAATTCTGTCCTCAAGCCTTAACACAAAGCTTGATCTAATCATAAATCAACTCTTCTAGATCTACCCCAAACCTTAACTCAATGTTTGAACAAATCAATAAATCAACTATAGTCTTCTCAAATACTTACCTCAAATATATCTACAAGTCCTCTCAAGAACTTGTCCAATCTTCTCAACAAGTCTTCACCAATACTTACCTCAAATCTGCTCAACAAGTCCTCACTAGAACTTGTCCAATCTTCTCAACAAGTCTTCACCAAGACTTACCTCAAATATTAATAAGTCCTCTCTAGAACTTGTCAAATCTTCTCAACAAGTCTTCACCAAGACTTACCTCAAATTTGCTCAACAAGTCCTCACTAGAACTTGTCCAATCTGCTCAACAAGTCTTCACCAAGACTTACCTTAAATCTACTCAACAAGTCCTCACTAGAACTTGTCCAATCTTCTCAACAAGTCTTCACCAAGACTTACCTCAAAATTTTCAACAAGTCTTCACCAAGACTTACCTCAATTCTGCTCAACAAGTCTTCACTAGAACTTGTCTAATCTGATTGTAAGCTTCCACAAAATCTCACACAAATCTATCCTTAAGCTTTCACAAAATCTTCCTCAATTCTTTCCTTAAGTCCACTCTAGGACTTACTCAAATCTGCTCACAAGATTTCACAAAATCTTATTCAAATCAATTGCAAAACTTGCATACACAACTCAACTTAACCTCTTTCAGAAAACCTCTTCAATCACACAAACAAGTTTCACTCAGAATCTTGTTTAACTTACAGAAACATATAGAGAATGGTTAGAGACTCAATATGTTTCACACTCACAATACTCTCAATCACATTCAATCTCTCTTTCAAATCAATTTAGAATAAAGAACAATTTGTTTCATAGAACTTGAACTATCACTCCAATACTTTCAATCAATAATGCTCATCAACTTCAACCAACCATTCACTCAATGAAACAAATCTTGCTTACAAACCCTAAACAAGTGTTTCACAATACTTCCAACAACTCACACAATGGAACTCAAACCTTGACTCAAGATGATTCCAAAATCACATAACAATGATACTCATGTTCTTTCACAAACCCTAACTCAAGATAGTTCTCAACTTCACATAACAATGATACTCATGATCTTTCACAAACCCTAGTTCAAGATAGTTCTCAATTTCACATAACAATGATACTCATGATCTTTCACAAACCCTAGTTCAAGATAATTCTCAATTTCACACTCAAATGATACTCATGAACATTCACCAATCATGCATATGAAAAAGTCACTCAAACATTTCCAACAATCCTTTTCACTCCAACTTGCACTTCACAACATTCAACAAAATAATATTTCACTCACAAGGATGATATGCCCATACCTTTTGTTTTGATGAAGATTTGACCTCAAAACCTGTCTCAATCACAATCAACCTCTTTGCCAATCTCAAAGGTTAGATAACAAAAATCCTTCTCAAAATCTTCACTCAATTATTTCCCTCAAAATTATTTCACCATACAGAAATATTAAATCTCAAGTACACCTTATAATATCCAAACTTAAAAAATAATTAGCAAAGATTCAATTAATTCACTTTCACAATAAATTCCTTTATGCACCTTATTTCTCCTCTCAAAATAATTAACACAATATAGCTTTATTTCAAAACATAAAATATAATATTCCTTGCATACCTTATCACTCCTACTTTATAAATTCTAACCACCAAAATCAAAATAAAATATTTTAATTTTATTATCCCTTATATCTCCCTCAACAACTCACAAACCACCTTTTAATTTCCACACTATGCAATTTCTGAATTATCAAAACCTTGGCAAATTAAAATGTGAGAAGCATACCTTAATTTTATTCTGCCCAACAAAATGACCACGGTGAAGTTCGAACACACGACCTCACCTTACCAAGCGCCCTAACACCAAGCACATCCACCAACTGGGCTACGTGCCCTCACGAAATCAAAAGGGCGCATGATTCCCTTTTGTCTTATCTCTTCTCCGACTCGATGCAAACAAAACAAGCCTTCCCCCTTTGCAAAAGTCGATCGCGTGGATCGAACCCATGATCTCGTGCTCATAAACGTCCTAACGCAGCCCTCGATTGCCACTTGCGCTACCAAGCACCTTGAAACTTGGTTGGCACTCCCCTTCTCTTTATTGCCATGTCTGTCCTCTAAACCTTAACACGTGAATCTTCTTCTTTAATGAACGCAACACACGATTTTTAGACTTTGGGTATTTACAATTCGTACAGATATTTTTTGATACAATAAACTTGCCCCCTTTTATACCATATGCCACATTGTCCAACACGTCAACGAACTTAGGAAATTCAAATTTAATTGAATTTAATTATTTAAAATTTTGGTGCCTTAATTAATTATTTAAATTTAAATTTTAACCTATGGTTAAAATATTTAAATTTAAATAAATTAAACCATAGTCTTCAAAATCTGCCAAATGGGTCTTTTGGAGGATTTAAAATTTGATAACTCCTTGGCCCTCTTTTTTCTTCAAACCAACCTGTAACCCGAAATATTATAATATTATTATTTCCTTTTTATCCATCCTTGGGATTTCCTTTTAAACTGCTTCTCCTTCCTTGGGTCTTTAATCTATTTAGGCTTTTTAGGCATATAATATTTAAAATAAATATTATATCCTATTCCTTTGAACCTCTTCCTTGCCTTGTGGAAAAACCACTTGATGACATTAATGATGACGAAACTTGGACATCAACCTCTTGACATCAATGACAACAAAACTTTCTCATATTTCCAACAAGTGAAGAGGAGGAAACTGGTCATACTAGCTCAAGATGAATATAAAGAAGAAGAAGTGGAGCAATGATTGATTTAGGTAATATCAAGTATGGGAAGAGAGCCAAAGATGAATATTCTAAATATTTATGGAAGTTTAAATCTGAAAGATTTGATTGACTAGATAATAGACATGGAAATATTCTTCAATAATGAATATATGGAGGATATGAAGTGGGTCAAATTTGCATCATACAATTGAAGGGATATGCTTTTATTTGGTGGGATCATGTCCAAACAAAAAAGCAACAAAAAAGAAGGATAAAATTTGGACTTGGGATAAGTTTGTATCCAACTTAAAATAAAAATTTCTACCTACTGCTGACCAAATTAGATTGTTTAGGAGACCCTAAAACCTCAAGCAAAAGGAGTTAGGAGTAAAATAATATACTGAAGATTTCTATAAATTGACCATAAGAGCCAATCATATTGAATATGATGAAGAGAAGATGGAAAGATACATAAATGGAATAATATTATCCACACAAGATGAAATTGATATGGGTTGAATTATAACATTTGGTTGAAATTGATATCAATATACACTCAAGGTGGAAGAATTGTTGGCTCTTAAGCAACAAAACAATTCTAGAGGAAGAGAACAATCAAATAGTGGTAGAGGGTAGCATATGCAAGAAGGAGAAGCTAGTACTTCTCAAAGTAATTTTAACCAAAGCACTAGATAAAGCAGATATTTCTCTAGAGAAAGAGATCATTATGGTAGAGGAAGGGATAAAGGATTCCATAAAAATTACTTTAGATGTGAAACCATATTGGTAAAGGAAAATAAATTAGGAACCATATTGTACTAATAGATGAAGACATTGTTGCCTCACCCAAGCACACATAGAATCCCTTATGATGAAAAGGGTATCATTAAAACTATCCAAACAGGTGTATTATTTTATTTTATGTAAAGGATTTGGAAAAATAATGATTCATGGGTAATGGTCTCTACAACAAGATATGACATGCATCCATCAGCATGACATCGCACAAAATTGCATCCTTATAAGAACAAATCTAGAAATTTATCATAAATTGTTTGATTATAAAAGTGTGATGTCCATTTTGTAAACATGATACATTGTATGGATTCATATGTTCAATTCTTCTCAAAAGAGGAAAATTTCACATTTCCAGATTCTTGATATCATTTTCATGAGAGATAATCTCACTTAATCAATTACCTTCTAAAACTTGAATTTCACTAAAATTAAGTTCAACACTACAATTGGCTAAATTATCTACCATTGTGTTTCCTTCTCTATAAAAGTGCTAACAATTCCAAGATATTGTTCCATTAATAATTGATGGAAATGAAGAATAATATTGTAATTAAACAAATCTCCACATCAATTTTTAATGATAACATTAATAATAAATTATGAACCTCTTTAATCGAATTACATCTCCATATTTTTTAACAATACTATTTATCCTTGTAATAAATATCAAAGCATTTGCATAGGTGTAAAGAGAATTATGCTTTCACTAGTACCAAAAAAACAAAACATCTACTAGATTTCCTAGTTTCCTTTGGAAGCAACATCAAAATTAAGTTTGATGAACCCATAATGAATCCCAATTCTAGAGGTTTTTATTTATTTTTATCATGGATCAATGCAAATTCCTTTTCACTAACTTTATTGTTGTAGATCAACCCTATCTATCTATATGTATATATAGTAAAATTTGGTAACAAAGAGACTAATACATTTTTCATGTCTAAAAATTTCTTTGATGAACACCATACCTATAAACACTCCACAAGATAAAACAATATAAATACAAATGGTTTAGATATTATTATGATATTTGTTTTTGAAAATTCTATAGCTCCTTTGAAGCCATAAATCCAACAAATAATGGAGACTAATCCTTCGTAGAATGGTTATTGCTTTAATTTTAAAACAACTAATCCAATATTTTATCAAAGCTTCTAACATCAATGAAAAAACCTAATGTATTCTCATGGTCTTAAGAAAACAACATAAATAGTGGAAGTAAAAGGACAATGAAGAAATAGATGATATGATGCTTCTCAATCGTGTCAAACAAAGAACATTTAAAATGTCCATGATATCACATTATTTGCAAATTGCCACTCTTGAATTTTTCTTAGAACTACTAACCAAAAGAATGTTAAGGCTTAGAGGACATGAAATGACCAAACATTCTTCCAAGAAAATCCTTATGAATAGGGGATTGTAGGGAACTTAATTGATCTAAATATTGTATCTAAAATTGATTGATATATTCCAAATTAAATCATCCTTTCATGGAAAATAGATTCTCATTTTAAAATTTTAATCACATTTATAATTTTTTACAAAACTATCCACCATCCATAGTATTAGAAATTTGTATGTGTTATTAAAATATAAACACAAAGGTTGGTGGATTGCTTACATAAATTGATTTGTATATAGCATAAAATTCTTTTTTGAAGGAGTAATTTCAAGGAGGCTCTCATATGATTAGTTATGCTACAAATAAAAAGGAAATATTTATCCTATATATCAAACATATTCCAAAAAATAAATAAAATCTAATAGCATGAATAGAAAGATACGCTGAGAAAGAGATTGAATTATTGGGATGAACCCAACATTGATATTCTCACAATGACACTGAGAAGGGGGGTGAATCAGTGTAGCTATTAAAATTCAAATCTACAACACTTAATGCTGAAGCAAAGAGAACTTAAAAACAGGTAAAGCAATTTTCACAAGAGAGCACACCACAACACACAATGTAACGAAGTTCACCAATTTGGCTACTCCTCAAAAATGACTGCTTGGACTCCAATCCAAATCCAGCCTTTGCAAAAAACCAATTTTACAAACACTTTACCAGCACCCACTGGAAGGAGCACCAACCCTTTTTTTTTCTGCTACAACAGATACGAGCACCAACCCCTAATGCCAAGCACCAACTTGGACTACAATTCTAAATTATCTTAATGACATAAAAATGCCTTCGCTATTTACACGACCCTGATTGGTCTGCAATTAATCAAACTATGCACTCTCTCACGACTCAGCTTATCTCTCTCTTGGTCCTCTTCTAACCCTCTTTACACAGCAATTTCTCACATACGACAACACCCTTATTCTTCACGTAGACCTGCTTTTATATCATATTAGTCTCTATTTTTAACTTCCATATTTACGCATGCAACCCATAACTGTTCCTTTAATATTCTCTTCTGCCACTTGTCAACTATAACGTCTTCTTTATGTAACTCCTTTTGTATTTACAGAGTGGGCATTTTGTTAAACACGTTACATGCAACATATACCTCTACCATGACTGTTCGTCTTCTTTTTTGTGCATGCATGTATTTTTTGATTCTATTTATGTGACTATTCGATTTCTTCTTCTTTGATTGTTCTTAAAATAGCTGCATGCTTTTCTTTTGTAATTGCTCCTATAACTGTCGCATTGACTCCAGTTAACTCTTCTTATTTTGACTGCATGCTTTTCCTCTACAATTGCCCCTTTAATCGTTGTTCTACTTCAGTTAACTGTCAGTGATCATGCTGTTGCGACCTGTCACGAAATCGTGACACTTCTGTCTCTTAATGCTCTTCTCGCCCTTTATCCGTGAAAACTCAACATGTCGCAAAATCATGAAGTTTTCCATCTCCTTGTTCACCTCTTGCCTTGCACCCACGAAAACCAGACATGTCGCAAAATTGTGACACTTTTCGCTTCCTTGCACTTCTCTGCCTTTCGCCCGTGAAAACGAAATATGTCGCAAAATCGTGACACTTTCGCTGCCTTGTGCCTTTTCTATCTTTGGCCCGTGAAAACACATGTCGCGAAATCGCGACACATTCGCTGCCTTGCGCCTTTTTTGTCTTTGGCCCACGAAAACACATGTCACAAAATCGTGACACATTCGCTGCCTTTTGCCTTTTCTATCTTTGGCCCGCAAAAATGGAACATGTTGCGAAATCGTGACACTTTTCCTCCTTGGCGCTTTCTCTTTGAACCTGTCATGAAATCATGACACTTTTTCTCCTTGGAGCTTTCTCTTCAAACCTGTCGCAAAATCACAACACTTTCTCTCCTTGGCACTTTCTCTTCAAACCTGTCGTGAAATCGTGACACTTTCTCTCCTTGGCGCTTTCTCTTCGAACCTATCATGAAATCGTGACACTTTCTCTCCTTGGCGCTTTCTCTTCGAACCTGTTGCAAAATCGTGACACTTTCTCTCCTTGGCGCTTTCTCTTCGATCTTGTCACGAAATCGTGACACTTTCTCTCCTTGGCGCTTTCTCTTCGAACCTGTCACGAAATCGTGACACTTTCTCTCCTTGGCGCTTTCTCTGCGAACCTGTCGCAAAATCGCGACAGTTTTCTTTGCCTGTGCCTTCTCTCCAAACATGTCACGAAATCATGACAGTTTTCTTTGCTTGCGCCTTCTTTCCAAACATGTCGCGAAATCGCGATAGTTTTCTTACTTGCCTTATTTGCTTCCAACATGTGAAATCATGACAGTTTTTCTACTTGCCTTCTTCTCTGACAACATGTCACAAAATCGCAACATTTTTTCAACTTGGCTTCTTTGCCTCCAACATGTCACGAAATCACAATAGTTTTGCCAACATTTTCTCTCTCCTTTGATATTTCATGAAATCATGACAATTTTGATCGTATTTTTTCTCTCCTTCGAGATGTCGTGAAATCGTGACAATTTTGACAACATTTTCTCTCTTCTCCGAGATGTCGCGAAATCGTGACAAAAAACATGTCGCGATATCGCGATAGTTTTCTTACTTGTCTTTTTTTTTGATTTTATGAATCTTGGCCACTTCTGTCTTCTTGGAAATTCACTATACATGTTCTGACTGACCTCTGAACTCCTGTACACTACTTCAACTGCATCAACTGATCTATCTGTTTGTGTTGACAACAATGACAATACTTTTGTTGCACCTTGCTCAACAATCTCCCCCTTTGGAATTGTTGGCAACACTCATGCACTCTCCTGGAATTCTTCTCCCCCTTTGACAATAATACCAAAGGGTTGCTGCAGACTCCCCCTGAGTCTATGCACAACATTCTCAGATACACATTGTTATAGTTAGAAAAAATCATGAATATGAGCAAAACTATAAACATAGGCATAAATGCTCCCCCTGAGAATGTGATCCCAATTGATAGTCAGTTCTTGGAAAATGTGACTACTCCCAACTTACTCCGAAGGTACTCAAAAACTTCCTTTGGCAATGGTTTTGTGAATATATCTGCTATTTGCTCTGTAGTCGAAATAAAATCCAATTTGACCTCACCTTCTACAACTTTATCCTTTAAGAAGTGATACCGAATTGCAATATGTTTGGTTCGAGAATGCATAACCGGATTCTTTGATATGTTTATAGCACTGGTGTTGTCACATTTAACTAAAATTAGCTCTTTGAAGTGAATACCAAGATCTTTCAGGGTTTGTCTCATCCATAATATCTGTGTACAACATGTTGTTGCTGCAATGTATTCTGCCTCTGTTGTGGATAGAGAGACTAATTCTTGTTTCTTGTTGTGCCATGCTACCAACTGTCTCCAAGATAAAATGCTCCTCCACTGGTACTCTTTCTGTCATCAATACATCCTGCCCAATCTGCATCAGAATATGAAATACGAGTGAAGTCCTTACCTTTTGGGTACCATAACCCATACTCCATAGTACCCTTGAGGTACCTAAAAATCCTCTTCACGGCTATCACATGAGTCTCTTTGGGACTAGCCTGAAATATTGCCACCATGCATACTGCCTGTAAGATATCTGGTCTGGTAGCTATCAAATATAGTAGACTTCCAATCATAGATCTGTACATGGTTTGATCTACATCTGGAGATTTGTCATCCTTGCTCAACTTGCAACCTGTTGTCATGGGAGTGCTAACAAGTTTACTGTCCTCCATTGTGAACTTTTTCAACATTTCTTTCACATATTTAACTTGAGAAATAAAAATGCCCTTTTCACTTTGATTGACTTGCAATCCGAGAAAATAAGAAAGTTCACCAATCATAGACATCTCAAATTCTTTCTTCATTTTATTTGCTATGTCACTACAGGACTTATCATTGCTGCTGCCAAAAATGATATCATCTACATAAAAAACAAGGACAATAAGATGGCCATTCTTTGTTTTGACATATAGATTGTTGTCCACCAAACCTTTTTTGAACCCCTGTTGAATCAGATAGTTATCCAGCCTTGCATACCATGCTCTGGGTGCCTGTTTTAAACCATACAAAGCTTTCCTCAACTTGCAAACAAAGTTGGGATTATCACCGAGTTGGAAACCATCTGGCTGCTCAATGTAAACTTCTTCTTCCAGTTTTCCATTCAAAAATGTTGATTTTACGTCCATTTGATATACCTTGAAATTTTTATGAACTGTTAAAGCTAGAAATATTTTGATTGCCTTTAGTCTGGCTACTGGTGCAAAGGTTTCCTCAAAATCAATACCTTCAACCTGTGCATAGCCTTTACAGACTAGTCTTGCTTTATTTTGCTTCAACAACATTTTTGGGCTCAATGTTGGATAATAGAGAGTAGTTCCGTACTACTGCTCTTCTAGTCTGAATACCAACTATTGGGTCCCCAATAATCTGTTCTCTGGGATGATTTTTCTGCCAGTTGCCTATTTTGAATTTTTTGTTTTCTTCTTCTTCTGAGTCAATTCTTAAATCAGCTGGGTCAATTTTTTGATTCTCTTCTGTTTCTATTTCTTCATCTCCTTCAATGACTTCTTCATAAATAGGGTAGTGTTGTGACTATTTCACAACTAGCCCCTAAGCTTGGGGACCCACATTTTTTTGATAAATTTTTGATGTGGTTTTTTTTTGTCTATTAATGTGTTTGTAATTCAAACATTAACTTTTGGGTTAATTCATGTTTAAAAAAATAAATAAACTAAAAAAAAAGGAATAAAAAAAAAAAAATAATAAATAAATTAATAGAACAAAAGAAAGAAAAAAGAAAAAGGGAATAAGTAAAAATAATATATATATATATATATATATATATATATATATATATATATATATATATATATATAAACAAATGAACATAAAATAAAAACAAAAAAAAACAAAAAAATAATAATAAAAATAAAATAGGATTATTTTTAGCTTTTTTGTTTTTTGTTAGTTTTTGATTTTTTCATGTTGGTTTAAGTAAAGTTTAGTTTTTTGTTTTTTTTGCAAGGTATTGCATATGGAAGAAAGGAAGAGAGAAACGAAAAGCCATGGAGGAGAAACGAAAAGTCATGGAGGAGAAAACGAAAAGCCATGGAGAAAAATCTGTAAATACCCATTGAAATGCATGCACAGGGGAGGAACTTTTGGCATGGCCAAATGCGGAAAAATTTGATGTGTAAAAGAGGAATATAATTTGAATGGGAAAGCTTCTTTTTAGAAATTTCAGGCCTTGTTAGCAAGAAAGAATGAGAAATTTTTTGCATGCTCTATTTTAATTGTTTTATCTTTCCCCTTCCAAATTTCAGATTTGTATGTGAAATTTACGCCATGGGATGGGTTATTTCATGTGAATGTTTGCAATTTGGAAATTATTTTAAACCCTAGAAGTCAAGCACTTAGTTTACTTTGATTGTGTGTAGTACAGATCAAATAGGCTAGGTTGCATGTATGAAACTCTCACGTATTCGGTTTTGCAGGACGGGGTGCTATCAAACTGAAGGAGCTTTTGCATTGCTGCATTTCCAGCAATTATTTTGATGCAAAATTTTAATTTTCTGTTTTCAAAAATTTTAATTTTAGAATTTTTTTTCCTATTTTCAGGCATTAAAATAAACATTAAAAAAATTTCAAAATCTAAAAATGATTTCACCATTGCGTAGATTATAATTCAGACTTCAAATACGCACTTTGAAATTTCATTTTCGGAGTTGTTTAGTATTTTTTAAAATTCACCAAATTTGCTGTTTTGTCACAGATTTCAAAAATCCGAAAATAGAAATTTTCCATTTTAAGGTCAAATTTCATTTTTCCAGTTTTGTTTTGCATTCATGAGCCTATGATGACATTCCCTTCATGGAAATTCCAATTTCATTGAAGGAGTGATGTTTTATGGCATTTCCACAAATTTCCATTTTTGGCCTAAAATTACCTTTTCTTCATAAAAATTCCAATTTTACGAAAGGGGGATAATTTGAGTATTATATTGAAGGTCTTTGCCTTAAAGCACTTAATTGTTCATCTTGATGAAAATTTGATTTCATTTAAGAGGGATAAGTTAAAGTGACATTTTGAAGATTCTATTCATCATTGAGGATTTAATGCAAGATAAAATCCATTTGAAAACCATCAAGATTAAAGGAATTAAAGCACTACATCGTGGTCATATGAGGGCCAACTCACATTTGATTTATTTTGGTTCAATGAACAATCACTAAAGTTTCATGGTAAAATAAACCAACATTGCCCCTTGTTTACAATTACTTGCAATCACTAAGGTGTTCCAAGCATTTAAATTGAATATCTTTATTTGAGATTACTAATGCACATATGCAAATTCTAATATAACGGAGACCTTGGAGAAGTTGTTTGTTTAACTTCTTTGCAAGAGGGGATTTGGAATCCAAATCCTAAGGGAGAGTGTACTTTCACAATTGGGTGAAAATACCACTCAACAGGTAGTTTTCTTGATAAGTTGTTTCTCGATCTCTACCTTCATCAACTTTAACATCTACACTCTCCACAATTTTCTTTAGCCTCTTGTTGTAACATGTGTAGGCTTTGCTTTTTGTTGAGTAACCAATAAAAATACCTTTGTCAGCTCTATCTTCAAATTTATCGAGATTATCTTCAGTTTGTTTGATGTAGCACTTGCTGCCAAACACTTTGAAATATCTTGTTGTTGCCTTTCTACCGAACCATAGCTCATACGGTGTTTTGCTTTCATGCATCCTTAGCATGCACCTATTTTGGATGTAAACCGTAGTATGGACTACCTCTTTCCAAAATCTGTCAGCTATTTTATTCTCAGCCAACATTGTTTGTGCCATTTCCTGCACTGTCCTATTCTTCCTTTCCACAACACCATTCTACTGAGGTGTTCTTGCTGCTAAAAACTATCTTTTGATCCCATATTTTTGATAGTATTCTGCAAATTCTTCTGAGATAAATTCTCCTCCTCTGTCTGATCTTAGGCATTTAATTCTTTTTCCAGTTTGATTCTCAACCTATTTTTTTTAAATCTTGAACATCTCAAAGGCATCTGATTTAAGCTTTAAAAATAGTATCCATGTCATCCTGGAGTAGTCATCTATGAACAACATAAAGTATTTGTCACCATTTATGCTTTGTGTTCTCATGGGTCCATACAAATTAGTATGTATTAGATCTAAAGGCTTACTGGTGAAGTATTCCTTTGATTTGAATGTGGCTCTAGTTTGCTTCCCTTTTTGGCATGAAACACAGATGCTATTTACTGGTTTGGCAATGGTGGGTATATCTCTTACTACCCTTTTTGAACTTATTTTTACCAGATTGTCAAAGCTAATATGACCGAGCCTCTTGTGCCACAGTCAATTTTCATCTTCTTGTCCAATCAAGCACACTCCTTCTGAAGTTTCTAAGAGAGTATATAGATTTCTAGAAGTCCTTAATCCAGTAGCTATCAGCTTCCCACTGTGTGCTTTTCTGACTTCACAACCCTACTTCTTAAATATGACCTCTGTCACAGATTTGACTTACGCTTAGTAAGTTGTGCTTCAAACCAATCACAAACAGAACTTCTTTGAAATTGATCTGTCCATCACTTATCTTGACTGATCCTTTGCCAACTATCTTGGCTCCATCATTATTTCCAAACTTTATAGAGCCCCCTTCATATTTCTATAATTTTTCAAATTTTTGTTTATCTCTTGTCATGTGACTGGAGCACCCACTATCCAATATCCATGGTGCAGATTTGTTCTGTGCTTTGAAAGCTTTCTAAACAATCAAGGATTCATTTTCTTCTTTGGGTAGCTCCTTTTCTTTCCACTCTGGTTTGGCTACAGTTTTGGTTACTTGTTTAGACTTTTCTTTGTCAGTAGCCTATGCATGTTTTTCTAGGAATTTTTTGTTTTGCCTTAAACTGTTTGGTTGAGTTCTTCTTCCCTGATATCTGTTTGCTGCATATGTGCTTCTATAGTTTCTTGCAATGTGTCCAAAGTTATGACAGTTATAGCATTCTATTGCATAATCCATCAAGGGTGAAAAGACATTTCTACTGGTGAAATTTCTTTGTCCTATATTATGAATGCAATCTAAAATCTTATGACCGTAAGCATTGCATTTAAAACAATAACCAAAAAAGGAATGATTGAACCTGGGAATTGGTCTTTGCCATTTTGTAGTAGAAGCCACAAATTTTCTTCTCCTTTGATGTGTGACTTTTATGAATCCCTCATTGTCAGCACTCTTCTCGTGCCTGGCACTGTTGCTTTATTTTGCCCGATTTGTTTTTTCTTGATCAACCTTGATCTTATCTTCTTTCTTTACTTGTTCTACTGTTATGGCCTTTGATCCACTTGATGATTCTCCTTCGACAAAGCCCAAGCCAAATTTGACGTTCGTAGTCCTCTGACTATTTATAATCTTTTCAAGCTTTGCAGAACTTCCTTCAAGTTTGTGATAGCAACTTAATTTTTGATTCTTTTCTTCTAGCCGCATTCTTAAGACAACAATCTCTTCTTCCAGTTTTACGAGCACTCATCTATTTTCATGGTTAATTGAACTTCGAGTTCTTCAGACATTTTCTTAAATTCTTCTGTCTGTACTTTCAAACTGCTTATTATGTCATTCGCATCCTCTAGCTTTCTTGAGACCTTTTTATTCTTTTTCCTTTCTGTATTCAACTCTTTAAGTGCAGCAACCAACTCTCCTTCTAGATAAACTTTAGCCTCATCCTTACTTTTTGTATCACCTTCCTATTTTTCTTCTATTTTTGCTTCTTCAAATGCCATGAACAGAGCTTCACCTGTTTCTTCTTTAGAATCTTCACCTGAGCTATCTTCAAAAGAGCTGACATTCTTGGCTATGAAACTTTTCTTTTTGAAATTGTTTTTCCTAAAATTTGGTTTCTTCTTCCAGTCACTTTTTTCTTGGTGTGACCCTTCATCACTTTTGGTTTTCTCATTCATTGGACACTTAGCTGCAAAGTGACCGACCCCTCCACAATTGAAACACTCAAATGGTAACTTTTCTCTATATTTTCATTTTCCCTTTGTAAGTTTTCGAATAAAGTTGGCTTTCGTTTCATCCGATGTCTCTTCATCCTCAGATTCTTGTTCAGCTTTTGTATTCTTGTGTGCTTTAAAAGCAGCTTCTCTATCTATGGGCTTAGTTTGTCCTATTCTCATTTCGTATGCAGTCAAAGAACCATGCATCTTGTCCATGCTAAAATTATTTAGATCTTTAGCCTCTTCTATTGCAAAAACTTTAGAATTAAATCTTTTGTGAAGAGTTCTAAGTACCTTTTTCATGACAACCGCATCTTTGATTTTTTTGGCGAGTCCTCTGATTGCATTAATGATTCCATTGAATCTCAGCATATAGGCCTCTATGTTTTCATCGTCATTCATTTGTAATGCTTCGAACTGAGCTCGATGAGTTTACAGCTTGGCTTCCTTGATCTTGTTGTCTCCTTCATGGATGCTCTTCGATTTGTCCCACATGTCTTTTGTTGATTTACAACTCATGATCCTTATCAGTTCATTGTCTACTAGCCCACACATTATGGCATTCTGTGCTTTGGAGTTATTCTCAAACTTCTTCTTCTCAGTAGTATTTGTTGGAGTAGTGGGTACTGTGTATCCACTTTCTACTGACTCCCAAATGTCGTATCCTAACGCACTCAGATATGTCTGCATCTTGAGTCTCCAGAATGAGTAATTAGTTCCATTGAACAAAGGATCTTTGTTTGATGAGAATCCTTCATTACCTGCCATTGTGTTCCTTCCAAGATCACCTTAGCTAATTAAGCTTTGTTCAGGAACCTTGCTCTGATACCAATTGATATTCTCACAATGGCACTGAGAGGGGGGGTGAATCAATGTAGCTATTAAAATTCAAATCTACAACACTTAATGTCTGAAGCAAAGAGAACTTAAAAACAGGTAAAACAATTTTCACAAGAGAGCACACCACAACACACAATGTAATGAGGTTCACCAATTTGGCTACTCCTCAAAAATGACTGCTTGGACTCCAATCCAAATCCAGCCTTTGCAAAAAACCAATTTTACAAACACTTTACCAGCACCCACTAGAAGGAGCACCAACCCCTTATTTTTTTGCTGCAACAGATAGGAGCACCAATCCCTAATGCCAAGCACCAACTTGGACTGCAATTTTGAATTATCTTAATGACATAAAAATGCCTTCGCTGTTTACACGACCCTGACTGGTCTGCAATTAATCAAACTCTGCACTCTCTCACGGCTCAGCTTATCTCTCTCTCGGCCCTCTTCTAACCCTATTTACACAACAATTTCTCACATACGGCAGCACCCTTATTCTTCATGTAGACCTGCTTTTATATCATATTAGTCTCTATTTTTAACTTCCATATTTATGCATGCAACCCATAACTGTTTCTTTAATATTCTCTTCTACCACTTGTCAAATGTAACTTCTTCTTTATGTAACTCCTTTTGTATTTACAGAGTGGGCATTTCGTTAAACACGTTACATGCAACATATACCTCTACCATGACTGTTCATCTTCTTTTCTATGTATACATGCATTTTTCGATTCTATTTATGTGATTGTTTGATTTCTTCTCCTTTGATTGTTTTTAAAATAGTTTCATGCTTTTCTTTTGTAATTGCTTCTGTAACTGTCACATTGACTCCAATTAACTCTTCTTATTTTGATTGCATGCTTTTCCTCTACAACTACCCCTTTAACTGTTGTTCTACTTTAGTTAACTGTCAGTGATTGTGTTGTTGCGACCTATCGCAAAATTATGACACTTCTATCTCTTTATGCTCTTATCGTCCTTTATCCGTGAAAAATCAACGTCACAAAATCATGATGTTTTTTGCCTCCTTGTTCACCTCTTGTCTTACACTCGCGAAAACCAGACATGTCACGAAATCACAACACTTTTCGCTTCCTTGCACTTCTCTGCCTTTTGCTCACGAAAACGAAACATGTCACGAAATTGTGACACTTTCGCTGCCTTGTGTCTTTTCTGTCTTTGGCCCACGAAAACACATGTCGCAAAATTGCGACACATTCGCTGCCTTGCGCCTTTTCTGTCTTTGGCCCACGAAAACACAACATGTCATGAAATCGTGACACATTCACTGCCTTTTGCCTTTTCTGTCTTTGGCCCGCAAAAATGAAACATGTCATGAAATCGTGACACTTTTCCTCCTTGGCACTTTCTCTTCGAACCTATCATGAAATCGCGACACTTTTTCTCCTTGGAGCTTTCTCTTCGAACCTGTCACGAAATCGTGACACTTTCTCTCCTTGGCACTTTCTCTTCGAACCTGTCGTGAAATCGTGACACTTTCTCTCCTTGGCGCTTTCTCTTCGAACCTGTCATGAAATCATGACACTTTCTCTCCTTGGCACTTTCTCTTTGAACCTGTCATGAAATCATGACACTTTCTCTCCTTGGCGCTTTCTCTTTGATCCTATCGCAAAATCGCGACACTTTCTCTCCTTGGCGCTTTCTCTTCGAACTTGTCACGAAATTGCGACACTTTCTCTCCTTGGCGCTTTCTCTGTGAACCTGTCGTGAAATCGTGACTATTTTCTTTGCTTGTGCCTTCTCTCCAAACATGTCGCGAAATTGTGACAATTTTCTTTACTTGCGCCTTCTTTCTAAACATGTGAAATTGCAACAGTTTTCTTACTTGCCTTCTTTGCTTCCAACATGTCACGAAATCATGACAGTTTTTCTACTTGCATTCTTCTCTAACAACATGTCACGAAAACGCGATAGTTTTTCAACTTGGCTTCTTTGCCTCCAACATGTCGCAAAATCGTGACAGTTTTGCCAGCATTTTCTCTCTCCTCCGATATGTCGTGAAATCACAACAATTTTGACCGCATTTTCTCTCTCCTTCGAGATGTCGCAAAATCATGACAATTTTGACAACATTTTCTCTCTCCTCCGAGATGTCACGAAATCACAACAGAAAACATGTCACAATATCGCGACAGTTTTCTTGCTTGTTTTTTTCTTTGAGTTTCTGAATCTGGGCCACTTCTGTCTTCTTGGAAATTCACTATACATGTTCTGACTGACCTCTGAACTCCTATCCACTGCTTCAACTGCATCAACTGATCTATCTGTTTGTGTTGACAACAATGCCAATACTTTTGTTGCACCTTGCTCAACAAACATTGTTTATTTTACATGAGTATTTCATTTATATAAAAAAATTCTAACATTGAGAAGGAAAAAAATCATTATGGTCATTATGTTTCTACAAGAGGTTAATGTAACATCCCTTATTTCTTTTTCTTTTTTTATTTCACAACTACCACATAGATTAGACCTTCTCTAAGTTAGAGATTTAGTCTCCAAAAAATATTTTTTTATTTGATTAGCTATCCAATATCTTTTGGCTTTAGCTTCTAGTTTTGACTCTCCAAGCCTCTGCTCTAGGATATGGCTCTTTGAGATTTTTCTTTAGGCTTTGGTTTTTGTTAGCCCTTGTTCTAGGCTCCAACTCTCCAAGCTCTAGCTCTTCAAGCTCAAGTATCATTGGCTCTAGCTCTTAGCTTTTGCTAATTTTCATTTATTTTTATTTTTTTTAGCTTTGATACCAATTTAATATTCATTTTATTCACTAAATTCGAGGAGGGTTTTTCTAATATTGATTATGCCATAGAGACAAAATAAATACCTATTTGAGAGATCAACCATATATAGAAAACCCAAGTACAAAAATAAATATTAGATCTTAAGATAAATCCAATCCATCTCCCTCCACACGAATATTTCATTTATGTAAAAACAAGTTTTAAAAGAAATGAAAATAAATAATTATTATAACCATTTCATTTTGAATGTTATCTATATACATTAAAAAGTCTGAAAATGAATAATTGTTCATTATTTTATTCTCAAAATTAGCTCAACATCCTTTATTGCTTATTATTGATTTTATAGCTGGTCATTGATGATACTTTGACTAATATATTCAAATTGTGCCAATATGATAGGTAAAATTAAAAAGTCCAATCCAAAAGAATAGACCAATTAGAAGCAACCTGAGTGCTAGCGAATGTGTAACCTATTGACTGTGAAAATCACCTGATTATATTTAGGCTTTGAATATTATTTCAACAATTGAATGGGAAGGAATTATCTGAACCTTCAAATTTGTATTGGATCCCTAATAATCATGTTAAAATCAATTGATCTAAGTGCATAAAAGTAAAGTTTGGAGAGGAAATAGTGCATGAAATGTAAAGTAAATGTAAATATACTTGAAACTATAGTAGAATTAATGTTGATCAATCAACATATTTGGAAGTAACTGAATAACATCAGTGTGATTGAACATTCAAATACTAATGCAACAATGGTAGAAAGGAATAACAAGAAGTGAGAGGGTAGAGCAACAACCACTATTCATTCATGAATAAAGAGATCAAACAACATATTTGGTCCACAAATGTCATGCACAATCTTTCCATTAATTGTAAATAACCTTTATAGAGATCAATTTACAATCACAAAGTGTAGCTCTAATATTCATAAATGGTTAAGATATCCTTATAAATGAACTCTTGGATCTTATATAGTAAGAGTTTTATCTTACCTTTTACCCAAGATAAGCTTCATTAACTTATGATTACATGAAATTAACCATAAAAGACAAAACATATTTCTCAAATAGTTATCTAGGATCCTACCTTCAACACTTGTCATATTTATTTTGTTAGAAAATTGACCCAATTATATCATAGGTTAAATTCCACAGGATCACAATAATTCTTACAAAATATTGAATGTATAAAACATTGAAATATTATTGATAAAAATCTATAATAGCATGCATGAAGCAATGCTAGTTCGATACTTTTTACAATGCTTTATCATCAATATATAATTTTATGAGACTCTTCATATGCATGTCTCTTGACCTTCCCTCTTCTCTCATAATGACAAAATCACTTATAATTACATAACTCTCACACATGACACTTCACACAACTCTGCACCTACTCACATGACAACTTTCACTAATAAATCACACTTGCAGACTTGACACATACTTATAAACTCAAATATTAAACTCACTCCTAAATATTAATTGTTGGAGAATATTATATTATTTGGTACATGCAAATGTACCCCCATGGTAACTTTATGGTACAAATATAAATATGTAATAGATTAGGGTTTGAGTGTATAGTTTAGATGGGTGATTTATATTTACTATTTAGGTGTCTATGAGTAGAATATGCACAAGTGACATGTAAGTAAGATCGTAAGTGTGTATTGAGAGAATATGCATAAGTGTCATGTATGTAAGTGTACAAATATGTAATATGAGGATGTACACAAGTATCTTGTATTAGGAGTGCATGTAGGAGAGTAAGAGTCATGTAGAAGTGTGCAAGTGTCATAGAGTTAAAGTATGCATGTAAGAAGAGTGTAGAGTAGTATACAAGTGGCAATATGAGGAGCCAAAGGTCAAGAATAGTAAAGGTTGCAACTCTAGGATATGTGAGAAGTACAATAGACAAGTATTGAAGAGTCACATTTCTATGTTTATAATATGGAGAGAAAGCTCCATACAATGTAGGTGGAAAAATGGTTTGTAGTGATCGCCGTAACAAGCATTCATAATAAAGCTTGTTTACAAACTTTGAGCCATTTTATTGTAATTATTCTTCATGCATGTACATGAATGATTTTGGTCATTTACATTCATATTTGATATTATAGTGAATGTTATTTTATTTATATTGTCCTAGATATACATTTTATTGCTCATAAATTTACTTCTACTCTTGATTATTGATATTGTGACCTAAGACATTATGACTTAATTATATTATATCTTGAGATAGTTTGACTGAAAATCCAATAGTGGTATTAGAGCTACCACTTGACTTTATCCATTTTTTATAGAGTTATATTTTAGAGCCACCATAATATTGGAGTTTGTCCACTTTAAAAGTAGTGAAGACTTGGAATCTATTTTAAAGGTCTGATTGAGTAGATATTGAGGGGACTAATAAAAGTCACCTTGATTTGGATGCTATCCACTTGGTTTAAAGAAAACCAGTGAAGACAAGGACTTGGCAAAAATAGATTAAGGGTCAACTCATGAGAAGATTGGACGTGAGGGGACATTCAGAGTAACCCTGATAATATTTTTGGATTCTCTAGAAAAGAGGAAAATCATTTTGTTCTTAGGTTCGACCTAAGACATCAGAGATATATTATAGGATATTGAGAAGCATCAAAGATTTCAAAATATAGAGAAGCATTAAATCTTCCAATAGATAAGAGAGAAGCAATATAAGCTTCCATAGATCAGAGAAGAAGAAGAGAAGAAGGAAGCATCATAAGCTTCTAGAGATAAAAATATTGGATAGGTTGAAGTTCTAGTTAATCAAAAAACCAAAAGGATCAGGCTGACATGAAACTCTACATTCATTTCAATCTTGACCTTAGAATCAATATCCTTCAATTTTTTTTAAAACATCATTTACCTTCAGCTATTGAGAGAGCTATTTTGAAAGTAAGAAAGTAGGCTATAAAAATTCTATTAGAGAGCAATAAGTGCTATTAAGAAGCACTACCATCCAAAGGTGAACAAAAAATTATAAGTGTCATTAAGGAGCGTTGTCATTCTAAAGCTACATCAGACATTCAAGAGTGTTGCTATCTAAAGTGCCATCATTAGAGATAATCATATAGTCAAGAGCACTACTATCTAAAGCACCATCGCTAGAGGTAATTAGACAATCAAGAGCATTGCTATCTAAAACTCCATCACTAGAGGTAATTGAATAGTCAAGATTACTTCTATCCAAAGCACGACCACCAGAGATAATCGAAGTGTTTTATCCTAAGCGCCACTAGAAGTGATATTCAAACTAGGATATGAGTGCTATCTAGAGCACCACCATGATATTTGAATAGGCATTTGAGCGATATCCAGAGCACCACCAGAGATAATAAAACAAGCATACGAGCAATCTTTGTCACCAAGGATAATAAAAAAACACCTAAGCATTAACAAAGATACATGAGAAAGAAATATGGAGAGAATTAAGAGAACAAGAATGCAATAAGAGAACATCCTTCATAGCAAAGAGAACAAGGGAGTAGTAAGAGAACGTTTGGCATAGCAAAAAGAATGAGAGCACAGTAAGGGAACCTAAGAATCATAGCAAAGATGAGGAAATCCAAGCACCACTATGCAAATGCAAATATGAGTGTTGGAGTAGGAGGAATAAGGCATTAAATTTACATGCAATCTAGCACATGGAATACTGTAGTATCAAAGAAGGAGATAAATCAACTAGCCCTCATAGGTAATGTTCAAACATTACAAATTTGGTGCATCACTTACCTTTTATTTTGGAGGGAAAGTTAAATTTGAATTATTTAAAAGTTATTAGGTGGAAGTTATAAGGCTTTCTACTTTATTGATTTTTAAAATTTATTTTTTCAATTTAGTTATTTTTCAAAAGTTAATTTTTGAAAATTTTAAATTTATTTTAGTTTTGGAGTGATAAGGATTTCTACTAGGATTTAAGTTTTTGAATTTGAAATTGGTTTTTTAAGTTTGAAGAGTTTGTAGTTTTTTTGAAGATTTGAAATTCGAAGAGATTTGGTTTTTCGAATCTTTGCATATTTGAAATTTAGGGAAGATTTAAGACTTGAATTTTTAAAGATTTAAAGTTTAGAAAAAATTTGAAATTTAAAATTTTACAAATCTAATAGGGAGATAAAAGGTTTTCTACTTCAAAAAGATTTTGAAATTTTTAAAAATTTTAAATTTCTTATTTGAATGGATATTTTAAGTTTTTGAAATTACATTTATTGAACTTTGGAGATAAAAGGTTTTCAAATTTAAAGGAATTGAATTACAAAATTTGATTATTATGAAAAAAAATTATTAGAAATGCATTCAATGAAGATAGTAAAGAAATGGAGGACAAACTAAATTTTTATTCTCAAAACTTGATAGATGATTTTGATGGAAAGAAGCAAATATCAAATGGTTTAAAAGAAAAATTATCTTTATTTCTCAAGGATGCAAAAGATGAAAAGTTTACAACACTTATAAGTTATCTTCATGAAAAACTATTTAGAACATGGTGGAATTCACAAAAAACCATTATATTTTCTTTAGAAGAATGCTTAATGATGTATCTGTCTTTACTTACCTTTGAAATATTTCAAGAAAAATGACAAGAGAAGAAAGATGTCAATTGTGACTCATATGACTTGAATGAAGCTTATGTTAGCTTCAATAAGAAATCATTGAAATCCACAATGTATTATTGTGATGATTTACTAACTCATTGTTTAGAAGACACATCACCAAGTACATCACAATTGAAGAAGAAGAAAAAAATAAAAAATAAGAATAGAGGAAAGCACAAAAGGATGGATAACAGAAGGCATGAAACAAAATTCAAAGAAGAATCTTATACTGAAGATTCAGATAAAATCCTGAAGAAAGTAGACTAAAGATGAAGATGAAGATTGAAGACTAAAGTCTTCAATAACCAAATAATGTAATAAAGAGGGTGTTGGAGAATATTACATTATTTGGTACATGCAAATGTACCCCCATGGTACCTTTATGGTACAAATATAATATGTAATAGATTAGGATTTGAGTCTATAGTTTAGATAAGTGATTTATATTTTCCCTTTATGTAAGTGTCTATGTGCAGGATACACAAGTGTCATTTAAGAGTGTAGTGTGCAAGATATGCACAAGTGTCATGTAAGTAAAAGTGCAAGTGTGTATTGAGAGAATTTACACAAGTGTCATGTAAGTGTACAAATGTATAATGTGAGGATATGCACAAGTGTCTTGTTTTAGGAGTGCATGTGGGAGAGTAAGAGTCATGTAGAAGTATGCAAGTATCATAGAGTTAAAGTATACGCGTAAGAAGAGAGTGAAGAGTCTTTAGTATACACGTGGCAATATAAGGAGCCAAAGGTCAAGAATAGGAAAGGTTGCAACTCTCGAATATGTGAGGAGTACAATAGACAAATATTGAAGAGTCACATTTATGTGTCTAAATTATGGAGAAAAAGCTTCATACAATATAAATGGAAAAACAGTCTGTAGCAATCATCATAACAAGCATTCATAATAAAGCTTGTATACAGATTTTGAACAATTTTATTGTAAGGATTCTTCAGGCATGCACATGAATGGTTTTTGTCATTTACATTCATATTTGATATTATAATGAATATTTGATTTGTATATACATTTTATTGCTCAAATATTTTATTCTACTCTTAATTATTGAAATTGCAACTTAAATATTATTACGTAATTATATTAAATAGTGAGATAATTTCACTTAAAAACTAATATTAATCACACCCAAAACTTAATAAAACACTCCCTAATCTAAAACATGACTAAATAATGTGATATCGCCAACATCCCCCATATTACATTATTCGATATAAAATTCCACTTTTAAATCATTTCCAAAAAGAACTTTACCAAGCTAATCTTGTATAATGCTCGGCAGTGAAATATTTGTCGAATACTTTAATTAGCCTGAGTTGAGACAAAGTCTTTTGCCACATTACTAAACTCTTTCGTCTTTGCCCAGTGCTACATAAAATAAAATGTCCAACAAGACCACATCATGAATATTATACACCACTTCCTGGTAGATCCAAATAGTATCAGTGATTTAACAACAGGAATCCTTGTGACATTTTTAAATCCCTCATTCAGTCGGACAGCTTGGAACATAAGCTGGGTAATTCTCTTATCGTCGGTGTGAACCTGAATTCCAAGTTTCTTGATGTGGCATCTAACGTTGTACCATCTGCGTTTGAGAATGACAAAGCCCATAACGGTGGCAGCCATGGCAATCCACCGGAGCTCTCCACCACTCATTAAACCTGCAATTTGACTTGGCCTCTTTAGATGTAAGGTTCCCAAACAACTCCCGAGTTCATATCCCTTAACCCTTTCAATTCCCTTCTTTCCTTCTCATCTGATCCATTGGTGACTGACTGAACTACATGCAATTTGTAATTTATCTGGGCCCGTTTTCTCTTGGAGATGAAGTCTCTCTAAAATGTTTTCCACTATTTGTTTGTCCAAATGAATTTCAGCAAGCAATTTCCCCGGTCTTTCCTCTTCTTCAAAATTAGGGACATCACTGAAGCCATAATAGCTGTCAGAGTTGTCGAAAGACTCTGGGTGAGATTTCCTGCTAATGTATTTAGAAAAAACATCAAAATTTGATATAATAGCACCTCCACACATTGTCAGTTCTTTAAAAAACTTTGAAACATAAATAATAATTTCCTCCTTTTCAGCTGGCAAATTATTCTTTTTGTCGGTTAAGCATGTGAAATTTCTGCAACCTACCAATAATGTCACTTTCGTCTCACTATCAGTCATTTATTATTCTTTTATTATTCTTTTTGCTCTGGGTTTGTCAAACGTTTCTCTTATGCTTTATTCATGCTGAATTTAATTGATTTGGACTGCTTCGTTATTTCCTCACAATCTACAATTTTTTTATCATTAGTTTTAGTAACTGCGAGGGCAAGGTTCAAATCATAGGGACTGTCCCATGTCATTGGGGTTGTACAGTCATTGTAAGTCATGATTTCGACGTAGACTACTATATTTGCAAAGAATTGACTTCCCTCAAGATTTAAACCTAAATCTCTTCTTAGTAAATACCCAATCACACTTATACCTAAGAATTCACCTAATCCTTAAAAATCACAATCTACAATTTTCAAAACCACTTGTATTCCCTATCACCTGAGGTTCTTAGTTGGAGGCTTCTTTTTATTTTTATTTTTGTAGACTTACTTTTTATAATTTTTGTAATTATTATTCTTCTTCAAAAAAATTTAAATCTTTTAAACTCAATCAATTTCAAATATTAATTATTTTTTTCAGTTTTAATTTTATCAAATTAATTCTTTTAATTTTAAATTTTAATTTTTTATATCTTCTTTCAAATTTAATTGATTTTTTTTTTTTAAATAATAATTTCTTCTTCAATCCCTTGTTCCTTGTTGTTTCCCAAAACCTTTGGCTTCAGATTTCTTCTGTGAGTTCACTAAGGGAGTTAAGTTTCATTTCTTGATTGGCCAAACCCTCCAAGGCTTGGCACGCCTTTCTATTCTCATGGAAAATCGTAATCATTGGGAGCTCAAGCTGCTCAAGGAATGTTGCCTTTTCGTTCGTGTTTTCCTGGTTGTGCTTTTCTTTAAGACTTGGCAATTTATGAGGAGAAAGGTGGAGGGATTCTAGAAATTTCCAAACCTATCAAAGGGTTACAAAAGCTTTATGGTGGAATAACTTTGTACTTTCCCTATAGGTTTACTTCGTCTTTGTCAGATTTTCTTTTGTCTTGTTTCCTTGTTTGGGCTTCCCAATAATATGAGTTTTGTTGAGCCAGACTCACTTTTCATTGAACTAGTCGTGGAAGCCATCCTCAGCGACAGAGGATTCATGTCCTTCCTTAAGATTTTTTCTGGCTCAGACTGGGACATCAACATGGCTTTCGCATCCACATGGAAAAAATGTTTTGTCATCATTCATGGTGTCGATTTTCAGGTGGACATTGGTATTCTGGCTGAGATTATAAGGCAACTGCTGGTAGGATGAACAATGTAGAGGGAGAAGCACAACTGGGAAGCCGAGATGAGTAAATTTGAGCCGAAGTCGCCCATGAGGAGGATTGTCCCTCGAAAGAAGTGACCTACCTACCCCTTGGAAAGAAGTGATGAAGCTCGTTTTGGAATGTATAATTGTGGATGATCCCAGTTCACACTCAGAAGCTTCCATATCTCCTTCGTGAACCACTTCAGGGAAGTTAAGCAGCTCAATATTCCTGAATTTATTTTTCTGTCAATGGATTACAACCATCACTACAAAACGTTCGAAAAAGGAGGAAGTGTGGTTCTCTCATCAAGGGATTTTTAAAGTGTTGTAAACCCATATCTTGGACAAATTTCCTAAGGAAAATGTTTTTACTCAGGACCAATAGGCAGACAACACCGAAGAGGATACTTCATCTACTCTTGTCACTAAGGTTCGTGGTTCCAAAAGGAATAAGGTGGAGGATAAACACTAGTTTCTGGAGTTACTGGAAAAAAAAGAGGACCAAGGCTGAGGTGACTCCCACAAGAAGCTCACAGCACCTCAAAAACAAGGAACTCCAGAGTCCTGGAAATCCGTAGGATGTTGCTGAGGATGATCTGAATGATCCAGTGGAGAAGTTTCTTCAAAAATATGTTATTAAGACCACTTCGATCATGATTGCTCACATGGAGAGTGTCATGTCTGCAATTGGAGGAGCAATTTCACAAATGAAAGAGCATAGGAATGCTCTAAACCTCCTATTTTTCTATGATAATTTCGTAGAAGATACTCCTGCTAAGTCTACTGCTGGAACTAAACCTGAAATTAAGGATGATGAAGTTGTGGAAATATCTAAGGAAATCTTCAAGGATATCCCTAAGGATGATGTTAAGGATGTCAAGGACATCAATGAATCTGAAATTGCCTGATTGGCTTATGTTTTTTGGTCTTGCGTATCTGTCCCTTCTGGGTTTTTCCTTACTTATTTTTGGTTAGTTCATGTTTTCCTTTTAGTTCTCAGGTCCTCAAGGATGCTTTTTATTTTTTGTGGTCAATGCATCCTTCCTCTCAACTGATGTATTAAGGCGTTAGGGCGCCTTTCAAATGCCCTCATCAATGAAAATTTTTTAACTTACCAAAAAAAATAATCTTCTTCAATAATTCAATCTTCCTTTCAATAAAAAACTTTCTTTAAATTAAATCTACCTTACTTAGCAATTCTTCTCTTCTTCTGCAATTTGGGCAATCTTATTTCTTATTTTCTTCTTCAATATATGATTTTCAATCTTCTCCTTCCCAATAAAGTATTTGTAGTTTTCTTCAATTTTAGATGTAAGAAAGATGTTTGGTAATCACCAAGTCTCTTCTTCTTTGTTTGGACGTAAGAAAAATGTCTGGTAACCACCAAGTATCTTTTTCTTTATCCGTAACATAATGACTCTAATATTACTGTTAGCAAATATGAAAGATAATCTCACAAGATTCACTTTCAATCATTGCAATCTCTCTCTCACCATAGCTTTGATACCATATTATAAAATGGAGCGGATTATATCATACGTTAAATTCTACATGATCACAATAATTCTCATAAAATATTGAACACATAAAACATTGAAATATTATTGATAAAAATCTACAATAACATGCATGAAGCAATGCTAGTTTGATACTTTTTACAATGCTTTGTCATCAATATATAATTTCATGAGACTCTTCATATGCATACCTCTTGACCTTCCTTCTCTCATAATGATAAAGTCACTCATAATTACATAACTCTCACACATGACACTTCAAAAAACTTTTCACCTACTCACAAGACAACTTTCACTAATAACTCACACTTGCACACTTGACACCTCACTCACACTTGCACACTTGACACCTCACACACTCGACACCTGACACACTCTCACACTTGACACATACCTATAAAGTCAAATTTTACACTCACTCTTAAATATTACTCACATCCTAAACTCAATAAAATGCTCCCTAAATTATTACATGACCAAATAATATAATGTCACCATGAAAAGGTATTCCTACCATTTTCCTTATCCAGCAATAAGCAATAACCACGTTCACGAATGCATGCCAATAGTGTTTAATCCAATAGAAATAGAGATTAATAAACAACGATTTAAATGCAGACAGATCGAAGGCGGAAGGTAATCAAACGGAGATAAATGATAAATCAATTAAACAAGATTTGCCACTTAAGGAGGGCTGGTCCTCACCACTTGGAGGGCTCAATCCTCTGCGATATTTGTAAATGATAAATGAAAATATAATTTGATGATAAAATTAAATCAATTCCTACTATATTAATAACAATTAAATTAAACCTGGAAACATAACCGACTGCTATGTTTGGTATGTAACACACCAACATACTTTCTTTGACTGATAACTTTATAATGGAACAACTTCCAAAAATATAGTAATAGTAGTAACAATTCAATAATCTACAATAGTAAACATCCACTAAAAACAATTAATTTAGATTCAATACCAAAAAATCAAATATACAAATAATTGAATTCTAGATTCCAAATCAATACAACTAGCCACTTAGAGAGGGCAAAGTCTCAAATGCACAATAGAGGTGACAAAGATTCAAATATGTAAGATGATGTCAACTACAGCATAAATATTTCTATTTATAAATTAAATCAGCATTAACCCTAATGTTATTGCTCAAGGGTCGACTCCCTTGATCTAGGGCTTGAACTAATAATAATAAAGATAGATGTGGTTTTATTGGAATCGTTACATGGATCCCTCTCAAAAAGCTTTGTCCTAAAATCTACAAAAGACTACAAAAATGATCTCTAGCTCCCATGTTGCATCTTTTTCTAGGATATCCTATCACTTGATGGGGAAATCCTAAATTTAACAAGACCACAAAAGATGAACTCTAGATTGCAACACTGCTTTTGGCTAGAAAGTGATTTGACCTTCTTCATCAAGTATTGGATGTTTTGTTTAGGACTATATCTTCTAGCCAATAACCTATTTGAGATCAAAAATATGAAAGACAGGATGGATATTGGAAAATAGTGGAATTTCCAACTGATATGCCACTTTACAAATACAACGAACCACCACGTAGGAGTCGTAAAATCAAGGATCCAACTTCTGACTAGACTTAGTCTTCAAGGATGATTGCTTATAGGGATGTAGACATAAAATGACCATATCACTCATGGAAAAATGTTGTTCAAAATGATGCAAATATTGTTATTTTTTCATGTATTTATAGGCCTAGGTCAAAATATTTTTAAGAAGTTGCCACACAACTCATCATTGTTGCAACAAATCATCTACCTAAGCCACCTTGGAGAATCCTATGATATAGTTTACCACTAATGGAGGTTTCTAACCATACAATACCTCAAGTAGAGATATTTTAAGAAAAGAAGATAATAATTATTGTATCACCATTTAGCTAAAGAGGTCCAATGAGCCTAATGATATTTATCTTGGGTAGAAACAATGAAAGTAAGCACCAAATATTTATTTGCAATCTCTATCTAGACATATAACTAAGGGTGATAAGAAGAGGACATATTCAAATAATTACCATTTGAATAGAAAAATTTCTTTTAAATATTATTGGAGGAGACAAAGTCACAATCACTGATAATGGATTTGGATATACCATGAAATTAAAAAATAGAATCAAGGAATACCTTGACAACCTTGCTAGATGAGTAGGGATGTTGTAGTGCTCAACAATAAGTGTACTTGAAAATATGATCCACTACCAAAAAGATCATTTTTTAACCCTTAGAATTGGTAAGGCCCTCAATGAAATCCATAGAAATGTGCTCCCATTGGCAGTCAAGAATAGACAAGGTTGTAATAAACAAGGAGATTTAATAGTTTTATACTTGTTGCATTAATATACTTTACATTCATCCATGAAGGTCTTGATATATTCTTTTAATAGTTTTCAAGAAATGATTGTTTTATCTACTAGTATGTTTTTAATAATTCAAAATATCCATCTAATGAGATGCATGTAAGTGCTGTAGGATACAAGTCTTAATGACCAAGGATCAAGGAAGATAAATACAATTCTTCTTGTAGAGAATCCCATAAACATATGATAAAAGTAAAGGCAATGAGGATCTAGAATCCACTTCTTGAATGACCATAGCAGTCTCTACTAAAAAATTAGTCCTCCCAAAGTTGGGAAAGATATTATGGAAGAGGACTAGAGATAATGTTGATAACAATAGCTCCATGTTTGTGAGATAGAGCATTAACCACCATAGTCTTCTTTCTCTTCGTGTACTCTATAAAAATTCATATCCCAAGAGCTTGGTCAACCATTTATTCTTTTCAAAATAAGAGATAAATTATTCTAGGAAATATTTGAGGTTGCTATGGTCGGTCTTTATGATGAAGCAGTTCCTCAATAAATAAGGTTGTTATTTATCTATAAAATTTAAAATAATTAATATTTTCTTCTCATAAGTGGATCATCCCAATTCTTCCTAGAGAGTTGCTTACTTTCAAATGTCAATGGATGTACATCCTACATAAAAACAACTTCAAAAACCTATGCTTGAAGCATCACACTCAATGAAAAAGGCTTTTCTAAATCAAGAGTGGCTAAAATAGGAATGGTATACATAGCCTCATTTAGGGCATGGAAATATTGGAAAGTCTCTTTGGACCAAAAAAAGGCATCCTTCTTAGTGAGAGAAGTGATAGGATTAGCAATCTTGCCATGATTACAGATTAATTTCTTATAGTACCTTATGAGACCTAAAAATATCCAAAGTTACTTAAGGGATTTGGATAAGGGCCAATTTTTCATGGCTTTGATATTGTTAGGGTCCACCTTGAACCCTTTCTAAGATACTAGATGGCCCAATTATTCTACCTCATGGACCCCAAAATAATATTTGGATATTTTGACAAAGAGTTTTTCATTCTACAAGAGGTGAATAACTTGGTCCACATGATGAGCTTCTCATGACTTGCTATACATTAAGATATCATCAAAGAAGACGAGGACAACTTACGAAGAAAAAAATAAAAGATAGAATTTAGAAGGCTTTGTAAAATAGGAGTATTAATGAGACCAAAATGCTTGACTAGGAACTCATAATATCCCTCATGTGTGCAAAAAGTAGTCTTAGGGATATCCTCATCTCTAACCCAAATTTGATGGAACCCATAATATAAGTCCAATTTCATAAATTATTTAGCACCATGCAATTTGTCTAATAAATCATCTATATCAAGGGTAGGAAACTTATCTTTGATGGTGATCTAATTGAAAGGTCAAAAATTAGGATACATGCACCAAGAATTGTCCTTGCACTACACCATAAATACCAAAGAGGAATAAGAACTAATCCTTGGATAGATGATTCCTTGATCCAACATTTCATAGATCAGCTTCTCAATTTTATACTTTTATGAACAAATATAGTGGTAAGGACACACATTAGGAGGCTAACTTCATGGAACTAGGTGGATGGCACGATCATGTGTGCACTTAGGGGGAAGACCCATGGGATCATCAAAGACAATTGCATAGAGATCCATAATGTTGTACAAGTTTAAAGGAATATTTGGAAGAAATGGATTCAAAGACTAAATATCCATGTAATTGACTTGAGTAAAGAATCCACCATCAACTTTCTTCAATATTTTTTTCATGTTGTGGAAACTAACCACCTTGGTGGGAAGAGGTTGAATTCCTTGGAGACAAATAACCTTCCTATTTTCCATACATTCATATATCATTGTAGATTAATAGTAACATCACCAAGCTGAGATAGCCATTGTTCTTCCAAGATGATATATGCACCTCCTAAATTCATGGTGAAGAGATTGCTAAACCAAGTATAATCACCCATATGGATATTAACCTTATTTGTTTGATCCACACACTGAGTTGTACCTCCATGTAAATTTAATACTTAAAATTTGTCCTGGTTTGAAGCATTTATATACAAGTCCAAAGACTTTGCTATCTTCTTATAAATAAAGTTATGAGTGCTACATGAATCAATCAACACAGTGACACAATATTGTTTGATGAATTCTTGAACCTTGATAGTATGGTGATCTTGTAGCCCCATAAAGGAAAAGTTATAAAGATTCATGGTATCATCTTCTTGCACAACATCAACTCAGCTAGTTATTCCTCTGTAATAAATATTCATCCTCTAACACTAGTAGTTGTTTTTCTTCCACTTGAAAGCTATGGAATTCTTTATAGACTTGATCTTAGGGATGGTGTAAATGATATTTGAAATAGAAGAAACCCTAGGGGAACTTGTTATTTTTGTTATTGAAATAATTCCATCAAGGTTTGAAATCACATTGAAGTTGGGGATAGGGTACTTGGAGCTTTTAGTTTACCAAAGATACACATTTTATCCTTGAAGGTGTAGGGATTGAGCATGTCAACTTCTCATTGAATTTCATTCTTAATACCATGATGAAAGTGTGAGACCACCATTAATGGATCTAATTGATAGGTGTATGTGAGAAGACTTGAGAACTTTGCACAATACTTCTAAATATATCTTGTTTACCTTATTCACATCAAAAATACCATATACAATGTGGAATATCGTTTGTTAAACTTATGGAGAAATCATGCTTTGAACTTGGGCTACAAAAGAGAGGTCCCCTATTAGTAAAACTCTTCTTTAGGAACATCATGCAAATAAATTATGTTATCCATATTGGATAGCTACCCATGTGGATTGACACCCCCAAATATTGGGATGTTGATACATGGAATAAAAATATCATGAGGTCAGTAAACGAAATTAAAGTATCTCTTATAGAGAGGTCAATATTAGAAGTAAATCGTAGGGTGTAACCACCTATATTTAGAAGAGTATCATTGGTAGCATAGGGAGTCATATGACTACCATAGGAAACTAGAGGTTTGTGATTGTACAAAAAATTTTGATGGAGGCTTGTGTCCCTTGGATTTGGTACATATTGCATGCTTGACGGATACTACCCAACTTGTTGAAAATCTTTCTAAAGGGAATGAATAGTAGAGGAAATATTGAGAAAGCTTTGTATTTTTGTTAAGGTATTCTTAATTTCTTTTTTAGAGATAAAAATAGAGATAAGCACTCTTTCTTATTTCTCAAGATAGGAAAATAGACTAGACTCAATTTTATTAGGAATAGTATTACCAATTAGAGGGGTAATAGGAGGAGTGATAGGAGGAGGGTTGTTGGGAGGAGGAGAGGAAAGAGGAGTGTTTTTGGTAGGAGGTAGAGACATGGTGTTTAAAAAATAAAGAACATGTTGGTCAATCATATTGATATTTGAAAGGGTGTTGTGATGATTATTGGTATTTCTAGGTTGGAACTTCTTTGGCTCTTATTTTTGCTTAAGCACACATCCTCTTAATGACCAATGTATTGTAATTGACCATTGATTCGTAATGAACTAGTAAAAGCAATAGGTTTGTTCATACACTATTGGCAATTACAAAACCTAATTTTTTTGTTGAAGTGCTTTTAAAAAAATATTATGAGAAATACGTCTTACTTTAATTACCTTGAAGAGATGAATATAGTGAGATATATCTCCTAAAAGAGTCCCACCACACCCAATTCTTGAAAAAGTGTTATTGGAGATACCCCTTATTTTTATGAACTCAAAGAGACAATCAGAATGGAATAGCTCTCATGTAAGGATCCCAAGACATCTAATAATTTTTCAAAATTGGGTTTAGAAAAAGGAATTAATGACATTAAACTCACAATATTATAGAAGAAAAATACAATGGAAGATTGAGACAAAAAAAATTGACACAAAATTACTAGGCAACCAAAATTAGAATTGTTTGTTAGAGGTTTTGGAATAGTTTGCACACCCTTCTACCACACTTTTGCACCACTATAGAGATCCAATATCAAAGCTTTGATACCCCTTGTAATGAATTAACTTCTAAAAATATAGTAATAGCAGTAACAATTCAATAATGCATAATAAAAAATATCCATTGAGAACAATAAATTCATATTCAATGCCAGAAAAGTAGAAATACAAGTAATCATATTCTAGATTCTAAATCAATATAAATCCTAGCCACTTAGAGAAGGCAAAGTCTCATATGCACAACAAAGATGACTAAGATTCAAAAATAAAATATGATGCCAACTACAATATTACTCTTCCTATTTATAAATAAAATAAATATTAACCCTAACCCTAATGCTTAAGGCCTGACTACCTTGACCTAGGGCTCGACCTAGTAATGATAAAGATAGTCGATGTGGCTATATTGGAGCCATTACAAGTTTTGATAATTTATTGATTTTCGATGCTTCATTACTTTGTTGGCAACTCACTAACGTGTTAATGATTTCTAGCATATATCAATGGATTTTCGATTTTTATACTTAACTAATTTTCTAGGTTTTTTGTATGGATTTTAACCTATAACTCCAAAATTAGCTTTCACCATTGGTCAAAATATACTCAAAATATTGTTCACCACCTACTACCCTATCTTGTATCCTCTACTTGCATTGCCAATTATTGAATTCTAAAGCGATGGTAGTACCTTAGTACTACATTTTTTTTTAATTGTAGGGACATGATTCTTGATTTATAGTGTATCCCCAGATTGGCGTTACTCCATTGAGCTCAAAGTAATGCAAAAAAATTAGCAAAATTGAAAAATTAGAAAAATGTAGAGATTCCTTTTTCTTCATTCCAATGATAGATTCTATAATCCCTTTCACTTATCATTGCAAGGAATATTTATGCTTTTCATTCTTGTCACAAGTATAGCTAGATATTTGTATTCTTCCTTTGTCAAGTATTCCTCTGATTTTGGAATTAATTTTATTTCTACTAGTATAATTTCCATATTTGTGATGACATTTAGATCTTTGGTTGCTACTTTTGTGGGAGAAGCATTGTGTTTGTGTGACAACTTCCGCCAAACTTGTATATTAATCATCAGGTAGGATATATCCCTAGGCAGTTAGGGGATTCAAGAACCCATCTTAAACTAGTTGAGTGGTGTCATATATATTCTCCACTACTTCCTTCAAACTCTCTTAGGATAATTTTTCAAGTTTCTAATATTTGTTGTTTCAAAGGTATGTTTATGAACCATGCCTACAATGTTTGCTTAACCCTAGTTTCTATATTTTTTGATCAAAGACCTTATGGGTATACCTCATCATGTGTGTATGATTTTTCTTGGAAAAAAATTATGTTTGGGCATTATTTATTGTGGACTAAGCCTTGCTAAGCAGATTCTTGCATTCCTAGATGTGTTTGAGATACACCTTTTCTTGCCTTATTTCATCCGATATCTAATCCCATAAAGACTTGATCATATTAATTGTTGATGCCTTTGTCTTCATTTCCTTAATATCCCCTTTTAAGATCTTATAAATTTCCTTTAATTTTTCATTTTTTCATCCTTTTGTTTGATTATCTTAGACACCTATTTTTCTCTCTAGTTGGATTGTTAGACCATTTTTCTCTTATTCAAATTATTGCTTCTCCTGGTCTATCTTTTGCTTTAGATCATTTATTTACTTCATTAAGACCTCCAACTCTCTTTTCATATTTGTAATTTTATCTTACTTCCTCCAAGAATCTACTTTCTTCCTTTCCAATTGCACCATCAACTCTTGGTTTTACATCTTATAGCCCTAGTTTTACCTAGTTAGCTCTAGGTAACTCAATTACATGGCTAGGTTCACTTATTCTAAAAATTTTACCAACCCAAGGGTCCTACCTATTGCAAGTTAAATGAAGTTATTTTATGAGAAAATTAAAATTTGTTATGCCTTCTCTATTAGCATCTAATTGGTGTGCCTCCATAAATAATGTATATCTCCCTCTTTCAACCACCGAGGTTCTAAGTGTGGTCAACCCTATTGTTGGTGTGTACAACCTAATGGAACTAACAATGGATACTTTGGAACTCTAAATAGAGTTATAAGATTCAAATATTGTGGCGGTGAGGGTTGTACACCATGCTTCAATAATTGGAGTATGGTTAGATAACCATATATTGAGTAAAAAACATCTTCTATGAATGTCATCTCATATGGCCTATGGTCTCATGGTTGTTATAAATTACTTTACCCTTTAATATACCTTGATTTTTTTATATGTTACTATACCTTATGCATGTGTTCCTCCATCATGTTTATGTTTCTAATCCTTGACAATGAGATTTTTTTACATCAAAAGGTAAGTCAAGATTTGGGATACTTAGGATTTATACATTTTTCCTTGTCACTATATGCAAAGGGCTTATAGTCGATGTGGCTATGTGACAACTTATAACCCTACTTCTATAGAGAAGTTAACAATATCTACTTGTTTATGTATCCTTGGGATATAGCATTCCATTGTAAAGTGAGTCAACCATGTATGGGAAGCCATGGTCAAGGTAGTTTGTGTGGCTATAGAAGTTATGGATAGAGGTGTGGTGGGAATAATTTAAGTGGTTGTAACCATGGGTGGAGTGGATGGTGATACAGATATGGTGTAAATAATGAAATCTCTTATGGATATGGGTATTTATGGTATTATGAGTGCAATGGTGGGTTGGTCATCATATAAGGAGGTAAAGAATCCTCTCCTTTGTTTTGGTGTTATGGTTGCACCTATTTGTGGTGTTGGAGGTGTAGCAAAATAAAAGGGAGTAAGAAGAGGAGGTTTAGAAGAAATGATATAACTAAGAGAAGAGACAAGAGTGAAAGAACAAGATGGAGGATAGATAGTGGTGATGAGAGGGGATGTGAAATCTTATAAGGCCTTGGTAGGATTGGATAATTTCTCTTACAGACCCTCACTAGTGGTCATTTGAATATAATATGTCAATCCAATATCATTTTTGGTCTCTATATCCATGCATTTCTAATGTTGAATTTCTCCTTTTCCATGACCATATCGGGTAGGCTAGAATGAGCTCATTCTTACGCAACCTCAATATCTTCCCACTTCTTTTTTATAGTGGTTTCAATAACCCATTTTTCATCTATTATCCCCCTTTTGTATGTTTTTCAACTATCAACCTAGATGCAAAACTTACCTCAACAATCATTTCATGGACGACAAATATCTAGAGCAAAGGGACCTTAAACTATGGTTGAGCATTCTTCTTCCTACATATTGCCTCCTTAAGATGGTGCTCATTCTAAATCTTAGAGAATTTTGTGTCAAATATTCCTTTCATTACTCAGCCTTGATATGTCTCACATGTTTTGTGACTCATTCTCCTATAGACCATAACCTTCTCTAGGATCTACCAATATTTTCCTTTGTGATTAAAGTAATAGTTTTATTAATAACATGCTCATGAGGGTCATAAATATTCAAGCTTCCATTTTAATGGTATTTTGATAAAACAAAAACCAATGAAAAGAGTGTTCTCTCAAGTTTGTATATTTTTTCTCCTAGACCTGATCCAAATCCAACCTATGCATGGCCTCCTCGCTTAAATTCTTTTTGAATTCTATGTTGAACTAGTGTTCATGGATATATATTATAAAAAAAAAAAATTACAATGTTCCAATGGACACAATGTCATAATAATAGGCCCCATTATCATGCATAATATTTTACCCAAAACTCTTAAACCTCTTTTCTATTTTCTCTATAAATCCTTCGCTCAAAGGAGTTATGGTAAGGTAGTTATTTTCATGATAAAAAATATTAGATTTATTCTATCGCTTGCCAAGCTTTGTATCTACAAAATCTAACTATTGAACAAACACCATGGCAAAACTAGTGTTCAAAATAAAGTTCAATAATCTAATACTTCCTTTGAGAACACATATAGCTTCACAAAAGAAGACAATCTTCCCAAGTAAAATTACTAAGTATATTCCCTTTTATACTAACTAGTGCCCTTACTTCAAATGAAATACTTGGGAGTATATCTTGCATTCTTTGCATAATTGATTCATATACATTGAGGTTAAAATCATAACTATATATCTACACTTCTATAAGGTATATTAGTGTAGCTATGGATTGGTAATGATTTATCATTATCTCCTTTCTAGTGTAAATTTTGGGTGCAAAACCACACCTTCCTTTCATGTATGATCAACCAAATTAGGTAAGAAGAAAATTTTAATTCCATCCATTCTTTAAATGTTATAATTGTAAGCTCATCATCTTAAATATGTTGGTCACACTGTCAAATAGTCTGGGATACCATACATCTCTGACTATGTGAACCATACCCAATTGCTTCTCCATGATCTCTTCATTATAACCTATCCCTAATATAAAGGTGATTGTAGATAATAAGCATCATACCTATTCTTCAAACATGTCTATCTTTAGGAAAAGCAATAAATTATAGCATCTAAGGGTTTCTTTAACTATGTTTCCAAATATACCTCCCACTCCTCCATATTTTTGTACTTGAAGAATCAAGCTTGTGCTTTTGGAGTGTAGGCAATCCACCCAATGTTGTTATCATTTATACACATCAACCCTCATATGACCTCTAGTGTGTTTATTATGGAGGTGTGTTATAATTATCCTTTGTTTTTTGTTTTACCTCCTAGTGCATGCATGCATCAGTTCAAGGTGCTTCCATTATTGTAACATAAAAAACTAGACTAGTTTCAAACTCTACAACATGATGACTATCTAGGTATCACTCAAATTAATGTTGTAGAACCTAAGCACTTATATCTAGGAGTCATTAAGGATGTACTTGAGGTTTCCCTCTTAGACTAGGTTGTATGTCATTTGAAAAGTTTTTTGGGGGCCTCCCTCTCTCTTTTTCTTCCTAGGATGTAAGGAGGATCTCGCTTGTCTTCTAGAAGAACTTGGTTGTTCTTGGATCCTTTCCTTTGGGAAGGCTTATGTATCTTCAAAATCATCTTTGGACTTGAAATTAATCACCTCAATGTGTGTCACATTTGTGTGGGTTGTTGGAGTATATTACATTATTTGGTACATGCTAATGTACCACCATGGTACCTTCATGGTACAATTATAAATAATAGATTAGGGTTGATTCATAGTTTAGAGTGTGAGTAATATTTCCCCTTTATGTAAGTGTGAATGTGCAGGATATGCACAAGTGTCATGTAAATTTATAATGTGTAAGAAATGCACAAGTGTCATGTGAGTTAATGTGCAAGTGTAAGTTGAGTCTATGTGTACAAGTATATTATATGTAAGATATTAAATATGTAATGTAAATATGTGCACAAATATCTTAGGTTAGAGTGTGCAAGTTATGGAAGTGTAAGATTCAAGTATAGGTGTGTATACAATATAGAGTCATGTGTTCATCAAGTATGCAAGTGTCAAGTAGAGAATCCAAGAGTCATGAGACTTGGCATATGGAAAGGAATAGTCAAGTATACAAAGAGTCATTCTACTATGGATATATTACTCCATAGATTGTATCACATATATCACATTACAAAGAGAAGAGCAAGTTCTCATCATATTTGTAAGAGAAAGTGGAGTAATAAAGGTTGCATACATTTTGAGCAATTAATATTGTAAGTTGTTCTACATGCTTAGTAAATGTATGATTCAGGCTATTTACATTCATATTTATGCTTATTATTGAATGTTATTTGATATATTATTAGCCTTGATATACATATTAATTTTCTCATATTACTCTACTCAAATTGTAATCTTGACCTTATAATATTGTGGCTATATTATATTCGATCTTGTGATATTTATGGTAGTATTAAGGCTTAAAAATCCATTAGGGGTATCAAATAGAACAATGATTTTTTTATTGGTCTATTCAATAACAAGTCCCTAAAAATCTCTAATTTTAAAGTTACAATTTTTTGACTTGCTAGCAATTTGCTAACTTGCCAATTAATCATATACTTGAGAACTTAGAGGAGTTTGGATTGTGTTGAAAAATCGTTAGCTATAGGATGCAAATTAATTGGTCATGAAGTTAGAAAATCATAAGCTTATTAACTTAGAAAAACTTTCCTCAACCTTCTCCTAGGATACTCACTTTGTTGTGCATGATTCATCAATAGTTAGATGAATCATTATTGTAAAGGAGAAATTATTGATTTAAGGGATAGGATTTTTAAACCCTATGACTCATCACACTAGTTATAAAACATGGGAAATTATTGCTTAGTAGTGACACAATGGTGGTAATTATGGTAACACGATAACTCAGTCATGGCAATTATGGCAGTAGAGAAGTTGAGGCAAGTCATCTGGACATGACAATTGGAGCAATAGGAAGGTTAGGGCCTTTAATGTGCATACTAGAAAAAATAATATCCATGGCTATTTAGCAACAAAGTTAGAGTTTCACAACAAATTCAATTTTATGGTAGTAGAGGCTACAATTTTTGTAATACTAGAAGAGGTGATGTAGTAGCAATGGCAGTGAATAGTATCAAGGTTGCAACAATAGAAGTTAGAATTAAAATTGATAGCGAAAATAAAATGAGGGTTGAAAAAGTATTTTTATAGCCATTCTACACAACTACCTCCATGTACATGAAATAAATTTGTAGCACACGTGGCCATGTTGACAAATCGTTAATTTTTGTGTTGACATCAACATGATGTCGATCTATTCCTATATATTTTTTATCATTATAATAATTGCTTATGTCAACATGACATCACTTGTGTTTACCAGTAAAATGCTTTTAAGATCATTGTAACATAGACAAAATCATCATTTTGCATCAAATTTTACTCCCTATAAGTGAGTTACTCTTTTGTTAGTGAATCACTTTCATGTCAATGAATCACTATCTTCATCTTAGGAAAATTTGCTTGAGGGTATATTGAATGTTGTAAATATTGGTATGATATCAGTAGGTTTTCTAGCAAATTACATGATCCTAGACAATGAGTGCATAGAATTGTTGCTTATGTCAACATGATACCATAAATTTTAGAAATGACAAGCATTTTTGCAAGCAAATAAATGACTCACAACTTGATAAAAAATTTCTTCCTTGCTATGAATTGTGTGTGTATTAGCATGAAGTCACTTTTTTATTTCAAAAAATCACCAACTTTGCAAGTGATTCACTTGCTTGATCGCTTAGTGAAAATTTCTTCAATTTTTAGTCCTTTTTTTGATTAAACAAATATATTTAGAAGAAGAGGAAGTTTGAGTGTCCTTTTCAAGATCTTCACTTGGATATAAATTGATTTTTTGGTAAAATGAATTACAAAAACCAAGAATTCAATGGGGTTTTAGATGCTACACATTCACCAAAATGGAAAACAACCTTTCATCTAGAGTCATCAGCCTATAAGTATTAGTGACCTTCACCCTAGCAATTTTATAAGGGCCACTCCATAGGGAGTCAAAATTCTTATGTTTATCTAACTTTTCCTTGTCTTCATCCCATTTAAGTACAAAGTCTCCTTCCTTAAACTCCACACCTATAGATATCTTGGTAAACCACCTTTCAATAACCAACTAATGCTAGATAAACCTTAAAAAATATATCTTTATCCTCTTCTAATAATAACAAGGTGTTTAACCTAGCTTGCATCAAAGGGATATTTACTTCTTCCAATTCCAACTTCTAGGAAATTTCGAGCAAAAGGAGCTTGAGGTTCACTAGAAATATTGCTTTCTTCCCAAAAATGTTTGTAGGGTGATTTTTTAATGGAATATTTAGGAGTAACCCTATCTTCCCATAAGGAACTCTTCAACATAATGTGTCATTTCCTTTGGGATTCAACAATTTCCCATTTCAATATGTTAACAATATTTTTGTTAGTGGACTCTGCCAAGCCATTCCCTTATAGATAGTAGTTGTAGGAGGTCTTTAGGATGTATTTTTACTTAATTGCAAAATGTGTCAACTTAGTTCCAATAAACATTGTAACATTATCATTGATCACTATTGATGGGGTTACATACCTTGTGATAATATCTTTCAGTAATTGGATAACTAATTCTTGATTCGTAGATTTCACTAGAATTACCTTGATCTACCTAGTAAAATTGTTTATTCTAGTCATTATCCAATTGTGGCCTATACTAGATAATGGGCTATTTTTTTTAATAAAGTCTTAACTTGATTGTTGGAATGGCTTTGTCACAACAATGGGTTGCAATGGCATAGGAATTTTTCTTCTTTGACCAATAAACATACAATAAGACTTGTCTTCTCTCACCCATTTTAAAGAGTCTATAAATATGGTAGGCCAATAGTATCTTGCCATTAATATCTTATGTATTTTTGTATAGGTCAAATAATGATCAAATTTTTTATGATATTCCCCTAGAATATCCTAGACTCTCCCTTCATCAACACATCTTAGGAGTATGCTATCATATCCTTTGTGAAAAATAATGACATCAATATAAGTGTACTAAATGACCTTTTATCTAAATCTAGCCCTTTATTTGGTCATTAATTTCTTCGACACCTAACCTATCAACATGTATCTTCTTATGTTGCTTATCCATTCATTTTGTTCATCCAATTTAATATTAACTACAAATACCACTTTTTCACTAGAGTGGTATATGGTTAGGCTTTTCCATAGAGCTTTTCCTCTTGCTAACTTGGTTTTATTTATATGTCAAACTTTTGAATCTTAGTAATCTAGTCAAGCCTTTTCTTCCCCAAATCTCCATGCAACATCATAGATCTTATTATAGGATGGACTAAAAAAACTATTTTCTTTCCAAAGGATAAATAATATCTAAATTTATTTAAAGCTTTCATTATTATAAACACCTATTTTCCTATGAAGGTGTATTATTCGTCATAACTATGAAGCTTTTACTCATAAAAGGATATCAAATGTTCTTCTTCTCTATCATTTTTTTGAGTCAATACTATTGTAATGCTCATATTATTGATGATATTACATTATTTGGTACCTTGAGTACCATTTTAAAATATTTAGATTAGGATGCAAGTTTATTATTTTTTAGGTGTCAAGTTGTGAAGTGTGTTTGTGTCATGTAATCAAGTGTGAGTTATGAGTGAAAGGTGTCATGTGTGCAAGTGTGAGTTATGAGGTGTCATATGTATAAGTGAAGAGTCATGTATGATGTGTCAAGATTAGAAGTAGAAAGTTATGTAATCATGAGATACTTTATCATTATGTAAGAAAGGAATATGAAAGGTTGCATCTCCCATGAGTTTGAGGAGAGTAAAAATCATGAGTATTGAAGAGTCTCATGTAAGGTTATATATTGATGACAAAGGTCTATGCTTTGTCATATATTTTGGAATGCGAATATAAGATGCATGAAAAATGATTTATGATCAATATAGCTTTTTATTATTGTTCAATATTGGTGTATTATTGAATGTATGATATTATAATCCTATATTATAAACATGTGATATCTTTGGGCCCATTTTCTAAATGTGGTATCAAAGCTACATTGGCTATAGCCACTTTAGTTTGAGTCATCTAGGAAGTAAAGAACATGAGTTTGGAAGTAATGGATTGGAGAAAGTTTAAAGGAGATATTGTTGGAGAAATATTTGTTAGAGAAGATTGTTGGAGGATGATTATTGAAGAGGATGGTTTGGAGGAGATTATTGAAGAGGATGAACATTGTAACATTGGAGAAGATTATTAGAGAATAAAAATTAGAGTATTGGAGTAGATATTATTGAATTACTTGCTGGATTAATAGACATTTGTTGTGTTGGAGATATTTGTTGTAGTAAAGGATTTTTAGAGTTTGTTGGACATATTCTTGGAGAGAACGTTTGTTGGAGAGATTCTTGAAGAGAATGTTTGCTAGAGAGATTGGAGAGAACATTTGAACAATGAGGAGATAATTTCTATTTTATATGGTTATGCAATACAATTACGGTATAAGTTTGAGATATAGTTGGATGAGAGTTTGTGTAGACAGTGCCCATGTGAGAGTCTTACAGAAAAGATAATGAGGAGAAGAGCACAGTTGATTTGGATGAATTCAAGAAGCATCATGAGAAGAGTGCAACTAAGTTATAGGGATGTATTTCCTAAAAATTTTGGAGGAGAGGAGCCTAATATGTTGGTGAGATCTTCTAGATCAACAACTAAGAAATTTTTTGGATGAGTGCTTGAGAAATTATGTCTAAAGGAGTAGTTGAACATCTACAACATGAGAGAGTATGGTAAATTTAGTAATGTTTGTGTGGGATGCCAAAAGGTGTATGGGGGTGCTATCCCCAAATGTGTTGTTAGTAACCTACTATTAAAATAAAGCTCACTCACATAGAATATTGAAAAATAACTGAAATACATCAAATAACAGAATAACACTATGCAAAAATTAATTGCAAAATTGAAACAATCTCATAAATAACTCAGAATCGTAGGCCTCTTCGAGGGGGAAACCTCCTTCAATATTTCATTAACTTACAAAAAGTTACATTCATACATGACTTCATAGCTTTTAAAGAAATACTTCATGCAACCCTAACCCTAAGCTCAAGATTTGGCTTACATGCAAAATGCCACTCGAGCTAGAATCTTCTACCATGTGTTAGTTACAATCTTGATAACAGTTACATTAAATGGCCCACTTGGCTAGGATCCTAAATTATGACATACTTTACAAAATATTTCAAAATAACATTAAATATGGGATCCCCACATTGGAAGTGGATCATTACATAAGCAATGAGAATTACAAAATAACGTTAGGATGGGATCCTAACATGTCCTTCCCATTAAAAAAACTTTATCCTCAAAGCTAAAGATGAGGAAACTAGTGTTGGAGCTGATGGAGAGACTCCCATGTAGCATCTTCTGACTAGATTCCATGCCACTGAACAAGGACCTCGGTAATGGTTTGGTTGTAGAGAGTGCATGTATGACAATCCAATAACTATTCGGGCTCAAGAAAGATACAACTTTCATCATCTAACTCTAGGAGTGCATATTGAACCTGTACCTAAGTAACCACCACCTTTTTGAGAGAGGAAACATGAAAAATAGGATGGAGCTTGGATGTAGGTGGAAGGGTCAATTTGTAAGTTGTGGCACCAATTTCTTGTAATGGTATGGTTGTAGAGAGTGCATGTCTGACAATCCAATAACTATTCAGGCTCAAGCAAGATAGAACTTTCTTCATCTAATTCTAGGAGTGCATATTGAACCTGTACCTAAGTACCCACCACATTTTTGAGAGAGGAAACATGAAAAATAGGATGGAGCTTGGATGTAGGTGGAAGGGCTAATTTGTAAGTTGTGGCACCAATTTATTGTAAAACCTGGTAAGGCCCATAGTATTTTGCAATGGGTTTATGACACCTACAAAGTTGTACGGACAACTATTGTATGACTACAAGTGAAGTAAAACCATATCACCCACATAAAAATTGCACTTGGAATGATGTTGGTCAGCTTGTTGGTGCATTCTATTCTAGGCTGCATCCAAATTCATCTTTAGTTGACAAAGGATATCAACATGCTGACTGAGAGTAGTATTGACTACATGGACCCTAGATCTACCTGGAATGTAGGAGGAAGGCATGAGTGGAAGGCATACATAAACTACCTTGAAAGGGGTAACCTTGGTTGTTGTGTGATAGGAAGTGCACCACTAAACCAAGGGAATCCACTTCACCCATTGCGTAAGATGATCATAGGTAAAGCAACAAAGGTAGGCCTCCAAACATTTTTTGATAATATTTGTCTGACCATCTATTTGCGAATGATAAGTTGAACTCATTTTGAGTTGAGTTCCCTACAACTTAAAAAATTCTTGCCAAAAGTGACTAGTAAAGTTTGGGTCACGATCAAACACGATGAAGGTGGGCATACCATGAAGGCAAAAGATAGAATCACAAAAAAATTGGACAATGGTGGAAGTTGTGTAAGGATGGGAGAGGGGACAAAAGTGAGCATACTTCGAAAGACGATCCACTACCACAAAAATAATAGATTTACCTCCAAACTTAGGTAACCCTTCAATAAAATCCATGGAAATATTGGTCCAAACCTATTCAGGAATGGGCAATGGTTGGAGAGTACCTAGAGAATGTACCATTTTTCCTTTCATCCATTGACAGGTATCACAAGTTGCCACAAAATTTTGAATGTCCTTTTTCATGCCCTTCGATAAAATAATGTACTTAAGTCATTCATATATTTTGAGGAATCCTGAATGGTTGGCATATGGGACAACATGCAGTTCCCTCATGAGAAGTTCCAAAGGGATGATATGTGGAGAACAACAAGGCATTTTTGGTAATGCAAATGATGGCCATACCAAGCATAGCCAGAACATGAAGTAGAGTCAATGTGTAGAGAGGAAATCAAAGTTTGCAAGCCTAAATCTTGAAGTACCTTCTATCGTAAGGAATCAATCCATTATGGAATGGGTGATGAAATGGTGCATAGTATACTGTGATCCTCAAATTATTGAGAGAGAGCATCAACCATAATGTTCTCCTTACCTTTATTATAAGTGATATCATAATCATATCCCGTGATCTTAGAAACCCATTTTTGTTGTTCGAGGGTGACAACTCATTGCTCCAAAAAGTATTTGATACTGTGATGATCAATTTTAATGGAGGAATGATACCCAATGAGATATGGTAGCCAATGGGTTACCGCATGCAAAATTGAAAGGATTTCCTTAGCATAAATAGATTTTCCCACATTATGACTAGAGAGTGCTTTACTAGTGAAATTCAAGGGTCTCTTTTCTTGCATCAACACTACACCAATACCTTGACCAAAAGCATCACTTTTAATGACAAAGGGTTTGGAGAAATTTGATATGGCTAAAATTGGTGTAGTGGTTATAGCATGCTTCAATTCTAGGAAAGCTTATTTAGCGGTTCCCATCCTAGTAAAAGAGTCCTTTAACATGGAAGTGAGGGGATCTAAAAAAATTTCATAGTTACAAAAAAATTTACAATAATAACCTGTAAGCCCTAAAAATCCCTAAAGACCCTTGAGAGTGTTAGGTTTTGACCATTCCTAAACTTCCTAGATCTTATTGGGGTCAACTTTGATTCCATACTTGGAGATAATGTGTTCCAAATACTCCACTTCTATCAACCTAAAATAACAATTGGACCTATTAGAATAGAGTTAATGTTGTAACAATGGCTGTAGAGTGTGATCCACATGAACAAGATGCTCTTCCCATGAGCAAATTTACACCAAAATGTCATTAAAGAAAAATAGGATTAATTTTCAAAGGAATGGGAGAAAAATGTTGGTCATGAGGTTTTGGAAAGTGGAAGGAGCATTAGTCAATTCAAATGGCATCACCAAAAACTCATAGTGACCTTCATGAGTAGGGAAAGTAATCTTGGGAATATTCTCATCCTTGAGCCTGATTTGATGGTACCCAGAGTGAAGGTTTAATTTGGAAAATTACATAGTCCCATGTAGTTCATATAGTAAGTGATCTACCATTGGAATAGGAAAATTATCCTTGATGGTGGGTTTATTGAGCTCACAATAATCGATACACAACCGTTAGGACCCATATTTCTTACACACTAGTAAAATTGGATAAGAGTAAGTACTATTGCTTAGTCGAATGACATCAAATTTTAACAATTCTTGTACTAACTTTTTAATTTTTGACTTAAGAGCAAGAGTATACTAGTATGGTCTAATGTTGGGCAGTGTATTTCTAGGAACAAAGGAATAGCATGGTCATGAGAGCAGTGAGGTGGTAATTCTAATGGTTCAACAAAAACAAAATTGTGCTTGGCCAAAATAAGTTACAAATCTACAAGAACAAAATCCTCCTCTAAAGGGTGAGGTTGGATCACAAATATCTGAGCTATGACACCTTGAAATAATTATTTTAACAACTTCTTCATTCATATTGAATTGATAATCTATGAAGGTCCTACTTTTAAGCCATGGAGAGTGTGGGACTATCCATTCTATGAAAACTGCATCCAGAGCTCAACAAAGTTCCATGAGATGGTTCCCAATGTGCCCAACCATTGAGATCCCAACACGATATCACAAACCCCTAGTTTAAATGTAAACATATATTGTTTGAGCTCATAGTCCCCAATTTTTACCTTAACATTACGATATTTACCTTTGCAAGGTAAGGTTCCACCATTGGCTACCATAACCTCAAAGGAATTACATGTATGTACGTAACAATTTTCCTACTTGGCAATGTGGGGATCAATAAAGTTGTGTGTACTACCAGAATCAATAAGGATGGTAAGACCTATGTCTTTGAAATAACCCACAACTTTCATGGTTTGGGGAATAGTAATACAAGCAAGAGCATGAACATAAATTTTAGCTTGTGGTTCTTCTTGGCTTTCTTCCTTTGGTTGGGGTGGTTCCTCTACTAGTTTTGTGTCATCATCACTTTGGTCACTGGTGTCAGGCTCATCAACATCTATGAGGAACAACTTCTTTTGGGTGCACCTATACCCACGAGTAAACTTTTTGTCACAATTGTAGCACAACCCTTGGGTGCATCATTTTTTTGTTTATTTTAATTTTGGAATCTAGGAGGGAAGGTGGGGCTAGCCTATGAAAATTTAGATATCCGCCTCTAAGCTAAAAATTTGGATTCGTCCAAACAAGCCAAATTGATAGCCTGCATCATAGATTGTGGTTTAACCATCATAACCTCAAATTGGATATCTTTCCTCAAACCACTAATGAAATAACTCATAAAGAACCCTTCATTCAATCCCTTAGTTTTGTTGGCCAATTTCTCAAATTGTATTTGGTAATCTCAAACTATTGAAGTTTGTTTCAACTTTGTTAATTGTCCTATAAAATCATCATACTCATTAGGGCCAAAGCGAGTGATTAATTGAGACTCAAAGTCTTTCCAAGAAGGATCAAGGGTAGTGTTCAACAACCATTGGTACCATTGTAAAGCTTCAGATTCCAAGTTGAAGAAATCCATTTAAACTCAATAATATATAGGGACATTGTGGAGTTTAAAAATTTGAGCAATACAACATAACCACCCATCCACATACTTCCCATTAGACTTAGAGAAGTCTAATTTATGCATCTTAAAGGTAGGATCACGATCATAGTGGGGGTGAGAGTCATATGTTGCCCTTCCTTTACCTTTGTTAGGAGGCACCAATCCCCTCTGCTCTGGTTCATGGATACCAATCTACAGGAGACATAAATCCCCTCTACTCTGGTTTATGGATACCAATCCATAGGAGATGCCAATCCCCTCTCACAAGAAATTCTCAGTTCTACTCCAAAACCTGCTCAAATATTCTCCAAAAGTTTCTCACAACTCTGCTCTAAAAATTTCTCATAATTCTGCTCAAATATTGCACACATACAATGCTCATCTATTCCCAAATATTACATACAAACAATGCTCATCTATTTCTAAAACCAAACATAACAATCCACTTCACATTCATTAAGTCTGTCGCTTTCACATTTCTCACAAAGTGTAACCTTAGTCTAGTAGTATGTTGATCCTTTGCTTTTTCTCAATCTTCAATTCACCATTCAATAGAAGGAAAATATGCAAAACCATAATCTTCAAAGCAGATGTAGAAGAGTGCACCTTTTATTCAAAATAAATCACTTTTCCTTTTGTCTTACACATCCACTTAATATTTCATTATTTTCTCAAATGCAAATTGTTTGCCTATACTTATAGGATCAACACTTAACCTTATACCTCCAACCTTATAACATCAACAATAATTTTATAATTTCAACCTTATAAAATAAAAAATGATTTTATGACTTTAACCTTATAACATAAAAAATAATCTTATAACTTCAACCTTATAAAATAAAAAATGATTTTATGAATCCAACCTTATAAAATTAAAAAAAATGATTTTATATAGCATGCCTTATTTCTCCAACACATAATACAAAAAAATTAGTATGAGCTCTTAACACTTATCCCATGACTTGTTGTCCTACGTCTTATTTATCATGAACAATGATGGATTTTTCTTGTGACACTTCAATGCTTTTATTATGAATGGCATGTAATCACTCTTCATTTTTCTTCACACAATGTCTTCATAGATTTCCTCTTACGGATCGTTTTTCCGATGCTTTCTCTAGCATAAACATTGATATATTTCACTATGAATTTTGGTCGTAAATCACTACTTATATTTTGGTGTAAATCAAACTTCTTATGGTTACACTTGTAACATTTTCTTTCTTCGTTCGTGTGTGCCTTTAAAACCTTTCGCTTGCATTATTCTTTTAGTTGTGCATTCAGTGAACCCTAACTTCCTTCCCTTGGTTTCTCTTTCGCACTTTCTCGAGCTATTAATTGTTGAAGACATATGCCGCAAAGCTTTTCTTTGTACCTTTGTGAAATCTACCTTTTGTTAAAACATTGAAACACCCTTCTACACCTTCATGGAAGGAATTTCAATTTGCTTCTTTTGTGTATACCACAATATTCTCTTCTATTTTGCTCTTGAATGTACTTGTTGGATAGTCCTCCAAACACAGTCGTAGGCTCTCTCTCTTCGAGTGCAAAATGAAAGGCTCTTACTCTTCAAACATTAAATTAAAAGCTCTCACTCTGGGAATGAAAAAATGGAAGGCTCTCACCCTCCACTCTTCGAATGCAAACTTGAAAGGCTCTCACTCTCAACTCTTCGAATGTAAAATTGAAAGGCTCTCACAAATGGTGGCGATGAACGATGAAGGATTTTCTCATCAATGAGCATCATAAAAATAAACTTCAATTTATTATTTATACTCTCTTTCATGTGGCGCCTTAAGAGTTCGGTCCACACTTTCAACCTTCCACTTCATATAAATACTTAAATCTATGATTTAAATTTAAACTTTTATATCTAGACCATTACTTTAATATTTAATTTAAATATTAAAGTATACCCCACTCTAATATTTAAATATTAAATTTAAATATTAAAGCATACACTTTGTCTTGCATACCCTTGAAGATATATTTATCTTTTTCTCCAGTACATCATGACTTGCTATCAACCAAAACAACCTTTGACATCAATGACAATTCAATTATTCCAACAACATACCTTCAATTGATAGAGGGTGATAAGTCTAGCTCATCAAGGATGATGAGATAGATAGGCTTATCTATGGTAACATATGATATGCCTACACAAATGGAACTGGTGTAAGGGTATTTGGTGAGATGTAGCTCTTCAAGAAAATTTAGCGGATTTAAATGATAGGTGAATCTTAGATTGGTTAGGGGTTATGTATCCCTCTCCTTAGTCTTAAAAAAAAAAATCTTGCTTGTGTATTATTTTGTAACGCATTTTTTTGGGTCATTACAACACTGGAATTGTCTTGGCTTACTCCACGAAGGATGGCATCCAAAGGTTTAACCATGCAATCAAAAATACCCAACCAAAAAAGATATAGGTTGAACAAGGTACTATGTCATAGCGAAAAACAAACCAGTCGAGAAGACAAAGGAAGGGATGCAACCAATCAAACAAAGCATAAGGAAAGAGAGACGATCAAGGGAGTTTGGACGGCTACCATTTCTCAACATCTCAAGGAGGTAAGTTGAGGTGGTAGCAACAACCAACTCAATTTCTTTCCTCCTCCTAAAGTGGTCATCTTCTAGACTACAAGTTACAAGCAGGGACAACCTAGCAAAACGATACCTTAGCCGACACCGTGCTACCTGACGTGGCAAGAATAAAACACCATGCTACAAGATTTGGTGCTAAACAAAACATAATAATAAAAAATAAGGCTCTAGCTAAGGGTGCTATCACAAACTGGTGATTTCCCAGCATGTCAATAAGAATACGATAGTTCAAAACTTATTGGATAAGAGGTGGGGGTTGTCATTACAATCCAAGGACACCGATCGATAAAAGCCAAACACCAAAAACCAAAATAAAGCAAAGATAGTTACTTATGCAGCATAGGTATACAGAGGTACCATGTTGTTGCAAGCTCGAGGACAACTTTCATCGTAAACCTATTAAGAGAGCTTTGCAAAGATAGAAGGATGCGGTCTTGTTTTTATTTACCAACCTGCAATTCTCCTTAAACTAGTTTTATTTGCTTCCAACACGTTGGATTGTGAGATGTTCGGTCCTCTTCTCTTCTTCCACCGTGAGCCAAAAACCTCCTTCTTTCTCCTTCTCTTCTTCTTAAGGGATAAAGTCTACTCTTGCTTACGTCTTTAGACATATTTTCTCATTACTCCCACCTACCCTCCTTCAATTCCTTTCTATCTTCTTGGCAGACGAGTAGATATTATGAGTTTTAAAACATTCTTCTCTTATTTCTAAGTTCATCATAAATGAAGTTCTTTGTCAAGTTGACAAGCAACTTTTCTTTCCATAGTATTTCTTTCTCTGGCTTCAAATTGAAGACTTTTAATTCATTTAAAAATGAAAATAAGATCTTATCATTTATAAAATTATTTTATACTTATTTAAATAATAGTCTATCTTTATTTAAATAGAGATATTATTATTTACTTTAATAATATTATATTGTTATTGAAGTTAAGATATTTTATTTATTTAAATAATATTCCACTATTATTTAAAAATAGAGTTTCTTTATCTATTTAAATAAAGTTTTATTTATTAAAAATATATTCATATATATATATATATATATATATATATATATGGTTCTTTTTTCATATTAGCAACATGCTATTTTCCATAAGTTTTGCATAAGGATTCAACAAGTTAAAGGCAACCAGATGTAAGGACATTTTCCAAAATCCAGTGAGGTAATCAAGTGATGAAGTAAAATATAATCAATCATATGCATCAAACAAAATGGGAGTTATTTCCATTAACCCAATCACCCGTCTCAATCGAAGAATTTACGATAGTTGTTAGGCTATCAGTTGTAGCTCTAGGTGGCTAGCTAGTTGACGGTTATTCCTTAAGCAATAATGCGTGCCTATATGAGGATTGTCATCCATGTTATCCCCAATCATCATAATCATCATTTCCCTTACTTCAAGTACCCCGTTACAAGTGTACAATTCTATTTATTCCACCTCACAAGAGTACCTGATCCTGCACATTGATAATCATGTCAACAGTACCATGTTCTTCAAATATGAATCAGTCTAAATATTGTATAGCCATTAATTTGCACAAATTTAAGCATCAAAGTACTATTTATCATCACACAACTATTCATTTGCATAAAACTAAGCATCAAAACATCATTAATAAATACTTAATATTCATACCATAAAGCCTACTAGGGAGGATCATGATAGCTCCTCTGTCTAAATCAAAAATATTTCTTTTTCCCTTAGGCATTGCTCCTATATCCAACTAAAAAATGCTTCCCTTTCCCTCAGACATTGCTCTTTAGGCTATCAATTTAGAAATTCTTCTCTTTCAATATTTACCTTTTGTTGTATGTACAGGTGCAGCTCATTTGGCTTTGCTTGGGTTATAGTCCAAAATTAGAATATTTTCACATTCTCTTAGGCACTTCTTTGCTCTAGATTTTTTAGATTGCCCTAGTCAATTTCAATAGAAACACTTTGTTGTTTCGTTCTTTTAATCTCTCTAGATTGGATACTTTAGCTCTTTGGAGGTGCTCCTAGTTTTGATTCTATCCATGTCTCAACAATGAACTAATTATTTGGTTCTTTCTAGACCACTTATATTGTACTTTCATAATCACTTAATCTCTTTTGACATCTTCTTATCTTGTCTTCAGACATCCTCTAATCTTGTGCCTTTGATGGCACTTAATATCTATGTTCTCTTAAAATGTATCTTAGAGTTCCTTCTGCTTGAGGTAAGATATGGTTGGAGATTCTCCAACTTAGATGGCTTCTTTGACCTCCATTTTCATATTTTTTTGTTGGTTTTATCTGATTACAAATATTAAATATTATTAGGGTAATAGAATACTCAAATTTTGGTGTATGTTTCCTTTTTTTATAAGTAAAACATTTTTTTCAATGATTTTACACAGGTTTTTACGAGGTTTCCCGATCCCCTCATATTGAGTGGGGTTTGAAGAACCTTAAACCTATCAAAGAGATTACAAATCTCTTACCATTGCATGGCCTACATTTCCTTCATGTGGCTCCTAAAATTCTTTTTTCACACTGAATACTTCCTTTGATGCTAGCTTCAAACCTGGAACTTATCACTCTACATTCCTTTAAATATTCACATCAAAAAAATAATGCTAGCTTTAGAGACTACTCGAAGTAGCTCTAATACCACTGTTGTATTTTTAGCCAGATTATCTCATATCCCAATTCTTGAGTAATCTCAAATATAAGAGCAATCAATATATTAAATGGTCAAAATCAATGAATATAACATTCATGAATTAACAATAATATGAATAAAATGGTCAATATCATTAATGAAATAACATGAAATGAATTACATTAGAATTGCTCAAAATATATATACAAGCTTCAATATTATCAATGCTTGAAAGTGTTACATTTCATGGAACTTTATCTCCATAATATAACCTTAGAAAGGTTACTCTTTAATACTTTACTATTGCACTCCTCACATATCCAAGAGATGCAACCTTTCATATTTCATGCATAAGATAAATCTCACATGTCCTTTGGCTTCATATCTTACCACTTATATAAATGACTCCTGAATTTCTATGTACTTGCACACTTCACTCTAGGACACTTGCACACTCATACATGCACACTTGCACACTTTACTATATGACACTTAAACACTCCTACATGCACAATTGCACACTTTACTATATGACACTTGCATACTTGCACTATGATACTTGTGCACATTATACACATAGACACACATAAAAGGAAATATAAATCACACTCCTAAACTATAGACTTAATGCCTATTCTAATATTTACATTGTACCATAGGTACATTTACATTTCTACCTAATAATGTAATATTCTCTAAAAGGATTTAGATATTATATGTCCATATTTTTCGGATTTGGATATTTTATATCTATTTTTGTTGGGTTTTGACAGTTTATGTCCATATTTTTTATGTTAATACCCCCAATTTTAGAGCTTATTTAGATAGTAACTTTTAATAGAGATCTTGCTATTAATTATATTGATGTTGGATTTTTTTTATCTGACTTATTTATAAGAATAGCTAATGCAAGTATGCAAACATGAGAATAAATATGCATTTCATTTATTTGCTACTATCATTCAAGACCTAAGGTCTACAATTGTATGAATAGTTTGGATTATTTATTGCATTTTTATTGTTTTCTATTTGATTCCCTCTCATGGCAGCTCTTTTTGTGAGTATATTAAGGTTGTGTTAATTTTAGCAAATAAATTATTACCACAAAAGGGTGTCTAAGGATATTGGGATAGAATTAGGGTTATTAAAATCATGATTTTGTTCACCCACAACAACCTAATAAACAACACCATATATGTGTTAATCTTTGTTAAAGGTATTGCAGGGGACAAAGCCAATGAAGTAAATTGATGTGTGATTCTCAATCATACTTAAATATAAACAAGAATCTCATGCTAAAAAATTATTTATGAATGATTTTAAATATGTATACAATCCTAAGGATGGGGATTTAGTAGAATTAGAGACCTAGTGTGAATATAATGCAAAGGTATGCTATCCTAACTAGTGGTTATCATCACCTCATCATAAAATCCCTTGATTTATACATGCACACATAGTCAATGCATAAATACAGACATGCATTCATGACAATAATAATTATGCAAAGATAACATACAATCAATGGATCAATGCTTCTAAGTGAGAGAGGAGAACATAAATTATTTCTTGTAAAATATTTTCAAAGCTACAAAAACTATCTGAGCAAGAAATAATTATCATTCTCCAGTCCTCAAAATCTATGAACTTAGGTATTTTTTGGAGAAGGAGAATGATGAGAAGGTTTGTCTATGATAATTTTATTTCATCAAGCAAATAATAACCCTCAACATCCCCTCCTCGAAAATCTATGTTATGCAATACGAGCAAAGTCCACTAGCACATGATCCCCAATATAATGTAAAAAGGTAATTGTTGCATCCTGATGAAGTAAGACAAATAGTGTATAAGAAGCAAGCCAAAATTCTAAGGGTAGGTATCTACTTAATATCAATGATCTAGTGTAAGTATAATGTGTATGAGCTAACCTAACTAGTTATCAGCATTGCTTCATTGTGGGAATCCCTTGATTCTAAATGCTTAAGTAGTCATGTAATATGTAATTATGACAATAAAAGTGAGATTATATCTGAATATATCAAGGTTTTTGTGGGAGGGAATATGAGAATTATTCCCTGTAAATATTTTTAAATAAAAAGTATTTGATCAAAGGATAATTATCATGTTTCAATCCACAAAAGGCACAATTCATGGCAGGAAGACTATGCATGTGTAACATACAATTTGTGCAAAAAAAAAGTAATAAATGCATTATCTATGTAAGATTTTTATGATTAGAAATATTTAAAACAAATTTATTTTATGCTTATGATTTAAAAAATTATATGTAGGGCTATCAGTGATTACGCTTCATCATGATGCCCTATAAAAGGAGGTTGTATGATAATTTTGATAAAGGATTATACCATGGTAGGATATCTAATCTAATTATCTAATCTCATTATATGATTTGAACACTTATCAGATGTTTGGTAATCCTATGACATTCATCTATTTTAGGTATAATGATAAATTCAATAATTAATAAATTTATGTTTGTTATTTTTTAATTTGCGATAGACCCTCATATCAAGGAAGAAGGTTTGATAGAATAATTCCTTTCTTGTTGGGTGTATAGGGATACTAATACTTGCCAAGCATCGAATGATTATATCCCACCTTCTATTTGGGTATAAGAGTGAATCACAAATTGATGAATATGATGTTTGAAATTTTATGTTTAATGAACAAATTGAAATATTTGATGAAGTTAAAAATTTTGATAGATCCTTCTATAAATAAAAACTATTTGATATAATTATCTCATGTTGTTATATGCTTTCTAATATTTTCAAGCACTTGCAAGTCATCAAAAAATTATTTCACCTACTTTTCCTAGGTGTAAAGGTGAATCAGAAGATGTTATGATAAAATATACTATGAGTGAGAGGAATATTTTTTTAGGGTGAAACTTGATAGCTCAGACTACCCTTTTATGTGCCACTCTAAATTCGGCATTGTAGTATTTACATCATCGTTGAGTTATAACAATTTAGAGGAAAAATATGATGAAAATGAGATAAATAAGATGTTAAAGAAGTGATGAGATGTGCATCCAAGAGAGCCATTAGAGAGATTCACTTCCTTAGGTACCTCACTAAGATGCATATTTTATAATGTAATCTATCCTAACTAGGATCATCATTGGTCATAGTGAATCTTCTTGATTCCATATGCAACTAGAAAGCAAGTGCAATTGACATTCGGTTATGCAATAATCAAACACATGATCAAGCAAACAATGCATGCAAATCTTCCAGATATTTTTAGAATCTCGAAGGAGAAGCCAAGGCATTGAAATGTAGTTATGTCATGATTGGTGACTGCTTATGCCATCAATATCTTAGCTTCCTTTCTAGAGTTTAAAATATCAAGAGGATGAAAACAAGACTTTGGGTAGTCATCAAGGAGGTTCACTAGCTCAGTGACCTACTACAAATGCAATGTAAATGACATTATTTTATAGCTAGAATCATAATTGATTCATTATGGGATTCTCCCTCATGAATTTATGGGATAAATAGGTAGACACAAGAAAACATGTAATCGGGTACATGAAAGCAAGAAAAATATTTTTTAGGTAATAGTGCATACAATCAACCATGCAATCAATCACATGAGCAGAGAAAGATGTAGATTCAAGTATAGTATATTTTTTAGTGCATTATATTGAGAGGTTATTTGTGTTTCTTACCATCTAATGTGGTTAAAAAATATGCTTCTAACTTGTACTTAGTTGTTATTATAAAGGGACCTAACCAATTGGGTTCAAATTTGCCATTAAGGTCATATTTTGCATTAGTGTTTTTTTATTCTCCTTAAGAGCTAAGTTTCCTACTTCAAAGAAACAATTTCATACCCTCTTCCCATAGGCTTTCTTAAGTCTTTGATGATAAACTCATAAGTGCTCTAAGACATAGGTCCACTTTTTTTCAAGCAACTCTAGTTGACTAAGACATGCATGGCGATAATCATTGCCAATAGACACATCCTTTAGAAGGATTATAAGGGATGGCACTTCTAATTTGAAAGGAAATATAACCTTAGTCCCATATACCAAGGCATAGGTCGTATCTCTAGTTAGAGTTCTTACACTAGTGTGATATGTCCATAAGGCAAGATATAACTATAAATGCCAATTCCTGCTGGTTTTGCATATCTTGTTTGACGCTTTGGCCTAGCTTTTACCCTATGGGTAATATGGTGTCGACCACTTATGCTAAATTTTAAATTTAGCATAGATCTTGGCAACATCCTTATTTTTAAAAGAAGTTTCATTATCTGATATAAACATATTAGGAATGTCATACCATGATAGGATTTGGTTTAGGATAAATTTAGAAACCTGAACATAGGTACAAGAGGATAATGGCATAGCCTTTACCCACTTGGTAAAATATTTTATTTTGGTAATGATGAAATTATGTCCATCATTTGACATCATATTTATTTTCCCAATGATATCCATCCCCCAAGTAGAGAAGGTCTATGGAGGTGTGATCAATTGAAGCTCCTGAGAAGGTGCATGAACTAGGTTATCATGTTTTTGGCTTTTGTTACACTTGTGTACCTGATTATGGGTGTCTCTTTATATAGTCGAAAAATAATACCCCATGTAGATAATATTTTTAGCAATGGAATTATCATTGAAGTATCCACCACATGCCGTTTCATGGGCATATTGAAATATTATTTTGGCTTCATATGAATTTAAGCATCTTAAAGGAATGCCATCAAATTTTTACCTAAAAATATATTTTTGATTGTCACATATTGACAAGCACATTGCCTAAGGTTATTTTGTTCATTGTTATTTAGTCCTTCAGACATAACACCACTTTTAAGGAAATAATATATTTTCTTATACCAAGAATTGAGGATAGGTTATTGTTCATAGGAAAAGATAGCTAGTAGTTCTTGACTAGATTGTAAGGTTGTAGGTTAACTTATCTAGTGGATGATAATTGGTGCTTATTCATATTCCAACTCTATAAGAGGTGTAGCTACAACCATTGCATCTACTTGATAGTTGCTAGAACATGGAATAGTATCAATGGTTACCTTCTCAAAAGGATCCATTAATTTATCCATAATATCTTTGTATAGTTTGAGTTTATCATATTTAGTCTAATTGACTCATTAATTTGGTTAATAATTAACTATAAATCTCTAAATATGGAAAGCAATGAAACTTTTAAATCTAGGGCTACTCAAAGGCCAATGATGATCATTTCATATTCAACTGTGTAATTAGTACACGGGAATTGAAGCTTGAAAGAAACAAGTATGATGATATATTGTGATGATAACATGATGATTCCTACTCCTACTCCTTTAACACGTCTTACATAATTAAGGAAGAGAGTATAGGAGTCTTTTTGTGATGCTTCAAGAGTGCACACTATCTCATCAGGATATTCAATTTCTAAGGTATGATTGGCTAACAAAGGGGTCGTTGCTAGTTGATTAACTATCACTTGTCCCTTAATCAACTTTTGACTAATGAATTTAAGATTGAATTCATTATGGGCCATAACCTATTTAGCTATCCTACCCAAGAGGTAGGGTTTATATATAAGGTATATAAACATATCAACCTTAGCTATGGCATACATTTGATGGCTCAACATGTAATGTCTCAACTTTTGGGAAGTGAAGACCATAGTTAGGTACATATTTTCCAAAAGGGTATATATAGTTTCATAATTGATAAGGGTCTCGCTAATATACAACCCTTTCTCCATTTTGGTCATTGTATTGTTCCAACATATCACCTAAGGTGTGAACTATTGCTATAATGTATAATAATAGTGACTTATGGGGATTAAGCAGAATGAGAACTGGTGGAGATAGCAAGTATGTTTTTAAAGTATCAAAAGCTTTTTAACATTCCTCATCCCAATTAAACTCGATCCCTTTTCATAATAGTCTGAAAAAGGGTTGACATTTATCTACTAATTGGGATATGAATCTCCAGAGTGCTTGGAGTTTACCTTGCATACTTCTAAGCTCTATTATATTTTGAGGTAGTGGCATATTGGTTATTATTGATATTATATCAAGATCTACCTCAATGTCACGTTTAGACACTATAAAACCTAATGATATACCAAATATTACCTTGAATATACATTTGGAGGGATTAAGATGAACCTTATATTCTTTGAGTCATTCAAAAATTTGTCTTAAATCTTTGACATGATATTATTTTTTTATTGATCATCCGAGAAGATTATCAACATAGTCTTCCATGATATTATGCATCATATCATGAAATATATATTTCATGGCTTTTTGATAAGTTGAACCAAGTATTCTTCAATCCAAAGGGTATAACTTCATGGAAGAATACACCCCAAGAAGTAGTGCATGTTGTTTTGGCTTGATCTTTTGGTGCTATGTAAATTTGGTTATAACCATAAAATCCATCCATAAAGGATAGTGTTTCACAACTAGAAGTAAATTTGAATATCATGTTTATATTTGATAATATAAAATCATCCTTAGGATAGGCTTTGTTGATGTCTCAAAAGTCTATGCATACTTACACATTACCCACTTTCTTGGTGACTAGAACTATATTTGATATCTAATCGGAATTATCAATAACTTTGATAAATTTAACCTCCAAAAGCTTTGGAGATCTTCTTTGACTAGTAGAGCAACCTTAGGGTGCATCTTTCTCAACTTGTTTTTCATTTTCTTAGCATCAGGATTGACTACTAAGTTATGAATAACTAAGGATGGATCTAGTCCTGACATATCTACATAGGACTATACAAAGATATCATAGAATTTGGTTAATATCTTTGTATAATCTTATATTTATTATAAAGTTAGAACCTTTTCTAACTTTATTATTCTTGGGTTGTCATCTGATCCTATGTTAATATCTATAGTCTCTTCTATTAAGATATTTGATTCATCTTCATAATGTGGAGGGGAAGGTAAGAACCCCAGAATTTGAAGCTTATTGACATCTAAAGTCCATTGTTCAATTTTGGATGACTATGAGGGATGCATGCCTAAAGAAAGAGGCCTGTCAATAGGTACATCTTGATGAGAGACATCATTGTTATAATATCTTAGAGGGCTACGGGGTAAAATTATTACCTCACAATCATTTATGTGTAATGTTGATACAATGTTTGTTATTGTTTAGGATATCATATTATTTTCTTCTTGTGATGAAATTAATCTATGATAATTGTCAGGGCTATCATTAGAGTTTTACCTAATCTCATTAATAGGATTAATACTTATAGTGTTTATTTATGTGTACTACAAAAAAGAGATCAGAAAAGGATAAGAGGGAAGGTTGGTTGTTGTCCTCTTCATTCGAGTCTAGACATTCTATTAAGGTTACTTATTTTTTAGGTTTAGATAATAAAAGACACACCTCTTCATCATCTTTGCTCTCTAAAGAGGGGCAAGATGACCTTTCATTATGGTTAGGAAAATATCCCAACCCACAATGTTCGAGCCAATTTTTGGATTATAAAGGCTCTTTAATACCTTGTTCTTGAAGTCCTAAGACCTTTCCCTTGTATCCAAAGTTACAAAGGATTTGCTTGGAGATAGGGTAAAGATAAGAAAGATAAAATGAGGTTTATCTTTGCTCCATTGCTCATGGATTAGTTCCACGTATTCTCTCCTTATTTGTTGTTCCTATAGAAACAAATGTGTAAGTTCCTATTTGCACAATCATTCCTAATTTTAAAGGTAACCCTAAAGCATGAGGTGATGGAGGTAACCTAACCAAGTCTAGGGCTAATAGCTCATGGTATTGATTATTAAGGTTTATATTGTTGATATCCTTAACCGTTTCTTAAAATTTTGTCATGGATTGACTATTGGTTCCTTCTTCTTGGTTGATGTTTATTTCCTTATGTGAGACAAAACCTTAGGTTTTGTCTATGAAGGTATGAGCAGCATTCAACAAAGGGCACAACCAAGCTTTTGGATTTTGTAGTTAGATATTCTAGCAATAGGTAAATGGATCTCTATTAGATACTATGTTATAGAACTTACCATGATATTCAAATTTGACATATTGATGGTAAGTTGAGGGGACAACCTACATCACATGGATCCAAGGTCATCCTAAAATAATATTATAGTTCAACTCATTGGCAACACGTAAAACATGTTTTAAATGCAAGGCCCTACTTTTATCGAAAGAACTATAGTTCCAATAGCTTGTTCTTCATTGTCATAGGCCTTTATGATAATGTCTAAATTTCTTAAGTCTTCCTTGTTGAGCCCTATTCTTTGGATGAATCTAAGGCACCATACATTGATTGATGAACCATTATTGATGAGAATCCTTTTAATGGATTACTCTTTAATATTGCAAGTGATATATAAAGGTATCTCACATGGCATAGAGGTAGGTGGAATGTAATCATCGAAGAAGGCTATGGTGGTATGATTCACACTTAGGGACCCTACCACATTAGTTAGATCATCAAGGCTAACATTTCCAAGTATCGTCTATTCACTTAGAATCTTCAACATGTTTTCTCTATGGCTTGAAGAGGTTTGCAACAACTGAGTATGGAGATTATAACTAGTATATCCTCTAATAATTGTTGGAGGTTAAAAGTTCTTTTGTTATTTTCTCGAGGTTTTATAACCAAAGGAGTTTCTTAAGGAGAAATAGCATGTCTATGTCACAATACCAAAGGAGGTTCAAGAGGCGGTTTAGAGGTTTGACCATTTCCTCTAGCTTGTTGTCTAGGCACGGTGCTAACATAATTCATCCCTATCATATTATAATATAGAGGATGGATGTTCCTATATTGGATGTGATTAGTAGCATTTTGTCCATGTTTGGGTGAGGGGTCCTAAAATATCTCCAAATCTTTGTTGGAAGATGTTGCTTGTTCATAACCGTTGACCATTAGACGACCTTCATCAATGAGGTTTTGTACCACATTTTTAAGAGTGATACATTTTTTTTTGTTATGATCATTAATGTGATGAAAAACACATTGTTGGTTAGCCTTGAACCAAGGAAGCTTTCCCCTATCAAGGTCATGTTGCCTTATAGGGGGTAACTCTACCATATTAGCATCCAACAGTTGTGTTAGCCTAAAATATGGAGACTGATTTAACTTAGTAATTATTTTGGAAGTTTTTCTTGATTCTTAAATAGAATTAATTTATGTAATACTACAACTATACTAACATTACCTATCTTAGGATTGTTGATGGGGCAAGAGTCAGTTACACCATCACTCATGACATGTTTGTTTTTATATTGTCCTTTAGTGTTAGAAGAAGATAATTTCTCATCTTCTTTCTTAGTTTTTAGTTGCCTTCTATGTTGAAGGGCAACTTACATTTGTTTCACGAGATCTACTCCATCATCAAAATATATGACATAAGTTATCTTTAGGGGATATAAGAGATGTTCTTGTAAAATGCATATAAAGATACACAATAGATCTCTAGGTGGCAAAGTGAAAAGAAATTTCTTAACCAATGCTTGTCATTGGGGTAAGAATTCATCAAGAGATTCATTTTTTCCTTGTTTCAATTGATATAGGTCATCAACTATGCATTTTTTTGCAATATAGGTGGTAAAATATTTAATGAACATTTCAAACATAGAAAAAAATATTTAAGTGGTGGGGCAATTGTTAAAACCATTCTAAGTCCTCATCACCAAGACTTTTAGGGAAGAGCTTTAATAACATATTATCATATTTGATGCCATGGCATGAAACTCAAAAAAATCAAAGATGCTCTATGGGGTCACCTTCTCCTTTATAAATTTAAAAAATTAACACAAAGCCTAAAGGATAAGGTCTATTTGTTAAGGTAGTATCTACACATTTATTACAACAATATCTATAATGTTACTTTTTTGGTGTGCCTCCTTGGATAGATGCCAAATGTTGTTTAAAATTTGAATTTTCTTTTGCTAATTACTCTATCCAAGCATTTATATCCTTGAATCTAGGATAAGGAACCATTGGTGCTATAGACTAAGATTAAGGATTGACTAAAGGGTAATACTAAGTATTTGGATGATATGATCTGAAAGGGATCATCATGTTATTTATTCCAAGATTGTTTTGAATGGGAAAGTTAATAGAGGGGATATTATCAAGAATAGGTATTCTAATTAATAAATTGGAAGCAATAACATACAAAGCATTAGGCATAGTAGCAAAGACATCCATATTTTGAACTTGTGGATAACTTACATGCTGAGAGATAAGAGGTTTAGGCTAAATGGATATATATTGGGAGGCATAGATCCAAAATTTCTTGAGGAATATGGGATAGTTGATGGCATACCTCTAAGGTCATGATTATTGAGTCTCGTTGCTAAGAACTCATGGGATTAGACCTATGTTGTTGCAGAAGTTCTAAGAGTAGTTATTTTGCAACAAAAGTGAGTGTTTCCTCTCCCTTAAGACAAATTTCATGGTTTATTTTTTTCCTCATAGGAAATTAGCTAGATGGTCCATAGATCTAAAATCAACATCTTCGTGTTTATTATAAACAAGAGAAAAAACTTCAAAAGGAGGATTGTCTTCCTCTTCCTCCTAAAAAATTGGAATTTTTATCATAGGTTACTTCTCTAGAAGTTCAGATGAAGAGCTCAAATTTTACACTATTTTTCATGCAATTTTTAGAGATATATAGGGAGGTTCAACCATGGTTAAAGAAGGAAAGGAGTTCAATTTATTAAGTTTTGTTTTGAGAGTTTTATAGCAAAGAAGAGAAGATATTTGATATCCTTATGTCACCTTGGAAAATACAATTCTCCTTATGACTCCCATTATCCCCCTTGTAATATAATAGCCAAGGGAGATAACCCCCAAATTTTGTACATCGAGTTACTCAAGGGGTCATTAACCTTCCCCTAGTAGAACTAGCAATTTGATTATGTTATTGTTATCTTGATTTAATGTGATTTAGCTAAGCAAACAAGATTATATGATCTTGATTGAAATGAGATTTATTTTATCTTGATTAAGGATAAGATCCTAGGTAAAATATTTTGGATAAGGACCAGTGTGACGTGTTCAATCAAATTCATCAAATATGTGGGATGCCAAAAGGTGCATGGGTTACTGACCCCAAATGCATTCCCTTAAAGGAGCAAAGATAATTGAATTGGATGTTGGATTGGTAAGGAGATATAAAATATCTCAAGTGGATAGTGAATACGCTACCTGTAACAATACCAAATGGCATATTCATTTCAAAGACTAAAAATACAAAAAATAAACAAAGTGATGAAATCAAAATTCTGAGTGTCTATAGCGGATACGCTACCTATCTTAGGTATAGCTATAAAATTTGCATAAGATGATAGAAAAATAGAATAACTGGCTTATTAATATTGTAGATCCTTTTCCATTGGTATCCTAAGAACTTGAAGGTAATTCCTTAGCTTGTAAATCTCCTTAGACACCTAAAAAACCAGCAAAGGGATTTGACTATGCACAATGTTATATGGATACAAAATAGGGATATATGCATACAAAATAGTTAAGAGATAAAAATGTTAATCATTAAGTGATTATAAAAATCAAATAATAAAAGATGATATCATTAAAATCTGGTGAAAAATAGGATATGCCCCCTTTCTTTGAAGATGTCTTCATGGTAGTACTTTGGTAAATGATAGCAATGTTAAAGTTCGATAGATATTTAGTTCATAAATATTTTATCATCAAGTGCCACCCCAAGGGGCCAATTTATAGAAATTGATCCTCTTGAGGGTTTTTCAAAAGGGAGGGATGAGGTAGGTGGCTAACTAGACTATTGATTAGGAGTTGATTAGTACTGACTAGCTGACAAAATGGCCTGCAATCAACTACCTCCTTGATTGGGATTGATTTGGGAAGGTGGAGGAAGGTGAAGGAAATTTAGCCACCTTCTTCCCTACCTATTGATTTCTTGTAGTGGCAGAGAGGTAGGCAAGAATGATTTGCACCCTGACTGCCTATTATAGATGAGATTAAAGTTTTTACATGTTGAACACAAATACACCACCTATACAAGTACACTACCAACATATTTTCTAACTTGATGTATTCACAAATTTTACTGCTAGACATCTAATTTGGTAGGGAGTTGAATAATTTGGACTAGATGCAAATACGTCGATTGAAAAGCGCATTCGCTTTCTGATGAATTCACTCTAAGGTGGAAAATTTGCTATTGCTAGGTTTTAATTACAAATTCTAAGGTTGAGTCAACTATTATGGCTAAGTTAATATTTTTGTGGGTTTACATCAAGGATTATTGTAAGTTAGATGGTCTAGTTTTAGGTATCTACATTTTGAGAGACATTATTATTCGTTAGAAATTGGAGCATTTCATAATGCTCAAATCAACATGAGAATTAGAGAGTTAAATTTCCCTAGACTCAAGATCAGAGTACCACGTTTGTGTGCTTAAGTGATGAATTTTTAGCTAAGGACAGAGTGCCATAAAGGTATATTATTATTGACCATATAATAGTCACACATTTGCTAGTTGAGAGTATGTTTTTTTTTTTATTAAAGTGGATTATAGGGCATATTTAATTAAAGTGATTGTTGGGAGATATAAGAAAATTACTTATTTAATTGAGGAATGAATGATTGGGATAAATGAGGAATTAAATATTTGAATTTTGAATTGGATATTGCTTTGAATTTTGAGCTACTTAAAATTTGGGTTGAATTAAAATTTGGAGAGAGAAATTGTGAAATTGAAATTGAGAATTAGGGAGACATAAGAAGACTAAGAAATTTAAAATCAGTTGATGAAAGTTATTTTTGAAGATATTGGAAATTGAAAAATAGAATTAGCTTTATGGCAAATACAAAAAAAAATCTTTTTGAACCATAGCTTTTGAAAGGACCAAATTTTACATCATGAAAAATTAAAATGAAATCAATACTCATTGTTGAAAAACTTTGGGATGGAGTAAATGGAACAAAGGATGTGTCATTAGATAAAATTGAAAAACAAAAATTTTAAGGATGATGATGTAGAAACCCTTATGCTAATAACATTTGGTATAATAGACAAAATTCAGCCATGTAGAAGTGAAGCAAAGACTTCAAAAAATTCTTGGGCAAAACTATGCAAAGTAATTGAAGGAATGAAGCAATCATTTTGCATTTGCAATCACAATTGTATTCTTTAAAGGTTCATAGTGGAAAAAGTATCAAATTTGTATTTTAAGGATAACAAGAACAAATGAAAGATATGAATCAAAGCAAAGAATGCTTCATAATTGTAATAGCTATGAAAATACCAAACCGAAAACATGTCACCAAGAAAAAATTGAAGTAAAATATGGATGGATCGATAAATCAAAATGAAATAGAATCATGGACATGTTAAAAAAAATCACAAAAAAAAGTGAGTCTAACAAACATTGTAGGGAATAGACCAATGGAACATAACCAACATCACAAGCAGTATGAAAGCCAAAAATGTAGAAAGAATACAAGATTCAAATATTGAAGGCAAAGGCCTTTACACCAAATAATGTAATACAAGGGGGTGTTGGTGGTATTACATTATTTTGTACCTTGAGTACCATTGTAAATATTTATATTAGGATGTGAGTTTATTATTTAGTTGGTATCAAGTTGTGAAGCATTTTTTTGTCATGTAATCAAGTGTGAGCTGTGAGAGAAAAGTGTCATGTGTGCAAGTGTGAGTTATGAGGTGTCATATGTGTAAGTGAAGAGTCATGTGTGATGTGTCAATATTAGTAGGAAGTTATGTAATCATGAGAGACTTTATCATTATGTAAGAAAGGCATATGAAAGGTTGCATCTCCCATGAGTTTGAGGAGAGAAAAAGTCAAGTGTATTGAAGAGTCTCATGTAAGGTTATATATTGATGACAAAGCTCTATGATATGTAATATATTTTAGAATGAGAATGGAATATGTATAGAGAATAATTTATGATCAATATAGTTTTTTATTATTTTGCAATAGTGGTGTTATTATTGAACGTGTGATATTATAAGATCCTGGATTATAAACCTGTGATATCTTTGTGCCCATTTGCTAACACACATCAATACTAAATATGCACAACCTAAAATATTTAGACAAATTTAGGTTAATAAGCATTGGTGCTTTGGTAATTGCATCTTTAATCTCTTGGAAAGCTTGCTTCCCTTCCTTGGTCCAAGTAAAGCTTGTATATTTCTTAAGCATCTTAGTGATAGGTCTTATCAATTGTGCAAAATTGGTGATGAACTTGACCACAAGTTGAATTTAGCCTAAGAAATACCTAATAACTTTAACCTACAAAGATAGTGGTAACTCTTATATTGCTTTGATATGGTTTGGGTCTATTGCAAGCCCCTCATTTAACACTATTTGTCACAAAAAAAAAATCTCTTGGACAAAGAAATTAAAATTTCTTGGGGTTAAAGGATATTCCATTTTCCTTGCATTTTTGAAGATATATTACTGGTGTTCAACATACTTACTCCTCATTATAGAGAACAATATTAAGTCATTCAAATATAGGAGGATAATATCATCAATCAAGACAACAAATGTAATATACATTGCTCTATGAAAAGTGGTCCCTGCATTGGACAACCTGAAGGGCATATTTTGATAAGCAAAGATTCCCCACTTCATAGTGAATGTTGTCTTGTTTTGGTCAAGCAATGCCAAAAATCTAATAAATTGTCAAGCAATGACAATACTTGAGACCCCACTAACCTTTTACAATATTTGGTTGATTAATGGCATTGGGTAGTGGTCCTTCAAATATGCTCTATTCAGGTTTTTAAAGTCTATGCATAAGTGATTATCTTTATTTTTAACATATTATAACCAAATTGACTATCAATGTTGAATGCTTAATGGAAACAATAATTTGTGCTTACAACAATTTTAGGAGTTTTTTTCATCATAGATTCTATTTTAGGATTACTCAATTCTTGTTTTGGACATAATGGTCTAACTATAGGCTCAAGGTCAATTGTAAGTTCAATCATGATTTTATCATAGACCTTAAAGACTTCATATCTCTAGGCAATGATGTCACCATACTTCATGCACAAATCTTTGAATATGTGGACCTCTTCCTCTATACATTATTTACCCATTTGTATATTTTTAAGTTTAACACTTTCAATGGATCGATAGGATGAAGGTTTTGCCTTGAAACTAGCCTTTCTAGTGCCATCGTCAGGATTGGATAGGCTCTCCAATATGATCAAACGCTTTAATTGGTTTTTCTTGAACTAAATAACCCCATATTTGACATCATCATCATACTCATCCTTACTTTTAGAATATTGAGCTTCTTTAATTAAGAACTCGATGATTTATTTCATTATTATTAAACACTTATCGATGACCATAGTTATCAAGGATTGCAAGCTTGAAAACCACTTCTAACTCCTTTATCTTATTCCACATTTCTATGGTTGGATCAAATCTCATAGATAGAGAGGCCAGCGTGATGCTTGTAATATCTCAAATGCTTATTCTTGGCAACATACAATAAGTTGACTTGATTCACTGTGAGTTCTAAGTCACGAAAAACTTGATGGTTTTTGACCCTCAAATTTTTTTGTCTTCCTCAGTCTAATGCATAGTGCTTCATACTCTACTACATTATGTGTGCAATTGAATAATAGTTTGTAAGTATAATTTATTTGTGTACCTTTTGGGTCTATGAGTTGCATATCGACACTACCTCCATTCCTAGTTTTAGATCTATCAAAATGTAATATCCATGCCCCTACTAATCCTTGAGCTTATTTTCTTATCAAGGCTAGAATTTTGCTATGTTCTTCTATTATGAGATAGTTACCAATATCAGTCTCTTCCAATTCAACCCCCAAGTTATTGCTATCATCTCTTGCAATACTTCAATAATCATATCTAGTTCAAAGATGAGGTCACCTTCATTCAAATATTCATCAATGAATTTGAGAAACTCATTCTAGTTGATGGTCCCATCATCATCCAATTTGTGTAGAAGGTAATTACATGGAGGCTCATTTTTATTTTTTATGATATTTCCATCTCGGGACCTTTACGCGAGTTTAATCCATTGTTAAATATCCATTTCTAGATATTTTTTTGCCCATTCTCTTGATAGCAACATCCCAAAATAGGGAGGGGGATATACCATATATACTTCTTGAAAAATAACCAACTTTGGATGCTTAGCCATCATCATTATTGGATCATTTAATACTCCCACAATATTTACTCTTATTCCATCCTTTTGAATGGACCCTTCTTAGTTTTAGCATAAGACAATCTCATTTCTTCACATACTACTTTTGACATTACTATTACAACATCCCTTTAATCTATAATACAATTATATAGAAGGTAATTTTTTTATCTTCAAGGTGATATAAAATGGTGGTGGTTTAATTTATTTGGGCTTAGGAGCATTCAATATATCTACCACATTCACTAGGATGTCTAATGGATCTTCAACTATCATATTTTGATGTTCAACTAGATTCACTATTGCACAATTGTCTTTGCCTTGCATAGCTTTGTTCTTATTCTTTTAAGGTTTTCTATAACAAGTCTTTCTACCCAAGTAGATCTAATGCCTCTAGCATATTTACTTTTTGGTGGTATTTTTCTCAATTCCTTAGCAATATTAAATTTTAATTCAGTCAGGCTTCCCTCATTGCATGGGATAAATTTTTTGAATTGTCATGTAGAATAACTCGACCTTCACTAGTTAGGGATATATAGTTTAGGTTTTCTCAACATTTTTCTATAATTGTTTTCTTCCATGGAACATCAATTTGTGAAGCTTGAGTTGATGGAAACTCTTTGAAATGTTCCTATGCAACAATTTTATTGGATGCCACTAGTCCCTTGTCCTTAAGGTGTAGTGATGGATGTCCCCTTTTTAGAAGAATAGTGTGCATTTGTAAATTAGGTTGTTGTTATGGCATTATATTAGGAGTTGTTGGTTGGAACTATTCACCATTGCTTTTATTTTACTCCTAGTTGTAACTCCATATTGTTACCTAGTTAACACTGCATGATCCTCTAAAGGGAAGTCTTCATCATCTTCTAGAATACAAAAATTGGCAAACATTGTATTATTTGGATTGGACATAAGAGAGACCAATTATTGCACAACTCTAAACTGGTCCATCATAGTTGGTTTTTGAGTTGGAGTTTGGTTCATTACAAGCATTTAAACCATCATCGGTTGACCCATCATTAGGACATGTTGTGCTTAACACTATTGACTATATATCATAGTTTGAGCATTTCTTATCACCATAATATATTTTACTAGATTATGGCCTATATTACATGTAAAACACCATAATATACTTATCTTTGAATTCATTTTGACTATGGTTTTTTGCACTTGATTAAATTTTTGGTTTCCAGGTTGGTAAGGAACTTGATCCTTCATGAGATACGAGGTTCTTCCTTGTTATTTCCTTATTTGCTGCCAACCACTGTTTTGTCTCTTTTTAATATTAACATGATTCACCAATGTATATAGTGCATCAATTCATTCACCTAAATTTGTACCCCATCATTTTGATTTTGAGATATGGAGGCAATATTTGTATTGGATGGTTAAGGTCTAGGTGGCAGTGCTAGCAACTATGGCCACAATATGGCAATATTAGCCATGTCATGTCTAGGGAAAGTTATCACATATAGAGAATTTTTTTGTAGATATGTAGACACACTAAATGGTAACTAGACCACTTATGAGGTTTTAGATTGAGCAGATTAGTAGGTTTGAACCAGTTGGTTTTGAGTATTTGAAATTGGTGTCATTGGTAGAGGACAATATCATCTGTTGGACATTTTGAGTGGATGAGTTGTCATTGATGTCAATAATGAATGGTCATTGATGTCGGAAGTTAGTTTCAGTAAGCAGTGCAAAAGTAAGCAGTTTTGCAATCCATGCAAAAAGAAGAGTCCACCTTCAGTTGGTCAAGACCCAGTTCCAAGAAGTCATATGGTCCAAAGTGCAAAGAAGAGGTCCAAGAAAATAATATTATAATATTTTATTATAATATTAAAGAGGGATATTTAAGTTAATTATAAATTAATTAATATAATTTTATTATAAATTAATTTATTAATTAATTTAATTAACTTCAAAGTTATTTAAGTTAATTATAATCTAATTATAAATTAAATTTTTATTAATTTAATAAATCCTAAAGAGGGTTATAAGGCTAAGTAAATAATCAAATTGGAAATTTGATTTCATGCGCCGCTATCATATGACATGGAACATTGTGTATAAATGGTGGCAAAGTTCTTTGCCTTACATCCCTCATGCTATCGATTGAATCTCCTATGCTCCATTGTTTCGTGCGCAAAAAGGAAAAGTTTCTCACGTTTTTTGAAAATATCTCTAACAACAAAAAAATAAATTGAAGGGAGCACTAATACTTAGCACCAAAGGCGTTGGTAGTGCAGTTGGCAATGATGAACGTGCTAGGGTGTGTGGCAAGCAAGGCATGCAGGTTTAAATCCCTTCGGGTTCATTTTTGGCAAAGTAGAGAGGGCACATATTTTGAGCAAGCACCAAACAAGGGGTTAAAGGGAGGCTTGCACCTTACCCTTCTTGTGGGAGCGCTTAGCCCACATGGTGGGCTAGCACCTTAGTAAGGCGCTCGATGGAAAGGTCTCTTATTCGAAACCAATCGAGGCATTTTTGATAGTGACAAAGGTATGCGTTGATGTCATTTGTGTTGGTCGCTTAATTTCGGATGTGCTAAGGTTGAAGGAAAATAAAAATATTTTTATGTGCCTAAGGTTGAAAAATAAAAATATTTTGATGGTTTATGAGGTTTAATTTTTGCTTGAATTAATTTAGTTTTAAGTGTTTTGAGGGAGATAAAAGGGTAGGCAAATATTATTTCTAAAGGGTTAATTTTTGGAGATTGACTTATTAAAATTGGAGATTATAAGGAGCAATTTGAAGTGATTATTTTTATGTGTGATTTGATGATTACTAATTTCAAGAAGAAGTAATAAGGTGTATTTGAGATTGATTATTTGTGTAAATTGAGAAATATTTTGAAAGAGTGTTAGTGTGAAATCGTGTCATCTAACCATTGAAATTGGCAAAGAAGAAAATTGTGATTGAGACAGGTTTTTAAGGGCACCTCTACATCAAACAAAATTTATGGGCACATCTTCCTAGTGAGTGATTGTTGAATGTTGTGAATGTTAAGTTGGAGTGAAAAGGATTTTTCTTGAATAAGAGTTGTTGATAAAACCTTGTTTGATGAGCATTGTTGAGTTGATTTTTGAGGGTTTTTCTGGAATAAGAGTTGTTGATAAAACCTTGTTTGATAAGCATTGTTGTTGAAGTGATTGATTGAGTTTGCAAAGATCATGAGTATCATTGTTATGTGAGATTGTTTGATAATCATTGTTGTTGAAGTGATTGGTTGAGTTAAGAACTTGAACTAGGGTTTGCAAATATCATGAGTATCATTGTTATGTGAGATTGTTTTGATAAGCATTATTGGAAATAAGTTAGTGAGTTTTCATATGCTTGGACTAGGGTTTGAGAGAAAGGATTATTTCATTGAGTGATTGGTTGAGTAGAGTTGTGATTGAGCCTAGTCAAGTAGATGTGATGAAGTGATAGTTCAAGTTCTGTAAAACAAATTGTTCCATATTCTAAATTGATTTTAGAAAGAGGTTGAGTGTTTGTAAGTGTGAAACATATTGAGTCTCTAAAAATTCTCTATATTTTTTTGTGGTAAAAATAAAGAGAGAGAGAGAGAGAGAGTGAAAGTATTTGAGTATTGTTGTGAATGTGAAGCATATTGAGTCTCTAACAATTCTCTATATGTTTCTATGGTAAAAAGAGAGATTGAAAGTGATTGAGCATTGTGATGAATGTGAAGCATATTGAGTCTCTAAAAATTCTCTATATGTTTTTGTGAGATTGGACAAGTTCTAGTGAGGACTTGTTGAGTAGATTTGAGGCAAGTCTTTGAGGAGACTTGTGGGCAGATTTGTGTGAGTTTTTGTGGAAGCTTACAATACAAAGTTTGAAGATAGAGATTGAGAGTAGATTGGACAAGTTCTAGTGAGGACTTGTTGAGCATATTTGAGGTAAGTCTTTGAGGGCACTTATGGATATATTTGTGTGAGCTTTTGTGGAAGCTTACAATACATATTTGAGGACAGATATTGTTGAGCAGATTTGGACAAGTTCTAGAGAGGACTTGTGGATAAACTAGTGTGAGCTTTGTGGAAGCTTACAAGACAGATTTGAGACAAGTATTTTAGAAGGCTTGTGAGTAGAGTCGATTGATTGATTTGTTAAAACCTTGAGTTTAGGTTTGGAGCAGATCCAACAAAGTTGATTTGTGATTGAGTCAAGCTTTGTGTTAAGGCTTGAGGACAGAGATTGAGAAAAAAATTGTGCTAGACCGAAGGACTATGTTTAGTGCAGATTTGGGGATAGATTTTGGTGTAGATTTGAGGATAGGTTTGTTCTATATCAGAGACAAATATTGAGTAGATTTGTGCTAGACCAAAGGACTATGTTTAGTGCAAATTTGAGATAGAGAAAATAGTAAGCTTTGGAGGTGATAGAATATAGAGGATGACAGCAGTCTCCAGTGGATAGATATCCATTAGCCAGGGTAGTGAGGATAGTTTTTCTAAGTGAGGGCGGGAGTCTTCAGTTGATAGATATCCATTAGCCATTGCAGTGGAGGCAGCAGTTCTTCTAGAATATCACCAACCAGAGCTAAGGAGAAAGGAGTTCTCATGTGGATAGAGATCCATGAACTTGATTAGGGGATTGGTGTTTCCTTTGGACATAGGTCCATAAACATTAATAGGGAAAGGATTCCTAAGAGATTTATTGAGAAAATTTTAGTGAAATATTTTCTCTGTGGAGTAGCCCACATTGGGTGAACCATGTTAAATTGGTGTCTCTATTGTGTGTGGTGATTTGTGCATTGCTTTGATTACTATTTTTGATATTGTTATCTATACATTGCATAATATTTATTGGAAAGAAAAGTAAAAAGTGGTCTTATATTGTTCACCCCCCTCTTAGTATAAGCTTGTGTTCTTCAGAGCGGATTCCTTCGAAATAGTTTAACAACTTGAAGAAAAAACTTACAAGAACACAATGGATTCTAAGAATGGGTCCTGAGATAATTCAACACCAATATTTTATGGAAGTTATTATGTATTTTGGAGTATGAGAATGAAGATCCAACTGATGGCACCTGATAATTAAATTTGGGAAGCAGTTGAAAATGGATACATACCACTAGCTACTCCACCTACAGATAAAGATGGTAATCTTTTACATCATTACAATTCAAAAGCAATGAATGTAATTTTGAGAGGTTTGCATAGAACAAAGTTCATAAAAGTTATGCATTGCAAAGATGCAAAAGGAATTTGGGATAAGTTGCAAAGCATATATGAAGGAGATAAAAGTGTCAAAAAGGTAAAGATACGTAATCTCAAAGGAAAATTTGAAGAATTGAGAATGAAGGATGAGGAAAACATTAGTGCTTATCTACTTTGTATAGATGATGTTGTTAATGCCATGCAAGGAATTGGACTTGAGATTGAAGAATCTGATGTTTGTGATAAGATCTTAAGATCTCTTCCAAAAAGATTTAGTGAAAATATTTTTGCTATAGAGGAATTAAAATATGGTGATTATTTGACAAGAGATATGTTACTTGGTATTCTTACAAATTTTGAGATGATAACAAAAGAGGAACCTAATATCTAGAAGGAAGAAACCTTCAAATATACTAAGAAGACAAAGGGTAAGAAGTCAGATTCAAGCAATGAATCATCCAGTGATGAAGAAGTAAGTTATGGAAGAAAGAATAAGAATTCAAGAATATTTAAAGATGCAAAATTTGTTAGATGTTTCAATTGTGGAAAGCATGGTCACTATGCAACTGATTATCAAGAAGCCAGAAATAGCAATGATGAAGAAAAATAGGATCATAAGAACAGGGAATTAGAAAAATACATGTACCAAAAGAAAGGTAAGGATGGACAAGGTAGACAAGGAAAGAAGTTATTTCAAAGACAAAAGAGGAGCTACTATGCAGACAAGGAAATTAAGTACTCAAGTGATAGTGATAATAGTCTTTTAAATAATGATAAATATGAAGTCCTATTTTTTATAGAAGAAAAATAAGAGGTTAAGAAAAGGTCACCAATAATTCTCAAGTGTTTTAGATGTGGTAATTTTGGACATATTGAAGATAGTTGTACAAATAATGGTTTCAGTTTCAATGATGATGAATATGAGGATACACTTGAAGGACCAGAAGAGAATATTTTAATAGCACTAGAAGAAGAAGGAGGTGATCCTATAGAAGACAAGTCAGAAAATAATGAAGATGTTTTTAAAGGTAATAAAATAGAGGAAGACTTAGAAAAAGGAGAAGTTGATCTTGAGGGAGAGCTTATTTATGCTCTTAAAACTTTAAAGAAGGTAAGAAAGCAAAACTTCCAACTTAAGCTTCATTTTTAGGAAGGTGATGAAGAAATAGGAAATCTTATAGAGGATCTAAATAATTCAATAGATAAGACAAAAAAGTTCAAGGATAAGTTAGAAGCAAGGGTCTTAGAATGTGAGAGATTAGAACAAGAAGTAGCTCTACTAAGGGAAGAAGTAGAGAAGTCTAAGGACAAGCTACACAAGTTTAGAAGAAGCTCAAAGAATTTGGATAAGATGATCAAGTCACAAAATCCTACATCAAGCAAGACATGTTTTGGTTTTGAACAAGCTCAAAAGAAACAAGAAGAGTCAACCTCAAGTTCTGAAGAAGAAGAAACTTCATAAGATAGTGTGAGAGAAAGTAAAACTTCTGAGGATGAGTTGGAGAATAGAAAGTTCAACAAGGAAATAAACAATGCACAAAGGAGAAATAGATGGAACAAGAACCAGCATAGGGTAAAAGAGACTAAGAGACCAATGAGGTCAAGGCAAGGAAATTTCAATGGAAAATGTTTCTCATGTCGCATATTTGGGCACAAGGCTTCACAGTGCAAGACATATGAAATATAGGAATATGGGAACTTAAGAAACATGCAAGTTTTTCATGGGTATTGTGACTCGTGTAATCAGTTTGGTCACAAGGCAATGAATTGCAGGGTTCATGATAGGAATAGATATGGCTTCACTAGAAGAAATCCCAAGATATTTGTACCTTCAAGGAATAACAATATTAAGTGTTTTGTTTTTGTAAATAAAAGTCTTCATTAATTACCGAGTTTTGCAGGTTAACCCAAAACCTATTACAATATCTAGCCTTCTGCTGAGATTGTAGATCTTAGTCATCCTTGAAACTTTATTACCAGAACTTGTGTTGAATCCCCTACAACACCTTACTAACAAGGCACACCCATACCTAAACATAATTGTAAACATTACTTACATTGACAGGAAATTGAAGTTTGGAACTTTGCACTTGCGAAACCTGTTGCTTGCCCATTTCCTATTCTCTGTCGGAATCCTCCAAGGCTTACACCCTGTTACCTTCATTTCTAATTTGGTATGATTTAGAGGGAAACCCCATAGTTATTACCAGCTCCATGGGGAAATAACACCCATTCATCTTTCTCCTTAATGGGTAGGTTTCTTTTCATGACTAATAATGTTTTCCACTTCACGTGGCACACCTTGTGTCCATGTCACCAAACTACCAATATCAACACCTATGTTGGCTAATTTGTCAACTGACCTGTTGGCCTCACGATACATGTGACAAGCCCTCCTATTCTGTCTTGCCACATAAAGGATCCTCACTTCATTGATGACTCCCTCGATTCTCCATGGACGTTTTTTGCCATTGGTTAACAGGTTGATGATGTTCATCAAATCACCTTCAATCATCAAGTTATCTTGAGTTGCTTGGGCTACTTGCAACCCTCTCCAAAGGGCTCTAACTTCTGCTTCGTTATTAGTTCTGATTACCAATGGTTTAGTGAAAGCCTTGACCATATTTCCTTGATGATCCCTGATTATCCCTCTAGCTCTAGCTCTTCCTGGGTTCTCCTTGGTTGCACCATCAAAATTTAGTTTAAACCAACCTTGGGGGGTGGCTCCCAAGAAATCCCATTTCTGGGATTGGGCAAAGGAATGGAAGGTTTGTCCTCAATACCTAAGGCCCGAGCTAATTGTTTTTCTTGGGGAGGAATTGAGTGGTTCTCATCCACTAAGGTGCTAAGGTTTTATTTCTCAAAGAAAATAATCCGGTTGAGGATGGTTTTTGGGTTGTGAATGGTATCCTTAAAGGCTCTATGGTTCCTTTCTAGCCAAATCTTCTAGAGAAAATGATGCCAACAAATTTTCTATAAGTACTTAAGTTTTAGGCTAACAAAGGGTTGAGGCCATTGATGGAACACTTCGGATAGTTATAAGTTCAATAATGATGGACATATAGCAAAGTGGTGTAGAGCAGATAATCCAGAACCAAGCATGAATAGGAATGGGAACAGGAATAGAAACAGGAATATGGACATGAATAGGAACAGGAACATGGACATGAATAGAAACAGGAACACCAAAAGGGATCAGAAGGATCAGATGAGAAGGAAAGATGACAAAGGAAAAGACCAATGCATACTAGGAGTAGAAATACTCCCACCCTAGAATTAACCACCTTAAGAGGAGGTGGGGGAGGGGCTAAGCTAAGAGACTCATTCTTAGCCCCGAGCCCCAAAGGTGACCCTTTGCCATTGATGTCAAAGGGGGAGATATTTGATTTAAGAAGAGAGTATTGAGTCAGGGGGAGTAGAACAAAAACAGGTTAAGGAAATTAAAAAGATAATTGGGTTACCATCAATTGAAAAGGGGGATATTATTGGATATTTTGAGTGGATGAGTTGTCATTGATGTCAAGAATGAATGGTCATTGATGTCGAAAGTTAGTTTCAGTAAGCAGTGCAAAAGGAAGTAGTTTCACAATCTGTGCAAAAAGAAGAGTCCGCCTTCAGTTGGTCAAGACCCGGTTCAAGAAGTTAGATATGGTCCAAAGTGCAAAGAAGAGGCCCAAGAAAATAATATTATAATATTTTATTTTAATATTAAAGAGGGATATTTAAGTTAATTATAAATTAATTAATATAATTTTATTATAAATTAATTTATTAATTAATTTAATTAACTTCAAAGTTATTTAAGTTAATTATAATTTAATTATAAATTAATTTTTATTAATTTAATAAACCCTAAAGAGGGTTATAAGGCTAAGTAAATAATCAAATTGGAAATTCGATTTGATGCACCGGTATCATATGGCATGGAACATTGTGTATAAATGGTGGCAAAGTTCTTTGCCTTACATCCCCCAAGCTATCGATTGAATCTCCTATGCTCCATTGTTTCATGCGCAAAAAGGGAAAGGTTCTCACATTTTTTGAAAAGATCTCCAACAGCAAAAAAATAAATTGAAGGGAGCGCCAATACTTAGCACCAAAGGCATTGGTAGTGCAGTTGGCAACGACGAACATGCTAGGTTGTGTGGCAAGCAAGGCGTGCAGGTTTGAATCCCTTCGGATTCATTTTTGGCAAAGTAGAGAGGGCACATCTTTTGAGCAAGCACCGAACAAGGGGTTAAATGGAGGCTTGCACCTTCTCCTTCTCGTGGGAGCGCTTAGCCCACGTGGTGGGCTAGCACCTTAGTAAGGCACTCGACGGAAAGGTCTCTTATTCGAAACCCATCGAGGCCTTTTTGATAGTGACAAAGGTATGCGCTAATGTCATTTGTGTTGGTCGTTTAATTTCGGATGTGCTAAGGTTGAAGGAAAACAAAAGTATTTTTATGTGCCTAAGGTTGAAAAATAAAAATATTTTGATGGTTTATGAGGTTTAATTTTTGCCTGAATTAATTTGGTTATTAAGTGTTTTGAGGGAGATAAAAGGGTAGGCAAATATTATTTCTAAAGGGTTAATTTTTGGAGATTGACTTATTAAAATTGGAGATTATAAGGAGCAATTTGAAGTGATTATTTTTATGTGTGATTTGATGATTACTAATTTCAAGAAGAAGTAATAAGGTGTATTTGAGATTGATTATTTGTGTAAATTGAGAAATATTTTGAAAGAGTGTTAGTGTGAAATCTTGTCATCTAACCATTGAAATTGGCAAAGAAGAAAATTGTGATTGAGACAGGTTTTTAAGGGCACCTCTACATCAAACAAAATTTATGGGCACATATTCCTAGTGAGTGATTGTTGAATGTTGTGAATGTTAAGTTGGAGTGAAAAGGATTTTTATTGAATAAGAGTTGTTGATAAAACCTTGTTTGATGAGCATTGTTGAGTTGATTGTTGAGGGTTTTTCTGGAATAAGAGTTGTTGATAAAACCTTGTTTGATGAGCATTTTTTTTGAAGTGATTGATTGAGTTTGCAAAGATCATGAGTATCATTGTTATGTGAGATTGTTTGATAATCATTGTTGTTGAAGTGATTGGTTGAGTTAAGAACTTGAACTAGGGTTTGCAAATATCATGAGTATCATTGTTATGTGAGATTATTTTGATAAGCATTATTGGAAATAAGTTAGTGAGTTTTCATATGCTTGGACTAGGGTTTGAGAGAAAGGATTATTTCATTGAGTGATTGGTTGAGTAGAGTTGTGATTGAGCCTAGTCAAGTAGTTGTGTTGAAGTGATAGTTCAAGTTCTGTAAAACAAATTGTTTCATATTCTAAATTGATTTGAAAAAGAGGTTGAGTGTTTGTGAGTGTGAAACATATTGAGTCTCTAGAAAATCTCTATATTTTTTTGTGGTAAAAATAAATAGAGAGAGAGAGAGAGTGAAAGTATTTGAGTATTGTTGTGAATGTGAAGCATATTGAGTCTCTAACAATTCTCTATATGTCTCTGTGGTAAAAAGAGAGATTGAAAGTTATTGAGCATTGTGATGAATGTGAAGCATATTGAGTCTCTAAAAATTCTCTATATGTTTTTGTGAGGTTGGACAAGTTATAGTGAGGACTCGTTGAGTAGATTTTAGGCAAGTCTTTGAGGAGACTTGTGGGCATATTTGTGTGAGTTTTTGTGGAATCTTACAATACAAAGTTTGAAGATAGAGATTGAGAGTAGATTGTACAAGTTCTAGTGAGGACTTATTGAGCATATTTGAGGTAAGTCTTTGAGGACACTTATGGATATATTTGTGTGAGCTTTTGTGGAAGCTTACAATACAGATTTGAGGACAGAGATTGTTGAGTAGATTTGGACAAGTTCAGAGAGGACTTGTGGATAAATTAGTGTGAGCTTTGTGGAAGCTTACAAGACAGATTTGAGACAAGTATTTTAGAAGGCTTGTGAGTAGAGTTGACTGATTGATTTGTTCAAACCTTGAGTTTAGGTTTGGAGCAGATCCAACAAAGTTGATTTGTGATTGAGTCAAGCTTTGTGTTAAGGCTTGAGGACAGATATTGAGAAAAAAATTGTGCTAGACCGAAGGACTATGTTTAGTGTAGATTTGAGGATAGATTTTGGTGTAGATTTGAGGATAGGTTTATGTTAGATCAGAGACAAATATTGAGTAGATTTGTGCTAGACCAAAGGACTATGTTTAGTGCAGATTTGAGATAGAGCAAAGAGTAAGCTTTGGAGGTGATAGAATATAGAGGATGACAGTCTACAATGGATAGATATCCATTAGCCAGGGTAGTGAGGATAGTTTTTCTAAGTGAAGGCAGGAGTCTTCAGTTGATAGATATCAATTAGCCAGTGCAGTGGAGGCAGCAGTTCTTCTAGAAGATCACCAACCAGAGCTAAGGAGAAAGGAGTTCTCATGTGGATAGAGATCCATGAACTTGATTAGGGGATTGGTGTCTCCTTTTGACATAGGTCCATAAACATTGTAATAGGGAAAGAATTCCCAAGAGATTGATTGAGAAAATTTTAGTGAAATATTTTCTCCGTGGAGTAGCCCACATTGGGTGAACCATGTTAAATTGGTGTCTCTATTGTGTGTGGTGATTTGTGCATTGCTTTGATTATTGTTGTTGATATTGCTATCTATACATTGCATAATATTGATTGGAAATAAAAGTAAAAAGTGGTCTTATATTGTTCACCCCCCTCTTAGTATAAGCTTGTGTTCTTCAGAGCGGGTTCCTTCAAAATAGTTTAACAACTTGAAGAAAAAACTTACAAGAACACAATGGATTCTAAGAATGGGTCCTGAGATAATTCAACACCAGTATTTTATGGAAATTATTATGTATTTTGGAGTATGAGAATGAAGATCCAAATGATGGCACCTGATAATTAAATTTGGGAAGCAGTTGAAAATGGATACATACCACTAGCTACTCCACCTACGGATAAATATGGTAAGCTTTAACATCATTACAATTCAAAAGCAATGAATGTAATTTTGAGAGGTTTGCATAGAACATAGTTCATAAAAGTTATGCATTGCAAAGATGCAAAAGGAATTTGGGATAAGTTGCAAAGCATATATGAAGGAGATAAAAGTGTCAAAAAGGTAAAGATACATAATCTCAAAGGAAAATTTGAAGAATTGAGAATGAAGGATGAGGAAAACATCAGTGCTTATCTACTTCATATAGATGATGTTGTTAATGCCATGCAAGGAATTGGACTTGAGATTGAAGAATCTGATGTTTGTGATAATATCTTAAGATCTCTTCCAAAAATATTTAGTGAAAATATTTTTGCTATAGAGGAATTAAAATATGGTGATTCTTTGACAAGAGATATGTTACTTGGTATTCTTACAACTTTTGAGATGATAACAAAAGATGAACCTAATATCTAGAAGGAAGCAACCTTCAAATATACTAAGAAGACAAAGGGTAAGAAGTCAGATTCAAGCAATGAATCATCCAGTGATGAAGAAGTAAGTTATGGAAGAAAGAATAAGAATTCAAGAATATTTAAAGATGCAAAATTTGTTAGATGTTTCAATTGTGGAAAGCATGGTCACTATGCAACTGATTATCAAGAAGCCAGAAATAGCAATGATGAAGAAAAACATGATCATAAGAACAGGGAATTAGAAAAATACATGTACCAAAAGAAAGGTAAGGATGGACAAGGTAGACAAGGAAAGAAGTTATTTCAAAGACAAAAGAGGAGCTACTATGCAGACAAGGCAATTAAGTACTCAAGTGATAGTGATAATAGTCTTTTAAATAATGATAAATATGAAGTCCTATTTTTTATAGAAGAAAAATAAAAGGTTAAGAAAAGGTCACCAATAATTCTCAAGTGTTTTAGATGTGGTAATTTTTGACATATTGAAGATAGTTGTACAAATAATGGTTTCAGTTTCAGTGATGATGAATATGAGGATACACTTGAAGGACCATAATAGAATATTTTAATAGCACTAGAAGAAGAAAGAGGTGATCCTATAGAAGACAAGTCATAAAATAATGAAGATGTTTTCAAAGGTAAACAAATAGAGGAAGAATCAGAAAAAGGAGAAGTTGATCTTGAGGGAGAGCTTATTTATGCTCTTAAAACTTTAAAGAAGGTAAGAAAGCAAAACTCCCAACTTAAGCTTCAGTTTAAGGAAAGTGATGAAGAAATAGGAAAGCTTATAGAGGATATAAATAAGTCAATAGCTAAGACAAAAAAGTTCAAGGATAAGTTAGAAGCAAGGGTCTTAGAATGTGAGAGATTAGAACAAGAAGTAGCTCTACTAAGGGAAGAAGTAGAGAAGTCTAAGGACAAGCTACACAAGTTTGGAAGAAGCTCAAAGAATTTGGATAAGATTATCAAGTCACAAAAACCTACATCAAGCAAGACAGGTTTTGGTTTTGAACAGACTCAAAATAAACAAGAAGAGTCAACCTCAAGTTCTGAAGAAGAAGAAACTTCATAAGAAGATAGTGTGAGAGAAAGTGAAACTTCTGAGGATGAGTCGGAGAATAGAAAGTTCAACAAGGAAAGAAACAATGCATAAAGGAGAAATATATGGAACAAGAACCAACACAGGGTAAAAGAGACTAAGAGACCAATGAGGTCAAGGCAAGGAAATTTCAATGGACAATGTTTCTCATGTCGCATATTTGGGCACAAGGCTTCATAGTGAAAGACACATGAAAGATAGGAATATGGGAACTTAAGAAACATGCAAGTTTTTCATGGGTATTGTGACTCATGTAATTAGTTTGGTCACAAAGTAATGAATTGCAGGGTTCATGACAGGAATAGATATGGCTTGACCAGAAGAAATCCCAAGACATTTGTACCTTCAAGGAATAACAATATTAAGTGTTATAAGTGCAATAATGATGGACATATAGCAAAGTGGTGTAGAGCAGATAATCCAGAACCAAGCATGAATAGGAACAAGAACAGGAATAGAAACAGGAATATGGACATGAATAGGAATAGGAACATGGACATGAATAGGAACAGGAACACCAAAAGTGATCAGAAATATCAGATGAGAAGGAAAGAGGACAAAGGAAAAGACCAATGCATGCTGGGAGTAGAAATACTCCCACACCAGAATTAACCACCTCAAGAGGAGGTGGGGGAGGGGATAAGCTAAGAGACTCATTCTTAGCCCCGAGCCCCAAAGGTGACCCTTTGCCATTGATGTCAAAGGGGGAGATATTTGATTTAAGAAGAGAGTATTGAGTCAGGGGAAGTAGTTTCCCAGGGGGAGCAGAACAAAAATAGGTTAAGGAAATTGAAAAGATAATTGGGTTACCATCAATGAAAAAGGGGGAGATTGTTGGATATTTTGAGTGGATGAGTTGTCATTGATGTCAAGAATGAATGGTCATTGATGTCGAAAGTTAGTTTCAGTAAGCAGTGCAAAAGGAAGCAGTTTCACAATCCGTGCAAAAAGAAGAGTCCACCTTCAGTTGGTCAAGACCCGGTTCCAAGAAGTTAGATATGGTCCAAAGTGCAAAGAAGAGGCCCAAGCAAATAATATTATAATATTTTATTATAATATTAAAGAGGGAAATTTAAATTAATTATAAATTAACTAATATAATTTTATTATAAATTAATTTATTAATTAATTTAATTAACTTCAAAGTTATTTAAGTTAATTATAATTTAATTATAAATTAATTTTTATTAATTTAAAAAACCCTAAAGAGGGTTATAAGGCTAAATAAATAATCAAAATTGGAAATTTGATTTAGTGTGTTGATGTCATATGGCATGGAACATTGTGTATAAATGATGGTAAAGTTATTTGCCTTACATATCCCATGCTATCGATCGAATCTCCTATGCTCAATTGTTTCGTGCGTAAAAATGAAAAGGTTCTCATATTTTTCGAAAATATATTTTGAGGCGAAAAATAAATTGAAGGGAGCGTCAATACTTAGCACCAAAGGTATTGGTAGTGCAGTTGACAACGACGGAGGCACTAGGGTGTGTGGCAATCAAGGCTTGTAGGTTCGAATTCCTTCGGGTTCATTTTTTGCAAAGCAAAGAGGGCACATCTTATGAGCAAGCACCGAACAAGGGGTTAAATGGAGGCTTGCACCTTCCCCTCCTCGTGGGAGCGCTTAGCCCACGTGGTGGGCTAGCGCCTTGGTAAAACGCTCGACAGAAAGTGTTAGAATTTCCCAAGAATAGATATGCAAAGCATTACAAGAATTTTGAAGAGAATAGTAGAACTGATTGATTATTCCATGGGATCAACTTTGTATAAATAGCAAAGTTGATCAATGTGAGTCGTTGGATTACAACAACTCAACAAATCTGAACTAGTCTAAACTGAGAGTTCACCTGACTCATGGAAGAGTGGTAACTCAAGTAAGACTATCCTAGTAGAACTTAAGAGAACAAATATTTATTCTAACACCCCCCCTTAAGTGATACTAGGGGTGAATGTAACAATAGGAGATGAGTCCCGACAACAAGGCCTGATGAGGTACTCATGTACAATGAATTCTTATAGAAGAGATGGTAAAAAAACCACATGGGAAAAACCATCTTTCAAGAAGAAGAAGAAGAGGCATGTCTTCGGATGGCGAAGATTATCCTCTATTGAACACCAAAAAAAATGAGTCCCGACAATATGGCCTTATTAGGTACTCATGTACAATGTACTTACATATAGGAGAGATGGTGAAAAAACCACATGGGAAAAAACCATCTTCCAAGAAGAAAAAGAATAATAAGAAGAAGAGAGGTGAAAACCTCTGTGCACCCTTCTAATGCAACTGCCTAACCCCAAGTTTCTCTCGCAACTGAATGTAACGCGGAGAAGGAAAGGATTTGGTGAAGATGTCTGCAATTTGATTTTCTATGGGAATGTACTCCAAGTTTAGATCCCCTTGTTGAATATGTTGTCGAATGAAGTGCATGTGAATCTCAATGTGCTTTGTGCGTTGATGCTCAACTGGATTATGGGCAATATGAATTGTGCTTTGATTGTCACACCAAAGGGTAATGGGTTGGTCATGGAAAAAACCAAATTCCCTTAGTATCTGACAAAGCCAAAGAGCTTCCTGACTGGCCAAAACTATTGCCCTGTATTCTACCTCTGTAGATGATAATGCTACTGCTTGTTTTTTGCATGACCAAGCAATAGGTGAAGAACCAAGACAAAAAACATAGCCATACGTGGAACATCTATCTTCAACTGAACCTGCCCAATCAGAATCTATGTAACCAATGATATCCATGGATCCTCCCTCATATAAGAGCCCATAGTGAGTAGTTCCTTGCAAGTAGCGAAGTATTCTCTTCGTTGCTTGCCAATGGCTGAAATGAGGTTGATGTGAGAATCTAGATATTAAGCCAACAACATATGAAATATCTAGGTGAGTATGAGTGAGGTATAATAGACTTCCTACAAGTTGTCTGTAGAGAGTAGCATCACATAGAGGGGACTTGCAGGAAGTATTTAGAGTGACTCCAGACTGAAAAGGTGTGGAAGAAGGCTTGCAATCAGTCATCTTAAACCGTTGAAGAAGGTCTAGAGTATATTTCTGTTGACATAATGAAATTCTTGCATCTGTTTGAGTTATCTGAAACCCAAGGAAGTAATGAGCTAAACCCAGATCAGCCATCTCAAATTTCTCAGAAAGGGAGTCTTTGACAGTTTGGATGTGAGAAATGGCACTACCAATGAGTAGTAGATCATCAACATAGAGAACAAGTATGGTGATGTGTTCTTCATCCCTCCAAATGTAGATTGTTGCATCAGACTCACAATGAGAAAACCTTGAGGAAAGAAGGAAGGAGTCCATTTTTTCATACCAAGCTCTAGGAGCTTGTTTGAGACCATAGAGAGATTTCCTTAGTCTACAAACAAGAGAGGAGTCTTGAATAAATCCAGCAGGTTGTTCCATGAATATTTCCTCTTTTAAGTCACCATGCAAGAAAGCACTTTTAACATCCATTTGAAAAACTGGCCACTTTTGGGAGGCAGCAAGTGCAAGTACCAGCCTTACAGAATCCATTTTTGCAACTGGTGCAAAGGTTTCAGAATAATCAATGCCTTCAATCTGTGAAAAACCTTTAGCAACCAAGCGAGCTTTGTGTTTGTCAATTTCTCCATCAGGTCCATACTTAGTTCTGTAAATCCATTTACAGCGAACCAATTTTCTTCCTTTAGGTAGAGGGACTAGATCCCAAGTTTTGTTTTTGATTAAGGAAGAAAATTCATTCTCCATGGCATCATCCCATTCTTTTATACCAGTTGCTTCCTTGAAGGATTGAGGATCTGTGGAAATGGATTGACAAACAAGACCAGAACCCATGGAGTTGCTTATTCTGGATGATGGAAGATTTTGGATGTAAGGAGTGGCCTCTTGAACTGTGGTGCAGGCCCATTTTGGCATTGTGGAAGGGGTAATGGGTGTGGTAGGACTTTGAGTTGGAGTTTGAAGTATAGGATCCTCATATTGGTCATTTATCTCAAGGATGGGATCTTCATTATATTGAGGCTCAAATATTGGAGATGGCTCAAGAGAATTAATGTTGGAAGATGAAGATTGAGGATCTTTATGAGGGAATGTTTCATCAAATTAAACATTTTTGTGAAAAAGATCTCATGAGTTGTGGGATCAAGGAGCCTGTAGGCTTTCATTTCCTCACAATAACCAACAAAGATGAGTTGCTTGCTCTTTTTGTCTAGAGCCTTCCTCTTTTTCTTTGGGATATGTGCCCAAGTAGTACACCCAAAAACTTTGAAAAAAGAGACATCAGGTTTTGAGCCAGTCCATGCTTCCTCAGGAGTCAAATGGCCAAGAGCTTTATGAGGTGTGCAATTTTGAATATAATTTGCACAGTTAATTGCCTCAGCCCAATAAACTGCTGGAAGATCTCTTGAGTGGAGCATACAGTTTGCCATTTCTTTTAAAGTTCTATTTTTCCTTTCTGCAATGCCATTTTGTTGTGGATTATGGGAGACTGAATGTTGATGAATTATGCCATGAGTTGAGAGAAATATGGAGAACTCATTACTGAAGTATTCCCCCCATTATCTGATTTGCTTGATATTTTGCAAGTGGCTTGGTTTTCAACTAAGGCCTTGAAGATTTTGAAGTGGGATAGAACATCACTTTTGTATTTTAGAAAGTAGACCCAAGTTCTTCTTGAAAAATCATCAATGAAGGTTAAGGCATATTTTGCTCCTTTGAAAGAAGGCTCTGGGAAGACCATCAAGTCACTATGGATTAACTCTAGAGGGGATGAGGCTCTTTGAGAACCACTTGGGTGAAAAGGATCTTGATGTTGCTTTCCAAGAGCACATCCAGGACATACTCCATCAATAGAAGAGACTTTTGGCAACCCAGTTACCATTTCATGAGTATTCAACTCCTTTAGATAGCTATAACTGAGATGTCCAAACCTTTCATGCCAAATTTGACTTTCAAGATCTCCATGTGCAACAAAACAGGAGGCCCCATCTGAATTTTTGAATCCCTGGAAGTGAAATAGGTGAGTGTTATGATCAATATCTCCTTTTGCTATGAGAGAGTGTGGTTCTTGAAAGTCTCTTATCTCAACTCTTGTTGGTGAAAATAGAACTGTTTTACCCTTTGCAGAAGTACAAATATGATAGATGGAGAGGAGATTTGTAGCTATATTTGGGACATAGAGAACATTATTGATAGAACCACCTTCAATGGATATGTCACCTTTTCCTTTGATTGGGATAAAGGATGAGTCACCAACTTCTATGCTACAAGTTGAGCTTGAGGAGATTGAAGTGAATGACTCATGAGAGGAAGTCATATGATGAGTTGCCCCTGAATCTAGAACCCAGTATTTTGATGAAGTTTTTATAGCTTTGCCTTGAACATTTAAGGCTTTTCCTATCTGCTTCTTAGTGTCTATTTTGTGATCCTTCATTGTTGCCTCTAGTTGTTGAAGTCTTTTCCAACATTTGTTCCCAGAATGACCATCCTTTTTGCAATGTGTACAAGTTATGGGGCCTCTTTCTTTCTTTTTGAATTTTTCTTTAGTGGAGGTGGATGCTACTAATGCTTTTGAGGAAGAGGGAGAGATCTCATATTTTGCAAGTTTTGTTTCCTCTCTAGTTAGCCTATCACAAAACTCCTCTAAAGAGGGCATTTTAAAACTTGTACCAAGTGCATCTTTTGTAGACAAAAAGGTGGTTGCAAAAATTTGAAATACTCCATTTAACTTAGAGAGAATAAGATAGATGCATTCTTCTTCTATTTTTTTCTTGCCACTACCTTTTAATTGAGTGAGGACCTCTTTAAATTTGGTGAGAAAGTCAACAATATTGTTGAAGTCTTCAGGAGATAATGTTGTTAACTCTACCTCTAGCTGCATTGACCTTATTTGATCCACTTTACCAAACAAGTTCTTTAGTTTTTTCCAACTCTCAAATGGAGTTTTACATTCTGAAATGTGAAACCATAGGCTTTCATTTACATTTGTGCTTATAATACCCATTGTTTCATACATCTTTCCTTTATGAACAAATTTTTCATATTCCTTTTCAAATTCAGGTTGCTTCTCTTCTAGTAAGTGTGTGAGCCCTTTTTGAGAAATGAGATTTAATATTTTTGGTTTCCATGTGTGGTAGTTATGAGGGGTGAGTGGGTCAATTGTATTCATTTTACCAAAAAAAAGGTTGTAGTGAACCAATATTCCCCCCTTTAACTGCAAGATTTTAGAGAAGGCAATGTTTGCACCAGTAGAAACCCCTATTGAATTAATGCAGCAGAAGCCAGACCTTTATACCGAACTCTTCAATTTACCCACCCTTACGTGAGGGAAACTATAAGTAAATTTTGGAGAGCGATACATGGAACATAGGCGATTTGAAGCAAGTATAATCTGCCAGACCCTTATATCGAATCTTCTCAATGACCCACCCTTACGTGAGGGAGACTATAGGTGTATGAGGAGAATGATACGTGGAACATAGGTGATTTGAAACATGAATAACCTGCCAGACCCTTATACCAAATTTGCTCAATTACCCACCCTTACATGAGGGAAACCATAAGTAATTGAGGAGAGCGATACGTGGAACATAGGAGATCATTAAAATAATTGGGCCAAAGTTTGATGTGCTCCTTGAAAATTTGCTCTTAATGTTTGCTTGTATTTTATCAAGTGTTTTTAGTAAAAAATCACAGATATGCACCATGAACATGTTGAAGTTGCTAAAGGAGTGAGATGCAAGCAATAATACCAAGTGGCCAAGAGAGTACCACAGAATGACTCCACCACAAAAACTGTCCTCCAATATTTGTCCACACAAGGAATGCAACAGTAGCAAAAAAGGAACTCCCCTGAAAAAAGTCGAAGAACAAAAAAAAAGGTGCAAGAAGTGGCACCAATAACCCCCTCAAAAAAAAATTTGTATTGATGAAAATTACAAAGGGACTTGTCATTTTTTATAGTGCCTTTATAGAATAGGCACAAAACAAAAAAAGGAAAGTGAGAGAATTCCAAATAGGAGGAAACATAAAAAGCAGAATAAAAAAAGATTCTTTACAATGCTACTTCGCATAATCAAATCAAGAGATTCAATGTGAAGTAGAACACGGTTGAGCAATCCTTCTTCATAATGTCAATATTTTTTACATATATTGAAAAATAATGTCAAGAAAGAAGTTTTTCTTCATAAAAATAACAAGAAACTCTTGCTCCACTGCATTGATGGACACATTTTTTTACTATGTTTTCTCCAAAGACCTATGTGCACCAAAGAGCTACAGAGAGAAAAGAAAACAAGTAGCCAGATATAGGCGATTCTTGAACTCAAGCAAGACTTGTTTACACCAAAGAGCCCTCCTTCCTTCACCACAAATAAGATGAGAATGAAATTTGGGCAACTATTAATCAAAGGTCATAAATAAAATGGAGTGCACTGTATATTGAGCTATAGAGAATACGTCACCATAGATCGCTACCATAGACCAGCGGTGGTAAAAAGGCATGAACGATCACTCCAAGTATCTGATGGTCGCTAGGTGCTACAAAGTCAGATGTTAGCCGTGAAGTAGAAGGTCACGACTACACCAGTCGAACGCCTACCACTACTATGGCTGCCAGGAAAAAACACAAACCATTCAGGTAAATTAAATCTTCGCTCCTATACAATGGTTTCCTTCGGGCTGCAAAGAGTCTATCTCCTCTTAGTTGTATGCCTATGTGATGCCAATGGTGGGAGATCACCTTTCTCCATGAGCAAACCAAATTTAAAAAAATGTTTTCATTTTGCCTATTTTTGGAAGCAGAAAAAATAAATGGTTGAGAGTTTGATGACAACAACGTTGCTTCTTTCGTCTTCCGTTGATAGCAATGCTAAAAATATATTAGTTCGAATAAGAAGCGTTGCATAAAGGAATGATATTAAAAAAAAACTTTGCTCATCCTTTTAAAAGAAGACAAGATTCTTCCTTGGTGCATTTGGCGAGGAATTATCGAGGAACGTTAGTTTTATTGTTGTCTTCGAACTGATGTAGCTCGCTTTTCCTCCATGTGTGAAATTAATGTTTGTTGGCTGGATAGCCTAAAAATCACTTTAGTCCGTGAATTATGTAGAGGAGATGTTGTGACATGTCCTTTCATGTTTCGAGGTTTTTGCAGCAAATTACTGTGCCAAGGAGGAGCAAATTATGCCAAGGATCGAAGATGAGCTGCGCGTAGCCGTTGGAAGAGAAATCGCGCGTTATGCCAAGTACTGGAGATGAGTTGTGCTAAGGATGAGTTGTGCATAGCCATTGGAAGGAGCACTATGAGAAAACACACATTATCACCAGAGATAAGCTACGCCAAAGAGATATGTCTCTTTGAAGATACCTTCGCACGTGTTGAGAGGCTTCACCACTGTGAAAAAAATAATGAAAGGCTCATTCAAAAAAAACTTGCATATGTTTTATGAAGAATGCCTTTACATCGAGAATCAAGGATGGTAAACATCTTCTATTAAAGAGTGGATGTGGTTGCAAAAGCGGTGACCGCAGTCACACAATGGATGCAAACACAAGGCACTTGAGAAACTTTTGGGTGCAGCGTAAAATGCAACACTATGCTGCTCACCACGCCAACTTGATATGAGGTGAGACACAGCACATACGACAGTAGCAAGTAGGCAACAACAGTGAAGAACAAAAAAAATTGTTAAAAATATTATCGCCTTCTTGAATATTTGCAAATATTTAAGAAGGTTAATATTAACATCCAGTAATATGGAGAGAAACCATCTTTACACAGTATTTTCCAATCCATGAGAAAAGTATAATTCCTTTAAAAAGAACTATAACCAAATTTTGTGTAGCTTAAAAAAAAAATTAGACTTGTAACAAAAGCAATGTGAATAGTCTATAAGAGATATATCTTTTGTCAAAAAAATGCCTGATCTTTGTTGGGACAAAAAAGGCTTTTTAAAAAAGATAAAAGATAATGAACTAGTCCTGGAAGAGCCTTCAAGAGAAAATGCTAGTAAAATATATCTTGCTCTATTACCATGTTAGAATTTTCTAAGAGTAGATATGCAAAGCATTACAAGAATTTTGAAGAGAATAGAACTGATTTATTATTCCATGGGATCAACTTTGTATAAATAGCAAAGTTGATCAATGTGAGTCGTTGGATTACAACAACTCAACAAATATGAACTAGTCTAAACTTAGAGTTCACCTGACTCATGGAAGAGTGGTAACTCAAGTAAGAATATCCTAGTAGAACTTAAGAGAACAAAAATGTATTCTAACAGAAAGGTTTCTTGTTCGAAATCCACCGAGGCCTTTTTGATAGTGACAAAGGTATGCGTTGATGTCATTTGTGTTGGTCGCTTAATTTCGGATGTGCTAAGGTTGAAGGAAAATAAAAATATTTTTATGTGCCTAAGGTTGAAAAATAAAAATGTTTTGATGGTTTATGAGGTTTAATTTTTTCTTGAATTAATTTGGTTTTAAGTGTTTTGAGGGAGATAAAAGGGTAGGCAAATATTATTTCTAAATGGTTAATTAAAATTGAAGATTATAAGGAGCAATTTGAAGTGATTATTTTTATGTGTGATTTGATGATTGCTAATTTCAAGGAGTAATAAGGTGTATTTGAGATTGATTATTTGTGTAAATTGAGAAATATTTTGAAAGAGTGTTAGTGTGAAATCTTGTCATCTAACTATTGAAATTGGAAAAGAAGAAAATTGTGATTGAGACAAGTTTTTAAGGGCACCTCTACATCAAACAAAAGGTATGGGCACATCTTCCTAGTGAGTGATTATTGAATGTTGTGAATGCTAAGTTGGAATGAAAAGGATTTTTCTGGAATAAGAGTTGTTGATAAAACCTTGTTTGATGAACATTGTTGACTTGATTGTTGAAAGTTTTTCTGGAATAAGAGTTGTTGATAAAACCTTGTTTGATAAGCATTGTTGTTGAAGTGATTGATTGAGTTTGCAAAGATCATGAGTATCATTGTTATGTGAGATTGTTTGATAAGCATTGTTGTTAAAGTGATTGGTTGAGTGAAGAACTTGAACTAGGGTTTGTAAAGATCATGAGTATCATTGTTATGTGAGATTGTTTTGATAAGAATTATTGGAAATAAGTGAGTGAGTGTTCATATGCTTGGACTAGGGTTTGAGAGCAAGGATTATTTCATTGAGTGATTGGTTGAGTAGAGTTGTGATTGCGCCTAGTCAAGTAGTTGTGTTGAAGTGATAGTTCAAGTTCTGTAAAACAAATTGTTCCATATTCTAAATTAATTTAAGAAATAGGTTGAGTGTTTGTGAGTGTGAAACATATTGAGTCTCTAAAAATTCTCTATATTTTTTTGTGGTAAAAATAAAGAGAGAGAGAGTGAAAGTATTTGAGTATTGTTGTGAATGTGAAGCATATTGAGTCTCTAAAAATTTTCTATATGTTTCTATGGTAAAAAGAGAGATTGAAAGTGATTGAGCATTGTGATGAATGTGAAGCATATTGAGTCTCTAACAATTCTCTATATATTTCTATGAGATTGGAAAAGTTCTAGTGAGGACTTGTTGAGCAGATTTGAGGTAAGTCTTTGAGAAGACTTGTGGGTAGATTTGTGTGAGCTTTTGTGAAAGCTTACAATACAGAGTTTGAAGACAAAGATTGAGAGCAGATTGGACAAGTTCTAGTGAGGACTTGTTGAGAAGATTTGAGGTAAGTCTTTGAGAAGACTTGTGGACAAATTTGTGTGAGCTTTTGTGGAAGCTTACAATACATATTTGAGGACAAATATTATTGAGCAGATTTGGACAAGTTCTAGAGAGGACTTGTGGACAAATTAGTGTGAGATTTTGTGGAAGCTTACAAGGCATATTTGAGATAAGTCTTTGAGAAGGCTTGTGAGTAGATTTGATTGATTGATTTGTTCAAACCTTGAGTTTAGTTTTGGGGCAGATCCAACAAAGTTGATTTGTGATTGAGTCAAGCTTTGTGTTAAGGCTTGAGGACAAATATTGAGGAAAATTTTGTGTTAGATCGAAGGACTATGTTTAATGCAGATTTGAGGACAAATTTTGGTGCAGATTTGAGGACAGAGTTTGGTGTTGATTTGAGGACAGGTTTGTGCCAGACCAGAGACAAAGATTGAGCATATTTGTGCTAGACCGAAGGACTGTGTTTAGTGCAGATTTGAGATAAAGCAAAGAGCAAGCTTTAGAGGTGACAGAGTATAGAGGATGATATTATACAGTGGATAGAGATCCATTAGCCAGGGCAGTAACGACAAGTCTTCTAAGTGAGGATAGGAGTCTTCAGTGGATAAAGATCCATTAGCCAGTGAAGTGGAGGCAACAGTTCTTCTAGAAGATCACCAACCAGATCTATGGAGAAAGGAGTTCTCCTGTGGATAGAGATCCATGAACTTGGTTAGGGGATTGGTGTCTCCTTTGGACAGAGGTCCATAAACATTATAATAGGGAAAAGATTCCCAAGATATTTATTGAGAAAATTTTAGTGAAATATTTTCCTCGTGGAGTAGCCCACATTGGGTGAACCATGTTAAATTGGTATCTCTATGGTGTGTGGTGATTTGTGCATTATTTTGATTACCGTTGTTGATATTGCTATATATACATTGCATAATATTGATTAAAAAGAAAAGTAAAAAGTGGTCTTATACTGTTCACCCCCATCTCAATATAAGCTTATGTTCTTCATTATCTCTATGTGATTTGGACTTACGATACATATGCAACATAACCAATATACATATTAAGAAGTAAATTTTCAACTTGTATGAGTACGTCTTCTGCATGGGATGCTTTCTCAAATGCCCCAAATAAGGTAACATGATTGGTATTTTAGACTATCAATGCTAGGGTTTGATTGTAAACCTATTATATATTATGACAAGGCCTGTTCATCTTAAGGGTAAATATTTAAGGGTATGAGATATAATGTTCTCATTAACCTCTTGTTATAATCATGTTAAGCTTCTATAGTGCTCGATTTAGCATATTTTGTGGTATTTGTCCCACTATGTGGCTTAATAAATTTTATAAGTCTTGATTTAGGGTTGGCTTAGCATGTCTCATGAATTTGGGGTATTTACTTGTTTGCTTGGTCTTGGCTAATACTAACCAATAATAATTGACAAATTGCACCTGATTTGTTGATTTTGGCTAGACTATAGGGTAGATACACTCATCAATTGGTTAGTTGAGGCCACATGTTGTTGGTTTTAGGACTGGACCATGGTTGGCTATGAAGTAGTAAGACCTATTCAAAAGGGTTATGGATTATTTATATCTAGTAGGGCCTACATCATTTATGGCATATTATACAAAGGATTTGTTATTATGATCTTGTGGGACTAGTGGTGGTCCAGGTTTAACTAGCTTGAATTGTATTTGGTTGACCTACTTGGATTAGCAAAGATAGAGAAATTGGTAGTGGAGATCGAAAGGAAAGATTTAGTTCATTTCAATTTTGATTGGAATCATCATAGTTTATTTTTTCCTTTGATGTGGTTAGAGTAGGTTCACTAGATTCTTGTATTCACATGGTGGTAATCAATTTCTTTCCCTTAGTCTCCTTCGTCTATTAAGCAATCAATATCACTAGCTCACTTTCTTTACTTGTGTCACGTGATTGGATAGGTCTTACTACTTCATAGCCAACCATAGTTAATGCATCTCATATTAAAGTTGGTTGATGCTTATCACACCTACAAAACAAAAATAATTGGAAAGAAAAAATGTGATAAATATAAACACAATAAAAATAAATATTATTGAATCCTTAGTAAAATTAATGTTGATCAATCAACACACTTAAAAGTGACTAAATAACATTAATATAGTTAAACATTCAAATAATAATACAACAATGATAAAAAAACTAGCAAAAAGTTTAAAAGTAAAACCATACATAAAAAAGTTAAATGACACATTTAATGCACAATCTTTACATTAATTGCAAATAAGTTTTGGAGACTATAATTTACAATCACAAATCATAACTCTGCTATTCACAAATGGCTAATAGTCCTTATAAATAAGCTCTTGACTCTTATTTATATTAAGAGTTTTACCTTGCTTTTCCACCATAGATAAAGTCAATTAACTTTTGATTATATAAAATTAACTACAAAAGGCAAAATATTATTCTCAATTGGTTGTCTTGACACTATTCATTGCTTTGTTGGCAATTTATTAACTTGTTAACGATTTGCTAGCATATGTCGATAGATCACTGATTTTCTAAGCATCTTGGGTCTTCATCCTACAACTCTAAAACTAACTTTGATCAAGTATACCAAATTTGACTTTCACCAACTTCTACCTGTATTGTATCCTCTGTTTGAACTGCCAAATTCTTAAATTTTGAAGCGATACCAGTACTTTGATACTACATAACCATAGTTCAAATACCTAGTAGGATGATGATTCATATCAATTCCCTTTCAAAGAGGAAAGTTGGAGAATATATTAAATAATAAATAGGCTTCATGTTAAATCTAAAAAACTTATGCCATCATAGATTTCCCCACTATATTGAGGTTCCATGCATGCTCCCCTCACCACTACATTCCACATTACCCCTCATAATCAGGCCCATGGGGATATAACATCTATTAAATGAATAGTTAAACATATGTTCAGGTTTGCACGCTACCTAGTAGATGATGGATACATTATTACTCAGATACGTAGCCAACCGAAGAAGGAATCATCTAGGATCACAATTGAAAAGGAGATCTGACTTCGGAATATCTTCACGATGACTTTGAGTGGCTCTTTAGATTTAAGAGTTCACAAAAATCCAAGCATGCCTGACTTACTTGGTTCTTGGCAAAGACGAATGCCTACGTAATTAGAATATGAGACAATATTCTTATTATTTAATATTCGGATAGATGATTCGGATAGATGGCAGTGTCAGAGACATCACACCCTACAAGTAAGTTGGATTTTTTTTTGGTTACAGAAACTATTTTTTTTTAGTAACATCACATCCTACAATTAAGCTGGAAAACATTATTTTGTCTTCCCTGCAGAGACTCACAGCATAGCTTCCAGTAATCAATCTGTAATGTGTGATATGTAGCTAGTATTAACATGGAGGACAAGCAGCAAGCAAAGGAGGAGAGTAGCAGCCATGACTATCAATCAATGGAAGGCACCCACATCACTATTCAACATGGTCATGACCAGAATTCAATACCCGACAGACCCAATACAAAGCCAAAGCGAGTTGCAACATTGGATGTCTTCAGAGGCCTCACTATAGCAGTATACATAATCACCTCTTTGCCTCTAAATATAGCAGTAGCCAGTATATGTGCTGTCATTTAACTTAACACAAAATAATAGTTTTTTTTTCAAGCCTTGACAAGTTTAAATATGAAAAGCATTTTGGTTTTGACAAATTTGCATTATCAAGCATCATATTTGCCCATAGGTTTTGCTCACATGCTTTGTGCTCTTCAAATCCATCGCAAAGAAATATGAAAACCACGTTGTCTTTAATTTCTTCATTTCTTTCTCTGCACATGGTACAATTATGTTTAGTCCAACGATATCTTGTTGCAGGTGATGATTTTGGTAGACGATGCAGGTGGACAGTGGGAACAAATTAATCATACTCCTTGGAATGGTTGTAATCTGGCAGATTTTGTTATGCCCTTCTTTCTCTTCATTGTAGGAGTGGCCATCGCCCTTGCTCTCAAGGTAGTCTCCTCACTATATTCATCAGTTGGAACCTCTTAATTCAAGGAATTGTATTATATATACACAACAGTCACTCAAGAAACCTAAAGAGTAGTTTAGGTATAATCGTTTTGCCTTTTACTCTCTAGAATCATTTTCACAAAATATGTTAGTTTAGAACAAAAAAGAAGAACTCTTGCAGCTTCTTGTCACTAAATCACATTTAAGGTGAAGTTCAACACAAGATCAGATTATGAGAAATAGGTTTTAGCATATTTGGCAATCAACTTATGCTTTTAGTAGAATAAGTTCATCAGAATCCAATTAAGAGGATCTTTGCAGAAAGTTCCCAACATAGGGCCAGCTGTTCGGAAGGTACTTGTGAGAACTTTGAAGCTTCTTTTCTGGGGGATCATTCTTCAAGGTAATTATCCAAATTTTAGATTTTCACATGTATTTCATTTTCGAATTCTCATGAATTAGCTGCTTGAAATTTGCAGGAGGTTATTCACATGCACCTGATGATTTATCTTATGGAGTTGACTTAAAAAAGATAAGATGGTGTGGCATTCTTCAGGTGAGAGACAACTCTGCCACTGAATGAAAGCTAATAATAACAATAAAAAACAAATTGTGCATACTACAACTAGTCAGAAGGATTGGAGGAGTCAAACGCTCTAGCCATTACTCTCCTTTCCATTCTTTTATTTTTGTGGAACCCAGTAACTGTTATGGGAACGTGTAAATTTTGATCAACTTGCCTTCGGAGTGAAGAGAGTTAAAAAAAAAAATAAGTTAGGATTTTATAAAGGTGGTTTTTCAGTTGAGCCAAACCATGATCCCTCTTTAAAAGGGTTAGATGGAATTAAAATGAAACTCACCTATATTATGTCATGATTACATAGTGATATTACAACAACTTGACAATTATGCATGTATCTCTTGTCATGATTTGAACCATAGTCTCCTCTTGGAAAGTGAAGGAATTTAATTGTTTGAGCTAATGCTCCCCTGTTCAACTTACATTAATAATTCAATAATATACCTTTATGGGGTTCGATCTTTTCGTGATAAATCAAACCCATATGAGCTCGAGTCTTATTTTCTTGTGGTTTGAGAAGATATGGAGGTCACTGACAGGGAAATTGATGGTGCATGTTTTCCCTGCTATTGTTTATAATGTTGGGGGACAACATTGATGCTTGAGTATGACCAATTTTAATTTTGAAATTGAATTGATGGAATACCCCTTTTTGTCTAAAATATTCAACTGAATTTCTTTCACTAGTATTTGTCTGCATGAGAATTAACTGAAAGAAGTGTAAAGTATTTTTTGGCACACATCAGCGGATTGCTTTAGCTTACCTGGTAGTGGCACTAGTGGAGATAACGACAACAAAGACACGACCTACAACTCTACCTGCAGAGCGCTTTGCCATATTCAAGTTCTACATTTGGCAATGGTGAGCTCATCTAAGACCTTGCTTGCTATTCTGCTGAAATACCATTGTTCTACATGCAATTTATTCAAGAACAAATTTACCCTGTCTTCATTTATTTAGTTTTTTATTGGATTTGGTTGTTCCCCTTGCCAGGCTGGTTGGACTCTGTGTGCTTATTATCTACTTGGCAACAGTATATGGGTTCTATGTTCCTGATTGGCACTTTGTTGTGCACAATGTAGACAGTCCTGACAATGGAAAATCATTCACAGTAAATCCCTTTTATCCACATCATGAAAGTATTGACTAAGTTTGATATTTTCGCAAAGAGATGATCTCTCTTTTAAGGAGTTCAAAGTTAGTTGCTGAGATATTCTTTTGTAACTTCTAGAGGAAAATCATATTTGTTTAGAGCAGTAATAGGAAGAAAGATTAAATTTATGCAGCTAATAAATAATGTACTGTTCCTTTTATCTTTCCAGTTTGCTTCTCTGAAAATTCATCTGGTTAGTGCTCTTTCAATTTTAGAATGAAACATCTGGTCTGAATCCTGTCAGAGGTGTTAGCACCTCAAATATAGATGCATGAATAAGTTTTGCAATTCTTCTGTAAAAGATAGGGCAATGGAATCCAAAGGTTTATTTTCTTTTTCCAACTATTACTTTATTTTAATGCCGACAGTCTTTACTGATTTGAACCGTTGGTTGAGTCTCATGATTTCACAGTTCATTCAAGCAAATGGTTTCTTTAGAACCGGATGCCTAGATTCCTCATTCTTTGAGTAATCCATTACTTTCCTTTGATATTCTGTGATGGGTCACATGGAGGAACCTTTTTTGTCAACTTGCTTTGATCCTTCCTGGGGCATGTGGGTGCTATTGTAGATTCATCACGAACTTTGTCGAGCTGTCATGCTGCCTTGGCGTTGTCATGAGAAAAGGTGTACCTTTAGGTGGACAAAGGAGCACTAAATAGCCTTCGAGGAGCTAAAGGTTCAAATCATTAGTGCGCCTATTTTGGTTTTTCCAGACAGCGACGAGGAATTCCATTCCATATTGATGCATCTAACGTTACAATTGAGTGAGAGTTGGTGCAATAGAGTAGTCATGGATTGGACAAACACATTTACTTTGCAAGTCAGGTATTGTCCCTAGTGAAAGAGAACTACAATATGACAATGTGAAGCACTTGGAATATTTACATGGTGCAGAAGTTTCGACACTATTTGCATGCAAATTCCTTCACATTCTAAGTTGATCATCAAGTGTTGTTGTACTTAATAAACAAGCTGATTATCCATGGGCAGGTCATCAGGTGGCTTCTTACACTATAGGACTTTGTGTTTTGGGTATTGTTATGGCATGGAAAGAAGCACGTAATTGCCGACCAGCTATCTCAAATACATTTGGGGGAACTTGCATAAGTATGGGGTGCTAAATGAGTTTCTAGATGCCCATTTATTTCACATTGTAGTGCTGTTTTCTTAGTACAAGCACATAGAGACCTGTTTATCGATAGTCTCCCAACTAGAAGAACTTTTGGCAGTTGGGCAAACAAATGTTCTGCTCAAAGTGAGGCCTTTTCAATTGATCAAATTGTACAGTATGGGGCTTGATTTCATATTGCATTGATGTGTAGTAGAGGAAAGTGTGCATCATGTTGAAGGAAGTGCATGTGAGAACATATGACCTAACATGGCGACAAGAAAGGTGCTTCTATCCAAACTTTGGTGGCGGACCCTATTTTGTGATGCAAGGGAGTAGGTGGTGTCCTCTGAGTAGTTTCAAGGGATAGGGAAGCTGCTGAAGAGGGACTTTATCCCTTGTATGTCCCAACCATAAGAGTTATTCAAATGAAGGGGTTTTGCACCTCGTTGAACCCCCGAAATTGAGCCGAAGTCAGATAAGCACATACATTGTGGTAGCGACATTATATCTAATGAAATGGGTTGAAGCAATAGTGTTACCCGGCAACTCAATTACAAGTATGACTAATTTAACAATAAATAATCATAGGGTTTGGGATCCCATTATAGGTCACCAATAATTGTGATGGATGTGAAGGAGGTGATTCAAAGGTGAATGCCATTTTTTTCAATCTAACACATGTTATTGAGTCCATATTATCCCCTTGCTAATGGAGAGGCAAAAGCGACAAACAAGGTGCTCATGTTATTCACAAGTCTTGCAAAGTTGAAGGAATAGATTGACAAGGAAGGTTACCAACAATCTTGTGGATGTACAAGACAATGTACAAGCCGATGATTGTCCATATGTCATTCTAGTTGATGTAGGGCAAGAAGATCTCGTACTTGTGGAGTTTTTGACCTCTAATATGAGTGCGGTATAGAATCAATTTGGAGATCAAGAGAGTTTGGAGAGGCTCTTTTCACCAAGTAAATTTGTGAATCATAGGATGATATCTTAGAGGCCTATCAAGGTAGCCCAATCACAATAGAAGCATTGGTGTGATAAGCACTTTTAGAGAATGTCATTTAAGGGGACCTCATCCTACAATTTAACGAGAAGTGCAACATTTAGCTAGGTAAATTGAAGACCTCATGGATTGGTCCTTCCTAGGTGGATAAGTGATGGATAATTGGTCCGTCCAATTGTAGCATCTAAATGGGATGCCATGCACCATTCTTGTGAATTGCCTTAAGATGAATCCATACATGATTCAAGCATAGGTTAATTTTGTTGACTTCATGACCAATAGTTTAGAGGGACTTCCTGATGTGTCTAGTTAGTCCATAGAAGAATTCTTTCAAGGAATCATGATCCATGAAAAATTGGAGAATGTAAAAGCTCCAAGAATGTGGAATCAACTACAAACAACACCAGCTGCAACAGAAACAAGCTGAATGATGAAGAATCCAACCATGTCCCATGGTTGTTGGCTCATGATGTAGGCAACAAATCCAACATGGCACCTACTCATTCACCTTAGTAGTGAGTCACCGAGTACATGTCTAAGACATATACGAGCATTTCAACGTGTATGTAGTCTATGGTTGATTTTTGTGTTTGTGTAGGTTCTCACATGTGGGTTTGCAACATCTCTTTGTACAAAGTAATCTACTGCAAACAACACCAGTTGCAAAGTTGCAACACAAACAAGCTGAATGATGAAGAATCCGACCATGTCCCATGGTTGTTGGCTCATGATGTAGGCAACAGATCCAACATGGCACCAACTCATCCACCTCAGTAGTGAGTCACCAAGTACATGTGTAAGACATATACAAGCATTTTAACTTGTATTTAGTCTATGGTTGTTTTTTTTATTTTGTGTAGGTTGTCACATGTGGGTTCGCAACATCTCTTTGTACAAAGTAAGGGAATAAATACTTTTGTTTTGGGTATATGGATATCAGTGGGTAGTTAGTAGTTAGATATTTACCATCTCTCGATTATCCCTTTTGTAGATATACATCCCTTGCTTCGTTTGTGGGTATCATATGGTGTAGTATTATTGTGGTTGTGATTACTTTGATGAGTGAGTATCATCTTGATCATACCAGTTGTAGTTTGATTGTAAGACATTTGATGCATTGTATATTCATTTAGTAATCTAATGTTTACATTACACAATCAATGCTTTGCATACAAATGAATTATTTTTATTAATGCTAGCATTTGCATTTGAGTTCTTCCTTCATGGATTTTACTTTCCTATTGTGTATATAATACCAAACCTATTATGCTACGTTTGGAATTGTTGCCATAATGAGTTTCGATCAAAGATTGTGGTGACAAACGAAATGTGACAAAGGAGCTGGATGAGCTACAATCCACAAAGTGTGTGTGGATGTGGATGCAAATAATGATGAGTGAGAGAAGAATTGATGCCAAGGTCCAAGTGGATCACATAGTGAACGACACAACCAAACGACAAATGTGGTGAAGATAATGTGCAAAGGGATATGCAACAGAGTACAACACAACCAAGAGATTCCCTTCCATGAACAAAAGAAAGTGTAGAAGACAAACCTTCTATAGATCCCTCTCGGTACGAGGGAAGACAAGGTGTGCAAACATCGATTCTCGTTCTATTAGAATGAAGACACACAAACAATAACGACAACACCATCTGGGTGTTGGAAGCAGTTTGTTTCCAAAGAGTGAATGCATGTGGATCCCTTGGAAGGAGGAAATCCCTAAAGATGAGACGGTTTCCAACAAGGAGAAGAACGCTTAGCAACAAACATTGGGGGAAACATTATTGTTGTCTATAGAGGACGAGCAAACAATAGACCTACAATGCATCGAAGAAAATGTGCACACAAAAGACATGTGCAGAAGTTTGTGTAGACAAACAAGTTCATGTGGACAAAGAGGTTCATGCAGACGACACATTTCGCAAAGATGAAGTTCATGTAAAAGAAGAGGATTGCAAAGAAAGAATTCGCATACTATGTTCAATGGGGACTCATCTTGGGATTTGGAGCCCATCTTAGAGACACATCTATAGGATCTAGTTCTGATAAGTCAAAAACCTAGTGTAAATAGTAGTAATAAAGTGTTACATGCACATAAATGTAAATGCAAATGTTTATGAAATGTAAAGGAAATGTGGATGTAATGCAATTTTGTCATTATGTGATATATGGCAATATAATGTAAGGTGCAATCAGGGTGTCTAATGTGTGTCCGAAGGGGAGATGGTTATATGTTGAGGTGTCCTGGAAGCCGTTGTTGGTTACGGCTAGGACAAAATGATAAATAGGACCCCGCCTCTCATTTGTTCTGATTCCAGATGCATACCATATGTAGACAGTGTGAGCCATGTGCAAGAGCATACTAGGAATCCTGTAGAAGTGTGGAGACTGTATTTGGTTTGTATAGCCATTGTGCATTGTATTGTTGTATGAGAGAGACTGTGATGTACATGTTGTACCACTAAGTTATGCAATGGTGATTCATTCCCAATTCATGTAATGTGTGTGTTCTATGTATATGCTTTAATCATTGCTATTGGTTGGTAGTGTTTGTGCATTAGGTTTTGTGTGCACGTGTGGAAGCATTGCAGTTAGATTGTAGAGATTTGTAGTCCAAGACATGTACGGACTTTACCGTACAAGTGGAACTGAAGGGGTTGCCATTCCAGTGGAGTTGTTGCCGTTCTAGTAGATTGTTGTGTGTTGTTCTTGTGGGATAATGTTGTTCAAGTGTGCATCTGACGTTGTTGTATAACTGCTTGCCTTACAAGCACTCACCGTTCAAGTGAAAAGTACTTTCCGTACAAGTGAGCCATTGTTGATGTTGTAGAATCACATTCATTGCAGTCTTGCTTGGCTCCTAAATCTGTCATTTTGTTCCTCCACCGTGGAGAAGCTCACCATTGTGCTATATTTGGCACCATTGCCATTGTCGAATTGAAGTTGGGTCAAGTTGAAGAAGAACCAACACGCGTGAAGTATGGGAGGTGAATGACAGATTCCTTACAGTGAGGATGTGGAATATGAGGTCGTAGAAGAAGTTAAATTCTTGTGAGGAGTTGGAGGATTGCCAACCAAATACTGCAGTCATAGACGAATGAACCTGAAGAGCCAAAAGTTGAACATGTGTGGAATCCTCAAGGGGAGGATAGTCTAAGCAAATCACACATAGGGTGGCAAACATTGTTAACAATAGAAGTTCAAGATGAAGCACAAGCAAACGAAGTTGAAACCATGGCGAACGTAGAAGGTGCACAAGGAGACGAGGTTGGTAACACTAGTACAAGAGTGGGGGAGTTTGCCAAGAGGTGTGGAGGACGGGAGTCAAGTACAAAGGCAACCACAGGAGGTTGATTGGATTAGGATACCAGAAACAACCACTGTATACTCGTGAAGGAGGTCATGGAGTGAAGGTGCACTTGAAGCTAGTAGAAGATTGTTTGTTGGTGAAGAGGTCGAAGGTGAAGCAATTCCAAGAGAAGTACTTCATAACAAAGAAGTAAGAAGTGAAGATAGTCAACCACCAATGGCAAATATGGGACAAATTGCAGCAACAATGAGCAAATGAAAGTGCCCACTGTTTCTGGGTGATGGGAAGGAAGACATAGAATGCCATATTGGAACATGTGTGACCATATGGTGAGAAAATGGAGTGGATGAGAGCAATCCTGATTGAGATTTTTTTCGACAACATTGCAAGGGATTGCAATAGACTAGCAACTAAAAAGACAAAGTACAAATGCTTTTACTTCATGGGAAGAGATGATGAAGGAATTCATCAAAGAATTTAGACAACTTTGGGATGATTTCAAGATCATCAAAGAGATATATGCCACAAAACAAAAGGAGGATGTCAAATCCTATAACCAAATATTAAAGGAACTCATGGACAATGGAGGTGTGACCAACAAACGGTCTACAAAGATGGATCCTAGATAGATTGCTGCTGCGGTACAAGAAGTTGAAGGTAGTTTTGCCAAGTGCCAACTACCTATGAGGAGGCATACAATAGAGCAATCACTTTGGAAAGTGAAGCCAAACAAACGACAACAGGATTGAGTCACTATAAATATTCAAACCTAGTGACCATGTCGACCTACATGTAGCAATCCAGGCCATGAGGAAATATTTGGAAAGAATGGTGTGAGATGCAAAGGATGAAAAGAAGAAAGAAAGATAGAACATTTGGTGTTTAGACTGTAATATAGAAGGACATACAAATATCACTTGTCCGAAGAAGGTCTATTGCAACATTTGTGAAGTTACAGGGCATGCAGTCAAGGATTGTCCATTCAACATGAGAAGCTCGAGACATGCGGTGTAGGAGAAGGACAAAAGCCAAGTACATCCAAGAATGGACAAGCAGAGACAATTGGTGGATACATAAATAATTGTTGAGGAAGACAGCCGCAACAAAGCAATTGACAAGGAGGACAAAGCCGATTGCAATATGATGCAGATGAGAGGCCTATAATCCAATGTTGAAGATGCCAAGAGTGGGGGCACTTCACACTGAATTGTCAAAACCAACCAGTTGGAGATAATTCCGGAAATAACAACAATGCATTAATGTGTCAATAGTGTGGTCCGAGCAATCATAGGGAGGCAAATTGCCCAAAGAAGGTGAGTCCAAGCAACTCGCAGAATTTCAATTTCATTGACATCAAAGAGCCTCTAGTAAACCAGCAACCGAAGGAGAATAATGTGCTTGCGGTAACAACGGTTGGGTGAAGAAGAGAAAACAATACCTAATCCTGCAAAAGAGGAGACATCACAAGAAGCCCACGATGCAATTGAAGAATAAATGAAAAGGACCAGGCAAGAGCAAATGCTCTAGGAAAAGAAGTTGAAAATGTCGATCACTTAAGGAGAAGATGAGAGGTCAACACAATAGCTGGCAGAGAAAGTATTGAACACAATGGTAGAAGTGAAGGTTTCAAGCTTACTTAGCATTGTATCAAAGCTTTACTCGATAGTAGGAGAGATGATGCAACCAAGAAGCATAGTGAAACCGCAATGCTATTAGGAAGCAACTACAAGAAGGAGAGATCAATTTATTGATCCAACAGTGCTAATGATTGATGTTGGAAAAAAACCAGCATTGATCCATATCGAGTTGCATAATCACAAGTTGACCTATGTGATCGTAGACAAAGGGTCAAGTTTTAGTGTACTTCCTACGAAGACTTGGAGGGAGATGGGAGCACCATTATTATGGTCTCCAAATTTTAAGTTGTATGGTGCAGACCATTACAAAATAGAGATGAAAGGAGTCTTGATAGCTCAAAAAGTGAAGATCGCCGACCAAAAATTTATCATGGATTTTGTAGTGATTACCATGCAAAAACCAACATATGACACATTGTTAAGACGAGGATGGTTGCACATGGCAAAGTTAATTGGGAGGACCATTTGACCTTCAAGAAAGGACAACAAAAGTATATGATTAATTTAAAGAATCAATCCGTGAGGATCTTGCGACAACTAACGAGTCAGGAATTCATCCTCGGATGATGATAGCGGACATGACTTGAATGGAGTGCTACAGTTAGAGGAATGCACAGAAGATGAAGGACATTTGGATAGCAGACTTCTCCATTGGCAGATGGAGGACTACGAAGTCTTTCTGCGAAATTGTCTCTGTATTCAATCAAAGGAAGACCATGATGAAGAAAGGAGAAGCATGTATGGTATCAGCGAGAGTAGTAAGAAAGAAAGAATTGCACCAAAAGAGGAAGAAAGAGAAAAGTGGAGCTTTTTAAATAACTTTGCATAATATACGATTATGATGTTGTTATAGATGAGAATCCAACTCACTCGTTGGATGTGGTGAAAATAGCAAATGAACTTGACACCATGAAGTATGAAGGTCCAAAAATGGTTCAGGCAAACCTTGGCAAAGAAAAGGAAGAAAAGGTTATCTAGTGCAAAGAAGAGTGGGATCCAATGTTGAAGGTAGCAACATTCAAAATCTTTGTGGATTATAAAGACATCTTCGCATGGACATACAAGGACTTGAAGGGGATACCACCAATATTTTGTGTGCATTGGATTCAGTTGACTCTAGGTACGCTACCAGTAAGGAGATGGCCATATAGAATGAATCCTGATTATGCAACTTTGGTGAATGCGAAAATTCAAGAGATGTTAGATGCTGGAATAATCTTCAAAGCTACGGTGTGCGAGTGGGTGTCACCGATAGTTATTACCTTGAAGGAGGTGAAATGATCCACATTTGTGTGGAATTCCGAAGTTTGAATGCCATCACAATTAAAGACCCCTTTTCAATCCCATTTATCGACTCAATCTTGAATGAGGTGGCTGGACATGAAATCTATTCTTGGATGGATTTTTTGGCTATAATTAGATAAGTATCGCTGAGGAGGATAAGATGAAGGCTACATTTGTAGTAGAGAATGGGATCTATGCATACAACCCAATGCCATTTGTTGCCCCACCCACGTTCTAGAGGATAATATAGTATATCTTTGAGCAAAGGTCGACTAGAAAATTCAAAGTCATATTAGACAACTGGTCACTATATGGCAAGAAGGACGAGCATCTAAAGGCACCGGAGGAGTGCATGTGATTGTGCATGAACGCTCGTTTATCGTTGAAGATCGACCTTGACAAGATCCACATCATAGTATGGAAGAACCATATAATGTGAGCTTAGTGAAGTCTTTTTTAGGGCATGTCGAGTACTACAAGAGGTTCATCAACGTTACCCAGGTGTCCGACCTGTTAGATGAATTAACGCGAAGAATGTTCCTTTTCGATGGATGGAGGAGCATGAAAAGGCATTTGAGGAGTTGAAGGTGATGTTTGTTTGCACACCCATTATGGTGTTTCCAGATTGGTACAAGGAGTTTCATGTCCACGTAGACACGTCCAATTTTGCGATTGGATGTGGATTGGCCCAAGAGGGGTAGTTTGGGTTGGATTAGCCCATATACTTCTCAAGTTGGTTGCTATCAAGAGCAAAAAAGAACTACAACATGACAGAGAGAGAAGCTCTAGGAATGGTCTATGTAGTACAAAAGTTCAAACATTACTTGCTATCCAACCCTTTTGCTTTCTATGTGGATCATCATGCCCTGTTGCATCTAATGAATAAACCGACCTGGGAAAGTTAGGAGGTGGCTCATCACATTACAAGAGTTCGTGTTCCAGATAGTGGTGAGACCTAGAAAGAAGCATGTGATAACATATTAGTTGTCAAGGATCCATTCAGGAAACCTTGCAGGTGTGTTAAGACAAGTTCCCTGACGCTCATTTATTTGAAATCAATGCGATCTCATTGTGGTACAAGTTGATTGGACGTTGCTTGTAGACAAGTGAGTTGCCAAAGGAGATGACGACAACGACAAAGAAGAAAATCATGATCAAGTCAGCATTGTTCTAGTTGATTGCCAGTTTGTTGTATAAGATGGGACAACATGGGATATTGAGAAGATGCGTGATGGAAGAAGTGAATGCAACGCTGAAAGAAGCCCATGAAGGATTGGCAAGAGGGCATATGTGGCCAAAGGCGATGGCGAGGAAAGTGCTTCTGCTGGGGATGTGGTGTCCCACCCTTTATCGTGATGCCAAAGAGTTTGTGAAAGCATGTGATACATGCCAAAGAGTTGGGAAACCGTTATGGAGGGACTTCATGACATTACCCCCATCATAGCCGCAAGAGTTGTTTGAGATATGGGGCCTTGATTTTGTCGAACCATTGAGAACAAGTCAGAGAAGAGAATGTTGATGCATTGTGGTAGTGACTGAATGAATACCTGACAAAATGGGTAGAGGTGAGAGCTTTCCCAGATAATTCTGCAAAGAATACAACTTGATTCCTGTACGAACAGGTGATCACAAGGTTTGGGATACCTTTGCAGTTAACAAGTGATAGGGGAGGAAATTTCATCAATGAGATAATCAAGAAGCTGACTATAGAATTCAATATTTTAGGTTTGTTGTCATGTCCATATTACCGAAGGGCAAATGGGAAAGCTGAGGCAACAAACAAAGTCTTGGTTTCTGTAATTCACAAGACCTGTGGAATAGAGGGTGTTGATTGGGAGGAGCGATTGTCAGCGTTATGTGGGCATGTATAACTACGTTTAAACCAACAATGAACCATACACCATTCCAGGTAATGTACGGACAAGAGGCAATAGTGTTGGTAGAGTTCTTGATGCCGAGTCTGAGAATGGTAGTGCAGAATCATATGGGAAACCAAGAAAGCCTAGAGGAGAGGCTTGCGGCACTCGTTAAACTAGAATAGAAAAGAGTGATGGCACATTGGGTGACAAAGGTGGCCCAAAGTTAAAGGAAGTTGTAGCACGATAAGCACTTGAGGAATATGGAGTTAAAACCAGGTGACTTAGTGTTAAAATTCAATGGCAAACGTGAAATAAAGCCAGGAAAGTTAAAGGCTTTGTGGGTTGGATCTTTCCAAGGAGATGAAATGATGGAAAACGGAGTAGTACGATTGTAAAAACTAGACGGGACGATGTGTCCTGAGACAATTAATGGTTCAAAATTGAAACCATATAAGATGAAGGCATAGGTGAATATGGTTGGTTTTGAACCAGGAGAAGAAGAAGAGAAGAGTGTAGGAAAGCTGATTGCAGCACCAAATCAGTTTTCTAGGTATTTGAAGGTATAGTGGTTCAAGAAGGAGAATCAAGTTGAACAAAACAAGAAGAGGGTGAAAGAGTAGAAGAAAATGATCTAGGACTATACTGGTTGTTTGGGAATACACAAGGAGAGCAACCAATAATTGAAACTAAAGAGTTGGAACCCCTTTCCATGGAGCAAAGTCATATATGGGTGCATATACGATTCCTAGACATGGAGGAAGAACAAAAAATCACTTAGTGACAAAGATGTACAAAGTATGGCGGTCGCAAGAAGAGAGTCACCCAATAATGAACCTCAGAGAGATGATAATGAGCATGACGACATGAGTTTGCTAGCACAAAGAATATGCCTGGAAACACAACTGCGACAAGAGGAATATGAAAATCTACGAAGGCGTAATGCATAGGTGAGAGCGCAAATTGCTCAGGAAGCTGGAAGAATAATACAAAATCTTGACGGAAGAGAAATAAGGAGGCAAGAAGTGCTGAATGATCTTGAGCAATAAAGATTGAGAAGAGAGGAAGCGACTAAGATATTGTGGAGGGACAATTTTGAAAAACCTACATCTCAGGATGGAGATGGAAGGAATTGGTAGATGGATGCTAGCAACATATTCTCCACAAACTCTAGTAATTCGAGCAGTAGCTCATGTTCACCACTAAAAAGACGAGCAAGGTGGAACACACCAAGACCTCAACTAGCTTCCCAACCAAAAGAAAGGAATGATCAGCAGATTAACTACAAGGAGGGTAGATAGACAAAAAGGAGATTGGACGATATGCCAGTCATGGTAGTTGACGAAGTAGGAGGTACTAGTAGTTTGCAAGGGCTACTAGACATCCTAGTACTGGTAGAAGGAATAGGGAACTTAGGCAGTTCGCGAAGGCTGTTAGGTCTTCTTGGTCATCTAAGTTTGCCTGGCCAAGGAAGGAGTTTGTTTGGTATCCCTCCCGGTAGTTTGAGGGGAAGATTTTTCCCTCTAGCTATCTCTAGGCTACATAATCAGCAATATGTCTCGGCAGGACCGTCCTTTGGTGGTATTGCAAACAACTAGTTACGACATAACCAGCAGGATGGGCCATCAATATTGTCTCTTGGTTCATGTCCAAACCAAAGACGCCGTAGGAACAAATAGCTGAGGAATTAAAGGAGATCACGAATGAACCTCGGAAAACCTAGAGGAATTAATAGGCAGTCCCAAGTCAAGGAGGCTTTCTTGGAGGAAAGAAACAATGAAAGAAACATGCTTGAGTTTGGTGGATCGTACTAAAGGAGAAGGCGACAATAGTGACGAAATGATGAACAATTGAATCAAACAAGTCAGAAATTGGAAAGAAGGGGTAGGGAAGCCTACCATACAAATGTAGAAGAAAAAAAAATGCTTGTACAATTAGTTGTTGTACAAGCAGTAGCCGTACAAGTAGGAGTTGTATGACAAACGACGATACAAATGAAACAAACTGTACTAATGAATTGGGTCGTATAGCAGACGATCGTATGAGTGTAGGCCATATGGATGAAGATGCTAGTTTGATAGAGGGTTGTATACATGCTGAACAAAGAGAAAATCATTGTGCAAATGAAGGAGGACGAACAACAGATCAATCAGATAGACATCATCGGCAGGAAGAGACTGATTCGATGACAAGCATAGTAATTGAAGTAGTAGTTGGGGTGGCTATACGAATAGTATGAAAAAATTTAAATTAGGCGACATGTTTCCAATTTTGTTAAAAAAAATATATAGAAAAAGCGAAAAAAATAGAATAAAACAAAATAAAGCGCCATGCAAAGGTGGCGAGGTGGCGAACTAACGGTTATCGAGCAATTAATGCATGCGGGAACCATCGAATTGTTTACCTCCATAAAAACTATAAATATATGCATTGGGGTAAAGCTTTGGCATTCGATGTCTAGAGCTAGCGTAGAGTAATCCGAAGGAGCCATTGCATGCCCAAGGAGCCAATGCGTGCAGAAGGAGACACTGAGTATAGAAGGCACAACATTGAGAGGAGTGCACAATGCTGAGAGGATGGCGAGAGGTGCAATTAACTGTTAGAGAAAGGAAGCCGCTGAAAGAGAACTGAATAATTCCCTGAGGTGAAATTGCAGTAGAAGAAGATTTTATAGGCGTACAGACAACCGTACAACCATATGGACGGGGAAATGGAAGAATTTATTTCCAATTACGAAGGTTGGTAAAATTACTATTGAAGAGTTGTGTGGACGGTGAATGATAAAGTGATGAGAACAGTGCAGAAGGGCGTGCAAGGGAGGTTGTCATGCAAATTGTTTGAAAAAGTTGTCGGGTGAATCGTGTTGTACAAGCAGCATAACTGTTGTGCTGAAGATCGGGCCATACCAAATAGAAGGGTGTCGACTACCGTACAATTACGGGTTTGCAGAGTACTACACAAGCAAAACAATAGACGACAGTGCCTTACAAGCAAGGAGTTGCACGACAACGTTGTACGAGTAGAGTAGAAGCGTCGTACAAGCAAGAAGGTGTACGATAGGGTTCATACAATCCCAATTGCAGTCACAAATGGAGTTGCTGAAAGTTGGCAGGATGCAGAAGCGGATGAGTATTACAGAAAGTATACACCGAGTGGTGGAGCAAAGGAGGGCTCCACCAGAACCTAAGCTATAGGCAGGATCTCATTCACGCAGTGAAGATATTGGAGTTGCTGCAAGGAGAAGACTTGCAGAACATATGCACATAAGGGAGAGTGAGCATGGCCAGGAAGCTGAATGAGACAACATGAATAGGTGGCAAGGTGAAATGCCAAGATCCAACACGTCGAGGGAGAGAGCAACATAAGCTGCACCTCAGGAGAAATGCAAAGAATGGGAGTGAATGCCTTTGCACGAGATGACGTGGCAACAACTAGCTTGGCTTATCCTATATATGGAAGGGATAATGGTTGGAGTTGTGTTCGATTGGGCGACGTATTTGGCATACTGCATTTTGAACTTTTTGATGCGGTATACTAGGAAATTTTTGATGGCTTTCCATGCCATTGCTATCATGATGAACATTGTGACAGAACAAAAGATATTATTTCCTGGTTTGAATCTGCCAAGAGTGATTCCGAAGCATCAACCGACTATATGGTGGTGGGTCCATTCGATGCCACTGACCAAGCTAACTACCCTGGTTAAGAAAAAGATGGGCACATTGAGGAAGAGGAAATACTGAGAGCTTTTGTAAGCGAAGGAGAGTGCAGATTCATAGGAAACTGAAGAGCAACTAAAATAGAAAAATTGTTGGAAACAAAAAAGAGGTGAAGGAGGTTGGAACAACTAACCACACTAGGAGAAAGTGGCAAAAAGAAGCAGACGACGAGAGCTAGAAGCAAGGATGGTGGAATGCCATATACCACAATGCAAAGGGATATTCCTGCACCACGAGAGAGTTAGGTCATGCAAGAACATGCTGGAGAGAAGAAGATGAGTCACGAAACGGCTGTACAAGGTGGAAAATAGCCAAAAGATACTTTTGTGCATGCGGAGCAGTTTATGGAGATGGGAGCGCAATAGTGGGAGGAGAGAGCTATGCAGCAAGCACAGGCACGGATTATTGTGGATGTGGATGCAGAGGAACAAATTGTAGAGGATATTGCACAAGAGGAAGGCACAAAGAGTATCAGGGTAGAGGATGTGCATACACCTGATAGTGACGATAGTATTCCACTGGAGTTTGCGTAGATGGATCCTTGTGGATCACCTCCACTAGATGAAGAAGTGCACATTGACATCCCATCTACAGTTTAGTACCAGTACCAAAGGAGGCATGAACACCAGTTGTGCCATAGGAGACAAGAGAAAAGGAAAAAGAAACTGCATCAAAAATTAGAGTGATGTATAAAGGAAATGGCAACCAACTGTTGGAGGAGCCTGCAAGAGAATAAGAAACGGTGGCAACTGATGCAACAATGCAACAAAGAATGCAAGGCAAGGCAACTATAAAACTGATCAACCTGACAGGACACCATGGAGAAGATGTAGAGTAAACCACCATTGGTGATGATACAGACATAAAGCTGGATACGAGCGACCATTTTATGATAGTACCCAACTTCAAGAAACCTCCAACTCTAAGAGATTGTATCGATGAATAAGTTGATGCCTTTCTCAAGAAAATGTCTAGAGCCTTGGATAGAGCGAGGTTGGAGTTCCAAGTCGGATGCGTTGGACGGTGGCGATGATGGCAACTCATGGTGGAGAATGAACTAGGCAAGTTGGTACAATGGGTACAATATGACAATTGGATGTAGAAACTTGCCGATATCCACAAAACACAGCCATGGGAGCTACAGACTGGCAATGTGAAGAATATGATTGGTGTGCAAAACCTTCCAGAAGGAACCCAAACGACCTATAAGCAGTCAATAAGGGTATATATTGATGAGGCAAATTTGAGACCTTACCTAGAAGACGAAGCAGGTGTCAAGTATGTGAAGCTTGCACCTGAGTTGGTAAAGATGTATCCCAAAATAAACTTTTTGGCATATGTGATTCAATGGTTAGCCACAGGATTAGAGAATATATATATGGCGAGGGAAGAATAGGCTAACCAATTGTAGGAGTTGGAAGAACAACTTTGGTAGATGTAGGAGGATGCCAAAGCAAATCTAACCAGGTAAAACAAAGTTGAGGGGAAGACTAAGGCAAGGAGTAGGACCAGTTGATCGGGCATCTGAAGACGGAATGTTCAATTAGAGAGCAACTATTGGAAGGGAAGACAAAGGAGGTCCAACACTGTAATCAACTGATAGCAGAAAAGGATGAGCAGTTGGCAATGACAGCCCAGAGGGAAGTTGAGCTAAAGGCTAGGCTAGTAGATATTGAGCAAAAGGCGAATCATTATGGCATGAAGTGGGCTCAATACCAAGCCTATGCCAAACGATTGAAAGGAGAAAATGAGGCTTTCAAACTACATGATCATGAACTTGGAGGTGTTCCTGTTTCGACTCCTCAGTAGAACCCAAGTCCCTAGGAGTAGAGGCAATTGTCGACAAGGATGGTGACCAAGCTAAAGGGAGGGTTGGATGTAGGAGCCAATCAAAAACCTAGTGTAAATATTAGTAATATAGTGTTACATGCACATAAATGTTAATGAAATGTAAAGGAAAGGTGGATGTAATGCATTTTTGTCATTATGTGATATATGACAATATAACGTGAGGTGCAATAAGGGTGTCTAATATACGTCCAAAGGGCGAGACGGTTATATGTTGAGGTGTCTTGGAAGTCCTTGTTGGTAACGGCCAGGACAAAATGATAAATAGGATTCCACCCCTCTTATTTGTTCGGATACCAAACCATACCATATTGAGAGTATGTGTGAGCCATGTGCAAGAGCATACCAAGAATCCTGGAGAACTGTGGAGACTGTGTTCAGTCTGTATAGCCATTGTGCATTGTATTGTTGTGTGAGAGAGACTCTGTAATGTACATGCCGTACAACTGAGTAATGCAGCGGTGATTCATTCCCTATTCATGTTTTGTGTGTGTTTTGTGTGTGTGCTGTTATCATTGCTATTGGTTGGTAGTGTTTGTGCATTAGGATTTGTGTGTGGGTGCAGAAGCATTGCAATCAGATTGCAGAGAGTTGTAGTCCTAGACAACATATGGACGTTGTCGTACAAGTGGAACTGAAGAGGTGGTTGTTTGAGTGGAGTTGTTGCCATTCCAATAGATTGTTGTGTGTTGTTGCAGTGGGAGAATGTCGTTCAAGTGTGCATTTGACGTTGCTGTAGAAGTGCTTGCCATACAAGCACTTGCCATTCAAGTGGAATCCAACCTACTATACAAGTACTTGCCATACGAGTGAGCCATTGTTGATGTCATACAAGTGCATGATGTGTTGCAGAATTGCATTGACTGCAATCTTGCTTGGCCTCTAAATCTGTCATTTTGTTCCTCCATCGTTGGGAAGCTCACCACCGTGCTACAACATTCAAACACTACAAGTTTTAAGAGTTATTATCAAGTTGCCCCAGTTCGATGCCCTAGAGGATTGGGGGTCCCGTTGACTTTGTCTAACCCAACAAGCTAGGGTTTATAGTGGAAGCACCCCAATGGTGTTACTGATTCCCCTATGTATTAAAATAAATAAATAAAATAAAATAAAATAAGAGTTATTATCAAGGTTCAAGTAGCAACATGTCATCAGTGAAAAAAATACATGGAAAAGTTTTTACTTTTTTGGAAAAGAGTGCAACATGTTGAAAGACTGCTTATATTACTAATATTCATAAAAAGTTACATGAGGTGTTTAGGTCCATAGGAAGATTACAAAAATAATCTCTACTTATGAAGGAAAGCAAAATAGCACTTGAGCTTGTGAGCTTCGGCAAGGACTGAATGCTCTTTTGTGCCTCTATCAGTTGGGATTTGAGAAGCAAGGCCAACTCCTACTTAAAAGACTCTAGAACATCCATGTTGATGCTTGAAGAATTTTTCTGGAACATGCTTACATCTTTTTTCATCAAGAAGGATGATGTAGCCAATTGAACTAGTGGCCAAATACAATTACTGCTAGTGTTTGCTGGCTAGGAGTCCCCAGGAAGGCTGAGATGCCAAGAAAGGGATGCAGTAACGATAATATTGAAGTTTAATTGCAACCATTTAGCAAATTTGCATCTCCAAAAGATGTGGACTGCGGTCTCCTCTCTTCCAGAAACAATGCATGAGGCATCTGTAAGATCAGTCTTGCAAAGTTATGACTTCACTGCTGACCCATGGTGAAGCAGAAACCTAGCCAAAAGTTGATTTTTAAAAGAATGTTCTGGCATCTCAATTAGATTTTTGTTCCCTTTACCATATTTATTTTGAATCAGAAATTTCCCAACATTTGTATATACATCAAACATACAACATTATTACTACAAAATCTTCTGTCTATAAAAGCAAGGAAAGAAAGCTCCTGCACCTTAGAACCAACTGATAAGGAGGCAATATCTTATTGAAACTAAGCTTGTCTTGAACATGCATTGCCAAGTCTTGCTTGCAAATTTTCAAGTCCCGTAAAGTACACAAGAATATGGCTTTTTGAAAGTGGCCTTGCACCGAGATTTTCACAGAAAATTAATGACATCCAAATGGAAGGAATTCAATATATTTTAAAGGTCACCCAAATAACTCATGATTACTCAAAGGGAGAAGGAGAAAATTAAATTCCCTTGAAATTAACACCAAAGTCTCCTGTCCTTTGAATATCTTCAAAAGACATGATTGATTGTCTTTTTTTGCCCATCTCAAACACAAAAAGAGTTTGAAATACTTATCTTCTAAAGACGAACCTTAACTGCTAGCTCTTGGTGTAGAAGCAATGATAGTAAGACTCTATCTGAGGAAGGATTGTCTAAAGACGAACCTTAACTGCTAGCTCTTGGTGTAGAAGCAATGATAGTAAGACTCTATCTGAGGAAGGATTGTAGGATTGGCATTTCCAAATGGAATTGCATTGTTTTTGTGATCTTGTTTTGCTGTCATTAACTCTTTGCTGCTTCCTCAGATGAGAAGCAACGGATAGAGTGTGTCACTCAGGGAAAATGTTTTTATTGTGGAAACCAAGGAAATAATGCCCAAGATTGCACAATAAAGGCTACAAACATGCTCAAGAAAAGTTCATCTAATTATGAATAAAACTTGGAGGTTATAAAGAAGGGATATGTTGGTCCAAGAAGCACCCATGGATGTAAGGGAAAAACTAACAATATATAAATTTGAAATGTAACTAGAAGAAGAATCTGTCCCTTTGCCTCCACATGATAAGGAACACAAGGGACGCTTGTGGTTTTCTATTTTTATATGGTTTCTACCATGACTAAGCCATGTTTTTATGCTTCTTATAGTAAAAGATATGGAGACCCTACTTTAGGAGCATATGGAGGATTTTGAGTCTAATTAGGAGGATGAAGTTGCTACTGGTTCAAAGTGGCTTTTGAGGTGGTTGTCTTCAAAAGGAGTCAGACAATGTTTTTTGTTGCAATAGGAGTGGATGGCATTACAATAGTTACAATTTATGGTTCAAAGTGGTTATTGAGGTGGTTGTCTTCAAAAGGAGTCGGCAAAGTTTTTTGTTGCAATAGGAGTGGATGGCATTACAATAGTTACAATTAGTTATTTTCATTTATAGTAGGACTTTAAATATCCTAATTTAATTGATGAAGTGATTAGAAACACTGGTTACAAAATGGACTTTATTACTTGAATCTTTATGATGAAAAAAATTTCTGAATGATTTCTAGAATCTGATTTGCATTGCATTCCATGTCATATTTGAACAACTTTTGTTAAAAGTCCCATTTTTCTGAAAATGATATGACAGCTTTCGGCTTTGCAGATGAACAATGAACTCACCCTATTCTACTTATGCTAGGTAAAATGTGGTGTAAGAGGCCATCTAGGTCCTCCATGCAATGCTGTAGGATATGTAGATAGACAAGTATGGGGTATAAATCATTTGTATCACCGTCCAGCTTGGAGAAGGTCAAAGGTAGGAGCTTCTGCTTGTCAGGTTATATATAAGCTGATGCAATTACTCCTAGTCTCTTACCATGTCTGCTTAAAAGTTGCAAAATTTTGCAGGATTGTACAGATAGCTTTCCAAGACTCGGGCCACTACGTAAGAATGCTCCAGCATGGTGCCAAGCACCTTTTGAACCTGAGGGCCTATTGAGGTTGTCTTCCCAAAACTAATATTCACGCTTATTTCTGGTATCTATTAAATATTTGATTTTATATTCTCTTTTGTTAAGTTTAACGGCATATGATTTCTAACTTTCTATGTTGGCAGTTCAATCTCTGCAATTTTGAGTACCATTATTGGAGTACACTATGGGCATGTTCTGGTGCATTTCAAGGTTCATCCCCAATTTGCAATGGGCATCACACAGATTATAAGTACAAATAGGTTTGACTTAGTAACTGAGTGCAGATGATATTGCCTTTGTCCTTCTGATAGTGGAATTTACCATCTCTTGGCAGGGACATGTCCATAGGCTGAAACATTGGGTGACAAAGGGATCTGGGCTTCTCATTCTTGGAATTATCCTAAATTACACAGATGGCAAGTCAATTAAAAATAACCTGATCTTTGCTTAGATTTTCCAATTACTAATCATGGGGCTGCCTGGTTTCTATTCCTACCAAAGTAATGTAGGAGAGGACCATGTCAGACAGTCATTGATCTAAATTTTTTGAATGGTTACTGAAAGCAGATGGAATGTTCACTGTTTCTCTATCTTTTGTGCAGCAATTCCATTAAACAAACAGCTGTACAGCTTCAGTTATGTTTGCCTCACAGGAGGAGCAGCAGGACTCGTTTTTTCAGCCCTCTATCTTCTGGTAATCCTCGATTTAAATAGCAGCTCAAAATCCAGTGATCATATCCAGAACTTAAGAATTATAATATGTATTTGTTGAAATAAGTAATAGGACATCAAGCAATATATGTCAAAAGATATAAATGATGTCCCATTTTGCCATCTAATATAGCCAGAACTTTATATGCTTTTAATTGAACAGTTCTTTAGGCATAGAAAATGCAAATCAAATTGGAACTGGCAGGAAGCATATTTCATTAGGTTCCAGTCTCTATTATCAACAATGCATATCCTTGTTCTAGTAGAAATCAGAAAAGGAGGAGGGAATCACAAACTCACCAAATGATAAATAAAGTAATAAATAAATTTCTAGAATCAAAAGGCAGAAGTGTTATTCTAAACCCAAATCATTCAGAGCTATGTTTATATAAAACATGGGATGAAAACCACTCTTGATTTTATGGCCAAAGTTTACATTAGTTGTTACAAGACTTCATTTGGCTTTTTTTCTTTTTTTCCTGGCTATTCTAAGTAAGTTGGGAAAATGATAGGCAAGTTATCACCTGGTTCTACCTCATAGGGTTGATAATGTTTATGAGCATTTCTGTCTCTAGATGAAATATCACTGTCAAAGGCTCTATGATGTTGTTGTTGTTTTTCTGGTGAAGATCACAATTATCTATTGCTGTGGAGAGAGCCTCTTGGTTTTAGGTTCTTCTGAAGATCACAGCTATGCATTGCTTAGATGTTATATCATATCGTCCTAGGATATTGAACAAGAGGAATCAAAAGAACAAGAGATGAAAATAAAAATATTGAGTAATGGGATTTTCTTTTCACAACTTTGTTATCTCATTACTTTCATGTTTCTCATATTATTTATCATTATTAATATAAATTATAGGTATGAGGATGATAACCCACGACCACCCCGTATAAACTTGTTATCCTTAGATGCAAACTTTGCAGAATATAATTACAAGAAATTTGATTTCTTAGCAGCCATACTCATACAGTTTTCTTTTCATTCTGTCTGTTTTCCAGATTGATATATGGGGATTAAGAACACCATTTCTACTCTTGGAATGGATGGGGATGAATGCCATGCTCATTTTTGTTATGGCAGCAGAGGGAATATTCCCAGGATTTATTAATGGATGGTACTATGAGAGCCCTGATAATACCCTGGTAATCTCCTTGTTGTTGCCTCTGATCTATACAGATTTTAGAAATTAGTCAAAATCTCTCTCCCTTTTTGTTTCTTTCTTTCTTCTCTGTCACAGAAAATGGGAAATTTACATCACTAAACAGTAAAAAGTATGTGTTTTAAGAACCTTCTAACTTGCACAGCCTGCAATTAATAGACATTAATAGAAAACACTAAAATTAAACTACACCACAGTAGGGAAATAGTAAAAGAACAAAACTAATCTGTGATGAAATTTGTAACCAATATTTTTCCTTGGAAATAATGACAGGATGGTATGAAGTTATGAACACACCTATGCCAGAAAGCTTTAACTCAAGAAAGAAATAAAAGAAATTATATAAATGTCTGTGGGTGACCACAGTTGGTCAATGGGACTAAAAAGACATTATGTCACAATAGCATGTGGAAGCCAAAAAGAATAACTCTAAATTCATCACTACAAACTAAGAATTACAGAAGTCTAACTACATCATTGTGTATAGCAGCATACATACAATATAAAAACAGATAAGATACAATACAAATAAAAATATGATATACTGCGGTACAATTAGACATGCACAAATGTGATGTAAATATGGTACAGATAGTCATGCACGAGAGGCATCCACTGTTGAATATTGTGATCAACTTGAGGAGGGACATAGCTAGAAGCCCAGGCCAGCAGTAGGCCGTACACATAGGTTAATGGCTGACATAATCATCAATCACTGTAAAGGAGTGTATGCAAGATTTGATAATTATTAATATCAATAGAGTTAAGTTACTTTTAAGGTCCGCAAGCATTGTGCATGTCAGACCACTTTGTACTTCCCTGGGTTCACTATGCTTGGGAGGAGGCACTCACGCTGTGCTTTCTGCCTATGGGACGTACATACCCTACCCCTCTTCAGATTCGAACTTTGGACCTTGGACCTCCTTTCTGGAATACCCAAGCCTTCACTATCAGGCGGATTGAGAGGGCCATCTTGAACAATTTTGGGAAGGTGTTGTCAGATAGGTACTCTCCTAGCATCCAAGGCTAAAGACACTCCAGATGCAGAAAGGAATTTAATGAGGTATGCTCATGTGGACTGCATTGACTATAGGTGTGGGTAGTAGGTGTAGTACATGTGAAGAGGAAGAGGAAGGTCCCCCTATTGTTGCTTCTTGAAAGAGACACTATCTCACAAAACAAACATCATCAATGTGGCTGGCGATCTCATCCAGCAGTTGTTCAGCATCTCCAACTGCTGGAAGAGGATGAAAGAGGGAGATGATTAGCTTCCTCTCTCATCAAAGTTGGAGACGCTGAACAACTTGATGCTTCATCGCAAGTAGGGTATTGGGTTGCTTGGTACGACATAATGGCCCTTACAGCCCATCTTGCCATTTGTTTATCAATTTCATAATCAAACAAATGGGTGGACATTGATGTTATTTGACTTATTATGTGTTGATTGATCACTTGAAGTAACAATCGTATTTGCTTTCATTTCTCGCACTCTAAACTTCATGAATTTACTTTTTGTACTTTACTCATTTTAATTTCATATTTTAATTTCTACATTCTAATTTCATGCATTTTCTTTTACACATTTGTTTTATGCAAAGTAATTAGTTTAGATTAGAGATCCAAATGAGAAAAGCAAGGAGTCGACCTTATTCTGTGTGTTGGGGGAAGCCTTTGGCAAACTCATCCAACCTTGTCGAAACTCAAATTTTAGGACACAACACTTAAAGTAGATGTCAAGACAATTCCTAGGATCAACATAGTTTCTAACACACTTGGTGGGATAAACCTCATTTTTATGCATTTTTCTCAAATTTCGTTCCCAAAAATGCATTTGTCATGGATGGACCGATTGGTTCAAAATAAAATAAAAAATGCACTAAGTTTGATTCTGCAAGTGATTCGCTTGATATTAGGCAAATTCAAAATTTTGCAAAAAAGTGAACAATTTGCTCAACTTAGTGAGCAAATTGCTTGTTTTTTCCCGATGCTTCCAACATGTTGAAATTGGAGCGATTCAGTTGCTTTTTATATATGAACCCAGTTTTGCTTAAAATTTCACCTATTTTAAATTTTTTGTGCTTAGATTTTGTTGATACTTTGTGGATGGTGACTTCGACTCAAACTCCAAAAAACTAAATTCCTACAAAGATGACTTTGACAACATCCAAGCAATTCAAACAAACTGAAATCTAACCTCAGTAAGTTTTGCACAAGTCCGAGACATTAAGCGATTCACTCGATAAAGCGAATGATTCACATGTTAAAGGGTGGAATCTAACTAGCACAAATTCAACAAGCAATTCACTCGAAGCGATCCACTATAACACAAATTCAACAAGCAATTCACTCAAAGTGACCAAGTAGCACAACTTTCTTTTCTTGCAAAAAGTTTCTAAGTCCAACCATATGAGTGAATCACTTGACTTTTCAAGCGAATCACTCTGTTTTTTTAGTTTACTAAAATTGCACAAACATTAAGCGAATTGCTTGGATTTACAAGCAAATAGCTCAAATTGACTTTTACTAAAAACTATGTTTTGGAAACAAATCACCTGAAATTGCAAGCGAATTTTTCAAATAGACAAAATTTTGAATTTTTTAGATTTTGACCCCATAATTTTGTTTGCATAGGGACAAGCATATGAATACATGGTCTAAAGCTGAGAAAGCAGGAAGTGGGCATTGTCACATACCATAAAAGAAACGCAAAAGTGAAGAGAAATGAACAAATTGTCACATGGGTGCATCAAAGGACGAATCGAAGAGGTCCCAGCATCCAGCCCCATTTCATCAAAAAGAAAAAGCCCTATGGCCGACCATCTTAGCCAAGGCTTCACACCACCCCAAAAGGTTATCTGAGCCAACAAATGAGCTATTCAACCACCGTAGTAAACCCTACTTGGGCTAATCATGCACCTACATTGACCCTTACCAACCCTCTATACCAAATACTACCTGATGTAAATAACTTAACAAATAACCCACTTTTAATGCATCAACTTTACAACCAGCCTACGGTTTAGGAACACAAAATGTACCTCCTACAAATACTCTTCCAACACAATGCCCACCTGGATCCAATCTATCTAAAACTTCTAACATTCCTCCACTTCAGTCCTCAACCCCAATAGATTATTAGGTTTGAAGCTAAACCTTGCCCAAAATATGCAAGCGATGGTTGGACAAATAGGGTCACAAATGTCTCAGGGAAACACCCAAGGATCAACACTGCTCCCTACCATCCAAGTGCAACAAAATATGCAAGGGCCACCATCTCAGAACCAACGAATCACACAATTAGGAGTAAACTACACCCGTCCATAATAGAACATTCAACCACCTCCCAATTAGTAGTGGGTCTACTCGAATTTGCCACCTCAATATCCACCATATGACCCTCTACACCTATACCGACCTCCAAGGCATGTGATGTACCATCTTCATTAACAGTATGATCAACCTCTCTCACAACAAAATAGTCTTGGTGCACCTGCTATACCTCGGTGCACCTGCTATACCTCCAAACCAACTTTCTAATTAGACCTATTAAGGCCCCTTGAACCTATTGGTCTACTTACCTATTCCCCCCGTTGCTATGAAGGCTTTACCTACCTTCGACAAGAACGAGAATAATACGACACTAGATCACATCAACAAGCTATCGACACTCAACCCATCACATTCAAGAGGAGGACATAATGGTATATCTATTCATATACTCTCTTCATGATAACGCTGCATTATGGTATAGGGGATTCCCAAATAATTTAGTAATTGATTGGGCATCAATAGTTGAACCTTTGATGTAGGTTTGGTAGTATGGTAAATGGGTATTTACTTTTGTTTCAATTGAATATGATGAAAAGAGCTCCTCAAAAAATATCCACAATTTCAATATTAGATTGTTGAGAACCTTAAATTTAATTCCATAAAATGCTAGGCCAAATGAAGAGCAAGCTTTGTCGTACTATATCAGGGGTTGGCAATCTGATTTAATGTCTATGGTTTGTAATGCTAACCATCGAACATTAGTTGTTGCATTTGAAGAAGCAATTAGAGGCAAATATGTTCTCGTTAGAGTAGGGAAAATACCCTCTGCCCCACCAATGGCCTATGCAGCCCAAATTTCCCAAAATGCACCAATGCCAAATGCTATGCCTAATTTTTAGCCTATCCCAAATCCCCAACCAAGCACCTCCATCCATCCTTCTCGATCACTATACATCATTACTCATCCAAGCTAGAACACATCACCCATAGTAGTTTTTCAGCCTTCACTTCCAGCTCTTCGCACTCCATCTACTTCGAGTAATGAGCCCAATAACAACTTTGCAATGAATGGAATGTTGGAGGTAATTAAGACCTTGGTGAATTGGAATAATGCTACAAAAAAATAGTGGTATCAACAACAAAATTGGCATCCTAAAGAGACTTCGCACTTGACAAAAATTAGGTGCATCGACAAGGCATTAATCAAGGGGAAAACTAGGTTCACAATCACATGGTTAATGCAAATACAAAAACAGAACCAACATGGTTCATTTCTTGTAATGATAGGCACGATCTCACTACATGCATGAGTTCCATCATGCATTCCCAAACTGCACAATGCACTCAGCAACACAAAGTTCAACAAGCTGCTACCACTGGTCAAGTTGTTCCTGCAACAAATCCTGCTATATATCAACAACCTTAGACTACACAATACGTACCTTGCCTAACCGCTACAATGCACTACAAACACATTTTAGTACAATTATGCAAATGAAGACTCAATTGTTGAAGATGAATCCATATTTTCCAACCAATAGGATGTAGAAACTAGGGAAAAAGGAAAATGGCTATAGAACAATCAATCGATAAGTAGGACAACAACAAAAAGAGAATGATGGTCCTTAGAACGGGAATCCCCCCTTGTATGTAAAGGACAAAGGGTCTATTGCAACAAAACAATATAAGCAAAAGGAGAAGGAAAACATAGGAGGGGAAGCTAGAAAGATGCCTCAAAAGGATGTCCAAGAAACACCAAATGCCAAAAGCTAAAAAGTTAACAAAGGGAAGGAACCGATAGTAAATAATGGAGGAAAATAAAAGGCTAGTAAACTGACTTAAAGGGAAGATGATAAGGGAAGGACCCGTTGCAAATAAGTTTGAAGTACCCCTCTATCATGCACAAAGGGCATTAAACAATTTTAAGGCAGTCCACAAATTTTGTTGCAAAAAGAGATTCCATTCGCTAAATTCAATATTGTAGAAGAAATGAAGATGTCAGTTAAAGCATGCTAGAATCTCTAGCCTTGCCTAGGAAAAAATATCTACTATGAGAGGCCTTGAAAGAACAAAAACAAAGTTATGCCAAAGGTAAACAAATAGAGTCCTCCTCAGCCCAAGTAGCTGAGCAACAAAATTTGATCACAAAATAACCCCTAGATATCCAAATCAGTGCTTCTAATGTGAAAAATGCTCCATAACCAAGGACCTAAAGTTTTTCCCATTCTACATGATACTCAAAATTGAAAATTATATAATTAAGAGTTGTATAGTAGATTTAGGAGCAACGATCACAATCATGCCCAAGGCTGTATGCGAAGAGATGGATCTTCCTTATACCAAGACAACCAGACTCCTAATACAAATGGATGAAACTAGTCAATGCAATGGGTGTTTTGAAATATTTGGTCGTGACCATAGCTCGATACCCTGAGTTCATGGTAGTTCAAGAGGTGATTGTCGTAGACTTACCCCCATACTTTGGGATGTTGTTATCCAACGAATGGACACGAAATTTGTCAAGCGATGGTTATCTAACAATGGACTATACACACATGAAGGTACCTAGGGAAGGAAAAATTATAAGGATTGAAAATGAATCACCCTCCAATTACCTCTTACACAAGTTGGAGGATGAAAATGCAATAAAATGGAATGGATTCTTGGGATACATTGACAACAATGGATATCAGGAAGATAATCAAGACCCATAGGTAGAAATGATAATTGGTGTGCTATAGGATGATGGATATCTTGAATGAGAGTTTGGAAAAACAAGTTGGGGAACTACCTATCAATGAAGACTCCTTCCAACATCCTCGTCTTGATGAGCCATGGAGCTAAAAAGACATGGATAATGTACTTTGATGGTGCTAGAACTAGGAATGGGGAAGACGTCGAGGTACAATTCATCAACCCTTAAGGGGCACAAGTCCATTATGCCTACAGGATATTGTTCGTTTGCACAAACAACATGAATGAGTATGAAGCATTGTGCATATGTTCAAGGAAAGCAAAAAATATGGGAGTTAAAGACTAGAAGATATATGGCAACTCTGAATTAATAGTGAATGAGGTCAAATTTCTAGTGCACCACCAAGAATAAAAATATAAAATCTAACAAGCATTGAGTATGAGATCTATTTGAGAACTTTGACTCTTATGCAATCAAAGCAATACCCAAAGAGTTGAATGCAAAAACAAACAAGTTGATAGGTATGGCAACATGCTTTGATCCTACAAATGACGTGGGATAAACCAAAGGAGTCAGAGCTTGTGTTTATGTCGACGGTTCTAGACAACTATGATCACTAGCAAGTCTTCAATAAGGACAAATAGATCATAGAAATCCTAATTCGAGAGACCTAATACATTGATGAATATAATTAATATAGGGATGAAATCAAATATGGAATCATACCATTGAATTCAAAACAATTGCTCTAGGAGTTTATTATGCTATAAAGCTTGTATCCCAAATGATAGCTCAACAAAAATTAGTCTTTAAGTGAAATCCTTCGTATATCATCCGAATGAGGTAGTTGAAGGGAAGTGCCTATTGCTTAGGAAGGATTGTACACAGGAAGAACATGATGTTATCAAATAGCTCTATGGTTAACATGGATAAATAATTGCTTGGTCATATGAAGATCTGAAAGTATATGATCGTAAATTCATAGAGCACACCATCAAGTTAGAGCCCAATGTTAGACCTTTTTGCTAGAAGAAAAGAATAGTCAACCCTAAGATAGAGGTTGTAATGAAAATTTGTTTAAGCTCCTACAAGCCCATGTTATATTTCCAATCAAGTATTCTATGTGGGTTGCCAACATTGTTCTAGTATGCAAGAACGGGGATATCAGATTATGCATTGATTTAAGGTATCTAAATAGAGCATCATTGAAGGATAACTACCTGTTGCCTACCATTGATTAGATATTACAATTGGTGGTAGACTCACAAATGTTGTCACTTCTAGATGGTTTCTCTAGGTATAATTAGATTTGGGTCAAGGATGAAGACCAACATAAGACGACTTTCACCACTAAGTGGGGTACTTTTTCATATCAAATTTAGTCTATCGAACATTAGAGCAACTTTCCAGAGAGTGATGGATATAGCATTTTCAAGACTTGTGGGCAAGAGCATTCAAATATATCTTTATGATTTGATAGTCTTTTCCAAAGACAAGTGAACACATTAAATGTCTAGAGTTAGTTTTCCAAATGTGTAGGGAATGCAATAGTTTCTCTAAACCCTAATAAATCTATCTTCATGGTACAAGAAGGAAAGCTATTAGGTCACATAGTATCAAAAGAAGGCCTCACCATAGATCTTGATAGAATCAAAACCCTTTAAGACCTACCATTACCCTCATCTATTAAGTGGATCCAATCATTCTTAGGGAAGATCTAGTTTGTAGCCAAATTCATTACCAAATTTGCACAAATGGTCAAACCTATAACCAAAATGCTCAAAAGAATACCTCCTTAGACTAGACCAAAGTAGGGAAGAAGGCCTTCCAAGAGGTAAAATATGCCATAACCAAGGCCCCTATCCTAATTATCCTTGATTTCTCCAAAGAATTTAGGATCTATGTATTTGGAACAAATGAAAGTATCATAGCTATCCTGACTCAAAAAAATGACTAAGATGAAAACCCTATATCCTTCATCAATCAATCCCTTCATAACTATGATGAGAGGTATACTTTGATTGAAAGATAGGTGTTCACCATCATGAAATCCCTAAAGAAGTTTATGTCCTAGCTTTTGCAGAGCAAAACTATTATCTTTGTAGTGCACTCTGATGTATGGCTTTTTATATTACACGATGAGCTAGGAGAGAAGATGACTGGATGGATCAACAAGATACAAGAATTTGATAATGAAATCAATCCTACCAAGTTGATCAGATGTAAGGCTTTGTGCAAAATACTGGCAAGGATAGTGTCAAACGAACAAGTTGCTCTAATCAAAGAGAGATTGGGATTGGGGCACTGGATGGTTGTGCAATATGTGCAAGTATATGACTGCATGATAGGTCCTTGAAGTTATTAGCCAAAGAACGATCCAAGTTCAAACTAAAGGCAACACACTACCAATGGTTGGATAACATCTTGTTTAGGAAATGCCACGATATCTTGCTTTGATGTGTAGAGGAAGATAGACAAGGAGCTCTAATCAAACAATATCATGAAGGAGGGCATTCTTCAAACCTACAACAACCCACAAAATCTGAAGGTTTGGGTACTATTGGCCCATCTTGTTCACTGACTGCTATGGATGGGTCAAGGAGTATAAAATTTGCTACATGTTCTAGGCAAAGAAAAGAAAAGCCCCAATATTGCTAAAACCAACTATTTTTATTGAACCATTCCAATAGTGGGGCCTTGATTTCAAAGGTAAAATCAACCCCTTATCAAGCTTTGATCATGAATGGATCCTCACCATCTTATATTACTTCACCAAGTGGGTTGAGGTGGTCCCAAACAAAGCATCCAATCAAGAGATAATAGTGTAATTGCTCGAAGATATCATCATAAGATTCAAAACTCTTATTGCTACCATGACAAAAAATGCTACCTATTTCAAGGGAGCCAAAGTGATGAAGTTCACCCTTGAAAATAGGTTCCTACTTAAAATATCATCCATTGACTATCCTCAAGGTAATAGATTGTCGAATCAACTAACAAGAACGCCAAGATTTTGAAAAGGATTGTCCTTGAGTCTCAAAGGGACTAACATACAAAACTATGTAAAGCATTATGGGCAGATATGGTGACACCAAAAACATCTACAAGATAATCCCTTATAAGCTAGTAAATGACAGAGAGATTATGTTGTCGATTAACCTTGAGCTCCCTTCCCTCCAAAGGTCACAACAACTTGAGCTAGAAGACAATGACATTGAGTTCATGCAAGCAAGACTAAATGCATTAATGGCCTTGGAAGAGGAAAAATAAAAAGCCTTAAGAGGATTGGTCAACAATAAAAGGTCGTCAAGAGATGGGTCGACAAAGGGGCAATATAGATGGATTATAAAGAAGGGGACTTAGTATTCCAATGGGATGAAAACTGTGCAAAACTAGTTAATCATTAGGAGTTTGATACCTTGTAAAGTGGACCTTGCTAGGTCACTAAAATTGTAGGTCGAAATGCCTATATACTCACCTCCATGGAAGCAGTAATGTTACCTATCTCCATGAAAGGGCAACACCTCTACCTAGCATAACAAAGGATCTCGACCAAAAGAACATATATATTAATAGTATCAACTGTTAATCTAATAAGTGTTCCACTATTTCCAATTTCCTCTTCGTCCCTCTTATATTTTCCCATTTATTTTTCAAATTCTATCTTGTTCCCCTTAAAATGTTGTCATGTTGGGTTTGATAGGGACACCTTTGATATTAACCAAAAAAAGAAAAAATATTATGATTCCCTTGCTTTAGCGAGTGATTCATTCTTTACCAATCATTGGCCCCCTCATCCTCTACAAGGTAGGTGGATCAACCCTTAATGGGCCAACTATCCTACCCGAGCATGGGCAACACATGCACTACCCAAGGGCTATAAAAGCCCAAGGGGGGGCAAGTGAGCCTCACTTTATAGTGAGAGCCCAAACAAAACCTTGAGCAAAGTGCAAAGCCCCTATAACGAACTACATATTGAGCCAACCACACCTCTTTTGAGTGTCAAAGGTCGATCAGGTTGCAACTCCATGGGAGTTCCCTACTGGCAGGTGAGCGAATCACTCATCCACGTAGCAAATCAAAATTTTCTCAAATTGAGAGAATCCATTTTTCAAGCGAATCATTTGAAATTTTTAGCAAACCGCTAACCTGCCTAAACCACACTAAAACACCTCCATTGAGCGAATCACTTGCATCTTCAAGTGAATCACTCAATTTGACTTATTTTTGGCCTTCTGCCTATTGTTTTCTACCCTTTCCATCATGGACACTTCATTCACCTCTACCAACCTATCATTACTAGAAGCCTTGGTAGTTTCACCACCATCCACATCTATCACCCTGCCCATTGCAGTACCACCTTCACCTGTAGCAATTACCATAGTGGAGGTCATGCCAAAAAAAGAGGTCAAACCATCAGAAGAGGCAAGGCCATTTGAGGGGCAAGCCCAAAAAAGAGGAAAAGAGGAAAATATAAGAGCCTATGACCTCTAAAAGGCTCGAGGAATACTTTGAGGACCTTTATTAGAAGGTAGCAAAGGGAAGTTATACCCTCTCCAAGGGAGAGGTTAAGAGGGAGACACTAAGGAGATTTAACCTGGGCCTTCAAACTAATTCTTGGAGCATAAATCAATCCTAGACACCTGACCTAGCCATGAACCTCGTGCCATAGGAATGGAATTGCCCATAATTAATAGAAATTATGGCCAAAAGGTATGTTTCCAGCTCTGAAAGCTTCAAACTCCTACAATGGTCCAAAGATGCCTTCTACATAAGGATGGGAGTCATAAGGAATATGTTAAAGGCTTGTAAGGAATACACAATGTGATATCATGCAGTCCTAAAACATAAAGGGACTTTTATTATAGGCAACCCAATTCCTATTGGTAGAGTTTTCTAATCTCCTGTCTAAAGAAACCTTACCTATCATTTGACTTTAGTATCCCACTAGTGTTGAACCAATTTAAAGATGACATACGAATAGTACTACCAGAGATTGTTGTTGTCATTGGGGAGAAGAGTGATAAGAGGGTGCACAAAGAGCGTATTGCCTTATTGCATGTAGTACAAACTTACCCAGGGTACTCTCAGATGATTGCTTGAACCCAATGCATTTAAGATCAAATGGATGGTCCACTAAGAAATTTCAAGGATGAGAGGACACTTACTTATACTTCCTACCCGATCTAGTGAATTTTGTATGAGAAGAAAAATTGGTTCACTATCCTCTAGCTAGATTAGATAGGAAATTATGGTAAACCCTTAAGCATAGTGAAGTGCATGGATGTGCCCTATTAGGAAGAGGGGAAGTGTGCATGAAGTGTATGAAGTAATCATGGAAATATTTAGGGTAGAGCACCATGACTAACATATGAGGCATGGAAAATGGCCTCAAGGAGACTTCTATTTGGGGAGAACCAAATCCTTTATCCACCTTTACAAATTTTCAGCCATGCCCTTCGAGTTGCCTACAAGTGTACCCAACTACATATTCAATCTTAAGTATGCTAGGCAACTCGATTATGTAGACTTGAAGTATTTCAAAGGGCAAAATAAGACTACCTTCTACCCACTTAAACAAGGAATCATGAGGATTACTTCTAAGACATGTGGGTATAACACAATGAAGGAGATGAGTCTCAAGTAACTAAAAGACTGATGGCCCTATGAACCAAAAGAGATATTTAAGAAGACCCTTAGAGACAAGAAGTTGGATTCCTTCTTTGCCCATGAGAAGAGGTATATTGTCCAACAATAGGCTAACCTAGAAGAGGAGATAATCATTGCCACTTTAGGTATTAACAAGGGATATGAAGATGAAATTCAAAGCTGGTACGACCACCCCCTAGAGTGGTACACCTTTTACCTTAAGGCTAAATATGGTTTTGATCCTGATATCAAACCGAACTACCAAAGGCTAGGGGATCTCCAAAAATTTAGGTACTCAAACAAGAAGATCCTAGCATGGCAGAAGATGAGGTACGAGATGAATATAATGACCAAATCTACAAGAGATGGTCCATTTGATGCTAAATTCTTTGCCATCAAGGAAAGGACACATCCTAAGGGCATCAAGAGGGGAAAAACTATTACATAGGCAGCAACAGTGGCAAGCACCTCGACCCCATAAAAATAGAATCCCAAGAAATAGGTAGCACTATAAATTACCATATCAGTAGTACCATCAAATCTAGCAATAGTTAGGGTAGCAGTCATACAAACGACAATCAAAGGGCAGAGGGGTTTCGTGAGATATGGGTCTATGTTTAGTGAGGTAGCTGCAGAAAAAGATCAATAGAAAAAGAAGCAAGACACCTAGGTCAATGAGGGAAAATCCCTCAAGGAATCTGTCTTGTAGACCAAGGACAACCCAACCCAGTGGTCATGATTGTTCACTCCCCCACCTACATACCCACCGTATGCCATCCCATATTCTTATCCTATCATTTCTTTTTCTTTTGCTTCCACTTCTCTATCCCTCTCCTCTTATCCCCACTCCTCTTTCCCATTCTTCAATTGTGCTTATTCCATCCTCCATCAATGCAACCCACACTTCTCCTAGGTGTGGCTCACCCCATGGGTCACTAGGAATCACTCTACCTCTTATGGTCACTATCACAGTAGCAACAACCCCAATCGTGCTATTTTGGCCTCCATTTTTTCAAACCTTCACATCACATCCCATTGCTTTACAAGCCATGATGCTTCTTTTGGACACCTTGGTCAAATTGGCATCACAACCCACTCCCCCCAATTTCGCTTGACTTCTAATTGTTACCACTTAATTTGCACCACTCACCATATTTTCCACCTCCACTTGTCCATATCATGCAAGGAAAATCTTCTTTTAGGGAATGATTCCCACCATCCTTGTTTAAGGAGTTGATCCTATAGGAGCTACCCAAATACTAGTGTGCTAGAAGGATCTAGACCTAGCTACACTTTCAAGGTTTGAGAGCTTGACACCTTCAAGGCGTTAGATGTGCTTGTCATTGAGGAGAAGACATGGAAGGAAGAATACAAATGACTCAACAAAAAAACTTCCAAGACTTAAATAATCTTCCATTTACAAATTTTTGGGAAGGGAGATAAGGTATACTTTTCCAAGGCTTCGGAGACTGACCCCTCCAAAATAGCTTCAACCCCTATTGACTTGATTGCTAGAGTGTTGCAACTAGACCTTGATAAGTTGGATCCATACCAAATTTCCCAGTTTGCGAACCAACTCACACTAGGCACGACTATGAAGTATGACTAATTAGTAGTTGAGGATGAGTAAGTACGACTAAAAAACAAAAGGTTAGAGGCAAAATTAGCGAAGGTTAAGGCTAAGAGAGACCAACTCCGAGAAGAGAATAAATGGATCAAGAAAGAGGTGGTAAAGAAAGATCGGTTGAAGAAACATGTGGAAGACCTCAAAGCCTAACTTGTCGAGTCTAAACAACTCATGTAAGAGATGACTGAGGAGTAGAACAAATTATTGAAGGACATAGAAAAGAAAGACCAACAAATAAAGGAGTTGGAAGCCTCGAAGCCCATAGAAAGGAGGTTGATCTGAAATTGGCACAAGTGATTCAAACAACCAAGGACATGTGGAACCAAATCATGAAGGAAGTAAAATATGCTTTTAAATACTTAAAGATAACATCCTCTATAGGGGAAATCTTGGAAATTGTTGAGAACATCATAAAACAAGTAGAAGAGCATTTTTTTGCAAGAGGTGAACACCAAGAAGTTCTAAAATTCCTTGCATTAATGACTGTAATGAAGGCACAACAACATAGGATAAGTCGAAAAGACATGATAAGAAAGATTCCAAACATTCAAAGGATCTTATAGAACTGCAAAGACAACCTAGCATCTCTAAAAATCCAAGTCCAAGAAATAGAAGAAAAAATTTAGGGGTTAATTGCTACTGAAATGCCAAACATTTTCTATGGTATGAAATATGTCCTAGATGATGATGTCATGCTTGCCATGATTGAGAAAGAAAATAATAAATCCAGGAAAGGAAACACCTCTGACGTATGCAAAAAGTTGAAGCCAATCTATCCCAAATTGAAAGAGCTAGGGGCCAAAGGAGAAGAGTTATCAAAGAATTATTTTGAAGGCCTAGTAGGGGAGGTTGAAGACCTTGGGACAAAGCAGTTGCCCAATGATTGTGAGTTTCATGAATTGTTGGGGTTGTTGTCATCCAAGACTAGCTAAGAGGAGTTGAAACACCTAAGAGAAACACATTTTATCAAATTTGCAGCAATGATCCCAATTTTGTAGACTTCACACCCAAGAAATAGAGGTAAGATATAGGATTCTATGCCAATCGAGCTTGGCATCCCATGAAGCTACCATAAATGTAGTACCTTGATACTAGCTTTGTCAAATTTTTGATATTTTGAATCAATAAACAACAATTGGAGATCAAATGGTAGGAAATCCAAAATTTTGCTCATTTTTAGAAAAAGTTGTGATTCGCTTGCAAAACCTTTCGATTGACTCAAAGGAGCAATTGAATCAACAAATGTGTCTATTTGCTCAAGGATAGATTTGCTCGACAAGGGTGCACAATTTACTTGATAATGCAAACAAATTGCTTGTAAAAGTGAGCAATTTACTCAAACATGGTGCAAAAGTGAAAATCAATGTGAATTTTGAGAAAAATCTCCTAGAAAGTGACATTTTGGCATGTTGTCACACACTAAGCATTTTTGGATCCTTAAAGCTTGTTAGAGGCACAATTAGAGGTATGTACCATTTGGAGGTGCAATATTTTGTTAGAATTTCCCCTAAATCTTTCTTTTACTAGGAGTAATTGGTTTTCACCCTAGGTAACTTAGGGGTATACTTCTGCTATAAATAGGGGCCTAGGGCACTCATTGCAATCATCTTTTGGCCATGAGAATTCAATGTTACACTTTGTGAAATCCACATTGTGCTTTGTACTTATGAGGTCGTAATAAATTAGCAAGTCCTTGTGAGTCCCATTAGAGGCATCATTTTCATGGTTTGTCAAGTGTGCGGAGGCTGGGTACAACCCTTCTAGCCCATCTTGTCCTTCACTTATCAATTTCATAATCAAATGAATGAGTGGAAATTGATGTTATTCGACTTCTCATGTGTTGGTTGATCACATGCTATCCTCGCTACGGTGTAACAAGTGTATTTGCTTTCATTTCTAGCACTTCAAACTTCATGATTTTACTTTTTGCACTACACTTTATGCATTTTAATTCCATATTTTAAAATCTGCATTTAATTTCATTAATTTCCTTCCACCATTTGTTTTATGCAAAGTAATTAGTTTAGATTAGATATCCAAACAAGGAAAGTAAGGATATTGCCTTAATCCAAATGTTAGGCAAGCCCTTGCCAAACCCGTCCAACCTTGTTGAAACTTGGATTTGGGGGAACAACACTTAAATCAAAAGTTAGTACAATTCCCTAGATGAACACCACCATAACATAACCATGTTCCAAAATTCTTGGACCCATATATACTAAAATCAAAATGCCTTTGGATGGCCAATATTGAATAGATGACATTTCAAGAGAATGGTTTTGTGATCTAATCTTATTAGTAGTAAAATGTCTAAAGAGATTGTATACTCTGTTTACAACTATGTTTTAGATAACATTGAATTTGTGTTACTTTTTCTCTTTGTTATAAATGTGAGGGCCTTCTATCCTTTTTCTCTTCAAACCAACACTTCCATCCTCATAAATCTATTTGATTTTTTCAAACTAATGATAATGAGAATTATCATCTATAGGTTTATGTTGCCTTGGAGAAATTGAAGTGCAAGGAATATCCTAAGACCTTTTTTCCTTCATGTTTTCCTAGAATCCTCAAAGTGCAAGGACCATTCTCTATAATACTTACTTTCTTATGTTGCCTTAAAAACTATAAATTGTCATGAATATTCTCCATGGCTCTTTCTTTATTGTATTGCTTTTGAAACCCTAAAGTGTAAGGAATAAAATCTACACTACTTCCATTTTTATTACAAGGAGAGGATTTTCTACTACTCAAGGAAATTGAAGATGATTTACCTACATTAAACTTGACCTCTTCTGCCTACTTTGTTTTGAAATTTGCCTCCACATATTCCTTCTTACTTTGAGCTTGCATATTGTAATTTCTCATCCCTTATGTTCTATTTTGTTTCTTGTAATGGTTTATCCAAGTGAACTATGATGGCCTTTGCCATCTAATGATGGAGGGACTTTCTTTATCACTTTTTGGGAGTATCATTGATCTATTCCAACTTCTACTATAATATAATATTCTTGCTTCATCTTGAAGTTTGTCTCATGACCAAAATTTCCCATCTCGTTCTCCCTCATTTTCACTTTGGAATCATATACCATGTGTCTGGGCTTATAACATTTGCAACATCAAAATACAATGTTTTCATAATTCACTTGTTAATTTCATTCTTTTGATTTCTTATTTCTTAATGGTTTGGCAAAGGTTTTGAGATATACATGGCAACCTATGTCTGAGTATATGCATCATACTTTTGTTCTTTTGTAATTGGTCCAGCCTAGATGAACTCCCTTAGAGTATTATCAATGTTCTTCCAAGCCTTGTTATTCATAAGTTGATATGAAATTCCAAAATCCTAACCCATATTGGAAGCCTTTTAATAACTTCTCTCTCCAAAAAGAATCCTCACTCCATGGTCTTAAACATATACCATTTTTCCCCTTAAGCCATAGGGAACTACCCATTATTTTATTGCTCATTTATAAACTAGAGAAGATGATGAGAACACAATTCCTTTCAAAATAAAATGACGCAATTTGAGTTCAATCCCCACTTCCATTTGATCCAATTTGAATTTTTGAAAACCTTGTCAATATCTATGGAACTTAAATAGTAATCTATCCTTTTAAGAACCATTATATTATGCTCGATCATCTCATCCTTGATAAATACTTCTAGCATACATCTATTTTTTGGGTAAGAATCACCATAGATTTTCTCTTCCTCTTATTCCCAACTAAGGCATCCTTACTTCTAATTAGGGGTTCCATAAAGGAGTTCCCTTCCATGCTACCTAGCTTTCCTCATAAGTTTTGTTTATTTTTTGAGTTTCCCTAAATATCTAGAACAATAAAAGGTGAGGCTCGCTCCCTACTTGTGCTCCCTCCTATTGTTAAAACCAAATATTCCTCTCAAATTTAAGCATGATTTTTTGAAATAAATTAAATTGGGTACTTGATTACAAAATTGTTCAAATTTTCGTAAGTACTTTGAGGAAATAAGTTATTACAAGTCTTAAAGTACCATCTTAAAGTACCATAATGTTTTACACCATAATAAATAATATTCTTCTTAACATATTGGCTCTATTAATTTCTATCATTAGAATGGAACATATGTGATTTTTGCTACTGTAGATAATAACAAAGTTTTTAATTGATTATATGGGATTGAAATGAGTGTCATATGTATTACAACCTCGATGGCCTAACAATGGAGACTTTGGAACTCTAAAAAGAGGTCCAAGGTTCAAATCTTGTGGGATGTAGTGTTTTACACCATGTTTGGTAACCTGAGTATGGTTGGATAATCATGTATATTGGGTTAAAAACATCTTCTAAGATGGTCATCTCATATAACCTATGGCATTTGAGATGTTAAAAAATTACTTTACCCTTTCCTTTACATTATCACAACATTTCAACAAAACACACAATAGTATTGCATTACCATGGTATTTCAATAACCTTCATAGTGATTTTATAGCAAACAATTATACATATACCACTTGGCAAGATTTTTAACTATTTGAACTCGCCATTTGATTTTAAATTGGTTATATGAGATTAAAACAAACCACACACATATTATATCATAGAAAAATAATTTAAAAAATGTTAAGGTTCACCCATAAAATTGATACTTAATTTATGGTGCAAAACTCTTAGGTTCCCCTCACTTATCTCAAACTCCATAGGATTACACATAATCTTTTATAATGCAACTTAAAAAAAACAATCTTTAATAATACACTCAACCATTACTTATTATTAACTATACCATTGATATGATTAAGTTTGAAAAATAAATATTTGATATAATTAAAACACATAATTTTACTAGTAAAATTAACTTCAGTTTCACTTTTATTTTAAGTTGTAATGTATATTTTAGTATTTTCCTTAATATACGTGCACACTTCATTTTAAGTCGTTTGTGTGTTGTGTTAATTTGATATAAGTGAGTATGGTTTATTGGTAAGCCACTTGCATTATGGGTGATGTGATCCGGATTCAATCTTCATAGTGGATGTGTATAAAAAGTATTACTAAAAAAAAATATTGAAAGGACTCCGCATTATGACAAGTGTTATCATGAGATACATGGTATAGTAATATTAGTAAAATATTACGGTTTGGGCTTTGGCTCTTCTTCACGAGGTCCAAGGTTCGATGGTGTGGATAAGTGTGTGAGGGGGTGGGTGTGTCTTCCTGGTAGAGTTGTAACAGGTTGGGGAATTCCTGGTCAAAACCCTACTTCTTATTCTTATTCTTAATCTTAATCTTAATCTTAATCTTAATCTTAATATATATATATATATATATATATTATATTATATTAATATTAGTAAAATATTATATATATGACATAGCTAGACTTAAATTTGTTTATACATTTTGAATCCATGTCGTCTGATTTTAAATTGGTTGGATGAGACTTAGATTTGTTTATACATTTTGAATTCATATCATTTGATTTTAAATTAGTTGGATGAGACTGAAACAAATCTTACAAATTTATTTATTAAATTGAAATATTGGTATGTAGTGTGAAATTATTTCGTCCCACCACTTGTCCTTTAACTTCATAGGATTACACTTTATTTATGAGATTGAAATACTGGTATGTAGTGTGAAATTCTTTCGTCCCACTTGTCCTTTAACTTCATGAGATTACACAATCATACTTTTTAATAATGCAATTTATTAAAAAAAAAATTAGTAATGCACTCAACCCTTATTTTTTATTAACTATGTTGAGGGTTTTTTACATTAATTTTTTTTTTTTAAACACGGTAGAATCGGTAGCCGCCACGAATTCGTCCTACTTATTTATTAACTATGTTGAGGGTTTTTTACATTATTATTCTTTTTTAAACATGGTGGAATCGTAGCCGCCACGAATCCGGGCAGGCTGTCCAACTTTTATGGTCCCCACAGTATTCTGTGCTGTCCACCTCAGAAGCCGTCACACAGATCTTCACGCAGTTCGCCCCTGTACCCGCCATGCCACAATTATTTTAAACCTTTTACGTCGCTGAAAGCACCAGGAAAGGGACAAGTGTTGAATCCGACGAAGCCCGAGTCCAACGAAACCTGAAATTTGAACCTTGGACCTCCGCCCCCCTTATGGGTGTTTTTTACATTAATTAAATAAATAAAATTAATTAAATAAATAAATAAATTATGCCAATGATATGATTAATTTTCTTTTTTAGATTTGGTTAGTGTGAGAAACCCTTACAAACCAACACGCTTATCAATAGGAAATTTAACATACAGCCAACACACACCCTCTTACACACTCCCTCACGCCACGGTTTGAACTTTGGACCTTCCAAAGAAAAACCAAAGCCGAAAACGTGTTGTCCCCTGAACTTTGGACCTCCAAAAAAACAAAACCCAAACCGTGTTATCCCCTGAAACAATGATATGATTAAATTTAAAAAATATATATTAAATATTTAATATAATTTAAATACATAATTTTTTTAGAAAAATAAATTTTAGTTTTGCCTTCAAAATTTACAATTATAATGAATATGCACACTTTTAAAAATTATAAGTTTTTTTTGTAATGTTAATTTTTTATTATATACAATTGAAATGAATGAGTATTACCATAGTATTTTAACATATCACATAACAGTATTAATACAATGATATTTTGAACTTTGCATACATGGCATAGTAAGATTTGTCTCTACATTAAAAATCCACATTTCATATCATTTGATAGGTGCTATACTTGCTTACGATGATGATGAACTTTATTTTTGTTTTATATGTTTTTATTAATATGTATTAAGTAATTAAAAATAAGGCAGTGTTTTTGACAATACATTTGTATGAAGTTAAACGATAGCATTATTATTTATTTAAAGGCCATACAATTAATAATTAAATATAAACTGTTAATAGGTATACTGGATCCAAAAGCATATCTTTATCAAAGTATGGCACTCAAGAAGAGTCGGCATCCTCCTCTACGTGTTGTTCGCAGAAATACTATTTTGGGGTATTATAGCAGGCATTCTTCATCGATTTGGTATATATTGGAAGCTTTAAAATTTGTGTCCACTCGTGGATATAATGTGCAAGTGCAAAAGCTAAAGGATTTTTAATTCAATGTGGAAAACATTATATTCTTATGCATTTCTTATGCATTTCTTGGGGTGTTTATGTATTAATTTGTGCTTCATCAATGTAAATATATTGATTTATTATATATACCTTTCAATCATATTTAAAATTATTTATAAATTGCTTGTCAATATTATATACTACAATATTAGAGAAACTAATTGAAAATATATATGGTTTGTACTTATATTTAATATGTTTGTTTAAGATATAAATATACATTGAAACATTATCACTTTAATTTTGAAATTATTATTTTTATAAAAAGTTTGGAAACAAAAATTAGTATAATCTTATTTACATAGAGGTCCCCACTCACGTTATGTTAAGCTCAACGTTGATACGAGGAGCCAAAAATAACTTAGCTTGTCATAGATGAATGTTTATTTAGTAATAGTAAGGATGAATTTTGCTTGCATATAAGTGATTTTAGGGACTCTACATATAATTTGACCAAGGTATGAGTATTTATCTAACCTGTTCAATTAGCACTTTACAGGAAATAGGTTACTCTTGATAGTAAATGAGATTCATATACTAACATCATATTACATCATAATTATATTACCATTGTACTTAAATAAATCATAGAGCAATATTACAACAAACCACAAATTGAGCTTTTACGGGTTATTTACAAGTCAATATTTCTCATCATTTTTCAATCCCATGATTTTTTCAAACTTTAAATCTCATTTCTTTTGAAAATTTTATGTAAAACTCAATTTTCAATGGTGCAGTGATGGGCATGAGCTTTTACGGGTTATTTACAAGTCAATATTTCTCATCATTTTTCAATCCCATGATTTTTTCAAACTTTAAATCTCATTTCTTTTGAAAATTTTATGTAAAACTCAATTTTCAATGGTGCAGTGATGGGCATGAGTATTGGGCTTCATTTTAGGTTGACTTTTTCTTTATCTCACATTTTTTCTACATTTATTATTATATATGTATATTATGGTCCTTTAGTCCTAATATTGGAAAGAAAAATATTTGAATATTCTTCAAGAGGGAAGGTGAAAGAGTGTGTAGAACCACATCAAATGAAAATATTATGCTTAATGAAAATATTATGTTTTTTCACGATGAAAATTATAAGTGATTTTTCTAATAAAAATGAATGAGATATTTTTTTCTAAATATGACGAAGAAGAGGGGAAATAATGTAGGGAAAATCTCCTACGATGTTAACTTCAGTTTTTTAAAGGTAATGGAAGGAATAAACCCTATCTAAGGCAAGAAAGACTACAAATGATTATAAAAAGAATCTTATGAGAATAAAATTAAAAGGAAAATAGAAATAATGCCTAGTTTCATTTTTATTTTTACAAAAAGGAATGGGTGAGATATATCTATTTTTAATGGGCTATAATGGATTTTATTTTTTATTGAGGCTAGGACAACTCACTTGAGAGTCAAGCACCCACCTCACACATGTAACCTCTATGCCCGTTGAAACTTAAACTTAATAATTCTTTATGGAAGAAAACACAAATTTTAATCATCAAGCTTAACTTGAAAGAAGAAAAATGCAAAGGTTCATCCATATGATTTGAACCTTGGCTTATAGTCTCAAATTCCTTACTCCCTACATTTGCCTCAAATCCATTGGGCTTTAATAAAAAGACTAACATTGGGTTAGAGCTCATACAAAACATATGTGGGATAAAATGTTAAGATTTACTTATGGGATTGAGACTTTGGTTTATGGTGTGAAAATACTCATCTTTGAATACTTGCACCAAATCCATTAGGCTAAAAGTTAAATTTGATCCATGAGATTGGAACCTTAGTTTATGTTGTGAAACTCTTGTCCTTGCTTGCTTCATACCAAATGGGCCATGTCACTATTTGTGCATGGGATAAGAACCTGGACTTAATATTTACACACATAGGAGATAAAATTGGGTAGTTTATAGTTGACTTGAATGGTGTTAGCAAGTCATTTAAACATATTTAAAAGGCCTCTCAAAGTATGTTGATGTAAGCTTCTCATGCCTTGTTTTTACTATCTCTTTAAATGACAAATCATGATATAGATACGTTGTCTTGTTTCAGTTAACTAACATGATTTTATCATCATGAACTTGAGATATTAGAAGTTCTATGGAGAGACGTTATTGTTTATATATGGATATCATTTGATAGATGACTTATAGAGAATCATGTTATTATACATGTGGCTATTATAGATGGTTTAAAAGTTTAGATTGTCATGCCTAATTTTTATCACCCCCACATGAGGCATGATAATACATACACACTTATTGTTATAGTTAACATGTTTAGGTCTATTTATTTTACTAGATGCACTTAAGATATTAGCAACCCTTTGGAGGGGCCTTGAAAGATTTGATTGTGTGGTAAGCACTTTTAGATTGATGGTTATATGTGGATATCAATGACTTTGATATTATGAGATTATCATTATTAATTAAGATCTTAAAAATATATTAACTAACATGAAATATTGATGAAAGAGTTTGATTAGATTAATTAATGTGGGTGAATTATTTTCATTTAATGCATTATCAATGATTAAATCGTTATATGATTAATGGATAATACTTAACAAAAAAGTTTAACAATAGCTAATTAAATATGCAATTAATTGAGTGAGAAGTGAGTGTGAGCATGAGCCTGGAGTGAGTGCAACTTGAAGCGAGTGTGAGTGCGAGTCGAAAGCGAGGAGGAAGTGTGAGCAGGAAGTAGAAAGCAAAGTGTGATCAAGGAACAAGTGCCACTTCTTATTCTAGATCTTAGGAGAATTTAAAGGATTTAGTTGAAGAAAATCTAGGAGAGAGTGCAAGCCGAGAGCGAATGCAAGCCGAGAGGGAGTGTGAACCAAGAGGGAGTGCAAGCCAAGATTTAATCATGGCAAAAGAGCAGCGGGTTCATTCGGGATGCATCAATGCTTCAAACTCTTACCATGAATGAGTGGAACATTGTTTCCAGAAAATTTTTGAAGTGAAGGAACGCCAAGAAAAATAAGAGATAGGGGAAATTAGGAGCCAGGATGGAGTGCAATCTGGGAGCGAGTGTGAGGTAGGAGAGAGTGCAAGCCAAGAGCGAGTGCAATATAATAGGGAGTGTAGGTCGGGATTTAGTCAAGGAGAAAGAACGACAATTCATCCGGAGTGCATCAATGCTTCAAACCCTTACCACAAATGCATGGAATATTATTTCCAAAAATTGCTGAAGCGAAGGAACGTTAGGAAAAAAAGAGACAAGGGAAATTGTGAGCCAAAAGGGAGTGCAAGCCAAAAGCAAGTGTGTGGCAAGAGAGAGTGTGATTCAGGAGTGAGTGAGTCAAGTGGGAATGTGAACCAAGATGGAGTACAAGCCAAGAGCAAGTCTCATTAGCTATTATAGAAGAAAATTTATATTTGAAAGCCCTAATGGGAAGTCAAAATACCCTAGCTAGAAATCAGGATGCCCTTGTTGGAAGTACAGAGGTTCAAGTTAGAAATAAGCAAAAGAACGAATACATGACAAGTTCGATCCAGGTAGCAGATGTTACACCCGAAGTAAGTATCAAAGATGAGATGATTGAACATGATATAATGGTTCTTAAAAGTAGAGGGTTAATATGTAAGTTCCATAGATCATGGTCAGGGTTTTTGGAGATTCAAAATTGGATCAAGTGGAAGTGGGGATTGAATTCAAATTATTCTGTGACTTTTCTTCCTAAAGGTTTTTTCCTCATCATATTTTCCAATTTAGAAATTAGGGATAAAATAATGGTTGGTGGCCCATGGTTTAGGGGAAGAGATGCACTTTATTTGAGACCATGGAATGAAATATTTTATGTTGAGACAAAAACTATTAAGAAGCTTCCAATGTGGGTTAGGCTTTTTGGACTTCCATATCAACTTATAAATAAGGATGTTTTCAAGAATATTGGAAATACTGTAGGGGGATTCATCAAGGAAGGACCAACTACAAAGGAGTGAAATCATGCTATATATACTTGAATATGTGTTGATATGTCTATTTCAAAACCTTTGCCACTATCCATTAATATTAAATATGAATCAAGAAAATGGGATCAACAAATATATTATGAAAATATTGCATTTTTTTGCCACAATTGTGATGATATTGGACACATGAAAAGAGTTTACAAAGTGAAAACTATGAAGAGACAAAAAATTCTAGCCATGACATAAACTTCAAGACAAAGCAAGGAAATCATACAATATAAGCTAGATCAGATCAAGGATATTCCACTCCAAAAGAAGAGGCAATGGAAACCTATCTACAATATCATTTGGCAATTTCAGAAGGAATTAAAAGTGCAAAAGAAGATATGGAGATAAATTGTAAAACATAGACAACAAAAGAGGTCAAGTTTATTCAAGGTAAATCATCTTCATTTTCCTCAAGTAATATAAAATCATCTCTAGATAATAAAAATGAAAATGATGAAGATGTTATCCCTTGGAATTTAAGGTTTCAAGAGCAACATAATAAAGAAATGAGGTTGGCAGAAACCCATAACAGTTTAGGGTTTTTAGAGCTGAATAAGAAGGTAATTGCTATAGAAAAACATCCTTGCACTTTAGGGTTTCTAGGGCAACATAAATAAGATTGTGCTTTTGAGGTTATTCCTTGCACTTTAGATCCTTTAGAACAAGGTAAACCTAAATATGAGAAGTTTTACTATGAGTAGTGTGAGAAGATTGATGAACATGAAAGTGTTAATGAAAATGAAAAAAAGAGAGGAAGACCCAAGAAGCAAAAACAAAGAGAAAAAGAAACCCAAAGGGATATTGATATGGGAAAACAAAAACAAATATCACGAGTGTTAAAAGAAGTAGGTCTAAACCCATAAATGAAAACAAAAAATAACAATAAAAATAATATCTTCAAATACTAGGGGAGTGAATAAGAACCCTAAAAAAAATATTAAGAAATTGTGAAGTTGTTATAGACAAGATATTTATAGATATAGCAGTTGGGCAAAAAATATTGTAGGCATTCGTGATGCTAAATTTCATCTTGACAAAATTTAAATTTTGGAAGGCATCCGATATAAAAGGAGTTGATTGTGGAAACTTAGCAGTTTAAGGAATATGGAGAATATCTTTGATAGAAACGCGAACGAAGAATATCTCTGATAGAAAGACAAAGTTGGATATGCTTTGATTAACTTGTTAGAAATGTAATGAGAGCAATGTAATGTTTTTTTTTGTAATGGGAGTGGCTCCCAATAGAAGCCACACATAGCTTATTAAAGAAAAAAACTATGCAATTAAATGATGATTAATGTTGACCTTGATAGTTGATCAAGATAATGGGTCATCTAATTATATTATCAAAAATTAATTGTGTGCACTGTGTAAAAAAATAATAAATGATATAGTATATTATATAAATTATTTCAATACATGAAATCTAAATTTAAATTGTTGTAAGATTATAAACGTTATAATTATGATTATGGACTTTAATGCACAAGTTGAGTGTGCAAGTTGATTCACCTAACATACATCAATAAAAGGATATGGTATAAAAAAGAAAAAAAGAATGACCTTAAAACGAGATATGAAAAATAGGATGAACTAAATTAACCTTAAAAAAAGACTAAGTGAAAAAACCATAGGATAGGAATACGATCTTAGGGAAATCTTCTAAATTCAAATTAGAAAAAAATTAAGATAAGAAAAAGAAACTAGAAGAGACATCAAACTAGACTGGTTAGATTGCTAGAATTATAAACTAATAAAGAATTAAAAGGACTGAAAAATAAACTCCTTATTCTACTTGGAAGGTATTCTTGAATAAAATGGGACAACCTTGAAGATGAAATATATGAAGAGCAAACCCTACCAAACACAAGAATTATAGTGCTCTTTAGGTAATGCAGGTTGTTGGAGATTTCTATTATCCACTAAAACCTTTCTTTCAAAATTAAAATTAAAGGAAACCTAATAGAATTAAACTTATACATTTGATATTTATGCATTAAAGAGTAGAAGTTTAGTCAAGAACAATTAAAAAACTATTGGTTGCTTATCTATAGGTTTAATTTCTCATCCTATGAAAAATCCATCATAAATTTTTTTGAATATTGTCATGTTATTTGCATGTATAATAACATAACCACTATCTAAAATATATTATTGGATAACTTCTTTAGAGATCTTGCGACTTAATAATGTTTTTAGGAGGATTACAATGTGATAACTTGTTTAGGAAGATTGTGGTGATCATTAAGGGATAAGAAAATTGTAAACATACGTTTATATGGAAGGAGTACAATAAGACAGAGTGATAAGGACAAGTCATGGTAAAAGGTATGGTTAAGGAGGCCACATGAGGGACAACCACTCTTTTATAAGGAGGCATTTGGTATATTGAGATAATAGGATATCTTCTAGCGGTTGTGGAGAGGGGCACGATCGTGGGGAAAGTTTAGATTTGAGCTAGGCCAAGTGAGGCAAAGACGATGGGTGATCAGATGTGAGGCAGTAGAAATAGAGTACTTTCCATTTAATCAAGTGATAAGGCAGTTTGGGTTTCCATAGGGATTGCCTGATCTGCTACTAGTTATCTATAGGGTAAAGGGAGATAGTGGGAGGTTATCGCAAGTAGGACCCTTGGATACATCCTTGGATGCAAATTTTGAAATTATAGATGTAGATGATCTAGGGATGATGCCATAGTATGATGCATGGTGGGCTACATAGAGATGAGAACCTAGTAGAGGGATGATATATGGATTTACAGTAGCAATAGTTGAGGGTTTAGAGTGGGTTGTGAGTGGCACAATAGGAGTAGGAAGTATATTAGGAGAGGAGTGGATGTAGGTGTGAGTATACCAAGTGTAGCAGTGGATGCAGGGCTAGTAGCCTGGGTGCAACAATGGATGGCCCTGAAATGGATATGGAGGAGGCTAATGAAGAGTCTGATGCATATTTATTGTCACGTATGAGATCATGTTTAGAAAATGGGATAGGCCCATTCAAGGCTAGTGGAGAGTGTAGTCGAGGTTGTAATAGATGCAAATGTGATTGATGACTTAATGACCACAAAGGTAGAATTGAGTATTTGTTTGCAAAGCAAGATGGTTGCATTAGACGAGGTCCATATGTTACAATATAGAGTGCACTAGGTGGAGGCCATGATGACATAGTGAGAGATGACCTAGACACAAGAGAGGGAAACCTTGGTGTTGGAGAGAGACTGAGCACTTTCTAAGAGGTATGTAAAATGATATGGTGACACAATGAAGAGAGGGAGATGGAGAGAGTGAGGGTGCAAGAATATGAGTTGTAGTGGGAGCGTGATGCATTGAAAACTACATTAGAGAAAGCCATGGAAGAGGCTAAGATCCATTAGAGTGAGTGAGAGGTGATGGAGGCCAAGATGACTAGATTATGTAAGGAGGTGGAGCAGTAGAGGGCTCAACGTGTGCTGATGGTAGCTGAGCAATATAGGACATAGAGTGAGGTGTCTACCTTACGGGGTGAGCTGTATGAGATGTGTTGAGTGTAGGACAACTTTAAGCAATTGTTCTACAAATAAGGCTAGAGGGTGCATAGGTTGGAGGGATTATTGGCAAGTCTAGGGATAGATATCTTGACATATACAAAGTCTGGATCCCAATATTATTAGAGTAGGAGGAGAACACAATCAGTTGTTGCATCGATGCCTTGAGTAGTTGAGCAAGCAATACTATAGACAAAGGGATATGTCATAGGATAAAGTAGTGAGGTAGCATAGATGAGGGTTAAGGAGCCTCTTGGAAGACATGAGAGGAGTGGAGAGACTCCCAATGGTCAAGAGAGATGATATGGCTTGCTTCTTTTTTGGTATGGAGAGTGTGCCACCATTTTTGTATATTATGATAGTTGCCTATGAGGCGATGTATACCATGATGTATATGTGATGTAGCCTATGGGTAGTTTTGACTATGTACAACCCATTTTATGATATTATATATATGATGAGTTCTTTTGATGATGTATAATGGTGTGATGTGTATTGATTGTAGATGATGTATGTTTATGGTGATTTAATACATATGAGTATGCCTTGATGATGTTGTTTGAGAGATAGTATTTGACATGTAGCGTTGATATGACTAATTGTGCATATCCCAAATTAAAATGTATGGATGATAGACATGTATTGTATGTAGAATTTGAGATACATGTATGTGATCATACTTTTGAAAATCTGAATTTGGTTTTGACTATCTCAAATGCTTGAATTAATAAAAGATAGATAAAGATTGAGGCTGACTTGTTACCCTAGTATGAAATAAGCAAACATGCAATATGTATGGTGAATGCAACTTGAATTGAACCTATGTAGTTAATGAAAATAATTCTTTGAATATGCAATGAATGACAATGTATAAATGTGATGAAGAGAAAACTTGTTATTGGCAGAGCTAGCGATGATGTTGTTCACTCATTCTCAGGATCGTTGGATGTGTAGAATATTTCCTAGAAAGTCAAACACCATAGTTTGATCAATCAAACTCATCTAAGAGTCAGTAAATATCTTGTAGAAATCTTAACTATATTGATTGATATGAAGCCTATCAGGGGCCTATGTGTGCATGTGATGTTCATTTATCCATTTTGAACGAGGTCAGACTAATCCATTGTAGACTTAGCCATTTAAGCTAGATCATCCATAAGTGTGCAATGGTTTGTACAAAATAATGTCACTAATATGACAAAAATTTAAGCTAGCCCCATGATTTATGGACCTGAGGACCTTAGAGATTCAATATTTTTTATAGTACTCTTTTTGTGGTGCTCTTTTTTGCTTTTGCTTTTATTTTCTACTTTCTTGTATTCTTTGTATTTTTTTGTAGCTTGTCCTTGTAGCGATCCTCAAGTTTGGATCATACAAATGATAGGATGAGCATGGAAAACCATTCACTTTATAGCAAGGCTTACACAAGGTGTTGTCCTCCTTATGCTTAAAATTTTCTTAATGTGTAAGATATGTGATTGGTCCATGAAAGAACTCAAGTCAATCAAAGGAAGCTTTGAAATGCATTTAGAATTTGATGGTATTTGATGAAGGTTGATTGGATTGACTATGAATGGTTGAGTAACAAAAAAAACTTCTCATTACCATGCAACTTAGAATAGAAGTGGAAACACTAAAGTCATGCTAACAAATGCATATTTAACTCTTCAAAGGTTTGGTGTATGCAAAATGTGATATGCATATGTACAAACAAAGATACAATATAATGTGATAATAAACAATACAATATAATGGAAGGCTTGGGTGAGTAACTTCATGTAATGCCTATGAACGCATACTAAGATGCGACCGATATGTTCTTAGGTAAGAGAACCAAGTGAGATAGTTTAACATAAATTCATGAATCCAAATGATTCGCCCAATTTATACGGATGAATCTTGATGGCATGTATGGATGCATGTGATGAGTGAATTGAATGCCAATTTTTGGTGGTATCAACATGATTGATGAGTATAAATTATGATGGAAGAGATGTGAAAGTAAGTCCTATGAAATATGGGAAAATGGGAGGAGAAGGTTGCATATTTAAGTCTTCAAGGGAGTTCAAAAGATAGTTTCTTATAAGGATAAAACCTACACATCAAAAATAGGAGTTAGATATACTGAAAACAAATAAGACGTTACTCTTAAGTGAATATTGCATAGATTAAGAGTTCATTAAAAGGAGCAATAAGGATAAATTACTATTGCATCATACTAGTTATTAAAGGTGCATTAAGTATTCAAGTTAAGTTAAAAATTAGTGCAACGTTAAGCCATTCAAAAGGGTATTTTAGTTTTTTTTTTAAATAATACTTCTTATAAGCATCCACCATGGGGATTGAACCCGGGTCACATCATCGATAATGCAAGTGGTGTCCTTGTCGGCAGAACACACTCACATGGATTAAGAGCTTGGATTCATTATTACAAAGTTAACCAAGCATAGAAACTATAGGAGAGAGTTGTCTAGTAAGGAGGGCAACATCAAATCACTGTTTGCTAACAAGGAGTAGAACAAGTAGCCACCTCATTAAGGAAGAGAGAAATCTTGAAAAATAGATATTTAAATATCTCAAAGCATAGGTGCAAGTTAAGATATTTTATTCTAACTATTTGCATTACATTATTACACCATATTCCTCTTGTCCTACATAGCAAAAGAGGAAAAATCTAGAGTGTCTCAAAGACACTACAAGAGCTAGAAAGTACGTCTACAAAGCGGCCATATCATCAAATTTAAGGTGCAAACTTCAAGTGAAGGAAGTGAGCCACTGAAGGGCTCAAATAGTTGAGTTTCAAGGTGTCTAAAGACACCAAAATCCAATGCCTACAATAGTATAACCTGCAACATCAAGAACCTACATAAGGTAACATTACATTCAATGCAAATCTACATAAAGCAATAATGATAATGCATTGCAAGCTCTAACAGAAAGCAAGGTGAATGACACAAAAGACAACTAAGTGCAAGGTACAAGACCAAATCATATGCAAGTTACGTAAAATCAAGGTAAAAACAAAGGTGTATTACCCAAGCAATAGACGAACCGCCAACTAAAAAATTGTCACCTAAGAGGGTAGCTTTGGAGAACCATAGAACGATCATTGCTGGAGTAAAATCATCATCAAAGATGGCAGCGTTGGAGTACCATAGAACCACCATAGCCAAAGCTAACTTCATGGGATAATAGCATCACCATTCACTTGAGATAAAGCATTGAAGACAAGACCCATAGTGCATTCGTTGGCAAGAAGTATACAAGGAATAAAAGACATTGAAGGTATCATTACATGCAAGAGAAAGGAGTCATACTTGCAAACTAGATCCAAGGCATATTGTGCCACTTGACACAACAAAAGAAGGTGTCTCACATTCTTTCTAATGCCTGTGCAGGAAGGAAGTGCTCAAAATAGGAGTAACGCTTATCTTGAAGCATTGAAGGTATATTTCAAAGGTTAGAAGGCATATTAATCATTGCACATCATTCAAGGAATACATGAGCATTGAAGGCACATAAAATAATGCTCATCAAGACCATAACCATCACTTGTCACCCGAGTAACGTATGCACCATGTGGCCAAAGCATCAAAGGGACAAAGAGCCTATTAAAGTACCCAAGTTGAGAAAACAGAGAATTGGAAGCACGTAGTCAAGCATTAAGAGTGGATTCAAAGTGCAATTAAGGAGGAGAAGAAGGTACCCATGAGCATTAAATGATATCTGCCATACATAGAAGACCAGGAAATACAACGCTTGGATTGAAGAGTCACACCATAGACCAATCAACATGCATATTCCACATTGCAAGGAAGGTAAAAGACTTATATTATTTAATATTTGCTTTCCTTAAGTTTAGGGAGTTATAAGGTGCTTAATATAAGGTTGAAAGTTATTTATTAATGCATTGAAATATCAACCTTAGAGAGTTAGAAGGCAATTTTAACAAAGGGAGTATATCTTAAAAGATATTACTAAATTGCATGAGATTCAAACATTAAAATATTTACAAATAATTAATTAAGGAGATATAAGGTTTTCAACATTGGAAATATTGAAATACTAGTTTGCAAATATTATTACTTTCTAAAATTCCAAATTAGGGAGTTATAAGGAATACTACACCATACTTTAGTTACTTGGAATTTAGAAAATTGAACCATTAAAATTGAAGGATTAAAGATTTAAAACCATTAATTGCTTGAAATTTGGAAATTGCATTTTACATTAGTCTCTTACATTAATGAGACATTAATCCAACTAAAAGGTATTGAAGGAAAAGAACCTTATAAAAACTTGAAGGTGCATCATCATTTATCTTTAGCTTTCTACTTACTAATTAATAGGGAGACAGAAGGCAAGAAAGTGAATTTGAACATTAGGGAGACAAAAGGAATTTAACTTAAACTAAGAAATCTAAGCATACTATCAAGTTTCATAGTGCATTCAAACACTTGCAAGATGGAAGGTATTTTACAAAACTTGTAAAATTAAAAATTTCTTAATAAGGTTGAGCACATACTTAAAACTAGGAAGTCATAAGGTAGACAACTTCAAAAGTTTTTGAAATACAAAACTTCTACCAAGAATTATTCTCTTGTAATAAAAGAAGATTACTTAAAAGGAACTATGGAAAGGCTTATTAAATATACAAGTCTCAAGGAGTCAAAATGGTTCAAATATATACTTGATTCTAGAAATGATAATAAGGAAAGTACAATTAAAAGAGAAGAACCAATATGGTTTAGAGAGACTTTTAAGAATTCACAAACCATCAGTTTGGCAAAACTATCTATCAATGATGACAACTATACAAATGAAGATATTGAGAATCATATTCAAAAGGTAGAAAAGAATATTCATCAAAAGGATATCATACAAATCTATGAAAGAAGTAAAGATGAAATAGCTTCAATCGTACATAAATGGTTTAAATATTTCATCAAGGAAATGGATGGACATGACTCTCCTAAAAATAATGGCAAAGAAATTAGGTTATCTCTACTATGCACTTATTACCACAAATTTGGTCATGAGAAAGCAAACATGTTGGAGTTTCCATCCATGTAAATATTGTGGAGGAAAATCTCATTCATATTTCTTCTATTACTATAAAGACAAGTACTATAAAATATTTGAAGAAAGACTAATATTCATATTAGATTGTTTCTTCCAAGTTCTTATTTCAGAAGCTTCCACTAACAATGAATTCAAGCTTGACATTTTTGAAGATCAAGGAAACAAGTCATTCAGAAAACCAAAGGAAAGGAAATGGAGCAAATTTGATTCACTTACAACCCACAAGATTATAAGATCTCTAGTTCATCAAGGTTACTTGGAAGACTTCAATAACAAAGATTCGTCCAAACACTTTGAAACAACAAAAAATAGTGGAATGAAGAAGACAAGAAGAGACAACATGAAGACTGAAGTAGAAGAAGAACAAGGACCTGAATAAGATGCATAACATCAGAAAGACGAAGATCCATATTTAAGACTAAAGTCTTCAATATCAAAATAATATAATATACATGGGTGTTAGAGTATATTACATTATTTGGTACATGCCAATGTACCACCTTGGGTACATAACTAGAGTAGGAGTTTACTTTAGAGTAAGGTTTGAGTATTTTCTTCAAGCAAGTAATAAATGCACAAGTGTTAGAATGTGCAATGATGTAAATGTGCATATAGTCGACATGTACATGATTCATAGGATAGGTATATGAAGAGTCATGGTTAGAGTAAAGGCCAAGGCACATATCTTACTCTATATAGATCTTTAAGGTATAGAGTAAAATAATAGAAGAGGGAGAGAGACAATGTTACTATAGAGAGGTAGTTTATAGTAGTGAGTAGGTACAATGTAGTTCATTAAAATTTTTGGAGTGTTCAAGTCCTCCATTATATTGCATTGTACTATTTTTGTGAGCTTTCATTAATGGCATATTATTGAGTTATTGCAAAAGTTTATCTCATTATTTTCCTACATATTATAGTGCCATTATCATATACTTATCATAGCTTTCTTATTTCACATCTTGTGGTTGCATTTCCTTCAATATACATCCTCAAAAGCTAACAACCCATAGACTTAGTTGATGCAAAAGCACCAACAAGATTCATATGGGACCATGCCAATGAGAGCAAGAGATATTTCAAAGGAGTGATGATGGTAGCCCAAGAGGTAATTGATTACTTGCATATAAATCAGGTGATATGATGCCCATGGAAAGGACACCTAGAATGGTGTTCAACTGGCCTAGGTATGAAGGATTAGATGGTTGCAATAAGCTCCTAGAGAGTTTGATCTCTATCACCTAGATAGGATTATGAGGTAGTTTGACCTCGTTCAAGGAATCCTAATGATGAGAGAGTTTTTGTTTCAATAGGTTACTCAAGAGAGATGAAGAGGATTTGGTGAACTTTTGAATCTTGAGAGTTTTATTGAGGAGGGTGCGGATTGTCCTCCTATCATAGAGCTTGGGATAGATGATGTGGGGGTTGCTTTAAACTATCTTTAGTGGTATTTATAGCTTTTTCTAGCATGGATTACATTAGTGATGAGGTAGCCATGGATAGGATCTAGGTTGAGTAGTATGGATCACCATCATGTCTAGATGTCATAAGAGAGATTGATGTAGAGACTAAGAGATGGGTCTACATTGTCATAGGCATTGGTTGTGCCCCCTCTTTATATAGCTCATGATTTCAATGTGGGTACCAGCAAGGTAGCAAAGGAGGCATCCTAGCAGGAGAGGGATGTTATGAGGAGGAAGATAGAACTAGACTAGAGAGTGGCATCTTGTGACACTGCCATCACAAAAAGGGATGAGGTAATAGCTAAGAGAAATTAGGCCCAAGTTGAGAGGGACCAGTTAAGGATCAAGAGGGATGATACCATAGCCAAGATGGCAACAATGATTACTAGGATTAGTGACATGATTGTTAGTATTATTTGATCATATAGTCTTTCAATAAATGATAAAGGTAGTGAAAACACACACTATAGATTGATCTACTATGTAGTTGTTCCTCTATACCAAAGGAAACCTTCTCCCTCGAGGACTCAATCTCATTCCCACTCTAATATAAGATCGATGACACAACCCTCTCAAAAATTAGTTCAGTTTCCTCCCTAGCCAACCAATGGCAGGTTAGAAACCTAGGGTCAATTTTGTGCTTAGTGTAGGATTTTGGTTATGATGAGTTGTGTGAGAGCACCAATTTTTTATGAGGTGCCTTAGCTAGATGACATGGTCTGAGTGTACCAATTTTAATTGATTATGGTGCACCAGGACAATTTATGATTAGATGATATATCTATATATATACTAGTTATTTATTGATTCATAGTTATGATATTTTGTATGTTGAGTTGATGTGATGTAAAAATTTATATTAATTATTTGGATGGACAGATAGTTATTATGATGTATTGTTGAAATTTTATGATAAATACAGTGTATCTGTATGGAGACAAATTTAATTTCAGGGTTGATTTAGAATTTTTCACAAATTAATTTTGGTTTGAAAAATTGTACATATCAAAATATTGATGGTAATTTGACATAATTTCAAAAGCAAATTTCTACCAAGAAACGATTCAAAAGATAGGTAAAATTGATGGAAGAGATCAAAGGTTGATTTAGAAAATGGTAGTAATGTTAAATGTGATATGAAAGATTTTGATTAGTTGCATTAATGCTAAAGTCAAAATTCAAAAGAAATTGATTAAAATTTGAGTATGACTTGATTTTTGAGTTTCAAGATGTGTGTTATATTAAAAGATGTTGATGGATACCCTCAACATGATTTGTCATGGGTTAGAAAAGGAAGAAGCATTTTTCACAAATTTATTTTGTTTGTGAAAAAGAAGGGTTAATTCCAAAATCCAAATATAATTTAAAGTGAAGCCCCCTTTTAAATAATCTATTTACATTATGCTTATCAACTGGGAATACTAATTTAATAATGCTTTACAAATTGATGTTTACTTATGTATGGTGTCGATAGACTCTAAGCAATGTCTTCTTAGTCTAATCAATAGATAAGTGCTTAGGAGACTATGACTAGTAGTGTTTTTAGGCAGTCCATGTCGTAGGACAATTTATGTCCTTTAAAATATTTTTATTTTTTACTAAGTAGTGGCTCTTCTAGCCTAATTAATGGACAACCACTTAGGTAAACTAGTGATTTTGTAGGCAATTGATGCTTTTTTTTATGTTTTGGATAGTTAATGTCCATATGATACAATGATTTTGGATAAGCTATACCCATATAATACAAAAAAATTGGACAACTTGTCCATATGATACAATGATTTTGGATAAGTTATACCCATATAATACAAAAAAATTGGACAACTTGTCCATATGATACAATGCTTTGGGGAAGTCTATGTCCATATGATACAATGCTTTTGGACAGTCTATGTCCATATGATATAATGGTTTTGGGCAGTCTATGTCCATTTTTGCTATATTTGTTGGCTTTTTAGCCAGATTATCTCAGGTTCCAATATTCAAGATCTTGAGTAGTCTCAAATATAAGAGCAATCAATATATTAAATGGTCAAAATAATTGAGCATAACATTCATCAAAATGACAATAGTATGAATAAAATGGCCAATATCATTCATGAAATAACATGAAGAAAACTTATAGTAGAATTGCTCAAAATATGTATACAAGCTTCAATATTATCAATGTTTGAATGTATTATATTTCATGGAGCTTTATCTCCATAATATAACCTTAGAAATATGACTTTTCAATACTTGACTATTGCACTCCTCACATATCTAGGAGATGCAACCTTTCCTATTTTATACATAAGACAAATATCACATGTCCTTTGGCTTCATGTCTTGGCACTTGTATACATGACTCTTTATTTTCTATTTACTTGCATACTTCACTCTATGACACTTGCACACTCCTACACATACACTTGCACACTTTACTATATAACACTTGCACACTTTACTATATGATACTTGCACACTTCTACATCCACACTTTCACTATGACACTTGTGCACATCCTACATAGACACATACATAAAGGGAAATATAAATCACACTCCTAAACTATAGACTTAAATCCTATTCTTATATTTACATTGTACCATAGGTATATTTACATTTCTACCAAATAATGTAATATTATCTAACACCCCCCTTATTACATTATTTGGTTATCGAAGATTTTAATCTTCAATCTTTGGCTTCATCTTATGCCTTGTGTTCATCCACTGCCTTTGTCTATTATCCATGCTAGTGTTGGAATGTATTTCATTATTTGGTTCTTTACTAATGTACCATCATGGGTACATATTTAGATTAGGAGTTTATTAGGACTTAAGTACTTTATTAAAGCAATGTAATAAATGCACAAGTGTTAGAATGTGCAATGATGTAAATGTTCATGTAGTCCACATGTACATAAGTCCATAGAATAGAATAGTGAGGTGTCATAGAAATTTTGAAGGCAAAGAATTGCATCTCATTATAAATAGGCCTTCATAGAGTAGAAGAGAGAGAGGATTTTGGAGTGTATAAGTAGAGTAGTAGTAGATACAATGTAGATCCATTTTGTGAGAATGGAGAGGTTGTGACCTCCATTTAATAACATTGTATATTTTCGTGAGCTTTCATTAAAGTCTATTTCTTGAGTTATTTATGAATTTTCTTATTATATTTTCATGCATATTAGTTAGCCATTATCATAGTTATAACATTGCATGCTTATTTCCATACTTGTGATTGCATTTCATTTAAATTTATAGCTTCAAAAGCTAAAAGTGGTATCAGAGCACTAGGTAGATCAATATGAAATAGAGAGCTACAAGAGTTGCAAAAAAACTTGTGAAGACTAGAACTCAACATTGAATCCACTAGATTGTAAAATCAACTAGTGAAGATTATTTTCTATAGATTTATAGAAATTTCTATTATCATTTCCTAATACTTTGTTATAGAAAAAGGAGATTCAAAGAAATTTGGTAAGATTCCTATAAGAGCTAGGAAGAATATGTTCTTTGCAATCAATCCAGTACCTAAAACAAAAATTTAGAGATTGAATATTTGTAGGGCTAAGGAGAAAGGTCTCATTACACGATTTTTTGATTGAAGACTCCAAGTTATATATTGAGGAGAGATCTAGTGGACAAGGAAGCCACATTGAAGATTGTAAATAAAGAAGGAGGTCCTAGAAAGAAGACCCCATTGAAGGAAGAAGAGACTCTAGGAGAAGATTCCTAGTGAATATTGGAGATTGATATCCATTGAAGATTGAAAACTTCACATTGAAGGAGAGACCCCTAGGAGGTCCCATTGAAGAACTTACACATTTGGAAGAATGAAGATTGATAAGGACTAGCAAAAGTCCCATTGCAAATTTCAGAAGTAGCAAATTTTAGAGATATTAGAGGGATATCTCATTACCAAACTTCCACAATAGAAGGTTGAAGAAAAGGTCTCATTGGGAAGAACAGAAAAGCTATAAGAGTTAAGACCCTAGAGAAGATGTCTCAAGGAGAAACAAGGAGAAGGCTTGGAAAGCCTCATTGAAGGAGAAAGCCATTGAAGGAGTTCCTAGGAGAACTCATTGGAGAATATTTGAGGAGAACTCAAGGAGAAGTTTCTGATAAAGAACTTGGGACAATTGTTGCCATCCAAAAACAAGCCCAAGAGAGAAGGATTTGGCAAGAAGCTTGCCAAATTTTGGAGGAGAATATTGAAGACCTCATGATAGTTAGAATCTTGAGAAGAAGGCCATTAGATAGGCCAATATGAAGTCAAAATTTGACAAGGAAGTTGAAGGAGAAAGGAGATAGAGAAGCCATAGAGAATCCACCAAATCTAAGTGATTTGGGGATTTCCATTGAAGGCTAAAATGTTATTTTAGATATAGGATATTTGTTGGTTTCTATAGCATATTACTGAAGAGTTCTTGAAGAAAAATGTAGCTACAATTTGGAGGATTTCCCTACCAAAATTTTGAGGTTCAAAGACAACATTTTAATGAAGATATTGACTGCAACATTAGTAGTTGTAAAACTTCAAACTTGCAGAGTGTATTCTGAAGAAGAAATAAAACCACTAAACTATAGTATTAGGCAGAAATTTAGAGGAGTCTCTAAGCTGCAAATAGGTGAGCTAAAGAGTTGTTTTGGACAGCCAAGAAGAGCTATAATTTCATCTACTAAAGTAGCATTTAGGTGATTCAAATCACTAAAATCATCATCATATACAAAGGTAGAAAGGTATGCAACAAAGGTGCAAAAGGTTCATTAGTTGAAATTTTATATTTGGTTCTTTATTAATTTTATCAAGCACCAATTTCAAGTTTTAAAATTTGCATAAATAGGTTTCATTTTAAAGTCTTCAAGGTGGTGCAAAAGTTATAATATTCAAGGTTCAACCTACACATAAAAATAGAAGTTAGATATATTTTGAGAGAAAGAAAAATATCAACTATCTATTATTTATTCAAGAAAAACAAGACTCTACACATTTGCATATACTATAGTGCAAAAATATTATTAAAAATCTTGGAATTAACAAAGTAAAAGTAGCCAAGCAAGGAAAGTATTGCCAAGGGTTAGATGGCAACATTGACTTTAGTTTTATCTCATCTTGTAAAGGAAGTTGGGGCCAACATTTCAATAAACCAAGATATTTGGTTTAAGAGTACAGGGGGACAAACATCTACACATCTTATTCTATGTTTGCATAGCATCTCATTAGAGCCACTCAATATAGATCTAAAAGTGAAGTATCTCCAAGGAAAAGGGAGATAACTTAGATAACATCAACCTGCATTCATCACCCAGGAAATAATAGATATTGTTTACAAGTAGAAGACAATGAAGAAGGTGAAATCATAAGCAGGAGATATAGCTATGCTAAGGACGTCAATCCAAGTACGTTCAACATCTATAAAGCCTTTGGTGAAGGTAAAATAAGGTACATCAAAATATCTTTGAAGGAAAAGTGAGGTACCTTACATATATGATAGCCTTTGATGAAGGCATCACATGGAAACTTAGCAACATCTACCTCCAAGCAATGCAATCGAATGGCTCATAGGACACATCCCTATTCAGCCCACATAACTACGTTGTAAGTAGATTTGTTGGCACTTAGACAAGCCTCCGTTTCTATCCATGCAAGTACACTAACTTGAACCATTGAAATCATTTCATTCAACTTGGATATCTAGCATGGAAGTCATCACAGGTAGCAAAGCAAACTCATCAAGTCTAAGGAGGAGGTAGATCAAATTGCAACATAGATTAACAAGGTTGAATCAGTTTTGAAGAATATTTAATCACTACTTGAAGCCACCACATAGCCTTGGTCGACACTCAACTGAAGCGTTAGAGGAATAAGTTATTTATACCATAAAAACATTGGAGAATAGCTATCATTCATCTATCATAGATTTTAGCTTTTGGAGCCTTAAACATAAAGGAAATGCATTCACAAGTATAGAAATAAACATGCAATGATACAACTATGATAATAGCAAAAAACCATGCATGAAAATATGATAGAAAACTTGATACAATGCTCTAGAAATGCTCATATAGAAAGCTCACGAAAATTACAATGCTCCTCTCATGGAGTTTGCAACTCCTCCATGATAGCAAAATGGAGCTACATTGTGCCTACTACTACTCACACCTTTGCACTACTTCAACTCTCTCACAATCACTCACAATGAGGCCTTTATATAGAAATATAGGTTACTTGCCTCTCACTCAACCCTAAGACTCATGTACATGTGGACTACATGCACATTTACATCATTGCACATTCTAACACTTGTGCATTTATTCTATTACACTAATAAAGCAATAACTCCTAATATAATCCTAAACTAAATATGCACCCATGAGGGTACATTAGAAAATAACCAAATGATGTAATAGCCATATTTTCCAACACCCCCTGTATTACATTATTTGGTTTGAAGACATTAGTCTTCAATATGGATCTTTGACTCTTGAGTAGTCTTCATCTTGATGTGGTTCCTTGTTGCTATTTTTAGTTTACCTTGCATTGTATTCCTCCTTGATCTGATGCCTCCTCTTCTTCTTCTTCTTTCTTGTCATTGGTTCCAGTTATTGAACTTTCATATGTGGTTGCACTATCACCTGATTTCGGCAATAAAATTTTCCTTTTGCCTTTGTCTTTTTTGCTACTATCCTTGCTGAGTATAGAAACTTTTGAACAAACATCATGATAAAATTTTGTGTTAGTAGAACTTGAAGTATTAGTACTACATGATGCTTGAAATATTTTCTCTAGGAATGATTCATCTATCTTTGTTTTTACTTTGAGTAGCTCAATCAGTTCTTTTTGCTTTGCAACCACTTCTTTGTGAATTTGAAGTGAGAGTAATGCCATGTAAAGAATGCTCCCAAATACTAAGGGTACTGGAATATCTTTCTTTTCATTCTCAATTGCTTCAGTAAGTCTAGCATGAAGGTAAAATTCCATAGTAGTGAAATCTTCTTTTAGTACCTCATTATAGATCAATCTTGAACCAAGATCTAAGTTCTTGGTTTTATTCAGAAGATTCTTGATTCTTGATTTAATAACATTAATATTTTCCCTTCTAATGGTGTTGTTCATGCTATTGTTTATTTCATTCTTTGAGGTTGACATATTTATTTTCCCCCTTTTTGTTTGGGTCTTGTAGTATTAACCTTTGTAGTAGTCTTCCTTATAACTCCCTAGTAATGAGATATGCTATAAATATGATTCACCTCTATCACTTGCAATCAATTACTTGTAGAAAGCTATTAGAAATGTAATCTTCAATAATATGGATTCAAAACTTGATGCAATGATAGGTTCTAAACTTCTAGAAATTCAATTTGAAGTAGGATTCCTTATATCTCCCTAATTAGAAGTTTTAGAAATATAAAATTGTTTGCAAACTAATTTTTGTTTACTACTCCTTATATCTCCCTATGTTAAGAGTTTGCAACTATTCTTTAGAAGCAATGGAAATGATATAAATGCTTCTAGTTTTACTCTACATATTCTATATAATCAATATTCTATTCTAGAGATCTTTTCAACACCTTATTACTCCTATTAATATCTCTAGAATATTTAATAAAATTTGATATCAAACTTGCAATATAATGATGAATGTTTCTCACCTTCTTAATTTTGATTTACAAGTTGTTTGTATGTGGTTTGCAAGGGCTGATTTCCTTGTTTCTCTTCACCTTGCTTGTCAACATTTTCCTCCTTGTAGAAGGATTATTTTCCTTTTCTCTCTTCAATCGAATGTTGGTTGGATATGTGCTCTACTCTTCACACTTCAACTTGGCTGATATGTGCACTATTTTGGGCTTGAACTCTCTCTTTAAAAATAATCTTCTACTGGTACATAGTCGTCTATCACTTGTTGGTTTCTACGTATCCTTAAAACAATAACCTTTCACCTCTTCAATGTCTTCGATACAACCTTGGGCTCTCCTCCTTTGTTTATGTACATAGGAGCCTTATTTACTTGGTGTAATATGATATGGGAGTGCCAAATGGCACTTATCCTCTTCACCTTCTTGAAAATATTTATACTTGCACCTCCTTGTAGCGCTTATGACATGTGGCGCTTGTCCTTTGAAAATGTTTGTTCAGCTCCTTCTTTCAATGCCTGTGACAAGTGGTACTTGTCTTCTTACTCCTTGGTGGTTGATGGCTGTTATAGATGCTCTTACCTTCTACTTCCATGTTGGGCGCTCATGTATGGAGAGTAATCAACCTATTTTGTCTTATCTTGGCTTGGAGGAGTGTTACCTTATGATGTTGGGTGCTCCTTTGTATTATCCTTTCTTGGAAGATGTTAGACTATAATTTTGGGCACTCCAAACTCCTTTTGCAATGTGGCACTCTTCTCCTTGAGTGCTTAGAACAACTCCTCTACGTGGCCAATGATTCCTATCTTCCTTTGAATTTTCTAGCACTCTCCAATGCTCTATTCCTATGAATTCTCTTGTTGCAAATGCTTTCTCTTTGGTAGAATGTTTGTGCTATCTTCAATGGTGCTCTTGGATGTGGAAGACCTATTGTTTTCAGCTTGCTTCAATGATTATGATGCCTCCTTTGTTGGTGCAATATGACCTTAATATTCACCCTTGTATTTCCACTTGTTTTGTCTCTTTTTGCAGGTCCATTTTTGTGCTTTATATGGGCAGCAATTTTGATGGCTATGACACTTATTTGGGTGTCTTTTGATACCTTAGATAATCTAGAATTTCAACCTCTTGAATGCACCTTCTATTGCTTTTTGAAGGCTCTTTTTGTAAGGTTTTGTAGAGTGCCCTTTTGTGGAGTTCTTAACACTTCCTTTTCCTTTGTAAAACCTACCCTTTTTCTGCACTCGTGGAGTCCTTTGGATGACTCACAAATGTATACTATGACTGCCCCCTTGTGCTTGAAAATTTATCCTTTACCTTGCTTAAAATGTGGGCTTTAATCTATTGATGTGGTTGTTCGAATGTATGCTCCCTAAGACTATTTTAACCTTCTCCAAGACTGTCCTATAAATCCATTTGGAGATGTGCACTTAAACTTTGAATTTCTTCTTCCTTTTAAGCTCTTTTTCTAACTATAATTTGTTGGCTTCTCTTCTCCATATTTTGGAGGTATTGTTATCCTTTTTGGTGGCTATTCCTTGCCACAATAATTTGCCATTTACTTCTACAAAAGAGCTCTCAAAAATCTGCCTTTGATGACTGGTTTGGCTGAACTAGAATATTACCTTTAACTCTTGATAATATTTTTCTTGCTTGGCTATTCTTTAACTTATTATCCCAAGCTACTCAATGTAATATTTTGCATTCTTTCTTATGCAAATATAGTCTTCCTAACTTCTATTTTTTTATGTGTAGGTTTGCTCCTTGTAAACTATAACTTCTACACTATTTTGAAGACTTGGAATGAAAACTATTCTATGCAACTTTTGATCCTTTGAAAAAATGGTGCTTAATAAACCTTAATATAAAACCAAATATGAAAGCTCAACTCATGAAATTTTTGCACCTTATTTTTGCATACCTTTTTCTCTCGTAGATGATGGAGATAGTGGTGATTCAAGTCACCTCAATGGCTGCCTTTTGTGGATGATTTTGCAGCTCTTCTATGCTGTCCAAAAATAACTCTTTGCTCACCTTTCTGCAACTTCAATACCTTATCAACTTGCTACTCTAAACTCTGATTTGGTGGCTTCAAAACTTCTTCAGAATGTGCTTCTAGAATCTGATTTTTAGCAGTCACTAATGCTGCCCATAATTTCTGAAATTTTCAGCACTAAGCAATCTTCACTATTGCTTTTAATTTCTTTGATTTGCTACCTTTTTCGTTATCCATGAACTCTATATTTTGTAGCTCTGAGTGTTGTTAATATGCTACCCTTTTCTTTGTCTTCAAATCTAAAACTTTTCCAGATTGTAAGGCAGTCAATACCATCACTGAAATGCTATCCTTGAATCCCAAAAATTTGGTAGGATTCTCCCCAAATCATAGCTGAGATGTTGCTCAAGAACCTCCTTCAATGATGGCCCCCAAATCTCGCAGATTTGGTGGTTCTTCTATCTCTTTTCACTTGCCAAATTTTGACTTCAAAGTAGATCTCCTCCTCAAACAATCTATCAATCTTGAGATCTATTCAATACTACCTTTTTGATTTGATAATATTCTTACCAAAATTTCTCCTTTGGGCTTGTCGTCGGATGGCGACGATTGTCCCAATTCCTTAGATTCTTCTTTGGTAGTAATTTCTTCAATGAGTCCTTCTATGAACTCCTTCAATGAGGCTCACCAAGCCTTCTTCTTGAGACCTCTCCAAGGTTCTCAATCTTGTAGCTTCTAAATCTTCAATGAGACCTTCCTTGGCCTCTTCAATATTCAACTATGGAAATGAGATCTTCTTCTAGGATCTCCTGAATCTACTGCTACTAAAATATGCAATAGAATTGTTTTTTAATTCTCAATATTCCACAATGGAAGTTCTTCAATAGGGTCTTCAATGGACCTCTTCTTCAATAGAGTCTTCAATGAATCTCTTCTTCAATAGGGCCTTCAATGGACCTCTTCTTCAATCAAAAGTTTTCAGTCTTCAATGGAGATCACCAATCTCCAATATTTTTCTAGGACTCTTCTCCTTGAGTCTCTTTGATCTTCAATGGGGTCTTCTTTCTAGGACCTCCTTCCTAGATTTACAATCTTCAATGTGGCTTCCTTGGCCACTAAATCTCTCCTCGATCTATCAACTAGGAGTCTTCAATCTGCAAATATTTCAATGGGACCTTTCTCCTTAGGCCTCCAAATCTTCAATCCTCATTTTTCTGCAACAAAGAATCAATCCCTACATGAGGAAAGTAACTTCGAATTTCAGGCAACGAAGATGAAGTTCTTCTCTATCTGTTGTAGGAAGCTTCCCACCTTCTGAGAGTTAATTTTCTGCAACAAGAAAAACTTAGATGATAGTAACCAAATGGTTCTCCTAAAAACTTCTTTTCTCTCTTGCAATAAAATATTAGAGATAATAAAAATTTCTATGACTCTATGAGAAATAAACTTCACTAGTTGGATTGCCAATCTAGTGGAACAATGTTGAGTTCTAGTCTTCACAAGCGTTACAACTCTTGTGGAAAAACTCTAGCTAAATCTATCATGTGGCTTTCTCTATTTTCTATTCTTCTACCTAGAGCTACTTCTATCAAAAAATCTATTGTGATGGTATTTGCATGCAACGGCGCACTATGGCTGATCCGGTTTGCAAATACTCAACAATAGTACTTGTGGCTTTCCTTTGATCCACCATGGCTCTGATACCACTGTTAGCTTTTGGAGCCTTAAACATAAAGGAAATGCATTCACAAGTATAGAAATAAACATGCAATGATACAACTATGATAATAGCAAAAAACCATGCATGAAAATATGATAGAAAACTTGATACAATGCTCTAGAAATGCTCATATAGAAAGCTCACAAAAATTACAATGCTCCTCTCATGGAGTTTGCAACTCCTCCATGATAGCAAAATGGAGCTACATTGTGCCTACTACTACTCACACCTTTGCACTACTTCCACTCTCTCACAATCACTCACAATGAGGCCTTTATATAGAAAGATAGGTTACTTGCCTCTCACTCAACCCTAAGACTCATGTACATGTGGACTACATGCACATTTACATCATTGCACATTCTAACACTTGTGCATTTATTCTATTACACTAATAAAGCAATAACTCCTAATATAATCCTAAACTAAATATGCACCCATGAGGGTACATTAGGAAATAACCAAATGATGTAATAGCCATATTTTCCAACAATAGATGCATTGAAAGTAAAGCAAGAGGTGAAGTGAACAAGCATAGATAAGCGAGACTCAATCAATTGAAGAACCTAAGGTAGTTAGGGCAAAGTGGTGAAAGACTTGCACCACGTGGAAGAAGGTGTTACATGCAAACTAGTAGGAAATCCGCACAACGTTGAGGATAACTTGAGTGTAACCTTGAGTGAAGACATCATTGGTATAATGCTCTTGAAGAAGCATTGATCACAAGTCAAAGACGTTGAAGGAATCTATTAACTCACCTAATGCCACTTGTCATTTGGCATTGGAAGACGGTGCAGTAGAAGCGTGTTTGAAGAAGTTAGGCAACACGAGTACCACTTGGCACTATTCTTCTTGCATTGCATTCCAATCCAGAGATACGTCCTTAATAGAAGTGTTGGTATAGCGCTCATTAGACGAAGCTAAATTGAAAGGAAGAGACAAATTTAATGTAGCATTTAAGAGTTAAAGTGATGCAAAGATTTCGGAATAATAACATAGTAAGCTTACCAATTGAATAGAAGTGTGCAGGCTAGCATAATGATGTTGAAGAAGAGCACATTTGCCAGGTGAAGAGAAGTGCACAAATCATCAAATCAACATTAAAAAGAAGATCTTCTCTAGTTGAATAGAAAGGCAGAGGACAACATACTAACGTAGGAGAAGAGCACACAATTTGGTGAAGAGAAAAACTAAAATATTTATGTGGCATCTCAAAGTTGATAAGGATTCAACCACCATCTAATTCGTAGACATTTGAGTTTATTGTAGGGAGCTTATAAGTCAAAATTAAGAAATTGAAAAGGTGAGAATTATTCTTAGAACTATTGCAATTTTATTAAGGTTGATATCAACTAAGTTATATAATCTAGGATATTGAATATTAATAGTAATAAGGAGTGAAAAGAAATCCTAGAAAGCATATTGATTGCCTTGAGAAGAAAGTAGAAAATAGAAGCATTAAAATCTTAATTATTATTGCTTCAAACATTTGCAAAACTTAAACAAGGAGACATAAGGTTTGTGAAATCTAATTTGTAAATATTTAGTATTTCTAAATTTCTAACTTGAGATACAAGGAATCCTACTCCAAATTGAAATTGTAGAAACTTAGAAACTTCATTATACAAAGGTAGAAGCAAGTCAAACTCTAAATTTATTTAAATATTGGAAGATTGATTTTATTAGTCTCATACTCAAAGTTGAAGAGACATAGAGAATCCAACTTAACTATCTTGAAGATATTGAGAATTTCTATCTAATTACATCATTAAGCTTTCTACAAGGAGAGATAAAACAATTGTTTTAAAGAGTTGAACATTATATTAAACTTGTCATCACATTATTAGGGAGACAAAAGGAATTCAACTCAAATCTTGAAAGCTAAGCATATTATTGAATTCATAGTACATTCATGCACTTGCAAGATAGAAAGATCTTTTACAAAACTTGAAAATTGGAAAAGTCTTTTCAAGATTGATTCTACAAATTGAAGGATTATATATATATATATATATATATATATATAATAATCACTAGGGAGATATAAGGTAAACTACTTCACACGATCTATCAAAAATATTCACAAAATATCTAAAAAGTCAAAATATAATTGATAAATATTACACTATGAGAATTAATTTAGTCTAGAATTCAGATAGAAAGATACAAAATCTACAAGTAACATAGTCTACTCAAACTAAAAGAGGAAGAAATATGTCAACCTCAAAGAATACATCAAACAATGATATAAACAACACTATTAGAAAGGAAAAGGCAAGTGTTATAAAATTTGGAATCAAGAATCTACTTGCCAAAACTGAAAATTTAGATCTTGCCTCAAGATTGATCTATAGTATGTTAGAATAATTATCCCATTCTTTGGGTAATTACCATAGGTTAGTATATTTACTTTACCTAGGTTAGATATCTACCGACATTTCTTATATCGATATATATTATTTAGATATTATTTGTTAGTTGTTAGTATTGATTAGCGATATTATTTTATCGTTAGTTTTGGCTATCTTTAGCCATTGCATTGTATTTAAATATTTATTATTATCAATATTAATCTAGGCTTTTCTCATACCTTAATATGGTATCAGAACCGTTTTTTCTCGGCTCATCGTGTGTAGCCTGAGAGGGACTTGACCTAGGCATGATTTCGAAGGTCAACTGAGCACCTCGACACAATTCCTAAGGTGACTCCAGACTGGTCTGGATTGATAGCAACAACAAGGACCATATCTGACATTAGAACCGTTTTTTCTCGGCTCATCCTGTGTAGCCTTGAGGGACCTAACCCGGGCATGATTCCCGAGGGCAATTGAGCACCTCGACATAATTCCCAAGGTGACTCTAGACTGGTCTAGACTGATAGCAACAACAAGGACCAGATCTAGTGAAGCTAACACCAACAAGGACCAGATCTGGCGAAGCCAACACCTAAGCGATGCCCTAAGCTAGCCTACGGTAGGCACGTGTGCTGACTGACCAACAGACTGGACCTTGGACACTGACCTGGTGGCCAAATTTTTGAATCGAAGCCCCAGATCTAGACTTGGAGATCTGGACTTGGATGTGGGAGACCTCATCTGACCCGCTGACGGGCATCACTACGTGGACCCGCTGATGGGCATCACTACGTGGACTAAAATCGGAGTAGCAGCTCCAAACTTGGAGATCTGGACTTGGACACGGAAGACCTCATCCGACCCGCTGACGGGCATCACTATACGGACTAACACCGGAGCAGATTAGCGATATTATTTTATCGATAGTTTTGGCTATCTTTAGCCATTGCATTGTATTTAAATATTTATTATTATCAATATTAATCTAGGCTTTTCTCATACCTTAATATGGTATCAGAACCATTTTTTCTCAGCTCATCGTGTGTAGCCTGAGAGGGACCTGACCTGGGCATGATTCCCGAGGTCAATTGAGCACCTCGACACAATTCCTGAGGTGACTCTAGACTGGTCTGGATTGATAGCAACAACAAGGACCAGATCTGACATTAGATCTGACATTAGAACCGTTTTTTCTCAGCTCATCCTGTGTAGCCTTGAGGGACCTGACCCGGGCATGATTCCCGAGGGCAATTGAGCACCTTGACATAATTCCCAAGGTGACTCCAGACTGGTCTAGACTGATAGCAACAACAAGGACCAGATCCGGCGAAGCCAACACCAACAAGGACCAGATTTGGCGAAGCCAACACCTAAGCGACACCCTAAGCTAGCCTACGATAGGCACGTGTGCTGACTGACCAACGGACTGGACCTTGGACGCTGACCTGGTGGCCAAATTTTTGAATCGAATCCCCAGATCTAGACTTGGAGATCTGGACTTGGATGTGGGAGACCTCATCGGACCCGCTGATGGGCATCACTACGCGGACCCGCTGATGGGCATCACTACGCGGACTAAAACCGGAGTAGCAGCTCCAAACTTGGAGATCTGGACTTGGACACGGAAGACCTCATCCGACCCGCTGACGGGCATCGCTATACAGACTAACACCGGAGCAGATTAGCGATATTATTTTATCGATAGTTTTGGCTATCTTTAGCCATTGCATTGTATTTAAATATTTATTATTATCAATATTAATATAGGCTTTTCTCATACCTTAATATGGTATCAGAACCGTTTTTTCTTGTCTCATCGTGTGTAGCCTGAGAGGGACCTGACCTAGGCATGATTCCCAAGGTCAACTGAGCACCTCGACACAATTCCGGAGGTGACTTCAGACTGGTCTGGATTGATAGCAACAAGGACCAGATCTGACATTAGAACCGTTTTTTCTCGGCTCATCATGTGTAGCCTTGGGGGACCTGACCCGGACATGATTCCTGAGGGCAATTGAGCACCTCGACATAATTCCCAAGGTGACTCCAGACTGGTCTAGACTGATAGCAACAACAAGGACCAGATCCGACGAAGCCAACACCAACAAGGACTAGATCTGGCGAAGCCAACACCTAAGCGATGCCCTAAGCTAGCCTACGGTAGGCACGTGTGCTGACTAACCAACAGACTGGACCTTGGACGCTGACCTGGTGGCCAAATTTTTGAATCGAAGCCCCAGATCTAGACTTGGAGATCTAGACTTGGATGTGGGAGACCTCATCGGACCCGCTGACGAGCATCACTACGCGGACCCGCTGATGGGCATCACTACGTAGACTAAAACCGGAGTAGCAACTCCAAACTTGGAGATTTGGACTTGGACACGGAATACCTCATCCGACCCGCTGACGGGCATCACTATATGGACTAACACCGGAGCAGATTAGCGATATTATTTTATCGATAGTTTTGGCTATCTTTAGCCATTGCATTGTATTTAAATATTTATTATTATCAATATTAATCTAGGCTTTTCTCATACCTTAATATGGTATCAGAATCGTTTTTTCTCTGCTCATCGTGTGTAGCCTGAGAGGGACCTGACCTGGGCATGATTCTCGAGGTCAACTGAACACCTCGACACAATTCCTGAGGTGACTTCAGACTGGTCTGGATTGATAGCAACAACAAGGACCAGATCTGACATTAGAACCATTTTTTCTCGGCTCATCCTATGTAGCCTTGAGGGACCTGACCCGGGCATGATTCTCGAGGGCAATTGAGCACCTTGACATAATTCCCAAGGTGACTCCAGACTGGTCTAGACTGATAGCAACAACAAGGACCAGATTCGGCGAAGCCAACACCAACAAGGACCAGATCTGGCGAAGCCAACACCTAAGCGACACCCTATACGATAGGCACGTGTGCTGACTGACCAATGGACTAGACCTTGGACGCTGACCTGGTGGCCAAAATTTTGAATCGAATCCCCAGATCTAGACTTGGAGATCTGGACTTGGATGTGGGAGACCTCATCGGACCCGCTGACGGGCATCACTACGCGGACCCGCTGATGGGCATCACTACGCGGACTAAAACCGGAGTAGCAGCTCCAAACTTGGAGATCTGGACTTGGACACGGAAGACCTCATCCGACCCGCTGACGGGCATCGCTATACAGACTAACACCGGAGCAGATTAGCGATATTATTTTATCGATAGTTTTGACTATCTTTAGCCATTGCATTGTATTTAAATATTTATTATTATCAATATTAATCTAGGCTTTTCTCATACCTTAATATGGTATCAGAACCGTTTTTTCTTGTCTCATCGTGTGTAGCCTGAGAGGGACCTGACCTGGGCATGATTCCCAAGGTCAACTGAGCACCTCGACACAATTCCTGAGGTGACTTCAGATTGGTCTGGATTGATAGCAACAAGGACCAGATCTGACATTAGAACCGTTTTTTCTCGGCTCATCATGTGTAGCCTTGAGGGACCTGACTCGGGCATGATTCCCGAGGGCAATTGAGCACCTCGACATAATTCCCAAGGTGACTCCAGACTGGTCTAGACTGATAGCAACAACAAGGACCAGATCCGGCGAAGCCAACACCAACAAGGACCAGATCTGGCGAAGCCAACACCTAAGCGACACCCTAAGCTAGCCTACGGTAGGCACGTGTGCTGACTGACCAACGGACTGGACCTTGGACGCCTGGTGGCCAAATTTTTGAATCGAAGCCCCAGATCTAGACTTGGAGATCTGGACTTGGATGTGGGAGACCTCATCGGACCTGTTGACGGGCATCACTACGCGGACCCGCTGATGGGCATCACTACGCGGACTAAAACCGGAGTAGCAACTCCAAACTTGGAGATCTGGACTTGGACACGGAAGACCTCATCCGACCCGCTAACGGGCATCGCTATACAGACTAACACCGGAGCAGATTAGCGATATTATTTTATCGATAGTTTTGGCTATCTTTAGCCATTGCATTGTATTTAAATATTTATTATTATCAATATTAATCTAGGCTTTTCTCATACCTTAATATGGTATCAGAACCGTTTTTTCTTGTCTCATCGTGTGTAGCTCTGAGAGGGACTCGACACCGGGCATGATTCCCAAGGTCAACCGAGCACCTCGACACAATTCCCGAGGTGACTTGAGCTGAGTCTGGATTGATAGCAACAAGGACCAGATCTGACATTAGAACCGTTTTTTCTCGGCTCATCATGTGTAGCCTTGAGGGACCTGACTCGGGCATGATTCCCGAGGGCAATTGAGCACCTCGACATAATTCCCAAGGTGACTCCAGACTGGTCTAGACTGATAGCAACAACAAGGACCAGATCCGGCGAAGCCAACACCAACAAGGACCAGATCTGGCGAAGCCAACACCTAAGCGATGCCCTAAGCTAGCCTATGGTACACGTGTGCTGACTGACCAACGGACTGGACCTTGGACGCTGACCTGGTGGCCAAATTTTTGAATCGAAGCCCCAGATCTAGACTTGGAGATCTGGACTTGGATGTGGGAGACCTCATCGGACCCGCTAACGGGCATCACTACGCGGACCCGCTGATGGGCATCACTACGCGGACTAAATCGAAGCCCCAGATCTAGACTTGGATGTGGGAGACCTCATCCGACTCGTTGACGGGAATCACTACGCGGACTCGCTGATGGGCATCACTACGCGGACTAAATCGAAGCCCCAGATCTAGACTTGGAGATCTGGACTTTGATGTGGGAGACCTCATCCGACCCGCTGATGGGCATCACTACGCGGACTAAAACCGGAGTAGCAGCTCCAAACTTGGAGATCTGGACTTGGACACGGAAGACCTCATCCGACCCGCTGACGGGCATCACTATACGGACTAACACCGGAGCAGCCTAGATGTGGCACGTGTAGACTGAGGAGGCATCACTACGTGGACTAAAACCGGAGTAGCAGCTCCAAACTTGGAGATCTGGACTTGGACACGGAAGACCTCATCCGACCCGCTGACGGGCATCACTATACGGACTAACACCGGAGCAGCCTAGATGTGGCACGTGTAGACTGAGGAGGCATCACTACGTGGACTAAAACCAGAGTAGCAGCTCCAAACTTGGAGATCTGGACTTGGACACGGAAGACCTCATCCGACCTGCTGATGGGCATCACTATACGGACTAACACAGAGCAACCTAGATGTGGCACGTGTAGACTGAGGAGACATGGCTCCGAAGACGTAGATCTGGACTTGAACGTGGGAGACCTCATACGACCCGCTGATGGGGCATCACTACGCGGACTACGTGGGAGACCTCATACGACCCGCTGATGGGGCATCACTACGCGGACTGACACCAGAGCAGCCTAGATGCGGCACGTGTAGTATGAGGAGACATGATCGTGGTCGTGAGGACGTACACACGTGGGTGATGAGGAGACATGGTCCCGCTGATGGGGCATCACTACGCGGACTGACACCGGAGCAGCCTAGATGCGGTAGTATGAGGAGACATTGTCGTGGTCGTGAGGACGTACACACGTGGGTGATGGATAAGACAACCGGGACTTACATGTGAAGACGGTATGAAAATTGGACAAGACGCAAGATGGATGTTTGTGATTGGACGAACTGATGATATGGCAATATATGAGGGTCGTGCGAGGGCCAATTGGTGATCGGGTAGCCTACCCAAAGGTAGACATTCTCTTAAGTGAGTCTGATTTTTTTTTAAACCCCTTTTATGTTTGTTTTCCACTGCATGAGGAATATATGCTTGAAAGCCATTTTTCTGTGCCTCTGCTTGTCGTGCTTGCTCCTAGACGAGTTTTCGATTTAGAACAGACCCAACCATTTTTCAGACCACGTAGCCTAAGCTAAAGATCGTAGACAGCCATCACATAGTATGTTTTGTACCCCTTCGTCGATCCAGCGGATGATCTGAAAACCCTCCAGAAGAAGCGCATCGATTGGTGATTGTAGCACCGCTCAAGCCAACGCATCTTTAGCCGGGAGAGAGCCACAAAAGAAAGATCGACTCCCCTTAAATAGTTTTACATGTTTAGAAGCAGGTTGCAGTCGTCGATTTGGATTTGTGACGTTGTTGGAGTAGTTGCCAGCGATCGCTCCAGACCAATTTGCAGCATCTCGACTGTGATCGGAGACATCAACAGCAGACAAGATAGATGGCCACGCAGCGATAGTGGTGCTTTACAGCCAGATTGTAGACGGAGGATATCTGTTGATCACTTTGATGCATACCTCTTGCTTCAAATCTGTTGGAAGATTCTACACACCACCATTCGTTAACTGGAGGTTGTAGACGTTCCCAGACGAGAGGATATGCGGAGGATAGGGAGCTGGTTTTCTAGTTAAGCCATTTCCATCCCCACCATGTTCTCTTGATCAAAGCTGAAGATAAAGCTAGAGAGTACGCTGCATTACGACGATAATTTCATCGTGAGGTGGTGCTGCAGGAGGCAGAACAATCCGATCAGAGCAACGATCCTCAAATGTAAAAAAAAATAAAAAATCTGAGCGTAGATCTAGACGCAGGTAGGGGCAACCTGACGATCTGTGCGACAAACACTGGTGGTTATTTTTGTGGAGACGAAGAAGCTCGTATGGTGATTCACAATTTTCGAAAATGTTGATCAGAGGGCGTATGCAGTGTGGATTTGCAGATCGCGGTGTGGAGGAGCCACCGTTGACGTGACGTCTGCTTGGAGGAGGTGTTCCCCCGCTCGAAACGTCCCGATGGAGAAAGTTGCAATAAGGAGCCTCAAGTGCTCTTTCCTTCCATCGGCAGTCTTGGCTGGGGTGGTAGCCCACTGAGGACTACGGCGCTTGTTGCCAACAGGTTGAGTGTTCCATTCTCGACGACAACCACACTGAAGATCTTTTACAACGCCAAAGTGAAGGTAAATTTTGTAAAGTTTTAATATTTATTAATTTTTTTTTAATAATTTAAATTTTCGTATGAAAATTAATTTATTTTATTAAAACTTATTTTATTTTTAATAAAATATGTTTAAATTTATTAAAATTTTGTAATAAAATTAAAACAAAATAGAGGCCATCATTCTCGACGACAACCACACTGAAGATCTTTTACAACGCCAAAGTGAAGGTAAATTTTGTAAAGTTTTAATATTTATTAATTTTTTTTTAATAATTTAATAAATGTTTTATATAAAATCAATATTTTCTTATGAAAATTAATTGATTTTATTAAAACTTATTTTATTATTAATAAAATATGTTTAAATTTATTAAAATTTTGCAATAAAATTAAAACAAAATAGAGGCCATCATCATCCATTTGTGGAAAAGCTCTTTTTTTTGTTGCTTCCACTCATTGGAAAGCCTTAGAACCTTCATTTGTTTTGCAACAAAGGGGGGGACCAAATTTGCAAATTGTCTAAGAGGCCCATTGTACAAGCTTTTGAAGCTTTTATTATTGCATTTATTTGCACTAAGAGGGATCCCTTCCACAATTGCCTAAGAGGCAACATTTGTAAAACAAGGGGGGATACAATTTTGCACTAAGAGGGGATACAATTTTTTTTCTCACCATCATTTTGCAACCACAGGGGGGAACCTCATTATTTTCCTACCTCATAGAATTTTGTTGCTAAAAAGGGAGGATGACTTAAAAAGGGTGCATTTTCGGCAGCGACCAACACCTTAGTCACACTTCTTGCAACATTCTATCAACGAAGATTTTGCAATAATGGGGGAACAAATTGTACAGGGTGCATTTTCAACAGCGATCGACACCTTAGACAATTATTTTGCAAAAAATCCCTTGTAAAAAGGTGCATTCTCGGTAGTGACCGACACCTTAAAAATGGGCAGATCAAAGAAAAAGCAAGCCCCAAAACAAACTGGTGATGTTGTTACATTAGTTAAAGATCCATATTTTTCCCCACACATGGACGAACAAGATTTTTATGAAGATGACACATTCACACTACGGAATGGTGTAGATGCCATAATCAATGATTCTGTGTCTTGTGAAGACATGCATTAAAATGGTGTTCTAATCCCTATTGGCACTGTAATGGCAATATACATGTCATTTGTTTCTTTTGACATTGCACAACGTAAAGAGAAAAGGGACATTAGTGAGGAAAAAGAGGTCAAACCCCTAATGGTTGATGCGTGTAGTGATGCAAGTGACCTTCAGCCCATGGTGGCGAATGCTTGTTGTGACACATGTGACCTTGAGCCCACTATGGCCAATGCTTGTTGTGATACAGGCGACCTCCTACTTTCATTGGTAGATATTAGTTGTAGCACAGGTGATATCATTTCAGTAGCAGATTTTGCTTGCGATACTAGTGACTTAAAAACTAAACCTTCTCAAAAAGAGCTCCATAATCTCATCAATAGCAACAAATGCAATATTGTTAAAAGCATTGATGAATATGATAAAATTGGATGTTTTGAACAACACACCAAAGGATTTGGTTCCAAACTAATGAAGAAAATGGGATTCAATGGTGAGAGATTAGGTAAACAGGAACAAGGCATTAAAACTCCTATAATGCTAAATGTCAGGGCAAAGAATGAAGGCCTTGGCTATACTGGACATGCAAGTACCAGTAATTCCATGTTTGTAAAACCTAAATCTCCTATAACTCCTAAAAATCATTGTTGCAGTCATTGTGGAAAGATAGGACATGTTGCAGCTAGATGTTGGAAATTACATCCTTGTGATTCATATGGATGTATGAATCATTATTCTTCTAGTTGTTGGTACAAAGTGAAAATGGCCAACAAGGTTCATATCGATTGTGGATGGATAGATCTCACATAATGGACCATGATGAAAGAAATGTTGTATGGATTCTACCAAAAAGGTAAAACCTATGGTAGACCTCGGGGCAAATCCAGAGACAGATCGAGTGGTAGTCCCAGTGACAATGATCCAGAGATAGACCTAAAGACAGACTCAAAGATAAATTTCCAGAGGCAGATCTATATGCAGATCTAGAGGCACTGATCCAGAGGTAGATTCACAGGCAGATAATGAGATAGACCCAGAGGTACACATCCTTAGAGCCATGAGCCAGAGCTAGCAGCGAAGACAAAGCAAGATGTTAGAGTAATTATCCCATTACTTGGGTAATTACCATAGGTTAGTATATTTACTCCACCTAGGTTAGATATCTATCGACATTTCTTATGTCAGCATATATTATTTAGATATTATTTGTTAGTTGTTAGTATTGATTAGCGATATTATTTTATATTTAGTTTTTGCTATCTTTAGCCATTGCATTGTATTTAAATATTGATTATTATCAATATTAATCTAGGCTTTTCTCATACCTTAATATAGTGAAGCCTTAGAAGAAAACTTTACAACCATGGAATTTTATCTTCATGCTAGAATCATTGAAGCAATTGATAATGGAAAGAAATATATTTTAGTTCCTCTAGACTTTGGGAGCATTCTATATATGGTTTTACTTACACTTCAAAATTACAAAGAAGAGAATGCAAAGCAGAAATAATTAATTGAATTACTCAAAGAGAAAACAAAGATAGATGAATCCTTCTTAGAGAAGATGTTTCAATCCTCATGCAATATTAATACTTCAAGTTCTACTAACTCAAGATCTTATCATGATGCCTTGAGTGTTTGTTGAGAAGCCTTTGTAAACAATAAGGATAGTGATACAAAGGACAAATGCAAAGAGAAAATACTCTTACAGGAAACATGTGACAGTACAACCACTTATGAAAGTGTAGAAACAAAACCTAAAGACAAGGATAATAAAGAAGAAGAAGAGGACCCAGATCAAGGAGATATACAATGAAAGGTAAATTAAAGATAATTCAATAGAATAGATCAAGATGAAGAATACTCAATGGTCAAAGATATTATTGAATACTAAAGCGTTCAATATCCAAATAATGTAATACAGGGGGTGTTAGAATATATTACATTATTTGGTTATTTACTAATGTACCATCATGGGTACATATTTATATTAGGAGTTTATTAGGTTTTAAGTACTTTATTAAAACAATATAATAAATGCACAAGTGTTATAATGTGCAATGATGTAAATGTGCATGTAGTCCACATGTACATAAGTCCTTAGAATAGAATAGTGAGGTGTCATAGGAATATTGAAGGCAAAGAGTTGCATCTCATTATAAATAGGTCTTCATAGAGTAGAAGAGAGAGAGGATTTTGGAGTGTATAGGTAGAGTAGTAGTAGATACAATGTAGATCCAATTTATGAGAATGGAGAGGTTGTGACCTCCATTGAATAGCATTGTATATTTTTGTGAGCTTTCATTAATGACTATTTTTTAAGTTATTTCTGAAGTTTCTTATCATATTTTCATGCATGCTAGTTAGTCATTATCATAGTTATAACATTGAATCCTTATTTCCATACTTGTGGTTGCATTTCCTTTAAGTTTATAGCTTCAAAAGCTAATAGCTAGACAATCTTGGACTCTGCTCAATCCATATTCTTGTTTCTTGTATTTGGATAAATCAAACAATTTATCATTAATCCTTTCTTGGGGCAAAAAATAATTTAATATTTCTTCTACTCTAGTTCTGACATTTCTCTAGATTCTGATGTTTATTTTTCCTTTTTCTTCTTTATCTTAATCTTTTTCTATTTTGGTTTGTATCTTTGAAATGGACCATTCTGCTTCACTTTTGATGACTCTTGGAATGATTTTAAAAATAATATTTTGAAGAAGTTTTGTTTAATCTCATCAATAACATCTTTCCAAATTTTCATTATGCTTGTTTTCTTTATGCCAAAAAAATGTTGAGGAATATTATTTCTCCCATAGAATTTACATGGATAAAGATTCTAAAATCTTGGTTCTTCATGCCCAATTCTATTGCAACGACTACGTTTCGTCTGATCTTGATTTCCATTCTTCAATTTGTTTTTCAATCCTTGTTTCCATATCAAAGCTTTGTAATCATAATCATTAGTATTATTGATAAAACAACACAAATAATGATGTAATATTAAATACATTCTATCTTTATTTTCCTCAAATGAGTTGCATTTTTCTAATGATGTGTTGTTTTCAACTTGAATCCTCATTTCATCCATAGTTTCAAAAATATTTCTTTGGAGTAGAATTCCTTATTTATCCATAGTTTAATTCAAACAAATTTGCAAACCAAATTCTCCAAAGTCTTAAATTCAATAATCAATTCCTTTGGAGTAGGAAACCTTATGGTTCTAAAATTTTAAATAAACAGTTTATCAAATTTGCAAATTCTTTAAATCAAATTTAAATTTTTAAATTTTTAAATTTCTTTTTAAAGTAGAAATCCTTATCTCTCCAAACTTTAATAATCAATCAATTTTTCAAAAATCAAGTTTTTGAAATCAAATTGCAAAATTAATTTGCAAATATAAAATTTTCAATTCTCAAAAAATTGTAATTCTTCAAAAAAATTGGAGTTGAATTCCTTTTGACCCCCTAACTAATCAGTAAATATTTTTGTTTAATTTTCAAAAAACTTTATAACTCTAAAATGATGCTTAAAAACAACTTTAATCTTATCCCTCCCTTTAGCATAACTTAATTTTTCAAATTTACTAAAATCAAGAATGTGCACTCATAAAATTAAAGGTAAATTTAGTACCTTGGTGTATGCACTATACACTTGGTGTTTGCTTAGGCATTATGCATCATTTAGGTGCTATGCAAAACATTAGGTGTTGCTCCTCTTTCCAGACTAGAAATGCTTATTTTTCCTTTAGATGTTGCTCCTCTATCCAGATAAAAAATGCTTCTCTTTACCTTAGACATTGTTCCTCATGATTTTAGTCCAAAAATGCTTCTCTTTCAATATTTTTATTTTGTTGTATGTATAGGTACAACTTGGTTCAACTTTGCTTGGCTTGTAGTCTAAAATCATAATATTTTCACATTCTTTTTCTTTTTGTAAGTTAAAATTTTTTTCATTGAAGAGGGCATTTGAAAGGTGTCCTAACGCCTTAATACATCAGAAGAGAAAAAGGATGCATAGACCAAAAAAACCTGCGAGCATCCTTGAGTACCTAGGGACAAAAATAAAAGCAAAAACGACCCAAAAAGAGACAAAGAAAACCCCAAAAGGGATAGAAACCACTAAACAGAAGCCTATCAAGCAATTACAGATTCATTGATATCCTACTTCTTGGCATCCTTAGCCTCATACTTAGGGATGTCCTTGAATATTTCCTTAGCTATCTCCACAACCTCGTCATCCTTAGCTTCTGGTTTAGTTTCAACTATAGATTTATCAAGAGTATCCCCTATGAAATTATCACAAAATTACAGTAGATTAAGAGCATTCTTGTGCTCTTTCATTTGTGAAATTGCTCCTCCAATCACAAACATGGTGCTCTCCAGGTGAGCAATCGTGATTGAAGTGGTCTTAATAACATATTTCTGGAGAAACTGATCTATAGTATCGTTCAGGTCATCCTTAGTAGCATCCTTCAGCTTCCCTAGACTCTGAAGTTCCTTGTTTTTGAGGCATTGAGAAATCCTTGTGGGAGTCACCTCAGCCTTGGTCCTCTTTTTTTCTAGCTCCAGAACCTGATTTCTTTCCTCCACCTTCTTCCTTTTGGACCCATGAACCTTAGTGGCAGGAGTATATGAAGTATTCTCAGTTTTTTCCGCCTGTTGTTCCTAAGCAAAAATGTTTTCCTTAGGAAATTTGTCCAAGAGAAAGGCATACAACACTTCAAAAATCCCTCAATGAGAGGGCCACACTTCCTTCTTCAAGTGTGTTGAAGTGATAGAATAATCCATTGACAGAAAAAGACATTTAGGAATATTGAGTTGCTTAACCTCCCTGAAGTGGTTCACAAAGGAGATGTGGAAGCTTCTAAGCTGTGAATTGGGATCATCCATCGTTATATATTCCATAACGGGCTTCATAATTTCTTTCCAAGGGGTAGGTAGGTCTCCATGGAACATCCCCGAATTGACAATCCTCTCATGGGATATTTCGGCTCAAATTGACTCAGCTCGGTATCCCAGTTGTGCTTATCCCTACGCACAGTTTGTCCTACCAGTGGTTGCCTTGTAATTTCAGCTAGAATGCCAACGTCCACCTGAAACTCAACACCATGAATGATTACAATACCCTTTTCCCAAGTGGACACAAAGGCCGTGTTGATGTCCCAATCTATTCCAAAAAAATCTTGAAGAACGACATGAACCCCCTGTCTCTAAGGATGGATTCCATGATAGGTTCAATGGAAAGTGAGTCTGTCTCAATGAAGCTCATACTATCAGGAAGCCAATGCAAGGAAATGACACAAACACAAATCTCATGGGGACGATGTAAACAGACAAGGACAATGCAGACAAGTATAGGGTAATCTAAGAAATATAGAGCAAAGTAGTACCTAATAGAATGTGAAAATAATATTTTCACATTCTATTAGGTATTGCTTTGCTCTAGATTTATTATATTACCCTGGTTGACTTCAACTAGAAACACTTTTCTACTTCATTCTTTTAATATCTACGGCTTGGATACTTCAGCTCTTTAGAGGCTTTCCTATCCCTATTGTTATCCATGTCTCGATAATGAAGCAAGTCCTTTTTGGACCTCTTATCTTATGCTTTTAGAAGCACTTAATCTCTTTTGATATCTTCTTATCTTATCTTTGAATGTCCTCTAATCTTGTACCTTTTATGGTACTTAATATCTATATTATTTTGGAATGAATCTTGAAGTCCCTTCTACCTGAAGTAGGATATAGTTGGAGATTCTCCAACTCTAGTGACTCCTTTGACCTCCCTTTTTATATTTTTCTCCTAGTTCTATCTAACTACAAATATTAAATAGTATCATGGTAATAGAATACTTGAAATTTGGCCTATGTTTCCTTCACGTGACTCCTAAAATTAAATATTTAATTCACATTGAAGACTTTCTATGATTATAGATTTAAACCCAGAACTTATCACTCCATATTCCTTTAAATATTCACACAAAAAAATTTCTAATGCTAGCTTTGGAGACTACTCGAAGTAGCTCTGATACTATTGTTGGATTTTTTGCCAAATTATCGCAGGTCCCAATATTCAAGATCTTGAGTAGTCTCAAATATAAGAGTAGTAAATATATTAAATGGATAATATTAATGAACATAACATTCATTAAAATAATAATAATATGAATAAAATATCCAATATCATTTATGAAATAACACAAAGAAAACTTATAGTAGAATTGCTCAAAATATGTATACAAGCTTCAATATTTTCAATGCTTGAATGTGTTACATTTCATGGAGCTTTATCTCTATAATATAACCTTAGAAAGGTGACTCTTCAATACTTGACTATTGCACTTCTAAGAGATGCAACCTTTCATATTTCATGCATAAGATAAATCTCACATGTCCTTTGGATTCATATCTTACCACCTATATACATGACTCTTGACTTTCTATTTTCTTGCACACTTCACTTTATGACACTTACACACTCCTACATGCACACTTGTACACTTCTACATGCACACTTGCACTATGACACTTGTTCTCAATCTACACAGAGACACATACATAAAGGAAAGTATAAATCGGACTCTTAAACTATAGAATTATAACCAATTTTAATATTTACATTGTACCATAGGTACAATTACATTTCTACCAAATAATGTAATATTCTCTAACATCCCCTTGTATTATATTATTTGTTTATTGAAGACTTTAGTCTTCAATATTTATATTCATCTTGTGCCTTGTTTTCAGCTATTGCTTCTGTTTATTGACCGTGCTAGACAATCTTGGGTTGTGCCCAATCCATCTTCTTGTTTCTTGTATTTTGGAGAAATCAAAAAATTTATCATTAATCCTTTCTTGAGGCAAAAAACAATTTAATATTTCCTTTGCTCTAGTTCTAGCATTGCTCTAGATTATGATGTTCATTTGTTCTTTTTTGTCTCTATCTTGATCTTTTCAAATTTTTTTGTATCTTTGCAATGGACCATTCTACTTCACTTTTGATGACTCTTGGAATTGTTTTAAAAATAAGACTTTGAAGAAGTTTGTCCAATCTCATCAATAATATTTTTTCTAATTTTTCATTATACTTGTTTTCCTTATGCCAACAAAATATTGAGGAATGATTATTTCTCCCATAGAATTTACATGGATAAAGATTCCAACATCTTGCTTCTTCATGCCCAATTCTATTGCAATGATTACATTTCATCTGATCTTGATATTCATTCTTTAATTTATTTTTCAATCCTTATTTCCATATCAAATATTTGTAATCACAATCATTAGTATTCTTGAGAAAACAATGCAAACAATGATGCAATATTAAAGATATTCTATCTTTATTTTCCTCATAAATGAGTTGCATATTTTCTAATGATGTGTTGTTTTCAACCTGAATACTAATTTCATCCATAGTTTCAAGAATATTTCTTTGGAGTAGAATTCCTTATTTCTCCAAATTTTAATTCAAACAAATTTGCAAATCAAATCCTCCAAAGTCTTAAATTCAATAATCAATTCCTTTGGAGTAGGAAACCTTATGGCTCCAAAATTTTAAATAAACAATTTATCAAATTTGTAAATTATTTAAATCAAATTTAAATATTTAAATTTTCAAATTTCTTTTTGGAGTATAAAACCTTATCTCTCCAAACTTTAATAATCAATCAATTTTTCAAAAATCAATTTTTTGAAATAAAATTACAAAATTAATTTGCAAATATAAAATTTTCAATTCTAAAAAAAAAAAATCTTCCAAAAACATTTTGGAGTTGAATTCCTTTTGACTTCCTAATTAATCCATAAATGTTTTTTTCTTTTTTTTTTTCAAAAAAAATATTCCTCTGAAATGGCACTCAAAATCAACTTTAATCTTATCCCTCCATTATTCAACTTTAGCATAACTTAATTTTTCAAATTTACTAAAGTAAAAAATGTGCACTCATAAAATGGAAGGTAAATTTAGTACCTTGGTGCATGCACTATCCACTTGGAATTTGCTCAAGTGTTATGGATCATTCAGGTGTTATGCAAAATGTTAGGCACTGCTCTTGTAACAACCCAAAAACTAACTAAAAAGAACTAAGAATTTTTTTTTTTTTGATTACAAACACAACTAAGAGGGATCCATAAAATCTCCCTATCTAGTATACCCATTAAGTTATTCTATATTTCAAGTTTACCAAACCACCCAAATCTACAAGGATCACATCATACTCAATACCCTACACAAGTTCGTTTGTGTAGGTATATTATGTGTACCACAAATAAGCTATCCATCTCATCCTTCTTGATGAGCTAACTTATCACCTTCAGTACAGTTGAAGGTATACGTCCATATCCATACCATGCACAAGTCTGTCTATACAGGCATGCTACGCTTACTATGAGTTAAGTCATCTATATCATCTTCGAGATGAGCTAACTTAACCCCTTTGTAGATAATCAAGTTGGTTCCAATCTGGCATCTCCCTAAGAGGTCTTAATCTCTTAGGTATTTTTCTAAGTTCACCCTAAGAGGTCTTAATCTCTTAGATATTTTTCTATATTCTCCCTAAGAGATCCTAATCTCTTAGGTCCTTTTCTATGTTCTCCCTAAGATATCCTAATCCCTTAGGTCCTTTTCTATGTTCTCCCTAAGAGATCCTAATCTCTTAGGTCATTTTCTATGTTTATTAGAAATACAAGACTAACTTAATTTATTTAATCTAAACAAGAACAATATCTACCAAACATCTAATAAGTGCTTTAAATTAAAACATCAAGAATAAGATAAAACATTAAACAAAGGAATACTAAACATTCATAATATTACATATTACATAAACAGTAAAATGCATTCCTCATTTCTTCATTATACATGAATCCAACTATGGTAAAACCTCCATACTTTAAAAGAATAAAGTATTACATTCATGACCATTTAGCGATTTCTTCCTACAAGTCTAGTCTACTTGAACATAAATAAGTTATTGTAATTTTAAAACAAACCATTGCATTGGTTCCAATTCCCCTCTTTGGTCCTCTTTGTCTATTCATTGTTCTTTGAGGGTAGTAGGGGATCAGGAGAACCCATGGTTCTATGAAAGACATGCATCTAAATGCATCTACTAGTAACATGAAACCAGTGCATTTACTATTTACTTTGCCAAATTGCAACTATACAAATTTAATTAAAATATTCAACCATCTACTATCTAGTTGATCTCATAAGAATATTCTCATTTCCATTCTTATCTCTCATTAACTCTAGGAGAGTCATTCAATAATTACAAATAGTTCACAAGTATTTTTTTGAGGAAATAATTTCAAATAGCTAAGGTCTCATCCCTTAATTAGGAAAATAATCCATATTCCTTTCATTTAGTTTAATCAAAGTCCCATACCTTTAACTAACCAAATAAACAATAATCCCTTTATTTAAATTAATCAAAGTCCCATACCTTTAATTAACCAAATAAATAATAATACTTTTATTTAAATTAATCAAAGTCCCATACCTTTAATTAACCAAATAAACAATAATCCCTTTATTTAAATTAATCAAAGTCCCATACCTTTAATTAACCAAATAAACAATAATCCATTTATTTAAATTAATCAAAGTCTCATACCTTTAATTAACCAAATAAAAAATAATGGAAGTTAGTAGTGCCATGATTATTGGCTACATCATTACTTATGCGAGGATAGCGCAGACAACTCTCAAGCATTGCGAACAACTGCACACAAACGGTGCGAGCAGGAATATTGCTCAGCGACGATGAAATGGTGGACAACGGATTTTGTTGAAGGCTAGGTAATCGAAGATGCATATTATGGATTTATAATTCTTCTTATAGCATAACGGTTTGAGGGTTTTGGCTGCATTAATGTTTACAGTGAAAATTTAGGGTTTCCTACAGTTTCATCTTTTGGATATTGGGATGGAGGTTTTCAATAGAGATGCATGCATTAAGTCAAAAATTAATTTTAGAGAAGCAATCTGTGAAGGACCACCTCAAAAAGGAGGGGAATACAATCAACTATTGCCAAGGAAACCATTGAGGATGCCAAAGGTCGATCCAAAGAAAACAAAGATGGGTTGCATGAAAGCAACTAATGGATCCCTAGTAGTGAAGTTGGAAATAATGGATGTTCAGAAAGGAATATATGCGATTGAGAGGAAAAGCCTAATTTTTCAATTCATGGGATTTTGACCGATTGTTGCTACCTTCAAGCAATGGGCTGCCAATAACTGGAGCACTAAAGGTAAGTTCTAAATTTTTACATACCCTAATGGCTACTTTCTTATTTTTTTTGAAAATGAAGAAGATAAGGAGAATATTTTTCAATGAGGGCATGGTTTTTTTTTTAAGGGGGGCATGGTTTTTTGGTAGGGCAGAGCTCTTCATGAAGCCTTGGCATACCAAGTCCAAATTTAAGGAAGAGATGCCATCAACTGCCTCTATTTGGGTTTGTTTATTTGGTCTTCTAATAGAATACTGACATCCAAAGATATTCGAAACAATTGAAAATTCTTTAGAAGTTTACATGATGACTACTCAACACTTAGAGCATATGATTTATGTAAGGATTTGTATTTTGATTAATTTTGACAAACCACTTCCAGAGAAGATTACTTTACAATATGGGGAAGAAATATGGGACCAAGTAGTAGATTATGAAAATATTCCATTTCATGTATATGGTCATCTAGCCAAGGATTGTCCACATAAGGTACCTAAAAAAGATAAAATAGATGGGGACTTGGTAGGGTTTCCAATCCCTAAACAAAAAAATAGACAAAAAAATAGCAACAAAAGAGAAAACAGTTATTTCTCCTAACACCTTTGAAATTCTCTCCACGGATGAGCAAGCAGATGATGAGGATGGTCAAATGGAAACAATTATTATGGAGACATAGTTTGATGAAGAGAGGGAACAAGAAGGATTGCATGATGAGAAATAATTAAAAGAGCTTGCCTTGATGCTGAGAAATAACAATAAAGGGAAAAAAAGTATAATGTAGAAAACCAACCCAAGTGCAAAACAAAAGGGCAGGTTCAAACTACAAACAAAACAGATCCTCAAAAAGACCATACAAATTCCAATAGTTGTGTCGTGGTACCAAGTAACCAGCCTATAGTCCCAACTGGAATGAAGCAAGATACGAATAAAAGGATAAGGATACCATAATCCTAAGGTTTATAGTCAGACTCTTTATGGCAATGTTGGAAGCTTTGGCTATTTTGCTAAGCAATTTCTGATATTTTTAGTAATTTGTTAAGCTTTGTTTTTTTTTCTTAGTGTTACCGTATTTTGTTTGATTTGTCTATTCCTCCTTTGGCTTTGTTTTTTTTGTATTTGTTTTTCTTGATTTCGTTTGTGGTGTTTTTTATTCTTTTTGTTGTCTCTATTTTGGTTTTGTTTTGTTATGTTGTTTTTGGGATTTTTCTGTATTTTTTATGTTTTGTGGTTTATTGTCTGTTTTGGTTTTGTTTTGTTATGTTGTTTTTGGGGTTTTTTTGTGTGTTTTGTGTTTTGTGGTTTTTTGTTTCTTTTTGTTTTTTTTGTTATGGTAGTGTTTGTTATGCTGCATTGGTGGTTTTTTCTGTGTAATTCATGTTTTGGTGTTGTTTATTTTTGTTGTTTTTATTTTATTTTATTTATTTATTTATTTTTGAATGTGTTTTTCTCTGTTGTTTGTGTGTTTTTTCTGTGTGGTTTGTGTTTTTTTTGCTTGTGCCTTTTCTTGTTGACACACTCAAGGAGTATGTTTTATTTGTTTTAGCTTTTTGTGTGTTTGTGTTTGTTTGTTCTTGTTGTGTGTTGTTTCAGGCATGCTCCTTGCATATGTCAAAGGTGGTAAGCCCTGGGAATTTTTGGTGAAATAGATACCCCTGCCTCCTTGGGTGTTACCCAAGGAGGCAGGGGTATTTAATTAACCAAATAAACAATAATATCTTTATTTAAATTTATCAAAGTTCCATACCTTTAATTAACCAAATAAACAATAATCCTTTTATTTAAATTAATCAAAGTCCCATACCTTTAATTAAAAAAATAAACAATATTTAAATTAATCAAATAAAGCACCTATCTTCCCTTTTTCCATTCCATAAATTGGAAGAGACTTAGTAATTAATTTAAAGCAGCATAAATTGTTTTGTTAGATAACAAGAACCAATGAACCTCTTAAGTAATTTCTAAATATGTTTTCTTATAAATCAAATTCCCACCCAGGTGTTGTAGGTGAGTTGGAGAGGAGAGGGCAATCCTCCAAGGGAGGTCCCAGGTTCGAATATCCACCCTATCAAAAATGTTGATTTGGGTACCCAAAATCCAATTGATAATGTTGGTGCGGGCAGGGTCGGGCATGACTCCCGGGTGACTTTGACAGTGTAAAACCCCCTGGTCATGGTCTCTCAGACCAAGGCAGACCTGCAAGGGGATTTTCGCTTAAAAAAAAACCAAAGTCCCTCTTTATGGCTTATCAACAACATACGATAAGATAAAAACATACGTTTCACTTCTTTTAAAGAAAACCAAAGGATAATTATGCAAAACAATAACACTTATAAGATTAAAAATAAAGGTGAACGTCACTTCCTACGTGACGCTTACAATGATTTACCAACGATGGTCCCTATCATAATTGAACCCAACCTACAACTCAACTTACAGGGAAGAAGTTATCTCGGGCAAACACTGGACTTGTCTTGGCTTACTCCACGAAGGACGACATTCAAAGGTTTAACCAAGCAACCAAAAACACCCAACCAAAATAGAGAGACGTCGTACAAGGTACTAGGTCATGCAAAAAACAACCTAGTTCAGAAGACAAAGGAAGGGATGCAATCGATAAAAAAATATAAGGAAAGAGAGACGTTTAAGGGAGTTTGGACGTCTACCAGTTCTCGATGTCTCAAGGATGTAAGTCGAGGTGGCAGCAACAACCGACTCGATTTATTTCTTCCTCTTAAAGTAGTAATCTTCTAGACTACATGTTACAGGTGGGGACAACCTAGAAAAATGATACCTTAGACAACACCGCACTACCCGACATGCCAGCGAAGACAATGACTCAACTATTGGGATGAACCAACTTTAAGATAGTTTATCGTTCATATAAAAAGTGGTAACAAAATAACACACTACAAGGTTTGGTGCTAAACGAAACATAATAATAAACAAAGCTCTAGCTAAGGATGTTGTTATAAACCAGCAATTTCCCAACATGTCGAGAAGAATACGGTAGTTCAAAACTTATTGGATAAGAGGTGGGAGTTGTCATTACAATCCAAGGAGACTGATCGAGGAAATCCAAATACCAAAAACCAAAATAAAGTAAATACAGAGCCTTGCATAGCACAGGTAGATAGAGATACCATGTTTTCACAAGCTCGAGGATGACTTTCATTTTAAACCTATTAAGAGAGCTTTGCAAAAGATAGGAGGTGGTCTTGTATTTCTTTACCAACCTGTAATTCTCCTGAAACTGGTTTGATTTGCTTCCAACGTGTTGGATTACGATATGTCTGATCCTCTTCTCTTATTCCATCGTGAGCCAACAACCTCCATCTTTCTACTTCTCTTCTTCTTAAGGGACAAAGTCTACTCTTGCTTACATCTTCAAACGTCTGTTCTCATTACTCCCACCTACCTGCCTTCAATTCCTTTCTATCTTCTTGGTGGACGAGCAAATATTATGAGTTTTAAAACATTCTTCTCTTATTCCCAAGTTCATCATAAATAAAGTTCTTTGTCAAGTCGAAAAGCAGCTTTTCTTCCCATGATCCTTCCTTCTCTGGCTTCAAAGGGAAGACTTTTAATTCATTTTAAAATAAAATGAAGATCTTATCATTTATAAAATTCTTTTATACTTATTTAAATAATAGTCTATCTTTATTTAAATAGAAATATTATTATTTACCTTAATAATATTTTATTATTATTGAAGTTAAGATATTTTATATATTTAAATAATATTCCACCATTATTTAAATAAAGTTCTATTTATTAAAAATAGATTCTCATATATATATATATATATGGTTCTTTTGTCATATTAGCAACATGTTATTTTCCATAAATTTTGCACAAGAAATCAACAAGTTTGAGGTAACTAGATGTATGCACATTTTCCAAAATCCAATGAGACAGTCAAGTGATGAAGTAAAATATAATCAATCATATGCATCAAACAAAATGGGAGTTATTTCCATAAACCCAGTCACTCGTCTTAGCCAAAGAATTTACAATAGCTACTAGGCTATCAACTACGACTCTAGGTGGTTGGCTAGTTGATAATTATCCCTTAAGTGATAATGCATGCCTATATGAGGGTAGTCATCCATGTTATCCCTAGTCATCATAATCATCACTTCCCCTACTTCAAGTACCACGTTCCTGGTGGATGATTCTATTTATTCCACCTCATGAGAGTACTTGATCCTACACATTGACAATCATTTCATAAGTACCATTTTCTTCAAATATGAATCAATCTAAATATTTTATAGCCATTCATTTTCACAAAGTTAAGCATCAAAGTACTATTGATCATCACATAGTTGTTCATTTTCACAGAACTAAGCATCAAAACATCATTAATCAATACATAGTTTTCACACCATAAGGTCTGTCAAGGAGGGTCATGACATACTACCCCCTGGGACTAAACATCATTCTGGGTGTTTCCTATTTTTATAGAAATAAAAATTATTACATTATATTTTCAAACAAGAAGGGAAAATATTTTTGCATGTACTCCACTTTTTTTCAAGTGGCATTTCTTTCAGAAAAATGGTCCCATTGGACCTTGTATTGTCCCATTTAGTCTGGTTTTGCATAGTATTAGAACAAAACTCAAGAAAAATTATCAACATCACTCCAATAGGCTCGGGGTTTTCCATCTGCAATTTAGAAACATCCCGCACATGTTTAGGGTCAACAACATATTTTTAAGCAAGGATATATGGAAGGTGTCATGGATATTTGATAAGTTAGGCAATAATGCAAGTCGGTATGCAACCGATTTGATCTTCTCAGTGACCTCAAAGGGTCCTAAAAACTGAATATCCAACTTTGTGGATTTGATAACAGTTTTCATCGATTTTACCCTTAAGGACACTTTATCTCCTACAGAACACTCCCTTGGAGTTCTCTTCAGATAGGCATAACTTTTTTTTCGATCGACGGTCCTCTTGAGTCTTTGTCTAATCACCTTTAGTTGATATTGCGTTTATTTGACCATATCTGGACCAATCACAACTCGATCTTCCATATTGGCCCAATAAAATGGTGTTCTACACATTTGACCATACAAGGCATTGAAAGGGGCCATACCCAAATAGGAGTGATGCCCATTATTGTAGGTAAACTCTACAAAGTATAGGTATTCTTCCCAATGAGACTTGTGATCCATGCAGTACATGCAAAACATGTCTTCTAGTACTTGATTTACCCTTTTTTTTAACCATCTATTTTAGGATGGTATGTCAAGCTAATGTTCGATTCATGCCTACTGCACATTGTAGGGATTTCCATAATTCTTAAGTGAATCTCGAATCCCTATCTAAAATTATTATTTTAGCAAACCCATGCAATCGGAACACCTCCTTGGCAAATATATTGGCCACTCCCTGAGCATCATCCTTGATATTTCTTAATATGAAATGCGTAACCTTAGTCAATTTATTGACTACAACAAGGATTGCATCATGTTGATGCCTAGTCTTGGGTAAACCTACTATAAGGTCCATAGATATGACCTACCATTTTTGTGTAGATATATCATATGGGTATAATTGTCCTGTAGGATGCTTGCGTTCAGCCTTAACTTTCTAACATTCAAAACACCAAGCAATAAATTAGTGATATCCTTCTTCATCCTTTTCCAAAAGGTCTTCCTCATATTTTCTCTCATTTTGACCTCTCTAGGGTGAGTAGAATAAGGATTTCTATGGACTTCTTGCATTATTAGCTTCCTTAAATCATCCATTTTTGGTTTGATGATCCTACCTTGGTAGCATAAGAGGTTAGTGTTCATGTTGAAATCCTTATTACCCTTAAGTCCTTACTCATTTTTGCCCAAATTTCCTTGCAATACTCATCTTGAGATTGCTCCTTCTCCTAGTTATGGCTGCTATATAGTTCTTTTTTCTTAAGGTATTGGCAACCTTATTCTCCTTCCCCTTTGTATACTCAATTTCAAATTCATATTAAAAAAAAAACTCGACCCATCTCTTTGTCTCACATTGAGTATAGTTTGGGTGAATATATACCTCAAACTTTGATGGTCAATTTTCAACTCAAATGGTCTTCCTACCAAGTAATGATGCCAAAATTTTAGAGCATGCACTACTGCAGCTAGCTCTAAATCATGTGTAACATGCTTCTTAAGCTTCCTTGAAGTGTATGCTACTACTAATGCACCTTGGGAGAGTACTCCTAACCTTTATAGTGATGCATCAGTGCATATTGAGAAGTTTCCTTGAGGGTCCGAGATCTTTAATATTGGTGCAATTGTGAGTTTTTGCTTTAGCAATGTAAAGGCAGTTTCACACTTTTATAACCACTTGAATTCCTTTTCCTTTTTCTAGAGGTTAGTTATTGCAACTACAATATTGGAGTAATATTTTATATAACGTCTATAATAGCCCATCATCCCCATGAAGCTTCACACTTCTATCACATTAGTAGGGGGTGGCCAATTCAAAATGGCTTCAATTTTCTCTAGATCTACTGCAATTTCTTTTTCAGATATGATGTGCCTTAGATATCGTACTTTCAAGGTATAGAAATCACTTTTTTCTAGATTTCCATGGAGTTGGTTCTCCCTTAACAACTCTAACACGATATTAATATGTTTATCATGTTCCTCCTTGTCTCAAGAGTATATTAAGATATCATCTAAAAATACGAGGATAAACTGATCCAAATGCCTTCTAAACACATTGTTCATTAGATTCATAAATGCAATTGGGGCATTAGTCAGTCCAAAGGGTAGGACTGTAAACTCATAATGCCCATACCTAGTTTTAAATATCATTTTGTGAGTGTCCTCATGTATTCTTAATTGATGGTACCCTAATTTTAAATCAATATTTGTGAATACCATGGCATATTTTAGTTGGTCAAACAAATCTTTGATTCTAGGTAAAGGGTATCGGTTCTTGATTGTAGCCTTGTTAAGCATTCTGTAGTCAATACATAATATTAATGAATAATCATTCTTTTAACAAATAACATTGGTACACCCCAAGGCGACACACTTGGTTTTATCAATCCATTTTCTAAAAACCCTTGCAGTTGCACTTTTAATTCCTACATCTCAATAGGATTCATCCTATATGGAGATCTATGGATAGATTCTGCTCCTAGTATAAGTTCAATAGTAAATTCAAATTCTCGCACAAGAGGAATTCTAGGTAAATCCTTAGGAAATACATTTTTAAAGTCCTACAAAATTGGGTGTTTCTACTACACCTCTCTTTTCTAATCTTCTCCAACTTTATTGAGCTTTATAATATAGACTATACCTCCATTCTTGAGGGATTTCTTTAATTGCATAGTTGACAACATCTGGGGTTTAAATGACCCTCGTTCGCTATGAATTCTTAGTCTCTCCTTGTCCTTTTTTGAATATTCAATCCATCTATCTTGGAAATTGATCAACATTTTATGGGCCTATAACCAATCCTTATCTAATCTAACAAACCCATATAACTCCTAGTTATGGCTACTACATGCTTCTTTTTTCTTAAGGTATTGACAACCTTATTCTCCTTCCCCTTTGTATACTCAATTTCAAAGTCATATTCAAAAATAAACTCGACCCATCTCTTTGTCTCACATTGAGTATAGGTTGGGTGAATATATACCTCAAACTTGGATGGTCAATTTTCAACTCAAAGGGTCTTCCTACCAAGTAATGATGCCAAACTTTTAGAGCATGCACTACTGCAAATAGCTCTAAATCATGTGTAACATGCTTCTTAAGCTTCCTTGAATTGTATGCTACTACTAATGCATCTTTGGAGAGTACTCCTAACCTTTATAGTGATGCATCAGTGCATATTGAGAAGTTTCCTTGAGGGTCTGGGATCTTTAATATCGGTGTCATTGTGAGTTTTTGCTTTAGCAATGCAAAGGCATTTTCACACTTTTATAACCACTTGAATTCCTTCACCTTTTTCCAGAGGTTATTTATTGCAACTACAATCTTGAAGTAATATTTTATATAACGTCTATAATAGCCCATAATCCCTATTAAGCTTCACACTTCTATCACATTAGTAGGGGGTGGCCAACTCAAAATGGCTTCAATTTTCTCTAGATCTACTGCAATTTCTTTTTCAGATATGATGTGCCTTAGATATCGTGCTTTCAAGGTATAGAAATCACTTTTTGCTATATTTCCATAGAGTTGGTTCTCCTTTAACAACTCTAACACGATCTTAAGATGTTTATCATGCTCCTCGTTGTCTCGAGAGTATATTAAGATATCATCTAAAAATACGAGGATAAACAAATCCAAATGCCTTCTAAACACATTGTTCATTAGATTCATAAATGCCACTAGAGCATTAGTCAGTCCAAAGGGTAGGATTGTAAAATCATAATGCCCATACCTAGTTTTAAATATCATTTTGTGAGTGTCCTCCTCATGTATTCTTAATTGATGGTACCCTAATTTTAAATCAATATTTGTGAATACCATGGCATATTTTAGTTGGTCAAACAAATATTTGATTCTAGGTAAAGGGTATCGATTCTTGATTGTAGCCTTGTTAAGCATTATGTAGTCAATACATAATCTTAATGAATAATCCTTATTTTTAACAAATAACACTGGTACACCCCAAGACGACACGCTTGGTTTTATCAATCCCTTTTCTAAAAACCCTTGCAGTTGCACTTTTAATTTCTATATCTCATTAGGATTCATCCTATATGGAGATCTATGGATAGATTCAGCTCCTGGCATAAGTTCAATAGTAAATTCAAATTCTTGCACAAGAGGAATTCTAGGTAAATCCTCAAGAAATACATCTTTAAAGTCCTGCAAATTTGGGTGTTTCTCCAACACCTCTCTTTTATAATCTTCTTCAACTTTATTGAGCTTTATGATATAGACTATCCCTCCCTTCTTGAGGGATTTCTTTAATTGCATAGTTGACAACATCTGGGGTTTAAATGACCCTTGTTCGCTATGAATTCTTAGTCTTTCCTTGTCCTTTTTTGAATATTTGATCCATCTATCTTGGAAATTGATCAATGCTTTATGGGCCTATAACCAATCCCTTCATAGTATCACATCAAAAGCATGAAGTGGAGCTAAATAAAAATAACCTTCAGTGGTACCACTAGTTAAAGTAATATTTATCATTGTAAAACATTTGTTTACTGAGTAGGTTTACCTAGAACCATACTCGACCTTCCACCCTTGGGTCAAATATCTTGGCCTTTTTGGCATATCCCTTGCTAAACTAGAAGAAATAAAACTATTTGTGGCCCCACTATCAATTAAAATATTTACTTATTAAAAATCTTACCTTTCACAAGCAATGGGGTAACTTGCCCTTCTAGATTGTGATTCCTTATTGCAACATAAATTCGGTGGGCAGGTTCCTTCCCCTTGGTATTAGATGTACTTGGACCTACTTAATGTAGACACTGGCTAGCATAGTGAAGGCATCTAATTAAAACACCTATCCTTGGGTCCTTGATGCTTTTCTAGTTTTTGTTCCCCTACTTTACTTACTAGGGCTGAAGTTTGTGGTTTCTGAGGATGGGATATAACATTTTTGGGATTGTTGTTGGTTTTCTTTTGGAATATTTTCTCGAACCTTCTCTATTTCCCATCATTTATCTTATTGAATTTTGGAGGGTTCTTGGCCTTTTGATCTTTTTCCTCTTCCCATTTCAAGAATCCCTAACTATTTTGTTTTCTAAGTGCTTGTTGATCTTGCCCATATAAGATGGAATAGTTGAATTGTATGTGAGACTCTACCTTCTTTGCCAAGTCATACGCTTTCTGATATTTTTATCCTATACAGGTACATATTTAAGCAACTGAACCAACTTATTATAGTATATCTCCACTGTTTTGGTCCCTTTTCGAAGGTTGACAAATTATTTAAATTTTAATGCATAGAAATGCTCTTTCAGGAACATTTTATTGAATATTACCACAAAGTCCTTCCATTTAAGATTTACAACTTCGATCTTATTTTTCTTGTGGTAGGTTTCCCACCAATCTAATGCAGCCCCTTCTAGGTATATTTTTGCCCAAACTGTTCGAGTTCCTGGGGAGTAGCCCTTTATTGTAAAATAAACTTCTAATTCTCTTATCTAGGCTTCGATCACATTCCCATATCCTTCTCCATCAAATTTGGAGATGCAAACATTTTTCAGATCCTTGGCCAGTTCCTTTTCCAAAAGAGCTATGGCTTCTAAATTTTCTGTAGTTAGTTCCTTGGCTTGGCTAACCTTTGAACTTCTAGATGGTGATTTATGATTCATAATATTTCCAAAATTTGCTTCATCTGATCTTGCATGGTGGTAACCATAGTAGTGAGGTTTTCTACTTCTCTATTGAATTTTCTTGAATCCTCATCTCGGTTTCCATCTTCGACATTACTCTTTTGAGTTAACTTAATTGAAGGTATAGGCCTCTCTTTTATAGCCTTAGGTTCCATCTATCCTGATCATAACCAAAAAAGATAAAATTAGGTTACAGCTTCACCTTGAACTACACTACTAATTCTAGTCAAATTACAGAGTTCTCTTGCTAAAACTATCTATACTCTAAATAGGGGGTATGCTAAGCTAGACAATAACTAAAAATGTACATGTTTATTCTTACTATAAGTAAGGTGTCATAATGTTCTAGCCACCCCTGGGGTTAGTCCCCATTAGATTCTTAGCAAGTAGGAATTCTAGGTCTTCCCAACTTTATCCCAAAGCCTGAAATAGAAAGACATCCAAATCCCTTAAACACATTAAGAAGCTCTATACCCTCGTAACTAGAGCTCTGACACTAGATGTTACGATAGAAAAACTAAATAAAAAGAACTATTTTTCTTATTACAAATACAACTAAGAGGGATCCACCCCCCTCTCTAGTATACCCATTAATTTGTTCTATGTTTCAAGTTTACCAAACCACCCAAATCTACAAGGATCACATCGTACTCAATATCCTACATAAGTTCATTTGTGTAGGTATATTATGTGTACCGTAGATAATCTATCCATATCATCCTTCTTGATGAGCTAACTATAACCTTCAGTGCAATCGAAGGTATACGTCCATATCCATACCATGCACAAGTTTATCTGTATAGGCATGTTATGTGTACTATGAGTTAAGTCATCCATCTCATCTTCACAATGAGCTAACTTAACCCATTTGTAGATAATCAAGTTGGTTTTATTTTGGCATCTCCCTAAGAGGTCTTAATCTCTTAGGTCTTTTCCTAAGTTCACCCTAAGAGGTCTTAATCTCTTAGGTCTTTTTCTATGTTCTCCCTAAGATATCCTAATCCCTTAGGTCCTTTTCTATGTTCTCTCTAAGAGACCCTAATCCCTTAGGTCTTTTTCTATGTTCTCCCTAAGAGATCCTAATCCCTTAGGTCCTTTTCTATGTTTATTAGAAATATAAGACTAACTTAATTTATTTAATATAAACAAGAACAATATCTACCAAACATCTAATAAGTGCTTTAAATTAAAACATCAAGAATAAGATAAAACATTAAACAAAGGAATACTAAACATTCATAATTCCTACATATTACATAAATAGTAAAATACATTCCTCATTCCTTCATTACATCATTACATGAATCCAAGTATGGTAAAACTTCCATACTTTAAAAGAAAAAGTATTATATTCATGTCCATTTAGGGATTTCTCCCTCCAAGTCTAGTCTACTTGAACATAAATAAGTTACTGCAATTTTAAAACAAACCAGTGCATTGGTTCCAATTACAATTTTGGACCTCCTTGTCTATCCGTCATTCTTTGAGGGTAGTACGGGATCAGGAGAACTCATGGTTCTATGAAAGACATGCATCTAAATGCATCTACTAGTAACATGAAACCAGTGCATTTACTATTTTTTTTTGCCAAATTAGAACTATACACATTTAATTAAAGCATTCAACCATATACTATGTAGTTGATCTCATAAGAATATTCTCATTTCCATTCTTATCTCACATTAAATCTAGGAGAGTCATTCAACAATTACATATAGTTCACAAGTCTTTATTTAGGTAAATAATTTCAAATAGCTAAGGTCTCATCCCTTAATTAGGCAAATAATCCATATTCCTTTCATTTAGTTTAATCAAAGTCTTGTACCTTTAACTAACCAAATAAACAATAATCTCTTTATTTAAATTATTCAAAGTCTCATACCTTTAATTAACCAAATAAAAAATAATTACTTTATTTAAATTAATCAAAGTCCCATAACTTTAATTAACCAAATAAACAATAATCCCTTTATTTAAATTAATCAAAGTCATGTACCTTTAATTAAAAAAATAAAAAATAATCCCTTTCTTTAAATTAATCAAAGCCCCATACATTTAATTAACCAGACAAACAATAATCCTTTTATTTAAATTAATCAAAGTCTTGTGCCTTTAATTAACAAAACAAACAATAATTCCTTTATTTAAATTAATCAAAGTCCCATACCTTTAATTAATCAAAAAAACAATAATCCCTTTATTTAAATTAATCAAATTCCTATACCTTTAATTAACCAAATAAACAATAATTCCTTTATTTAAATTAATCAAAGTCCCATACCTTTAATTAACCAAATAAACTATAATTCCTTTATTTAAATTAATCAAAGTCCCATACATTTAATTAATTAAACAAACAATAATTCCTTTATTTAAATTAATCAAATTCTCATACCTTTAATTAACCAAATAAACAATAATCTCTTTATTTAAATTAATCAAAGTCCCATACCTTTAATTAACCAAATAAACAATAGACCCTTTATTTAAATTAATCAAATAAAGCACCTATCTTCCCTTTTTCCATTCAATAAATTGAAAGAGATTTACTAATTAATTTAAATTAGTATAAAAGTGTTTCATTAGATAACAAGAACCAATGAACCTCTTAATTAATTGTTAAATGTGTTTTCTTATAAACCAAAGTCCCTTTTTATGACTTATCAACAACATACGATAAGATAAAAACATACGTTTCAATCCCCGTGAATGTGGTCTACTGGCAAGGATGCCACTTGCATTATCGGTGATGTGACCCAGGTTCAATCCCCATGGTGGATGTGTATAAGAAGTATTACTCAAAAAAAAAACGTTTCACTTATTTTAAATAAAACCAAGGGATTCTTATGCAAAACGAAAACACTACTAAGCTTAAAATTAAAGGTAAACGTCACTTCCTAGGTGGCGCTTATAGTTGTTTACCAGTGGTGGTACCTACCACAATCAAACCCAACCTACAACTCAACTTATAGGGAAGAAGTTATCTCGGGTAGACACTTGTCATGACCCTCCTCAACAGACTTTTTGGCACAAAGAAACAATGTATTAATCTATGCTATTTTAATACCAAACTTGAGCAATTGAACCAACTATGCAATACTTAGTTGTTTTGAAAGAGCATGGTATTGTTGACATATTGCCAAGATGTGCAGGATCAGTTACACTCGTAGGTGGAAGAAGTAGAATCATCCACCAGAAGCGGAGTGCTTAAGGATTGGGTAAATGATGATTAAGGCAACTCGAGGGTAACATTGATGGATACCTTCATATAGGTATGCATTCGGTTAGGGCTAATCGTCAAAAACTAGTCATTTTAAGCCCATATTGATAGCCTGGTAGCTATCGTAAATTCTTAAGGTTGAGACAAGTGACTAGCTTGATGGAAAGATTCCCTCTTTATCTGTTGTATATGTTTGATTGTCTTTTACTTCATCACTTTTTGCATTAATAAATGTAGAAATGGAATAGCATGATGTTAGTGTTTGAAAGAGAAAAACCCTTGTTCTATATATATGAGTATATATAGTAAGTGATTATTTTAAAATGATAAATGAATTTTATTTATAAATAATAATTTTTTCATTTTAAAATGATAAATGAATTTCATTTGTAAATAACAATTGTTTTATTGTAAAATGATAAATGAATTTCAAAAATAAATAATAATTGTTTTATTTTAAAATGATAAACAAATTTCATTTATAATTAATGATTGTGTTATCTTAAATGATAAAGGATAATAGAGCTTAATTTATAAATGATAATTTATATTGTTTTTCTTAATGATCGATTTTCATTCAAAAAACAATGGGTATTTTATAATGAAATGGAAATTCCTTTTAAAAAGGGGGCAACAAAAGACCTTGTGTAAATAAAATTCTTTAAGCACTGCGAACTCTTATTAATGGCAAAAGAGAGCTTATCTAATGTAGAAGAGATTTTATTTATACAAGTCAAACAAATTGTTGAACCTTTAGATTTAAATAACATATTAAAATGACTATCATACTCTAGCCTTTAAGAGGAAAATGTTGTGTCATGTGTTTGAGTGAACGAAGATCTCTACCAACCTTGGAGAAGGATCTCCATTAACTACGAGTCTTAAAATAAGGATATTTTAATATAAAAGATAGGCTACCACCATAAGGTGGTGGATGGAGAAGTAATGACATTGCGGTGGATGTAAGAGAAAGGGGGACTCGACCCCTTAAGGAGGAAGAGGTCGACGTTGTCAAGGGTTATCATCTCGTACCTACAAAAGGAGAAATTGCTACGTTATAAAAAGAGAGAAATTATAAGAGAAACTAGCAACCTCAAATTTCAGCCTGCGATGCAGAAGCAATCCGCCCATAGCATTTGGAAGATATCTAGTTGGTAGCAATTTTTATGTATCTTTTGTGTTATGCTTTTTAAATGGTTATGTTGCCTACGATTCTATGGTCGAGTGGCATCTATCCTTGTTGGGAAGCATTACTTAGCTTGGGTATGTGTTGTCATACTTTCCCTTTGATGAGTATCTATTTGTATGATGGGTGATGTACCTTAGAGAATTGTGTAGGAGTCGATAAAACCTCTGAGATGTGCACCAATGTGCGTTGGGTTGTGAGTCATTTGTTATGATACCGTGGGATTGATCACCGTTGTGTTCATTGATTGTGGTAGGTTTTTATCAAGTTGTTTACCTCCCTTTATTTAGAGGATGCCTTTTACAAATATCTGTTGGCCTCACTCTACCCTAAACCACATGAACCCTTGTTTTAGATTTTGCCTAACTAGTCGCGTTGAGCAACTCTTCTTCCCTAGAAGCACCTAGAGCGGGTCAACTAAGGTTGGGTAGTAACAAATGGTTTTGAGAATGTCATGTAGGCATTGATGTTTCATTATTTCATGAACACCCTATCGACAGTGGTGTTCCTCTATCCCACAAGCATGGCGTTGGCGGTGGCATCTATCGTGAGTTCTTCCCTACCATCCTAGTCATTGTCTTCCACTCTGTCATTCGTGTGCTACGCGTACGTTGTTATGCGCTCTGTGAGACCTATGTTGGGTCATGGTTTATGAAGTGTTGGTCATGCTTTATTCTACAAGAAAGCTTTAGTTTTACTTTATAAATGAACTTTAGTTTATATTTTATAGTTGGAACTTTAGTTTGTAATTTATAAATGAACTTAGTTTGTATTTTATAAAAGAAATTTAGTTGGGATTTATAAAATAAATTTAGTTTGTAATTTATAAATGAATTTATAAATGAACTTTAATTTGGATTTTATAAAGGAACTTTAGTTTGGATTTATAAAAGAACTTTAGTTTGTATTTTATAAAAGAGCTTTAGTTTGGATTCTATAAAGGAACTTTAGTTGGGATTTATTAAAAAACTTTAGTTTGTAATTTATAAATGAATTTTAGTTTGGATTTTATAAAGGAACTTTAGTTTGGATTTATAAAAGAAATTTAGTTTGTATTTTATAAAAGAGATTTAGTCTGGATTCTATAAAGGAACTTTAGTTTGTGATTTATAAAATAAATTTAGTTTATGGTTTGTAAAATAACTTTAGTTTATGATTTATAAATGGAAAGAAATGATTAATTTAATTAATCGAGGTTTGAGACTTGGTTATGTTAAATAAAGGTAATGGGGTTATTTTGTAGATTAAGGGTATGGAACCTTAATTTGTGAAATGATGTAAATGGTTGATTTATTTGTAAATTAAAGTAGTAAGACTTTAATTTAGTAAATAAAAGAATGTTTATAGATTAAGAAGGGTGTGGGACCTTTATTTATGATTAAAATGGAAATGGTTATTTAGTAAATCAAAGTGGTTTAACTTTGATTTATTAAAAGGAAGAACCTAGCTATTTTATAGATTAAAGTAATGACACTTTGGTTTATGAAATAAAAAGAAATAGTTTACTTTTAAATTGAAGGAGTGAAGCTTTAATTTAGTAAGTAAATAGAAGGGATGTTTTATAGATTAAAGTAATGGCACTTTGGTTTATAAATGAAAAGAAATAATTTATTTTAAATTGAAGGAATGAAGCTTTAATTTAGTAAATAAATTAAATAATTGTTTTATAGATTAAAGGTATGGGACTTTGATTTATTGAACAAAAACACGATTTGATTAAAGTAAAAACCTTAGTCTAAGTTGTGCATGTTGAATGACTCTCTAAAGGTATTTGAGAGGTGAAGATAAAAGTAATGATTCTTTTATGATATCAACTATGCATTATATGGTTAGAGACTTGATTAGATTTGTATAGTTGCAATTTGGCAAAGTAAGTGATAAATGCATTTAGAGGCATGCCCATCTTGAACCATGAGTGCCCTGATCCCCTACTATCCTCAAATGATTGATGGAAAGAGAAGAAGGATCGAAGAGGCATATGGGACTAGTGCAACAATTTGTTCTCTACTTACCATTTACTTACTCTTGCTCAAATAGACTAGATTTGTAGGGAAATATCCCTAAACTATCATGATGTATTACTTATTATTTAAAATTATGGGGGTTTTACCATTGTGTGATGTATGTAATATTTGAGGAATGGTGAGGATTATATATTTAAATTTACTGATTGAGTTATTTATGTTTTGTATTATATTATCTTTCATTTATTGCTTACCTTCTTTAAAATGTTACTTCTTTCCTAGTATCTTTGATTGTTATCTTTGTTAGATTTAGTATCTAGAATTATTTTGATTTTTGTTAATCATTAAAACCTAAGAAAATAAGTTCTAGGATGAACTTAGAGGATTACCAAGGGATTGATACCCCTTAGGGTGAACATAGGAAGACTTAATGGATTAAGACCCCTTAGGAAGAAAGGAAAACTAAGTTATGGGAAGTCTACATCTGAGTTAGGATAGCTCGTCATGAATATGAGATGGATAGCTTAACTCGTAATACTCGTAGTATACCTACACAGACTGGCTTGTGTATGGTATGGTGATGCATGTATACCTTCGATTGATAGAGGGTGATAAGTCTAGCTCATCAAGGATGATGAGATAGATAGGCTTATTTGTGGTAACACATGATATGCCTACACAAATGGAACTTGTGTGAGGGTATTTGGTGAGATGTAGCTCTTCAAGAAAACTTAGGGGATTTAAATGATAAGTGAATCTTAGATTGGTTAGGGGTTATGTATCCCTCTCCTTAGTCTTAAAAAAATATTTTCTTGTTTGTGTATTATTTTGTAACACATTTTTTTGGGTCATTACATTTGGTATCAAAGCTCTAGGTACGAAGGTATAGAGCTTCTTATGTGTGCTAAGGGATTTGGATGTCTCCATTGAAGGCTTGCTTAAAGCATAAGCTAAAGTTGGGATGACCTAGAATGCCCTATTGCTAAGATCTAGTGGGAGTTAATTCCAAGTGTGAATGAATGTTATGATACCTTAGTATGGGCTTTGGTATTAATGATACATCATAAACTTGGAATATTACCCTAGTTAGATTTTTGATGTTTTAGCAAGAGAACTTTGCATTGTGGCTTGAATTAGTGATACAGTTTAAGGTAAAATTATAACCTAATAATTTCTTGGTTGTAGTCAGGTTAAATATGCCACCCAAGACCAAAAAAGAGATGCCTACACCTAGACATACTCAAAAAAATAATATCAAATAAAATATCAGATGGGAGGATCCAAAAATTTCCAACAGAGGGGTAGAAGACCTCACTGCTATGGTTGGTGCCATGCAGTACCAGATGAGACAAGTGTTGGAGATAATTATGAATCAAAAATCGTAGGCTAGAGGCTCAAATATTGGCCAAGTTGATGGGTTAATTATGGATCACTTACAAGATAAAGACCTCCTTGAAAAGAAAACAGTTAGGGACTTGAAAAATATTTGTATCTCTAAGTTTGATGGAGAAGGAGAAGGCGATGCGGCCAAAGCTTGGTTGAGAGAATTAGAAGTTTACTTCATAGTAAAAGGCTATTCCCTAGAAATCCGGATGGTTTGGGCCAATCAACCTAGAAGGGGCTACTCTAGATTCGTGGGAAACCCATGGAAAGAATTTATAGTTATCTTCAAGAAAAGTTTTCTAACAGAGCATTTCTATGCACTGAAATTTGAAGAATTTGCTAGTTTATGGAAAGGAACCAAAATAGTAGAGATATACTATAAGAAGTTGGTATGGTTACTTAAGTATGTACCTACTTTTGATGAGAATATGAGGGCTCATAATTTTATCCATGGGTTGGAATCTAGATTAAAGCATGATGTAAATATGCATGAACCTAAATACCTACAAAATGCGTATGACTTGGCAAAGAAAGCAGAGTTGCACTTCCAATTTAACTATATCATACTATCCAAGCAAGATCATCAATCACTGAGAAAGAGAATTAGTGAAGGGTTTGTGGGAAGTTGAACAATGTAAGAAAGCCAAAAATTTCCCAAAATATAAGAAAGGAAGTGGTGGGAATCAAAAGAAGTTCAAGAAATTTTATAAGGCAACATCCATCCTAATAATGCCAAATCTCAACAATAAAATCATAAAATCTAGCTCCAGCAATTAATATGGAGAATCAAAAACCCAAAAAGTAGCAAGGATCCAAGAATGGGTGATACCATTGTAGGGGACCTCATTTTTCTAATTAGTGTCCACACCGACCAGGGCCTAGCTCATCCAATGCTAAAGGAAAGGAACCTAAGCATCATATCTATGTCACAATAGGGAATCAAAATCTAGAAGAGTAAGCCACCCCATTACTTATGAAAGGTAAAATTTTTAATAAGCAAATAAATATTTTGATAGATAGTGGGGCCACTAGCAGTTTTATTTCTTCTAGTCTAGAAAGGACTATGTTGAAAAGGCTTGGATATTTGATCCATGGGTGGAAGGTTGAGTATGGTTTTGGTTAGACCTACTCAGTAAACCAGTGTTATCCAATGGTAGAAATTGATTTAGCTAGTGGAATCACGGAGTGTTGTTTGTATGTAGCTCCGATTCACCTTTGATGTGATCCTAGGGATGGATTGGTTATAGGACCATAAAGCCTTGATAAATTACCAAGATTAATGGATTGAATATTCAAAGAAATGTGGAGAGAGACTACGAATTCATAGAGAACAAGAGGTGTTTAAGCCCCAAATGTTGTCAGCTATGCAATTAAATAAAGTCCTCAAGATAGGAGGGATAGTGAATGTTGTAAAACTTAATGAAGTAAGTGATGATCAAAAGAGAGAAGTGCTAGGAAAGTACCCAATTTTGTAGGATTTCAAGGATGTATTTCTAGAGGATTTACCTGGACTCCATCATGTATGATAATTTTATTTCACAATTGATGTTATGCCAATATCACAATCTATTCATAGATTACCGTATAGGATGAATCCTATTGATATGTAGAAACTAAAGGTTCAATTGCAATGGTTATTGACAAATGGACTAATAACACCAAGTGTGTCACCATGGGGTGCACCGATTTTATTTATGAAAAAAAGATGGTTCTTTAATATTGTGTATTGATTACAAGATGCTAAATAAGGCTACAATCAAGAACCGATATCCTTTACCTAAGATCAAATATTTATTTTATCAATTGAGAGATGCCATGATATTAACTAATATATACTAAGATCAGGGCACCACCAGTTAAGAATACGTGAGGAGGATACTCACAAAATGATATTTAAGACTAGGTATGGGCATTATGAGTTTACAGTTCTACCCTTTCGACTGACTAATTCTCCAGTTGCATTCATAAACCTAATGAACAGTGTGTTCAGAAGGCACTTGGACCAATTTGTCCTTGTATCCCTATATGATATCCTAATATACTCTCATAACAAAGAAGAGCATGATAAACATCTCAAGATCGTGTTAGAGTTGTTGAGAGAAAATCAACTCTATGGGAATCTAGCCAAAAGTGGTTTCTATGTTTTTAAGGTATGATATCTTGGACATATCATATCAACATAAGGAATTGTTGTGGATCTAGAGAAAATAGAGGCCATCCTAAATTGGCCACCTCCTACTAATGTGATTGAAGTGTGAATCTTCATGGGGTTAACGGGTTATTATAGATGTTACATAAAGGATTACTCCAGGATTTTTGTGGCAATAACTAACCTTCAAAAGAAGGGAAATAAATTAAAGTGGTCAAAAAGGTGTGAGTTTGGTTTAGCATTGTTGAAGCATAAGCTCACTGCCACATCGATATTGAAGATTCTTGATCCTCAAGGAGACTTTTTAGTATGCACGGATGCACCACTGGAAGGGTTAGGAGTACTCTCGCAAGAAGAGTCAGTTGTAGCATATACTTCAAGGAAGCTTAAAAATCATGAATTCAATTATGCTACACATGATTTAGAGCTAGTAGTTGTACTTCATGCTCTAAAGGTTTGGTACCACTACTTGGTGGAAAAGCCATTTGAATAAATAACCGACCATCAAAGTCTAAGGTACATTTTCACCCAACCTATAATCAATACTAGACAAAGAAGATGGGTTGAATTCCTCACTGAGTATGACTTTGAAATTGAGTACATTAAAGGGAAAGAGAATAAGGTTGTTGATGCCTTGATTAGAAGGAAACACATAGCAGCCTGTTGGCAGTTTTACACTTTGCCACATTGGGATTTTGATCTTATTTTATAGGAACATTTTGATTATAATATGGAAAATATGTTAATTCGAGAATATAATATTTTGACCGAATTTATATATTGCAGTTATTTTATTTTTTTGTCCTTATTTGTATATACTCTCTTTTGGATTGGAAGTAATGAAAATTTTAAGGTTGCCTTGTTTGTAACTTCGTTGAGAAGTGGTGCCAAAGGACTAAGTACAGAGGCAAAAATTTTACTACAAAATGAAGACACGTTTGCACCAAATTTGGGGTAAAGGCTTTGTTTGGTCCACTTTGGGGTGAAAGTATTTTAAAAAATTAAAAACATGCCCCACCCATCACAAGGAAATTGGTTCGGTGAAAGAAATGCATTCGCCCCAAATTTGGGGTGAAAGCTTTGTTTACCCCACTTTGGGATGAATTTCATTGGAAGTGCGACGTGGAAAAAGTTGATGGCGCGTGCGTGACATGGATAAGTCAACATCACATTTACCATGGTTGAGGAGTGAAAGCTCCATTCGCCTCTCAGTAAAAAACAAATTCGAGCGAATGTAATTTGGAAAACAAAGTTGAGCAAATGCGCTAAGAGTGAAGCGGTGTTCAAAAGTCAACATTGCATTCACTCCAATAGGAAGGCGACTGTATTTGTCACCCCTTTTGGGGATGAATGTGATTTCAAAAGGAAGATGACGTAGATGTTTAAAGTTTTTTCATACGAGATATGAGGAATAATTTTTTCTATGGGCAAGGAAGGGATATAATTTGTTGAGGGTGTATTCTTCTCTAATGCACAAGTTTTCTAAAGGCACCCAGAGGAGATTAACAAAAGATATTTAATAATGGGGGTGAGGAGTAACTCAAAGTGTAGTTCTCGAGCAAGGAAGACAACCGTATTAAAAATATAAGGAGATTTTGATGATTTCCAAAGGAGGAGCGTGTTTTCAAGATGGTGAGCATCTCCAGTCAAATAGCCAAGCCTTATAATTTTTTGTGCATCGAATCCAAAAATGCATATTTCATGGAGGAATTTCCTTAGAAGCTGGATCATATTTTGAGGGGATGTATTTTCCATGTTTCCAAGGAGGAATTTCCTCACTATGGTTCCTGATCTATGATCATTTTATCCTCATGTGCATTTAATGAAAGAGGCAAAATCCTCTATAAATACTACTCAATATTCATTGTAAAGGAGGTTGGACATTCTGCGAGAAAACTTTGAAATTTCTCTGCATCAATAGAAGAGACTTGGCTTCTAAAATTTGCAAGCATTCTTGTGTGTGTTATTTCCTTTTATTTTTAAGCATTTTTGTTTATGCTCATGTTCCTATTGTTAAGTTTAAAATTTTGTTCTTGGATTTAAAACATTGTTGGTGAATGAGTGAATTTTGGAATGCAATCTGGAGGTTATCTCTGCAAAGGTGTGAGTGAAATTATGCTATCTTCCTTCTGTTACATGTTGTTATAAAACTTGGTGGAATTCTTGCTATTAGTCTGCCCCAAATCCTACACTCCGGCTTGTGGCCATATTTCTCTTTCTTTCCTTAATTTCTAATTTATTTCCTGTAACTCTAGTCTTAAATCAGTGTAGGAGTTAGTAAGGGAGCCAACCTTCTCTAGATATTGACACGTAGGACATTCCTTTCCTTCGGTCTTTCAATGTTGGCCATGTCTAGGGTGCACAAACGTAGTTTTGTTAATTAGGCAGATATTTGACCAATAGTTTTTGCCACGTCCAGTGGGACCCCAAAAGTTCCACTTTCAATAGTATCAAGGTTTGATGTTCACCTTCGTGCTGTATAGTTAGAACATCTGGCGACTCAATCATACCTAGAAACCTCCAAACATGAAGGCAACAAAAGTTGTGCTTCATGATTACGAGATCGAAGGCCAAAAATTCCAAAAATCCTATTGAGTTCTACAAACTTGATATCCAAAGACTAGGAGAGCATCCTCAACTAGTCACTTTACACCATATGTCATCATTACCTCATACATGTCATACAATGTCCATAAAATCCTTGCGGTTAGCTAGTGTGTTTTCTACCCCTACAAGTCCCATTAGTACTGCTACTAGTGTTCCTCAAGCTCAACCACACACACCAGTCCATATGGCTCAAAACCCACCACCATAGCAGCAAAGGTAATTCCCAGCATGGAATAGCTCGAGAGCCTTGAATTTACAAGCACAAAATCCAGTACCTCAAGTAGCTCTGAAGGCTTTGCCTACCTATGATGGTACTGGTAAAATTGCTTATGAGCATATTTAGGATGTGGCTTCTTTGGCTACGATCCATGACATAGCTGAGGAAGACATTATGGTGTGGTTGCTGGTGTTATCGCTGAGAGGAAAATTATTGTATTGGTACCAATCATTGCAACCCGGTACTATTACCTCATGGGATCAGTTGGTGGAGCTATTGATCAAGAATTTTCATGAACAAGTCAATCCATTCTCCTTGCTGCACCAATTTACAAAAATCCAAAGACATCCGCAGGATGAGATAGTTGATTTCAATGTCAGGTTTTCCCGTATTTGGCAAAGGGTTCCTGATGGTCTTTGGCCTACACATGAACAAGTTGCATTCTACTATCTCAAAGCTTTCAATACTGATATTGGCATGGTTGTTCGACAAGCCAATGTGAATACATTCCCAGAACTATACATGCAGGCGCAAAAGATCGAGTCATATTTAATCACTATAGGTAAGCTTCCCTCAAAAATGACCATGCCTATCCTCCCTGACCTTCCACAACATTTGTATTCAAGTGCATTTTCACAACCCATGCCCTCCATGTACCTAGTTCCCTCATGGAGCTCAGGTCCACCTCAGATCACTTCTATCCCCGTTCCACAACTTTTTACTCCAAGCTTTTCGTAGTTACCCTCTTTGGTAGTACCACAATTTCTAGCACCCATTCCTTTCCCATCACTACTAGCACCACCGACTCCACTCCCATTACCTGTGCTGCCAGCACCTCTACCTTTACCAATGCCTCCTACACTCCCCAATCCTGATCCCTACATGGTGCTATTACAAGAGGTGAAATCCAATAACTCAGCCTTAAGGACAATATCAAATGAGCTGACAATAGTAAGGAAGAAGTAGGCTGAAGCTGATTTTTTGTCTAGGAGATTTTAGACACCGTCAATCACGCGAGAGCAAGCATCCACTAGTAAGGATCTTGAGAGGAACACAATAGTTCTGGAAAATGAAGAAGCTAGCACATCCAAAAAGGCATATTGGTGCTCGACATGCAATGATCCTCATGGAGAAGACACGTGTATGGTACATCTGAACTATGTACAGATGCTACCAAAAATTTCATCTAGTGGCCAAGTGAATATGATAATGGAGGCCAATCACAATTTTATGGTACCTTCTTTGGAGCAGGTCTCAGTTCTTACGAGATCTGGGAAAAAATTAGTGACTGTGAATCCAGTAGAATTGGAGCCTTTGAAGGTTCCTACAGAATCGAAAGTACAAAATGAGAAAGTAAAGCCTCCAAAAAAAGCACCTAATGCGATGGAAAAACAATAAGATCCTATCCTGTTGAAGGATTTAATGCCCAAACAGGCAAAGATGAAGGTGCCAGTTACATAGCCTATAGTTGCTCCAGAGCAGAATGAGGTGAAAGAACAAGCCAAAGAATACCTTTGCTATCCATCATTGACTAAGCGACAAAGGGTGGAAGCTACTCAGTAGTACCGAGATAAATATGAGCAGATTGTAGAAGAAAGGTCTCCTGGTGTTTCTAATTATAACATTGTGGAAGAGATGAAAAAGATACCTATGAAAGTCAGCTTATACGATGCTTTGCAGTTACCAGGACAAGTTGACTTGCTACAAGAGTCTCTTAAGACTATGAAGGACCAAAAGAAGATTCATTCTCAAATTGTGTTGGCTCAAACACTCCTGAATTTAGTCACTGGAAATAATAGGCCACCCCCATTCTATTTGTCACTCAGAATGGAGGGGTGGATTGTACACAATTGTATGATTGATTTTGGTGCTGCGACTACTATCATGCCAAAGGTAGTATGCGAAGTAATGGGAATGGAATACACAAGAAGTAGCCTAGGGGTTTTGTAGTTGGACGAAAATCTAGTCAAGATGGTGGGTGTAATAAAGGATGTTCCTATTGTGCTACATAGCATGTCATAAATCACTGTTATCCAAGAAGTAGTGGTGGTTGACTTGGAGCCATACTTCAACATGTGCCTTTCAAGGGAGTTCACGATGAAATTGGGAGGTTATCTCTCCTTGGACTATTCTCATTTGGAAATTTCATTCAAAGGGAAGAGAATCTGTATTTATAATGAAAAGCCATCAAATTTTCATATTGAAAAGTTGGAAGAAGAAGAAAAATCTCCAGGCATAATTAACATGATGCTGAAGAATTAGAAGAAGTTGATTTGAGGGAAGAAGCATTTTGTGAACTCTATCTTGAATATGAGTTCTCTCTCATGGATTTCAATGTGATGGTTGAAATGAATATCGATTGTTATATGATAACCAAGCCTGAGCAGTCTGTAGAAAAAATCCTTGAGGCCCCAGACCCCATTGAAAATCAATTGTGGAAGTTGTATTTTGATGGTGCTAGGTGTAAAAATGGTGCAAGGGCTGACGTTGTTTTGATTTCCCCTATGGGATTACAAAAGACTTATTCTTATAGGTTGACTTGGATTTGCATGAATAATGTAGCCGAATATGAGATGTTGTGTCTTTGATTAAGAAAGGCTGAGAAGTTGGGCATTAAACAATTGGAAATTTTTGGTGACTCTGAGCTTATTATCAATCAGACGACCAAAAAGTGTGTGTCTAAGCAGCATTACCTAAAATTCTATCGCAACAAAGCATGGGATTTTTTTGAATCCTTTACAACCTTGAACATTCAGGTATTTTCTCGAGAGCAGAACAAACACGCAGATATTTTAGCTTCTCTTGGTGCAAACTATTCTCCAGTGGAGCAAGTAGTCAGAAAACCTAAAATTGTCAGGGTGATCTATAGGCCCTCAGTCCCTGATAAGAACCTCTATTGGAAAGTATTTGAAAATGATGAGCAAATAATTAACTTTATGATCAAAGAAGCTGCAAGTGCGGATGATAGAGTACTTGTCGGAGAAGAGATGGAGGGAATGATTCAGTTGAAGAATAATCACATTCCAAGGGGACTGATTTCTTTGGAGAGTTTATTCGACCAAAATGATAGGGCTGAGAAGCACAGGATCAAGGTGGATGCAAAGGAGTATAAGGAGTTGCAGCTCGAACCTAAAAAGATCATCAAAATTGGGATTGATTGCATGCCGAAAGAGTTAGAAGACATCAAGAACTTGTGTTATGAGTACCCCAACATTGTTGCATGGAGCTATCAGGATTTGAAAGGATATGACCAGAACGTAATTCAACATACCATTGAGCTACAGGAGGGGGTAAAACCTTTTCGACAAAAACAATGCCCCGTCAATCCCAAGATCGAAGTGCTCATGAAGGTGAAACTATTAAAGATGTTGGAAGCAAAGATAATATACCCAATTAAGCACTCAACATGGGTGGCAAACCTGGTGCCGGTACGAAAGAAGAATGGAGATATCCAACTTGTGCATCAATTTTCGAAACCTGAACCAGGCATCACTAAAGGATCATTACCCTCTACCACAGATTGACCAAATCCTTCATGTGGTTATCGATGCACAAATATTTTCATTGTTGGATGGTTTCTCTGGTTATAACTAGATATGGGTGAAATATGAATACCAGCATAAAACGATGTTTACTACCAAGTGGGGTAATTTTGCCTATCAAAGGATGCCATTTGGTCTTTCAAATGTTGGCACTACCTTTCAGAGAGCCATGGACATCGCTTTCGATGAGTTGTTGAATAGGATTATTGTAATCTATCTTGATGATATGACTGTGTTTTCACATCGTAGAGAAGACCACGTTTCTCATTTGAGGCAGGTGTTTGAGAAATGTCGTGAGTTCAGGATTTCTATAAATCCAAAGAAGTCAATATTTGTTGTCAAAGAAGGAAAATTGTTGGGTCATGTGATCTCACAAGAAGGACTAGCTATTGATCCCACAAGAGTTGAGGTACTCTTGAAGCTACCATTGCCTGCTAACAAAAAGGACCTACAATATTTCTTCGGTCAAATAAATTTCATTCATAAGTTTATTGTTGACTTTGCTCAAGTGGTGAAACCCATGACTGAGCTCTTAAAAAAGAATGTCAAATTTAAATGGATGGAGGCAAGAAGACGAGCTTTTTAGGAGATCAAGGAAAGAATTACCCAAGCTCCAGTTTTGATCAATCCTGATTATTCAAAGGACTTCATTCTCTATGCAATAGGAGAGCAAGAGAGTTATGTTGTAGTTTTGACATGCAGAAGCAAGAAGATGGAGATGAAAATCCCATTGCCTTTCTAAGCCAAGTCATTGCACCTCACCAAGAGAAGTACAATTTCATTGAAAAATAGGTGTACGTGGTGATGAAATATTTGAAGAAGTTTCGACACTTTGTCTCACAGAGCAAAATGGTCATTTATGTTATACACCCTGATGTCCGAAACTTCATTCTCCAAGGAGAACTAGGTGACAAAAGAGCAGGCTAGGTCTCAAAAATTCAAGAATATGATGTGGAGATCCGACCAACAAATCTAGTTCATGGGCGAGCCCTCTGTCAGGAGTTGGCCAAAAGCGCAGTATCCGAATCATTGGGTATAGTGCAGAAAGAAGATACCATCGAAAGTGTTTGTGCAAATCGTACTACGAGTGATCATGATTGGACAGAAGAGCTGGTTGATTTATTTACTTCTGGAAAGTGTCCACCACACCTTGATGCTTCACAGCGTCGGAGGTTCAGGCTGCAAGCACTCAAATATGTTTTGTTGCCTAATGGGTTATTTCACAAGAATATTGATGGAGTTCTCCTTAGATGTGTGAAGGATTCTAAAAAGGAGAAAATACTGGAAGAATTCCATTCTGGTCTCGCTAGTGGCCATTATGCAGGAAGGCCTATGGCCTTGAAAATCATTCGGGATGGTTACTTTTGGCCTACTTTGTTCATCGATGCTCATAAAGTAAGTCAACACTGTGATAACTATCAATGGTATGTTGGCAGGACCAGGAAAGGAGCATTGCCTTTGCATCCAATTCAAGTAGAAGCACCCTTTTAGTAGTGGGGCCTTGACTTCATTGGAGTCATTGATCCACATTCCTCCATAGAACATAAATACATTTTAATGACGACTGATTATTTCACTAGGTGGGCAGAGGCTATTCCTACCAAAAGGGCAGATCAGGTGACTATCATCTCTTTCTTGGAAGGACTCATCACCCGTTTTGGTGTCCCAGATTCTATTGTGATAGATAATGGAACTCCATTCATTGGGGCCAAGATTACTGAATTCACTAGCAAGTATGGAATTTATCTCAAGACATCATCCAATTACTACCCGTAAGGGAATGGCTTGGCCGAATCTACCAATAAAAACTTGCTGCAGATTTTAAAAAGGACACTGGGAAATAATAAAAGGAGTTGGCACCTGTTGTTGAACCAGGCTCTTTGGGCAGACCGCATATCCATGAAAAAATCTATTAAAACTTCTCTGTATGCTTTGGTGTATGGGAAGGAAGCAATCTTGCCTACTCACATTGAGCTTCCAGTACTCCAAACATTGCAGTTATTTAAAGATAGAGATGAAGAATATGACCCGATGAGTGTGAGGTTGGCACAACTATTGCAGTTGGAGGAAGATAGAGAAAAGGCTTATCAAGCATTCACCGATCACACTAAGGTAATGAAGAAGTGGTTTGGAAAGAAGACAATCGAGCATAGGTTTCAGGTGGGAGATTTAGTTCTCAAATGGAACGAAAAAAAGGCCAAGCCAGGGAAACACCACAAGTTTGATGTAATTTGGGAAGGCCCTTTTCAGATTTCTGCAGTGAATTCAGCAAATGCGTATCATCTTCATGACATGGAGGGTTGGGATCTTCCTATTCTGGTGAATGGCCTTCACTTGAAGGCCTATATTCAATGATTTGATTTTAAAGAGGTATTATCTTGTAAATATGTACATATTCTCTGGTTAGCATTTTATTTACTTTATATGGTGATATATATATAAAAAAAAAAGAAAGAAAAGAAAAGAAGAGAAAAGTGTTGCTTTTCAAATCAGTTTCGTTCCAAATTTATTTGTATCAAAATATTTTAGCTAAGGAAAACAACGTTACAAAGTTCTAGCAGGGAGTACGCCTTTTAAAAGATAGATTATCTTCACCCCCCTCTCAAGCAGTACATTTGTGATTAAAAATAAAAAGGCTTTCAAGCGCTTTCGCCCAAGGGAGGAGCGCAAGGCTCTAAGCACCCCCTTGAGGGTGAATGAACAAAACAAGAAAAGAGAAGTGTCGGGTCAATGTGATATTTAAAAGGTCAAAATCATGTTCACCCCAGAAAATGGGTGAAATGGTCATTCACCCCTAAATGGGGTGAACGCATGGGTAAAGCACGCGTCGAAGTCACAAGGAAATTGAAAAAGTTGTTTCATAAATAGCACAAGCACCGAAGACGTCAAAAATCATGTTCACCTCGAATATGAGGCGATACATTCGTTTGCCCCAAGTTGGGATGAATGTGTTGTTTAAAAAGTATGTTATTTTAAAACATTATTGCAAGGCGAGTAAAATCGTCTTTGCTTGGTGTGGGGTGACGATATTTGAAATATAAAAGCATAGGCGCCTTAGTTTTTTTGGCTAAAGGATTTCAAATATTAATTTAAGGTGCCTTTAAAAGAGGGGAAAAATCTAAAAATAAAGGAAAGCCCTAAAAGTAGTTGTGTTTTTCTAGAAAAATAGGTTTTTCTAATCTGGGCAAAAAAGCAAAATGAAGAGGGCTTTAAGAGAAGGTCGTTCGTTGTGGAAATTTACCAGACAAGTCGAAGACACTTTAGAGTGAAACTAAAAATCCAGAGAAGGAAGACAACTGCATTTCAAAACATTTTTGCCCCATTTCTTTTTGGAAGCATGCTTGCAGAAGAAGTTTTGCCCTTGAATGCATGGTAGATATTGAAAAGCGTGCATGCAGGTCGAGGAATGTTCTGAGATCATTTAATTCAAATGTGCGCTCGAATTTGTGTAGGAGGAGATTTTGTGTTCCTGAGGATCAAGAATTCACATCATTGGTCTTCGGGTGGCTAATTTATTTTTCTAAGTGGACTTCGATTGCTAGGGCACGTTTTACAATAAACTTACGCGGCACAAGATGGGCACACTTTCTGAAGGTGATCTTGCAGCGAATGAAAGATGATACCGTTAAAGCATTGGAAGTAGTGTCGGGTGGGTGAATCAATACACACGTTCTTCCGAAACCGCCCAAGGAGAATTTGACATTTATTACTATGGTTGTGAGAGCGCTCTATATAAAGGACCAGGTAAAAGCCCACAGTTTATTTTTTCCAAATTTTTACTGCCATTGTGTTTTCAAACTGTCATTGCAGAAGTTTTCAGAGAATATTTAGAGCATTCATCAGAAGAAAAATAATGGGAAAGAGAAGTAAAGATACTACAGAGGCCGCAGAGCCTAAGAAGTCAAGGAAAAGGGAAGGAGGATCTAAATCCAAGAAGGCCCGAAGGAATGAAAATATCGATTTAGACCCATATGCCGACACAATGGTAGAAATTGGCGACTATGTAATTACCCACAAGGGCATGGAGAAATTACGGCAGGATGTGGAGGTTGCAGTAAATTAGGGGGTGACGTTAGAAAGCTTGTTGACAATGTCGTATTATTCACAATTATTTTGGTACCTGTGTTTGCCTGTACATCTTTTTTCGGAGCTTGTTTAGCTTATTGCTTAGTTTTACGATCCATTTACAATGATGATGAGAAATGCGAAGAGAGAAATGATTTTTACCATTACCCTAGAGGAATTGTAGGAAGTGTTCGCTTGTGGTTTGAAGCCTCCTTCTTTTGTGATTTCTAAGAAGTTGCATACCAATGACCAAGAGGATATATATGTCTCCACAATAACCATGCACCAATTCATGGAGAGAGCTAATTAAGGAGCCACCAATGGGGCAGCTTTTGAATTTGCTAAAGCTTCTCATAAAATTCAAGAACCTAGATATTTACTCAATTTTGGCATGGGTTGCGAGTTTACCTACCGATTCTACTATTCATAAATGGCAAGCGATCCTAGCGTAGTGCATTTTTTGAACTGAATTTTACTCTCTGCCAACTATGAGGTAAAGCACCAATCCGATTTTCTTCAATTGGGCCAATTTTATTTCTCGAAGATTGAATTTTTAGTTGGAAAAGTTGTAGGCCAGGGAAGAGACATCATTCAGACATACCTCTTTTCTTGTATGGTATTTCTTTTTCCATTTACAACAACACTTCCCTTTTATCACAGTAAAACAAATGGATGAGAGGGATGAACTTCTCCTAGTGTATATGTGGACTTCCGCTTTGTCAAATAGGGAGTCATTTTACAGTTTTAACAGTTTATTTTTTGGACTTGCCATAGAATTACTTTGTAGTACATGTGAAAGGGTGCCACGAGAATTGAGAGAATTAGTAGTTACCAGAGAGAAAGGAGATATTTTTTTTCTTACTCAGGGCGTGGTCGTGAGAATTTTTGGCTTTACAAGTAAGCCATTTTTGTTGCCATATTTTGCCACCGAACACGTTTTTGCTATGGAGGTGGTGCGCCAGTCAGATTATGTAAATGATGTATATGGAGTAGGGCGCGGCAAGAAAACAACTTGTAACATGTCATTTAAGTTCGACAGTATAGAAGTGAGCTAGGTTGGACAAAATTGGTTGCTCACAATGATGCTGTAGGATTTGGGGTTGATAGAACTGCCACAGTGTTGGAGGTATGACCCATTGGGTAAATTTCTAGAAATAATAAAAGCCAAGTCGTTTCATTGTTGTCCACGACCCGACATTGAGAAAAGGTAAAATAATTTTGATGGGCCTGATATGGATTGGCACATTGAAGACATGACGATGCTTCCCCCTTGGCATGACTGCTACGAATAGGAGGTTGAATATAATCCGATAAGGTATAAAAATCAGATTCCTCCACCCGATTATATTTAGCCAGGTAAAAGAAAGTGAGCCCGAATGGACTGAAGAGAAAATTACGAACTGGTGGATAATGCGGGTTCACCGAGGAAAGACCACGACTCCCTATGGGTTGAAGTTGGACAATGCATTTTTGGACACCTATGATGAGTTTGTTGATTCCTATCAACCTGTTGCTTTCACTAAGATTTTTCCCCGAAGCTTCCAACATTTTGATAGTGGTGAAAGCGGGGACAAAGGTGAATGCCCATCAGTTGAAGAAGATATCCCGGAAGAGGAAGAACAACAATATGTGTTTAGACAAAGGTCATAGTGAACAAAGCAGAAAATTGAGGAGGTACCTGCATTGGAGAAGTAGAATGTTCGAAACATGCCCCCATTTCCTCAAAGCGGCAAAAAGACCAAGGACTAGCACCATTTCCTCCTCTATTGCTGAGGTTTTAGTTGCTACAGTTCCCATAATTTTGGTCATTTTGGCAATGGTTATCAATACCCTGTAGGTGACTGAGGCTTCGATGATGGTTGCGCAGATGTTTCCAATGATCCAAGAACAAGAGGAGGACCAACAATCGGAGAGTTCTCAGGTGGAGGTCATGGATGTTGTAGAGGATGTAAATGTTGAGGAGAGAGTGGAAGAGCAATAGGAAAATGTTATTTCACAACCGCTCCCATCACCGCATCACATGGAACCCATGCTTGAAGGTACGTCTCCCTTTCCTCATTTTTTTTGGAGCATGCAGTGACTTCTGATTCACTCCCATCAGTTTTTGTGTCCATCTCTCCACCCTTTGGTATGCCCTCTGTATCCATTTTTCTTCCTTCTTCTTCCCTTCCCAAAGTCACTACTCCTTCTTCTCTTCCCCTTTCTTTGACCTCCCTTTCTTTCAGTTCATATGCATCAAGGCCGAACCCATTCTCACGCCCTTCCCCTTCCATTTCCGCCACCACTTCCACTAAGGCCGTAAGTACGCAGGCTCCTCCCAGAGTGAGCGTAACTACTGCCGAACCCGGTTCCTCTATCCATTCCATTGTTTTAGTCCCTCCACTTCTAACTGTCACATCTGCTTCCTTTGAGCCTGATCACTCAGAAGTTTTGATACCATTCACACCATTTTTGGAGTTGCAAGCACTGCCCGAGGTTCAGGTGGCACCAAAATAGCCCGACGTGGAGAAAATCAATCGGGCGCTCCTGAGTTCATCATAGTGGCTAAAAAGCAAGAGGTGAAAAGAAGCTATGGCTCCAGCTCAACCGCTCAAGAAGGTTACCTTTGACCCCGTCGCCATGGAAGCTCACACGACTAAAATCACTCCCTTGGTCCAGAAGCCACAAGGAGAAATGCTTGTCGAGTGATTATGTCTATGAGACTATTACGGAGGACCTCACCAAGATCGATCCCACGAAGAAAATGGGTAACATTCAGGTTGATATGAGTTCGGTATACTTGCATGGTGAGTATTACAAGAAAAAATATTTTGAGCATGAAGATAAAATCATCGAACTCAAAACTGCCTTGGCCAAAAGCAGAGTGCAAGAGGAGAAGATAGCCATAGAAAATGAACACTTGCATCGATAGGTAGGAGTGCATTTGAAGGAAAGAGACATAGCTAGGATAGAGATGCACTCGCTCCAAATGCAGTTGGAAGCCATCAAGAATCAGCTGGTGGAAAAGGCTGCATAGGCTACAGGTTTTTCTCCAAAAAGCATTAAGGAGGCACGCCTTCGCTCAGCTCAAACTTACGAAAAACTAGCCGAACAAGTAGTTCAAGTGTTGCATTATTTATGGGTGGCTAGCATACAGATCCAGCTGGGATAATAATTAATTGATAGCACAGAGGAAAGGCTGGAGCCATATATGGATATGGTAGTAAAAATTCAAGCTCTAGCTAACTCCAGCATCCACATTCATCCCTTGAGCAAGATGGATCATGCCTGGTCCACTGCCAAAGTCACATTGCACAGTTATTTTTAGAGAATGGACCTAGTGAGAGAAGGCCAAAAAATCCTTAATACCATCGAGTGAGAGCATACTATTTCCATGATGCATTTTGACACTCTTGCTGGTTTGGGATTCTTGGACTTCACTAATGAATGGGGTGAACCTCTACCAAAAGAATAGTTGGGAGCAGCTTGGAGGAAGTTCATAGAGGATACCTCGAAGATCGACGCATGGGAGGAGCCCATCACAGAAGCACAGGTATTGCCTCTTATGCAAAAATATACCCTCCTTGGAGCTTTCACTGTTTGAGCTTGCTCAACGAGTGAAGCACCTCAGTCTGGAAGATGTCTAGAATCTCCGATTCATTTATGAGTCATTGAGTACTCCCTGCTTATTCACCACTCAAGCTTGGGAGGAGGCAGTCACAGTTTATGAGGTTACCTCTAAGAGCCTCAAAAATTAGTAGGAGAGAGCAGCAATGGAGCACACCACGATGGAAAAAGCAGTAGAAGAAGTCGAGCGGGCTACAGTACTCAAGGTTGCAGTCGAAGCTGGAGCCACAAAAAAGGTAGAAGAGGAGGAGGCGCATAGAAAGGCATCCACATCGAAAGTGCCAGCCAAGATAGCCAGTAAAAAGATCCCATAGCAACCCAATGGATAAAGGCCTAGGATCGCTTGCATCCATGCGAGCTGGATACCCCGTGAGCCACCAAAAATATTGGTAGTTTTGCACTTTGCCACATTGGGATTTTGATCTTATTTTACAGGAGCATTTTGATTGTAATACGAAAAAATATGTTAATCCGAGAATATAATATTTTGGCCAAATTTATATATTGCAGTTATTTTATTTTTCTGTCCTTGTTTGTATATACTCTCTTTTGGATTGGAAGTAATGAATATTTTAAGGTTGCCTTGTCAATAAATTCGTTGAGAAGTGGTGCCAAAGGACTAAGTACGGAGACAAAAATTCTACTGCAAAATGAAGACATGTTCGCCCCAAAGTTGGGGCGAAGGCTTCATTCACCCCACTTTGGGGCGAACATATTTTAAAATTAAAAACATGCCCCTGCCCATCACAAGGAAATTGGTTCGACGAAAGGAATGCATTCACCCCAAAGTTGGGGCGAAATCTTCGTTCACCCCACTTTGGGGCGAATGTCATTGGAAGCGCGATGTGGAAAAATTCAATGGCATGCGCACGACGTGGAAAAAGTCAATGGCACGTGCGCAACATGGATAAGTCAACATCACGTTCACCCTGGTTGAGGGGTGAACGCTCCATTCGACCTCTCCTAGGGGTGAACACATAGTCAAAAACAAAGTTGAGCGAATGTAGTTTGGAAAAAAAAGTTGAGCAAAATGCGCTAAGGGTGAAGCGACATTGAAAAGTCAACATCGCGTTCACTCCAATAGGAAGGTGACTTGTCTTTGTCACCCCTTTTGGGGCGAACATGATTTCAAAAGGAAGACGATGCATATGTTTAAAGGTTTTTCATCTGGGATAAGAGGAATGATTTTCACCATGGGCAAGGAAGGGATATAATTCATTGAGGGCGTATTCTTCTCTAATGCACGAGTTTTCTAAAGGCGCCCAGAGTAGGTTGACGAAAAGCATTAAATAATGGAGGTGAGGAGTAACTCAAAGTGTAGATCTCGAGCAAGGAAGATAGTCGTATTAAAAATACAAGGAGATTTTGATGATTTCCAAAGCAGGAGCGTGTTTTCAAGATGGTGAGCATCTCCAGTCAAATAGCCAAGCCTTATAATTTTCTGTGCACCGAATCCAAAAATACATATTTCACGAAGGAATTTCCTTAGAAGCTGGATCACTATTTTGAGGGGATGTATTTTCCATGTTTCCAAGGAGGAATTTCCTCACTATGGTTCCTGATCTGTGATCATTTTGTCCTCATGTGCATTTAATGAAAGAGGTGAAATCCTCTATAAATACTACTCAATATTCATTGTAAAGGGAGGTTGGACATTCTACGAGAAAACTTTGAAAGTTCTCTGCATCAATAGAAGAGACTTGGCTTCTAAAATTTGCAAGCATTCTTGTGTGTGTTATTTCCTTCTATTTTTAAGCATTTTTGTTTATGCTCATGTTCCTATTGTTAAGTTTAAAATTTTGTTTCTGGATTTAAAACATTGTTGGTGAATGAGTGAATTTTGGAATGCAATCTGGAGGTTATCTCTGCAAAGGTGTGAGTGAAATTTTATTGCCTTCCTTCTGTTACATGTTGTTATAAAACTTGGTGGAATTCTTGCTGTTAGTCCACCCCAAATCCTACACTCCGGCTTGTGGCCATATTTCCCTTTCTTTCTGTCATTTCTAATTTCTTTCCCGTAACTCTAGTCTTAAACTAGTGTAGGAGTTAGTAAGGGAGCCAACCCTCTCTGGAGATTGACACGGAGGACATTCCTTTCCTTCGGTATTTCAATGTTGGCCATGTCTAGGGTGCACAAATGTAGTTTTGTTAATTAGGTAGATATTTGACCAACACGACCATAACTAGGAGTCACATGGACCTAATGGATCAGTTAAGATAGAAGCAATCTTGGAATGAGTATTACCAATAAATTCGAGCTATAATGAATAAATATCCTGAAAATAATAGGGAATTTGGCATGATAGATGATATTTTATGCTACAAAGGTAGAGTTATCATACCAAAAATAGACGATCTAAGGAGGCTAGTAATGCAAGAAGCCCATAGATCCCCTTATTATACTTACCCTAGAGGGGCTAAAATGAGAGAAAATATGAAAATAGCTTTCTTCTAGGTATGAATGAATAAGGAAATCACTGATTTTGTTGCTCGGTACCTTGAATGTCAAAAATTTAAGGTGAAACGTAAGCATCATACAAGAAAATTGTATTTGCATGATATACCTATGTAAAAATGGTAGCTTATATCTATGGATTTTACCCAAAAATCAGTACCAACATGATGCAATCCTAGTTGTAGTCGATAGATTGATAAAATTTGCACACTCCATACCCAAGAACATCAAGGATGATGCTTAGGTGGTGGCTAAAAGATTTGCTAAAGATATATTCTATTTACATAGATTTCCTGAGGTGATCATTTCAGATAGAGATTCCAAGTTCATTTTTGAATTTTGGAAGTCTCTACATCATGTAGTGGGCACGAAACTAAATATGAGCTCAATATACCACCCTAAAATAGATGGTCAAATGGAATGGGTAAACCAAGTACTAGAGGACATGCTTTGCATGTACTGCATGGATCACAAGTCTCATTGGGAAAACTATCTACATCTGGTAGAGTTCATCTACAATAATGGACATCACTCCTCTCTAGGAATGGCTCCTTTCAATGTCTTATATAGGCGAAAGTGTAGGATGCCATTATATTGGGACAACCTAGAAGACCGATTTGTGATTGGGCCAGAAAAGGTTAGGAAAATGGAGAATCAAGTAAAGAAAATTAGGCTGACTTAAAGAAGCTATTGATAGGCATAAAAGTTATGTTGATCTAAAAATAACTCCAAGAGAGTACTTAGTTGGAGACAAGGTGTTTTTAAAGGTTAAATCGATGAAGAGTGCTATTAAATCCATAAAGTTGGATCCTCGATTTGTGGGACCTTTCAAAATCATTGAAAAGAGCAATCTGATTGCATACCAACTTGCCTTACCACCTAACCTGTCAAAGATCCATGATACCTTCCACATATCCTTGCTTAGGAAATATGTTGTTGACCCTGAGCATATGTGGGATGTTTCTAATTTGTAGATGGCAAATCCGGAGGCTATTGAAGCAATTTTGGTAAAGATTCTTGAGTTTCGTTCTAAATCTATGCGAAAATGAACTCTTGAGCAATGTAAGGTCCAGTGGGACTAGTTTTATGAAAGAAATGCAACTTGGAAAAAGTGGATGAGATGCAAAAATATTTTTCCTTTTTTTTTGAAAATATATAATGTAATAAATTTTAATTTTTGTGAAAATTGGAAACACCCAGGACAATGTTTAGTCCAAGGGGGGTAGGATGTCATGACCCTCTTTGGCGGACTTTTTGGCACAAAGAAAAAATGTATTAATCTATGTTATTTTATTACCTAACTTGAGCAATTGAACCAACTATGCAATACTTAATTGTTTTGAAAGAGCATGGTACTGCTGACATATTGCCAAGATGTGCAGGATCAAGTACACTCATAGGTGGAAGAAGCAGAATCATCCACTAGGAGCGGGGTACTTGAGGATTAGGAAAATTATGATTAAGGCAACTCGGGGGTAACATTGATGGATACCTTCATATAGGTATGCATTCGGTTAGAGATAATCGTCAAAAGCTAGTCACTTTAAGCCCATATTGATAGCCTAGTAGCTATTGTAAATTCTCAAGGCTGAGATAAGTGACTAGGTTGATGGAAAGATTCCCTCTTTGTCTGTTGCATATATCTGATTGTATTTTACTTCATCACTATCTGCATTAATAAATATAGAAATGGAATAGCATGATGTTAATATTTGAAAGAAAAAAAAAAAAAACCTTGTTCTATATATATAAGTATTTATAGTAAGTGATTATTTTAAAATGATAAATGAATTTATTTTATAAATAATAATTATTTCATTTTTAAATGATAAATGAATTTCATTTGTAAATAGCAATTGTTTTATTTTAAAATGATAATTGAATTTAATTTATAAATAATAATTGTTTTATTTTAAAATGATAAATGAATTTCATTTATAAATAATAATTGTTTCATTTTAAAATGACAAATGAATTTCATTTGTAAATAATAATTGTTTTATTTTAAAATGATAAATGAATTTCATTTATAAATAATAATTGTTTTATTTTAAAATGATAAATGAATTTCATTTATAATTAATAATTGTGTTATCTTAAATGATAAAGGATAATAGAGCTTCATTTATAAATGATAATTTATATTGTTTTGCTTAAAGATCGATTTTCATTCTAAAAACAATGGGTATTTTATAATGAAATGGAAATTCCTTATAAAAAGAGGGCAACAAAAGACCTTGTGTAAATAAAATTCTTTAAGCACTACGAACTCTTATTAATGGAAAGAGAGAGCTTATCTAATGTGGAAGAGATTTTATTTTTACAAGTCAAACGAATTGCTAAACCTTTAGATTTAAATAACATATTAAAATGACTATCATACTCTAGCCTTTAAGAGGAAAATGTTGTGTCATGTGTTCGAGTGAACGAAGATCTCTGCCGACCTTGGAGAAATATTTCCATTAACTACGAGTCTTAAAATAAGGATATTTTAATAGAAAATATAGGCTACTACCATAAGGTAGTGGATGGAGAAGTAATGACATGGCGGTGGATGTAAGAGAAAGGGGAACTCGACCCCTTAAGGAGGAAGAGGGAAGCGTTGTCAAGGGTTATCATATCGCACCTACAAAAGGAGAAATTGCTACATTAGAAACTAGAAGAGAAACTAGCAACCTCGAAAGTCGGCCAGTGACGCAGAAGCAATCCTCCCATAGCGTTTGAAAGATATCTGGTTGGTAGCAAGTTTTATGTACCTTTTGTGTTATGTTTTTAAATGATTATGTTGCCTGCAATTCTATGGTCAGGTGGCATATGTCCTTGTTGGGAAGCATTGCTTAACTTGGGTATGTGTTGTTATACTTTCCCTTTGATGAGTATCTATTCATATGATGGATGTTGTGCCTTAGAAAACTATGTAGGAGTCGAGAAAACCTTTGAGTTGTGCACCGATGTGCACTGGGTTGTGAGCCATTTATTATGATGTTGTGGGATTGGTCACTGTTGTGTTCGTTGATTGCGACAGGGTTTTATCAAGTTGTTGTTTACCTCCATTTCTTTAGAGGATGCCTCTTACAAATCTTTGTCGACCTCACTCTACCCTGAACCACATGAACCCTTGTTTTAGGTTTCACCTAACCAATTGCGTTGAGCAACTCCTCTTCCCTAGAAGCACCTAGAGTGGGCCAACTAAGGTTGGGTAGTCGTTGATGGTTTTGAGAACGTTGCGTAGGTAGCAATGTTTCGTTTCACAAACACCCTATCGATAGTGGTGTTCCTCTATCCCACAAGCATTGCATCGATGGTGGAATCTGTCGTGAGTTATCTCCTACCAGCCTAGTCACTATCTTCCTCTCTGGCATTCGTGCAATGCACGTACGTTGTTATGTGCACTGTGAAACTTATGTTGGGTCATGGTTTATGAAGAGTTGGATGTGCTTTATTTTATAAGAAATCTTTAGTTTTATTTTATAAATGAACTTTAGTTTATATTTTATAATTGGAACTTTAGTTTGTAATTTATAAACGAACTTAGTTTGTATTTTATAAAAGAAATTTAGTTGGGATTTATAAAAGAACTTTAGTTTGTTATTTATAAATGAACTTTATTTTGGATTTGATAAAGGAACTTTGGATTTATAAAAGAACTTTAGTTTGTATTTGATAAAAGAGCTTTAGTTTGGATTCTATAAAGGAACTTTAGTTGGGATTTATAAAAGAAATTTAGTTTGTAATTTATAAATGAATTTATAAATGAACTTTAGTTTAGATTTTATAAAGGAACTTTAGTTTGGATTTATAAAAGAACTTTAGTTTGTATTTTATAAAAGAGCTTTAGTTTGGATTCTATAAAGGAACTTTAGTTTATTATTTGTAAATGATTTATAAAATAACTTTAGTTTATGGTTTGTAAAAGAACTTTAGCTTGTGATTTATAAATGGAAAGAAATGATTTATTTAATTAATCAAGGTTTGAGACTTGGTTATGTTAAATAAAGGTAATGTGATTATTTTGTAGATTAAGGGTATGGGACCTTAATTTGTGAAATGATGAAAATGGTTGATTTATTTATAAATTAAAGTAGTAAGACTTTAATTTAGTAAATAAAGGAATGGTTATTTTATAGATTAAGGGTATGGAACCTTGATTTATGATTAAAATGGAAATGGTTATTTAGTGAATTAAAGTGGTTTAGCTTTGATTTATTAAAAGGAAGAACCTAGCTATTTTATAGATTAAAGTAAGGGAACTTTGGTTTATGAAATAAAAAGAAATAGTTTACTTTTAAATTGAAGGAGTGAAGCTTTAATTTAATAAGTAAATAGAAGAGATTTTTTATAGATTAAAGTAATGGGACTTTGGTTTACAAATGGAAGGAAATAATTTATTTTAAGTTGAAGTAGTGAAGCTTTAATTTAGTAAATAAATGAAATTATTGTTTTATAGATTAAAGGTATGGGACTTTGATTTATTGAACAAAGACAAGATTTGATTAAAGTAAAAACCATGATCTAAGTTGTGCATGTTGAATGACTCTCTAAAGGTATTTGAGAGGTGAAAATAAAAGTAATGATTCTTTTATGATATTAGCTATGCATTAGATGGTTAGAGACTTGATTAGATTTTTATAGTTGCAATTTGGTAAAGTAAGTGATAAATGCATTTAGAGGCATGCCCATATTGAACCATGAGTGCCTTGATCCCTAGCATGTCAAGAATAATATGGTAGTTCAAAAATTACTGTATAAGAGGTGGGGTTGTTATTACAATCCAAGGACACCAATCAAGAAAAACCAAAACAAAACAAAGACAGAGTCTTGTGCAATATAGGCAAATAGAGATACCACACTACCGCAAGCTCGAGGACAACTTTCATCGTAAACCTATTAAAAAATCTTTGCAAAATATAGAAGGAGGTGGTCTTATTTTTCTTTATCAACATGCAATTCTCCTTAAACTAGTTCGATTTTCTTCCAATGCGTTGGATTGTGAGATGTTCGGTCTTCTTCTCTTCTTCCATTGCGAGCCAACAACCTCCATCTTTCTCCTTCTCTTCTTCTTAAGGGATGAAGTCTACTATTGCTTAGGTCTTTAGACATATTTTCTCATTACTCCCACCTGCCCTCCTTCAATTCCATTCTATCTTCTTAGCAGACGAGTAGATATTATGAGTTTTAAAACATTCTTCTCTTATTTCTAAGTTCATCATAAATAAACTTCTTTGTCAAGTTGGCAAGAAACTTTTTTTTCCATGGTCCTTCCTTCTCTGGCTTCAAAGGAAAGACTTTTAATTCATTTAAAAATAAAAAGATCTTATCGTTTATAAAATTCTTTTATACTTATTTAAATAATAGTCTATATTTATTTAAATAGAGATATTATTATTTACTTTAATAATATTCTATTGTTATTGAAGTTAAGATCTTTTATTTATTTAAATAATATTCCACCATTATTTAAATAGAGTTATTATTATATATTTTAAATAAAATTCTATTGTTATTTAAAAATAGAGTTTCATTATCTATTTAAATAAAGTTCTTTTATTATTTAGAATAGATTCTCTTTTATATATATCCAAATATATATATATATATATATATATATATATATATATATATATTTATATATATATATGGTTCTTTTGTCATATTAGCAACATGTTATTTTCCATAAGTTTTACACAAGGATTCAACAAGTTAAAGGCAACTAGATGTATGCACATTTTCTAAAATCCAATGAGGCAATCAAGTGATGAAGTAAAATATAATCAATCATTGCATCAAACAAATGGGAGTTATTTCCATTAAGCCAATCACCCGTCTCAACCAAAGAATTTACGATAGTTATTAGGCTATCATTTGCAGCTCTAGGTGGTTGGCTAGTTGACGAATATCCCTTAAGCGATAATGCATGCCTATATAAGGGTAGTCATCCATGTTATCCCCAGTCATCATAATCATCATTTCCCCTACTTCAAGTACCCCGTTCCAGATGGATGATTCTATTTCTTCCACCTCACGAGAGTACCTGATCCTGCACATTGACAATCATGTCAGCAATACCATGTTATTCAAAGATGAATCAATCTAAATATTTCATAGCCATTCATTTGCATAAAGTTAAGAATCAAAGTACTATTGATCATCACACAACTATTCATTTGCACAAAACTAAGCATCAAAACATCATTAATCAATACATAGTTTTCATGCCATAAGGCCTACTAGGGAGGGTCATGATAGCTGCTCTATCTAAACCAAAAATGCTTATTTTTCCCTTAGGTGTTGCTCCTCTATCCAACTAAAAATTGATTCCCTTTTCCTCATACATTGCTCAGGATTTCAATTTAGAAATTATTCTCTTTCAATGTTTACATTTTGTTGTATCTACAGGTGTAGCTCGTTTGGCTTTGCTTGGCTTGTAGTCCAAAATTAGAACATTTTCACATTCTTTTAGGCACTACTTTTCTCTAGAGTTTTTAGATTGCCCTAGTTGATTTCAACTAGAAACACTTTGTTGTTTTGTTCTTTTAATCTCTCTAGCTTGGATACTTTAGCTCTTTGGAGGTGCTCCTAGTTATGCTTCTATCCATGTCTCAACAATGAAGTAATTATTTGATTCTTTCTGGACCACTTATCTTGTGCTTTTAGAAGCATTTAATCTCTTTTGGCATTTTATTATCTTATCTTCATGCATCCTTGAATCTTGTGCCTTTGATGGAACTTAATATCTATGTTCTCTTGAAATGTATCTTAGAGTCCCCTCTGCTTGAGGTAAGATATGGTTGGAGATTCTCCAACTTATATGGCTCCTTTGACCTCCATTTTCATATTTTTTTGTTAGTTTTATATGATTACAAATATCAAATATTATTAGGGTAATACAATACTCAAAATTTGGTGTATGTTTCCTTTTTTTAATAAGTAAACAATTTTTTTCAATGAGTTTACACAGGTTTTTATGAGGGGCCCTGGTCCCCTCATATTGGGTGGGGTTTGAACCTTAGACCTCTCAAAGAGATTCCAAAGCTCTTACCATTGCATAGCCTACATTTCCTTCATGTGGCTCCTAAAATTATTTTTCACACTGAAGACTTCCTCCGATGCTAGCTTCAAACCTGGAACTTATCACTCCATATTCCTTTAAATATTCACACCCAAAAAATAATGCTAGCTTTAGAGACTACTCAAAGTAGCTCTAATACCACTGTTGGATTTTTATCCAGATTATGTCATATCCCAATTCTTGAGTAGTCTCAAATATAAGAGCAATCAATATATTAAATGGCCAAAATCAATGAATATAACATTCATGAAAATAACAATAATATGAATAAAATGGCCAATATCATTCATGAAATAACATGAAAAAAACTTACAGTAGAATTGCTCAAAATATATATACAAGCTTCAATATTATCAATGCTTGAAAGTGTTACATTTCATGGAGCTTTGTCTCCATAAGATAACCTTAGAAAGGTTACTCTTTAATACTTGACTATTGCACTCCTCACATATCTGAGAGATGCAACCTTTCATTTTTCATGCATAAGATAAATCTCACATGTCCTTTGGCTTCATATATTACCACTTATATAAATGACTCCTGACTTTCTATTTTCTTGCACACTTCACTCTATGACACTTGCACACTCCTAAACTATAGACTCAAAGACTATTCTAATATTTACATTGTACCATAGGTACATTTACATTTCTACCTAATAATGTAATATTCTCTAAAAGGATTTAGATATTTTATGTCCATATTTTCCGGATTTGGATAGTTTATATCCATTTTTATTGGGTTTGGACAGTTTATGTCAATATTGTTGATGTTAATACCCCCAATTTTAGGGCTTATTTAGATAGTAGCTTTTAATAGAAATATTGCCATCAATTATATTGATGTTGTAGGATTTGTGTCATCTGACTTATTTATAAACAAACTTTCAAGATGTCATATTGATTATTAAAGAAGTGGTTTTATCTTTGCCTGTACTTCCATAAGTTTATAAGATATAAATGTTTTAATTTTTCATTTCTTCAAGCCTTTATTAGGGCTTGTAAGAAAATAATTTATAATCCACTCACCACCTGACAAACACTAATAAGAGACCTAAAATTAGGAATTTAGAATTTGATCTTGGATTTATAGGAATGTAAAAGTCATCCATTCCTTGAGACTTAGGGATTGACATCATTTGGAAAACAAGGACTAACAATATTGATTAGTCCTTTTAGATAATTAGAAACATGTCAATTTATTATTTTTGAGAACTATGGACTGATCTTGATCGATGATAGGTGTATATGCCTCATATGTTGATCAATGGTCAAAACCAATCCTAGTTCTCTTTAATGTTTTATGCATATATGAACTAATTCATAGAGAAAATAGCTAATGCAAGTATGCAAACATGAGAATAAATATGCATTTCATTTATTTGCTACTATCATTCAAGACCTAAGGTCTACAATTGTATGAATAGTTTGGATTATTTATTGCATTTTTATTGTTTTCTATTTGATTCCCTCTCATGGCAGCTCTTTTTGTGAGTATATTAAGGTTGTGTTAATTTTAGCAAATAAATTATTACCACAAAAGGGTGTCTAAGGATATTGGGATAGAATTAGGGTTATTAAAATCATGATTTTGTTCACCCACAACAACCTAATAAACAACACCATATATGTGTTAATCTTTGTTAAAGGTATTGCAGGGGACAAAGCCAATGAAGTAAATTGATGTGTGATGCTCAATCATGCTTAAATACAAATAAGAAGCTTGTGCTAAAAAATGATTTATAGAAGATGTTAAATATGTATACAATCCTAAGGATGGGGATTTACTAGCATTAGAGACCTAGTGTGAATATAAATTTATAATGCAAAGGAATGCTATCCTAACTAGTGGTTATCATCACCTCATTATTAAATCCCTTGATTTCTACATGCACACATAGTCAATGCATAAATATAGGCATGTAGTCATGACATTAATAATTATGTAAATATAGCATAAAATCAATGGCTCAATGCTTCTAAGTGATAGAGGAGAACATAAATTATTTCTCGTAAAATGTTTTCAAAGCTACAAAAACTATCTAAGCAAAAAATAATTATCATTCTCCAGCCCTCAAAATATATAAAATTAGGTCTTTTTGGGGAAGAAAAATGATGAGAAGGTTAGTCTATGATAATATTATTTCATCAAGCAAAGAATAACCCTCAACATCCCCTCCTCGAAAATCTATGTTGTGCAATACGAGTAAATTCCACTAGCACATGATCCCTAGTATAATGTAAAAAGGTAATCGTTGCATCCCAATGAAGTAAGACAAATAATGCATAAGAAGCAAGCCAAACTCCTAAGGGTAGGTATCTACTTAGCATCAATGACCTAGTGTAAGTATAATGCATATGAGCTAACCTAACTAGTTATCATCATTGCTTCATTGCGGAATCCTTTGATTCTAAATGCTCAAGTAGTCATGTAATATGCAATTATGACAAAAAAATTGAGATGATATATGAATATCTCAAGGCTTTTGTGGGAGGGAATATGAGAATTATTCCCTGTAAATATTTTTAAATAAAAAGTATTTGATCAAAGGATAATTATCATTTTTTGACCCACAAAAGGCGTAATTCATGGTAGGAATACTATGCAACATACAATTTGTGCAAAAATAAAGCAATAAATGCATCATCTATGTAAGATTGTTGATGATTAGAAATATTTAAAACAAATTTGTTTGATGCTTATGATTTGAAAAATTATATGTAGGGCTATCAATGATTACGCTTCATGATGATGCCCGAATTTTATAAAAGGAGGTTGTATGATAATTTTGATAAAGGCTTATACCAGGGTAGGATATCTGATCTAATTATCCAATATCATTAGGTGCTTTGAACACTTGTCAGGTATTGGGTAATCCTATCTCATTCATCTATTTTAGGTATAATGATAAATTCAATAATTGATAAAGTTGTGTTTGTTATTTTTAAATTTGTGATAGACCCTTATATCAAGGAAGAAGGTTTGATAGAATAATTCCTCACTTGTTGGGTGTATAGGGATGCTAACACTTGCCAAGCATCAAATGATTCTATCCCACCTTTTATTTGGGTATAAGAATGAATCACAAATTGATGAATATGATGTTTGAAATTTTATGCTTAATGAAAAGATTAAAATATTGATGAAATTGAAATTTTTGATAGATCCTTACATGAAGAAAAAATATTTGATAGAATTATCCCATGTTGTTGGATGCTTTCTAATATTTTCAAGCACTTGCTAGTCATCAAATAATTCTATCACCTACTTTTCCTAGGTGTAAAGATGAATCAGAAGATGTTATGATAAAAGATACTATGTGAGAGAGAGGAAGATTTTTTTTTAGGGTGAAACTTGCTAGCTCAGACTACCCTTTTATATGCCACCCTTAAGTTGACATTGTAGTATCAACGTCATCATTGAGTGCTAACAAGTTAGAGGAAAAATATGATGAAAATGAGATAAAGAAGATGTTGAAGAAGTGATGAGATGTTCATCCAGAAAGAGTCATTAGAGAGATTCACTACCTTAGGTACCTAACTAAGATGCAAATCTATAATGTAATCTATCCTAACTAGGATCATCATGGGTCATGGTGAATCATCTTGACTCCATATGCAAATATGAACACAAGCAAGTGAAATTGGCATTTGGTTATGCAATAAGCAAACACATGATCAAGCAAACAATGCATGCAAATCCTCTAGATATTTTGGAATCTAGAAGGAGAAGCTAAGGCATTGAAATATAGTCATGTCATGACTGGCGATTACTTTTATGCCATCAAGACCTCAACTTCCTTTCTAGAGTTTAAAATATCAAGAGGATGAAAAGAATATTTGGGGAGTCATCGAGGAGGTCCACTAGCTTAGTGACCTACTACAAATGCAATGCAAGTGACACTATTTTCTATCTAGGATCATCATCACTTCATTATGGGATTCCCCCTCATGACTTTATGGGATGAATAGGTAGACACAAGCAAACATGCAATCAGGCACATGAAAGCAAGCAAAAATGTTTTATAGGTAATCATGCATACAATCAACCATGCAATCAAGCACATGAGCAGGCAAACATGTAGATTCAAGCATAGTATATTTTTAAGTGCATTATATTGATAGGTTCTTTGTGTTCCTTACCATCTAATGTGGCCAAGAAATATGCTCCTAACCCATACTTAGTTGTTATTATGAAGGGACCTAACCAATTGGGTTCAAATTTGCCCTTAAGGTCCTCTTTTGCATTAGTTTTTTTTAGTTTTCCTTAAGAACTAAGTCTCCTACTTCGAAGGAACAAGGTCGTACCCTCTTCCCATAGGCTTTCTTAAGTCTTTGATGATAAACTCGTAAGTGCTCTAAGGCATGGGTCCACTTTTTGTCAAGAAACTCTAGTTGACTAAGGCATGCATGGCGATACTCATCACCAATAGACGCATCCTTTAGAAGGATTCTAAGGGATGGGACTTCTAATTTGAAGGGAAAGATAGCCTTAGTCCCATAGACCAAGGCATAGGGTGTAGCTCTAGTTGGAGTTCTTACACTAGTGTGATATGCCCATAAGGCAAGATATAGTTGTAAATGCCAATCCCTATTGGTTTTGCTATATTCTTGTTTGATGCTTTGGCCTAACCATTACCCTATGGGTAATATGGTGTCGACCACTTATGTTGAATTTTGAATTTAGCATAGAGCTTGGCAACATCCTTATTTTTAAAAGGAGTGTCATTATCTGATATAAGCATGTTAGGAATGCCATACCATGATAGGATTTGGTTTAGGATAAATTTAGAAACCTGAACATCGGTACAAGAGGATAAGGGTATAGCCTCTACCCACTTTGTGAAGTATTTTATTGTAGTAATGATGAACTTATATCCATCATATGATGTTATTTTCCCAATGATATCCATCCCCCAAGTAGAGAAGGGCCAAGGAGATGTGATGGATTGAAGCTCTTGAGAAGGTGCATGGATTAGGTTATCATGCTTTTGGCATTTGTCACACTTGTGCACGTGATTATGGGTGTCTCTTTCCATAGTCGTCCAATAATACCCCATGTAGATGAGCTTTTTAGTGATGGCACTTCCATTGAAGTGTCCACCACATGCCCCTTCATGGGCATCTTGAACTATTATTTTGGCTTCATCTAAATTTAGGCATCTTAAAAGAATACCATCAAATGTTTACCTATATAAGATATCTCCGATTATCACATATTGACAAGCACATTGCCTAAGGTTCTTTTACTCATTGTGATTTAGTCCTTTAGGCAAAACACCACTTTTAAGGAAATCATATATTTCCTTGTACCAAGAATCAAGGATAGGTGCTTGTTCAATGGTAAAGATAGCTAATGGTTCTTGACTAGATTGTAAGGTTGTAGGTTGTCTTATCTGATGGATGATAATTGTTGCTTGTTCATCTTCCAACTCTAGAGGCATGAGATGTAGCTACAACCATTGCATCTACTTGTTAGTTGCTAGAGCATGGAATAGTATCAATGGTTACCTTCTCAAAAGAAGCCATCAATTTATCCATAATGTCTTTATATAGTTTGAGTTTATCATCTTTAGTTTGATAAACTCCATTAATTTGATTAATTATTAACTGTGAATCTCCAAATATGGAGAGCAAGGAAACTTTTAAATCTAGGGCTACTCAAAGCCCAAGGATGAGCACTTCATATTCAACTATGTTATTAGTACACAAGAATTGAAGCTTGAAAGACAAGGGAATTATAATCTATTATGGTGATACTAGGATGATTCTTGCTCCTGCTCCTTTAATACATCTTACATCATCAAAGAAGAGAGTCTAGGAATCTTGTTGTGATGCTTCAAGAGTGCACACTATCTCATCAAGATACTCAATTTCTAGGGGATGACTAGCTAGCAAAGGGGTTGTTGCTAGCTGATCAACTATCACTTGTCCCTTAATCAACTTTTGACTAATGAATTCAAGATCAAATTCATTAAGGGCCATAACCCATTTAGCTATCCTACCTAAAAGGTAGGGTTTAGACATAAGGTATCTCAATAGATCAACCTTAGCTATAACATATGTTTTATGGCTCAACATGTAATGTCTCAACTTTTGAGAAGCAAAGACCACTACTAGGCACATATTTTCCAAAGGGGTATATCTAGTTTCATAATTGATAAGGGTCCTACTAATATAGTAGACAACCCTTTCTCTATGTTGTTCATCATATTGTTCCAACATAGCACCTAAGGTATGAAATATTGCTATAATGTATAACAATAATGGCTTGAGGGGATTTGGTGGAATGAGAATTAGTGGAGATAGTAGGTATGTTTTTAAAGCATCAAATGCTTTTTGACATTCCTCATCCCAATTAAACTTGATCCCTTTTCTTAATAGTCTTAAAAAGGGTTGATATTTATCTACTAATTGGGATATGAATATCTAAATTGCTTGGAGTTTACCTTGTAGACTTCTAAGCTCTATTAGGTTTTGAGGTGGTGGCATGTCAGTTATTGTCGATATTTTATTGAGATCTACCTCAATGCCATGTCTAGACACTATAAATCCTAATAATTTATTATATGTTACCCCAAATATATATTTGGAGGGTTTAAGATGAACCTTATATTCTCTAAGTCATTCAAAAATTTACCTTAAATATTTGACATGATCTTCTCTTTTCATTGATCATCCAAGAAGATCATCAACATAGTCTTCCATGATATTATGCATCATATCATGAAAGATATATGTCATGGCATGTTGATAAGTTGTACTAATATTCTTCAATCTAAAGGGTATAACTTTATAGTAGAAGGTACCCCAAGGAGTAGTGAATATTGTTTTGGCTTGATCTTCTGGTGCTATGTAAATTTGGTTATAACTAGAAAATCCATCCATCAAGGATAGCATTTTATAACTAATAGTAAAGTTTGACTATCATGTCTATATTTGATAAAGGAAAATCATCCTTAGGATAGGCTTTGTTGATGTCTCAAAATTCTATGCATACTCACATAATACCCTCTTTCTTGGTGATTGGAACTATGTTTGAGATCCAATCGGAATAGTCAATAGCTTTGATAAATTTAACCTCCAAAAGCTTTTGGAGTTCTTCTTTGACTAGTAGAGCAACCTTAGGGTGCATCTTTCTTAACTTTTGCTTCATTGGCTTAGCATCAGGCTTGACTACTAAGTGGTGAACGACTAGGGATGGATCTAGTCTAGGCATGTCTACATAGGACCATGCAAAGATATCACAAATTTGGTTAAGAGCTTTGTATACTCTTCTCTTTCTTCTAAAGTTAGAACCTTTCCTAACTTTATTATTCTTGGATTATCATCTGATCCTATGTTAATATCTATGGTCTCTTCTATTAAGATATTTGATTCATCTTCATATTATGGAGGGGTAGGTAAGACCCCTAGACTTTGAAGCTCATTGACATCTAAAGTCCATTGTTCAATGTTGGATGATTGTGAGGGATGTGTGACTAAAGAAAGAGGCCCTTCAATAGGGATATCTTCTTGATGAGGGACATCATTGCTATTATCCCTAAGAGGGCTATGGGGTAAAATTCTCACCTCACAATCATTTATGTGTAATGTTGATACAAGGTTTGCTATTGATTGAGATATCATATTGTTATCTTCTTGTGATGAAATTAATCTATGCTCATTATCAAGGCTATCATTGGAGCTTTACCTAATCTCCTTAATAGGCTCAATACTTATGGTGTTAATTTATGTGCACTACAAAAATAGATCAAAAAGGAGAAAAGGGAAGGTTCATTGTCCTCCTCTTCATCCCAGTCTAGACCTTCTATTAAGGTTACTTCTTTTTGAGGTTTAGATGAGAAAAGGCACACCTCTTCATCATCATTGCTCTCTGAAGAGGAGCAATATGTCCTTTCATTATGGTTGGGGAAATATCCCAACCCATAATGTTCAGGCCAAGTTTTGGATTCTAAAGGCTCCTTAATACCTTGTTCTTGAAGTCCTAAGCCCTTTCCCTTGTATCCAAAGTTACAAAGGATTTGCTTGGGGATAGGGTAAATATTAGAGAGATAACATGAGGTATATCTTCACTCTATTGGTCATGGATTAGTTCCATGTATTCTCTCCTCATTGGTTGTTCCTATAGAAATAAAGGTGCAAGTTCCTATTTGCATAATCATTCCTCATTTGGAAGGTAACCCTAAAGCATGAGGTGATGGAGGTAACCTGACCAAGTCTAAGGCTAATAGCTCATGGTATTGATTATTGAGGTTTATATTGTTAATATCCTCAACCTTTTCTTTACCTTTTGTCATGGCTTGACTATTGGTTCCTTCTCCTTGGTTGATGCTTATTTCCTTAGGTGGGATAAACCTTAAGGTATCATCTATGAAGGGATAAGAAGCATTCAATGAAGGGCATAATCAAGCTTTTGGGTTTTCTAATTGGATATTCTAGAAATAGGCAAATGGATCTCTATTAGCTACTATGTTATACAACTTACCCTGATATTCAAATTTGACACATTGATGGTAAGTTGAGGGGACAACCTACATCACATGGATCCAAGGTCATCCTAAAAGGATATTATAGTTCAAATCATAGGGCAACACATAAAAACATGTTTAAAATGTGAGGCCCTACTTTTATCGAAAGAACTATAGTTCTAATAGCTTCTTGTTCTTCATTGTCATAGGCCTTTATGATAATGTCTGACTTTTCTAAGTCTTCCTTATTGAGCCCTATTCTATGGATGAATCTAAGGCTACAAACATTGATTGATGAACCATTATCGATGAGAACCCTTTTAATGGATTGCTCATCAATATTACAAGTGATATACAAAGGTATCTCTCCAAGCATAGAGGTAGGTGGAATGTCATCCTTGAAGAAGGATATAGTTGCATGGTTCACACTTAGGGACCCTACCACATTAGCCATATCATCAGGGCTAATATTTTTAAGTATTATCTATTCACTTAGAAGCTTGAACATGTTTTCTCTATGGCTTGGAGAAGTTTGCAACAACTCGAGTATGGAGATTTTAGCTAGTGTGTCCTCTAATTGTTGTTGGAGGTTAAAAGCTCTTTTGTTTTTTTCTTGAGGTTTTAGAACCAAAGGTGGTTCTTTAGGAGTAACAACATGTCTATGTCACAAGACCAAAGGAGGTTCAAGAGGTGGTTTAGAGGTTTGACCCTTTTCTCTGGCTTGTTGTCTAGTCATGGTGCTAACATGAATCATCCCTACCATGTTCTAATCTAGAGGAGGGGCATTCCTATATTGAATGTGATTAGTAGCATTTTATCCATGTTTGGGTAAGGGGTCCTAAAATATCCCCAAATATTGGTTGGAAGATGTTGCTTGTTCAGGACCATTGACCACTAGATGACCTTCATCGATGAGGTCTTGTACCACATTTTTAAGAGTGATACATTTGTTTGTGTTATGACCATTAGTGTGATGAAAAGCACATTGTTGGTCAGCCTTGAACCAAGGAAGCTTTTCCCTATCAAGGTCATGTTGCCTTATAGGAGGTAGCTCTATCATCTTAGCATCTAATAATTGTGTCAGCATAGAATATAGAGATTGGTTTAACTTAGTAAATTTTTTGGGAGGCTTTTCTTGAGTCTTAGCTAGAATTAATTTATTTAATGTTATAACAGTACTAACATTACCTATTTTAGGATTGTTTTTGGGGCGAGAGTCAGTTACACCATCACCCACAACATGTTTATTTTTATATTATCCTTTAGTGTTAGAAGAAGATGGCTTCTCATCTTCTTTCTTAGTTTTTAGTTGCCCTCTACGTTGAAGGGCAACTTCCATTTTTTTCACGAGATCTACCGCATCATCAAAAGATATGACATGGGTCATCTCTAGGGGATATGAGATATGTTCTTGTAAATTGCATATAAATATACACAATAGATCTCTAGGTGGTAGAGCAAAAGGAATTTTCCTAACCAATGCTCACCATTGAGGTAAGAATTCATTGAGGGATTCATTTTTCCCTTGTTTTAGTTGATATAGGTCATCAACTATGCATTTTTCTATAATATAGGTGATAAAATATTGAATGAACATTTCATCCATATCAAAAAAATTCTTGACTGAGTGGTGGGGCAATTGGTAAAACCATTCTAAGGCCTCACCACCAAGGCTTGTAGGGAAGAGCTTCAATAACAACATCTCATCATATTTGATGTCATGGCATGCAACTCAAAAAATTCGAAGGTGCTCTATTGGGTCACCTTCTCCCTTATACATCCAAAAATTTGGTAACACAAAGCTTAAAGGATAAGGTCTATTTGTTAAGGTAGGATCTACAGGTTCATTACAATAATCTCTATAAGAATACTTTTTTGGTGTACCTCCTTGAATAGAGGCTAATTATTGTTTAAACTTAGAATTTTATTTTGCTAATTTCTCTAGCCTAGCATTTATATCCTAGAATCTAGGATAAGGAATTGATGGTGCTATAGACTGAGATTGAGGATTGACTAAAGGGTAATATTAAGCATTTGGATGGGATGATCCAAAAGGGATCATCATGTTATTAATTCTAGGATTATTTTGAATAGGAAAGTTAGTAGAGGGGATGTTAGCAAGAATAGGCATGCTAAAGAATGGATTGGAAGCAATCACATTTGAAGCATTAGGTATACTAGGAAAGATATCCATATTTTGGACTTGTGGATGACTTATATGTTGAGAGATAAGGGGGTTTAGCCTAAATGGCTCTATGTTGGGAGGTATAGATCCCAAATTTCTTGAGGAAGATGGGATATTTGATGACCTCCCTCCTATGGTTGTGGTGATGATTGAGTCTCATTGTTGAGAACTCATGGGATTAGATCTAGGTTGTTGCAAAAGTTCTAAGAGTAGTTCTTTTATAATAGAAGTGGGCATTTCCTCTACCCTTAAGATAAATTCCATGGTTTCTTTGTTTCCTTATAGGAAAGCAGCTAGATGATCCATAGATTTAAAACTACCTCTCCTTGTTCATTATGAATAGGAGAAAGAGTTTTAAAAGGAGGATTTTCTTCCTCTTCTTCCTCAAATATTGGATTTTCTATCATAGGTTGCTTCTCTAGAAGTTTAGATGAAGCACTCAGATTTTGTGCCATTTGTCATGCAATATTTTGAGTGATATAGGGAGGTTCAGACATGGTCAAAGAAGGAAAGGAGTTCAATTTATTAAGTTTTGTTTTGAGAGTTTTTATAGCAAATAAGAGAAGATGTTTGATATCCTTATGTCACCTTGGAAAAACAACCCTCCTTATGACTCCCATTAGCCCCCTATAATATACTAGCCAAGGGAGATAACCCCCAAGGTTCGTACATCGAGTTACTCAAGGGGTCATTAACCTTCCCCTAGTAGGACTAACAATTTGGTTATGTTCTTGTTATCTTGATTTAATGTGATTTATGCTAAACAAACAAGATTAGATGATCTTGATTAAAGTGAGATTTATTTTATCTTGATTAAGGATAAGGTCCTAAGTCAAAGGTTTTTGGATAAGGACCCATGTGATGTGTTCACATCGGGTTCACCAAATATGTGGGATGCCAAAAGGTGCATGGGGGTACTAGCCCTAAATGCATTCCCTCAAGGGTCATCCACACTCAAGTGAGAGAGCATTGCTGCTAACCCATCATTGGAACTATGCTTTTGTGTAATATTTTTATCTTTGGTGGGGAAATATTTGGGTTCACCAAGGGCTTATAGATTTTCCTAATCTAGTTTTGATGTGTTCAATTTAGCAAACACCTAGGTTATATTCTATCCTAGGAACTAATGCATAAGATGCTAATGCAATGCACTATGAGAATACAAGATGCAAAATACAAGATGCTATCCTATATGTGATTTTGCTTTCGATGATTGTTATATCTATGCTATGGAAATAAAACTATTATTTTCTTCTTTTAAGAGGCAAGGGTGCAAGAAAGATGCAAGAATACAACTTATCCTAATGCAAACTATATGTGATTCAAATTAAATGCCTAAGAAAGTGAAATAAGATACTTATGCTAAGGTTCTTTTGACTTTTTCCTTTATAAGTATTTTAAAAGACAAATTCAACAAAGTAAAAACAATAAGCAAACAGCCTATGCTACAAACTAAAAACTGAAAGATCAAGGTGTACTTACCTATTTTGGTGTTTGGAGTGAATATGTCATTTGTGTGCAAATACACCCCCTAACAAATATGTCACCTATAAATCCCATTCTTGGCAAATTCACCACAATATGCAAAAGAGAAAAAGAAAGATTATGATTTGGAGGTCTACCAAGTAGCAAGGAACATGCAACTTCCTAATTGGCATAGTCAAACCCCTTGCTTATACACAAAATTAAAGTTTAAAAACCTAGGAAATTGATGTTGATATGTTTATGGCAATTTTGCTACCTAGAAACCTTGTGGCTGGAAATTTTTTTACAATTTAGAGATCAAGCTATTTGAGGATAGGGACCAAGTTTTGAGCTTATCAACATTGTTAGAAGGACACAAAGGAGCAAAGATAGTTGAATTGGTAGGGAGATATAAAATATCTCAATTGGATAGTGAATACGCCACCTGTAACAATCCCAAGTGGCATATTCATTTCAAAGACTAAAAAGACAAAAGAGAAACAAAGTGATGAAATCAAAAAAATTGTGTCTATAGCGGATACGCTACCTATCTTAGGTATAGCTAGCAAATTTGCATAAGAAGATAGAAAAATTAAAAAATTGGCTTATTAATGTTGTAGATCCTTTTCCATTGGTATCCTAAGAACCTGAACGCAATTCCTTAGCCTGTAAATCTCCTTAGACACCTACAAAACCAAAAAAGAAAGGGGCTTGACAATGCAAAATGTTAGATGGATGCAAAAGAGGGGTAGATGCATACAAAATAATTAAGAGATAAAATGTTAATCTTTAAGTGATTATCAAAATCAAATAATAAAAGATGATATCATTGAAATATGATGAAAAACATGAGATGTCCCCTTGATTTGAAGATGTATTCATGGTAGCACTTTGTTACATGATAGCAATGTTCAAGTCCGGTAGATATTTAGTGCATAAAGCTTTTATCATCAAGTGCCACCCCAAGGGGCCAATTTATATAAATTGGTCCTTTTGAGGGTTTTTCAAAAGGGAGGGATGAGGTAGTGATGCAGGAGCATCCGGCTGCAGTCGAGCAATCGTGCATTTTCCAGCTTGGGGGAGGTTTGGCAAAGCAATTTTTCGGTTTGAGGAAGTTTTGTAAGGCAAAGGGGAGAGGGGTCGTGAAATCGCGACATGTCGCGATATCGCGACCCCAAAAGCTGCAGAGTGTCTTTGGCGGGTTTCGTCGCGATATCGCGACGTCGCGATATTGCGACATCGTGATATCGCGACCGTTTTGCAAGGCAGCGGAGAGGAGTGTAAGTTGTCGCGATATCGCGACCGTTTTGCAAGGCAGCGGAGAGGAGTGTAAGTTGTCACGATATTGCGACGTCGCGATATCGCAACCGTTTTGCAAGACAGCGGGGAGGAGTGTAAGTTATCGCGATATCGCGACGTCGCGATATCGCGACCGTTTTGCAAGGCAAAGCGGAGGAAGGAGTCCTGTCGTGATATCGCGACTGTCACGATATCGCGGCCAGTAAACAGCCGACACGTGGCAAGCGAAAGGCATGTCAAGGGATCATTAAAGTGAAGGCACAAAAAAGAAAGGAGGGGGAGAAGTATGAAGCAGTGAAGTTGGAGTTCGGTCGCGATATCGCGGCTAGTAAAGGGGCGACACGTGGCGGTCGTGAAGGGGACACGTGGCATGTGGCCTGGAGCAACAAGGTGTTAAGAAAAGTAAACAAGAACAAAGAAGAGGAACCGATGGTCGGGCAAGGCCAAATTGTGCCACGTGGCAAACACGTGTGTCAACAGCTGTGTTAAAACAAAGAGAAAGCACGGTCAGATGGCCGCGTAGAGGAAAAAGAAGGAGAACGCGAAATTGGAGAAGGGAGGAAATGGAATTATGAAGAAGACAAAGGTGGAGGGGTCGACCGCGACCAAGTAAGGTCAAGGCCGAAGAAAATAGCGGACGATCGACACGTGGCACAACATTGGTCAGCCACGGGAGTTAAAGAAGTTAGAGAACAAACGGACGGTCGAGAGCGGCCGAGTTTGACACATGGTTGCCACGTGTATCATGATGATTGGGAAAGGCGCGTGTACCAAGTATGTTGTGACAAAGAGAAGGGGTGGACAGTGTTGCACACGGTCGGCTACGTGTTTAAATTAAAAAAAAAAAAAAAGTGGAGAACACGTACTCGGGTTGTTGAGAACAGCCGCGAGCATTAAAGGGCAGGATGGAGGAAGCAACAGTGCGAGGGACGATCAGAGTGGCGAAGCAGAGAAGCCATTAATGCAAGCTCCGGGTAGATCGAGCAGATGGGCATTTATATCTAAAATTTAAAAGCCCGGAGAGGAGGGAAATTCAAGCGGGAATGTTGGTAGGTGGAGGCATTGATTGCCAAGAGGGAAGGGACCTCTATAAAAACCCATTATTTTGTTTTAAAGGGGACGGCGGACCGGAGAACAGAGGGGAGAAAGTAGAACAGAGAGGAGAGAACAGAGCCGAAGTCGAGACCGGCCATTGTAAGCCTGCGGGCATTTTGCTTTTGGTGAAATGTAATTATTTTCCCGAAGCTTAGGAGTGAAGAAGCGGAGAACCGAGCCGAGGGCCGATGATTGTAAGCCTGCGGGCTGTAATTTTTTTTTGCATGTATATTTTTAACTGTTTTTAATGAAAAGGCAGGGTTTGTGCAGAAGGGTGTTTTTCGGTGCCCCGTCAGTGGTATCAGAGCGGGAGTTCCTGAGTGCGTAAACAGACCACCGGCCGTGAGGCAGTTTGCGCCAGGACCTACGGGAGAGTTGAGAGAGAAGGAGAGTTGAGGATTCCCGAGCATGTTAGCAGACCGCCGGACGTGAGGCAGCTACACCGGGATCAGTTAAGTTGTGAGAAAAGCAAGCAAAAAGAATGCATTCCCGAAGAAGACGGGATAACCAGGAGGATGTGGTTTCAGAAGAAGAGTATTTAGCCTTGAAGCGGCAATTAAAATCATTGCAAAAGGAGTGGCTTGCAATGAAGTTACGGGAGAAGGAAGAACGACAAAAAATGCGGGAAGAGAGACGGAGAAAGAAAGAAGAGAAGATGAAGGAGGTTGTAGAGGAGTATAGCAGTACCGGGACCTGCCCGAAAGAAAGCATAGATTTTTCTATGCAAGAAGAGGAAATACCACAGGCTGCAGCAGAAGTTTGCAGCAATTTAGAAGACAGAGGCTGTATGGACCGGGAGCCGGGGTTAGAACCGTCTGTAGAGGATGAGAAGGTGTGCAGCAATGCCAGAATTTGTCTGGTAGAAGGCAAAATTTTTTGCCAAGAAACAAAATTTGAGCAGGTTGTAAAGGCCGATGACTGTTTGGAGGAGTTACAAGAAACACGGGCCGAACATCCGAGAAGTGAAGGTCACTTCTCCAATTACCCGGGGTGTCTGATGCAGGAGCATCCGGCTGCAGTCGAGCAATCGTGCATTTTCCAGCTTGGGGGAGGTTTGGCAAAGCAATTTTTCGATTTGAGGAAGTTTTGTAAGGCAAAGGGGAGAGGGGTCGCGAAATCGTGACATGTCGCGATTTCGTGACATGTCGCGATATCGCGACCCCAAAAGCTGTAGAGTGTCTTTGGCGGGTTTCGTCGCGATATCGCGACCGTTTTGCAAGGCAGCGGAGAGGAGTGTAAGTTGTCGCGATATCGCGACCGTTTTGCAAGGCAGCGGAGAGGAGTGTAAGTTGTCACGATATCGCGACGTCGTGATATCGCGACGTCGTGATATCATGATCGTTTTGCAAGACAGCGGGGAGGAGTGTAAGTTGTCGCGATATCACGACCGTTTTGCAAGGCAAAGCGGAGGAAGGAGTCCTGTCGCGATATCGCGACGGTCACGATATCGCGACTGTCGCGATATCGCGGCCAGTAAACAGCCGACACGTGGCAAGCGAAAGGCATGTCAAGGGATCATTAAAGTGAAGGCGCAGAAAAGAAAGGAGGGGGAGAAGTATGAAGCAGTGAAGTTGGAGTTCGGTCGCGATATCACGGCCAGTAAAGGGGCGACACGTGGCGGTCGTGAAGGGGACACGTGGCATGTGGCCTGGAGCAACAAGGTGTTAAGAAAAGTAAACAAGAACAAAGAAGAGGAACCGATGGCCGGGCAAGGCCAAATTGTGCCACGTGGCAAACACGTGTGTCAACAGCTGTGTTACAACAAAGAGAAAGCACGGTCAGATGGCCGCGTAGAGGAAAAAGAAGATGGAGAACGCGGAAGTGGAGAAGGGAGGAAACATAATTATGAAGAAGACAAAGGTGGAGGGGTCGACTACGACCAAGTAAGGTCAAGGCCGAAGAAAATAGCGGACGGCCGACACGTGGCACAGCATTGGTCAGCCGCGGGAGTTAAAGAAGTTAGAGAACAAACGGACGGCCGAGAGCGGCCGAGTTTAACACATGGTTGCCACGTGTATCATGATGATTGGGAAAGGCGTGTGTACCAAGTATGTTGTGACAAAGAGAAGGGGTGGACAGTGTTGCACACGGTCGGCTACGTGTTTAAATTAAAAAAAGTGGAGAACACGTACTCGGGTTGTTGAGAATAGCCACGAGCATTAAAGGGCAGGATGGAGGAAGCAACAGTGCGAGGGACGATCAGAGTGGCGAAGCAGAGAAGCCATTAATGCAAGCTCCGGGTAGATCGAGCAGATGGGCATTTATACCTAAAATTTAAAAATCCCGGAGAGGAGGGAAATTCGAGCGGGAATGTTGGTAGGTGGAGGCATTGATTGCCGAGAGGGAAGGGACCTCTATAAAAACCCATTATTTTGTTTTAAAGGGGACGGCGGACCGGAGAACAGAGGGGAGAAAGTAGAACAGAGAGGAGAGAACAGAGCCGAAGCCGAGACCGGCCATTGTAAGCCTGTGGGCTATTTTATTTTAAATGCATGTAAATATTTGAAATTTGAATCCTGTGGGCATTTTGCTTTTGGTGAAATGTAATTATTTTCCCGAAGCTTAGGAGTGAAGAAGCGGAGAACCGAGCCGAGGGCCGGTGATTGTAAGCCTGCGGGCTGTAATTTTTTTCTGCATGTATATTTTTAACTGTTTTTAATGAAAAGGCAGGGTTTGTGCAGAAGGGTGTTTTTCGGTGCCCCGTCAGGTAGGTGGCTAGCTAGACTACTGATTAGGAGTTGATTATGACTAACTAGCTGACATAGTGGCCTACAATCAACTACCTCCTTGATTGGGGTTGATTTTGGCAGGTGGAGAAAGGTGAAGGAAAGTTAGCCACCTTCTTCCTTACCTATTGATTGCTTGTAGTGGTAGAGGGGTAGGCAAGAATGATTTGCACCCTGAATGGCTATTGTAAATGAGATTAAATTTTTTCATGTCGAACATAAATACACCACCTATACGAGTATACTATCAACATATTTTCTAACTTGACATATTCACAAATTTTACCGCTAGACATCAAATTTGATAGGGAGTTGAATAATTTGGACTAGATGCAAATGAATCGATTGAAAAGCGCATTCGCTTTTTGGTGAATTCACTCTAAAGTGGAAAATTTGCTATTTCTAGGTTTTAACTATAAATTCTAAGGTTGAGTCAACTATTATGGCTAATTTAATCTTTTTGTGGGTTTACATCAAGGATTATTGTAAGTTAGATGGTCTAGTTTTAGGTATCTACAGTTTGAGAGACATTATTATTTGTTAGCAATTGGAGCATTTCATAATGCTCAAATCAACATGAGAATTAGAGAATTAAATTTCCCTAGACTCAAGATCGAAGTGCCACATTTTTGTGCTTATGTGATGAGTTTTTAGCTAAGGGTAGAGTGTCATAAAGGTATATTATTATTGACATTATAATAGTCACACATTTGCTAGTTGACAACATGTTTTTTTTTTATTAAAGTGGATTATAGGGCATATTTAATTAAAGTGATTGTTGGGAGATATAAGAAAATTACTTATTTAATTGAGGAATGAATGATTGGGATAAATGAGGAATTAAATATTTGAATTTTGAATTGGAGATTTCTTTGATTTTTGAGCTATTTAAAATTTGGAGGGAGAAATTATGAAATTGAAATTGAGAATTAGGGAGACATAAGAAGACTAAGAAATTTAAAATCGGTTGATGAAAGTTTTTTTGAAGAGATTGGAAATTGAAAATAGAATTAGCTTAAAGGCAAATATAAAAAAATTCCTTTCTGAATCATAGCTTTTGAAAGGACCAAATTTTACATCATAGAAAAATAAAATGAAATCAATACTCATTGTTGAAAAACTTTGGGATATAGTAAATGGAACAAAGGACATGCCAGAAGATGAAATTGAAAAACAAAAATTTAAGGATGATGATGTAAAAACCCTTATGCTAATCACATTTGGCATAATAGATGAAATTCAGCCATATATAAGTGAAACAAAGACTTCAAAAAATGCTTGGGCAAAACTATGCAAAATATTTGAAGGAATGAAGCAACCATTTTGCATTTGCAATCACAATTGTATTCTTTAAAGGTTCATAGTGGAGAAAGTATAGAATTTTTCTTTGAAGGATAACAAGAACAAATGGAAGATATGAATCAAAGCAAATAATGCTTCATAATTGTAAGATCTATGAAAAGACCAAACCGAAAACATGTCACCAAGAAAAAATTGAAGTAAATTATGGATGGATTGATAAATCAAAATGAAATAGAATCATGGGAATGTTAAAACAAATTACGAAAAAAGTAAAAGTTTAACAAACATTGTAGGGAATAGACCAATGGAACAAAACCAACATCACAAGCAGTATGAAATCCATAAATGTAGAAAGAAGACAAGAGTCAAATATTGAAGGCAAAGGCCTTCACACCAAATATTGTAATATGAAGGGAGTGTTGGTGGTATTACATTATTTGGTACCTTGAGTACCATTGTAAATATTTATATTAGGATGTGATTTTATTATTTAGTAGGTGTCAAGTTGTGAAGTGTTATTTTGTCATGTAATCAAGTGTGAGTTATGAGTGAAAGGTGTCAAGTGTGCAAGTGTGAGTTATGAGGTGTCATATATCTAAGTAAAGAGTCATGTGTGATGTGTCAAGATCAGTAGGAAGTTATGTAAGCATGAGAGACTTTATCATTATGTAAGAAAGGCATATGAAATGTTGTACCTCCCATGAGTTTTAGAAGAGCAAAATTCAAATGTATTGAAGAGTATCATGTAAGGTTATATATTGATGATAAATCTCTATGATATGTAATAGATTTTAGAATGAGAATGGAAGATGTATGAATAATTATTTATGATCAATATAGCTTTTTATTATTGTGCAATATTGGTGTTATTATTGGACGTGTGAGATTATAAGATCTTGGATTATAAACCTGTAACATCTTTGGGCCCATTTGCTAACACACATCAATACTAAAGATGCATAACCTAAAATATTTAGATAAATTTAGGTTAATAAGCATTGGTGCTTTGGTAATTGCATCTTTAATCTCTTGGAAAGCTTGCTTTCCTTCCTCGGTCTAAGTAAATCTTGTATATTTCTTAAGCATCTTAGTGATAGGTCTTATCAAGGGATGAACTTGACCACAAGTTGAATTTAGCCTAAGAAATACCTAATACCTTTAACCTACAAAGGTAGTGGTAACTCTTGTATTTATTTGATATGGTTTGGGTCTATTGCAAGCCCCTCATTCAGCACTATATGTCACAAAAAAAATAAATTTCTTGGGGTTAAAGGATATTCCATTTTCCTTGCATTTTTGAAGACAGATTATTGGTGTTCAACATGCTTACTCCTCATTATAGAGAATAATATTAATTCATTCAAATATAGGAGGATAATATCATCAATCAAGACAACAAATTTAATATACATTGCTCTATGAAAAGTGGTCCCTGTATTGGACAACCTGAAGGGCATATTTTGATAAGCAAAGGTTTACCACTTCATAGTGAATGTTGTCTTGTGTTGGTCAAGCAATGCCAACAATCTAATAAATTGTCAAGCAATGACAATACTTGAGACTCCACTACCTTTTACAATATTTGGTTGATTAATGGCATTGGGTAGTGGTCCTTCAAATATGCTCTATTCAGGTTTTTAAAGTCTATGCATAAGTTATTATCTTTATTTTTAACATATTATAACCAAATTGACTATCAATGTTGAATGCTTAATGGAAAAAATAATTTGTGCTTACAACAAAGTGAGGAGTTTATTTTTCATCATATATTCTATTTTAGGATTACTCAATTCTTATTTTGAACATAATGGTCTAACTCTAGGCTCAAGGTCAATTGTATGTTCAATCATGATTTAATCATAGACCTTGAAGATTTCATATCTCTAGGTAGTGATGTCACCATACTTCATGCACAAATCTTTGAATATGTGGGCCTCTTCCTCTATACATTATTTACTCATCAGTATATTTTTAACTTTTACACTTTCAATGGATCGATAAGATGAAGGTTTGCCTTGAAACCAGCCTTTCTAGTGTCATCATCAGTATTGGATAGGCTCTCCAATATGATCAAGCCCCTTAATTGGTTTATCTTGAATTGAATAACCCCATATTTGACATCATCATCATACTCATTCTTACTTTTAGAATATTGATCTTCTTTAATCAAGAACTCAATGATTTATTTTATTATTAAACACTTGTCGCTGACCAGAGTTATCAAGGATTACAAGCTTGAAAACCACTTCTAACTCCTTTACCTTATTCCATATTTCTATGGTTGGATCAAATCTCATAGATAGAGAGGCCAACGTGATGCTTGTAATATCTCAAATGCTTATTATTGGCAACATACAATAAGTTAACTTGATTCACTATGAGTTCTAAGTCACGAAAAATTTGATGGTTTTTGACCCTAAATTTTTTTTGTCTTCCTCAGTCTAATGCATAGTGCTTCATACTCTACTACATTACGTGTGCAATTGAACAACAATTTGTAAGCATAATTTATTTGTGTACCTTTTGGATCTATGATTTGCATATCAACACTACCTTCATTCCTAGTTTTGGATCTATCAAAATGTAATGTCCACATCCCCACTAATCCTTGAGCTTATTTTCTTATCAAGGCTAGAATTTTACTACGTTCTTCTATTATGAGATATTCTAGCTACGTTCTTCTATTATGAGATAGTTACCAATATCAGTCTCTTCCAATTCAACCCCCAAGTTATTGCTATCATCTCTTGCAATACTTCAATAATCATATCTAGTTCAAAGATGAGGTCACCTTCATTCAACTCTTCATATACAAATTTGAGAAGCTCATTCTAGATGATGGTCCCATCATCATCCAATTTGTATAGAAGGTAATTACATGGAGGCTCATTTTCATTTTTGATTATCTTTCCATCCCGGGACCTTTACGTGAGTTTAATCCATTGCTAAATATCCATTTCTAGATAATTTTTTGCCCATTCTCTTGACAGCAACATCCCAAAATAGGGAGGGAGATATACCATATATAATTCTTGAAAAACAACCAAATTTGGATGCTTATCCATAATCATTATTGGATCTTTTAGTACTCCCACAATATTTACTCGTATTCCATACTTTTGAATAGCCCCTTATTAGTTTTAGCATAAGACAATCTCATTTCTTCACATACTACTTTTGACATTACTATTACAATATCCCTTTAATATATAATACAACTCTATAGGAGGTAGTTTTTTATCTTCAAGGTGATATAAAATGGTGGCGGTTTAATTGATTTAAGCTTAGGAGAATTCAATATATCTACCACATTCACCTGGATGTATAATGGATCTTCAACTATCAAATTTTTATGTTCAACTAGATTCACTATTGCACAATTGTCTTTGCCTTGCATTGCTTTATTCTTGTTCTTTTAAGGTTTTCTATAACAAGTCTTTCTACCCAAGTAGAGCTAATGCCTCTAGTATATTTACTTTTTGGTGGTATTTTTCTCAATTCCTTAGCAATATTAAATTTTAATTCAGTCAGGCTTCCCTCATTGCGTGGGATAAAATTTTTGAATTGTCGTGTAGAATAACTCGACCTTCACTAGTAAGGGATATATACTTTAGGTTTTTCTCAACACTTTTCTATAATTGTTCTCTTCCATGGAACATCAATTTGTGAAGCTTGAGTTGATGGAAACTCTTTGAAATGTTCCTATGCAACAATTTTATTGGATGCCACTAGTCCCTTGTCCTTAAGGTGTAGTGATGGATGTCCCCTTTTTAGAAGAATAGTGTGCATTTGTAAATTAGGTTGTTGTTATTGCATTATCTTAGGAGTTGTTGGTTGGAACTATTCACCATTGCTTTTATTTTACTCCTAGTTGTAACTCCATATTGTTACCTGGTTAACACTGCATGATCCTCTAAAGGGAAGTCTTCATCATCTTCTAGAATACAAAAATTGATAAACATTGTATTATTTGGATTGGACTTAAGAGAGACCAATTATTGCACAACTCTAAATTGGTCCATCATAGTTGGTTGTTGAGTTGGAGGTTGGTTCATTACAAGCATTTCAACCATCATCAGTTGACCCATCATTATGACCTGTTGTGTTTAACACTATTGACTATATATCATAGTTTGAGCATTTCTTATCACCATTATACATTTTACTATATTATGGCTTGTATTACATATAAAACACCACAATATACTTATCTTTGAATTCATATTGACCATGTTGTTTTGCACTTGATTAACTCCTTGGTTTCCAGGTTGCAAAGGAACTTGATCCTTCATGAGATAAGAGGTTCTTCCTTTTTAGTTCCTTATTTACTACCAACCATTGTTTTGTCTCTTTTCTAGATTAGCATGATTCACCAATGTATTGAGTGCCTCAACTCATTCACCTAAATTTGTACCCCATCATTTTTATTTTGAGATATGGAGGCAATATTTGTATTGGATGGTTGAGGTCTAGGTGGTAGTGCTAGCAACAATGACTACAATATGACAATACTAGCCATGTCTTGTTTAGGGAAAGTAATCACATATAGAGAATTTGTTTGTAGATATGTAGACACACTAAATGGTAACTAGGCCACTTGTGGGGTTTTAGATTGAGCAGATTAGTAGGTTTGAACTAGTTGGTTTTGAGTATTTGAAATTGGTATCATGGGTAGAGGAGGATATTATCCCTGTGATTTGTACTTGGGATACATATGTGACATAACCAATATACATATTAAGAAGTAAATTTCCAACTTGTATGAGTACGTCTTCTGCATGGGACGCTTCCTCAAATACCCCGGATAAGGTAACTATTGAAACTTTTGTCACATTGCCTAGAGGGGTAGTAAAATCAAAAATTTTGTAAAGTGTTTCTTTTTATTTGTTCCTAGAATAGATATGCAAGAGCTTCGCTACTGAGCAAGCTAAGTTTAGGAGCTTCATAGGAAAAGGAGGACAGCTTCGCTAAAAAAAAAAAAAGGAAGTAAGGAAGTGGGGAATGAAAAGAGCTTCGCACCCAAAGCAACCCAAACTGATGCTTCAGGCAAAAGTTTTGCGAAGCAGGATTTAAAAATTTCAAGCACTGAAAAATGCTTTGCTAAAAAATTAGCGAAGCATCCACTTCGGGCCTCCCTACTGGCAAACCATTTTTACTTCACCCAAAGTCATTGCAAAGCATCTGCTTTGGATAGCTTTCGTGTGAGGCGCTTTCACCCGAAGCAGTAGTGGTCCGTAAAGAGCAGAACATTTTTCCAAGGTAGAATTGCACTTCAGCAAAAAACCCCCTGAACCACAGTTTTGAAGAAGGTTCACGGCGAAGCGTTTTGACAAACCCATCGGTGAAGCATCCACTTCAGGCAGAGAACCTCGCGAAGCAAATTTTGACATGCCTTCCCGACAAAGCAACGAGATATGGAGAGCCCCATATTGAAGAGTGAAATCTACTTTGACATTTTACATCCTTGAAGCGGTTTTGCGAAGCTCCTTTGTGCGAAGTGCATAACCAAGGGAGATGATCTGCTTCGGCTTACATCCATTACAAAGCAAGGTCACGAACTAGAAATTTGCGAAGCGCTTCAAGGGCATGCAATCCAAGCCGTGTATTTTTTTGAGGCAATCAAGTGCCTCATAAATGAATTTTTACGTGCCTAGTGAACTCGCTGCTCATTTTTAGCAATCTGAAAAGAGGTATCGGCCTCAGAAGCAGAGCCCGACGGACATGGCGACCACTCAAGCTCCACACCCAGAAGCCTAGGACGAGTCAGATGGCTCATAAATGTGAGTTTCCCCGACTGACCCGGTCATAGCTGCTAGTTTTAGAAAAGGATTTGAGAGCTCAGTCACGAGAGCTATGGGAGCTGACTTCTCAGATTTTTGAGGATGTACTCCTTAATTTTGTGCATTGATGGCTCAAAGGGTCGGGTGCCCTATAAAAACCTAGGCATTGTAATGAAAATGGAGGGGGAACTTTCTGCTATAAATCTATTGTAACTTGAATCCCTACGATTAATACAAAAGAGATTCGAAATTCATTTCTCTATTGTATGCTGCCTTCTATGATTATTTTTGTTAATTTTTTCCTTCATTTGCATACTGTAATTCTGCATTCTGGATCTAGGTGTGCGATTGGGGTAGAACCCTGGAATTTTCCCGAAGGATACATAGGAGAGATAACGTCGTACCAGTTTTCTTGTATGGTGCCTATGGATAGTGTTTCTGTTATATTCACTCATTCCCTGATCGCCGTAATTTTGAATTCTAAATTTTGATGTAAGGGGAAGGGTAATTCTGGAACTCGTCTAGAGGATACATAGGAGGGCTAATACTATGTTCATTTCATTTTATTCTTGGTATTTATTGCTGCTATTTCGAGTTATTATCCAGTAATCGTGCTGCTGGTTCTTTCCCACTTTAATCTATTGACATTTCTTCCCTTACTCTGTTTATTCCTTTCCTGCACCCTTACTATTTTTATCTCTTTCTTGCACTCTTGTCTCAAAACACCAGTTAGTTTAGTAAAGGAGTCGACCTTTCTTCGGAGATCGGCATGAGGGGCATCTCTTCCCTTCGGCATTTCAATGTTGGTCCAGGTCTAGGGCGCGTACACTTCCCAAAATCCTTTCTTGGGGTAGATTTGATGACCAACAGTTTATGGCACGCCCGGTGGGACCCGATCAGTCTCACCTTATGAGTGGTAGTGAGAATCGATTCTTGTATCATTGCCAAAAGACTCTAGCATCTGGCGACTCTGTTCAACCCAAGAATCTTAAAGTCATAGAGATCGGTACTTAAGTTTGTGCCTTCATGCAAACAATATGGAGAGTTAGGAATAGAGGAGAGGAAACTGAGTTCTTTGAACTTGATATTGACACCTTTGTGGAACGCTCCAAGTTGGTCACGCCTGAGTCACTGTTACTTGGAACATCCTCGCAAGAGGCTGCTTTTGACGAATAAGGGCTAACCTCAGATAGCATAGCAGCTAGCTTCCTCGCAATCCTCCCAACTCATCGAAGCATCATAGTGCCTATGTTCCTATTAGTTAGCCAGTTAGCAATCAACAAGGAGCTTCAAGAATTTATGTTTCTCAGAATCTAGGCGCGAACGTGGCACAGCAAAAACAACAAATGTAGTAGCAGCAAAAAAAACTGCCACCCAGACTGTTCCCAACATGGATTCTTTCGAACCACTAAATCTAGCGAGACAAGGGCAAGTTTTGCCTGCTTCTATGAAGAAAATCCCAACGTTCGATGGAACTGGGAAGACTTCTATGGAGCACATCCAGGACATAGTTTCTCTGGTGGTGATTCATGACATCACAGAGGAGAGAGTCATGGTAAAGCTTCTGGTTCTATCTCTTAGAGGGAAGCTCCTCTACTGGTATAGATCTTTACCACCTCACACTATAATGGGATGGGACCAGTTAGCCGGACAGTTAATGAGAAGTTTCAATGAGTCCATCGATCCATCTTCTCTTCTACATCAGTTCACAAAAATCCAAAGACATCCACCAGCGCTTACTAAAGATCAAGCGGTGCAGCAAGGGATATCATTGGCAAGAAATGTCATGATTGATGAAGCTTCGAGCACTTTCGATTACATACATTGGTGCTCCACATGTAATGATCCTCACGAAGAAAACACCTGCATGTTGCACCAAAATTATGTACAAACGTTGGCGAGTAGTAGTCATGGTGGTCAGGTCAACATTATCAGACAAATGGATCAAAACCTAGTAATTGGCGAAGAAGAGCAAGTTGCAGTCCTCACCAGAGAGGGAAAAAGGGTGATGGAGGTAGACGCTGATCAAATGGCTCCTTTGAAGGTGTGTACTCATCATGAGAAGGGACAACAACCTTCTCAGCCCTACACCAGTAAAATAATATGCCCAACAGGCCCCTACAAATCCACCTTAGGTGGAAACTAAAGAACAAGCTAGGGAAAAGCTTAAGCTTCCTTCATTGACCAAGCGACAAAGGGTCGAGGCCATGGAGCAGTATCGCACCAAGTATGAGGTGAAAAGGGAACCTGAGGTGCCCAACTCCCTAGCGTATAATATTGTAGATGAGCTGAAGAAGACTCCAACCAAAATCAGTCTATATGACGCACTGCAACTACCCGGGCAAGTGGACTTGCTGTAGGAATCTTTGAAGACGACCAAGGCAAGAAAGTTAGCACCACTGGCCCTAGTACATACCCTATCCACGTCCATTATAGGGAAGAACATACCTCCTCTGTTCTACCTGTATCTTCAAATGGAAGGGTATGTTGTACATAACTGTATGATAGACTCCGGGGCCATGACGACAGTCATGCCCAAAGCAGTGTGCAAGGAAATAGGAATGGAGTACATGCGAAGCGCCATGGCATGATTCAATTGGATGGTACTCCTGTGAATACTGTAGGCATAATCAAATATATACCCATCCGACTGCACAAAATGCCTCAGATCACGGTTATACAAGAGGTGGTAGTCGTCGACCTAGAGCCGTATTTCAGTATGTGCTTGTCAAGGGAGTTTACGGTGAAGCTAGGAGGGTACCTATCCATGGATTACTTGCACCTAGAGATTCCATTCAAAGGGAGGAAGGTCAAAATCTATAATGAGAAACCTTCCACGTTCCTCGTACAGAAGATGTCTGAAGAGGAAGGTAGTAAGCCCATACACGTGATAGCGAAAGAGATAGAGCAAGTGGACCTGGTTGAAGAATCTCTTATGCAGCTGAGTTGTGAAGATGAGTTTTCATTGGAAGATTTCAATGCCATGATAGAGACAAAAATGGGATGTTATGCCATCACCAAGCCTGAGAAACACACCAAGTTAGAAGATAAGATCTCTGTCTAAGGAGGATTATGGAAATTGTTCTTCGACGATGCCTGATGCAAAAACGGCGTCGGGGCAGGGATTATTTTAGTATCACCATCTGGAGAGCAAAAGGAATATTGTTACCGATTGGTTTGGAGTTGCACCAACAATGCAACAGAATACGAAGCATTATGCCTAGGACTCAAGAAAGCAAAAAAGTTAGGCATAAAGCATCTCCAAGTCTTCGGAGATTCAGAATTGGTATGCAATCAAGTCACCAACAAGTGCATGTCAAATAAGCACTATCTCAAAGCATACCGAAACAGGGTATGGGACTTGTTTGACCAATTTGAATCTCTCAATCTACAGTCCATTCCACGTGAGAAGAACAGACATGCCAATGTATTGGCATCCATCGTAGCTAAGTACTCTCCAGTAGAATACATGGTGCATAAACCCAAAGCTATGAGGATGATTTACAGGCCCTCTATGCCAGACAGAGATCTGCATTGGCAAGTTTTTGACAATGATGAGCAGATTGTGAATTTTATGATTCAAGAAGCAGCCACAGTTGAGAAAAGAAGCCCTGATGATGAGGAATATGAAGGGCTAGTTCAGTTGAAAAACAACCACGTCCCCAAAGGGTTAATTACTCTTGAAAGCCTCTTCGATCAAAATGATCGAGCAGTTTCTCATAGGATCAAAGTTAACGCGAAGCAGTATCAGGATTTGGAGCTTGAATCTGGAAAGGCGATAAAAGTTGGAATGGATTGCACTTCGGAAGAGTTAGAACAGATCCGGTATTTGTGCAGAAAGTATCCTGACATAGTGGCATGGTCTTATCAAGACCTAAAAGGATACGACCGACAACTGATCCAGCATACAATTGAGTTGCAGGAGGGGATCAAACCCTTCCGACAGAGGCAAAGTCCTGCTAACCCGAAGATTGAGGTCCTGATGAAAGTCGAGCTCCTAAAAATGCTTGAGGCAAAGATAATTTATCCCATAAAGCATTCCTCTTGGGTAGCGAATCTAGTCCCTGTTAGAAAGAAGAACGGAGATATATGACTATGCGTGGATTTTTGCAACCTGAATCAGGCTTCACTCAAAGATCATTACCCTCTCTCGTAGATTGATCATATCTTGCACTCATTTGCTGGGGCTCTTCTCCCTACTCTATGGCTTCTCAGGATATAATCAGATATGGGTTAGGGATGAAGACCAGCATAAAACTGCATTCACTACCAAGTGGGGAACATTCGCTTACCAGCGAATGCCATTCGGCCTTTCGAATGCAGGGGCCACTTTTCAGAGGGCCATGGATTTAGCTTTTGGTGAACTCTTGAATAAGGTCATTGTTATCTATTTGGATGACATGACCATTTTCTCCCGAAGAAGGGAGGACCATCCTTTTCACCTACAACAGATATTCGAAAAGTACCGAGATTTTGGCATTTCAATCAATCCTAAAAATTCCATATTCGTAGTCAATGAGGGAAAGTTATTGGGACATGTGATATCAGAGAAGGGTCTCATGTAGATCCTGATAGAGTTGAGGCTCTCTTGAAGCTCCCACTCCCGGAGAATAAGAAAGGACTACAATATTTTTTTGGCCAGATCAACTTCGTAAGGAATTTTGTTCCAGATTTTGCCCAAGTCATCAAGTCGATGTCCAAACTTTTGAAGAAGGGCGCTGAATTCATATGGACAGATGAAAGGAAAGAGGCATTTGAAGAGATCAAGGCCCAAATTGCTCAGGCTCCAGTCCTGACCAACCCCAACTACAATCGAGATTTCATCCTATATGCTATAGGAGAACCTGAGAGCTATGTTGCAGTCCTGACACAGAAGGGGGAAGATGGCGAAGAATGCCCCATCGCGTTTCTAAGCCAGGTAATACACCCCCATGAAGAGAAATACAACTTCATAGAGAGACAAGTGCATGCAGTAATGAAATCCTTGAGGAAATTCAAGCACTTCATTTCTCAAAGTTGGGTTACAGTGTTTGTCATTCATCCCGATGTGCGCAACTTCATTATTCAGGGAGAGTTGGGTAGCAAAAGAGTTGGTTGGGTTAGCAAAATACAGGAGTTTGACGTTGAAATCAAACCCACAAAATTGGTTCATGGTCGTGCACTATGTCAAGAGCTTGCGAAGAGCATAGCGACCGAAGTAACAGCTTGTCAGTGGGATGACTTAGCAGCAGAAGGATGCTTCACAAACCAAGAAGAAGATGAGAAGGACTGGGTCGATGAGATAGTTGAATATTTCAACATCGGGAGATGTCCTCTACACTTGAATGCTTCATAGTGAAGACACTTCAGGATGCGGTCCCTTCGATACACGTTACGCCCCGAAGGCCTATTATTTAGGAATATTGATGGAGTTCTTCTTAGATGCATAAAAGAAGATGATAAGAGAAGAGTCTTGGGCAAATTCCATTCAGGGTTGTCCGGTGGCCACTTCATAGGAAGAACAACGACATTGAAGATAATTAAGGTGGGTTATTATTGGCCTACACTCTTCGCCTATGATTTTACGATCCGTCGCAGATGCGAGCAATGTCAGAAGTTCGTCGGTTGAAGCATAAGTGCTCCTATGCCTCTCCGACTGATACAGGTAGAAACGCTCTTTCAACAATGGGGGTTGGATTTCATAGGGGTTATATCGCCAAACTCCTCCGCAGGGCATAAATTCATCCTAACTGCAACCGACTACTTCACCAGATGGGCCGAAGCAGTACCCACAAAGCATGTCGACCAAGAAACCGTCATTGCATTCCTAGAGGGTTTGATCACCCGGTTCGGCATCCCAGAAGCAATTATAACAGACAACGGTCCTGGGTTCACTGGAGCCAAGATCAATGAGTTCACCTACAAATATGGGATGTATCATAAGGTCTCTTCCAATTACTATCCACAAGGTAACGGCTTGGCAGAATCAACTAACAAGACTCTGTTAAGGGTGCTAAGAAAGCTCATAGAGAATAACAAAAGAACTTGGCACCTCCTCTTAGATCGGGCCTTGTGGGCCGATCGAATTTCTATCAAGAAGTCAATTAAAACATCGCCTTACACCCTGGTGTATGGCAAGGAGGCTATCTTACCAACCCATATAGAGATTCTTGCATTGCAGCTGTTGGATGAAGAAGAAGAATTTAGTCCTATGGAGAACAGGCTAGCTCAGCTACTGCAGCTGGAGGAAGACCGCGATAAGGCCTACCAGAGCTTCATGAAGCATGCCCAGATCACCCGAGACTGGTTCAAGAAAAAGTCCTCCGACCGCACTTTCAGAGTGGGTGATCTAGTATGGAAGTGGGACTCTTGGAAGGCCAAGCCTGGGAATCATGATAAATTGGACGCTTTCTGGGACGGACCGTTTGAGATTGTGAAGGTAAACTCAGCCAAATATTTCATTCTCAAGGATGCAGATGGCCAGATCTTGCCGATTTCTATCAATGGTCTTCATTTGAAGACTTTTCATCGCTGAAACAAAACGAAACAAAAAAATAAAAAATAAAAAATCAAGTTTTTACTTCTGTATGAAAGATTTTTTTTATCTTTGTAAATACCCTGTTTCAAGACTGCCAGAAGGTTCAACTTCACACTACCATAGCAACAAGCCCCAGCTTCACTGGACTTAGCGAGAATCTCCTTCGAGAACTTTATGTGCGAAGTGACTGATGCGAGATGCTTCGCAGCGAAGCACTTAGGCCAAGAAAGAGTCCTCGGAAGACCAAACAACATCAAAATGAAGGCGTGAGGAATACTTCACAAAAAGGGGTCCGAGCGAAGTAGTTTTTGAAGGAAATTTAGCGAACCATTTTTCAAAAGGAACAAGCTTCGGAGGCTAACCTTCCGCAAAGCAAGCAGTGACGCGACGAGGTAAAACTACTTCGGGCCCGAAGCATAGAAGATCAGCTCACACCAGAGGTTCGCCATGAAGTATCTTTAGCGCCGAATTCCACTTCACCAAACCAATAACGCACAAGGCGGGGATCATTTAAAACGTGTCTTGAGAGACGCACCGAAAACAACCTAGGGGAACGTTCGGGGTAGGTGATTTTAATGAAAAGGTGGCAAGGTACATCCTGAGAGGATTTAGTTATGAGAAAAGCTCACGCCTAGGTACAAGGTGGCAGAGGGTTAAGTTTCCAATGCTGGGCAAATCATCGAAACACATCGGCCCGCATACCACGCCGTCGTGAAGCCAATCAAATGGCAAAATGACCTCCTCCGTCCGAGTTGCGAATTTAATTTTGGTAGGTGCCATAAATTGAGGTAGTTGCCTTTTAAGGCTATAAAATGTGAGCCTTAGCAGTAAAAGGGGTGTTCACCAACTGTTAATGCAAGATTAAGAGCCCTCGCTAATAGCCTGCATTTCCCCCGTTCTTTGCGTCGAAGCCCTCTACATCAAAAACTCTACTGCCGCCTATATCCAGAATGGGGAAGAAGAATTCTAAGGAAAAGAGAAAGGAGCCCGAGGTAGCAGGCCCAGAGAAAACAAAGAAGGGCAAAGAGGAGAAAAAGCACAGACCAAAGAGGGTCGACCTCAACCTCCGCCCAAAAAAGCAAGTTGTGGAGGAAAGAGAGGATTCAGAAGAAGAACAGCCTGAAGAGCCACCAATTGATGGGTGGGAGAAAATAAGGGACACTGCACTTTCAAAGAGTGTGGCCGAACTTCGATACACTATCGAGTTCATGAAAAGTAGACTCTCCGTGGAGAACAAGAGATTCACCGCTTACTATTTGCAGATATACTAGTATTTGACCCTGCCCGCACACCATTGTCCCGAATTGATCTGTGCCATTGTGCAAAATTACCAGCCCACCACCAGACAAGTGCTGGACACCATGGGCAATAAATTGTTTACAATTTTAAAAGAGGATGTGCAAGGAGCTTTCGCACCCCAACAAGGGCCGCCCAAGGGTTATTTTGTTCGTAATGTCATCTTAAGCGAACAAATGGAGAGGTTCACCAGCTCCAATTATATCATAAAAATTTTGAGCGAGAACCTCAAGGACGGGCTCCCTTCAAGCAAGCTTCCTCAGATGCCTCGCCCCTTGATGGACTTCAAGAGCATGGACATCTTCTCCATCATTGCATGGGTCACGGGCCTGTCAACTGATGCTTCGGTGCATCCCTGGAAAGTGTCATTGGTCGAATGTATTTCACGAGGGGAGTTTTATGCCCCAAATTCGTCAAGGCCAAACACAAACCCGTTCTTCTTTGACTGGGCAGAATGGGTGGCTCGGACCTTGCACACGTGGCTAACCAACATGAAGAATTTTGGGATGGGCCAGTACTTCGGACCTTGCTCTTTCCTGGTTTGGTTATTTTTCTATCATGTACATAAGCATTTCCCTCACATTGCCATTTCTTCAAGTGGCAAAGACGGAGCTCCTCTGTCGGTGTATCAGTGGACTCCCCTCCTGGTGAGGACGGAGTTGTATTATTCTTTTAATCAACAGTTTCTAGGACCTGCTATTCATTTGTTGAAGGGTTCTTGCCCTCGGGTGCCTATCAGTCTAAGGGAGAAAGTGGTGAAGAAGGAAAAGGGAGACGTATTTCAATTGACGCAAGGGCTTGTGATTTGCTTGTTCGAATTCACGGGGAAATGCTTCCTGCTACCTGTCTACCCCTCTGAATGCCAATTTACGTTGGAGGTCGCTCTGCAGAGCGACGCAACAAATGTTATCTACGACCACGGTCGAAAATGGGCGCACACATGCGACTTCCCTTTCAAAATGGGGGTAATTGAGGTGTTTGCCCTAAAGCAGCATGTATTCTTGGAGGAGAAGCTTGCCGACTTTGGTTTGCTGCAAATTCCTCAACGATGGTGTTACGACCCCTTGGGGGTGATGAGGGATCACCTCCGATTCAAAAATTTTCATGTATGCCCTCACCCGGAGATAGTGGAACAAAGAAACAACCCTAATGGGAGAGATTTGGAGTGGCATCTGGAGAGAATGAAAACCTTGCCTCCCTGGCATGAATTTTACTCCATGGAAGTCGAGTATGATCCAGTTCGGCACCCTTTCTCGGGCCTAGACTCCACATTTTGGAAGAAAATGAAAGATGACTTGAGGGAAGAATTGAAGGGTTGGGGTGAAGAAAAATTGAAGGAGTGGTGGATAATGAGAGTCCATCGTCAGAAGATGAAATCATACGGACTCTTGGAGACAGACAAAGACTTCGCAATTTACTACGAGGCCAATGTTGGGTCTTGGAAGCCCATCTCCTTCGTCGACTTCATCCCCCCCAGTGCCCTAGGTTCGGGTGAAAGATCGTAGAGAACTGACGATGCTTTCGAACAAGAGGAAGAGGAGGAGGCAGCGGTGACACCGCAAGAGTTGCCTCAGGAGTCTGTCGGAGGCCATGACACAAGTGTCGTAGGGTCGACGTAGAAATCAAAGAAGAAGGAGGAGAAAAGAAAAAGAAAGAAGCTGGAGTAGGCTCAAGTGCCTCCAACCCATCTGAAGCGACCACATACTAAACCCCCAGGCGCTTCTAGCGAATGGCCTGAGATGGGCTCAGCCGAGGCAAGTGTTGAAAAGACAACATCGCAAAGGGCCAAAGTGGTCTCAGAAGTAGACGTCATTAATGTGGAGGAACTCCTCCAACAAGAAGGGGGCCTTGAAGAAGAAGTCATGGAGGTCAAAAGTATCGAAGATAAAAAGGAACAAGAGTCGACCACGCAGGAAGCCACTACTTCTGCTCTATCGGGAGAGCACGTAGGTACGCATCCCTCACCCTTCACTTTGGTTCCTCAAGTCATGTCCACAACGGTCTCGACCGTAAATCCCCATCAGTCTCCCTCTCTCTCGAAAGTTCGGTCACCCCATCACATGGTACCCTTCGCTACCACGAGTTTGCCTTACGATCCCGCCAGCCTCGCAAGCATATCCACCCCCTTCGAGTCGTCAGGCCGGGACAAGTCCGTCGATACTACTTCGCTCACCCACACCACCATTCCCTTGGTTCTCAGTTAGGGTGAAGGTAGTACTCCAACTTTGAACCCCGTCTCGCTCTCCCCCGTCACACACGACGTTGTCTCTCTCACTAAAAATCCCACCACACCCGTCGTCGAACCCACTGGTGAGGCATCCCCTGTACAATCATTGTATTTGTTCACCCCCTTGGTTGGAGACCCAACCTCATTTGAAATAGAACTAGCTATGATTAAGGAACATCCCCTGGCAGAAAAGTTGCTCCAAGCCCGATAAAACACAGATAAGATGTTGAAGGAGGTGAGGAAAAAGAGAGGGCGCTCTCTGGCCAAAGTAGAAAAATACGTTGTTTTTGACTTGAAAGGTGGAAAGTTGCATAAGGTGAAAAATGTCCCCAAGGTCCAGAAACCTCTGGACAAGATGACTCCAGCAGATTACGACTATCAGGAGAAGTCCAAGGACCTAGAACGCTTAGATGTAGATAATGAATTTGTATCTATGCATGTGAGAATAGAAACATTTTGTGCACATGCAAATATCGCCAATCAGCGTCGGTTTGAAATAGAGAGCGCCAACATCAAGTTGGAAGAGGAGCTAGCCAGGACCCGCTCCAAGCTAGAAGACGTAGAGAAGCAGTGCGAGATGATGAAAAAGGAAGTAGATGCCTTAAAACAGCAAGTAGAACAACTGCAGGGTACAACTGAAAATCAGAGCAAGATATAGACCGAAGCTGAACTGAAGGCCAAGGAATTTGAAAGCAGGATCTTGCAAATGCAGTAGCAGTTGTACGAAAAAGAGATCCTGGAGATGTTTGATAGGGGTCGAATAAAATAAATCCGCTCGCACCTGCTCAAGAACTTTAGATCTCGGGCCTCCAGTGCCCTGTCAATTTTGACTTACATTACCGAAGCCCAGTATGTCGCTGCTCAAGAAGGGCCAATAGTAGATGAGATCATCCAAAAAATTAGAAGCCGACTCAAACTGGCTTTTGAGGTCCAAAGTATCAAATATTAGGACCTGTAGGTCGCTGCGATGAGCCGAACAACCAAAGATTGGTCCATAGCCCAGGCCACGGTCCGCGCCTTCTTCTCCAAGGTGAGGAAAGCACAGAAGGCGAAGGACCTCATGGATGTATTTTAACATGAGCAACGCACATCACTGGGGTACTTTCAAGATATCTCTTCATTAGGTTTTCCAAGTTTCATTGATGATGATGAGAACCTTTTGACTAAGGAAGAACTCAAGCCGACTTGGCTCCATTTTGAAGGCGACGTTTCAGAGATAAACAAGTGGGAGGAGCCAATTACAGAAGGGCAAGTCACAGATTTCATCCTGAGACATTGCAAAATCGTAGCCTGCCTGAATGATCTGAGCACAAGAGCTAAACATACCGACATAGGGCAAATTGATCGGTTCCATGTTCTAGTCAAAGCACTACAAGACCGAGAGCCTTTCCAGAAATGCGTCTGGGCTCATGTTCACTGAACCATGGAACGCATCCATGATCACCTTCCCTCACCGTCGCAACAGGAAGCCTCGTCGAAAGAGGAAGAAGAGGAAGAAGAAGAAGAAGAAGTTGTGGAAGCACCTCCGAAAAGAGAAAAAGGAGAAGGGTCTGGAGGTAACTCTGTCCCGATGGATTAAGGCTGAGGGTTCTTGCACCGAGGCAAGCTCGTTGCCCCGCAAGCCACCAAGAATGTTGACAATTTTGTCACATTGCCTAGAGGGGTAGTAAAATCAAAAAATTTGTAAAGTGTTTCTTTTTATTTGTTCCTAGAATAGATATGCAAGAGCTTCGCTACTGAGCAAGCTAAGTTTAGGAGCTTCGCAGGAAAATGAGGACAGCTTCGCTTAAAAAAAAAAGGAAGTAAGGAAGTGGGGAATGAAAAGAGCTTCACACCCGAAGCAACCCAAACCGATGCTTCGGGCGAAAGTTTTGCGAAGCAGGATTCAAAAAGTTCAAGCACTAAAAAATGCTTCACTAAAAAATCAACGAAGCATCCACTTCGGGCCTCCCTACTGGTGAACCATTTTTACTTCGCCCAAAGTCATTGCGAAGCATCTGCTTCGGATAGCTTTCGTGCGAGGCGCTTTCACCTAAAGCAGTAGCAATCCGTAAAGAGCAGAACATTTTTCCAAGGCAGAATTGCACTTCAACCAAAAACCTCTCGAACCGCAGTTTTGAAGAAGGTTCACGGCGAAGCGTTTTGACAAGCCCATCAGCGAAGCATCCACTTCGTGCAGAGAACCTCGTGAAGCAAATTTTGACATGCCTTCCCGGTGAAGCAGCGAGAGATGGAGAGCCCCATCTTGAGGAGAGAAATCTACTTCGACATTTTACATCCCCAAAGCGATTTTGCGAAGCTCCTTCGTGTGAAGTGCATAACCAAGGAAGATGATCTGCTTCATCTTACATCCATTGCAAAGCAAGGTCATGAACTAGAAATCGGTGAAGCGCTTCAAGGGCACGCACTCCAAGTCATGTATTTTTTTGAGGTAATCAAGTGCCTCATAAATGAATTTTTACGTGCCTAGTGAACTCGCTGCTCATTTTTAGCAATCTAAAAATAGGTATCGGCCTCAGAAGCATATCCCGACGGACATGGAAGCCACTCGAGCTCCGCAACTAGAAGCCTAGGACGAGTCAGACGACTCATAAATGTGAGTTTCCCCGGCTGACCCAGTTGCAGCTGTTAGTTTTAAAAAAGGATTTGAGAGCTCAGTCACGGGAGCTGTGGGAGCCGACTTCTCAGATTTTCGAGGATGTACTCCTCAATTTTGTGCATTGATGGCTCAAAGGGTTGGGTCCCCTATAAAAACCCAGGCATTGTAATGAAAAGGGGGGGAACTTTCTGCTAGAAATCTGCTGTAGCTTGAATCCCTACGATTAATACTAAAGAGCTTCAGACTTCATTTCTCTCTTGTATGCTGCCTTCTATGATTATTTTTGTTAATTCTTTCCTTCATTTGCATACTGTAATTCTGCATTCTGGATTTAGGTGTGCGATTGGGGTAGAACCCTAGAATTTTCTCGAAGGATACATAGGAGAGATAACGTTGTACCAATTTTCTTGTATGCTGCCTGTGGATAGTGTTTCTGTTATATTCACTCATTCTCTGATTGTCGTAATTCTAAATTCTAAATTTCTACGTAAGGGGAAGGGTAATTCTAGAACTCGTCTAGAGGATACATAGGAGGGCTAATACTGTGTTCATTTCATTTTATTCTTGGTATTTATTGCTGTTGTTTTGAGTTATTAGCCAGTAATCGTGCTGTTGGTTCTTTCCCACTTTAATCTATTGACATTTCTTCCCTTACTCTGTTTATTCCTTTCCTGCACCCTTACTATTTTTATCTCTTTCCTGCACTCTTGTCTCAAAACACCAGTTAGTTTAGTAAAGGAGCCGACCTTTCTCCGGAGATCGACACGAGGGGCATCTCTTCCCCTCGGCCTTTCAATGTTGGTCCAGGTCTAGGGCACATACACTTCCCAAAATCCTTTCCTGGGGTAGATTTGATGACCAACAATAACATGATTGGTATTTTAGACTATCAATACTAGGGTCTGATTGTAAACCCCTTATATATTATGACAAAGCCTATTCATCTTAAGGGTAAATATTTAAGGGTATGAGATATAATGTTCTCATTAACCTCTTGTTATAATCATGTTAAGCTTCTATAGTGCTTGATTTAACAGATTTTGCGATATTTGTCCCACTATGTGGATTAATGAATTTGATAAGCCTTGATTTTAGGGTTGGCTTAGCATGTCTCATGAATTTGGGGTATTTACTTGTTTGCTTGGTCTTGGCTAAGACTAACCAATGCTAATTGAAAAATTGCACCCGATTTGTTGATTTTGGCTAGACTATAGGATAGATACACTCATCAATTGATTAGTTGTGGCCACTTGTTGTTGGTTTTAGGACTGGACCATGGTTGGCTATGAAGTAGTAAGACCTATCCAAAAGGGTTATAGATATTTTATATCTAGTAGGGCCTGCATCATTTATGGCATATTATACAAAGGATTTGTTATTATGATCTTGTGGGACTAGTGGTTGTTCAGGTTTAACTAGCTTGAATTGTATTGGGTTGACCTACTTGGATTAGCAAAGATAGGGAAATTGGTAGTGGAGATCAAAAGGAAAGATTTAGTTCATTTCAATTTTGATTGGAGTCATCATAGTTTATTTTTTCTTTGATGTGGTTGGAGTAGGTTCACTAGATTCTTGTATTTACATGGCGGTAGTCAATTTCTTTCCCTTAGTCTCCTTCGTCTATTAAGCAATCAATCTCACTAGCTCACTTTCTTTACTTGTGTCACGTGATTGGATAGATCTTACTACTTCATAACCAACCATAGTTGATGCATCTCAGATTGAAGTTGGTTGATGCTTACCACACCTATAAAACAAAAATAATTGGAAAGAAAAAATGTAATAAATATAAACACAATAAAAATAAATATTGTTGAACCTTAGTAGGATTAATGTTAATCAATCAACACATTTAAAAGTGACTAAATAACATTAGTATAATTGAACATTCAAATAATAATGCAACAATAATAAAAACTAGAAAAAAATGTGAGAATAAAACCATACACAGTGAATGAAAAAGTTAAATAACACACTTGGTCTATAAATACCATGCACAATCTTTGCATTAATTGCAAATAAGTTTTGGAGACTATAATTTACAATCACAAATCATAACTTGGTATTTACAAATGGCTAAAGGGTCCTTGTAAATAAGCTCTTGACTCTTATTGATATTAAGAGTTTTACCCTGCTTTTGATAAAGTCAATTAACTTTTGACTATATGAAATTAACCACAAAAGACAAAATATCATTCTCAATTGGTTGTCTCGATATTTCCATCTTCAAAACTAATCGTCTTTCTCCACTTTACTTTGTCGCTGGTTACTTTGCGAAATGCTGGGTTGTTAACGCTTCAGTGCTTTGCTGCCAATTTTCACAGTATACTTAAAATTTGACTTTCACCAACTTCTACCTGTATTGTATTGTATCCTCTGTTTGAACTGCCAATTCTTAAATTTTGAAGCGATGATAGTACTTTGATACTACATAACCTTAGTTCAAATACCTAGAAGGATGACGATTCACTTCATATCAATTCCCTTTCAAAGAGGAAAGTTGGAAAATATATTAAATAATAAATAGGCTCATGTTAAATTTAAAAAATATAGGTCAAATGCCTAGAAGGATGATGATTCACTTCATATCAATTCCCTTTCAAAGAGGAAAGTTGTATCAATTCCCTTTCAAAGAGGAAAGTTGGAAAATATATTAAATAATAAATAAGCTCATGTTAAATTTAAAAAATATAGGTCAAATGCCTAGAAGGATGATGATTCACTTCATATCAATTCCCTTTCAGAGAGGAAAGTTGTATCAATTCCCTTTCAAAGAGGAAAGTTGGAGAATATATTAAATAATAAATAGGCCCATGTTAAATTTAAAAAACTTATGCTATCGAAGATTTCCCCACTATATTGAGGTTCCATGCATGCTCCCCTCGCCTCTACACTCCACATTACCCCTCATAATCAGGCCCATGGGATATAACATCTATAAAATGAATAGATAAAACATATATTCAGGTTTTGCACGCTACCTAGTAGATGATGGATACATTATTACTCAGATACGTAGCCAACCGAAGAAAGAATCATCTAGCATCACAATTGAAAAGGAGATCTAACTTCGGAATATCTTCACGATGACTTTGAGTGGCTCTTTAGATTTAAGAGATCACAAAAATCCAAGCATGCCTGACTTAATTGGTTCTTGGCAAAGACGAATGCCTACGTAATTAGAATATGAGACAATATTCTTATTATTTAATATTCGGATAGATGATTCGAATAGATGGCAGTGTTAGAAACATCACACCCTACAACTAAGCTGGAATTTTTTTTGGTTACAGCCACTAACATCACACCCCACAATTAAGCTGGAAAACATTATTTTGTCTTCGCTGCAGAGACTCACAGCATAGCTTCCAGTAATCAATCTGTAATGTGTGATATGTAGCTAGTATTAACATGGAGGACAAGCAGCAAGCAAAGCAGGAGAGTAGCAGCCATGACTATCAATCAATGGAAGCCACCCACATCACTATTCAACATGGTCATGACCAGAATTCAATACCCGACAGACCCAATACAAAGCCAAAGCGAGTTGCAACATTGGATGTATTCAGAGGCCTCACTATAGCAGTATACATAATCACCTCTTTTGCCTCTCAATATAGCAGTATATATGCTGTCATTTAACTTAACACAAGATAATAGTTTTTTTTCAAAGCCTTGACAAGTTTAAATATGAAAAACATTTTGGTTTTGACAAATTTGCATTATGAAGCATCATATTTGCCCACAGGTTTTGCTCACATGCTTTGTGCTCTTCAAATCCATCGCAAAGAAATATGAGAACCCAATTGTCTTTAATTTCTTCTTTTCTTTCTCTGCACATGGTACACTTATGTTTAGTCCAACGATATCTTGTTGCAGGTGATGATTTTGGTAGACGATGCAGGTGGACAGTGGGAACAAATTAATCATACTCCTTGGAATGGTTGTAATCTGGCAGATTTTGTTATGCCCTTCTTTCTCTTCATTGTAGGAGTGGCCATCGCCCTTGCTCTCAAGGTAGTCTCCTCACTATATTCATCAGTTGGAACCTCTCAATTCAAGGCATTGTATTATATATACACAACAGTCACTCAAGAAACCTAAAGAGTAGTTTAGGTATAATCGTTCTGCCTCTTACTCTCTTGAATCATTTTCACAAAATATGTTAGTTTAGAACCAAAAAGAAGAACTCTTGCAGCTTCTTGTCACCAAATCACAGTTAAGGTGAAGTTCAACACAAGATCAGAGTATGAGAAATAGGCTTTATCATATTTGGAAATCAACTTATGCTTTTAGTAGAATAAGTTCATCAAAATCCAATTAAGAGGATCTTTGCAGAAAGTTCCCAACATAGGGCCAGCTGTTCGGAAGGTACTTGTGAGAACTTTGAAGCTTCTTTTCTGGGGGATCATTCTTCAAGGTAATTTTAAATTATCCAAATTTTAGATTTTCACATGTATTTCATTTTCGAATTCTCATGAATTAGCTGCTTGAAATTTGCAGGAGGTTATTCACATGCACCTGATGATTTATCTTATGGAGTTGACTTAAAAAAGATAAGATGGTGTGGCATTCTTCAGGTGAGAGACAACTCTGCCACTGAATGAAAGCTAATAATAACAATAAAAAACAAATTGTGCATACTACAAATAGTCATAAGGATTGGAGGAGTCAAACGCTCTAGCCATTACTCTCCTTTCCATTCTTTTATTTTTGTGGATCGCAATAACTGTTATGGGAACGTGTAAATTTTGATCAACTTGCCTTCAGAGTGAAGAGAGTCAAAGAAAAAGAAAAAGATAGGATTTTATAAAGGTGGTTTTTCAGTTGAGCCAAACCATGATGCCTCTTAGGGTTAGATGGAATTAAAATGGAACTCACCTATATTATGTCATGATTACTTAGTGATATTACAACAACTTGACAATTATGCATGTATCTGTTGTCATGATTTGAACCTTAGTCTCCTCTTGGAAAGTGAAGGAATATAATTGGTTGAGCTAATGCTATTTGATAAACCTGCTTTTTTTTTTTTTTTTTGCCCCTGTTCAACTTACATTAATAGTTCAATAATATACCTTTATGGGGTTAGATCTTTTCGTGATAAATCAAGAGTCTTGCCAATCCATATGAGCTCGAGTCTTATTTTCTTGTGGTTTGAGAAGATATGGAGGTCACTGACAGGGAAATTGATGGTGCATGTTTTCCCTGCTATTGTTTATAATGTTGGGGGACAACATTGATGCTTGAGTATGACCAATTTAATTTTGAAATTGAATTGATGAAATACCCCTTTTTGTCTAAATTATTCAACTGAATTTCTTTCACTAGTATTTGTCTGCATAAGAATTAACTGAAAGAAATGTAAAGTATTTTTTGGCACACATCAGCGGATTGCTTTAGCTTACCTAGTGGTGGCACTACTGGAGATAACGACAACAAAGACACGGCCTACAACTCTACCTCCAGAGCGCTTTGCCATATTCAAGTTCTACATTTGGCAATGGTGAGCTCGTCTAAGACCTTGCTTGCTATTCTGCAGAAATACCATTGTTCTACATGCAATTTATTCAAGAACAAATTTACCCTGTCTTCATTTATTTATTTTTTATTGGATTTGGTTGTTCCCCTTTCCAGGCTTGTTGGACTCTGTGTGCTTATTATCTACTTGGCAACAGTATATGGGCTCTATGTTCCTGATTGGCACTTTGTTGTGCACAATGTAGACAGTCCTGACAATGAAAAATCATTCACAGTAAATCCCTTTTATCCACATCATGAATGTATTGACTAAGTTTGATATTTTCACAAAGAGATGATCTCTCTTTTAAGGAGTTCAAAGTTAGTTGCTGAGATATGCTTTTGTAACTTCTATGGAAAATCATATTTTTTTAGAGCAGTAATAGGAAGAAAGATTAAATTTATGCAGCTAATAAATAATGTACTGTTCCTTTTATCTTTCCATTTTGCTTCTCTGAAAATTCATCTGGTTAATGCTCTTTCAATATTACAATGAAACATCTGGTTTGAATCCTGTCAGAGGTGTTAGCACCTCAAATATAGATGCATGAATAAGTTTTGCAATTCTTCCGTAAAAGATATGGCAATAGAATCCAAAGGTTTATTGTCTTTTTCCAACTATTATTTTATTTTAATGCCAACACTCTTTACTGATTTGAACCGTTGGTTGAGTCTCATGATTTCACAGTTCATTCAAGCACATGGTTTCTTTAGAACCGGATGCCTAGATTCCTCATTCTTTGAGTAATCCATTACTTTCCTTTGATATTCTGTGATGGGTCGCATGGAGGAACCTTTTTTGTCAACTTGCTTTGATCCTTCCTGGGGCATGTGGGTACTATTGTAGATTCATCAAGAACTTTGTCGAGCTGTCATGCTGCCTTGGCGTTGTCATGAGAAAAGGTGTCCCTTTAGATGGACAAAGGAGCACTAAATAGCCTTCGAGGAGCTAAAGGTTCAAATCATTAGTGCGCCTATTTGGGTTTTTCCAGACAGCGACGAGGAATTCCATTCCATATTGATGCATCTAACTTTACAATTGAGTGAGAGTTGGTGCAATACAGTAGTCATGGATTGGACAAACACATTTACTTTGGAAGTCAGGTATTGTCCCTAGTAGAAGAGAACTACAATATGACAATGTGAAGCACTTGGAATATTTACATGGTGCAGAAGTTTCGACACTATTTGCATGCAAATTCCCTCACATTCTAAATTGATCATCAAGTGTTGTTGTACTTAATAAACAAGCTGATTATCCATGGGCAGGTCATCAGGTGGCTTCTTACACTATAGGAGTTTGTGTTTTGGGTATTGTTATGGCATGGAAAGAAGCACGTAATTGCCGACCAGCTATCTCAAAAACATTTGGGGAAACTTGCATAAGGATAGGGTGCTAAATGAGTTTCTAGATGCCCATTTATTTCACATTGTAGTGCTGTTTTCTTAGTACAAGCACATAGAGACCTGTTTATTGATAGTCTCCCAACCAGAAGAACTTTTGGTAGTTGGGCTAACAAATGTTCTGCTCAAAGTGAGGCCTTTCCAATTGATCAAATTGTACAAGATGGGGCTTGATTTCATATTGCATTGATGTGTAGTAGAGGAAAGTGTGCATCATGTTGAAGGAAGTGCATGTGAGAACATATGACCTAACATGGCGACAAGAAAGGTGCTTCTATCCAAACTTTGGTGGCCGACACTATTTTGTGATGCAAGGGAGTAGGTGGTGTCCTCTGAGTAGTTTCAAGGGATAGGGAAGCTGCTAAAGAGGGACTTTATCCCCTTGTATGTCCCAACCATAAGAGTTAAGGGGTTTTGCACCTCGTTGAACCCCCGAAATTGAGCCGAAGTCAGATAAGCACATACATTGTGGTAGCGACATTATATCCAATGAAATGGGTTGAAGCAATAGTGTTACATGACAATTCAATTACAAGTATGACTAATTTAACAATAGATAATCACAGATCCCTGTGAGTGTGGTCTACCGGTAAGGATGCCAATTGCATTATCGGTGATGTGACACGGGTTCAATCCCCATGGTGGATGTATATAAAAAATATTAATAAAAAAAAAAACTTTAAGGTCCGAGGTGTAGACCAATTGGTTCAACCAAACCCCGTAAGGGGGCGGAGGTCCAAGGTTCAAATCTCGGGTCTCGCCGGATTGAACGCTTGTCCTTTTCCTGGTGCTTTCAGCGGTGTAAAAGGTTTAAAATGATTGTGGCATGGTGGTTATAGGGGCGGACTGTGCGAAGATCTGTGTGGCGGCTTTCGGGGCGGACAGCACAGAATACTGTGGCGGCCATAAAAGCCGGACAGTCTGCCTGGATTCATGGCGGCTACTGATTCCACCATGTAAATTAAAAAAAAAAAAAAAACAATAGATAATCACAGGGTTTGGGATACCCTTATAGGTCACCAATAATTGTGGTGGACGTAAAGGAGGTGATTTAAAGGTGAATGCCAGTTTTTTCAATCTAACATATGTTATTGAGTCCATATTATCCCCTTGCTAATGGAGAGGCAAAAACGATAAACAAGGTGCTCATGTTATTCACAAGTCCTGCAAAGTTGAAGGAATAGATTGAGAGGGAAGGTTACCAACAATCTTGTGGATGTACAAGACAATGTACAAGTCGATGATTGTCCATATGTCATTCTAGTTGATGTAGGGAAAGAGGATCTCGTACTTGTGGAGTTTTTGACCTCTAATTTGAGTGCGGTATAGAATCAATTTGGAGATCAAGAGAGTTTGGAGAGGCTATTTGCACTAAGTAAATTTGTGAAGCATAGGATGATATCTTAGAGGGCTATCAAGGTAGCCCAATGACAATAGAAGCATTGGTGTGATAAGCACTTTTAGAGAATGTCATTTATGGGGACCTCATCCTACAATTTAACGAGAAGTACAACATTTAGCTAGGGAAATTGAAGACCTCATGGATTTGTCCTTCCTAGGTGGATAAGTGATGGATAATTGGTCTGTCCAATTGTAGCATCTAAATGGGATGCCATGCACCGTTCTTGTGAATTGCCTTAAGATGAATCCATACAGGATTCAAGCATAGGTTAATTTTGTTGACTTCATGACCAATAGTTTAGAGGGACTTCCTGATGTGTCTAGTTAGTCCATAGAAGAATTCTTTCAAGGAATTATGATCCATGAAAAATTGGAGAATGTGGAATCAACTACAAACAACACTAGCTGCAACGGAAACAAGCTGAAAGATGAAGAATCCAACCATGTCCCATGGTTGTTGGCTCATGATGTAGGCAACAAATCCAACATGGCACCTACTCATTCACTTTAGTAGTGAGTCACCGAGTACATGTCTAAGACATATACGAGCATTTCAACTTGTATGTAGTCTATGGTTGATTTTTGTTTTTCTGTAGGTTGTCACATGTGGGTTTGCAACATCTCTTTATATAAAGTAACCAACTGCAAACAACACAAGTTGCAAAGTTGCAACACAAACAAGCTGAATGATGAAGAATCTGACCATGTCCCATGGTTGTTGGCTCATGATGTAGGCAACAGATCCAACATGGCACCAACTCATCCACCTCAATAGTGAGTCACCAAGTACACGTCTAAGACATATACAAGCATTTTAACTTGTATTTAGTCTATGGTTGTTTTTTTATTTTGTGTAGGTTGTCACATGTGGGTTCGCAACATCTCTTTGTACAAAGTAAGGGATTAAATATTTTGTTTTGGGTATAAGGATATCAGTGGGTAGTTAGTAGTTAGATATTTACCATCTCTCGACTATCCCTTTTGTAGATATACATCCCTTGATTTGTTTGTGGGTATCATATGGTGTAGTATTATTGTGGTTGTGATTACTTTGATAAGTGAGTATCATCTTGATCATACCAGTTGTAGTTTGATTGTTTAAGACATTTGATGCATTGTATATTCATTTAGTAATCTAATGTTTACATTACACAATCAATGCTTTGCATACAAATGAATTATGTTTATTAATGTTAGCATTTGCATTTGAGTTCTTCCGTTCATGGATTTTACTTTCCTATTGTGTATATAATACCAAACCTATTATGCTATGTTTGGAATTGTTGCCATAATGAGTTTGGATCGAAGATTGTGGTGACAAACGAAATGTGACAAAGGAGCTGGATGAGCTACAATCCACAAAGTGTGTGTGGATGTGGATGCAAACAATGATGAGTGAGAGAAGAATTGATGCCAAGATCCAAGTGGATCGCATAGTGAACGACACAACCAAACGAAAAATGTGGTGAAGATAATGTGCAGAGGGATATGCAACAGAGTACAACACAACCAAGAGATTCCCTTCCATGAACGAAAGAAAGCGTAGAAGACGAACCTTCGATAAATCCCTCTTGGGACGAGGGAAGACAAGGTGTGCAAACACCGATGCTCGTTCTATTAGAATGAAGACATGCAAACAATAACGACAACACCATATGGGTGTTGGAAGCAGTTTGTTACCAAAGAGTGAATGCATGTGGATCCCTTGGAAGGAGGAAATCCCCAAAGATGAGATGGTTTCCAACCAGGAGAAGAACGCTTACCAACAAACATAGGGGGAAACATTGTTGTTGTCTATAGAGGACGAGCAAACAATAGACCTACAATGCATCGAAGAGGATGTGCACACAAAAGACATATGTGCAGAAGTTTGTGTAGACAAACAAGTTCATGTGGACAAAGAGGTTCATGCAGACGAAACATTTGGCAAAGATGAAGTTCATGTAAAAGAAGAGGATTGCAAAGAAAGAATTCACATACTATGTTCAATGGGGACTCATCTTGGGATTTGGGGGCAATCTTAGAGACGCATCTATAGGAGCTAGTTCTGATAAGTCAAAAAACTAGTGTAAATAGTAGTAATAAAGTGTTACATACACACAAATGTAAATGCAAATTCTTATGAAATGTAAAGGAAATGTGATGTAATACAATTTTGTCATTATGTGATATATGGCAATATAATGTAAGGTGCAATCAGGGTGTCTAATGTATGTCCGAAGGGAAGATGGTTATATGTTGAGGTGTTTTGGAAGCCGTTGTTGGTTACGTCCAGGACCAAATGATAATTAGGACCCCCCTCTCATTTTTTCCGATACTAGATGCATACCATATGTAGACTGTGTGAGCCATTTGCAAGAGCATACCAGGAATCCTGTAGAAGTGTGGAGACTGTATTTGGTTTGTATAGCCATTGTGCATTGTATTGTTGTATGAGAGATACTGTGATGTACATGCTGTACCACTAAGTAATGCAATGGTGATTTATTCCCAATTCATGTAATGTGTGTGTTCTATGTATATGTTGTTATCATTGCTATTGGTTGGTAGTGTTTGTGCATTAGGTTTTGTGTGCACGTGTGGAAGCATTGCAATTAGATTGTAGAGAGTTGTAGTCCAAGACGCGTACGGAAATCTACGTACAAGTGGAACTGAAGGGGTTGCCATTCTAGTGGAGTTGTTGCCGTTCTAATAGATTGTTGTGTGTCGTTCTTGTGGGAGAATGTTGTTCAAGTGTGCATCTGACGTTGTTGTATAAGTGCTTGCCTTACAAGCACTCGCCGTTCAAGTGGAAAGTACTTGCCATACGAGTGAGCCATTGTAGATGTTGTAGAATTGCATTGATTGCAGTCTTGCTTGGCCCCTAAATCTGTCATTTTGTTCCTCCACCGTTGGGAAGCTCACCATTGTGCTACATTTGGTGCCATTGCCATTGTTGAATTGAAGTTGGATCAAGTTGAAGAAGAACCAACACGCATGAAGTGTGGGAGGTGAATGACAGATTCCTTACAGTGAGGATGTGGAAGATGAGGTCATAGAAGAAGTTTAATTTTTGTGAGGAGTTGGAGGATTGCCAACCAAATACTGTAGTCACAGACGAATGAACCTGAAGAGCCATAAGTTGAACATGTGTGGAATCCTCAAGGGGAGGATAGTCCGAGCAAATCACACATAGGGTGGCAAACATTGTTAACAATAGAAGTTCAAGATGAAGCACAAGCAAACGAAGTTGAAACCATGGCGAATGTAGAAGGTGCACAAGGATACGAGGTTGGTAACACTAGTACAAGAGTGGGGGAGTTTTCCAAGAGGTGTGGAGGACAAGAGTCAAGTACAAAGGAAACCACAGGAGGTTGATTGGATTAGGAGACCAGAAACAACACTTGTATACTGGTGAAAGAGGTCATGGAGTGAATGTGCACTTGAAGCTAGTAGAAGATTGTTTTTTGGTGAAGAGGTCGAAGGTGAAGCAGTTCCAAGAGAAGAACTTCATAGTGAAGAAGTAAGAAGTGAAGATAGTCAACCACCAAAGGAAAATATGGCACAAATTGCAGCAACAATGGGCAAATGAAAGTGCCCACCGTTTCTGGGTGATGGGAAGGAAGACCTAGAATGCCATATTGGAACATGTGTGACCATATGGTGAGCAAATGGAGTGGATGAGAGCAATCCTGATTGATATTATTTTCGACAACATTGCAAGGGATTGAAATAGACTGGAAACTAAAAAGACAAAGTGCAAATCCTTTTACTTCATGGGAAGAGATGATGAAGGAATTCATCAAAGAGTTTAGACGACTTTGGGATGATATCAAGATCATCAGAGAGATATATGCCACAAAGCAAAAGGAGGAGGATGTCAAATCCTATAACCAAAGATTAAAGGAACTCATGGACAATGGAGGTGTGACCAACAAATGGTCTACAAAGATGATTCCTAGATAGATTGTTGCTGCAGTACAAGAAGTTGAAGGTAGTTTTGCTAAGTGCCAACTACCTATGAGGAGGCATACAATAATGCAATCACTTTGGAAGAAGCCAAAAAAACGAGAACAGGATTAAGTCACAATAAATATTCAGACTTAGATAGTGACCATGTCGACCTACATGTAGCAATCCAGGCCATGAGGAAAGATTTGGAAAGAATGGTGTGAGATGCAAAGGATGAAAAGAAGAAAGAAAGATAGAACATTTGGTGTTTAGACTGTAATATAGGACATACGAATATCACTTGTCCGAAGAAGGCCTATTGCAACATTTGTGAAGTTACACGCATGTAGTCAGGGATTGTCCATTCAACATAAGAAGCTCGAGACATGCGGTGCAGGAGAAGGACAAAAGCCAAGTACATCCAAGAATGGACAAGCAGAGACAATTGGTGGATACAAAAATAATTGTTGAGGAAGACAGCCGCAGCAAAGTAATCAACAAGGAGGACAAAGCCGATTGCAATATGATGCAGATGGGAGGCCTATAATCCAATGTCGAAGATGCCAAGAATGGGGGCACTTCGCATCGAATTGTCAAAACCAACCAGTTGGAGATAATTCCGAAAATAACAACAATGCATTAGTGTGTCAATTGTGTGGTCTGGGCAGTCATAGGGAGGCAAATTGCCCAAATAAGGCGAGTCCAAGCAACTCGCAAAATGTCAATTTCATCGACATCAAAGAGCCTCTAGTAAACCAACAACCATGAGAATAATGTGCTTGCGGTAACAAGAGTTAGGTGAAGAAGAGAAAACAATACCCAATCCTGCCAAATAGGAGACATCACAAGAAGTCCACGATGCAATTGAAGAAGAAATGAAAAGGACTAGGCAAGAGCAACTGCTCTAGGAAAAGAAGTTGAAAATGTCGATCACTTAAGGAGAAGATGAGAGGTCAACACAATAGCTTGTAGAGTAAGTATTGAACACAAAGGTAGAAGTGAAGGTTTCAAGCTTACTTAGCACTGTATCAAAGCTTTACTCGATAGTAGGAGAGATGATGCGACCAAGAAGCATAGTGAAACCGCAATGCTAGCAGGAAGCAACTACAACAAGGAGAGATCAATTTATTGATCCAAAAGTGCTAATGATTGATGTTGGCAAAAAACCAGCATTGATCCATATCGAGTTGCATAATCACAAGTTGACCCAGGTGATCGTAGACAACGGGTCAAGTGTTAATGTACTTCCTGAGAAGACTTGGAGGGAGATGGGAGCACCATTATTATGGTTGCCAAATTTTAAGTTGCATGGTGCAGACCACTACAAAATAGAGATGAATGGAGTCTTGACAGCTCAAAAAGTGAAGATCGCCGACCAAGAAATTATCATGAATTTTGTAGTGATTACCACTGTTAGGACAAGGATGGTTGCACATGGCAAAGGTAATTTGGAGGACCATTTGACCTTCAAGAAAGGACAACAAAAGTATATGATTAATTTAAAGAATCAATCCGTAAGTGAGGATCTTGTGACAACTAACGAGTCAGGAATTCATCCTCGGATGATGATAGCGGACATGACTTGAATGGAGTGCTACAGTTAGAGGAATGCACAGAAGATGAAGGACATTTGGATAGCAGACTTCTCTATTGGCAGATGGAGGACTATGAAGTCTTTCTGCGAAATTGTCTGTGTATTCAAGAAAAGGAAGACCATGATGAAGAAAGGAGAAGCATGTATGGGATTGGCGACAGTAGTAAGAAAGAAATTATTGCACCAAAAGAGGAAGAAAGAAAAAGTGGAGGTTTCCAAAGAACTTTGCAGAATATACAATTATGATGTTGTTATAGATGAGAAGCCAACACACTCGTTGGATTTGGTGAAAATAGCAAACGAATTTGACACCATAAAGTATGAAGGTCCAAAAATGGTTCAGGAAAACCTTGGTAAAGAAAAGGAAGAAAAGGTTATCTAGTGCAGAGAAGAGTGGGATCCAATGTTGAAGGTAGCAACATTCAAAATCTTTTTGGATTATAAAGACATCTTCACATGGACATACAAGGATTTGAAGGGGATGCCACCAAAATTTTGTGTGCATTGGATTCAGTTGACTCTAGGTACGCTACCAGTAAGGAGATGGCCATATAGAATGAATCCTGATTATGCAACTTTGGTGAATGTGGAAATTCAAGAGATGTTCGATGCTGGAATAATATTCAAAGTTACGGTGAGCGATTGGGTGTCACCGATAGTTATTACCTTGAAGGAGGTGAACATGATCCACATATGTGTGGAATTCTGACGTCACAATTAAAGACCCTTTTTCAATCCCATTTATCGACTCAATCTTGAAGGAGGTGGCTGGACATGAAATCTATTCTTGGATGGATTTTCTAGGCTATAATCAGATAAGTATCACTGAGGAGGATAAGATGAAGACTACATTTGTAGTAGAGAATGGGATCTATGCATACAACCGAATGCCATTTGTTGCCCCACCCACGTTCTAGAGGATAATATGGTATATCTTTGAGCAAAGGTCGACTAGAAAATTCAAATTCATCTTAGACGACTGGTCACTATATGGCAAGAAGGACGAGCATCTACAGGCATCGGACGAGTGCATGTGATTGTGCATGAACGCTCGTTTATCGTTGAATCCTAAGAAGTGTAATTTGCTGGTGTCGTATGGTAAGCTATCGGGACATGTAGTATTCAAAGAAGGGTTGAAGATTGACCTTGACAAGATCCACATCATAGTATTGAAGAACCATATGATGTGAGCTTAGTGAAGTCCTTTTTAGGGCATGTCGAGTACTACAGGAGGTTCATCAAGAACTTTTCCCAGGTGTTCGGCCTGTTATATGAATTAACGTGCAAGAATATTCCTTTTCAATGGATGGAGTAGCATGAAAAGGCCTTTGAGGAGTTGAAGGTGATGTTGGTTTGCGCACCCATTTTGGTGTTTCCATATTGGGACAAGGAGTTTCATGTCCACGTAGACATGTCCAATTTTGCGATTGGATGTGGATTGGCCCAAGAGGGGTAGTTTGGGTTGGATTAGCCCATATACTTCTCAAGTTGGTTGCTATCAAGAACAAAAAATAACTACAACATGATAGAGAGAGAAGCTCTAGGAATGGTCTATGTAGTACAAAAGTTCAAACATTACTTGCTATCCAACCCTTTTGCTTTCTATGTGGATCATCATGCCCTGTTGCATCTAATGAATAAACTGACCATCCAAGGGCAAGTTAGTAGGTGGCTCATCACACTACAAGAGTTCGTGTTCCAGATAGTGGTGAGACCTAGAAAGAAGCATGTGATAACATATTAGTTGTCAAGGATCCGTTCGGGAAACCTTGCAGGAGTGTTAGACAAATTCCCTGACGCTCATTTATTTGCAATCAGTGCGATCTCATCGTGGTACAAGTTGATTGGAGGATACTTGTAGACAAGTGAGTTGCCAAAGGAGATGACGACAACGATGAAGAAGAAAATCATGATCAAGTCAGCATTGTTCTAGTTGATTGTCGGTTTCTTGTATAATATGGGACAACATGGGATATTGAGAAGATGTGTGATGGAAGAAGTGAATGCAACGCTGAAAGAAGCCCATGAAGGATTGGCAAGAGGGCATATGTGGCCAAAGGCGATGGCAAGGAAAGTGCTTCTGGTGGGGATGTGGTGTCCCATCCTTTATTGTGATGCCAAAGAGTTTGTGAAAGCATGTGATACATGCCAAAGAGTTGGGAAACCATTGTGGAGGGACTTCATGACATTACACCCATCATAGCCGCAAGAGTTGTTCGAGAGATGGGGCCTTGATTTTGTTGAACCATTGAGAACAAGTCGGAGAAGAAAATGTTGATGCATTGTGGTAGTGACAGAATACCTGACGAAATGGGTTGAGGTGAGAGCTTTCCCAGATAATTCTGCAAAGAATACAGCTCGATTCCTGTACGAACAGGTGATCACAAGGTTTGGGATACCTTTGCAGTTAAGAAGTGATAGGGGAGGAAATTTTGTCAATGATATAATAAAGAAGCTGACTATAGAATTCAAGATTTTGCATTTGTTGTCATGTCCATATTACCCAAGGGCAAATGAGAAAGTTGAGGCAACAAACAAAGTCTTGGTTTCTGTAATTCATAAGACCTGTGGAATAGAGGGCGCTGACTGGGAGGAGCAATTTTCAGCGTTCTATGGGCATGTAGAACTACGTTTAAACCAACAATGAGCCATACACCATTCCAGGTAATGTAAGGAGAAGAGGCAATAGTGTTGGTAGAGTTATTGATGCCAATTCTGAGAATGGCAGTGCAGAATCATATGGGCAACCAAGAAAGCCTAGAGGAGAGGCTTGCAGCACTCGTGAAACTGGAATAGAAAAGAGTGATGGCACATTGGGCGACAAAGATGGCCCAGTGTTAAAGGAAGCTGTAGCACGATAAGCACTTGAGGAAGATGGAGTTAAAACCAGGTGACTTAGTGTTAAAATTCAATGGCAAACGTGAAATAAAGCCAGGAAAGTTAAAGACTTTGTGGGTTGGATCTTTCCAAGTAGTTGAAATAATGGAAAATGGAGTAGTACGATTGTAAAAACTATATGGGACGATGTGTCCTGAGACAATTAATGGTTCAAAATTGAAGCCATATAAGATGAAGGAATAGGTGAATATGGTTGGTTTTGAACTAGGAGAAGAAGAAGAGAAGAGTGTAGGAAGGTTGATTGCAGCACCAAATCAGTTTTCCAGGTATTTGAAGGTATAGTGGTTCAAGAAGGAGAATCAAGTTGCACAAAACGAGAAGAGGGTGAAAGAGTAGAAGAAAATGATCTAGGACTATACTGTTTGTTTGGGAATACACAAGGAGAGGAACCAATAATTGAACAAGAAGAGTTGGAACCCCTTTCCATGGAGCAAAGTCATATATGGGTGCATATACGATTCCTAGACATGAAGAAAGAACAAAGACTCAAATCACTTAGTGACAAAGATGTACAAAGTATGGCGGTCGCAAGAAGAGAGTCACCCAATAATGAACCTCGGAGAGATGAGAATGAGCATGAAGACATGAGTATGCTAGCACAAAGAATACGCCTGGAAACACAACTGCGGCAAGAGGAATATGAAAATCTGCGAAGGTGTAATGCATAGGTGAGAGCGCAAATTGCTCAGGAAGCTGGAAGAATAATACAAAATCTTGACAAAAGAGAAATAAGGAGGCAAGAAGTGCTGAATGATCTTGAGCAATAAAGAGTGAGAAGAGACGAAAGGACTAAGATATTGTGGAGGGACATTTATGAAACACCTACATCTCAGGAAGGAGATGGAAGGAATTGGTAGATGGATGCTAGCAACATATTCTCCACAAACTCTAGTAATTCGAGCAGTAGCTCATGTTCACCACTAAAAAGACGAGCAAGGTGGAACACACCAAGACCTCAACTAGCTTACCAACCAGAAGAAAGGAATTATCAACAAATTAACTACAAGGAGGGTAGACAGACAAAAAGGAGATTGGATGATATGCCAGTCATGGTAGTTGACGAAGCAGAAGGTACTAGTAGTTTGCAAGGGCTACTAGACATCCTAGTATTGGTAGAAGGAATAGGGAACTTAGGCAGTTTGAGAAGGTTCTTAGGTCTTCTTGGTCGTCTAAGTTTGCCTGGCCAAGGAAGGATTTTGTTTGGTATCCCTCCCGGTAATTTGAGGGGAAGATTTTTCCCTCTAGCTATCCCTAGGCTACATAATCAGCAAGATGGCTTGGCAGGACCGTCCTTTGGTGCTATTTCAAACAACTAGTTACGACGTAACTAGCAATATGGGCCATCAAGATCGTCTCTTGGTTCATGTCCAAACCAAAGACGTCATAGGAACAAGTGGCTAAGGAATTAAAGGAGATCACGAATGAACCTCGGACAACCTAGAGGAATTAATAGGCAGTCCCAAGTCAAGGAGGCTTTCTTGGAGGAAAGAAACAAAGAAAGAAACATGCTTGAGTTTGGTGGATTGTCGCGAAGGAGAATGCAACAATAGTGATGAAATGATGAACAATTGAATCAACCAAGTCAAAATGCGAAAAAAAGGGGTAGGGAAGCCTGCCATACAAATGTAGAAAAACAAAATACCTGTACAATTAATTGTTGTACAAGCAGTAGTCGTACAAGTAGGAGTTGTATGAAAAACGACGATACAAATGAAACAAACTGTACTAATGAATAGGGTCGTATAGCAGACGATCGTATGAGTGCAGGCCATATGGATGAAGATGCTAGTATGGTAGAGGGTTGTATAAATGCTGAACAGAGAGAAAATCATTGTGCAAATGAAGGAGGATGAACAACAGATCAATCGGATAGACATCATTGGCCGGAAGAGACCAATTCGATGACAAGCATAGTAATTGAAGTAATAGTTGGGGTGGCTATATGAATAGTATGACAAAATTTAAATTAGGCGACATGTTTCCAATTTTATTAAAAAAAATATATAGAAAAAGCGAAAAAATAGAAAAAAACAAAATAAAGCACCATGCAAAGGTGGCGAGGTGGCGAACTAACAGTTATCGAGCAGTTAATGCATGCGGGCACCATCGGATTGTTTCCCTCCATAAACACTATAATTATATGCATTGGGGTAAAGCTTTGGCATTCGATGTCTAGAGCTAGCGTAGAGTAATCCGAAGGAGCCATTGCATGCCCAAGGAGCCAATGCGTGCTGAAGGAGACATTGAGTATAGAAGGCACAACATTGAGAGGAGTGCACAATGCTGAGAGGATTGCGAGAGGTGCAATTAACTGTTAGAGAAAGGAAGCCGCTGAAAAAGAACTGAATAATTCCCTGAGGTGAAATTGCAGTAGAAGAAGATTTTATAGGCGTACAGACAACCGTACAACCATATGGACGGGGAAATGGAAGAATTTATTTCCAGTTACGAAGGTTGGTAAAATTGCTATTGAAGAGTTGTGTGGACGGTGAATGATAAAGTGATGAGAACAGTGCAGAAGGGCGTGCAAGGGAGGTTGTCATGAAAGTTGTTTGAAAAAGTTGTCGGGTGAATCATGTTGTACAAGCAACATAAGTGTTGTTGTGAAGATCGGGCCATATCAATTAGAAGGGTGTCGTACAGACACTACCATACAATTACGGGCCTGCAGAGTGCTACACAAGCAAAGTAGTAGACGATAGTGCCTTACAAGCAAGGAGTTGCACGACAACGTTGTACAAGTAGAGTAGAAGCGTCGTACAAGTAGGAAGGTGTACGATAGGGGCCATACAATCCCAATTGCAGTCACAAATGGAGTTGCTGAAAGTTGGCAGGATGTAGAAGCGGATGAGTAGCGCAGAAAGGATACACCTACTGGTGGAGCAAAGGAGGGCTTCACCATAACCGAAGCTATAGGCAGGATCTCATTCACGCAGTGAAGAGATTGGAGTTGCTGCAAGGAGAAGACTTGTAGAACATATGCACATAAGGGAGAGTGAGCATGGCCAAGAAGCTGAATGAGACAGCATGAGTAGGCAGCAAGGTGAAAGGCCAAGATCCAGCACCCCGAGGGAGAGAGCAACAGAAGCTGCACCTCAGGAGAAAGGCAAAGAATGAGAGTCAATGCCTTTGCACGAGATGACGTGGCAACAACTAGCTTGGCTTATCCCATACATGGAAGGGATAATGGTTGGAGTTGTTTTCGATTGGGCGACATATTTGGCATACCACATTTTGAATTTTTTGATGCGGTATACTAGGAACTTTTCGATGGCTTTCCATGCCATTGCTGTCATGATGAACATTGTGACAGAACAAAAGATATTGTTTCCTGGTTTGAACTTGCCAAGAGTGATTCCGAAGGATCGGCCGACTATATGGTGGTGGGTCCATTTGATGCCACTGACCAAGCCAACTACCTTGGTTAAGAAAAAGAAGGGCAAATAGGAAAGATTGAGAGCTTTTGTAAGCGAAGGAGAGTGCAGATTCATAGGAAACTGAAGAGCAACCAAAATAGAAAAATTGTTGCAAACAAAAAAGAGGTGAAGGAGGTTGGAACAACTAACCACACCAGGAGAAAGTGGCAAAAAGAAGCAGACGACGAAAGCCAAAAGCAAGGAGGGTGGAATGCCATATAGCACAGTGCAAAGGGAGATTCCTGCACCACGGGAGAGTTAGGTCATGCAAGAACATGCTGGAGAGAATAAGATGACTCACGAAAGGGTTGTATAAGGTGTAAAATAGCCAAAAGATACTTTTGCGCATGTGGAGCAGTAGATGGAGATGGGACCGCAATAGTTGGAGGAGAGAGCTATGCAGCAAGCACAGGCACGGATTATTGTGGATGTGGATGCAGAGGAACAAATTGTAGAGGATATTGCACAAGAGGAAGGCACAAAGAGTATCAGGGTAGAGGATGTGCATACACCTGATAGTGGTGATAGTATTCCACTGGAGTTTGCGTAGATGGATCCTTGTGGATCACCTCCACTGGACGAAGAAGTGTACATTGACATCCCATCTAGAGTTTAGTACCAGTACCAAAGGAGGCATGAACACCAGTTGTGCCAGGGGAGACAAGAGAAAAGGGAAAAGAAACTGCATCAGAAATTAGAGTGATGTATAAAGGAAATGGCAGCCAACTGTTGGAGGAGCCTGCAAGAGAATAAGAAACGGTGGCAACTGATGCAACAATGCAACAAAGAATGCAAGGCAAGGCAACTATAAAACTAATCAACCTAACAGGTGACCATGGAAAATATGTAGAGTAAACAACCATCAGTGATGATACAGACATAAAGCTGGATACGAGCGACCATTTTATGATAGTACCCAACTTCAAGAAACCACCAACTCTAGGGGATTGTATCGATGAATAGGTTGATGCCTTTTTCAAGAAAATGTCTAGAGCCTTGGATAGAGCGAGGTTGGAGTTCCAAGTCGGATGCGTTGGACGGTGGCGATGATGGCAACTCATGGTGGAGAATGAACTAGGCAAGTTGGTACAATGGGTACAGTATGACGATTGGATGTAGAAACTTGCCGATATCCACCAAATGCAGCCATGGGAGCTAGATACTGGCAATGTGAAGAATATGATTGGTGTGTAGAACCTGCCAAAAGGAACCCAAACAATCTATAAGCAACCAGTGAGGGTATATATTGATGAGGCAAATTTGAGACCTTACCTAGAAGACGAAGCAGGTGTCAAGTATGTGAAGCTTGCACCTGAGTTGGTAAAGATGTATGCCAAAATAAAGTTTTTGGCATACTTGATTCAATGGTTAGCCACAGGAGTAGAGAAGATACATATGGTGAGGGAAGAAAAGGCTAACCAGTTGCAGGGGTTGGAAGAACAACTTTGGCAGATGTAGGAGGATGCCAAAGCAAAGCTAGCCAAGTAGAACGAAGTTGAGGGGAAGACTAAGGCAAGGAGTAGGACCAGTTGATCGGCAGCTGAAGACGGAATGTTCAGTTAGAGAGCAACTATTGGAAGGGAAGACAAAGGAGGTCCAACACCGTAATCAGCTGATAGCAGAAAAGGATGAGCAGTTGGCAATGGCAGCCCAGAGGGAAGCTGAGCTAAAGGCTAGGTTGGTAGATATTGAGCAAAAGGCGACTCATTATGGCATGAAGTGGGCTCAATACCAAGCCTATGCCAAACGATTGAAAGGAGAAAATGAGGCTTTCAAACTACAGGTCCATGAACTTGGAGGTGTTCCTGTTTTGACTCCTCAGCAGAACCCAAGTCCGTAGGAGCAGAGGCAATTGTCGACAAGGATGGTGACCAAGCTAAAGGGAGGGTTAGATGTAGGAGCCAGTCAAAAACCTAGTGTAAATATTAGTAATATAGTGTTACATGCACATAAATGTAAATGCAAATGTTAATGAAATGTAAAGGAAAGGTGGATGTAATGCAAATTTGTCATTATGTAATATATGGAAATATAATTTAAGGTGCAATAAGGGTGTCTAATATACGTCCAAAGGGCGAGACGGTTATATGTTGAGGTGTCTTGGAAGTCCTTGTTGGTAACGGCCAGGACAAAATGATAAATAGGATTCCACCCCTCTCATTTGTTTGGATACCAAACCATTCGGATACCAAACCATACCATATTGAGACTATGTGTGAGCCATGTGCAAGAGCATACCAAGAATCCTGGAGAAGTGTGGAGACTGTGTTTGGTCTGTATAGCCATTATGCATTGTATTGTTGTATGAGAGAGACATTGTGATGTTATGCCGTACCACTAAGTAATGCAATGGTGATTCATTCCCTATTCATGTTCTGTGTGTGCTGTTATCATTGCTATTGGTTGGTAGTGTTTGTGCATTAGGTTTTGTGTGTGGGTGCGGAAGCATTGCAATCAGATTGCAGAGAGTTGTAGTCTTGGATGCCATATGGACGTTGTCGTACAAGTGGAACTGAAGAGGTTATTGTTTAAGTGGAGTTGTTGCCATTCCAATAGATTGTTGTGTGCTGTTGCAGTGGGAGAATGTCGTTCAAGTGCGCATCTGACGTTGCTGTAGAAGTGCTTGCCATACAAGCACTTGCCGTTCAAGTGGAATCCAACCTACTGTACAAGTACTTGCCATACGAGTGAGCCATTGTTGATGTCATACAAGTGCACAATGTGTTGCAAAATTGCACTGACTGCAGTCTTGCTTGGCCCCTAAATCTGTCATTTTGTTCCTCTATCGTTGGGAAGCTCACCACCGTGCTACAACATTCAAACTCTACAAGTAATAAGAGTTATTATCAAGTTGCCCCAGTTTGATGCCCTAGAGGATCGGGGTCCCGTTGACTATGTCTAACCCAACAAGCTAGGGTTTATAGTGGCAGCACCCCAATGGTGTTACTGATTCCCCTATGTATTAAAATAAATAGATAAAATAAAATAAAATAAGAGTTATTATCACGGTTCAGGTAACAACATGTCATCAGTGAAAAGAATACATGGAAAAGTTTTTACTTTTTTGGAAAAGAGTGCCACATGTTGAAAGGCTCTGCTTATATTACTAATATTCATAAAAAGTTACATGAGGTGTTTAGGTCCGTAGGAAGATTACAAAAATAATCTCTACCTGTGAAGGAAAGCAAAATAGCACTTGAGCTTGTGAGCTTCGGCAAGGACTGAATGCTATTTTGTGCCCATATCAGTTGGGATTTGAGAAGCAAGGCCAACTCCTACTTAAAAGACTCTAGAACATCCATGTTGATGTTTGAAGAATTTTTCTGGAACATGCTTACATCCTTTTTCCACAAGAAGGATGATGTAGCCAGTTGAACTAGTGGCCAAATACAATTACTGCTAGTGTTTGCTGGCTAGGAGTCCCCAGGAAGGCTGAGATTCCAAGAAAGGGATGCAGTAACGATAATATTGAAGTTTAATTGCAACCATTTAGCAAATTTTCATCTCCAAAAGATATGGACTGCGGTCTCCTCTCTTCCAGAAACAATGCATGAGGCATCTGTAAGATCAGTATTGCAAAGTTAATGACTTCACTGCTGACCCATGGTGAAGCAGAAGCCTAGCCAAAAGTTTATTTTTAAAAGAACGTTCTGGCATCCCAATTAGATTTACGTTGTCTTTACCATATTTATTTTGAATCAGAAATTTCCCAACATTTGTATATACATCAAACATACAACATTATTACTACAAAATCCTCTCTATAAAAGCAAGGAAAGAAAGCTCCTGCACCTTAGAACCAACTGATAAGGAGGCAATATCTTATAGAAACTAAGCTTGTCTTGAACATGCATTGCCAAGTCTTGCTTGCAAATTGTCAAGTCCCCTAAAGTACACAAGAATATGGCTTCTTGAAAGTGGCCTTGCATCGAGCTTTTCACAGAAAATTAATGACATCCAAATGGAAGGAATTCAATAAATTTTAAAGGTCACCCAAATAACTCATGATTACTCAAAGGGAGAAGGAGAAAATTAAATTCCCTTGAAATTAACACCAAAGTCTCCTGTCCTTTGAATATCTTCAAAAGACATGATTGATTTTCTTGTTTTGCCCATCTCAAACACAAAAAGAGTTTGAAATACTTATCTTCTAAAGACGAACCTTAACTGCTAGCTCTTGGTGTAGAAGCAATGATAGTAAGACTCTATCTTGGGAAGGATTGTAGGATTGGCATTTCCAAATGGAATTGCATTGTTTTTGTGATCTTGTTTTGCTGTCATTAACTCTTTGCTGCTTCGTCAGATGAGAAGCAACGGATAGAGTGTGTCACTCAGGGAAAATGTTTTTATTGTGGAAACCAAGGAAATAATGCCCAAGATTGCACAATAAAGGCTACAAACATGCTCAAGAAAAGTTCATCTAATTATGAATAAAACTTGGAGGTTATAAAGAAGAGATATGTTGGTCCAAGCAGCACCCATGGATGTAAGGGAAAAACTAATAATATATAAATTTGAAATGTAGCTAAAAGAAGAATCTGCCCCTTTGCCTCCACATGATAAGGAACACAAAGGGCGCTTGTGGTTTCTATTTTTATATGGTTTCTACCATGACTAAGCCACGTATTTATGCTTCTGATAGTAAAAGATATGGAAACCCTACTTTAGGAGCATATGGAGGATTTTGAGTCTAATTAGGAGGATGAAGTTGCTAATGGTTCAAAGTGGATTTTGAGGTGGTTGTCTTCAAAAGGAGTCGACAATGTTTTTTGTTGCAATAGGAGTGGATGGCATTACAATAGTTACAATTTATGGTTCAAAGTGGCTTTTGAGGTGGTTGTCTTCAAAAGGAGTCGGCAAAGTTTTTTGTTGCAATAGGAGTGGATGGCATTACAATAGTTACAATTAGTTATTTTCATTAATAGTAAGACTTTAAATATCCTAATTTATTTGATGAAGTGATTAGAAAGACTGGTTACAAAATGGACTTTATTACTTGAATCTTTATGATGAAAATAATTTCTGAATGATTTCTAGAATCTGATTTGCATTGCATTGCATGTCATATTTGAACAACTTTTGTTAAAAGTCCCATTTTCCTGAAATGATATGACAGCTTTGGGATTTGCAGATGAACAATAAACTCACCCTATTATACTTATGCTAGGTAAAATGTGGTGTAAGAGGCCATCTAGGTCCTCCATGCAATGCTGTAGGATATGTAGATAGACAAGTATGGGGTATAAATCATTTGTATCACGGTCCAGAGTGGAGAAGGTCAAAGGTAGGAGCTTCTGCTTGTCAGGTTATATATAAGCTGATGCAATTACTCCTAGTCTCTTACCATGTCTGCTTAAAAGTTGCAAAATGTTGCAGGATTGTACAGATAGTTTTCCAAGACTCGGGCCACTACGTAAAAATGCTCCAGCATGGTGCCAAGCACCTTTTGAACCTGAGGGCCTATTGAGGTTGTCTTCCCAAAACTAATATTCACGCTTATTTCTGGTATCTATTAAATATTTGCTTTTCTTTTGTTAAGTTTAATGGCATATGATTGCTAACTTTCTATGTTGGCAGTTCAATCTCTGCAATTTTGAGTACCATTATTGGAGTACACTATGGGCATGTTCTGGTGCATTTCAAGGTTCATCCCCAATTTGTAATGGGCATCACACAGATTAGAAGTACAAATAGGTTTGACTCAGTAACTGAGTGCAGATGATATTGCCTTTGTCCTTCTGATAGTGGAATTTACCATCTCTTGGCAGGGACATGTCCATAGGCTGAAACATTGGGTGACAAAGGGATCTGGGCTTCTCATTCTTGGAATTATCCTAAATTACACCGATGGCAAGTCAATTAAAAATAACCTGATCTTTGCTTAGATTTTCCAATTACTAATCATGTGGCTTCTTGGTTTCTATTCCTACCAAAGTAATGTAGGAGAGGACCATGTCAGACAGTCATTGATCTAACTTTTTTGAATGGTTACTGAAAGCAGATGGAATGTTCACTGTTTCTCTAACTTTTGTGCAGCAATTCCATTAAACAAACAGTTGTACAGCTTCAGTTATGTTTGCCTCACAGGAGGAGCAGCAGGACTGGTTTTTTCAACCCTCTATCTTCTGGTAATCCTCAATTTAAATAGCAGCTCAAAATCCAGTGATCATATCCAAAACTTAAGAATTATAATATGTATTTGTTGAAATAAGTAGTAGGCCATCAAGCAATATATGTCAAAAAATATAAATGATGTCCCATTTTGCCATCTAATATAGCCAGAACTTGATATGCTTTCAATTGAACAGTTCTTTAGGCATAGAAAATGAAATCAAATTGGAACTGACAGGAAGCATATTTCGTTAGGTTCCAGTCTCTATTATCAACAATATATATCCTTGTTCTATAGAAATCAGAAAAGGAGGAGGGACTCACAAACTCACCAAATGATAAATAAAGTAATAAATAAATTTCTAGAATCAAAAGGCAGAATTGGTATTCTAAACCCAAATCATTCAGAGCTATGTTTATATAAAACATGGGATGAAAACCACTCCTGATTTTACAGCCAAAGTTTACATTAGTTGTTAGAAGACTTCATTTGGCATTTTTTCCTTTTCCTGGCTACTCTAAGAAAAATATAAGTTGGGAAAATGATAGGCAAGTTATCACCTGGTTCTACCTCATAGGGTTGATAATGTTTATGAGCATTTCTGTCTCTAGATGAAATATCACTGTCAAAGGCTCTATGATGTTGTTGTTTTTCTGGTGAAGATCACAATTATCTATTGCTGTGGAGAGAGCCTCTTGATTTTAGGTTCTTCTGAAGATCACAGCTATGCATTGCTTAGATGTTATATCATATCGTCCTAGGATATTGAACAAGAAGAATCAAAAGAACAAGAGATGAAAATAGAAATATTGAGTAACGGAATTTTCTTTTCACAACTTTGTTATCTCATTACTTTCATGTTTCTCATATTATTTATCATTATTAATCTAAATTATAGGTATTAGGATGATAACCCACCACCACCCCCTATAAACTTGTTATCCTTAGATGCAAACTTTGCAGAATATAATTACAAGAAATTTGATTTCTTAGCAGCCATACTCATACAGTTTTCTTTTCATTCTGTCTGTTTTCCAGATTGATATATGGGGATTAAGAACACCATTTCTACTCTTGGAATGGATGGGGATGAATGCCATGCTCATCTTTGTTATGGCAGCAGAGGGAATATTCCCAGGATTTATTAATGGATGGTACTATGAGAGCCCTGATAATACCCTGGTAATCTCCTTGTTGTTGCCTCTGATCTATACAGATTTTAGAAATTAGTCAAAATCTCTCTCCCTATTTGTTTCTTTCTTTCTTCTCTGTCACAGAAAATGGGAAATTTACATCACTGAACAGTAAAAAGTATGTGTGTTAAGAAGCTTCTAACTTGCACAACCTGCAATTAATAGACATAAATAGAAAACACTAAAATTAAACTACACCACAGTAGGGAAATAGTAAAAGAACAAAGCTAATCTGTGATGAAATTTGTAACCAATATTTTTCCTTGGAAATAATGACAGGATGGTATGAAGTTATGAACACACCTATACCAGAAAGCTTAAACTCAAGAAAGAAATAAAAGAAATTATATAAATGTCTGTGGGTGACCACAGTTGGTCAATGGGACTAAAAAGACATTATGTCACAATAGCATGTGGAAGCCAAAAAGAATAACTCTAAATTCATCACTACAAACTAAGAATTACAGAAGTCTAACTACATCATTGTGTATAGCAGCATACATACAATATAAAAAACAGATAAGATACAATACAAATAAAAATATGATATACTACGGTACAATTAGACATGCACAAATGTGATGTAAATATAGTACAGATAGTCATGCACGAGAGGCATCCACTGTTGAAGATTGTGATCAACTTGAGGAGGGACATAGCTAGAAGCCCAGGTCAGCAGTAGGCCGTACACATAGGTTAATGGCTGACATAATCATCAATCACTGTAAAGGAGTGTATGCAAGATTCGATAATTATTAATATCAATAGAGTTAAGTTACTTTGAAGGTCCACAAGCATTATGCATATCAGACCACTTTGTACTTCCCTGGGTTCACTATGCTTGGGAGGAGGCACTCATGCTGTGCTTTCTGCCTATGGGATGTACATACCCTACCCCTCTTCAGATTCGAAATTTGGACCTTGGACCTCCTTTCAGGAATACCCAAGCCTTCACTATCAGGCAGATTGAGAGAGCCAGCTTGAACAATTTTGGAAGGGTGTTGTCACATAGGTACTCTCCTAGCATTCAAGGCTAAAGACACTCCAGATGCAGAAAGGAATTTAACGAGGTATGCTCATGTGGACTGCATTGACTATAGGTGTAGGTAGTAGATCTAGTACATGTGAAGAGAAAGAGGAAGGTCCCCCTATTGTTGCTTCCTGAAAAAGACACTATCTCACAAAACAAACATCATCAATGTGGCTGGCCATCTCATCCAGCAGTTGTTCAGCATCTCCAACAGCTGGAAGAGGATGAAAGAGGGAGATGATTAGCTCCCCCTTTCATCAAAGTTGGAGACGCTGAACAACTTGATGCTTCATCGCAAGTAGGGTATTGGGCTGCTTGGTACGACATAATGGTACGACCGTTATAGTCCATCTTGCCATTTGTTTATCAATTTCATAATTAAACAAATGGGTGGACATTGATGTTATTTGATTTATCATGTGTTGATTGATCACTTGAAGTAACAATCGTATTTGCTTTCATTTCTCGCACTCTAAACTTCATGAATTTACTTTTTGTGCTTTACTCATTTTAATTCCATATTTTAATTTCTACATTCTAATCTCATGCATTTTCTTTTACACATTTGTTTTATGCAAAGTAATTGGTTTAGATTAGAGATCCAAATGAGAAAAGCAAGGAGTCGACCTTATTCTGTATGTTGGGGGAAGCCTTTGGCAAACTCGTCCAACCTTGTCAAAACTCAAATTTTGGGACACAACACTTAAAGTAGACGTCAAGACAATTCCTAGGATCAACATAGTTTCTAACACACTTGGTGGGGTAAACCTCATTTTTATGCATTTTTCTCAATTTTCATTCCCAAAAATGCATTTGTCATGGATGGTCTGATTGGTTCAAAATAAAATAAAAAATGCACTAAGTTTGATTTTGCAAGTGATTCGCTTGATATTTGGGCAAATTCAAAATTTTACAAAAAAGTGAGCAATTTGCTCAACTTAGTGAGCAAATTGCTTGTTTTTTCCCTATGGTTTCAACAGGTTGAAATTGGAGCGATTCAGTTGCTTTTTAGATATGAACCCAGTTTTGCTTAAAATTTCCCCTATTTTTTAATTTTTTGTGCTTAGATTTTGTTGATACTTTGTGGATGGTGACTTTGACTCAAACTCCAAAAAACTAAATTCCTCCAAAGCTAACTTTGACAACATCCAAGCAATTCAAACAAACTGAAATCTGACCTCATATGTTGGTCTACCATGGGCTAAAACACTTAAGGCAATTTCTGAGTAAGTTTTGCACAAGTCCGATACATTAAGTGATTCACTCGATAAAGCAAATGATTCACTTGATAGAGGGTGGAATCTAACTAGCACAAATTCAACAAGCAATTCACTTGAAGCGATCCACTATAGCACAAATTCAACAAGCAATTTACTCAAAGTGACCAACTAGCACAACTTTATTTCCTTGCAAAATGTTTCTAAGTCCAACCATATGAGCGAATCACTTGACTTTTCAAGTGAATCACTCTGTTTTTTAGTTTACTAAAATTGCACAAACATCAAGCGAATTGCTTGGATTTACAAGCAAATAGCTCAAATTGAATTTTACTAAAAACCTATGTTCTAGAAAAAAATAACCTGAAATTGCAAGTGAATTATTCAAATAGACAAAATTTTGAATTTTTTAGATTTTGACCCCATAATTTTGTTTGCATAGGGAGAAGCATATGAATACATGGCCTAAATATTAGAAAGCAGGAAAAGAGCTTCAATTGGTGGGCATTGTCACATACCATAAAAGAAACACAAAAGTGAAGAGAAATGAACAAATTGTCACATGGGTGCATCAAAGGACGAATCAAAGAGGTCTCAACATCTAGTCCCATTTCATCAAAAAGAAAGAGCCCTATGGCAGACCATCTTAGCCAAGGTTGCACACCACCCCAAAAGGTTATCTGAGCCAACAAATGAGCTATTCAACCACCTTAGTAAACCCTACTTGGGTTAATAATGCACCTACAATGACCCATACCAACCCTCTATACCAAATACTACCTAATGTAAATGACTTAACAAATAACCCACTTTTAATGCATCAAATTTACAACCAGCCTACAGTTTAGGAACACAAAATGTACCTCCTACAAATACTCTTCCAACACAATGCCCACCTGGGTCCAATCTATCTAAAACTTCTAATGTTCCTCCACTTCAGTCCTCAACCCCAATAGATCATTAGGTTTGAAGCTAAACCTTGCCCAAAATATGCAAGTGATGGTTGGACAAATAGAGTGAAAAATGTCTCTGGGAAACACCCAAGGATCAACACTGCCCCCTACCATCCAAGTGCAACAAAATATGCAAGGGCCACCATCTTAGAACCAGCGAATCACACAATTAGGAGTAAACTACACCCGTCCATAATAGAACATTCAACCACCTCCCAATTAGTAGTGGGTCTACTCGAATTTACCACCTCAATATCCACCATATAACCCTCTACACCTATACCGGCCTCCAGGGCATGTGATGTACCATCTTCATTAGCAGTATGATCAACCTCTATCACAACAAAATAGTCTTGGTGCTCCTGCTAGACCTCGAAACCAGCTTTCTGATTAGACCCAGTAAGGCCCCTTGAACCTATTGGTCTACTTACGTATTCCCCTTATTGCTATGAAGGCTTTGCCTACCTTCAATGGGAATGAGAATAAGACGACACTAGATCATATCAACAAGCTATCGACACTCAACCCATTGCATTCAAGAGGACATAATGGTATATCTATTGATATACTCTCTTCATGATAAGGCTGCATTATGGTATAGGGGATTCCCAAATAATTTAGTAATTGATTTGGCATTAATAGTTGAACCTTTTATGTAGGTTTGAAAGTATGGGAAATGGGTATTTACTTTTGTTTCAATTGAATATGATGAAAAGAGCTCCTCAAAAAAATATCCACAATTTCAATATTAGATTCTTGAGAACCTTAAATTTAATTCCATAAATTGCTAGGCCAAATGAAAAGCAAGCATTGTCGTACTATATCATGGGTTTGAAATCTAATTTAACGTTTATGGTTTGTAATTCTAACCATCGAACATTAGTTGTAGCATTTGAAGAAGCAATTAGAGGCAAATATGTTCTCGTTGGAGTAGGGAAAATACCCTCTGCCCCACCAATGGCCTATGCAACTCAAATTTCCCAAATTGCACCAATGCCAAATGCTATGCCTAATATTTAGCCTATACCAAATCCCCAACCAAGCACCTCCATCCATCCTTCTCGATCACTATACATCATTACTCATCCAAGCTAGAACACATCACCCATAGTAGTTTTTCAGCCTTCACTTCCAGATCTTCACACTCCATCTACTTCGAGTAATGAGCCCAATAACAACTTTGCAATGATGGAATGTTGGAGGTAATTAAGACCTTGGTGAATTGGAATAATGCTACAAAAAAATAGTGGTGTCAACAACAAAATTGACATCCTAAAGAGACTTTGCACTTTATAAAAAATAGGCGCCTCGACAAGGCACTAATCAAGGGGAAAACTAGGTTCACAATCACATGGTCAATGCCAATACAAAAACATAACCAACATGGTTAATTTCTTGTAATGATAGGCACGATCTCACTACATGCATGAGTTCCATCATGCATTCCCAAACTGCACAGTGCACTCAGCAATACAAAGTTCAACAAGCTGCTACCACTGGTCAGGTTGTTCCTGCAACAAATCTTGTTATATATCAACAACCTCAGACTACACAGTACGTACCTTGCATAACCCCTACAATGCACTACAATACATTTTAGTACGATTGAAAAAATGAAGACTCAATTGTTGAAGATGAATCCATATTTTCCAACCAATAGGGTGTAGAAACTAAGGAAAAAGGAAAATGGCTATAGAGCAATCAGTCGATAAGCAGGACAACAACAAAAAGAGGATGATGGTCCTTAGAAGGGGAATCCCCCCTTGTATGTAAATGGCAAAGGATCTATTGCAACAAAACAAGATAAGCAAAAGGAGAAGGAAAACATAGGAGGGGAAGCTAGAAAGATGCCTCAAAAGGATGTCCAAGAAACACCAAATGTCAAAAGCTAAAAAGTCATCAAAGGGAAGGAACTGATAGTAAATAATGGAGGAAAAGAAAAGGCCAGTAAACTGAATTAAAGGGAAGATGATAAGGGAAGGACCCGTTGCAAAGAAGGTTGAAATACCCCTCTATCATGCACAAAGGGCATCAAACAATTTTAAGGTAGTCCACAAATTTTGTTGCAAAAAGAGACCCCATTCGCTAAATTCAATATTGCAGAAGAAATGAAGAAGACGTCATTAAGGTCAGCATGCTAGAATCTCTAGCCTTGCCTAGGAAACAAGATCTACAATGAGAGGCCTTGAAATAACAAGAACAAAGTTATGCCAAAGGTAAACAACTAGAGTCCTCCTCAGCCCAAGAAGCTGAGCAACAAAATTTGAGCACAAAATAACTCCTAGATATCCAAACCAGTGCTTCTAATGTGCAAAATGCTCCATAACCTAAGGACCTATAGTTTTCCCCATTCTACATGATAATCAAAATTGAGAATTATATAATCAAGATTTGTATAGTAGATTTAGGAGCAATGATCACAATCATGCCGAAGGCTGTATGCGAAGAGATGGATCTTCCTTATACGAAGACAACTAGACACCTAATACAAATGGATGAAACTAGTCAATGCAATGGGTGTTCTAAAATATTTGGTCACGACCATAGATCGATACCCAGAGTTCACGGTAGTTCAAGAGGTGATAGTCGTAGACTTACCCCCATACTTTGGGATGTTGTTATCCAATGAATGGACACGAAAGTTGTCAGACGATGGTTATCTAACAATGGGCTATACACACATGAAGGTACCTAGGGAAGGAAAAATTATAAGGATTGAAAATGAATCACCCTACAATTACCTCTTACACAAGTTGGAGGATGACAATGCAATAAAATGGAATGGATTCTTGGGATACATTAACAAAAATGGATATCAGGAAGATGATCAAGACCCATAGGTAGAAATGATAATTGGTGTGTTATAGGATGATGGATATCATAAATGAGAGTTTGAAAAAACAAGTTGGGGAACTACCTACCAATGAAGACTTATTCCAACATCCCCATATTGACGAGCCATGGAGCTAAAAAGACATGGATAATGTACTTTGATGGTGCTAGAACTAGGAATGGGGAAGATGTTGGGGTACAATTCATCAACCCTTAAGGGGCACAAGTCCATTACGCCTACAGGATATTGTTCATTTGCGCAAACAACATGGATGAGTATGAATCACTGTGCATATGTTCAAGGAAAGCAAAAAATATGGGAGTTAAAGACTTGAGGATATATGACAACTTTGAATTAATAGTGAAAGAGGTCAAATATCTAGTGCACCACCAAGAATAAACATATAAAATCTAACAAGCATTAAGTATGAGATCTATTTGAGAACTTTGACTCCTATGAAATCATTGAAATACCCAAAGAGTTGAATGCAAAAACAAACAAGTTGACAGGTATGGCAGCATGCTTTGATCCTACAAATGACATGTGGGATAAACCAAAGGAGTCATGGCTTGTGTTTATGTCAACGGCCGATCCAAAGTAAATAGCAACATCTAAAGTGGATATTAAATATCTGAATATCCAATTCACCGCATTCCAATGCTCCTTACTAGTATTTGCCATGTACCGGCTAACTACTCCCACTGCTTGGGCAATATCCGATCTGGTGCTCACCATGGCATACATAAGGCTTCCTACTGCCGATGAATATGGTACACGAGACATGCTTATCTTCGTTGCTTTTGTTCTAGGACACTGGTTGGAATACAACTTTAAGTGTGAAAAAAGTGGGGTACTAACTGGTTTAGCATTTTGCATATTGAAGCGTTGCAGAATATTTTTCACATATGAATTTTGACTTAACCAAATATTTCTTCCTTTTATGTCCTTGTGTATCTTCATCCCTAAAATTTGGTTTGCTACTCCTAAATCCTTCATTTCAAATGTCCTATCCAACCGAGCCTTAAGATCAATGATTTTCTTCATGTTGGGGCCTGCAATTAACATATCATCAACATACAACAACAAAATAATAAAACTGCCATCATCAAACCTCTTATAGTATGCACAATGGCCAACTTCACTATTGCTGAAACCTTGGCTCTTTATGAAGGTGTCAAATTTCCTATACCACATCCTTGGGGCATGTTTCAACCCGTACAATGATTTCTTCAGCCTGCAAACCAAATGCTCTTTGCCTCTTTCTTCATAGCCCTCAGACTGATCCATATATATCTCTTCCTCGAGATCACCATGCAAGAAAGCAGTCTTTACATCAAGCTGCTCCAGTTCCAAATCCTGTGCAACTACAAGTGTAAGTAGAACTCTGATAGTAGTCATCTTCACAATTGGAGAGAAAATTTCATTAAAGTCAACACCTGACTTTTGCACATAGCCCTTTGCCACCAAGCGAGCTTTATAGCGTTCCAACAACCCATCGTTGTTCTTCTTCACTTTGTACACCCACTTGTTTCCAATAGTCTTTCTTCTAGGTGGGAAATCCACAAGTTCCCAAGTTTTATTCTTTCGAAGTACCTTGATTTCCTCCTCCATGGATTTCCTCCACTTTCCTACATTTTCATACTCTCTAGCTTCCTGAAATGAACTAGGTTCACTATCATCAGTTAACAAAGAAAAAGAGGACTGATACACATAAGAATACCTTTTCGGACACTTTTGTGGACGTGTAGATCTTCTAACCCAATTATCTATCGGTTTTGGCTCTTGGTCTTGTGAACGTTGTGGCTGCTCTACTTCTTGTTCTACTTGTTGTTCTACATGCTGATCAAAAACTTCAGCATGTTCATCTTCACTAAATTCTACTTCAATAGGTACAACATTAGGATTTTGTTGTACCTCCTTCCTTTGCATGGATTTTTCATCAACAATTACATCCCGACTAATAATTACCTTGTGGGCAGTAGGATCCCACAGTCTATACCCCTTCACTATATCTCCATAGCCGAGAAAAACACATTTGCTTGACTTCGGGTCAATCTTGGACCTTTTTTCTTTGGGTACATGGGAAAACGCATCACAGCCAAAAGTGCGCAAATGAGAGTAATCAACTGGCTTACAACACCAAACCTCCTTCGAAATATGTCAATCCAATGCAGCTATAGGTGACTTGTTAATAAGATAAACAACTGTATTAATAGTCTCTGCCCAAAACTTTTTCTTCAACATGGCTGCGCTAAGCATGCTTCTTGCACGTTCCATGATTGTGTGATTCATCCGCTCAACCACACCATTTTGTTTTGGAGTGTATGGCATAGTCTTATGGTGCTTAATACCTTCCTGCATACAAAATTTATCAAATTCCTTGGAGCAATATTCACCCCCATTATCTGACCTGAGACATAAAATTGACTTACCCAAACTCTTCTCTACCCGAGCTTTGCACTCTTTAAATTTTTGCAAAGCTTCTAACTTCTTCAGAAAATACACCCACACTCTCCTAAAATAATCATCTATAAAAGCTAGAAAATAGATGGCGCCATTCAAGGACTGAGTGGGGACTGGTTTAAATATATCCAAATGTATAAGTTGAAGAAAATTAGAACTCTTACCAGGACTTGCAGTAAATCGAACCCTCTTCTGTTTACCAAAAATACAGTGCTCACATAAGTCTAAATTACAAGACTTAATCCCAGAAAACATACCTCTGTCATGCAAAATTTTTAGGCCTTTTTCACTCATATGGCCTAGGCATTGATGCCATAGCATTACTGCATCCTAAATAGAAGTTGTTGCTATTGCATGGTTTGTCACCGTATCACCACATAAATGGTATAAGGTCCCATAAGATTCTCCCTTTGCTACTACAAGAGCTCCTATGGTAATCTTGCAATAGTTGTTACTAAAAGTGACAGAATATCCTAGCTTATCCATTATTTTGATTGAGAGAAAATTCTTCCTCAAATCAGGCACATGTCGCACATCACATGACATCCTTTCTCTACCATCGTCCAACCTAATCCTTATATCCCCTCTTCCCACAATTTCTATAGAGTGAACATCACCCAAATAGACCTTTCCACTACAGTATGGCTGATATTTGTCAAACCAGTCTCTGTGGAGGGACATGTGGAAAGATGCACCTGAGTCCAAAACCCAGGTATATAAAACAAATTTGTTGTTACTAATACATAAGGCTTCACATGTTGTCGTCTCTTCTGAATCTGCTGCACTGGCCTTAGCTGATGGCTAATTTTGCTTTTCACCATTCTTTAATTGCCAACAGTCCTTCTTGGAGTGTCTTGGATTCCCACAATACCAACACTTCCCTTTCTGCTTACGCCCTTTAGACTTAGATCTGGACTATTTTATACCTTGTTTACTCCCCTCGAAGGATTGACCTCTCGCAAATAGGGCTTCACTGGTCGAGGGTTCCAGAGACGTTTTTTGCCTCAACTCTTCTGCCAACAAAACAACTACCACATCATCAAATTTGAGAGTTCCTAATGATGAATTACTGATGGTCATCACCATATGATCCCAAGTGTTCGGGAGAGAACAAAGTAGGGTGATAGCTCTATCTTCATCCTTCATATTCACATTAACTGAAACCAATTTACTGATAAGAGTATTAAACTCATTCAAATGATCTACCATGAATGAACTTTCCTTCATCCTCACGCTATACAGGTGCTTTTTAGAAAAACCTTATTTGTTGTTGATTTTGTTTCATACAACTTTTCAAGCTTTTGCCAATGGGCTTCCGAGGTCTTCTTTTCAGCTACATTGAACAAGATGGAATCCACTAGGCAGTGACGGATTGTAGAAACCAACTTCATGTCAAGCGTTACCCACTTCTCATATTTCATACCGCTTGGTTTACTCGCGACCCCTTTCAAGGCTAGAGCTTGGTCATTTTGAACTAGCAAATCCTCCACCTTCATCTTCCATAGAGTGAAGTTCCTGCCATGAAATTTCTCAATCTCGAACTTGGTTACACCTTTTGTCATTGTTGCAGCTCCCACTTGCACAAAACCTTGAGCTCTGATACCAGATATTAGGAAAAACTTCTAATTTTATACTTGCAAGAGGAAACACAATAACAGAGAATAGAACACACGAAAACAACAAAACAAGTGACACAGATTTACGTGAAAACCTACAATGTGCAAGAAAAACCACAGGGCAATGACAACTTATGCTTTTATTATTTTCAGAAAACTCCATTCACATCTACAACGTTTTCAACCACATGTCATATGCAAGGGATCACATCCCTTTTATAGATAAGACAAGGAAGGCCCCAACCGTTCGTTTCCTCTCCCTGAGGAGACCTTCGTAAAACTGTTCGTCTTCATAAAAAACCGAAACAGTTCATCTTCCACAAAATGTCGTCTACCTAGACATTCACTGCCTAGAAGTCTAGTAGCCCAAACTTTTGCTGCCTAGACGTTTTGCCTAGATGTTTAGCAGCCCAAACGTCTGCTGCCTAGACGTCTGACCATGCCGTCTAGCAGCTCAGACGTGAGCTGCAATCTATCATCCAATAACAGGAGGTGGGATACTGACTTCACTTCCTAACACTTCTATAATATAATATTCTTGCTTCATCTTGAAGTTTGTATCATGACCAAAATCTCCCATCTTGATCTCCCTCATTTTCACTTCGCAATCATATACCATGTGTCTTGGCTTATAACATTTGCAACATAAAAATGCAATGTTTTCATAATTTATTTGTTAATTTCATTCTTTTCATTCATATTTTTTAGTGATTTGGAAAAGGTTTTGAGATATCCATGGCAACCTATGTCTGAGTATATGCATCATACTTTTGTTCTTTTGTAGTTGGTCCATCCTAGATGAACTTAGAGTATTATCAACGTTCTTCCAAGCCTTGTTATTCATAAGTTGATATGAAATTCCAAAATCCTAACCCCAATTGGAAGCCTTTTAATAACTTCTCTCTCCAAAAAGAATCCTCACTCCATGGTCTTAAACATAGACCACCTTTCCCCTTAAGCCATGAGGAACTACCCATTATTTTATTGCTCATTTCTAAACTAGAGAAGATGATGAGACAACAATTCCTTTCAAAAGAAAAAGAAAATGAAGCAATTTGAGTTCAATCCCCACTTCCATTTGATCCAATTTGAATTTTTGAAAACCTTGTCAATATCTATGGAACTTACATATTAATCTATCCTTTTAAGAACCATTATATTATGCTCGATCATATCATCCTTGATAAATACTTCTAGCATACATCTATTGTTTGGGTAAGAATCGCCATAGATTTGCTCTTCCTCTTATCCCCAACTAAGGCATCCTTACTTCTAATTAGGGGTTCCATAAAGGAGTTCCCTTCCATGCTACCTAGCTTTCCTCATAAGATTTGTTTATTTTTTGAGTTCCCCTAAATATATAGAACACGAAAAGGTGAGGCTCGCTCCCTACTTGTGCTCCCTCCTATTGTTAAAACCAAATATTCCTCTCAAATTTAAGCATGATTTTTTGAAATAAATTAAATTGGGTATTTGATTACAAAATTGTTCAAATTTTCATAAGTACTTTGAGGAAATAAGTTATTACAAGTCTTAAAGTACCATATTGTGCTCCCTTCTATTGTCATAAACTAGTATTCTTCTCAAGTTTAAGCATGATATTTTTAGAATAAATTAAATTGGGTTTTTGATTGTAAAATTGTTCAATTTTTCATAAATACTTTGAAGAAATGAGTTATTATAAGTATTAAAGTATCATCATGTTTCACACCATAATAAATAAGATTCTTCTTAACATATTGGCTCTATTAATTTCTATCATTAGAATGGAAATATATGTGATTTCTGCTATTGTAGATAATAACAATTTTTTTAATTGATTATATGGGATTGAAATGATCGTCATATGTATTACAACCTTGGTGGTCTAACAGTGGAGACTTTGGAACTCTAAAAAGAGGTTCAAGGTTTGAATCTTGTGGGATGTAGTGTTTTACACCATGTTTCGTAACTCGAGTATGGTTGGATAACCATGTATATTGGATTAAAAACATCTTCCAAGAGGGTCATCTCATATGACCTATGGCATTTGAGACGTTAAAAAAACTACTTTACCATTTCTTTTACATTATCACAACATTTTAACAAAACACACAATAGTATTACATTACCATGGTATTTCAATAACCTCCATAGTGAATTTATAGCAAACAATTATACATGACAAGATTTTTAATTATTTGAGTTTGCCAGTTGATTTTAAATTGGTTAGATGAGATTAAAACAAACCACACACATATTATATCATAGGAAATCAATTTTAAATGTTAAGGTTCATCTATAAGATTGACATTTTCACTTTCAATAACCTCCATAGTGATTTTATAGCAAACAATTATACATGACAAGATTTTTAACTATTTGAGTTTGCCATTTGATTTTAAATTGGTTAGATGAGATTAAAACAAACCACACATATTATATCATAGGAAATCAATTTTAAAAATGTTAAGGTTCACCTATAAGATTAACATTCTCTGCAAAACTCTTAAATTCTCATCACTTATTTCAAACTCCATGGGATTACACATAATCTTTGATAATGCAACTGATTGAGAAACAATCTTTAAGAATACACTCAACCATTACTTATTATTAAGTATCAATCCCATAATCTTTGATAATGCAACTTATTGAGAAACAATCTTTAAGAATACACTCAACCATTACTTATTATTAAGTATGCCATTGATATGATTAAGTTTGAAAAACAATTATTAAATATTTGATATAATTAAAACGCATAATTTTACTAGTAAAAATTAATTTTAGTTAATAAAAGTTATAATGTGTATTTTAGTATTTTTCTTAATATGTAAGTGCACACTTCATATTAAGTCGTTTGTTTGTTGTGTTTATTTGATATAATGAGTACCATACTCGTTTTTTTTAAATGGATTATACAAGATTGCAAGGGCTTCACATCATGACAAGTGTTACCATAAAATATATAATAATATTAGTAAAATATTATATATGTATGACTTAGCTAGATTTAGATTTGTTTATATAATTTGATTTCATGTCAGCAATTTAGAGTTGTCTATAATTTTTTTTGATGAACAAACATTCACCTTCTCACATACTCACTCACATCATGGTTTGAACTTTGAACTTGTCGAAGAAGAGTCAAAGCCCAAACCGTTGCGTTGTCTCTTGTCGTTTGATTTTAAATTGGTTGGATGAGACTGAAACAAACTTTGGACTTGCCGAAGAAGAGCCAAAGCCCAAACCATTGCGTTGTCCTTGTCGTTTGATTTTAAATTGGTTGGATAAGACTGAAACAAACTTTATATGGGAACTAAATTTGGATGAGACTGAAACAAACTTTATATGGGAAATAAATTTTAAAAATGTTAAGGTTTGTTTATGAGATTGAAACAAACTTTATATGGGAACTAAATTTGGATGAGACTGAAACAAACTTTATATGGGAAATAAATTTTAAAAATGTTAAGGTTTGTTTATGAGATTGAAACATTGGTATATGGTGTGAAACATTTTTGTTCCACCACTTGTCCTTAACTTCATGGGATCACACAATCATACTTTTTAATAATGCAATTTATTAAAAAAATCTTTAGTAATGCACTCAATAGTTACTTATTATTAACTATGTTGAGCATCAATAGTAGAGTTTCTCACAGTAATTACATAAATAAATAAATAAATTATGTTAATGATATGATTATTTTTTTTAAGAATTGGTTAGTGTGAGAAACTCCTACAAACCAATGGAAAGGGCCGAGAAGGAGAAGGCTCCCCCAACCATGACCTTTCCTAAAGCTAGAGCTATGCTTATCAATAGGGAATTTAACACAGAGTCACCACACACCCACCCTCTCACACACTCCCCACGTGGCGGTTTGAACCTTGAACCTTTTGAAGAAGAACCAAAACCCAAAACCGCCCTGGAACAATGATATGATTAAATTTAAAAAACAATTATTAAATATTTAATATAATTAAAACACATAATTTTTTTAGTAAAAATTAATTTTAGTTTTGCCTTTTAAATTTTTAATTATAATGTATATTTTAATATAAATGTGCACACTTCTTTTCAAATTTTTAAGTTTTTTGTTATGTTAATTTATATAAGTAAGTATCATAATTGAAATGAATTTTACATTATGATAATATTACTACATTTCATGATAGGTGCAAGTATTTCATATCATTTGATAGGTGCTATACTTTACTATAATGATGAACTTTATTTTTGTTTTATATGTTTTTTTGATTAATATATATTAATTATACTTTATAATGATGAACTTTATTTTTGTTTTATATGTTTTTGATTAATATATATTAATTAATTAAAAATAAAATAATTAATCAAGTATTTTTATAATACATTTGCATGAAGTTAAATGATAACATTATTATTTATTTAAAGGCCATATAATTAATAATTAAATATAAACTCTTAATAGGTATACTGGATCCAAAAGCATATCTTTATCAAAGTATGGCACTCAACAAGAGTTGGCATCCTCCTCTACGTGTTGTTCGCAGAAATACTATTTTGGGGTATTATAGCAGGTATTCTTCATCGATTTGGTATATATTGGAGGCTTTAAAATTTGTCTCCACGAAAACATTATATACTTATGTATTTCTTAGGGTGTTTATGTAATATTTTGTGCTTCATCAATGTAAATAGATTGATTTATGACATATACTTTTCAATCATATTTGGAATTATTTATAGATTACTTGCCGATATTATATATTACAATATAAGAGTTTGAGACATAAATTAATTAAAAATATATATGGTTGTACTTAGATTTAATATGTTTGTTTAAGATATTCAAGATATAAATATATATTGAAATGTCATCACTTAAATTTTTGAAATTATTATTTTTATAAAAAAATTGGAAACAAATTTTGTTTACACAGAGGTCCCCATTCATGGCTATGTTAAGCTCGATGTTGATACAAGGAGCCAAAAATAACTTAGCTTGTCATAGATGGATGTTTATTTAGTAATAGTAAGGATGAATTTTGCTTTGCATATGAGTGATTTTAAGGACTCTACATATAATATGACCAAGGTATGAGTATTTATCTAACATGTTCAATTAGCACTTTACAACAAATAGGTTACTCTTGATAGTAGATGAGATTCCATGAGTATAGTGAAGAGAATTTATAGGGAATATTGTTCACAATGATAGATTGATCAAGTCATGGAAGATACTTTTGCACATCTAAAAAGCTTTAAGGAATTCAAAATCTCTCATATATAGAGATAGTAATAATGTTGTAGATCTTGTTATCAATTTGGAAGTTCATAAGGTAAATTGTTCTTGTATTCTTAAAACCTTGATTAATTAGGATATAAGACCTAAAACGTCACAAACAAATCTCATATCCTTAAAAATAATTGATCAAATATTTTTCAAAACAATTATGTAGGGAATAAATAATGCACGACATATTAATTTCATGATATTTTTTAGGTATATAAATCATGGTACATGCATGATTGATGGTAGTTATAGTGGGGAAAATATTTATTTGGGTTCTCTTATTTGGTTATTTGGGATTGAAATGAGCCCCACTCATATTACATCATGATTATATTACCATTGCACTTAAATAAATCATATAGCAATATTACAACAAACCACATCATCACTAGACTTATGGAAATTGATCTTTTATGGGTTATTTACGAGTCAATATTTCTCATCATTTTTCAACCCCATGATTTATTCAACTTTAAATCTCATTCCTTTTGAAAATTTCATGTAAAGCTCAATTTTCAATGGTGCGGTGATGCAGTGATGGGCATGAGTATGAGCTTCATTTTAGGTTAACTTTTTCTCTATCTCACATTTTTTCTACATTCATTATTATATGTGTATTATGGTCCTTTAGTCCTAATTTTGGAAAGAAAAATATTTGAATATTCTTCAAGAGAGAAGGGGAAAGAGTGTGTAGAATCATAACAAATGAAAATATTATGCTTTTTCATGATGGAAATTATAAGTGATTTTTCTAATAAAAATGAATGAGATATTTTGTCTAAATATGATGAAGAAGAGGGGAAATAATGTAGGGAAAATCTCCTACGATGTTAACTTCAGTTTTTTAAAGGTAATGGAAGGAATAAACCCGATCTAAGGCAAGAAATACTACAAATGATTATAAAAAGAATCTTATGAGAATAAAATTAAAAGGAAAATAGAAGTAATGCCTACTTTCATTTTTTTTTGAAAAAACGAATGGGTGAGATATCTCTATTTTTAATGGGCTATAATGGATTTTATTTTTTATTGAGGCTAGGACAACTCACTTGAGAGTCAAGCACCCACCTCACACATGTGACCCCTATGCCCGTTGAAACTTAAACTTAATAATTCTTTATGGAAGAAAACACAATATTAATCATCAAACTTAACTTGAAAGACGAAAAATGCAAAGGTTTACCCATATGATTTGAACCTTGGCTTATAGTGTGAAACTCCTTACTCCCTACATTTGCCTCAAATCCATTGGGCTTTAATAAAAAGACTAACATTGGGTTAGAGCTCATACAAAACATGTGTGGGATAAAATGTTAAGATTTACCTATGGGATTGGGAGTTTGGTTTATGGTGTGAAAATACTCATCTTTGAATACTTGCACCAAACCCATTAGGCTAAAAGTTATGTTTGATCCATGAGATTGGAACCTTATTTTATGTTGTGAAACTCTTGTCCTTGCTTGCTTCATACCAAATGGGCATGCCACTATTTGTGCATGGGATATGAACCTAGACTTAATATTACAAACATAGGAGATAAAATTGGGTATATTATAGTTGGCTTGAATGGTGTTACCAAGTCATTTAAACATATTTAAAAGTCTTCTCAAAGTATGTTGATGTAAGCTTCTCATGCCTTTTTTTTACTATTTCTTTAAATGACAAATCATGATATAGATACATTTTCTTCTTTGAGTTAACTAACATGATTTTATCATCATGAACTTGAGATATTATAAGTTCTATGGAGAGACGTTATTGTTTATATATGGATATCATTTGATAGATGACTTATAGAGAATCATGTTATTATACATGTGGCTATTATAGATGGTTTAAAAGTTTAGATTGTCATGCCTAATTTTTATCACCTCCACATGAGGCATGATAATATATACACACTTATTGTTATAGTTAACATGTTTAGGTCTATTTATTTTACTAGATGCACTTGAGATATTAGCAAAATTTTGGAGGGGCCTTGAAAGATTTGATTGTGTGGTAAGCACTTTTAGATTGATAGTTATATGTGGATATCGATGACTTTGGTATTATGAGATTATCATTATTAATTAAGATCTTAAAAATAAATTAACTAACATGGAATAATGATGAAAGAGTTTGATTAGATTAATTAATGTGGGTGAATTATTTTCATTTAATGCATTATCAATGATTAAATCATTATATGATTAATGGATAATACTTAACAAAAAAGTTTAACAATATTTAATTAAATATGCAATTAATTGAGTCAAAAGCGAGTGTGAGTGTGAGCATGGAGTGAGTGCAGCTTGAAGCGAGTGTGAGCACGAGTCGAGAGCAAGGAGGAAGTGTGAGCACGAGTAGAGAGCAAGGAGGAAGTGTGAGCAGGAAGTAGAAAGCAAAGTTTGATCAAGGAACAAGTGCCACAGAATTTAAAGGATTTAGTTGAAGAAAATCTCGAAGAGAGTGCAAGCTAAGAGGGAGTGTGAACCAAGAGGGAGTGCAAGCCAAGATTTAGTCATGGTAGAAGAGCAGCAGGTTCATATGGGATGCATCAATGCTTCAAACTCTTACCACGAATGAGTGGAATATTGTTTCCAAAAAATTGTTGAAGTGAAGGAACGTTGAGAAAAAGAAGAGATAGGGGCATTTAGGAGCTAGGAGGGAGTACAATATGGGAGCGAGTGTGATGTAGGAGAGAGTGAAATCCAAGAGCGAGTGTGATCTAAGAGGGAGTGTAAGTCAGGATTTAGTCATGGAGAAAGAGTGACAGGTTCATCTGGAGTGCATCAATGCTTCAAACCCTCACCACAAATGCATGGAATATTATTTCCAAAAAATTTATAAAGCAAAGGAATGCCAAGAAAAAAAGAGATAGGGGCAATTGTGATCCAGGAGGGAGTGCAAGCCAAGAGCAAGTGTGAGTCAAGAGAGAGTGCAAGTCAGGAGCGAGTGCGAGTCAAGTGGGAGTGTGAACCAAGATGGAGTGCAAGCCAAGAGCAAGCCTCATTAGCTATTATAGAAGGAAATTAATACTTGAAAGCCCTGATGGGAAGTCAAAAAGCCCTAGCTAGAAATCAGGATGTCTTCATTGTAAGTACGGAGTCCCATGTTAGAGATAAGCAAAAGAACGAATACATGGCAAGTTCAATCCAGGTAGCATATGTTACACCATAAGTAAGTATCAAAGATGAGATGATTGAGCATGATATAATGGTTCTTAAAAGTAGAGGGTTAATATGTAAGTTCCATAGATCATGGTCAGGGTTTTTGGAGATTCAAAATTGGATCAAGTGGAAGTGGGGATTGAATTCAAATTATTTTGTGACTTTTCTTCCTAAATGTTTTTTCCTCATCATATTTTCCAATTCATAAATTGAGGATAAAATAAAGGTTGGTGGCCCATGGTTTAGGGGAATAGATACACTTTATTTAAGACCGTGGAATAAAATGTTTTATGTTGAGACAAAAACTATTAAGAAGCTTCCAATGTGGGTTAGGCCTTTTGGACTTCCATATCAGCTTATAAATAAGATTGTTTTGAAGAATATTGGAAATATTGTAGGGAGATTCATAAAGGAAGGACAGGCTACAAAGGAGCGAAATCATGCTATATATACTTGAATATGTGTTACTATGTCTATTTCAAAACCTTTGCCACAATCCATTAAGATTAAATCTAAATCAAGAAAATGGGATCAACAACTAGATTATGAAAATATCATATTTTGTTGTCACAATTGTTATGAGATTGGACACATGGAAAGAGTTTGCAAAGTGAAAACTATGAAGAAAGAGAAAAAATTCTAGCCATGAGATAAACTTCAAGATAAAGCAAGGAAATCATACAATAATAGAAGCTAGATTAGATCAAGGATATTCCACTCCAAAGAAGAGGCAAAAAAAAACTATCTACAATATCATTTGGTAAGTTCAGAAGGAATTAAAAGTACAAAAGAAGATGTGGAGATAAATCGTAAAACAAAGACAACAAAAGAGGTCAAGTTTATTCAAGGTAAATCATCTTCATTTTCCTCAAGTAATATAGAATCATCTCTAAGTAGTAAAAGTGGAAGTGATGAAGATGTTATCCCTCAGACTTTAAGGTTTCAAGAGAAGCATAATAAAGAAATGGGGTTGGTAGAAATCCATAACAATTTAGGGTTTTTAGAGCATAATAAGAAGTTAATTGCTATAGAAGAGCATCCTTGCACTTTAGGGTTTCTAGGGCAACATAAATAAGATTGTGCTTTTGAGGTTATTCCTTGCACTTCAGATCCTTTAGAACAAGGTAAACCTAAAGATGAGAAGTCTTACTATGAGTAGTGTGAGAAGATTGATGAAGATGAAAGTATTGATGAGAATAAAAAAAAAAGAGGAACTCCCAAGAAGCAAAAACAAAGAGAAAAAGAAACCCAAAGGTATATTGATATGGGAAAAAAAAAACAATTATCACAAGTGTTAAAAGAAGTGGGGCTAAACCCATAAATAAAAACAAAAAATAACAATGAAAATAATATCTTGAAATACTAAGGGAATGGATAAGAATCCTAAAAAAAATATTAAGAAATTGTGAAGTTGTTATAGACAAGATATTTATAGATATAGAAGTTGGGAAAAAAATATTATAGGCATTTACGATACTGAATTTCATCTTAACAAAATTTAAATTTCGGAAGGCATCTGATATAAAAGGAGTTTATTGTGGAAACTTAGCAGTTTAAGGAATATGGAGAATATCTTTGATGGAAAGGCGAACGAAGAATATCTCTAGTAGAAAGATAAAGTTGGATATGCTTTAATTAACTTGTTAGAAATGTAATGATAGCAATGTAATGTTTTGTTTTTGTACTGGGAGTGGCCCCCAATAGAAGCCACACATAGCTTAATAAAGAAAAAAAAACTATGCAATTAAGTGATAATAATGTTGACCTTCATAGTTGATAAAGATAATGGGTCATCTAATTAGATTATCAAAAAATAATCTTGTGCACTATGTACAAAAATGAGAAGTGATATAGTATATTATATAAATTGTTTCAATACATGAAATCTAAAGTTAAATTGTTGTAAGATTATAAACTTTATAATGATGATTATGTAATTTAATGCACAAGTTGTGTGTGCAAGTTCATTCACCTAAAAGGCATCAATAAAAGGATTTTGTATAAAAAAGAAAAAAAGAATGACCTAAAAACAAGCTATGAAAATTAGGATGAACTAAATTAACCTTAAAAAAGGACTAAGTAAAAAACCGTAGGATATGAATACAATCTTAGGGAAATCTTCTAAATCCAAATTAGAAAAAAAAACTAAGATAAGAAAAAGAAACTAGAAGAGACATCAAACCAAACAATTTAGGGTGCTAGAATTCTAAACTAATAAAGAATTAAAAGGACTGAAAAAATAAACTCCTTATTCTACTTGGAAGGTATTCTTGAATAAAATGGGACAACCTTGAAGATGAAAAATATGAAGAGAAAACCCTACCAAAAACAAGAATTATAGTGCTCTTTAGGTAATATAGGTTGTTGGATATTTCTATTATCCACTATAACCTTTCTTTTAAAATTAAAATTAAAGGAAACCTAATAGAAGTAAACTTATACATTTGAGATTTATGCCTCAAAGAGTAGAATTTTAGTCAAGAACAATTAAAAACTATTGGTTGCTTATCTATAGGTTTACTTTCTCATCCTATGAAAAATCCATCATAACAAGTTTTGAATTTTGTCATGCTATTTGCATGATGTATAATAACATAACTAGTATCTACAATATATTATTGGATAACTTCTTTAGATATCTTGCGACTTAATAATGTGTTTAGGAGGATTACAATGCAATAACTTGTTTAGGAAGATTGTGGTGATCATTAAGGGATAAGGAAATTGCAAACATACGTTTATATGGAAGGAGTACAATAAGACAGAGTGTTAAGGACAAGTCATGGTAAAAGGTAAAGTGAATAGTAATATTGTTAGTGTCATGTTAATGTCTTTGTCACAAAGTCAAGGTATCTTGGGATATTCTTTAAATAATTGAGTGTATCTTGTAGAATTTCTAGAATGTGTATAAAGTTCAAGATACTTTTGGAAGTAATATTTTATTCTAAGAGGAAATCTCTAGAGTCATGGGATATCTTAACTATTCTTTGTAATTATAAAATATCATGAGAACAATCCAAAAAATAAATATATTGAACCATGTGATACTTTAATAATTTTATGTGATTATAAAAAATCATGGGAAGAATCCAAGAGGAGATATCTAATATTTTAAAAATTTTCCCATCTAGATTTCTCCCTCCATGGGAGGCAAGTTGAGCATTTAATATCTCAAGCAAAGGAGTCACAAGTAATGGGTGAAGGCTAGAAACCTAGCTAGCCAAAGGAAGAGTGCATCTTTGTATAGAATGCGTCTAATGGATTTGTTTGAGTGAGTGTGGTATACATTTATTGGATGATTACATTGGAGGTGGGGGCTCAATAGGACCAAATCCCTTTGCTAGAGGTAATCTAGTGAGTAGTTGTATACTCTTTTATTTCGTATATATTACAAACAATAATTTTATTCTCATTGTGTAAGCTTTGTGATGTTATTTTCTACCATTTGTTATCTTCGTTCATGCCATTATAAATATTCTATTTGCATATAATTTTTATATGGTAGTATCTGAAGAACACAAGCTTATACTGAGAGGGGGGGTGAACAGTATAAGACCACTTTTTAATTTGCTTTAAAATCAACTTTCAAAATAGTATAATGCAGTGAATAGACAACAGTAATAACAACAGTAATCAAAGCAAAGCACAACACACCATCCACAAAGTGACACAACAATTTACGTGGTTCACCCAATGTGGGCTACTCCACGGATAAAACTTTTCTCTAAAAGTTATATCACAGTTCTTTGGGAAACCTTCCCAATTACAAAGTTTATGGGCACCAACCCAAAGGAGACACCTTCCCCTAGCTCTGCTCTTAGTGGTGATCCTCTAGAAGACCTCTACCTCCTCTGCCCTTAGCAAGTGGAACTCTATCCATAGAAGACACTTGTCTTCCCTGCTCTGGTTGGAGATCTCTGTCCTCAACTCTATCACTGCAAAGCCGTTCCTCAAATTCGCACCAAACACAGTCCTTCGGTCTAGCACAAATCTGTCCTCTTCCTCTGTTCTTTTCTGTTACAGCCGCACTTGGTCAAAACCAACTTTTCACTGTCTACGCAAACATAAAGACAAAAACAACATTAACACTCTAGCAAACATAGCATTCGATCAGACTTCCACTTATGCACCTCTACGATCGAACTTCTCCCCGCACTCTATCTACGCAAATCACACTTCGAACGCACACTTGATCGATTCGACTCGACTCGCTCTCTTGCGCATAGTAGAATTCACTTGCACAAATTCGACACACACATTCGATGATCAAACTCGAAAACAGCCCTCCTTTTATACTAACAATCTCAAGATTAGATTCTTGATCTTAGTCGGTCGTATATCCCTAAAGATCATCGATCGCACAACCCTACACTTCATCGGCTCAAGGTTAACTCTGTCGGCTTCAACCGCCTCTGCTGTTCTATAGCTTTTCTCATGAAACTACAACATGTCACGATATCATGACACTTTTACAGCCGTACACCTTCTATAGCCTGCTGTCACGAAATCGTGACACCTTGGCCTTTGTCGACTTCCTTTGTGCTTCTATCACGAAATCGTGACACCTTTGCCTCTTGCTGACGTCATCTCACTTCTATCATGAAATCATGACACTTTAGTCTTCATGGCCTTCCTCTCAGCTTTTGTCATGAAATCATGACACTTATGATTTTTGTTGACGTCATCTTCACTCTGTCGTGAAATCGTGACGCTTTAGTCTACAATGCCTTCTTCTCTACTTTTGTCATGAAATCATGACACATCTACTTCTACTAAGCTCTTTCTTGCCATATGCCCATGAAATTGGAACATGTCACGAAATCATGACGCTTTCGCCTTCGAGCTCTTCCTTCTTCAATTCATCATGAAATCATGACGCTTCTTCTGTTTAAGACTTGCTAACTATTTCTGTCATGAAATCATGACACTTTCTCCAACTGCAAGCTGCCATCTCAACCTGTCATGAAATCGTGACACTTTCTGCATCCGTACAACTTCTTTGTAGCCTATCATGAAATCATGATGCTTTCAGCTTCCAAAAGCTTTCCTTGCAACCTGTCGTGAAATCATGACGCTTCTCCTTTCAGACTCTTCCCTTTTGCTGCATGTCATGAAATCATGACAGTTCTCACTTCGAGCTTTTTAGCATGTCATGAAATCATGACAGTCCTCAACTTGACCTCTACAGCATGTCACGAAATCGTGACATTTTACATGTAACTTTCTCTCTTTGACTTGTCACGAAATCGTGACAGTTATTTTTGCGGACTCTCTTTTCAGCATTATGTCATGAAATCGTGACACTTTTTCGTCCGTACAACTTTCTTGGCAATGTGTCACGAAATCGTGACACTTTTCCTTCTCTGCCTTCCTGCACTTTTCGAGTCACGAAAATGCGACATGTCATGAAATCGTGACACTTTCCATCTTGCTCTCCTTCTCTGCCAACATGTCACGAAATCGTGACAGTTTTGCCAGCTTCGTCTCTGTCTTCCAGCATGTCACGAAATCATGACACTTTTGCCCAAACTTTCTCTCTCCTCAAACATGTCACGAAATCATGACAGTTTTGCCAGCACTTTCTCTCTCCTAAAACATGTCGTGAAATCGCGACAGTTTTTCCAACCGCCTGCATACTTTTTCTTACTTGTCTTTTTCTTGATCTTTTGCAACTGGGCTACTCTGATCTACTTGGAAACTCACTGTCCAAACTGAAACCTTCATCAAAACACATTCTTTGACATCAAACCAAAATGCTTCAAGACCTTCTTGACATCAATGACAACATCTACACTTAGAGCAAAGGCAATGTACCCAAGGTACCCAAAATTGCCAACAATCTCCCCCTTTGTCATTGATGGCAACCCTTAACTGAAAACATAACTCAAGAGCCAAAACTGAACCCTACTGATCCAACAACTGAGAATCTGCAATTGAAGTTTTTGCTCCCCCTGACTTGAAGCTTTCTTCTTCACTTGAAGCTCTCCCCCTTACTCATATCTCTCCCCCTTTGTCATCAATGGCAAAGGGTCACCTTTGGGGCTTGGGACTAAGAATGAGCTTCTTAGCTTAGTCCCTCCCCCACCTCTTGATGAGGTGATTTAAAACAAGGGTGGGAGTGAAACTCCCATTAGGCACTCATCATCATTAGTGTCTACAATTTCTTTGTCGGGCCTTCTCTTGAACTCTTTGTCATTGTTTCTGTTCTTGTCACTTTTCTTGTTCTTGTTCTCATCTCTTTTCTTGTCCATACCTTGATCCTTGGACCTGTTTATACCACTGTTCCTATTCCTGTACCTTGGAAGATCAGCTCTGCATTGTCTGGTTGTGTGACCTGCATTGTTGCACTTATAGCAAGTAACAATATTATTTCTTTTGGGCATAGTTGTTCTTTGAATCTGCCTGTTCTGACTAACCTAGTTCCTGTTATTTGCCTTGCAAAAAATTGCCTTGTGCCCAAACTATTGACAAGAGTAGCAATACCCTTGAAAGAAACTAAAACTTCTAAAATTGTTGTTTACCCTTTTTATTTGATCTATGCACTGTGAAGCCGTGTGACCAAACCTGTGACATGAAAAACATCTATCGTAAAATATTCTTTTAATCGACCTTTTGGGTCTCGAAAACTTCTTCTTCGCATTCAGAATTCTGTTTTCTATTTCTACGCATTTATCACTCACGGACTCTTTCTCTGAGATACTCTCTTCATCAGAACTCTCTTCTTTTTGAAATATTTTACTAGATTCCCCAACCTGTTCCTTGTGTGGTTTAACAAAACCAAGACCTGTTTTATCTGTTGTCTTTCTTTGTCCTTTGATAAGAGATTTAACCTTTTTGGAGCTTTCTTGAAACCTGTACAGTTTATCCTTGTATTCTTTATTTTCCTCTTTCAAGGCAGCCATTTTCTGTTCTAATTCACTATACTCAAGCATCTTAGATTCTAACTCATTCTTGAGTTCTTGTGTCTTAGCCATAGAGATGTCAAGACTTTCTATGAGTTCATCTCTCTCCATACAACATTCATCTAATTTATCCTTGAGTCTAGCATTCTTCTTTCTTTCCTTTTTCAAAACACTAAGAGCATTAGTAAGTTCACATTCAAGATCCTCTATTTTATTGCATTTTGAATCATCAAGGCCTTTTTCAGATTTCTTATCACTAGAGGTGCTACCCTTTTCAAAAACCATACAAGCATCTTCCTTATCATTTTTTGAAGCATCCTCATACATACTAGCAACCAATTCATTATTTGTGCAATCATCCTCAAGGTGCCCAAAATTTCCACATCTAAAACATTTCATGACAATGAATTTATGTTTCGGTTCTTCCTCTTTTTCTGAAATGAACAACATCTCATTTTCATCATCACTAGAAGAACTTTCACTATCACTGCTAGAACACTTACTTGCTTTGTCTAGGTAGAAGCTCTTCTTATTCTTGTGTGAATGCCTCTTTCCTTGATTGTTGTGCTCATCTTTGTTCTTTCTGTAATACCTGTGCTTTTCAGAATCCTTGCTCTTAACATCCTGTATATCTTCATCACTTTCATTCTTGGAAACAGTACAGTCAGTAGCATAATGACCAAACTTTCCACAGTTGAAACATCTTATGTTTTTCTTGCTTTTGTGTTTTCTAGAGAACTTGCCTTTCTTGTTGTAATATGCCTCTTCATCACTAGAAGACTCATCACTCTCTTGAATCTGTTTGCCCTTTGATTTCTTGGTAGCTTTGAAAGTTGCCTCTTTCTTGACATCAACTTTCACTTGAGTTCTCAGCTCAAATGCTGCAAGAATACTATGGAGCTCATCCTTTTTCAATTTATCTAAATCTTTAGCTTCCTCAATAGCAGAAATATTTTCACTAAATCTATTAGGAAGAGATCTTAAAATCTTATCACACACATCATTTTCAGCAACCTCAAGACCTAGGTCTTTCATGGAGTTAACAACCTCATCCATACGAAGCATGTAGTCACTAATATTTTCATCATCATTCATTTTGAGTTGTTCAAACATACCTTTAAAATGTCTCAATTTGGCCTTTCGGACATTTGCATCACCTGTATGAACCACCTGCAATTGTTTCCACATTTCACTAGTCTGTCTTGCGAGTGAATAACTTTGGTGAGATCTGCTTTCTGTAAGCCTCTCGGGATTGCATTCATGGCTTTTGAATTGTTGTGAAGCATGAGCCTGTCTTCTTTGGTATAAGGACCATGTTCAGGAATAGTGTATTCATCTTCAATCACTTCCCATACCTCATTACCAAGTGCCATTAGATAAACTCTCATTCTTGCACTCCACAGACCGAAATCTGATCCATCAAGAATAGGTGCTGCATTGCCACCTAAAAAATCCATTGTGTTCTTAACCAGTTCTTCCTTCCGACTGTTAAACCTTTCCGAAGGAACCTGCTCTGATACCAATTGAAGAACACAAGCTTATACTGAGAGGGGGGGGTGAACAGTATAAGACCACTTTTTAATTTGCTTTAAAATCAACTTTCAAAATAGTATAATGCAATGAATAGACAATAGTAATAACAACAGTAATCAAAGCAAAGCACAACACACCATCCACAAAGTGACACAACAATTTACGTGGTTCACCCAATGTGGGCTACTCCATGGATAAAACTTTTCTCTAAAAGTTATATCACAGTTCTTTGGGAAACCTTCCCAATTACAAAGTTTATGGGCACCAACCCAAAGGAGACACCTTCCCCTAGCTCTGCTCTTAGTGGTGATCCTCTAGAAGACCTCTACCTCCTCTGCCCTTAGCAAGTGGAACTCTATCCATAGAAGACACCTGTCTTCCCTGCTCTGGCTGGAGATCTCTGTCCTCAACTCTATCACTGCAAAGCCATTCCTCAAATTCGCACCAAACACAGTCCTTCGGTCTAGCACAAATCTATCCTCTTCCTCTGTTCTTTTCTGTTACAGCCGCACTTGGTCAAAACCAACTTTTCACTGTCTGCACAAACACAGCAGCACAGTCTTCACACTGCAAACACAACAGTCGATCAGACTTCCACTTATGCACCTCTACGATCGAACTTCTCCCCGCACTCTATCTACGCAAATCACACTTCGAACGCACACTTGATCGATTCGACTCGACTCGCTCTCTTGCGCACAACAGAATTCACTTGCACAAATTCGACACACACATTCGATGATCAAACTCAAAAACAGCCCTCCTTTTATAGCATCAATCTCAAGATTAGATTCTTGATCTTAGTCGGCTGTATATCCCTAAAACATTGTCGCTGCACAACCCTACACTCTCGGCTCAAGGTTAACTCTGTCGGCTTCAACCGCCTCTGCTATTCTATAGCTTTTCTCGTGAAACTACAACATGTCATGATATCATGACACTTTTACAGCCGTACACCTTCTATAGCTTGCTGTCACGAAATCGTGACACCTTGGCCTTTGTCGACTTCCTTTGTGCTTCTCATGAAATCGTGACACCTTTGCCTCTTGCTGACGTCATCTCACTTCTGTCAGAAATCATGACACTTTAGTCTTCATGGCCTTCCTCTCAACTTTTGTCATGAAATCGTGACACTTATGATTTTTGTTGACGTCATCTTCACTCTGTCGTGAAATCATGACGCTTTAGTCTACAATGCCTTCTTCTCTACTTTTGTCATGAAATCATGACACATCTGCTTCTACTGACGTCATCTGCAACTCTGTCATGAAATCGTGACATTTTACATGTAACTTTCTCTCTCTTCAAACTTGTCATGAAATCATGACAGTTCTTTTTGCGGACTCTCTCTTCAGCATCATGTCGCGAAATCATGACACTTTTTCGTCCGTACAACTTACTTTGCAGAATGTCATGAAATCGTGACACTTTTCCTTCTCTGCCTTCCTGCACTTTTCGAGTCGCAAAAATGCGACATGTCATGAAATCGTGACACTTTCCATCTTGCTCTCCTTCTCTGCCAACATGTCACGAAATCGTGATAGTTTTGCCTGCTTTGTCTCTGCCTTCTAGCATGTCACGAAATCGCGACAGTTTTGCCAGAACTTTCTCTCTCCTCAAACATGTCGCGAAATCGCGACAGTTTTTCCAACCTCTGCATACTTTTTCTTACTTGTCTTTTTCTTGATCTTTTGCAACTGGGCTACTCTGATCTACTTGGAAACTCACTGTCCAAACTGAGACCTTCATCAAAACACATTCTTTGACATCAAACCAAAATGCTTCAAGACCTTCTTGACATCAATGACAACATCTACACTTACAGCAAAGGCAATGTACCCAAGGTACCCAAAATTGCCAACAGTATCCCATCACATATAAAGTCTATACATAAAAGTGAAAGACCATAGTAAGAGGAGGACCAGGGAAAATATTTTGTTTGTGTTGAAGATCAAAATTTTATTGATCATAGTTTCAAATTTATTGATGATAAATCATTTTATCAGGATAGCTTTGTAATATATTAACAAGTCCTATTCACTAGGGTCATTGTCAATTGATTCCTCTAGTCAATACCTTTCTTGTGGATCATGGTTGTTGTGCTCATAGGTGTTAATGCATGGTGAATATTGGTCAACAATTATATCCTTCGGTGTTCTTGTGGATTGTTTGTGATTACCTAATCATAGTTTGTTGCATGGTATATACCATTTTTTTGTTTATGTATTTGTTACACTTTATTCAATAATTGGGTGGCACAAATCTTGTAGACTTGGTAATTACAATACTCAATAGAAAATTTCTACTTCAAGTTCATGTGAACTTAACCTTTTCACAAGGAAAAGCTTTTGGTGAATATTGAAGGAGTGCTTAAAAGAGAACTAATATATCTAATACTAGTCATACCAAGGATTCCAAGAAGTAAACCATGGAAATATGGAAAAAATTCCTATCTTTTCAGCCCAATCCCCTAAAGACATTAAGACTTTTATTGAAGAATATAAGAAAGTATACATTTACAATAGTTTGATCACAAATGAAAAATGGGCTAAGTTCATTACAATATTCTTGAATAGTTTTGCTTTGTAATGGTACATGATCCAAGAAGATGATACCAAGAATTTATAGGACTAGGTTAGTGAGTGCATGATCGAGAAGTATAGTTTATGATAAAAGTACTTCAACTTGATGATCAATATTATGAACCTAGTCCAAAATATGAGGAGAAAGTTCATGATTATTATGCTAGAACACAAGAGATTTAAATTAAAGTTGAAGCATACTTTTGTAAGGAAAACTTGCCCAATGGCATGATGGCAAGTGTTTATAACATGCTCTACAAAAATTTCATTATAGTATTGAAGGCAACAATTAATCTAACAGTTAAGTATGAAAAACCAACCCAAGTACTACAAAATTTACATATTACAAAGCAATGGGAGGATTTCTTAGAGGAGGAACCGATGCAACCAATATCAACTCCTCAATTAGCTTTAAGTCAAGTCCACAATCAACAAAATTAGAAGCAACAATAAGCATACCTTCTCATTCCAATGTTGAAGTTGAATATCTAATTAAGAAGATGAGTCGTCTCACTATTAATTTGTTACAAGGGAAGGGAGTGGAACTCAATGCTTTTAATATGGAGACAACTTTCAAGAAGAATTTTTTTGAACTAGTCTACTATAAGTGCAAGAAGAAAGTACATTACAACATAAATCACCCTAATAAGGTATCTATATTAGGGATGAAGAATAATGACAAAGGTAAAGTTATAGTCAATATAGTGATCTTATTTGATAAATTGAAGAAGTCAATGTTATGGCAATAAGTGAGCTCAGGATAGGAATCCTAATGAAGAAAAGAAAATAAAAATAAGAAAGAAGAGCCCAAAAAGCATGAAAGAAGAAAACTAGATATTCAATATTTTCTAGCCTCAACATCCTAGGCAACATGCTCAATCATGAAGAACATATGAAAATGGAATATCAATATTACATGTGGGAAGTTGTTGGTATTATCATTGAAAAAGTTGAGGGAGCTAAGCAAGCTAAAGAGGTTTGAAGTCACTATTTTTGGCATAGAGATCAGCACATATGCTCCACGAGTTGAAATATTAGGAAAAAGTATCTCTATTCCTAATGCCTTGGTAGACAAAACATTGTAAAAACTGACAAAATCTACATTAAAGGGATTAGGAATAGAGGTAGATCATCCTTCTACCCTTAGGCATAGATATTTAAGTAGATGGGAAACAATACTAAAATGAATATTCACTAATATAGAAATTTGAGTCATATGAGTCATTTTTGTACTAGTTTTTCACGTTATAAATGATGGATTTATTGCATACCCAATGTTTTTTTGAAAAAATGAAAAAAATATTATATTTTTAGAAACTGCATTACAAAGTATAATGAGCTGGACATGAAATATGGGAGAAAAAAATCCTCCACAAATCCCTCCTAGCTCAAAAATTACCCATCCCTCTATCTTCATGTTGTTTCGCTCCATGGCCTAACTGTGATAGATTCATTAGAATCACTAGTTGCTCTTCCTATTATGTTATCTGTTTGTATCACCTATCGTATCCCTTGGATTCTTTGGTACCAAATTGTCTAATTTTCCATATGAGAGTCCATATACTGCACTTCCTCCAGTTTTTTTTATATTTTACTAAATAATCTGCCACCCTATTTCCCTCTAGCTTGATATTTGTAATAAAAACATCCTGAAAAACCTTCCAAATCTTTTGAAATGCTTCCACTTTCCTTCTCTCACCAATTACCAACACCTTAAAGGGTCTTATAGGATCCAATATTCCTACACATATCTGAGAGACTATCTCTATCCATAGTTTATGTAAATGTAGATTTACAACGATCATTGATGCTGACAAGATCGCTTGTCCTTCTGCTTTATTATTTATTGTCTCTCCCATACCTTTTACTCTCCAATACACCTATTCTCCTTTCCAATTTTGTATGATAATACCAAAAGCAACTTTTCCAAGGTTTTAGTAGAAGCCCCATCCGTGTTTATCTTCACCCACTCTTTTGGAGGTGGTCTCCACTCTATGTTATTTTAGGAGATCTCACATGTGCATCCAAACCTTAGTTGTTTTTCTTTTACAGTTATTCCAAAGCTCTGTAAAATAGTTACTTCCTCCATTTCTATGTTTGTTTCCTCTTGTAATATCTTAGACAATGTTTCCATTACCTTACTCATAATCCTCTCTCATACTTGCTCCCTTGTTATGTGCTCTGATCTAAATATGCATGTATTTAGTTCTAGCCATAACTACCACCATATGAAGCTAGGCCCCAACTTCCATGCCATTTTCATTGTTTTAGTCTTAAAGTTGCACTATTTCCATTTCTCATAAAATCTTTCCTAGCTCTCAAAAATTTCCCAGTGCTATCTCATCTGCCTCCACCAACTGATCCATATGTATTTAGCAAAAGAACACCCAAAAAAGAGGTGATTCAAGGTCTCCTCTACTTTTCCACACAACACATTTGGAAGGGCCGTAGAAACCTCTTTTTCTCATATTATTAGATGTCAATAAATTTCTATGGTTAATTAACCATGAGAAAATATTAATTTTTGGCCATCCTTCCTTTTTCTAGACAAATGTCCATGGAAGTGGTGTTGAGGTAATCTCATATCCACAAACTACCTTGTATCCCTCCTTTACCTTATAGATTTCCAACTTGCTTCCTCCCCATCCAAGCATATCCCTTGTAGAACCATCATAAATTGGATGTCTTTGGAGATGTCTCCATAGTTTTTTAGTTAGTTCCTTTGTTCCCCTCACTGGCCATTCTCGAGGATGTTTCCATTGTAGTAATTCTGCCATATATTGATTTGATGATTTCATATAGTAAGAGGCTTTCCATCATCCTGCCTTTTGAAGCTCTGCTTTCCAACTCTCCATCTCTGGGAATATTTGAATAATTGGTTGAGATTGTTTCCATGAATCCTCCCAAAATAGAGCATCCTTTCCATCCCCTAACTGCCAATATAGGTATGGCTTTATTAACTCTTGGCCTGCTTCCATTGTTCTCCATACTATAGATCCCTCTCCTTCTACTTTGTGTCTTGGGATGTCTTTCTTAGACACTCTTAGGTAATATTTAGCTTGTAACAGTCTACTCCATAAGCCCCTAGTAGCTATAGTCCATCTCCAATATAACTTCCCTACTAGTGCCTTACTACTTTGGGATGTTGATCTTATCCCAAATCCTCCTTAATTTTTTGGTTGATATATCTTCTCCCACCAAACTAGTGGTAATTTTTGTTCTTCCCTTGCACCTGACTACAAAAAAAATCTTGTGTATTTATCAATATATTTTAGAATTATCTTTGGAGCCTGAAGTATGGAAAATTTATAAACTGGGAGAGCTTTTAGCACAACTTTAATCATTGTAAGACTTCCTCCCAAGATTAGCCATTTGTGTGTCCAGTTTCTCAACTTATCTTGAAGTTTGTCAATCAGCCCTTTCCCTTTGCTTTTTATTTTCTTTGTAGATAGAGGTACTCCTAAATATTGTATGGGTAAAGGAGTTTCCATGAAGTTCAACAATTGTATAATTTTTTCTCACCCTCTTCATTGTATTGAAAAAACTATTTGAGATTTTTTTCCATTAAAAGTTTGCCCTGTAGCTTGAGTATACCCATCTAAAATATATTTTATGTTTATTGCTACTAGGAGATTGGTTTGACTAATAAGAGTTGTATCATCCACAAACTGGAGGTGACTTATCTCAATCTGAGAACTAATTTTCAGACCCCTTAGACTCCCCTATTGTCTCCCATTTTTTAACAGTCTCCCTAGACCCTCTGCATAAATAATAAAAAGGTAAGGGGAAAGAGGGTCCCCTTGCCTCAACCCCCCTTCTTGCTGTGAACATGGGAGAGGAACTACAATTTACCAGAACTGAGAATGATGTGTTCTATGTACAGGATTTTACCCAAGCTCTCCATTCCTCTACAAAGCCCATTTTTTATAAAATTCTTTGCAAAAAGGACCAGTCTACTCTATCATAGGATTTAGAAATATCTAATTTAATAAACAGACATGGATCATTTTGATTGGACATTGTGTGTATCACTTCTTGTGCCACTACTATTCCATATAGAATTTGTTTACCTTCAATAAAACCTCCTTGCTTACTTGAAATCAGATTTGGTAAAAAATGTTTTAACCTCTCTACCATAAGCTTTGTTAATATCTTGTATATGCCATTACAGAGTGAAATAGGCCTATAATTATCAATTATCTCACTCGATGGGCCCTTAGGAATTAAGGTGATAAAAGTATGATTTAAGGCTTTTAATATTTTCTTACTCTGTATGATTTCCTCCAGTGCCTACACCACTGCTTGGCCCACAATTTCCCAAAGTTTTTGATAAAATTCAATGGGAAATCCATCTAGTCTTGGGGTCTTCCCTGTTTGCATTTTTGTATTATCTGTGATGTTTCTTCCAGAGAAATTTCCTCCATTAATAATTTATTATGTTCTGGTTTGACTAATTGCGGAATTGCCTCTAGTATCTTCTTCTGCCATATTGCATTCAAATTTTCATTGTTAGTAAAAGAGTATGGAAGTACTAATTTGCTATAGTTTTAATTTTACTTCCACTATTTTTTACCTAACCCATCATATCTGTAATACCTATAATTCTAGTTTGTTGTCTTCTAGTTGTTGTTGTCTTATGAAAGAAAGATGTGTTTTGATCACCCTCCTTTAACCATGTAAATCTGGCTCTTTGCCTCCAATATATATCTTCTTGTTCCTCCAAAGCTTCCTCTCTCCTAATAATTTTTGCCTCACATTGCAACATATCTTCCGTAATAGTTCCTTGTCTTATCTCTTGAGCAATCTTCTCCTTCTGATCCTTGATTTCATTCTTTTAGATTCTAGTGAGTTCCTTCTTGTGTTTACTCCACTCCTTTAGCTGGGTCCTAACATATTTCAGTTGTTTGTGAAGTTTTAATTGGGCTGTCCTAAATCTTGGTTTTTATAATTCCCACCATTCCTTTATGTGGTCCCCCAACTCCTCATATTTCAGCCACCATAGCTCAAATTTAAAAGTTTCTACAACTTTATGATTATCTTCTTCTATGGTAAGGCATACTGGAAAATGATCTGAAGAAATCCTATCCATGACCCTTACTTGATGATTGGTATGCATGTATAGTTCCTCTCCCATGAAGAAATGATACAAGCAAGATTTGAATATCTCTCCTTCCTTTCTTCTATTTATCCAGGTCATGGAGCTATCCATAGTTGGGATATCTATTATATTCATTTGACATGTTATTGATGAAAAAAACTATCATTTTATTCCAACATGGACCTACCTCCTTGTTGTTCCTCTATTCTAAGCTTTGCATTGAAGTCTCCTCCCACAATACATTGGTCCTTCGAGTAGTTGTCTTTGAAAGTCTTGATGGTTGCCCATTGATCCCTCTGTTATCTGAATGTCTGTGCTCCATAAAAATTAACTATAGAACAATTTTTTCCACTTTCCATATTTTGTAATCATACCATAAATACCCCTCTCGTAGAGGTCCCCCTATCGCTATGAACAATTGGTGATTCCACATAGTGGCCAATCCACCTGATTTTCCCTGTGTTGATTGAGTAAGGATCTCTCCTTTTTGCCATATCCTCCTATTTATTTTTTTGTAAGTATTCTCCTTGCATTTTGGTTTCTTGTAACAAAACTATATCTGGACTCATATCTATGATAAGATTTTTGACTATATTTTCTCTGGGATGACTGCCTAAAACCCTCACATTCCAAGTAATTAATATAATTGAGAATTATGAGAGAAAAAATCAGCCATCGATTTTACCTTTCCATTCTAGCTCAAATTTCTTCCTTGTTCCTCCGTATTTTCCTTGTTTGACTTCCTCCCTACAAATTGGTTCGATTTTTTTTTCTTATCCACTTGATGAATCCCTAAATTAGGGTTGTATTTGTTATTATTTCCTTATTTTATCTCTATTTCCCGAGTTAAAACTATCCCCTTCTCTATTTTCCCTCCTCTAGTCTCCCTCGTGGGCTGAATCTCCTCTTCCATGAGAGAGGTTGTGTCTGGTTCTGCTCCTTGCTTGTTTCTTGACACTAGACTGGAGTATTGTTCCTGATCTACCAATGTGACTTTCTAGGTATTCTCCTCTAATTATTCCATTTGAAAATCCCCTTCAATTTCCAAGATTTCCAGTTGTTTTAATATCTTATATCTATTATTTGTTCTTCTCACATTTTCTCCTTGTCTCCAGTTATTTGTGCTGATTTCTTTTGTTTGGTCTTCTGATTACTTTTGGAAAGCCCTCAGAGTCTGTTGGGCCTTAATATTCCTTATGATTTACCTTCTATTGAGGAAATTAGCCTACCATGTTATTATTTACTCTTGTCCCCTCTTGTTCAAATTGATGATCCTTAACTGTTGGGCACATTCTAACCAGATGTCCATGAGCATGGCACACCCGACATATGAATGGAATAGCCTCATAATACAATTGTTGTAACTACACAAAATCTCCTATTTTTAGGTATATCTCTGTTGGAAGAGGTTTACTGAGGTCCATTTCTACACAAACTCTAGAAAATATTGTTGATCCTCTTAAAACTGTTTCTATTTATCTACCTTGATAATGACCTAGTAAGTTTCCTATTACCTCGAGTACCTCCTCTTTCCAAAATTCAAGGGGAAGATTAAATAATCTTATCCATATTGGTATTGCAGTAAATTATACCCTCAGGTCAAATCCCATCTTCCATGGTTGCAAGAATAGTCCTACTGGCTTGTGATGATACGACCCTACCTCAAATACTTTTTGTCGGTCTACCACCGATGTGAACTCTACAAAAAAATACCCATTTGGGGGAGTTAGAAATTTGTATTCTCCTTTTAGATGCCATTATTTTTTTATCCATGTTTGAAGGAAGTGCACAGACAGTCTGAAACCTGCAAATTTGCCTATCAGGTTGTGTATTGTCTTATAAACTATATCCTCAGCTATCCAGACCTCAACTATTTCCAATACTGGTATTTTCTTTGCTTGTGGTAAACATCCATTCATCCTTACCAATAGAGAATCCTCCTTTTGTTGCTTCTCCATGGTGTTTATGATTGCCATTGCCTCTGTTTGACAATATTGAAGCTATTTTGGGTACCACATAGCTTCTCCCATTATGAGATTCCTTGTTTTGGAGGATTTGTACTGAAGTACCTATGTCCCCCATTCTTGGCCGTGATCTGTACTCTTTAAAGACCCTCCAACAAGATTTATCCTTTATAATGGTGTTTTTTGCATGAAAATGTTCTCCAAGCCTCTCGTTGCATATCCAATATTATTAGCTAAGATGTGATTTATAAAAGTCCATGCTCATAATTATTTGTATGAGAAAAACATGATCTCTAGTCAAGGTCCCAACCAAATAAGGATTCCAATAGATATAGAATATGAAAGTGAATGACAATTTCAAACTATGCTAGTACTAATGAAGTGGATATCAAGAGAGAATAAAGCAAAGTGAAGATCTCCTTGGACAATGTTATTCTTGTTCTCCTTATAAATATACCATGGTAGTTTATGAGGAAGAGATGGAGGACCTACTATAATAGTTGAATTTTGGAGATAAAAGAGAAAATCATGAAGAAAAATACTTGTGAATATTTTATAGGTAAATTATTTTGTTCACTCTTGATCATAAAGAGCTCCAAGAAGTTGATTATGTGAGAAAATAAATTTTTTTGATATTTCTAAATTTGTGAAGCATATGTTCATTTCATGAATCTAAATTTGACTAGGACTATGAAAGAAGATATTGATAAGTTGCTCATGTAGGCTTCATTATCTCAATGGACAACTTAGAGTGGGTGTCTCCAATCATAATTGCTAAGATAAACAAGAGTCTGTGTGAATTATCAAAAGATAAACAAGTCCACAAAGAAGGACCACTACCTACTTTCCTTCTTAGATTAGATGTCAGATGAAATTATAAGGTAGAATACTATAGTTTTGTAGATAGTTATATCAACTAAAATTGGATTGAAATTATAGAAAGGACCATTTGAAGACATCCTTCACCACTATATGGTGTACCTTTAGCTATTAAGTGATGTTGTTTGGGTTGTGTAATTTGAAGGCTTTATTCAATCTCAAAAAGTGAATATCTGGATGCACCAAAGGTGTCTTGTTGGGATATTTGGTCCCTCATCAAGGGATTGTAACTAATCTAAAAAAAGTCACAAAAGCAAGGCACTATTGATTACTACCAACAAGATCAAATTGTGATTGTTCTTATATCATGTGGATAACTACAAGCAATTCATCAAGAATTTCACAATGAGCATAAAGTTGTTGACAAAGTTCCTAAAAAAATATATTCCCTGTTATCTAAGGAAGAAAGCCAAGGTAACATTTAAGGATTTGAAGTAGATATTGATAACTATGCCAATTTTGAATAACTTAGATTTGAGATGACCATTTATCATCTATACAAATGTATCTGATGCAATACATAAAAGCACATTAAGTCAACAAGATGATAGTGAACATGATCATCCAATTTATTTTGATAGCAAATAAATGAGTAATATCAAAGTAATATATATAGTTCCAAAGAAAGAAGCACTAATCACGGGCTCCTCCTTGCGGGCTTCCCCTGTTTATGTTGCTTCCCCCTTGGGGGATTTCAGCTTCACTTTCGAGAGGGAATTGAGTTTCAAATTTGATTTTTTTGTTCTATTTTAGATGAGGCTTGGTATTCCCCAGTTCCCACTCTAAGGTTCATGCTCCATTTTTTGCATGTTGGGTTTACCATGTTTAGTCGGGAAAACCTTTTTCAAAATTTTGATCCCTTTGTAGATGGTCCTGTGGAGGTTCTCTTTGGTTTTGATAATCCTTGTTTTTCTCTAGAAGTTGGTATTCTGGAGATGGTCTCTTTTATTGTAATATCTTTATAAAAGGTTCCGAGATCCTTTCAAAACCCCTTATTTCATCCAATCAAAGAAAATAGCACTAACCACCATTTTTACAATAAAGAAGTTTAATTTATCTTTTGGATTAAAAGTTTATAATTGTTATGGACCATGTTGTCAAGTATATTATCAATAAGTCGTATCCATAAGGAGATTAGATTATATTATTACATGAATATAAATGTTTCATTATTGATTGATTGGGGATGAGGCATATTAATTTAGATTTTCTTTCGAGAGCATATGAAAGTGTCAGTTTCATATGTGAGGATTTTTCGTAATTCAACATTAATAATTGTAGAACCAGTCCCATAAGAGTACATAAACATCTAGAAGTACTTGAATGAGTTCAAGGTTGTAGATGGTGTGCCAAAGGTGAAGAAAGAATATTACTTGGTCCAAACATCCCTACTCAATGATATAGGATGTTTTAGAACCAAATGGAAGGTATAAACAAATGGTTAGATGATAACAAGGGAAGCAATTGATTGAAAATATGCATGATGGGGTTTGTGCTAGAAATGTTCCTAGGAAACTTCTAGTCAAATGAATCTTGGATGTAGGATTATCATAAATAGATAATATTTAAATATTATATGGCTTAGTATAATACCTTTGATGTGTTCCAATACTTTAGCAATCATAGGATATTACTTACACATTTCTATCCTACCTTTCCCCTTGGGCCTATTAAAAAGTTGGATATTGATAATATTTGACCCCTTCCTTCAACACCTTGAAGAAATAGGTTCATTATTGTCACACCAGATTATTTGATTAAGTGGGTTGTAGCTTGGCTAGTAAAATGAGAGATGATAGGGAAGTCATGTAGCTCATATATGAACAAAATCTTAATAGAGTTGGCTATCAATTAGAAATCATCAAACCAAGGTACCCAATTTTTTAACAAAGTGATGGAATATTTGACATCTCGGTTTGCTATTAAGCATAGGAAGGAAATTGCATAAAGAATGAGTATAAATTGGTAAGTGAAATGAACCAATCACATGTTATGACAAATGTTTGTGAAGGATGCAACTCTATGACAAAAGTATTTATGTATCATTATGGGCCTACAATGCTACAATAAAGTTAGCCACAAGATATTCTTTGTTTCAAATCATATATAACATCAATCACTTTCTTCCTATTGGATATGATATCTCAACCATACAATTTATGATGAGAAATGAGAAGAAAGAAAGTTTGAGTATGATCTAATGATACAACTAAACTAGTTGATTTGTCACAACCCTAAATTTTCCCATCCATTTTTTTTACATTTACCTCTACTATCATCATCACATCTACTTCTTAACTAAATATTCCTTGAGGCACACCCATCCCTACTCCCAACATAAGTCTAGCTATGCAAGGGTACTAGGTGTTTACTTCATAGGTCAAGCTATCCATATCATGGATCCAAAGAGCTAACATTGACCTTTCCTTTCATTCTGTTGAGAGGTGCACATCACGTTTACACCCCACATAAGTCATTCTATGTGAGTAGTCTTTGCATGTGAGGGTTGTCTATCCATATCATATCCATTTGAGTTAGATATACCCTAATAGCCTCATTTCTAATTCTTTTATTGAGGAACAACATTATGCCTATTTATTCCTCTAATTCCATTGCAAAGGGTCTTACTACTCTTTTAGACCTTTCCTCTTTTTATTTTATTGCAAGAAGACTAATAACTTCTTGTTTCTAAAGGGCATCCCTTAACTACACCCATCAAGGTTTTTAATATTAATTTGAGGTAGCATCCAACTACTCTATATAATTCACCCCTTTACAACAACATAGACAACTTAGTGAAAGTATTAAGCAATCCCCAATTAAATGCCCCAAGAGAAATTCTATTATTATATTTAAATACACCACATTAGTACCATTCCAAAATTCCACACTTAAATTAACTAGCATTGTCTATTTTACCACATGACATAAGCAATTTCATGAAAGCATTAACAACATCATTTAAATGTCCCATGAAGAATTCATTTTTTTTTTTTATAATTAAGAGCATCATAAAGTTTTCATTCCATAATTTAGTAATTAGAGTCACCAACATTGTCTATATTACAAAAGAATCATTAAATTAAAGAATCATAGCAATTAAAAAGCTTTAAAATAGAAGAACCATACAAAGGATTCACCATAAAAATTGTACACAATGTTTTATCCTAGAAAACCCCTTGTGGGGAAAAACCAACCAAAAATCATTTTCTCTTTATTAATTTCAAAGGACGATTCATTCTTTACAAATAAAGTCAAAGATATTCCATTCTGTCTTTTTCCCTTCTTAGGGATATTCCATGATCCCAAAGTTCTACATATTAGAATTGGTCAATCAATTCAATATTTACAATCCACTCCTTTCGTAGGAGTTAGATTTCTACAAGTATTTCATATACAATGGTTCCTTTCTACTATCAAAACAAAATTGTAAATTTATACATCACAACATTACAAATTTGTACATCTCCCTTGATATGTGCCTCCACTTTAGATCCGATTGGAGATGTCCCTTCATCAAGGTATTTAATACAAGCTCTATCTAAACGTTCCATCACATTCAACCTCGATGGAAGGATACCTTTTACAATATCATTAAAGTAAACTCTATCTAGACGTATCTATCTACTGCTGGAATGATTCCCTTTGTAACCACCAACTCGAACTCGAAGTAAATGACTTACAACCAAATTATTTGTATTTCAAATCTAAACGTTATAAAGCTAGTTGAGATATTCATATTCTAGAAGAAGACTAGAAGTAATATTAGCATTTAACTCATGACAATTAGTGTTTACACAGAGCACACTCATAGAGTCCTTACAATGTATCTTCCAATTTAAATCATCGATTCCCAAGGGCATGACTCCAAGGTCAACTCTAAATCATCTAGTTAAAATCCAATAGTCATATGCTAAAGGTTGATTCAATAACATTCTTAAGCACAAGGGTCACCACAATACTATTCTAAGAAATCAAGGACATCACACCAATACCCAGGAGAAGTCTTAGTATCACAAACCAACCGACTTACTTAAATAATACAAAGGCACTCAACTAACCCCTCACAAGTACTTACTTAATTATCCCTGGTACTTCTCTACGTACAACCAGATGATAAATGAGGCTCAGTCGTATCAGAAAAAAACAAACCACCTATAACCAACATCACCAAGAAATTTCCAGCTACACAAGACCCTCCCAAAAATGTATCAGGAAGGATCCTCCCCAACACTAGAGGCAACCCAGTTTTTCCCATAATTTGGCAAACCTACCTAATCGACCAACATTGATAGAGTGGGGATTCATAATAATAATTCTTCAAGATATGAACTCGGGTACAAAGAATCCTAATAGAACCTATTTACTTTATCTAAAAAATTATGAACAACCTTGCTATCCATATCCATTCTATATGCTTAGAAATTACACAATAAAATTCCTTGAGGTAAGAGCATTATATTAATCATCCAACAATTACACAATATAATTTCTTGAGGTAAAATCATTAGATCAAATGTCCAACAATTACACAATCAAGTTCCTTTGAGATGTAAGCATGACACCCTTAACCCAACAATCTATTTTTAAACAATTTGCAATGGTTTAAAGATATACCAACCTAAAAACCAGATCAGTAAATCCAAGGTAAGGTATTTTCATCAATATCTTCCTAGCTCTCTTCTCCCCAAGCCTGCAAATCCCTTCTTTCCCACCAACAAATGTTTTTCTCTTTTTTTCCTTTTTCCATCCATCCACAAACTCTGATCAAAACATTAATGGGACTCGACCTTTCTTTTTCTTCTATCGAACACGTCCTACCTCAACTAGATTGCATCCACCAATCGTTATGCATACGATCACCATTTTCTTGGATTCTCACCGGATATTCCCTTCATTAATGAAATTGAGAGTCCTAAGTTGTTCAACGTTCATCTCCAGCTAGTCCCATGATAAGCTTTCATTCAAACTAGAGTGGTAACCTGTATTACACAAGTGGAGGTGATATGACTATTATTGATGGATATTTTCCACATAATACTTACCTTCTCCATGATGGTCAATTACAAACTCTTCTCGAAGTTCCATAAAATAGGTATCTTTATTTTTCAAATCTTGATATAACCAAGCTAATAAATATATATACATATATATTCCTTAACATCTTACCTAGATGAGATATGAAAATAATTGATTTAAGTGTCCAATCTCCTTTATACTAATACACTTATTTTATCTTTTGGATACCATCCAATATTAGAATAAGATTTAAACATCAATTACATTCTATCCTAGGTTAGTTGTATCTTTAATAAGCAACTTATTACAAAAAGGTATTTATCCCTATTGCCCAAGTAATATAAACCGTAGGATAATCTCATCGTTTTTTTGTAAGATAACTTGCTCTTGGTGGATAAGTCTTCCTTCCACCCATGAATAAACATATTCCTGTCAAGCAAGCAAGTTCATTAGTAGTATCACATATTTTCATAAAAGTATATCCATATAGAAACTAGACATGTAAAAATCAATCATTTCATCAATAGATTACATCACTATCCATCATGAAGTATATATCTTGCACAAACCAAGCATGAAATAATCAATCATTTCATCAACACATCTATGTAGCAAAACATAACTCATCAAATGAAATATCTACCAAGGGAGGGTCATGACATCCTCCCCCCATAGGCTTAACATAGTCCTCTATGTTCATCAAAGTTTAACATAAAACAACATTACATATTACTTTCAAACAAATATGGAAAGTGTTTTTGCATGTCTGCTACTTTCTCCCAAGTAGCATTTCTCTCAGAATAGCGGTCCCACTGGACCTTGCATTGCTCCAAGATTCCTTTCCTCATTGACTTGGATCAGAATTCAAGGATTTTTATTGGTCAAACCTCTATAGCCTCTGGATCCACCATCTACAAATTAGAAAAGTCCCACACATGTTCATCATTAGCTACATATTTCCTAAGCAATGAAATGTGAAAGGTGTCATGAATCTTCGATAGACTAGGTGGTAAGGCAAGTCGGTATGCCACAGGACTGATCTTCTCTATAATTTCAAAGGGTCCCACAAAATGTGGATCAAGTTTTGTGGACTTAATAGCACTCTTCTTTGGTCTCACCCTCAAAAATACTTTATCACCCATAGAAAATTCTCTTGGCGACCTCTTAAGGTCGGCATAGCTTTTCTGATGATCCACAACTTCCTTAAGCCATTCTCTGATCGTTCTTAGTTGTTGCTCCATTTCCTTGACCATATCGGGTCCCAACACAACCCTATCCTCTGGATTATCCCAAGACAATGGTGTCCTACATCTCCTACCATATAGGGCTTCAAATGACACCATACCCAAGGTTGAATGGTGACCGTTGTTGTAGGAAAATTCTACCAAGTGTAGGTAGTCTTCCCAATGGGTTTTTTGATCCATACAATACATGCGAAGCATGTCCTCTAACACTTGGTTCACCCTTTCGGTTTGTCCATCGATTTTTGGGTGATATGCAGAACTAATGTTCAATCTAGTGCCAATAGCACGATGCAGAGCTTACCAAAACTTGGATGTGAACCTCGAGTCTCTATCTGAAATGATCACTTTCGAAAAACCATGAAGCCTAAATATTTCCTTGGAAAATCTGTTAGCCACAATCACGACATCATATTTGGTGTTTCTGGGTATAAAATGTGCAACCTTGGTCAGTTTGTCGACCACAACTAGGATTGCGTCATGTTGAAACCTAGTTTTAGGCAACCCTACAATAAAATCCATCAAAATCACCTACCATTTCTGTGTGGGTACCTCATGAGGGTACAATAGTCCTATAGGATATTTATTTTCTACCTTCACTTTCTGGCATTCAAGGCATTGAGTGATAAATTCAGTTATGTCCCTCTTCATTCCTGGCTAGTAGAAGGTTTTCTTCATGTTCTCTCTCATCTTTACCCCTCCTGGGTGAGCTGAATATGGAGATCGATGTGCTTCATTCATGATCATTTTTCTTAGATCACCGCTCTCAAGAATTACTACTCTATCCTTAAAGCACAAAAATCCATCCTTGGTGCTGAAATATTTACTTTCCTTGGGTTCGCTTTTCATATTTTCTCGAATTTGCTTGCAAAACACATCCTGATGTTGCATTTCTCTTATTTGTTCCATCAAATCAACATGGATGCATGTTAGAACAACTATGTGTCTTCTCCTACTTAGTGCATCAACGACTTTATTTTCTTTCCCTTTTATATACTCAATGCCAAAATCATATTCGATGAGAAATTCCATCCACCTTCTCTGCCTAGAATTTAGCAAAGGTTGAGTGAATATGTATTTTAGGCTTTGATGGTCTGTTCTCAACTCAAAGGGTTTCCCTAACAAGTAGTGTCACCAAATTTTGAGTGCAAATACCACTACTACCAATTCCAGATCATGGGTTGCATAATTAACCTCATGTCATTTTAGTTTCCTTGAACCATATGCTACCACAACTTCATCTTGAGAGAGCACTCCTCCCAAACCTTCCAATGATGCATCTGTATAGATAGAAAAACTACCCTGAGGATCTGGTATCTTTAGTATGGGGGATGTGGTGAGTTTTTTCTTGAGCAGATCAAAAGCTACCTCACATTTATCCATCCATTTGAACTCTCTTTCCCTTCCTTTGAAGGTTAGTTATTGGAGCAGTTATCTTGGCGTAATCCTTTACATAATGCCTATAGTATCCGGTCAAACCCATGAAACTTCGGACTTCCATCACATTAGTAGGTGACGACCAATTTAGTATGGCTTCTATCTTCTTAGGATCCACCATGATCCCTTCTACTGAAATGATGTGCCCTAAATATTGCACCTCTGGCACATAGAATTCACACTTTGATAGATTCTCATACAACTGATTCTTTCTTAGCAATTCTAACACAATCCTAAGGTGTTGGTCATGCTCTAACTTATTTTAGGAATATATCAAAATATCATCTAGGAACACAAGGACAAATCGGTCCAAGAGCTTCCTAAAAATGCTATTCATTAGGTTCATAAATGTTGTTGGTGCATTTGTTAGACCAAAATGCAAGACTATAAACTCATAGTGTCCATAATGAGTTTTGAAGGCTATCTTATGGGTATCCTCCTCGCAGATCCTCAATTGGTGATATCCTGATTTAAGATCGATCTTTGAGAAAATAGTAGCATCTTTGAGCTGATCAAAGAGATATTTGATTCTAGGGAGAGGATATCTATTCTTGATAGTTGCCTTATTCAACATTCTATAATCTATGCACAGTCAAAAGGACCCATCCTTCTTTTTAACAAATAGCACAGGTGCACCCCAAGGTGACACACTAGGTCTGATTAGCCCCTTTTCCAATAATCCTTGCAACTGTACCTTTAGCTCTTGCATCTCTATGGGGTTCATTATGTAAGGAGCCCTATGTATAGGCTCTGTTCTAGGTTGAAGCTCAATAGTGAAATCAAATTCACGCTTTGAGGGTAGTCCTGGTAACTCTTCTGGAAATACATCTTTGAATTCTTGGAGAACTAGGTGTTTTTCAAACACTTCATCCTTCTTCTCACTTTCTATTTCATTCAATTTTACTACATAAATAGTTCCTCCTCTTTTCATTGCCTTCCTAAGTTGCATTGCAGAGAGGATTTGAGGTCGAAAAGCCCCTTGTAGGTTGTACACTCTCTGTACTTTCCTACCATCCTCTGAGTATTCCATCCATCTCTCTTGGAAATTGATCACGACCTTATGTGATTGCAGCCAATCCATCCCTAGGACTACGTCAAAGGCATGTAGCGGTGCTACATATAGGCAACCTACTATTGTACCACTAGGTAGGGTAATATCAGTCATAGGGTAACACTGATCTACAAAGTAGGTCTATCTTGAGCCATACTCGACCTTCCACCCATGTGCCAAGATTCCTGGCCTCTCTGGTATTTCTTTAATTAAGCTAGTGGAAACAAAGCTATCCATGGCACCACTATCAATCAAAATTCTAACATTTCTACCAAATATTTTACCTTTTATCACAAGTGGAGTGGCTTGGCCTTCTAGATTTTGGCTCCCTGTTGCTGCATAGATCTTGTGTGCAGGTTCCTTTCGATCAACATCCTTGTAGGTGAGTTCCTTTCCCTTCGAACTCGATTCAACTTTGTACAAACATTGGTTGGCATAGTGAGGTCCTCTACAATTGTAGCATCCCTCTTTAGGTCCAGGGTGAGTTTTCTTCTTCTGGCCTTCTTCTATTTTCATCGTTGATGGAAGATTGACCTATCCCTACGATGGGTTCTTGTTATTCCCATTGCTACGATCCTTCCCTCGAAACCTCTTCCTAAACTTCCCCTGCTTCCTATTATTCCCTTTGTCCTATCTAGGGGGACTTTTGTTTGCTTGCTCTTTTTCCCACTTTACAAAACCTACACTATTTCTTTTCCTTAGTGCTTCTCTGCCCTGCTCATCTAAACCTTCATAATAAAAATAGGGTTTGAGATATGTTTCAGCTATTCTGGCCAAATCATAGGCTTTCTACAAAGTAGTAGGTTCCCGCATATCTACCTCTTGCCCTATTCTAGGATCTGCTCCTAGTATAAACTTATGGATCTTCATTTTCTCATTATATGCAGGCACATATTTCAACAGCTTGATAAATATTTGATAGTATGCTTCCACTATCCTAGTTCCCTACCGAAGTTTAGTGAACTCCTCAAACTTCTGGGAATAAAAGTGCTCCGTGAGGAATCTTTCCTTAAAGGCTATTACAAACTCTTCCCATTTCAAGTCGACTGCTACCTCAAGTCCTTGTTCCTCACTATATGTTTCCCACCAATCTAAGCCAACACCTTGCAGATGTAGTGTGGCATAGGATGTTCGAGTGCCGATGGAATAGTTCTTCATATTACAATAGGTTTCTATCTCTTTCAGCCAAGCTTCAACTTTGTCACCACCTTCCTCTCCATTGAACTTGGAAGATCTAAGATGTTTCATGTCCCTGCCTAGCTCTACCTCTAACCTTATTCGGGCCAGTTGTGCTTCTAACTAGATGTAGACATCTAAATCATGTCATATTGATAAGACTACCTATATGGAATCCCTAAAGACCAAATAAACCACTTTGGGTAGCCTTAGGGCTTGAACAATGGGTTTCACCACTCAAACAAGGGACCTTTTCCTTTACAACCCAAGCTGCTCCTCCTAGGGATGGCCTACAGAGGTTGTACTACCAATGGACGACCCCTAGCTAGAGGTCATCATACCAAGGAATGGCCCCCAGTAAAGGTTGTCCCACCCTGAGATAACTTCACCAAAAGTGGAACAAAAAATAGATAATCCACATGTGGGCTTGTGCCATTGATTTTACGCATGCTCGAGCCCAGTTTAGAATGCACACTTGACCCTAAAATAGCATTGTGTAGGCTAGGAAATCCAAGTGGCATCACATGGGATTTGGAGAAGAGCATGTAGGCCACCTTTCCCATGTGAATATTATTTTATAATAATAGATTCCTTTCGAAGGATCTATAAATTGACATCCAATCTCATTTGAAAATATATCAATTTTTTGAATTTTGAAGCAATGAAGTGCTATCAGAATTTGACCACAGATCCTTGAGCTTTGGCATTCTTCTCATCATAGAAGCTATGTCATTGGATCATTCCAAAGGTTGAAGGCCATACCCACATTTGTAGTGTAATCACACATTCCAACTTTGAATATTGATCTAGACCCACCAATAACACAATCCTAAGGTGTTGTTCATTCTTAGACTTATTTTTTAGAAATATATCAAAATTACCATTAAGGAACACAAGGATAAATCGGTCTAAGAGCTTCCTAAAAAATGCTATTCATTAGGTTCATAAATGTTGTTGGTGCATTTCTTAAACAAAAAGGCAAGACTGTAAACTCATAGTGTCCATAACGAGTTTTGAAAGCTATATTATGGATATCCTCAGTGTAGATCCTCAATTGGTGATATTCTAATTTAAGATCGATCTTTGAAAAAATAGTAGCATATTTAAGCAAATTAAAGATATATTTGATTGTAGGGAGATGATATCTATTCTTGATGGTTTCCTTATTCAACATTCTATAATCTATGCACAGTCAAAAGGACCCATCATTATTTTTAACAAATAGCACATGTGCACCCCAAGGTGACACACTAGGTTTGATATGCCCCTTTTCCAATAATCCTTGCAACTATACCTTTAGCTCTTGCATCTCTATGGGGTTCATTATGTAAGGAGACCTATGTATAGGCTTTGTTCTAGGTTGAAGCTCAATAGTGAAATAAAATTCATGCTTTAAGGGTAGTCTTGGTAACTCTTCTAGAAATACATCTTTGAATTCCTAGAGAACAAGGTATTTTTCAAACACTTTATCCTTCTTTTCTCTTTCTAGTTCATTCAATTTTACTACATAAACCGTTCCTCCTTTTTTATTGCCTTTCTAAGTTGCATTGCAGAGAGGATTTGAGCTTGAAAAGCCCCTTGTATATTGTACACTTTGTACTTTCCTACCATACTCTAAGTATTCCATCAATCTCTCTTAGAAATTGATCATTGACCTTATGTGATTGTAACCAATCCATCCCTAGGACTACGTCAAAGGCATGTAGCGGTGCTACATATAGGTAACCTACTATTGTACCACTAGGTAGGGTAATATTAGTCATAGGGTAACACTGATCTACAAAGTAGGTCTATATTGAGCCAAACTTGACCTTCCACCCATGTGCAAAGATTCCCGACCTCTCTAGTATATTTTAATTAAGCTAGTAGAAACAAAGCTATCAATGACACCACTATCAATCAAAATTCTAACATTTCTACCAAATATTTTACTTTTTATCACAAGTGAAGTGGCTTGGCCTTCTAGATTTTGGCTCCATGTTGCTATATAGATCTTGTGTGCATGTTCCTTTTGATCAACATCCTTGTAGGTGAGTTTCTTTCCCTTGGAACTCGATTCAACTTTGTACAAACATTGGTTGGTATAATATGATCCTCTACAATTGTAGCATCCCTCTTTATATCCAGGGTGAGTTTTATTCTTCTGGCCTTCTTCTATTTTTATCATTGATGGAATATTGACCTATTCCTGCTATGGTTTCTTGTTGTTCCCATTGCTATGATCCTTCCCTCGAAACTTCTTCCTAAACTTTCCCTGCTTCCTTTTATTACCTTTGTCCTGTCGAGGGGGAATTTTGTTTGCTTGTTATTTTTTCCACTTTACAAAACCTACATCATTTCTTTTCCTTAGTGCTTCTCTGCCCTACTCATCTAAATATTCATAATAAAAATAGGGTTTGAGGTATATTTCAGTTTTTTGGGCCAAATCATAGGCTTTCTACAAAGTAGTAGGTTTCCACATATCCACTTCTTACCCTATTATAGGATCTGCCCCTAGTATAAACTTGTGGGTCTTCATTTTCTCATTATATGCATGAACATATTTCAACAACTTGATAAATCTTTGATAATATGCTTCCACTGTCCTAGTTCCTTGCTGAAGTTTGGTGAACTCTTCAAACTTTTGGGAATAAAAGTGCTTCATGAGGGATATTTTCTTAAATGCTATTACAAACTCTTCCTATTTCAAGTCGATTTTTACCTCCAGTATTGTTCCTCACTTCATGTTTCCCTCCAATCTAAGCCAACACCTTGCAGATTTAGTGTGGCATAGGACATTCAAGTGCTTGTGGCATAGTTATTCATATTACAATAGGTTTTCATATCTTTCAACCAAGATTTAACTTTGTCACCATCTTCCTCTCCATTTAACTTGGAAGATCTAAGATGTTTCATGTCCTTGCCTATCTCTTCCTCTAACCTAATCTGGGCCAGTCGTGCTTCTAACAAGATGTAGACATCTAAATCATGTCATATTGAGAAGACTACCTATATGGACTCCCTAAATATCAAATAACCCACTTTGGGTAGCATTAGGGCTTGAACAGTTGGTTTCACCACTCAAATGAGGGACCTTTTCCTTTGCAACCTAAGTTGCTTCTCCTAGGGATGGCCTACAGAGGTTGTCCTACCAAGGGACGATCCCTAGCTAGAGGTCGTCGTACCAAGGAATGGACCTCAGTCAAGGTTGTCCCACCCTGAGATGACTACACCAAAAGTGGAACAAAAAATAGAGAATCCACACATGGGCTTGTTCCACCAATTTTACGCATGCTCAAGCCCAGTTTAGCATGCACGCTTGACCCCAAAATAGCATTGCGTAGGCTAGGAAAGCCAAGTGGAATCACATGGGATTTTGGATAAGAGCATGTAGGACACCTTTCTCGTGTGAATATTATTTGCTAATAATAGATTCCTTTCGAAGGATCTATAAATTGACATCCACTCTCATTTAAAAATATATCAGTTTTTTGAATTTTGAAGTAATGAAGTGCTATCAAAATTTGACCACGGATCCTCAAGCTTTGGCATTCTTCTCATGATAGAAGTTATGTCATTGCATCATTCCAAATTTTGAAGGCCATAACCACATTAGTAGTGTAATCGCATATTACAAATTTGAATATTGATCTAGACCCACCAAGCCACTCTCATGCAACACACCAATCCATTGACTCAGATAAGGTTAGATCAAACCCAAGAGTCATCCTGCATCCACCTCGAGAAAAGAGTTTACAAGTTAGCAACCGTCTCACCTCAAGACATCCCACAGGTACAACCATCCCACCTAGAGATAGATCGTAGGTACACCCATCATACACAAATATGACCTCCAATGCAGTGACCTATTTTCGTTATTTCTTATTTTGATGAGTTTTAGCAGCATTTCTATTCATCATTTCATCATAGTCAAATTTTATTTCATGTATTTAGTCATTATGTTTTAATTATTTATTACTTTTAATTATCCCTTCATCCGCACATGCTATTAACCCTTTTTATGTTTCTTGTGTGTAGATTATAGGTTTTGTGCAAAGGAGGAGCACAAAGTTTAACATTATCACCTCTTTTTGAGGTCACAAAGAAACCTTTTGCAGGATAGTTTGTGGATGCGAGAAGGCCGCATAGTTCATTGAAACTATTTTAGAGAGGGTCAAACCATCATATTTTGTATCTATTGTATCGCACTATTGAACTTCCTAAATGGGATGTATTTGTAACTCATTTTGATCCAAACAAGTTATTATTAATATAAAAGGACCCGATTTATCATCTCTTTGTTTCAGCTTTAGCTTTATCACCACCTTCCTCTCCATTGAATTTTGAAGATCTAAGATGTTTCATAACCCTGCCTAGATCTACCTCTAACCTTATCTGGGCCAGTTGTGCTTCTGACAAGGGTTTATCACCCCACGTACCTATAGAGTTTCCAGTCTATGCTTCTCGATTCAACATAGCTTCCAATAATTGCTTTTGTGTTTCCACATGTTCTCGAAGAAAAGCCACTATGGTAGCGAGAACACCCCCTTCATTACTAGGATTTTTTGAACCTATATTTATGGTCCTGTCCTCTCCATTATTTTGTCATGTCTTCCTTGGCGGTGGGACAACACATCCTCTCCTTCTCTTGGGTGGCATTGTCCCTAACCACACACAAGGAGAGATTGGAGGAGTCAGTTTCACAATTTTCATCTCTAAATTATTTCTTCTACTAGAAACTACATTCTTAGTTGATCAGACTATACAATTGAGGTATACCTCTAATAAGTGTATTAATTTTATAGGTATAGCCTCTACAATGTGCATGTCCTATAACACTCTCTAATTTTGTGCAATGGAACTTATATACCTACGAACCAAGCACTCTAATACCAAATGTCACAACCCTAAATTTTCTCATCCATTTGTTTTTACATTTACCTCTACTATTATCATCACATCCACTTCCTAACTAAATGTTCCTTGAGGCACACCCATACCTACTCCCAATATAATTCTAGCTATGCAAGGGTACTAGGTGTTTACTTCACAGGTCAAGCTATCCATCTGATGGATCCAAAGAGCTAACATTAAACTTTCCTCTCATTCTATCGAGAGGTGCACATAATGTTTACAAACCACATAAGTCATTCTATATGAGTAGTATTTGCATGTGAGGGTTGTCTATCCATATCATATCCATTTGAGTTAGACATCCCCTAACAACCTCGTTTCTAATTCTTTCATTGAGGAACAACATTATGCCTATTTATTTCTTAAATTCTATTGCAAAGGGTCTTACTACTCTTTTAGACCTTTCCTCTTTTTATTTTATTGCAAGAAGACTAATCACTTCTTGTATCTAATGGGCATCCCTTAATTACACCCATCAAGATTTTTAGTATTATTTTGAGGTAGCATTCAACTAATCTATATAATTCTCCCTTTACAACAACATAGGCAACTTAGTGAAAGTATTAAGCAATCCTCAATTAAATGCCCCAAGAGGAATTCTATTATTATATTTAAATACACCACATCGGTACCATTCCAGAATTCCACACTTAATTAACCAACATTGTCTATTTTACCAAGCATTGTCTATTTTACCACATGACATAAGCAATTTCATGAAAGTATTAAACAACATCAATTAAATGTCCCATGAGGAATTCCTTTATTATTAATTAAGAGCATCATAAAGTTTTTATTTCATAATATAGTAATTAGAGTCACTATAATTACCTATATTATAAAAGTATCATTAACTTAAAGAATTATAGCAATTAAAAAGCTTTAAAACAAAAGATCCATACAAAGGATTCACCACAAAAAGATCCGTACACAATGTTTTATCCTGGAAAACCCCCTTGTGGGAAAAAACCAACCAAAAATAATTTCCTCTTTATTAATTTCTAAGGGTTATTTGTTCTTTACAAATAAGGTCAAAGACATTCCATTTTGTCTTTTCCCTTTGGGATATTCCATAATCCCAAAGTTCTACATATTAGAATTGGTTAGTCAATTCAATATTTACAATCTGCTCCTTGCCTAGGAGTTAGATTTCTACAAGTCTTTTCATATACAATGGTTCATTTCTACTATAAGAACAACAATACAAATTTGTACACCACAAAATTATAAATTTGCACTTCTCCCTTGATATATACCTCCACTTCAGATTCGATTGATGATATCCCTTCATCAAGGTCTTTAATACAAGCTCTATTTAAATGTTCCATCACATTCTGCCCTGATGGATGGATCCCTTATACAATATCATTAAAGCAGATTCTATCTAGATGTATATAACCACTACTAGAATGATTCCCACTATAACCACCAACTCAAACTCGAAGTAAAAGACTTGCAACCAAAATCCTTGCATTTCAAATCTGAATATTATCAAGCTAGTTGAGTTGTTCAGATTATAAAAGAAGACTGAAAGTAATCTTAGTATTGAACACACGAGAGTCAGTGTTCACACAAAGTATGCTCATAGAGCTCTCACAACATAGCTTCCAATCCACATCATCAATTTCCATGGGCATGACTTCGATGTCAACTCTAAAGCATTTGGCTAAAATCTGATAGTCATATGCTAAAGGTTGAATCAAAAACGTTCTCAAGAACAAGGGGTCACCGCAATACAATTCTAATAAATCAAGGAGCTCACAAAAGTATCTAGGAGAATCCTCAGTACCACAAACCAACCCACTTCCTTAAATAATACAAAGGCACTCAACTAACCACTCATAAGTCCTTACTTCCCTATCCCTAGTACTTCTCTATGTACAACCAGATGACGAAGGGGACTAAGTCATCTTAGATGAAAACAAGCCACCTATAACCAACGTCATCGAGGAATTGCTAGCTACACAAAATTTGTATCAGGAAGGATCCTCCCCAGTACTAGAGATAACCCAGAACTTCATAAAATTTGGTAAACCTGCATAACCGACTAGCATTGGTAGAGTGGGGATTCATCATAAGAATTCTTTGAGATATGAAATTGGGTACAAAGAATCCTAACAAAACCTATTTGCTTTATCTAAACAATCCTGAACAACCTTGCTATCCATATCCATTCTATACGCTTAGCAATTACACAATCAAATTCATTGAGGTAAGAGCATTACATCAATCATCCAACAATTACACAATATAATTCCTTGAGGTAAAGCATTACATCAAACATCCAAAAATTACACAATCAAGTTCCTTTGAGGTGTAAGCATGACACCCTTAACCCTATAATCTATTGTCAAACAATTCAAAATAGTTTAAAGATATACCAACATAAAAACTAACAATCCTTTCAATAAATCCAAGGAAAGGTCTTTTCATCAATCTCTTCCCAGCTCTCTTCTCCCAAGCCTACAACTAAATTATTTCCCATCAACAACTATTTTCCTCTATTTTTCATTTTTCCATTTGTCCATAAACTTTGGTCAAAACATTAATGGTACTTGACCTTTCTTTTTCTTCCACTGAACATGTCCCACCTCAACTAGCTTGCACCCACCCATCATTATGAGCACGATCACCATTTTTCTTGGATTCTCACTGGATATTTTGTTCATTAGCGAAATTAAGAATCCTTAGGTTGTTCAACGTTCTTCTCTAGCTAGTCCCATGGTAAGATTTCATTCGAACTAGAGTGATAACTCGTATTGCACAAGTGAAGGCGATATGACTATTATTAACATATCTTTTCCACATAACACTTACCTTCTCCATGATGGCTGATTACAAACTCTTCTTGGAGTTCCATAAAACATATGTCATATATCTTTATTTTTCAAATATATATATATATATTCCTTAACATCTTACCTGGATGAGATATGGAAATAATTGATTTAAGTGTCCAATCTCCTTTATACTAATACACTTATTTATCTTTTGGATACCATCCAATATTAGAAGAAGGTATATATATATATATATATATATATATATATATATATATATATATATATATATATATATATATATATGTTCCTTAACATATTACTTGGATGAGATATGGAAATAATTGATTTAAGTGTCCAATCTCCTTTATACTAATATACTTATATATAATTTGGATACCATCCAATATTAGAAGATTTAAACATAAATTACATTATATCCTAGGTTAGTTGTATCTCTAATAAGCAACTTATTACAGAAAAGAATTTATATCTATTGCCCAAGTAATATAAACCATAGGACAATCTCATCAATTCTTTTTTTTGTAAGATAACTTGCTCTTGGTGGATAAGTCTTCCTTCCACCCATGAATAACTTGTTCTTTTCAAGCATGCAATTTCATTAGCAGTATCACATATTTTCATAAAAGTATATCCATATAGAAACTAGACATGTAAAAATAAATCATTTCATCAATAGATTACATCACTATCCATAATGAAGTATATATATCTTGTACAGACCAAGCATGAAATAATCAATTATTTCATCAGCACATCTATGTAGCAAAATATAACTCATCAAATAAAATATCTTCCAAGGAAGGGTTATGACATGATTGAAATACAAGAGATTGCATAGGACCACTTAACTAAGAATAATATGAAGGAAAATTATTATTGGGACAAGAAGCTCAAGTGACCTTCTTCAAGGTCAATGATTTTTTGATGGTGTACGATGCCTATCACAAGAAGAGACAACATAACAAGTTTCTACAAACTTATATGGCCTCTTCTTGAATAGTACCAAAACATGACAATGATATATAGACGATCGAGGAATTGGATGGAACACCCATTAGGAAATGGGTCAAGCACAACACGTTCAAGCTATTCCATTCTTCAAAGGAATACCAAACTACTCTAAGAAAAAATTAGAAATTGGTAGGGGGAGAAATGTCAAATTTTATCATGTTATTGAATGTATAATAACATGAGTACCTACAGTGTAATATTAGAAAGATTTTTTAAGAAAATTGTAGCACCTGTTAAGGACTAATGATATCACAAACATAATATTTTTATAGGAGTAAAATAAGAATATAGCAATAAAGACAAGTCACAATAAAAATTAAAATTATATAGTAAAAGTGTTATTGTGTTAGTAAAATGTATTTGTTACAAAGCAAGGTATCTTAAGATATTCTTTAAATAATTAAGTGTATCTTGTAGAATTTTTAGAATGTCTCTAGAATTCCTAGATACTTTTTAAATATTATGTAAATCCAAGAGGAAATATCTAAATCCATATGATATTCTAACTATCCTTTGTAATTTTAAAATATCATAAGAAAAGCCCAAAAAGGTGATAGCTAGAATTATGTGATACTTTGATAATTTCATGTGATTATAAAATATCATGAGAAGAGTCTAGGAGAAAAAATTTAGAATATTTTAAAATTTTATCCATCTAGATTTCTCCATCCATGAAATATCTAGATCTATAAGACTATTAAATGGGGGAGTTCTCTCTCCATGGGAGGCAAATTGAGCATTTGAAAGCTCAAGCAAGTGAGAGACAACGAGTAAATGCTAGCAAGCCTAGCTAGCCAATGGAAAAATATATCTTTGTAAAGAGTGTGATTGATGTATTTGTCTAAGCAAACATGTGAGATACAGTCGTGTGATTCCACAAGAGGCTCGATCAATAAGAGGACCAAATTCATTTCCTTAAGGTAATATAGTGAGTAGTTGTATACTATTTTATTCTCATTGTATAAGCCTTGTGATAATATTTTTACATTTGTTTATATTCTCTGCATATGAATATTGTATGGCAACACCCCATCACCATATGAAGTCTATGTATCAAAGTGAAATACCACAATAAGAGGAGGGCCCATTAAGATATTTTTTGATAGATCATTCTAGTCACTTAACTACTACATTTGGATTTCAACAAGGGATTAGTCTTGAAGGACAATGGAGAAGGAATTTTATAGCCCCAAAAGTATTAATGTTTAAACCCTTAAATAATATGTTTAAATCACCATATGAAGTCTATGTGATTTAAGATTTTGAACTTCTTAAAGGGAATTTATGAGATCACATGTTTAAATCCCATTAAGATATTTTTTTGATAGATCATTCTTGTCACTTGATACTAAATTAGGATTTCAACAAGGAATTAACCTTGAAGGACAATGAAAAAGGAAATTTATAGCCCCATAATTAGCAATGTTTTCAAGGAGTTTTAGAATATTTGTAAAGAAATATAGCTAAGTCCCAAAAGTGTGATCCACTTGAAGGGGTGATTCACTCAAACAAAAAATGCGAATCATAATTTTGATAAAAATGAGACTCTTTCAAAAGGTAGAACCACTTGTTAAGGATTGAGGTTGGGTAATATTGGCATGGGATCCAATGAAACAACTTAGAAAGTGATATTTTATCTTCATATGATGTCAATAAGAAGTTAGAAGGTTGTTAAATATGTTTAGGGACAATTTGAAGGCAAGTAAATTTAGTGATATATACTTTTGTTAAAGATGTCACTAAGAGTAGAAAAGATTTACCTTTAACTACTCTTAGGTGAATAATTTGTTGTAAAGAGGAGTTAGAGAATTTATCATCTTTTGGCCATTTTGATAATAAAAGCTTCACTTTGTGAAATTTAGTTGTATTCATGAGATTATTCTGCCAATAATAGTAAGATTGTGAATGATATTTATGAATTGATTGTCATTAACCTTTTGATTTATGGATTAGTAGTATTTGTGGAATTGCCCTATCACTTTCTATAGTCCTTTCTTCTATTATTGAAAATTCTTTGCAAGGTGGGTCAAAATATTTTATTCAATTTCCTCTAGATGTTTTAATTGGTTAATGCTAATCTTGCTATGGTCATAATTCATATATCAAAAGGTCTCTTATATATGATCATATTTACTTTAATACATTTGCTTTATTTATCACACCTTTTACTTATAGATTTACTTTTATGCATTTAGATTATATTAGTTTAGCTAGATTAGTGGGGATTCAACCAAAATTTGGAGGTCAAAGAGGATAGATCCTTTCATTTCAATTGATGACATGTAACCTTGCAAGATACCTTTTATGAAAATTCAATAGTCATTTAGTTAAACGTTTGAAGACTCCATAAACAAAATGTGTAGATAAAAAATTTACGAGTTAAATCTAATGATACTATGTATTTAAATGAAAATACTGCTTAGGATATCTACCCAAGAAATAATTGCAGGTTGAATAAGTAACTAACCCTACATTAAGGTCAATGGTTGAGAACTTTTAATTACATTATGGTGTCATAACCCACCTTGGCAAGACTCTTTACATGATTGACTATGTATTGATAGATGATGATCTGATGCATAGTTTTAATGCATTTTGATGATTATATACGTTGTTATTTTGATATGAGGATATGGTACTATTGATATCTTCCTTGATTGTAGGACCAAGTGCTCTTGTGGGTGGAAGAAGATGTTGACCACCGAGAACATGGTACTGGAAAAGGGAAATGATGATGATGGTGGCTTAGGGTAACATGAACAATTACCCTCATGTAGATGCATGCATTCTTGCTTTTGAGGTGATCATCAACAATCCAGTCGTCCATAGCCAGAAGTTGGTAACCTAGAAGTTATCGTAAGTCTTCAGCTAGGATAGGTGATTGGACTTACGATGAATCACTCACCTTGTTTGATGCATTTATTCTATGCTTGCATTAGTTTTAATTAAAATGATTAATATCATGAATTACTAATGCTTTTTATTTTATTAATATCCCTTTTGTCTTTTCTAGTAAATCAATATATATATATATATATATATATATATATATATATATATATATATATTAATATGAGATATTTAAAAAATAAATCATATTATATAAATAAAGTTGTCCTTTGTTGTTGGTATATGGGCTTTTATGTTTGGAAGTTGGGCATTTAGTTTTCTTGGTAGATATTTTTCCTTTGTTAAGGGGCCAAGAAAAGGAAAATAGAGGATGTTGGACGTTGAAAGAATTTTAGAGGGCTAGTTTTGAGGAGGCAATTTTGGAAGGCTTTCGAAATATTATGATCTCGTTCTTTGAGCATGATTCTAGGTTGGATCTAGTCTTAATCTAGTTTCCTTTGCTCATGAATATTGAATGCACCTTTAAAATTAGAGAATTTTGGTTTCTTATTCTTTGTGATATTTCTTTTTAGGATAGAGGGTGCTTTACTTCCATTAAATACTTTGTTTTTTTTTTTTTAATGGTTATTGCTACCCATTGGGAGATGTCCATATTGTATGCTTTTTATAGTCTTGCAATACCATTAGTTACCTTTGGGTTACCTTTTGATTGATTTAATTAAGCAAGGTTCCATTGTGTTGAGACTTGGACTGAGTTTTATGCTATTGTTTGGTCCTATTTCTTTAAAACCAAGGTCCTTGTTGTATTATTTCCCCATGAGTACGTAGGGGAGGGTTGTATTATGGAAAGGAAGATTCTATTTAAGACTGAAGTCTTAGCATAATTATCTCCTAATTATCATCACCTAGAATCTGGTTTTTGAGCCTGTGTGAGATTGTGCCCACATATAACCTCCATGTGCTCATGTCTAGTTGTAGAGCGATATTCATCGATTAAAGTTATTTTGGGAATTTGATTGTGTTTTAGTTGATTTGAAATCCTTTCCTAAGGCTAGGAAAGGAGGTGATCCCTCTTTTTGAATCCCTTAGTGCCCCGATGCACGTTGTCTATGCTTAGGCAAACTCAAGTAGGAGGGATAAATTTGGTCTTCCCATCACATATACCACATGGGATATGTGGCAGGAACCTTAGCACCTTATTAAGAGGGAGCTCACCCTTAATATCTGACCACCACTCGATGGTCAAGAGCACCATCGAGTAGGGGGGCTACCCAATGTTAGTTGGAGGTGTTCTTGAGTATGTGTGGCTTGTAGTTGTCTCTTGTTGTCTTGGCTTGACCCATGTTAACCATTGATTGAAACTTGACCTTTACTACCACGTGGTTGGTTTGAATTTGTTGATTTGTGCTCCTTAAGGGTGGTTAAATTTTCATTTAATGGATGATTATTGAATAGTATCATATGGTCGTGGGAGGATTATGTGAGTGTTTAAAAAGGAAAAATTACCCCTATGAAGATGACTATGTCCTGGTAGTCATAGTTACCAGATTCGTTGAATTTTTTAGATAAAATTCAAAATTCATCAAATTTAAAACCCTAACGAATATATCGTCGAATAAATTCTAAATTTGGCAAGGGAAAAAAATTTCATAGAAAACACGACATAAAGCTTGATCTTTAGTTCTTGTTACTACTATTTCACATAATACCTCTGGTACGAACGATGTAATCCTTCTCCACTGTCGTAGGCTGAGGATGTCAATACTTCACATCTGTCTACAAGTTTTCACTTCTGTCTTAGTTCTTGCTTTCGTTGTTGCCCCTCTCATCATGGAGTCAACTTTGTAGACATAAATAAAATCCAACGATACTTCATACGAAAATCCACCAAGACTAGAAGAAAATGTATTGTTGTCGCTTTTGGTATTGCAATTACCAGAATTCTATTCTAATAAAATGGCTTAAGGCAGGAAACCTGGTATTGCAATTACCGAAATTCTATTCTAATAAAAAGTTAAGGCTTAAGGTAGGAAACCGAAAGGTATTGGCTAGTTGGTGGCGGTCCAATGTTTGTTAGTGAGTGTTTTGATTTTATTTTTTTGAATGGTGAGAAGTTTCATTGACTTTATTTTTACCTAAAAAACTAACAAAACTTATATATTACCCTTTATAAAATATTTTAATAGTGATGTAACGTGCCAACATCAAAACTTAATCAGGTCATGCCTTTGAAGGGAGGTTGCAGGAAAACAAGTTTTTTTTTTTAAACTTACCATGCATACATCTTATCATTATTAGAATCTGAGTCCAAAACTCTAACCATTACTATGTCCCACAAAGATAAAACAAGGTTATTTCTTATGTCACACTTATAATATATCAAATTTTATGTCAAATTTTATTTGAATTTTTAAACATGTCAAATTTCTTTCGAACTTCAAGAGTGTCGAACTCAAACACAAACTCGAACTTGGTAACTAAGGTGGTAGTCAAGAAAAGGCTTCACTTTGGGGATCTTGGTAGTGTCGGTTGATGGCACAATCAACTATGTTGATTTTATTAACTATGGTGTCTGACTTGTTAACCCACCTTTGACTTGGCTTGAATGTTGATCACTGTTTGATGCCCTAGTTTGTCTGTATTGACTCAATTGACTGTTTGATTATGACTAAACCAACATTTTTGGATTATGGGTATTTTGATTAATTTAAATAATGGATTATGGGTATTTTTATTAATTGAAAGAATGGATTATGGGTATTTTGTCTAATTGAAAGAATGGATTAAGGGAATCTTGATTAATTGAAAGAAAGGCTTCTTGATTCCTAGTTTAGATGATGATGTAATGCTCTACTCTTTTATATTGTGGTAGTACTTTTACCCTACATGGAATATGTAATGGTTGGAGTTATGAATGTGTTCATTTATGAATGGAAAATGTATCTTTTACTTTGTTATTGATAAAATATCTATGATGCTATGGTTTTGTAAATATATCATGTTTTGATAATGGAATTAAATAGGGATTACATATTATTTATGTGACTTCTTATTTTATGAAGTTGTAGATGTTATTTAATGTTTAATTAGTAGATAGACTTAATTACATCCCTATTTAAGGAAGAGATAAATGATCAAGAGTAAAATGTTAAAGTCCAATCCTGAGGGAGTTGCAAGGAGGCAACACCTAGGATGATTGCATAAGTTACACTATGAGTGTGGAGCTCTAGTGGGATCCATAGATGGTAGTCTTTGGGGAAGGTCTAATGTGGTGTAGCTTAGATCTTATCTCCTATTACAGAGGTTAGGAGAGTCTTATGCAAGTAATTTGAGTGGTAGGCATTAGGATACATATGTGGACTATCATGCCAAGTGATAGATGCTTTGGTTGGCTCATCGCATAGATGAGAGGGATAACTAAAAATTTACCTACATAGATGGATTTATGTATGGTAAAGGAAGAATATAAAACTTATTCCAATACGCTTAGTACACATACATAGATAAACTTATGTATGGTGTAGGGATGGGCATACCCTTTTGACAGACAAAAAGGGATAAGTTGTCTCATTGCAGAGATGAGAGGATAAATTAATCATAAGACATCATATCAATAGACACCTTCATAGAATAAATTATGTAAGGTGGGGAATTTTAGATCCTTGTTTTAAAAAAAACTCTCTCTCTCTCTCTTGAGTTGGTTAGTTTTTAGGTTAATATTAGAGCTTTAGGTCATAGGACTATAAGCTTCTATGGATAAGCTAAATTTTTCTTAAGAAATAAATCCTAGGAAATATAGCTTTACTTTGGTATAACACCTTGTGTGGATCAAGTGTGTGACCATCATCATTATTAGGTGATTGATAATGAGTAAGCACACCTAGGAATAGTACCTTGCATGGAGCAAGTACAACCATAGCCATTATCAAATGAATGATGATGAAATAGGTTAGTTTGTAAGGATAAAATAACTAAACTCAAATCCTTTGTGGTTAAGGAAAATGATACCTTGCGATGAGGAAAGTGTGACCTAGATCATTACTAGGAAAGTAATAAGGGTCATAACTAAGATGGTGCCTTGTGGGGATGCAAGTGTGATTAAGACCATTACTAGAAAAATATCAATAATCTAAGTTAGTTCATGAGAAGGTGTAACTAACCATATGAAGTGAAATTGAGAGGAATTGTAACTTATCTAACTCCGTTGTGTGGCAAAGCTCAAATATTGGTAGAGCTAGCCATGGAATTGAAGAATATTTGAGTATTCAAGTTAATTGGTAAAATCAGCTGAGACATGGTTGTATGAATTGGAAACGTATATTTTGCTTGACGAATTATTATTAACCCAAATTGTAGGGTTGCCCTTCATATTATTCAAGATACAACTTTTAAATTGTAGAATAATTTCAAATTCGGCAAGAAAATCCAAGTAATGAAACTTTAGTAGATGGTTTTGTTCAAACCATAGTTAATTTCGAAGATAAACTTCTCTATTGTTATATAATTTCCATATTCATGAGTAGATCATTCTTGAGGTTCATAATTTGAGAAGAGATTTTTAATGTTCATTTTAACCATAAGCAAGATGGTTCCCAAAATTAGGTAAGCTTTAGAAAAGTTCTAAGCGATGTAGCTTGGACTATGATAGATACATATAGTGGTACTCTAAATATTCTTTACTTATTATGAACATTAACTATGATCCTTGTGAATTTGGACTATGAATATGACATATAGTAGAAGAAATTAATTATGTTGTTTATTGGGGAAAGGATAGATGAGGAATCTATTCTTGAGAGGAGTATGGGATCCTCTCAAAAACCAACTATTCTTAGTTAAGTTTTGATCATACTTAATGAGAAGGAATAGATGGGAAAATCTATTCTTAGTTAAGTTGATTATACTTAATGAGAAGGAGTAGATGGAGAATCTATTCTTAGTTAAGTTGATTATACTTAATGAGAAGGAATAGATAGAGGAATCTATTCTTAGTTAAGATAATCATACTTAATGGGAAGGAATAGAAGTGGAGTTCTATTCTTATTGGAAAGAGTAAATGGGGAATCTATTCTTGAGAGAAGTATGGGATCCTCTCTAAGTTGAAAAAAAATGTACCAGATATTAAGACTAGTAAGAATTTGAAGGTACCTACAACCATCTTAGGAGCAGATCCTAAAGATTAATATAGGATAAACCTGCTTAAGCTCAAGACCTTGAAAAAGGCTTATAGTTGTTTTGACCTAAATTCACATGGAATTAATAGATAAAGTCAAGGAAATGTGATCATAGGATGAGTATTGCAATGGAATTTGGACCAAAATAGAAAGAAATCCTAGAGAAAACAAGGATTTCGACATAAGAGATGGACTCTTATGATTTAAATACCAGGTACTTATACCTAAAATTGGGAGTATAAGAAGATTGATCATGCCAGAAGCGCATAGTTCTCCTTATTTTGATCACCTTAGAGGGACTAAGATGAGTGAGAGCATGAAAAAGACCTTCTTCTAGGAAGGTATGAAGAATAATGTTCTTGATTTTACTGTTCAATAATTGGAATGACACCTTATGCAAACTAATTATGACCATTGATATTATTAGTGGATGATAATACTTTGTTTAAATCATGAGATCAAATGAAAAGACATTTTCCTTGTTTACTTAAAATGTAATGTAATAAAATGTTTTTTGGTAGCAAAACACAAGGGACTGTGTTTAGTCTAAGGGGGTAGTATGTCATGACCCACCTTGGCAGCACTCTTTACATGATTGAATATGTATTGATATATGATGATCTAATGTGTAGTTTTAACGCATTTTGATGATTATATACATTGTTATTTTGATACGAGGATATGATACTGCTGATATCTTCCTTGCAAGACCAGGTGCTTTCATGGGTGGAAGAAGATGTTGACCACCAAGAATGGGGTACTAGAAAAGGGAAATGATGATGATGGTGGCTTAGGGTAACATAAAAAATTACCCTCATGTATATGCATGCATTATTACTTTTGAGGTGATCATCAACAATCTATCCGTCCATAGCCAGAAGTTGGTAACCTAGAAGTTACTGTAAATCTTCAGCTAGGATAGACGATTGGACTTGCGATGAATCACCCAACTTGTTTTATGTATTTGTTATATGCTTGTGTTAGTTCTAATTAAAATTATTAATTCCATAAATTACTAATGATTTCTATTTTATTAATACCCCTTTTGTCTTTTATAGTAAAGAAAAATAAACAATATATTAATATGAGATATAAAAGAAAAGAAATCATATTATATAAATAAAGATCATCTTTGTCATCTTGCGTAGATGGGCATTTATTTTTGGTATATGGGATTTTATTTTTGGAATTTGGGAATTTAGTTTTCTTGGTAGATATTTTCCCTTTGTTAAGGGATCGAGAAAAGGAAAAGAGAGGAGGCTAGATGTTGAAAGAATTTTAGAGGACTAGTTTTGAGGAGGCAATTTTGGAAGGCTTTTAGAAGATTAAGATCTTGTTCTTCGAGCATGATTCCATGTTGGATATAGTATTAATATTGTTTCATTTGCTCATGAATATTGAATGCACCTTTAAACTTAGAGAATTTTAGTTTCTTCCTGTTCGTGATGTTTGTTTTTAAAATAGAGAGTGCTCTGCCTCCATTAAATGCTTTGGTTTTATTTTCATTCTAATGGTTGTTACCACCCACTGTGAGATCTAGACTATGTTCTTTGGATAGGCTTGAAATTATTTTTAATTACCTTTGGGTTCCCTTTTGATTGGTTTAATTAAGTAAGGTTGTGTTGTATTGATACTTGGACCAAGTTTGATGTTATTGTTTGATCCCGTTTCTTTAAAACCACGGTCCTTACTGTATTATTTCCCTACGAGTATGTAGGGGAGGTTTGTTGTATTATAGCAAGGAATATTATATTTCAAACTAAAGTATTAGCATAATTATCTCCTAATTATCACTGTCTAGAATTTAGTTTTTGATTCGGTGTGAGACTGTGCTAACTTATAACCTCCCCATTCTTGCATTTGGTTGCAGAGCAATGCTTATCGCTTAAAGTGCTTTTGGTAATTTTATTGTGTTTTAGTTGATTTTCCCTCCTTTTCTAAGGTTAGGAAAGGAGATACTTTCCTTTTTTTGAAGCCTTGAGCACCCCAACGCAAGTTGTATGCACTTTGGTTGACTTAGACAAGAGGACCAAATTTGTCCTTCCCATCACATATCCCACATGGGATATGTGACAAGCACCTTAGTCCCTTATTAAGAGGGAACTCTTCCTTAGTCAACCCCTACTCAGTGGTCAAGTGCACCACCAATTGGGGGGTTGGCCAATGCTATTTGGAGGTGTTCTCGAGTATGCGTGGTGTGTAGTTGTCTCTTGTTGTCTTGGCTTGACTCTTGTTAAATGTTAATTAAAACTTGATCTTTGTTGCCACGCAATCGGTTTGAATTTGTTGATTTGTGATCCTTTAGGGAGGTTAAATTTTCATTTAATGGATGATTATTGAATAGTCCCACATGGTCGTGGAAGGATTACATGAGTGATTAAAAAGGGAAACCACTACGATGAAGATGACTACCTTGAAAAAGTCAAGAAGAGGCTGCACTTTGGGGGCCTTGGTAGCACCAGTTAATGGTATGGTCAACTATGTTGACCCAAATGACTATGGTGACTGACTCATTGACCCGCCTTTGACTTAACTTGAATGTTGATGATTGTTTGATATCGTAGTTTGTATGTGTTCACTCAGTTGACTGTTTGATTATGATTAAACCAACCTTTTTGTATTATGGGTATTTTGATTAATTGAAAGAATGGATTATGGGTATTTTGATTAATTGAAATAATAGATTAAGGGAATATTGGTTAATTAAAAGAAAGGCTCCTTGATTATAGGAAAGTATTATAGGTATCTTTTGGATTTTGAAAGGCAAATTTGTTATTTTGGAAATGTAATAGAGCTTAAATATTAAAGCTTAGTTTTATTTATACAAGAGTAGAACTTGTTTATAAAGGAACATAGTGGATAATATTAATGGAATTAAACTTATATTTATCTATGAATGATTTAGATTGATAAGTTTATACTTTCAAATGATGAGATTTGAATACCTAGAGTTTATATTTAAGCTTTGAATTTATGGCTAAGAATAGATAGGTTAACTATTCTTAAGAGAAGTATGGGCTTCTCTGGTATGCTTCTATGAAAACTGAATAGAAGTAAATATTGGATTATTCCATGTTTTGTGGAATGATAAATGACTTTCATTCTATGTTTGTTTGAATGATAAATGACTTTCATTCTTGAATGATGAATGTACTTTTGTGTGATTGATGAAAGAAATATTCTTGTATGGAAAAAGAGGTATTAGATGAAAGAATGGGTGTGGAATTCATTCTTTGGGGAAATTATGGGGTTTCCTCTTTATGATTGATTGAATGATTTATGCATGGTTACATTGTGGGGAATGTATAGTTACATTATGGAATTCAATTTATAAATGCATATGTTGCATAATGATAAATCATCTAGAAAATGTATTTAGTTACATACTACATGATATCTATGAGTTATCATGATCCCTTACTACCATCAACTGAGCGATGGAGAAGCAAGAAGGACCAGTGAAGACTTATTTATTCAATACATTGACCCCTTTGACATATATTGTAGTAAAGCTCTCATTATGGAAATCTTATTGTAAAGTAGTTTCTAGCATGAATATTCTCCTAGTTTGGATGATGATGTAATGCTCTACTCTTTTATATTGTGGTAGTACTTTTACCCTGCATGGAATATGTAATGGTTGGGGTTATGAATGGAAAATTTATCTTTTACTTTGTTATTGATAAAATATCTATGATGCTATGGTTTTGTAAATATATCATGTTTTGATAATGGAATTAAATAGGGATTACATCTTATTTATGTGACTTCTTATTTGATGAAGTTGTAGATGTTATTTAATGTTTAATTAGTAGATAGAATTAATTACATCCCTATTTAAGAAAGAGATAAATGATCAAGAGAAAAATGTTAAAGTCCAATCCTGAGGGAGTTGTGAGGAGGCAACACCTAGGATGATTGCATAAGTTACACTATGAGTGCGGAGCTCTAGCGGGATCCATAAAATGGTAGTCTTCGGGGAAGGTATAATGTGGTGTAGCTTAGAACTTATCTTCTATCGTGGATGTTAGAAGAGTCTTATGCAAGTAAGTTGGGTGGTAGGCATTAGGATGCCTATGTGGACTATCATATGAAGTGATAGATGCTTTGGTTGTCTCATCGCATATATGAGAGAGACAACTAAAAATTTACCTACATATATGGACTTATGTATGGTAAAGGAAGCATAGAAACCTTATTCCACTATGCGTAGTACATCTACATAGATAAACTTATGTATGGTGTAGGGATGAGCATACCCTTTTGAAAAATAAAAAGGGATAAGTTGGCTTATCGCAGAGATGAGATAAACAACTTAATCATAAGGTGTTATGCCAATAGACACCTTTATAGAATAACTTATGTAAGGTGGGTGGTTGTAGATCCCTGTTGTTAAAAAAAAATACTCTCTCTTGAGTTGGTTAGTTTTTAGTTTAGTTTCTTTTTGGGTTGTTACATATGGGGTGAATAGAGAGTTTTTGGGCTAGGGTTTGTCTCCTCCATATCAATACATTGGGATTCCTAGGATGCATATTTTAAGAATTGGAAATTATTATATTATTTATCTTGTTAGAATTATACATAGAATATGATGTCGTGGAGATGATGTGTGTCGTGATCATAAAAACTACTCCTCTATAAATTCTCTTTTAGAAAGTTTAAACATAATTAAAAACTAAAGCTAATTTGAGTTTCTAACTAAGATTAACTCAAAAAATTATCATGGTTTTCATAATTTTGTCAACATGGTATGGATTAGGGTGGGTAGGAAGTGGTATAGACCTTTTGTTGATGTGTTGGACTTTCAAGTGGGAACTCTACTCAACTAGAGACTTGATTAATTCATATTATTCTAAATACTTACAATAGCAATGCTAAATTAAAGTAAGCAAAGAATGATGTTAATGCCAAAATAGTTCTACCTAGTTTTATTGCAAATAAAGATTGATAAATAATAGTTTAAGTAATTAATCTAACCAAAAGGTTAGCATACTATTGGAAATAATTTTAGCATATAAAACACTATTTCCACATTAAATATTTAATTTGATCTATAGGTTATGGTATTACATAGAGTGGAGGACCACAATATGAATACATAAAATGGATCTTTGGAATGTACATAATGATGAATGGAATGTTAATTAGATTATATTTCGTATGAATGAATGACCAATTAAGAATCTATAAATTTATATAAGATATTCAATACATATTAAAATTAAACTATAACTTAAATTTATAAGTAATTGAATATAGTTATAAAAATAGTATTTAAAAAATTAATTTGCATGTGGAAGTGTGTTGGAATATGGTCATCAAGAAGATACCAATGGGTGGTGGTGTCATGCTAATTAGGAAAGGAAACAAAAAAAGATAGGATAAAGTATACAAGCATTATTAATTAATTGAACTATATTATTTATGATAATATTAAGTTTGGATCTAAATATAAATACAATATTGGAAGGGGTCAACATTTATAAAATAAACTAAAAAATATATTCCACAATTAGACATGTAGAATCACAATTTGAAGCAAAACATGATTTATTGGTTCGTATAGAGAACCTACATTCTTACCTCTAACCTACAACAAAAGATATAGCTCAAGTAACTTTATTACAAAGAAGAGGAACAAGCTTGAAAGTTTAGTTTATGTCTCTCAATTAGATATATATGCTTTTATGAGGTACAATGGTGATATATAATGGTTTTCTATTAATTACATACTATTTAATTGGTTTTTAAGATATTTATAAGATATGATCTGCATTATAATATAATGTTTTGAGTTGAGTGAGTGTGATCAAGGAGTGAGCCTCACATTTTTCTTGTTTTATAAAGTAAGCAAGTGTTACAGGTGTGAGAAAAAGCATAAGCAAGAAGCAAAGTTCAAGAAAGGAGTGAGCACCACTTCTTGTTCTAGATCTTAAGACAAACTAAAAATAGAGGATTCATGTGAAGAATCTAGGTAACATTGCAAGGTGGTCATTTTTAAAGTCCCTACTAGAATTATGGATATCTTAGTTGGAAGCATGGATTTCATAGTTAGTGATAATAGGAAGAGCTAATCTATGGAAAACCCTATCCAGTTACCAAATACTACACTAGAAGTGATTATCAATGATGAGATGATTGAGCATGATATAATGGTTCTTAAAACCAAAGGTTTAATAGGTAAGTTCCATGGATACTGACTAGTTTTTTTGAAGATTCAAAATAGGATCAAGTGGAAGTGGGGATTGAATTCAAATTACTCCATGAATTTGCTTCCAAAAAGGTTTTTCCTCATTATATTCTCTGATTCAAAAATAAGGATAAAATAATGGATAGTGGCCCTTGTTTTAGGGATAAATATACAATATATTTAAGACCATGTAGTGAGATATTTTCTATGGAGATAGAGACTATTATAAGGATTTTGATGTGGATTAGGCTTTTTGGAATTCCTTATTAGCTCATCAATAAGGAGGTTTTGAGGAGTATCATCAATACTCAAGGGGATTTCACCTAGAAGGGATCAACTACTTGGAGAGAAGGCATGTTATAGACACTCAAATATGTGTTACCATGGATATTTTAAAACCCTTACTATAGTCCATTAGGATTAAATATACATAAAGAGAATTAGATAAACAAGTAGATTATGAAATTTTTTAGTCTAACATCACAAACTTTATGAAACCAAACACATGGCAAGAGATTGCAAAGTGAAAACGATGGAGAAAGAGATTCAAATTTTGGGCATAAAACAAAATTTAATATGAAACAAGCAAATCATATCATAGTAGAAGTTGATTAAAATCAAGGTTGTTCCACTCTTAAGAAAGTAGCAAAAAATCCCTTCGCATCATCAAATGGAAAAAAGCCATTATAGTTCACTTGAATCAACCATTAGAATAAAATGACATAAGAGATGAGGAAGTACAATGCAAAAGTTCAAATTTAGAAGGAATTAAAGGTTTAAAGGAATATAGGGAAGCAAATATTGAAGTGAATTAGATGAAGGAGGTGAAGGTCAATCTAGATAAATCATCTTCATTTTTTCCAAGTAGCATAAAATCCTCTTCTTATCATAAAAATAAAAGTAGTATAGAGTGTATATATTGCACTTTAGGGTTTCATGAGAAACATAATAAATAAATGCATATGGAGGATATCCATGGAAATTTAGTGTTTCTATGGAAGCATAACTAATTACTATGGAGGATAATGCTTGTACTTTAGGTTTTTTGAAGAAATATAAAGAAGAAAATGTCTATGAGGCGATTCCTTGCATTTTATAATTTTTAAGTAGCATAAATATTTAGAAGATAAGTCTCATTATGAACAATATGAAAAATATAAAATATTGACAAAGATAAAAGTGTTGGTGGAAATAAAAAGGAAAGGAAGGTCATAAAATCATGAACAAAGAGAAAAAGAAACTAAAAGGGATATCAATTGAGAAGACAAATAAAAACATTAGGTGTTAATGAGAAGTCGGGCTAAGCCATCAAATGACATTAGCTCAACCTTTATATTCCTCAACTTTCAAGAAGGAGATCCAAGTTCTAATTTTACCAAGTGATAATTGCTTGATTTCCAAATTATTGTAATACCCTATGTGGTCATGATGTAATACAAGTGGGGCTTGTTTTAATCCTATATAACCAATTAAAATAAAAATAGGGCTAATACCACGAATAAAAATAAAAAGTGATGATAAAAATGATATCATGGAATATTAGGAGGATGAAGAAGAATCCTAAAAAAAGTACTTAAGAAATTAGTAGGTTGTTATAGTCCTAAGTTTATTTTAATACAATAAAAATTAATGAGGAATGTAAGGATGCTTTTAAAAATATTTGGAAGATGGTAGATTGTTTGGCAGTTTCTTCTATGGGACCTTCAAGCAATATTGCAATAATATGGGATAAACACAAATGAGATGGATAATTGTTAGAATCAAAGAGTAATTGGTTTGTTGGACTATTTTTTAGGAAATATGAAAACATCAAAGTTGAAGTTATAAATATATATGATCTAATTGTAGTTACTTCTCATAAAATATGTTAGAAGGACCTTAACATTTTTTCAAACACAATGTTGATTCATAATTGTGATCTATGGATTCTTGGTGGTGACTTCAACACAATTCCTTCTCCTTTAAAAAGTGATGGTAATATGAGATGGTCTTTACTTAATTTAATATGAGGTGGTAATTTAATATTTTACTTAATTTGTCAATTCAAATGGTCTTTGGGATGTTATTCCTTCAATTTTTCAACATGCATGGGATAATAGATACACTAGGAAACTTATATTGTAAACAAAATGAATAGATTATTATTATCCAATACATGGTTGTAAACATAGTATACAATATATTTAGATATTTTATTATGATCAGGATCATATCACAAACCCATTATTTTGACTTATGATTTACCCAATAATGGTCATTCAAAGCTATGTTATTTCCATTCTATGTGTCTTCAAGATGATAAATTCTTCTAGAAGGTTACATTATGGTGGACCAAATTTGAAGGATCATGTATGTATAGTTTTGTTCAAGAGATGAAAAATCTAATGGAGAAAATGGATATTTGGAATGCCAAATCTTTTGATATCATTTTTAAAGAAAATAAGGAAACTAAATCCAAGCTCAAATTTTTACAAAATATAGTATAAATCGATAGAATGTACCAAAAACTTTATGTGAGAGAAAAAAAATCACTTCTTTATTATCATAATGCATTGAAAATGAAGTCATATTGGTTCCAAAAATAGAGGGATAAATAGATCAAGGAAGGAGATAGAAATACCAACATTTTCATGCTACAACAAAAACAAATTTTACATCAGTGGTCATGAGCTCAACTAGTTAGATTCCTCAACATTCAAGGAGGAGACTCAGGTTTGAATATTGCCAAGAAATATATGGATAATATCCACGTTATTGTAATACCACTACATGGTGATGATGTAATACAGGTGATGCTTGTTTCAATACCATATAACCAGTTAAAAAAAACAAAATTTATTTTTGTCACATCAAAAATATTTTAACTCCATATGGAAGAAATATTAAGGAAGAAGAAGATATATGAAGCAATTGATTATTTCAAAAATATTTTGTCAGATACTGGGCAAGATAAGGAGGCACAAGGTAGAATTTGTAAAATATACCATCAATTATTACATAGGGACAATATAAAATCTTGATGAAGAAGATATATATGGAGGAGCTATAAGAAGCAATTTTCTCTTTCCATCATAAGAAGGCACATAGCCATGATTGATCTCTTGTATTTTTCTTCCTAAATTTTTGGGATTTATTTAAGAGTGATATGTTGGTTGTAATGAAAGAGACTTAAAAAATGAAGGCTATAATAAGTATGATCAATGCCACTTTATTACATTGATTTCCAAGAAAGGAAAGACAAAATATTTTGAAAATTTTCATCCAATATGCCAATGTAATATGATTTATAATATCATTTCACAATTTATGGCAAATAGGTTGAATATCATTCTAGATTGTGTTATCCAAGAAGAACAAGGTGGTTTTGTTCATAGTAAATACATTCTTGATGTTGTAATCATTACATAAGAGGTCATATATTCTCTTTATTTCATAAAAAAATAGGTATGCTTATGAAATTAGATATGAACAGAGCATATGAGATGGTTTGCTCAATTTTTCTACATGATATTCTTAAAAAAATTGGTTTTGATCAAGGTTTGTGTGAATGGAATAGATGTTGTTATAGCACTTCAAAATATTCTATTTTGATCAATGGTTAACTTGCTGGTTAATTTAAATTATTAAGTGGACTTTGCTAAGGAGATCCTCTATCTTCTTGTCTATTCATTATTCTTATGGAGGCATTAGAGAGAGATTTTTTCAAAGGTAAAATTGAAAGAAAAAATCAAAGATGTTCATTTTGCAAAAAATGGTCCTTTGGAATTTCATCTCTAGTTTATTGATGATAGCTTTGGTTATGAATCAACTTCAAGTAATATAATAATAGTATAATGCATAATAAAAATATCCAATGATAACAATAATTTATATTCAATTACCAAAAATAAAATATGAAATAATCAGATTTCCATATTCAAGTCAATACAAATCTTTAGCCACTTAGATAGGATGAAATATTATAACCACTTGGAGAGGATGAGGTCTCATATGCACAATAAAGACAACTAATATTTGAATATAAAACATGATCTAAACTACCACATAACTCTATCTATTTATAGACTAAATCAACATTAACCCTAATCCTAATTCTCAAGGGTCGACTATCTAAAACTATGACCCAAGATAATAAAAATAAAGATAGCTAATGTGGCTATATTGAAGTTGTTACATGATTTCCCAAAAAAGCTTTGTTCTCAAAGCTAGAAAATACTAGAAAATGCTCTCAAAATCCCATGTAGCATCTTCTTCTAGAAGGTCCTACCACTTGATGAGAAACACTTGAATCTATCAAGAATGTAGAATACAAACTCTAGGCTATAATATTGCTTCTAGTTGGAGGGTGACTTAACATTCTTCATCGAGTACTAGAAGCTTTATCTGGGACTATACCTTCTAGTCAATAAATTTTTTGAGACAAGATATATAAAATATAGGATGGATATAGGAATACAACAGAAGCTATAACTAATAGGCCACTTCATTGATGCAACAAACCAACTTGTAAGGCCCATAAAATCAAGAAGCCAACTTTTGAATGGACCCAAGGATGATCAATTATAGGATTTTGTAGGCACAAAAAGACCATATTCCCACTATAAATTGTCATTCAAAATAGTGTGTCTTGTTGTTGCTTCATTTAGTTCAAGGCTTGGGTCAAATTGTCTTTAAGAAGTTGAAGCACAAGCCTTTGTTGCTATAATAAATCATCTACCTAGGTGAGCTTGGAAGATCCTAGAGCATAGTTTGCTAGTTATAGATGTTTTTGACCATACAATGTTTCAAATTGGAACATATTAAGGGAATAATGGTAAGAAGTATTGTACCACCATTTAGCTAATGTAATATAATGAACCTAGTTATACTACTTATATTGAGCAAAATAACAAACGGAAGTACTCAAAATTTTATTAACAAACTTTGTGTAACCATCTAGCTGAGGTTGATAAGAAGAGGATATACTCAACTTGGTACCACTAAGATAAAAAATTCCTTCTAAAGTGATCGGAGAAGATAGGGTCACAATAATTCATATTGGACCTAAGAATACCATGCAATTTTAAAATAGGACCATGAAATACCTTAGACACCTTACTTGTTGAATAGGGATGCTACAATGCACATAAATAAGCATATTTAGAAAGGAAATCTATGACCACAAAGATCATAGTTTTGCCCTTAAATTTGGGAAGGTCCTCAATAAAGTCCATAAATATGTACCCCCAATGGAAGTCAAGGATATGCAAGGGTTGCACGAATCCTAGATATTTAACTATTTTCCCCTTGTTATATTGATACACCTCACATTTAGCCATAAAAGTCTTGACATTTGCTTTTAATACTTTCTAAGAAAAGTTTTCTTCACCTGTTGATATATTTTCAAGAATACTAAATGTCTTATGAAGGATATGCATGCAATTCATGGAGGATAATTGTATTAATAGTTAAGGATTGAGGAAGATAAATGCAATCGTATTTCTAGAGCACTCCATCAACATATGAGGAACAAGAAGGTAGTGATGAGAAAGCCTCAACTTCTTGAATGATTTGAGCAATCTCTAGGTGAAAAAGGAAATCCTCCTAAAGTTGAGGAAACCATTATTGAAGAGGACTAGAGATGGCATTAACAACAACAACATCCTCATATTTATGAGACAAAGCACCAACCATCACATTCTCCTTTTATTTCTTTTATTCAATGAAAATCATACCCCAAGAGCTTGGTCATACATTTATTTTGTTTAAGACAAGAGATATATTCTATGAAATTCTAATATTTATATGATTAGTCTTGATGATGAAGCAACATCCCAAAAAATAAGACCTCCATTTCTCTATGGCATGCAAAACAACTTATATTCCTTCTCATAAGTAGGTCATCCTAGATTGTTGATAGAAATTTGCTTACTTTCAAAGGCCAATGGGTGTCCATCCTGCATTAAAGCAATTCCAATACTTGTGCTAAAAGCATCACAATTAATGATAAAAGGTTTGATAAAGTTAGGAGTAGCCAAAATAAGAGTGGTATACATGGACTTCTTTAGGTCCTAGAAGACATGAGAATCAACTTTAGACCAAACAAGAACATTTTTCTTAGTGAAAGTAGTAGAAGGAGCAACAATATTATCGTAGTTACGAAAAAATTTCCTATAGTAGCATGTGAGTGCTAAAACTCCATACAATTATTTAAGGGATTTGGATAAGGTTCAGTCTTGTATAAATTTGATCTTTTTAGGATCTACCTTGACTCCTTGAATTACTATATGTCCTAAGTATTCTACCTCCTAGAACCCAAAGGAACATTTACATGTTTTGATAAAAAGTATTTCCTTTTGTAATAGGTGAAGAAATTTGTCCACATAAACTAGATGATCTTCCAAAAAATTGTTATAAATTAAGTATCATTAAATAAAACCATGATAAAATTGCAAATATAAGGAAGAAATATAGACTTAATGATATTTTGTAAAGTGGAAGGAGCATTAGAAAGATCAAAAGGTATGACTAGAAACTCATAATTACCCTCATGTGTGTGAAAAGTAGTATTAGTGATATTGTCTTCTCTAACCCTAATTTGATGAAACCCAAATAACAAGTCTAGTTTTGTAAAGTATATAACACCATGCAATTCATCCAATAAATCATCTATAACAGGGATAGAAAACTTATCTTTGATAATGTTCTTGTTGAGAGGTAAAAAATTAGGACACATATACCAAGAATTATCCTTGCTTTATACCATCATTATCAGAGAGAAGCATAGACTGATGCTTGTATGAATAATTTATTGCTCCAATATTTCCTAAACCATCTTCCCAATTTCATGCTTTTGGGGTTGGGGATAGTGGTAAGGAATCACATTAGGAGGTTGATTTCTTGGAATAAGTTGGATGGCATGATTATATGTTTGTTTAGAATGAAGACCCGTGGGATCACCAAAGACCTCCTCATAGTACTTCAAAATGTTTTGGAAGTCCAAATAAAGAGCTAGAATAAGTATCTCTAAAGACTAAAGCTCCATACAATTGATTTTGGAAAAGAATTTATGGCCACCTTTCTTCAATATATTTTCCATGCTATGCAAACTAATCACCTTGGAAGAAGGGGGTTGGATTCCTTGGATACAAATGACTCTTTTATTCTCCATATACTTGACATATAATCATTGTAGTTTTATAGTAACATAACTAAACTAAGATATCCATTATGCTCCCAATATAACATCTACAATACCCAAATTCATGGAAAAGAGGTTGCCTAACCAAGTATATTCTCCCATTTGAATGTTAACCTTAGTTGTTCGACCCACACACTGAGCATACCCCCATTTATAATTAATACTTGAAATTTATCCTAATTTGAAGAGTTGATATACATGCCCAAGGAATGTGTTGTATTACTATCTATAATATTATATATGCTACCTAAAAAATCAACACATTAATGCATTATTGTTTTATGAATCCTTGTACTTTGATAGTATAGTGAGCTTGGAGGCCCACAAGAGTGTGAGAAGAGAGCCATGGTATCATCCTAATATTATATATCATCCAATTTTCCTATTGCTCCTACTATAATGAATCTTCATATTCTAATACTTCTCCATTTTCACCTTCCACTTGAAAGTTACAAGGTTATTCATATCTCTAATATTGAGGATGGTGAGAATTACATTTGAAATAAAATAATCCCTAGAAATGCTTACTATTGTAGTTTTTGAAGTAAGTATGTTGATAGTTGAAGTCACATCAATATGAGGATTAGGAACTTGTAGCTTCTATTGTGTTGCCAAAGCTATACATTCAAGATTATTGAGGGCATAGGGGTTGAGCATATCTCCATCAAATTTTATCCTTAAGACAATGGCAAAAGGCCAAGACCATCACAACTAGATTCAACTAATGGATGTAGATTAGAATACTTGTGAACTCTATATAATACCCCTCAACCATTGTTGGTTGCTTTGGTTGCATTAGAAAAACCACATATGATATGAAATATCCTTTGTCAAATATTTTAAAGAATCATTTTTTGAAGTTAGGCCACTAAAGAGGAGTCCCTAGCTGGCAAATATCCCACAACAACCATTTATGGGTATGTGTTTCAAACTCATTAGTTGCTAATGTGACACAACCTTTATAAATATGGTGCAGATAGATAATTCTATCCATCTTGGCCAACCACCCATGTGGATCAACACACTCAAATGTGGGCATGTTGATGCATGGAATACCAACATCATGAGGTCAGTTAAGAAAATTAGAAGCACCTCCTATAAATGAATCTATATTAGAAGCAAATCCTATGTTGTAACCACTCATATGTGGAGTACCTTGGGTAGCATAGGGAATTGAGTGACTTTCAAATAATATTGGAGGGCTTTGACCAGATGGTGGTTGTGGAAGAATGCTAGTGTTCCTTATGTTTGGTGCTTCATAAATGATCATAGATTGTGGTTTAGTGATTTTTTAAGACCCATGGACAAGGGGATACAAAGTAGATGATATTTTTAGGACATGTTGGATGTTAATTGAGGACTTTAAAATGGAAGTAACCATATTTTTCTTATTCTCAAGATAGACACATAGGCTAGATTCAATAGTATTAAGAATAGGATTACCAATTTGAGGGGTAATGGAAGGAGTGATAGGGAGAGGGTTATTAGAAAGAGGAGAGGAAGTACTAGAGGAGTTGGGAGGAGGAAAACCCATGGCATTTAAGGAAGAAATATGATGTTGGTCAAAACTATTAGTATTTGGGGGAATATTATGATTCTTACTAGGATTAACTAGATTGACACTTATTTCTACTCACACATACATTATTTGAATGACCAATGCATTGTAATAAAATGTTGATCTATGACAAACCAACAATGATAATAGATGTATTCATATATTAGGGGTAATTGCAGAATTTAAAAACTACTTAGAATGCTACTAAAAAATATTTTGATAAATACCTCTTACTTTGATCAGCATGAAGAGATTATCATAAACAAATAGCTCTCTTACAAGGGACCTGACACACTCGCTTCCCAAATTTTTTTATTGTAAATACCCCTTGTTTTTATTAGCTTGAAGAGATGATCATAACGGGATAAGTCTCTCACAAGGGTTTGATGACACTTGATACTCTTCCTTTTTTAATTAGGTTTAGGAAACAATAGCAAACTCATAATATTATAGAAGATAAATGCATTGAAATATGAGCAAGAAAATTTACAAAAAAATACGAGGAAATAAAAAGCAATATTGTTTGACAAAGGTTCTAGAATGGTTCACATATTCGTCTACTACAAATTCGTACCACCACATGGAGGCGAGATCAAAGCTCTGATACCACTTGTTATGAAACACCTTAAAGAAATAAAACAATGGTAGTAGCAATCCAATAATGCACAATAACAATAGCTTATGATAATAATAATCTACATCCAATTGCCAAAAAATAAAATATGAAATAATCAAATTTTTGGATTTAAATCAATACAAATCCTTTGCCACCTAGAGAGGGAAAATCCTCACAGCCACTTAGAGACATCAAAGTATCATATTCATAATAGACATGACTAATATTATAATATGAAATATGATCTCAACTACCACATAACTCTTCCTATTTATAAACTAATTCAACATTAATCCTATACCTAATTCTCAAGGGATGACTATCTAAACCTAGACCTCAAGCTATAAAGATATCTGACATAGCTATATTGGAGCCATTACACCTTTCTTTAGGTCATCCCTCAGTCAATGAGACATGGATTTTAAATAAATATTATCATTCTATGATAAGGCTACTAAAAAACTAGTTAATACTATAAAATCTAGGATTTTTCACTAACACTACCCTAGATTTACAATGAAGTATCATGGATATTTTAATGTTTAAAATTGAAATTTTCCATAGACTTACTTGGGTATTCCTTTGTTTCATAAAGGAAATAGAAAGGATATTTGGGTCTCTTGTTTGGATAGAATGGAAGTGATTTGGGTAGGTTGGAAAGGTAATTTCTTAACCATGGCAAGAAGGCTACAACTCATAAAGAGTACATTGTAATCCATCCCTATTTATATGGTGTGACTTTCAAGATTACCAATATGTATAACATAAAATTGACAAACTTAAAAAAAACTTTTTTTGAAAATTATGTGAGGAAAAATTTAGTTTTCCTAATTGGGATAGGGTTTGCATAGGAAAGAATATTGGAGAAGCAGGCTTGTGGAATTGTAGACTTATGAGTTTGGCCTAAGGGGTAAAACTTGGATTGAGATTATTTAGAGATCTAGGAAAATTTAGAAAAAATGTTACTTCAAAATATATAGGTTGTCTCGATGTAATGAGTTATATAGGAAAATAACCCTACCCAAAGGATCATCAATATGGAACTTTATATTAGATAGTTTGTAATTTATCAAGAATCATATTAGATGGTCATTCAATGAGGGGAATTGTAAATTTTTTTAGTTTGGTGCTTTGTTGAAGCCTTATCCTATTATCTCTAATTTAAAATGGAAACCATTGGCTAGGACATGCCTTGCTTGTAAAGGTACAAAGGTCAAAGATTATATTAATCTGAGTAGCAACTCTAGATCATGGATTTCTATTAGCAACTTGGTTGAAGGAGATGAACTTAAACAAATTATGGATGAGTTTCAAAACATGGTTCAAGAGTTTTATTTTCGTATTTTTACATGAAAATATGAGTTGGTTTAGAACCTATCATAACATGGTAAATACTCAATCAATTTGGGATATGAGGAGTTAGAGCAATTGAATTTTCTACTCCCAAAAATTTCCCTTGGAAAAATATTTGGTCACTAGAGGCTCTCCTAAGGCCCCAACATTTCTCTGGTTAGTATATCAAAGTAATATTCTTAGAAAAGATAGTCTATAAAGAAGAGGATATCATGGACCTTTCAAATTTGCCTTGTGTGAGAAGGATTTACAAACATAATACCATTTACTTCTTCATTATCCCTTTGTAAACAACATTTGGCATTACCTTTTAAAAAATATGAGAATATATTGGGTTGCTCCAACAACATTGAAAGAGTTCATGAAATATTGGATTATATATTTCAAAGCTAAAATATTATGTATTATGTGTAGGAATGGTTTTGTCATTATTTATTAGAATTTATGGCCTATAGATTCAAAAAATAAATCTCAAAATCATGTCCAAGTTTAGAATCATATCATTGCCTCTCTTATAGAAAAATTAAGATATGGTGCAAGTGAAAAAAGAGGTGTTAAAAACTTGGTACAATATTTGAAAATACGTGGAAGATTCATCTATACAATACCATCAAAACAAATAATTTTCTTGAATCTAATGTAGAATAGAAATGCCTAGAATTTTTTTTCAAAACTAAATTTGTTGGTGTTTCCAAGGTTAATATGGAAAAAGCTAGTGGATGTGGTGTTTTTTGAAATAATGAAGGAAAATTCTTCTTATTTACTTAGAATCATATGGAACTTCAACTAACAACTATGCATAGGTTAGGGAACTTCTTTCAAGGATTAAAATTTTAATTGAAAAGGATGCAAATACATTTCAATTGAGGGGACTCACAAATTATCATTAATGTTATCAATAAAAATGGATACGGGGATTGCATAAAAGATAATATTATTAATTATGTTCATAATTTCTTATTGAAGGTAATCTCTTAGGAATATGAGCATATCTATAGAGAAGGAACTTGGGTAGTAGATAATTTAGAAAATCATAGTATTGATCTTCATCTTGGTGAAATTCAAATTCTAGAAGGCAACTAGCGAAGTGGAATTTTATCTCTTGATAAAAATAATTTAAGGATTGATTGCAAAAACATAACACTTTGAGGAAGATAAAGAATATGTTTTATAGAAAATAAAATGTACAATATCTTTCATAAAAAGGTGTTGTGGCTGATCCACAACACACCCCAAAATTGGGGACCCACCTTTTTTGCAGGCTTGCAGAGAAAAATCTCAGTGACCCAGATGCTAAAGATGAGGAAAAGAGGCAAAAAATGCACAAGTGAGGAAAGTGTCGCGAAATCGCGACATGTCGCGAAATCACGACCTGTCGCGCCATCGCTGCCGAAAAACAAAAAAATGTCGCGATATCGCGACATGTCGCTGGAAAAATGAAAAGTGTCGCGATATCGTGACATGTCGCTGGAAAAAAGAAAAGTTGTCGCGATATCGCGACATGTCGCTGGCAAAAATGAAAAGGTGTCGCGAAATCGCGACATGTCGCTGGAAAAAATGAAAAGGTGTCACGATATCGCGACATGTCGCTGGCAAAAATGAAAAGGTGTCGCGAAATCGCGACATGTTGCTCCGTCGCGGCCCAGGCAGGAGAGAGAAAGGCAAAAAAATGAAAATCATCGCGATTTCGCGACATATGGAGCTGCCATTGCTTGGAAATGAGAAGTGTCGCGATTTCGCGACGTGTTGCTGCGAAGGGTGTACGAAATGAAAATGGTAGCGATTTCACGACAGGAAGCAGGAAGAAGGTGCCAAGCGAGAAAAGCGTCGCGATATCGCGACAAAAAGCTACAAAGCACGCCGAAGCGAGAGAAACGTCGCGATTTCGCGACAGGGTGCAGCCGAAGGTGTACGAAATAGAAAATGGTCGCGATTTCACGACAGAAAAATAGCATGGCGTACGGAGAAGAGAAACGTCGCGAAATCGCGACAACATTGAGCAAAGAGGTGCCGAGTGAAAAACGTCGCGAAATCGCGACAGATTGTAGGTGGAAGGCATGAAACGAGAAATCGTCGCGATATCGTGACATGTCGCATTTTCGCGACTCCAAGTAGCCAAAGGTGTACGGAACAAAAATGGTAGCGATTTCATGACAGAAAGTAGGAAGGTAGTGCGAGCAAGAAAGACGTCATGAAATCGCGACAGGTTGCGGTTTCGCGGCTCCAAAGCAGCGAAGTAGTACAGACAAAGGTAGCATAGCGATTTCGCGACGGAAAATTGGCAAATGTACGAAAGAGTAAAATGGTAGCGAAATCGTGATAGCATTGAGTGAAAAGGCACAAGTAAAAGCAGCGTCGCGAAATCATGAAAAGTTGAGCCAAAGATGCATGAGGAAAGACGTCGTGAAATCGTGACAGAATCAAGCGAAAGAGTCCGAGACATAAAGACGTCGTGAAATCGCGACAGCATGCAACAAAGGTGCCCGAAGCAGAAAAGCGTCGCGAAATCGCGACAAGTTGCAACGAAGGAGCAAGAAGCGAGAATGCGATAAGGGGAAATGGTAGAAAGAAAAGTGCACGATTGGATAGAAAGCGGATGAAAGGAGAAAATGGTCGCAAATTTGCGACAAGAAGCAGCCGAAGGCGTACGGACAGGGAAAGCGTCGCGATTTCGTGACATGTCATGAAATCGTGACATGTTGCGTTTTCGCTGGGAGTGACTGCAAGAAAGGTTGCTGACAGAAAAGCATCGCGATTTCGTGACATGTCGCGTTTTCACGGCCAGGAAGGTGAACAGGTTGCATGCTATTTTTGTCATGATTTTCGTAGAAAGACGTTACAGAAGGCATAGAGAACGTGTGACACGTGGCATACAGGTGTCAGAGTTGCAGAAGCGTTACATGCAACGGAAGATTTCAAACGTTTCGGCATAAAGCATGGAATAAAAGCATCGAAAGGGCGGGAATTTGAAAAGAAGCATAGGGAGGTGAAACGAAGCGACACGAGGGAACTGAAAGGCCGTGCCAGATAGTATAAAATCGGAAGCGCGGATTGGACTAGGGGTTGGAAATTGTTGCTTGCAGAGTTGCAGAGACAAGGGCTTCATGCCATTCTGGGCCTGCACTTGGGCAATTTCCTTCATTTGTTCTGGAATATTTAAGCCTGGAACATTCTGTAAATGTAATTGATACATCATTCTAATACAGAAATATAGAGAGTTGACATCTTATTGATAAGAAAGAAGGAGTCATTATGCATGCAAGATTTAATGTTTTATTTTCCCTTTCAGATTTCTAGGCTTTTAGGTGAAGTTTAATGCAAATGTTTTTGGTTGCTTCATGCGAATGCCTAAAATCTGAAATTGCAGTAAAAAACCCCAGAAACCCGCACCTAGCTTATCTGGATTGTGCGAATTTGCAGGTTCAATAGGTTAGGTTGCATGCAGAAAACCTCATTATCTTCGGTTTTGTCAATTTGAGATGACAACATTCTGGATGTAGTTTAGTTGTTCCTCTTTATTTGCATTTCTTTTATTTCATTCCTGTATTTTTTACAGTCATTTCAATAAATAACTGAAAGCTCATCAAAATCCAAGATTAGAATAGATTTATTCATTTTGAGTCCACTATAAATTCAAATTAAATAAACCACAGTGCCCCTTGTTAACATCCACTTGCAAACCCTAAGGTATTCCTAGCATTTCATTTGAACAACATCATTGGTAAACAAAGAATCAGCATAACAGGAACCTTGGAGAAATTACTTTCTTTGCAAGTAGAGGATTTTAGGACTCAGATCCTATCGGAGAGTGTGCTTTCACAATTGGGTGAAAACACCACTCAACAGATTGGCGCTAGAAGGAGGGCCCGAATTGGTTTATTTTATTTTGATTTTCATACCTGAATAATATCTTTTTGATTTAATTTTGAAATCATCTTTTAAAACTCACAAACAGCTAAACTACAGCTTTTGTTTTCTTTTGTTGCAGGTTTTGCTTTGAAATATTCGAGGGTTTCATCAAGCGAGTTTGGACCCACCGCGTCGTATTGCGACCGGGTCCCAAACAACCGGAGAAACCATTTTTCATGACCTTACTGGTACTCCCAAGAGTAAAACCAAGCAAGTCGTAAGTTCACCAGTCACAAAAGACCTGTTTTCTCCAGGAACATCGGGTGGACTTACGCCTGTAATATCAGTTGCCCCTAGTGTGCCTATAGTCAGTAATATTTCTACTGCTATTGTAGGTTTGTCTTCATCGATTTTGAGTCAAATGGCTCAAGCTCCAGTAGCTCCTTGGTATGGAGCTAACAATACTCCTTTGAATATTGTTGGGGATATCCATGAAATCCCCAAGAACATTGAAATATTTCTGCCTAAATACAAACCAGATGGCCCAAGAACAGCAGAAGAACATATCCAAGCCTATAGGGATGTTTTAATTAGGCTGCAAGTTCAATATGAAGATGTGGCCTACAGACTTTTCCCCATGAGCTTAGATCCAATAGCATATGAATGGTATATATGCTTGCCAACTGGTTCAATCACCTCTTGGACACAAATGGAAAATGCCTTTGTTAATCAATTTAGGTCACCCTTGGATCCCGCAACTATTTACAATTAGTTTATTACATGCAAAAGGGGCCAAGGGGAACCGATCAGAATGTTTAATCAGAGATTCCAAAAGTGCTATAATAGAGCAATTAGGCACTTTGCTATTGATCCCGCAGTGGCTTTGCAGATATATTTTGGGGCATTGGACCCCATGACAGCCATGTTTGCAAGACGCAATCCTCAGGTTACCACGCTGGCTTTGGCCTATAATGAAGCCATGACTATCGAGCAGCAAATGACACCACAAGGCTATGGGTTTACCCGAGATGCCTATGATGGGACAAGTATGCTCCATATGGTCAAGCTCCCTTGGCAAATCAAATCATGGCACCTCAAGTGCCAAGCATGAACGCCTTCCCATATCAACAGTCGTATCCACCAGCACCCGCGTATGCACCCATCCCAATCCAACCAATCACATCCATTCCACCTGTCCCTGCATTTTTGCAGAACAGTCAATCAACTATGCAAGGAACTAGCCAAGTCAATCCTCAGGCCATAGTTCCTTTTCCAAATCCAACCCCGATTCAAAGTGTCAATCCATACGGGAATCAAATTCCTCAGAACCCGACCCCAGTGTTGAATCAAGACCCCATTAATTATGCGAATCCAACGGGGGTTAACAACAATATGATTCCACCGAAGGAGATTTATTCAGAAGTCGAAGAGCTCAAGAAATTAGTTCATAAACCGAGCAATGACAGGGTTCAACAGCGAAGTATGAGTCCCATGCCCCTCACCCAAATCAAAATTTTAACAATAGAGGGAGGCACTGGAACACCAAGCCAAACAATGGGGGAGTTCCCGCTCCCATTGCTAATCAACTAGATACTTACAGCAGGACCTAGCCAATCCAATTATCTTTTGAATCTTTCAGATTTGGCGTGGGAAAGGGGGTGCAGGTTGCACAACACCAAAGAACACAATGAGAGGAATTGTCCTGAAATTGCTAGATACACTCATTGTCTTCAGGCACAAGTTGATGATTTGGAACTGGTATCAAATGAGGGTCCATCACAACATCAAGATGATAATATTATGGTGATGGAAATTGTATATCATCAAGAAGGTGAGAGTGAGGAAGAAGAAGACGAAATTTTGGAACAGGAGGTGCAAGCTTTTCGAGATTTTAGAAAGGGGAATCATGGATACCATTTGAGAAGTAAATCTAAAGCCCCTAAAACCTCATCGACACCTCCAAACAATTCTATTCTTCCTCCAGATACTAAGGCAAATAATAATCCTCCCCCTCCACTCAGAAGAGAAATGTCTAATGATGTGCAGAAGACAGTCAAATTCGAAAAGCCAAACTATGACATAGTGGAGGATCTAAAGAAGTCCAAATCTAGCCTTTCATTCTTGGACGCAACTAGATTGTCGGGCCAAAAGGAGGCATTGATAAAAGCTTTGAACTCACCTGATCAAACGTGGAAAGGAAAAGGAGTTGAATCCCATCTGATTTTGCGAAAGGAGAGAAGGGATGTCCCGCCATTCTTACTGACTCTGAGAATTGCGGGTAAGAATTTGCATAACTGTTTGGTGGACACAGGTGCCACGAGCAACCTCATGCCTACAGAAATATGTAAAATGCTGGGTCTGCAACCTGTTTCATCCAAATGTACGGTCTTGCAATTGGACCGTTCAAAGGTAAATGTGGTAGGGACCTTATATGATGTCAAGATTCAATTAAATTCTGAACCCAGGGTCCAGCAGGTTGTAGACATTACGGTGGTTAATATCCCAAGTAGGTATGGAATGTTACTTGCGAGGGATTGGATGAAAACTCTGAATGGCTATTTTTCAACAGACTGCTCACATATGTGGCTACCATGGAAGGGAATTGCAAACCAAATCAGAGTGGAAAATGAACCGAGGCTTAAGGAGATTATAACAGATTTTAACAAGCCGAATGAAGTTCAATTTTCTGAGCCAGAACTAGGAGTTTATGCACTTGATGTTGAGGAAGCAGCTGAAGAGCCTAAAGAGGAGGCGTGTCATGGTAGCTCTTCTGATGAAAATGATTACACGTGGTTGCTCAGGTTCGATGGATCAAAATCTAGACAGGGAGCAGGAGCTGGAGTCGAGCTCACTGGCCCAGGAGGTAAACCATTATTGGCTACTTACAGACTGCAATTTCCTTGCACGAACAATGTGGCAGAATACGAAGCATTGATCTTTGGTTTACGTCTAGCATTGAGCAAACATGTTAAATGCTTGAAGGTTTTGGGAGATTATGAGTTGGTAGTCAAGCAAATCAAAGGACAATATACATGCCGCGACAGGAGACTAAGCCTTTATAGAACTAGGGTTATGGACCTCATGGAGGAGTTCGATGCATTCAATATAGCCCTTATTTCTAGGAAAGGAAATCGAATAGCAGACTCTCTTGCAGTAGCCGCGGGCATGTTAAACCCGGTTGATATAAAAAGATGTAAAAAGTTTTCCATTGAACTGGTTCCTTGTCCATCAATACCTGATAATGTAAAGAATTTCCAGGTTTTTGAAAGTGACAGAACACATTTTCAAATTTGTCACGAACTCGGGTATTTTTGAAAATCGGGTGATTGATAAGGAGCAAAGGTGGCGGGATGAAACGAGAAGATGAAATTGAAACTGCGTATCAATCCAACAAAATTCCTAAAGACGTGGTTTCATTGGAAAAGATGTTCGACATGGGATGCAAGACCAAGAAAGGAAAAAGAGTCCCACTCCCTAAAGATGCATGTGATTCAATTAATCTAGGGAGTGCAAGACAATCCAAAGGAGGTGTACATAGCAAAGGCATGTAGAGAGGAAGAAAGGAGCAATATAATGCAGGCATTGAAGCATTACATAGATTGTATTGCTTGGAACTACAATGAGCTGAAGACATACAACCAAGACATTATCACACATACCATCCCTTTGAAGCCAGACTCCAAGCCTTTTAGGCAAAGACAGCGAGTTGTTAACCCGCTATTGGAGCCTTTGATCGAAAAGGAGGTTAAAATATTATTGGAAGCGAAAATCATTTTTCCTGTTAGGCACTCAACCTGGGTGGCTAACCTCGTTCCAGTGAGAAAAAAGAGTGGAGAGATTAGGTTGTGCATAGATTTTTGAAATCTTAATAAAGCCTCTCAAAAGGATAATTATCCATTGCCATCAATCGATGAAATTCTACAAATGGTAAATGGATCTGAAATGATGTCCTTTCTCGATGGGTATTCTAGGTACAACCAAATTCTTATACATCCGGATGACGGGATGAAAACAGCCTTCACTACCAAGTGGGGGACATTTGCATATAAGAGAATGTCGTTCGGATTGTTAAATGCTTGGTGCAACTTTTCAACGCGCCATGGATTATGCATTCAAAGGGCTCATAGGCAAATGCATCATCGTGTATGTGGATGATATCCCGATTTTCTCGAAGAAGAGAGAGGACCATGTCAAAGATTTAAAGAAAGTGCTTCAAAGATGGAGAGAACATGGAATTTCCTTAAATCCCAAAAAGTGCATTTTCGGAGTAACAGAAGGAAAATTGTTGGGTCACATCATTTCAAAAGAGGGCATATCCATCGACCCAGAAAGGATACAAGCTATCCAAAACCTACCTCTCCCGAGTAGTAAAAAAGAATTGAGATCTTTCTTTGGGCAGGTTAATTTTGTGAGGAAGTTTATCTCTAGCTTTGCTGAGATAGCCAAACCTCTGAACAAGATGCTCAAGAAAGATGTGGATGTAAAATGGAACGAGGAAAGTAGAGTGGCCTTCCGAACATCAAAGATGCCATTTCTAGGGCCCCGGTCCTTATAAGTCCAGACTACTCCAAGCCTTTCTATATTTATGCTTTTGCATCAGAACACTCCTTTGCGAGTGTCTTAACCCAAAAAGGCGAGGATAGTGCCAAAAAACCCATAGCATTTTTAAGTGCCCCCCTGAAAGATGCTCAATTAATGTATTCAATCCTTGATAAGCAAATGTACGCACTTTTTAAAACGGTGAAAAAATTTAGGCACTACATTGTGCACAGCAGAGTTATTGCCATCGTGCCCGACTCTGCTGTCAGGACCATGTTTTTACAAAATGAACTAGGTGAGAAAAGAGGGAAATGGATTTCCACCATCCAAGAATTTGATCTCGAAATCCAACCTATGAAACTAGTTCGAGGACGAGGGACTGGCGAAGGCGATCGCGAGAAAATAATCCGCAAATAACGAGGCCAATGCTCGAATACAGAATACATTGCTAAGGATGATTGGTATGTTGATATTGTGCAATTTTTATTGACTGGTAAGTGTCCTTCTAATCTGAATTCAACACGAGAGAAGAGCTTTAAGGCTTAAGTCTATCAATTATCCGATGAAATCTGGTGTGCTTTACAGGAAGAATCATGAAGGTATCTACCCGAGGTGCTTGAACAAAGAAGAAGGCTGCCGGGGTGTTGCGAGAATTTCACGGGAAACATGGAACTGGTCATGGTGCGGCCAATGCTACAACACATCAAATCCTGAGAGCAGGATACTACTGGCCCCATATTTTCAAAGATGCACATGCCCATGTACGATCTTGTCATATCTGTCAAGTGGCTGCCAGTAGAGAAAGAAATGCAGCCATGCCGTTACAACCTGTAGTTGAAATGAGACCATTTGCACAGTGGGGACTAGATTTCATCGGGGTTATTAACCCAAATTCTTCTGATTCTCATAAATTCATATTGACAACTACAGACTACTGTACAAGGTGGACAGAAGCGATTCCTACTAAACATGCCACCACAGACGTTGTAATTAAATTCCTTGAGGACCATATTATAACAAGATTTGGAATGCCTAATTCTATTGTCAGTGACAATGGTAAAGCATTTATTTCTACGCAATTTGCAGATTGGGCATATGATAACAAAGTGAGCTTAAAATTTGCATCCAATTATTATCCTCAAGGAAATGGTTTGGCCGAATCTTCAAATAAGAATTTGTTGAATACCATTAAGAAGTTGTTGGAAAAGAACCCTCGGGACTGGCACAACCAATTGAAGTTTGCCCTTTGGGCAGATAGGACCACAGTGAAAGAATCCATAGGGAATACTCCCTATCATTTGGTCTATGGGCAAGACCCGATATTTCTTGCAAATTTGAAGTTGCAGACCTTACATTTCATACAAGAGTACTTGGGGACGAGATGATCAAGTTGAAGCCGGGTCAAGTCATTTGCTGCACCTTGATGAAAAGAGAGAAGAGGCCATGAATCACATGAATAAACACCAGGAGGTTATCAAAAGATGGTTTGACAGAAGGGCCAAAGTTAAATCATTCAGAATTTCAGATTTGGTATTACTATGGGACAAAAGACATGAGGAAAAAGGGAATCATCAAAAGTTTGATTGTCTTTGGTTAGGCCCATATCAGATTTCAGAGATTCTTGGGAAGAATACCTTCGAGGCTAAAAACTTTAGAAGGGAGAGATTTCATGCTACCGGTTAATGGGCAGATTTTAAAGCATTATTTTAGCCCTTAGGTTGTGAGATTTTGATATTATTCTTTCGGTTTTGGTGGGGATTTGCAGTTTTTGTTTTTATTGTTTAGGATTGTTAGTCTAGCTAGGATTTTGGTTGTGGATTTGATTTCAATTGGCATGTTTTGTTAATTTTGATAAAATATATATATATATAAAAATATAAAAAGATAAAAAAATTGAGATGTCAACTTATGCTTAAGGTTAGGAGAATATGAAATATTGGAATTGTCCTGTAAAAGCTCCACAAGTAACACAAACATCTTAAGTTATATTGTTTGATTTTGTGATGCATGAAAGAGTCAGTTTTGCATGACAAATCATTTCATTTGCAATTCAAGAGATAATGCATTCATGTTCCATCTCACCTTACATACATTTCATCTTAGTTGCATATGCATCTTAGGTACAAATCATTAAAGTATGTCAAATCCTCTTAGGGTTGTGTTATAACATAAATGTAAGAAAATCCTAAGGTTGGAAACTGAGTCTTGAGATATCTAGAACCAAGCACGTCTCATACATTAAAAAGGATCTTGAGCAAAATGATCAAAACCTAACTTGGAGGAAAAGGTTGGGCGAAAGAAGTTTTTCATGTCTATCCTATTATGCAACATGATCCTTAAAACAGTGGTTTTGACCACTTCCATAGAGCTTAAAGCCTAAAATCGAGTAGTAAGGATAGGGTTAAATCCTCATCGAACTTAGGTTGAGGATCCAATTCCCCAAAGCTTTGATTTGACCCACATGGAGTAGTAAGGATAGGGCATAAATTCTCATCTCGCTTAGGTTGAGAATCTGATTCCCCAAAGCTCTTATGTCTCATTTCATAATAAATCTAAAGTTTGGATTGGAAGGATCGTACTACTTGTCCTCTGCAAAGGATGGGTAGTCATCCCCAAGGTCTAAGCAACAAAATTAATATTTTCATTTACATCTAAAGTTTGGATTGGTGGGATCGTACTACATGTCCCTAGCAAGGATGGGTAGTCATCCCTAAGATCCAAGAAGTAAAAAATAAATTTTTCCCATCTCATCTTTATATTGGATTGGAAGGATTGTACTACTTGTCCTCTGCAAAGGATGGGTAGTCATCCCCAAGGTCCAAAGAAATGAAGATAAGTTTTGGATTGTGGGGTAAGATATGCCCATGCATGGCAACATGTCTTGTCTAAAAAACAAGACCACTGATTGTCCAAAGGGTTAGACTAGCATGACCATTTCTTCCATAATTGGTTTAATTATTTTGCTCAAAGTGAGGTAATGAACTCTAAATCAGAATAGTAAGGATAGGGTTAAACTCTCATCTCGGTTGGTTGGGAGTCTGATTCCCCAAAGTTCTGATTTCACATTCACTTGCACATGGGTTCAAGATAGTAGGGACTCATAACCAACTTTGGGATATAATAAGGCAATTAATTAGTGGATCCTAAGAGGGTTTGGCAATCTTGAATGTTTGTACATGATATTAGAAGAAAGACTATGCATTTTATAAAAGCAAAATCTCCTAGCATATTCATTAGGGTACACAAATCATTCACAATCTCGCATATGCATTCATGCAAAACTGACAATGGAATGTTGATCAATTTCAAATGATAGGGAAAGAAATTCATTGCACACACTGAGCTAATACTTGATGATTCTAATGATTCATGTACTTCTGATCTTTGGGCATTTGTTTATATTGCTTATGTGCTAACACATGTTTTCGAGTTTGTGATATGTTTCGAGTTGGGTTCTCATTAAAATGCTCAAGAGCATTTGACAGATAAAGTCGCCATTTGTTGTGGCTGATCCACAACACACCCCAAAATTGGGGACCCACCTTTTTGCAGGCTTTCAGAGAAAAATCTCAGTGACCCAGATGCTAAAAATGAAGAAAAGAGGCAAAAAAATGCACAAGTGTTGAAAGTGTCACAAAATCGCGACATGTCGAAATCGCGACATGTCGCGAAATCGTGACTTGTCGCGCCATCGCTGCCGAAAAATAGAAAAAGTCGCGATATCGCGACATGTCACTGAAAATTGAAAAGTGCGATATGCGACATGTGGGAAAAATGAAAAGTTGTCGCGATATCGCGACATGTCGTTATGTGATTTGGAGTTGAAGGTACGAAAAGGTCGATTTGAAGGGGAAGAAGGTGCAAGCGAGAAAGCGTGGTGATATGTGACTAAAGAGAGAAACGTCGATTTGAAAGAAAGTGAGGTGTAGAAAATAGATTGAAGGATGAAAAATAGCCAAAGGTGTACGAAACAAAAATGGTAGCGATTTCATGACAGAAAGTAGGAAGGTAGTGCGAGCAAGAAAGGCATCATGAAATCGCGACAGGTTGCGTTCGCGAGCGAAGAAAGTAGTACGGAGATGGTAGACGTAGCGATATCAGACAGAATTGGCAAATGTATGAAAGAGTAAAATGGTAGTGAAATCATGACAACTTTGTGAGAAAGGCACAAGTAAAAGAAGCGTCGCGAAATCGCGACAAAATCAGCAAAGATGCATGAAGCACGAAAGACGTCGTGAAATCGCGACAGAATCAAGCGAAAGAGCCGAGGCATAAAAATGTCACGAAATCGTGACAACATGCAGCAAAGGTGCCCGAAGCATAAAAGCATCGTGAAATCGCGACGAGTTGGGAAGGAGCAAGAAGGAAAGAAAGGTAGAAAGAAATGTCACGATTTCTGACAAGAGGGAGGAAAATTGATTTGCGACAAGAAGCGACGAAGGCGTACGGACAGGGAAAGCGTCGCGATTTCGTGACATGTCACGAAATCGTGACATGTTGCATTTTCGTGGGAGTGACTGCAAGAAAGGTTGCTGACAGAAAAGCGTCGCGATTTCGCGACATGTCGCGTTTTCGCGGCCAGGAAGGTGAACAGGCTGCATGCCATTTTTGTCACGATTTTTGCAGAAAGACGTTACAGAAGGCGCAGAGAACGTGTGACACGTGGCATACAGGTGTCAGAGTTGCAGAAGCGTTACATGCAACGGAAGATTTCAAACGTTTCGGCATAAAGCATGGAATAAAAGCATCGAAAGGGCAGGAATTTGAAAAGAAGCAAAGGGAGGTGAAACGAAGCGACACAGGGGAACTGAAAGGCCGTGCCAGACAGTATAAAGTCGGAAGCGCAGATTGGACTAAGGGTTGGAAATTGTTGCTTGCAGAGTTGCAGAGACAAGGGCTTCATGCCATTCTGGGCCTGCACTTGGGCAATTTCCTTCATTTGTTCTGGAATATTTAAGCCTGGAACATTCTGTAAATGTAATTGATACATCATTCTAATACAAAAACACAGAGGGTTGACATCTTATTGATAGGAAAGAAGGAGTCATTATGCATGCAAGATTTAATGTTTTATTTTCCCTTTCAGATTTCTAGGCTTTTAGGTGAAGTTTAATGCAAATGTTTTTGGTTGCTTCATGCGAATGCCTAAAATCTGAAATTGCAATAAAAAAACCCAGAAACCCGCACCTAGCTTATCTGGATTGTGCGAATTTGCAGGTTCAATAGGTTAGGTTGCATGCAGAAAACCTCATTATCTTCGGTTTTGTCAATTTGAGATGACAACATTCTGGATGTAGTTTAGTTGTTCCTCTTTATTTGCATTTCTTTTATTTCATTCCTGTATTTTTTATAGTCATTTCAATAAATAACTAAAAGCTCATCAAAATCCAAGATTAGAATAGATTTATTCATTTTGAGTCTACTGTAAATTCAATTAAATAAACCACAGTGCCCCTTGTTAACATCCACTTGCAAACCCTAAGGTATTCCTAGCATTTCATTTGAACAACATCATTGGTAAACAAAGAATCAGCATAACAGGAACCTTGGAGAAATTACTTTCTTTGCAAGCACCCTGTCACGAAATCACGACGTTTCTCTGCTTCGGCGTGCTTTGTAGCTTTCACCTTCGGTTGCACCCTGTCGCGAAATCGCGACGTTTCTCTGCAGCCGAAGGTGTACAGGGTGAGTAGTGTTGAGAGTGTGCTTTCACAATTGGGTGAAAACACTACTCAACAAAAGGTAAACTGACCTAAAAAACAATGTAATATTTTGGTATTTTTATGGGAGTGGCCCCCAATAAAATCCACATATAGCTTATTAAAAATACTATATGATCTACATTATATATGAAATATGTTGTGTAATTCTACCACCAATTTTTGTGTAGTGCCTAGAAGTTACGTGCATCAGTGGCCTACCTGGTGTTGCTTAGGAAGTGAACATTAGGCCATATTTATACTTGTCGAGACACTTCATCCTAAGAAAAAATTACTTGCTCTTCTAGGTTCGCATCTATACTAGCAGGTTGGATGTATGCTACTATGTCCTAATTTTGTGTTACTTTTTAGAAAAAAATATGACTAGGTCCTTTGTACAAATTAAACTACTATTATTAAAATGTAAAAAACACATAATTTGGATGAAAATATGAAAAATTACATTTAATATAAGGTATAATATTCTCTTTCATGCCATGAAAAAAATATACAAAATTTCAATTTATCTAATAAAAATGTTCTATACATGTCAAAATATTAACTTTCTTGAACATGATGTAATTAAAATGTTTATTAAAAATCCAATGGAACACTTTGAAATTTTTTATTTTTACAAACTTATCATAAAACTTTGTGAGCTTATTAGTCACTCGCTATCTTGACACATGATTTGAGTACTTTTGATTTACAATGCAAGAATTAGTATGGTGTCATGAAGGACAACTTCTCAACTTAGCTAGTGGCATTGAATGAGTTATGTTTTAGAACTATACAACAAAATAGGGTACAATCTACTACTTAAATATTTTTTAAAAAGTACATGTAAATAGACAATAAAATTTACTAGCGACAATGCGAATATAAATGATCATAGAATACAAAGCTTTAATTCAATAGAATCTACAACCACCTTCGTTCCTAGATTACATATTTGATGTTTGGTTGCATTTACCTGGGGTATTGACTATGAGATTCTAAACTTGATTACAATGATAGTGTTGGAAGTGTAATCTAATTCATGACTAAGGTTAAAATTTTCTAATGTAATCATGGATAGGAACTAAGGGAATTCATTGAAAATGTATTGAATTTATTGTAATATTTTATTATGTAAGCTCTATGGGTAGTGGTTAACCTTGTAATGGTTAAACCCACCTTATAAAATTGTATAACCTTAAATCTCTTATTGTTATATTGGATTAAGGATACGTTATTTTATGTATTTGGGGTTTTGGTATTGGCATAAATACCCCCATAACTCTGTCATTTGATTATTTAAGTGTTGTTATTATTATCTATGGATGATAAAATGATTGTCCTTGAACTGCTAAAAAATTGGTGTTTTTTGCAATTTATGGTTAAAAGGAGTACACAAGAGTCCTTTTACAAAGGTACCTTTGGAGGCTACAAAATAAGGTTTTAGGAGGTAAGAACCCATCTTCAGCAAGTTGTTCAATGACACCCCAAAAGCCTTCCAAGAGGTCCTCAAAGGAGAGTGGGCTTACTACTCATGTGCCACTATTAGTTTGACCTATCCTCAAGATCTGCAAGACCTGCAAAAAGGAGTTAGAACATTTGGGGGCCTATCTTGATCAGACCCCTCAAGTTTATAGATAAAAAAACTATAAAATGAAACTAATCCATTACAAAAATAGTAAAAATACCTACAAAACTAGTTTGTATGGTGTTACTTACCTGTTGGGAGGGGTTTTTGTCCTTTTGGTGCCTAAAATTGACCCTTGAAAAGGGTCACACCTTAATATGTGACTGTTTGGGGTTGTAGGGTACCTTGCAACCCTAAAATTTATACCCCAACAAAATTTTGGATGGTTTAAAATGGTCTTCTACTAATGTTGGAGCTCCTATCTTCACTAGGTTACCTTCAAAACCTACAACACAAATCAATTTTGGGATACAAAAAAGGTACAAAAATATGTTTGATGTGGTGATTGATGGAGATTGATGGCAACGTGGGTGATGGAATATAGTGTGACTGAGTCTAGGTATGCAAGTGGTGGATTCTTGGAAATGGAGGAAATGAACCTCTATTTATAGAATTTAGAGAGGCTAGGGGGGTTGAGGTGTCCCATGAGGTGTCCCCCGTGGGGTGTTCCCTATGAGGTGTCCCTTGATGTGGCATACCTCATAAGTATATTTGGGTGAGATAATCCCTCACCCATATACATGTCATAAATGAGCATGGTAATGTGGAGTGGATTTAGGGTTAAATCCTAACTACAGTAGAATTAACCAAGGGTTGAGAGTTTACTTGGGTGAGGTGGAAGATGACTCACCCTTGATCCATGGTTTAAAAACCAAAAGTTCTCAAATATCATTTATGGATTTAAATGCACATGGGGATTTGAATAGAGAAAGGGTTAAGTTTGACTAGGGTTAGGTTGACCTTAGGTTAGTTGTTGACTTTTTAGGTGAGGTGGAGGGTGACTCACCCTTGACCCATGCTTTGGGACACAAAAGTCTTCAAAAGTCATTTAAGGCCCTAAATGCTTATGGGGAGATGTGTGGAGCAAGGGTTAAGGTTAACCCTGCTTAGGTTGACCCTAGGTTAGACCAAGGTCAAATGGATGAGGTGGAGCCTAGGCTAGTCAAAGAGTAGACTAGGTGAGGTGGCCAAGAATCTGATTGACCATGGTTAGGTTGACCATGGGGTGGAATTTGGCTATGAAATGACTTTAACCAAGGTTAGGAAAATATGATGATCACATGAGTACCCATAGTTAAGCATAGGAAAGGGCTTAAGTGGCCCCAACGGGGCTTATGAATAGTGCATGAATAGTGATTTTGATAAATTAATAGTATTTTGAGATTATTGTATGTAAATTTTATAGGTTTTACAAATTGATCAATCATGATGATGGGAGAAGTGGTAATGTGTGATATTTGGATGTCTACCTTTACCCATTTTTGTTTTACATTGTGTGAAAACATGATGTAGTACAAAAAATTATGACACCAGATTGGTGGTTTGATTTGAAGAAGAAGAATTTGATGATGGATGATTTTAGCTTTTGTTGTGTTGTGATTATTGTTGAGAGAGTAGATGTAAGATTGCCTTAATGTCATGATAAATGTAAAATACCCCAATTATGGAAGGGATGCATATTTTTTAAACTTTCCTTTGATGAATTTTTGAACTTAATTTTCTTTGATGAACCATTCAACCCTTGGTAGATTTATGTTAGGTGCTTTGTTCATGAGTGGTCTTACAACTTCCACTTTGATGAAGGGCATCCATGATTAACCTACAAGCTCAGGCATTGGGCCGATCAAATATTTGTTTGAATTGGAATTTTGTTGAGAAGAGAAATTTTACTTTTGTTTACCTCAATAAAGGAGGCCTTGAGATGATTTTTGGAAAATATTTTAGAACAAATATAATTTTCATTGTTGATTGTTTGATTATTGGTCATGCATGAGGTAGCTTTTGTATGATGTCTACCCCCTCAAGTGATGAGTCGATGAGAGGAGAATGATTTGAAGCAACGATGAAATGCTTGATAAATTGGTCAATGAGGTGTTATAATGTATCTAATAACATGATAAAAAAGTGATAATAGAGAATTGACATGAAATTGGGGTAATTTTCATTGTTTTGGGCTAGTTGGAAAAATTTGAAGCAGTTTAATTTCGGTTGCAAGATAACCTACGACCCAAAAATTCGTAGGGTACCCTATGACTGTATGGTCGTAAGGTAACTTGCAACCTTGGTGCATGCCTATAAAATCTTAATCTCAAGGTGCGTGATTCATTTTATGATTTTCAAAGGGAGAGAGTCACAAGGAGAGGAGAGAGTGAGGAAGTTTTTCAAGTGAAGTGTTGCCAAATTGGAGAGCGATGTGGATGAGATGGCTACGGGTGCTACACAAATAGGTGCTGGAGGGTGTGCAGTGTAGGTAAGTTTACCATGTGACCCTCTTGTGTGAATTTCATGGAACAAAAGGAACCATAAGACCCTTTTATAGTAAAATTAAATCATAGCATAGATTATGCATGTGGAATGGTAATGAAGATGAGGTGGCATGTATGTGTGTGTATTTATTTTTGGGCATGATTTTTGAGGTGTGTGTGTTTGCATATATTTTTGATAGATTTTTTTGAAAAATTATGCAGGGAAATGGGTATTTGTACGCTCACATGGAAACCTCAACCATACGATTGTATAAAATTATATGATATTCCATAGAGATGTACAAAATTTCATATGCAAACTTTTGAATTTTTTTTGTAGCCTTGAAGTTGATGAAGTATTGATGTTGAACAGGTGAAGGACATAAATTTGAGGAATCAATTTTATACCTTGCTTGAGGATTTGAAGAAGATTTAGGGCATAGGCAAGAGGCAATTGCTATGGGATGTGGGTTTTCATGGAGTGACAAAGATGGTGATAATGCATTGTGACCATTTATATTTAGAAATTTTGTGTGAGCAGTGGGATACAAATAAAAACACCTTTCATTTCTTGACAGAGGAAATGACTATCATTCTGGAGGATATATATCTTATATATCAACTACCAATAGAGTTATTGACTATGATTGCTACAAGGAGAGGGAAGAGGTGATCCATATTGTAACAAATGTTTGGAGATAGATGGTAGGAAGTGAGGGTGAGCAGTAGGGGCATAGTGTATGAGGATTATTGGAAGAACAAGGAGATATCATTAAGGCATTTCTTGGTGATGGTCCTTATTTTGAGATATGTGTTGCTTGATACTTCTAGATGCAGGTTTCCATGGAGGATGATGGGAATAGTATATGATATGGTGGATTAGGGGCATAATTTTGCATGGGAACCAACATTATTAACATAAAACTTTAGTGAGTTGGATGCACTATGTATGACAAAATAGAGAAGGTTGGAAAGAAATTTTCTATTTTAAATTTGGTATTGGGAACACATAGCGATACTAAGACCTAAGGGGCTACCATACAGGGCTCATGAGCTATTGGGGATCAAAATTCCATATGCATTGAGATGGCAGATAGATATGGAGGTATGGCTTAGGAGGCCACATGAGGGACAACCACTCTATTATAGGGAGGAATTTGGCATATTGAGATAATAGGACATATTTTGGTGGTTGTGGAGAGGGGCACGATCATGGGGTAAGGCTAGATTTAATCTATACCAAGTGAGGCAGAGACAATGGGTGATCATATGGGGGGCAGTAGAAATAGAGTACTTTCCATTTAATCAAGTTATGAGGTAGTTTGGGTTTCCATAGGGATTGTTTGATCTACTTCTAGTTATCTAGAGGGTCAAGGGAGATAGGGGGAGGTGATGCAAGTATGATCCTTGGATGCATATATTGCCATTCCAAATGTATATGATCTAGGGATGATGTCATAGTATGATCCATGGTGGGCTACATAGAGATGGAAACCTAGTAGAGGGATGATATATGGATTCACAGTGGAAATAGTTGAGGGTTTAGAATGGGTTGTGAGGGGTACAATAGGAGTAGGAAGTATCTTAAGGGGAGGATTGGATGCTATTGCAAGTAGACCAGGTGTAGTAGGGGATGTAGGGCTAGTAGCTTGGGTGCAATAATGGATGGCCCTAACATGGATATGGAGGAGGCCAACGAGGAGGAGTCTGATGCAGATTTGGTGTCATGTATGAGATAATGTTTAGAGAATGGGATAGACCCATTCAGGGCTAGTGGATATTGTAGTCAATGTTACAATAGATGCAAATGTGATTGATGACTTAATGACCATAAAGGTAGAATTGAGTATTTTTTTGCAAAGCATGATGGATGCATTGGATGAGGTCCATATGTTACGATGTAAAGTGCACTAGGTGGAGGCCATGATGACATAGTGATAGATGACCTAGACATAGGAGAGGGAAACCTTGGTTTTTGAGAGAGATTGAGCACTTGCTAAGAGGCATGTAGTCATGATAGAGTGACACAATGAAGAGAGAGATATAGAGAGAGTGAGGGTGCAAGCAAATGAGTTGTAGTGGGATCCTGATGCTTCATAACTATATTATATAAAGATATGAAAGAGGCTAAGATCCATTAGAGTGAGTGATATATGATGGAGGTCAAGATGACTAGATTATGTGAGGAGGTGGATCAGTAGAGGGCTCAAAGTGTGTCGATGGTAGCTAAGTATTAGAGGATATAGAATGAGGTGTCTACCTTACAGGTTGAGCTGGATGAGATCTGTTGAGTGAAGGACAACTTTGAGCATTTGTTCTACAAAGAAGGCTAGAGGATGCATAGGTTGGAGGGATGATTGTTAATTTGAGGGATAGATATCCTAACATATACAAATTATGGATCCCAATATTATTAGATTAGGAGGAGCACACAGTCAATTGTTGCATTGATGCCTTGAGTAGTTGAGCAAGCAATACTATAGGTAAAGGAATCTGTCATAGGATAAAGTAGTGAGGTAGCATAGAGGAGGGCTAAGGAGCCTCTTGGAATACATGAGGGGAGTGGGGAGACTCCCCATGGTCAGTAGATATGATATGGATTACTTCTATTTTAGTATGGTGAGTGTGTCACCATTTTTATATATTATGATAGTTGCCTATGAGGTGATGTATACCATGATGTATATGTGATGTAGCCTGTGGGTAGTTTTGACTATGTACAATCTATTTTATGATATTATATATATGATGAGTTCTTTTGATGATGTATAATGGTGTGATGTGTATTTATTGTAGATGATGTATGTTTATGGTGATTTAATACATGTCAGTATGCCTTGATGATGTTGTTTGAGAGATAGTATTTGACATATAGTATTGTTTTGACTAATTTTGCATATCCAAATTAAAATGTATGGATGTTAGACATGTATTGTATGTAGAATTTTAGATGCATGTATGTGATCATACTTTTGAAAACCTGAATTTGGTTTTGACTATCTCAAATGCTTGAATTAATCAAATATAGAGAAAGATTCAAACTAACTTGTTACCCTAGTATGAAATAAGCAAACATGCAATGTGTATGGTGAATGCAACTTGAAATGAACCTATGTAGGTAATGAAAATGATGCTTTGAATATGCAATGAATGACAATGTATAAATGTGATGAAGAGAATACTTGTTATTGGCAGAGCTAGCGGTGATGTTGTTCACTCATTCTCAAGATCGTTGGATGTGTAGAATAATTCCTATAAAGTCAAACATAATAGTTTGATAAATAAAAATCATCTAATAGTCAGTAAATATCCTGTATAAATATTAACTATATTGATTGATATGAAGCCTATCATGGGCCTGTATGTGCATGTGATGTTCATTTATCCATTTTGAAAAAGGTTAGACTAATCCATTGTAGACTTAGCCATTTAAGCTAGCTCATCCATAAGTGTGTAGTGGTTTGTACAAAATAATGTCACTTCACCAATATGACAAAATTTTAAGCAAGCCCCATGATCTATGGACTTGAGGACCTTAGGGATTCAAGATTTTTGATAGTACTCTTTTTATGGTGCTCTTTTTTGCTTTTGCTTTTATTTTCTACTTTCTTGTATTCTTTGTAATTTTTTTGTATCTTTTCCTTATAGCAATCCTTAGGTTTGGATCATACAAATGATAGGATGAGCATGTAAAACCATTCACTTTATAGCAAGGCTTTCGCAAGGTGTTGTCCTCCTTATGCGTAAAATTTTCTTAATGTGTGAGATGTGTGATTGGTCCATGAAAGAACTCAAGTCAACCATGGGAAGCTTTGAAATGATTTTAGAATTTGATGGCATTTGATAGAGGTTGATTGGATTGACTATGAATGGTTGAGTAACAAAAAAATTCTCATTACCATTCAACTTAGAATATAAGTGGACACCACTACATTCATGCTAACAAATGCATATTTAACTCTTTAGAGGTTTGGTGTATGTAAAATGTGGTATGCATATGTACAAACAAAGTTACAAAATAATCTGATAATGAAAAATACAATATAATGGAAGGTTTGGGTGAGTAACATGATGTAATGCCTATGAATGCATACTAATATGTGACCGATCTATTCCTAGGTAAGAAAACCAAGTGAGATAGTTTAATGTAAATTCATGAATCCAAATGATTCACCCAATTTATACAGATGAATCTTGATGGTATGTATGGATGCATGTGATGAGTGAATTGAATGCAAATGTTTGGTGGTATCAACATGATTGATGAGTATGGATTATGGTGGAAGAGGTGTGAAAGTGAGTCCTATGAAATATGGAGAAATGGGAGGAGAAGAAAGAAAGAAAAGAAAATGTAGAAGGAAGAAGAAAAAAGGAAATGCAACTAATAAAAGGTATTTAGCCACTTGAAGCATGACCATACAACATTGATCAAGAATAGAAAGATAAAGGGAACAACAAAATAAGAGGAAAAAATGAACCAAATCAAAGGTATGTAGAGGATAAAGAGAGGAAATGAAGATACAAAAATATGAGTTGCAAAGTACATCACAAATGGATGGTTGTGATCTTGTTTTTAATTTTATTATTGTTGTTATTGTTATTGAAATTTATAAATTTGTAATAGCCAAGATTAGCTCTATAAAAAATGAAGAAGTTTAATGAATATTAGTCAAGCATAAAATGCATCAAGGTGGATTATATTGAGGGGTTTTGGTTCCTCAATTCCTTTAATATTAGCGAGGCGATAGGCCCTAGAACCAAATTTATTGGTGATGATATATGGTCCTAACCATTTTGCCATAAATTTATCATTAATATGGAATGGTTGACTGGTATTTTGCTTATTCTCTTTGAGGACCAAATTTCCATTTTAGAACTCACATTGATGGACCTTGTTATATGCACATCGAAGACAAATATTGATAAATATGTGTATGCTCAATAGCATTGATGCGATGTTCATCTAGAAGGGTAAGTTGATCTAATCGTGCTTGATGAGCAATATCATCATCAATAAATTCTTGTAATAAAATCCTTAAAGAAGGAATTTCAAGTTCTAGGGGCATGATGGCTTCTATGCAATAGACTAAATAAAATGGTGTTGCTCTAGTAGGTTTTCTAATACTAGTTCTGTAGGCCCAGAGTGCCAAAGGCATTTGGTTATGCCAATCACGATGAGACTACAATGGTTTTGTGAAGAATGACACAAATTGTTTTATTAGTAACTTCAGGTTGACCATTACCCTCGGGGGTAATATGGAGTTGAAAAGTTGTGTTGAATGTTGTATTTATCACACAATGCATGGACATTCTTATTTTTGATAGGAATACTATTATTAGAGATAATTTTTGAAGGAATTCCAAAAATACAAATGATGTGTTGTTGCAGACACCTCAAACATGTCATGTCGAAGGCGACTACTCATATGGGACATGCTACAAGACCATATGGAAGATCTTGGACAGACTCCAAGATAGAGCAGTGGTTCCAACCACTCAATTTGGGCTCCTTGGCCTAATCAGTCTGAACCACGATTGAGACCTGCGGTCTATAATCTGAACCATGACTGAGACCTCCGGTCTATAGTCTGAAATGCATCTATCACCTATGGTCTAAATTGAAGTTCAGTTGGCCTTCATCTGAGCCAAATTGGTTTGAATGACCATTTGTTTTAGAAGAAGGTAGTTGAAGGATGAAAGATTCCAGAGGCTTCCAATCCAACTGTCATAACTACTTCTTCTTGATATTGGCTTATCCATGAAGCCACCCCTAGCCCTTGGGTAATCATATAAGTACCCCTTCAAAATAGGGCAAACAAGGATCAGATATAGTTCATTTTGATAGCGAAGTGCTGTCAAAATAGATCATAGCAAGCATTAAAGATTAAAGAAGTGAAGCCCTGTCGGATTCTAGACTCATTTGAGTACATTGAGAGAGCCTAGTTGCCCTTCAATTGCTAATTCATCGAGAATCATATAAATTTGTTTTATGGATTCCCTAAAGAGCTAGAACACCAAGAAACACAAATTTGGGCAAACGGAGGTCCAACTATGTAATTCAATCACCAAATTAGTCATAGGACATCAAGGCGACCCTTGATCATCAATTGAAAAAGGAGGATAAAGCCCACATCCTTAGATTTGGAGGGTAAAGATATTCAGGTGCTCGTCGCGGCTGACAACCATAGTGTATAGTGCATACCGCTCATTCGAGTTGTGGTTTGCAATCGGTGAAATATCTCCTTACTATTCTTTTTACAGTGTATTTTATTAGGTTAGATTAAGCATATTAAGTGGTTTTATTGACATTTTAGAGACTCTAACCAATAGAAATAAGGATTTCATTAGGTTTACTTCATTATGACAAGTAGGATAGAATTAGCTTCTTTTCATGTTATCATGCTTCATTTCATGTAATCAATCTTCTAAATAGATAGTTATGCTTTCTATTTACATATTTCCATTAATATTTTCAAGCATTGCATAGGTTTAACATGTTTTAGTTGCTTTCTTGATTTTATTAGTATTGTGGCATCTTTATGTTCACATTCCTTAAAGGGCCTCATCATGAGAGGTTGCCTATGCTTTTAATGCTTTTGTGTTGTTTCTTGACCGCAGGAAAGCAGATTCAAAGGAGATGCAATAATTCAATTCCTTCCTCAATGCAGAGAAGATGGTCAACTCCACCCTGGAGCAGTTCGTGTCACCCCGAATGGCTTGAAACTCACATTCACCCTTGAGAGGGATTTCATATGCTTTTCCTACTATAATAAGAGTATCAAAATGGTATCCCTAAGAGGGACGTATTTGTAACCAAAATTGGCTTATTTCTAAATGGAATAAAAGAGTTATTTTCTATCCAATTTGTTGTCAATATTGCAATGCATTCTTTTGTATCTCTTATTTAGTTTATGCAGTAGGAAGCATAAGTGTGAGGCCATTTTGGTGGTCATAGTAGGTGATCATGGTGGAACTTCACATTTTTAGCATCTGATTTTTGACCCCTATGTGTTTTTCTTAAATTAGGTGCAAACCGTAGCTTACAGTTGTGGTCTTATTGTTGGCCCACGACTGCAAAATGCGGTTTGCAGTAGCAACTGCGCCATAGATATATGGTTTATAGCAGACACAGAAGACAACATGAGTTAAAATCTAGATCAAATGAGGACCTGAGGTAGGCCCTTTTGACACTTTCTGTCTCTGTATTTTACTTCTATGTTTTTCTAAAACAACAAAATTTAAACCTAAATTGATTAAGGATAAAAAGAACATGGATACAAATTAGGTCCTTAGGGTTTCTTTTTCTACGTTTTAGCTAGGTGTTGCTAGGAACATCATACCTTTTAGTGTAGTTTTCCATAGACTCTAGTGTGCTAGAATATTTTGTGTGTTGGTTTGCATTTTTTGAGGCCCAATCAGAGGTCATATCATCATAGATTGCATTATCAAAAAGAGCATGTACTATATACCTTGCATTTTATGAATTTAAAAAGTTCCTTCGCTACATAGCATATAGAAAATGAGCATTTGTGTTGTATGATGCATTTTATTTTCATGCAAAAAATTAAAATGAACCATACACACCATGTTTTAATTAAATGCTAGTGAGTTGGGAGTGACATCCAACCACTAGTAGGGTTCAACGATGGTGGGGGTGATTTCCATCTATTGGCCCAAATCCTATGTACCCTTGGATACTAGACCAATACCGGATTCAAGAACCTTTCGTACCTTGGAAAATTTACATGTATTCTCTTCAGAGGGTATAACACTGACTGGGGAAAATGTATGAGGATCTAGGAGGACCTTTGCTCCCTGATCGTGTGTGGACTTCATTACCACACATTATTTGTTGGATTATGTGACTTGGAGTTCATAGCCAAGTTGTCGAGCTACGAGTATACATGTGAAAGCCAATTAAACTAATATTATCATCCAACAAGCTTTCAAACATGATAAGAGTTTCTAATACTGACACAACAAATCATGAAACAACATCAAACAGTTTAGGGCTCACATTTAAAATTTAATACGATATAATCACCATTGTATACCTTGTTTGCATAATAAGAGATAAATATAGACACTAGGTGCACCATGGTGGAGACACGGGGAGGTCAGTAAAGGCTTAAGCCTGATATCATTGACAAAGCTCCACTAAATTAACAATAAAATATATTGAACCCTCACCCACATGAGCTCCTTGGAAGTCGTTCGGCAAGCATCAGAGGAGACTATTTGACATGAGGGGACACCATTGAACGTACCCCTAATAGTGAAGCTTTTGTACACTGTTCTAGACATAGGATAGAACATGGAGCCGCTTAGCATGAGGGTAATCCACCCAAAATCCATTACCAAGATCGCACTGCACGTGCATCCACGGGATCTATCGATGAGTATGTCATATAGGGATCCAAGTTGGTACCCCTACATACTAGGTCTATAGGAGGTTCCATACCTCCAACTTCAGAGTATAGAAGAGATCGATATCCGCCCATCTAGGGGCATGCAGACAATATTGCTTCTGAGCATAGGTCTATCCACACTCCCATGCATAGTGAACCTCGCAATATCATTATCAACATATCCAAGGTGGGAGCCAATGGTACACCATCGCATGAGCCATGGTGATCCAGACAATTGGATGGTTTAGGTAGCATCCTCGAGCAGTTAGGCTACAAGCCTTTGGCTTTGCCCACTCGTACTCTGAGTGAGCATGGCGAAAGCATTGTTAGGACTACCAGAGAACATGGAGAGGCTTCCAAGTGCCCTCATGGTTTGCATACACCATCCATGCATGGTGGAACATAACACAGGACTCAACATGACACCAATGTCATCTTCATAGACAAAGGCAAAAATATTGCAAATTAGTCAAAAGGGTACATAACCCATAAGGTCGCTCACACGGAGCACATATACTAGAGGCCTCTTATGGCCGATCACCTTGATAGATTGCATAAAATGGTATCCAAGAAAATATGACAACTCCTCCAAGATCAATTGGAGGATGCTCACCTAGAGAGGCAACACATTGAAGAAGAGAATCTTCAATTGTAAAGGCTCATTATACAAATATTGTATGAGCAGTGTATGGATGAGGAACGCATCATTGCCCAAAAGGAGCATGTAGAATAAGAAGATAGGCTAGCCAGGGCTGGTTTATACACTCATGCTGAGTACAGAGAGCATGTTAATAGGAGGGATTTTTCACAAGCCAACATGCATTAGGAGCATAGAGACGCTCACACTCATGTCAGTTCCCAACAAATAGAATGACAACCACCATTCAAAGATCAGAGGCAAAGACAATATGAGGAAGAATATGGAGATGGAGCCAACCAAGTATATCCTAAAAGCTCCTAGGTTGAGGAGGAAGAGCAATGTCCTCCAACTCGATAGAGGAATAATGTACCTCCAAGACCTCCCCCACATCAGCTTAGGGAGGAGGACTTTCTATCCTCGGAGGCCTATAAGGCCTTAGCAGTGAAAGTGAAAGCAATCAAGAGGTAAGGCATAAATTTTCAAAATATGACATTGAGCAAGATTCATAACGAGCCTTTGGACCCCTTGATACCTACTCCAGCATATCCTGAGCATTTAATCATACCCAGACTAGATTAATTCAAAGGTGACGAAGACACACAAGAGAATGTTATAGTATTTTTGGATGTATGCTTCCATATTATGAGCAACAATACCTTTCTTTTACATACATTCATCACAACCCTCTCAAGCCCATCCCAGGAGTGGTTTAATCAGCAGAAGAAGCATAGTATCACCAGTTTTGAGAAACTGGTTGATGCCTTCCTTGAACACTTTTCTTTTGGTGTCAAGAAGCAAGATAATATTTTCGATCTAGTTGTGCTAGCTCAACATGATGATGAGCCAATTATAGAATATGGAAATAGATGGAGGAGATTAATGGCAAAGTTACCATTCCCTATTCCTGCTATAGAATTAACCCAGATGTTCACAAAGAGTTGTACCAAGCACATCTTATTATTATTGCAACTGCAACAGTACCAGACATTCGAGGAAGCTTTGGTGCAATTCAAAGTAATTAAGGATATCAAGTTGCAAGAGGGATATTGAAGCTCAAAAACAAGAAATAGGGGCACAAGAAGAGCTCCACGAAACATTAGGGCAAGAAGGCCCATGTCAATCAAGTGGTGTTAAACCTCCAAAGAGAGGATAAAGGGCAACAAAATCAGAACTATCAGGTCTAACCTCCTCCTGCATAGTACAAACAATGCAAGAATAATTATAGGGGTAAAAATAAGGAACAATGCCCACCTTGCCAATTCATGCCTTTGAAGGAATTGTTGACATCAATATTCCATCAATTGTGCGAGGCTAAGGCAATCAGGTTGCCCGAGATTAAGCTAGTCGATCCTAATCAGCCCAAGTCAAAGGCCTATCAGGATGATCTATTTTGTATCTTCCATCGCACGAAGGGCCATGACATCAAATTATGTTGGTCCTTCAAACAAATTGTGTATAACATGATCGATAAAGGTAAGATTATAGTGTTGAATAATTAACTGGTGCCCAACAACCAAAATATGGATATTTATAAAAATCCATTTCCAAACCATGAGGCATCACGCAACAATGCTGGCCAAGTCAACCAAGTGTGCATCGAACCACCTACCCATGGGTTCATAGGTATGGTTAATGTTGTTACTAGACATGGGAGATATGAGCAACCAAATCAACCTCATGATCCCATCAAGATACAAGCTACATCGAATCAGTAGCCAACTCAAAATATTCCAAACCAACCAACTAGACCGGTGGTGATAATATAAAGCATGTTGGTTCAAAACCTGCAGATAACTCCTGCGAAGTTGTCTATTTATGAGTTGATACAACAGTCCCATAGGCATAGGGAGACTCTCATGGACATTCTAAGGTCCATCGAGGTGCAGTCCTAGGATGCTCAAGCATTCATCAATTTTGTGGGACATGTACAATAGTGCCAGGAACCTACGATTCAATTCTATGTCATGAAATCAGGATGGTTCCTACAGATAAGGTTGACCCACCATTACATATCAGCGCGTGTGTCAATCACGTGTCATTCAAGAGGGTCTTGATCAACACTAGTTCGTCGATCAATATTATAATGACCAAGGTGTTAAGTCCTTTAAAGATGTCCAAGTCACATATGATGCTCATCATATTTACATTAAGAGCATTTAACGATGCACTATGTTCGACGATTGGCATGATCATCCTACATATTCATGTGGGCCTAAAGACCATCCCCATGATGTCTCATGTGATTGAAGGTGCCATGCAGTATAACATCCTACCAGGTAGGTCTTGGATTCAAGAAATGCATTGTATTCCCTCTATATTGCATCAATGTGTAAAATACATTCATGAGGGATGAGTTCATGTGGTGTCGTCAGATGAATATCCCTTCAAATTAGTGAACCTAGTTGATTTGCCAAGGGGTTTCATACTCCCATCAATGCATCTAGACATCCGACCAACGTTACCAATTAAGAATCCAAGAGGCAAACAAAGAGTACGTGCTCAACCATTGATATTTGTATCGCACAGATTTGAGCACACTATAGAGACTTCTTTGAAACTGACCTCATCAACAATGCTTTGATATGAAAGGAATCTAAAGGTAAGAGTGGGTGAAAAGGAAAATAAGCATGTGCCTGAACTAGTTGCCAATGAGGCTCCAAATCCTATGGAAGTAGAGGAACCTCAGGATAAAGTTGAGGTACCTCAACCTGCCTCGCCTGCATCATCAGCAAGGTCATCTGCACCACGGGTGACTATTCATTTGGCCAACATAGGGTTAGTTGAATATATTGTGCAGAATGTCACCTTTGGACCAATCCTAGAGACTGCACAAGAGATGGGCCAACCCCATGCTCATCATTTTTTGGTTGGATCAATAGTGCCATTGGGAGAACCACCCAATCAAACAAACTTCATCTATGCTGGGATGGATCAGCTTCCTACTTGAACGCCCATGGATGAAGATGATGACGAATTGTTCATAGTGAATGTTTGTTATCTATCCAACCCTAAATATGCCATACACATTTTTGAATTATATCATTGGGATGGATATGACCTTGGTATTTTTGAGCAAGGATATAGGACTCCGCTTGAGCCGAATTATCAATTGGAAACTGATAGGTTTGGGTTAGGGTTGCAAATATGAGGACACGATGATTTGCTTGTAGCATCCTTAGATCGCTTGTACCTTAGTCTGGGGGACAACATGGATTTCAACCCATATCACCCTAGTCCTTATACCTTCTAGAGGGATAATCGGATGGTGTCTTACATCACCATAGCACCACTCGATTCTATCACAAGGATATCTTGGTGGATAGTGAGTCCTCATCCAAAAATCAGTCAAGGGATGAGGCTAATATGGTTTATGAGGTAGTATCGTATTTACACTGCTTATATCTGATTTTATTGGACAGTGATGATAGCGATCAGGAAATAGTCTATATGGGGCCACATTTTCTAGAGTGTCCCATGCTAGTGGATAGTGGTGAAGGATTGTATTACAACAGTGATGATGAGGATGAAACAAAGAGAGCCTATCTAGGACCTCCCTACCTACGTCACCATAATGCACCTTATACGGTTGAGGACATGCACAAAGAGATCAATATCAACCCTCATCTTAGGGGAAGACCACCAAAATTCGATGTGATCTATCACATGGTGTTTCTTGATCTACCTATGTATATAGAGCTCGTTGAGCTAAATGATCATGTCTTACAATCAGTGCATAGGGAGGACCCAATCATCCATAGCCCACATAGAGAGGACCCATTTGTGCCCATGTCGCTAGAGCCAGATCTTGGGTATAGGAGTTGCATCGATGATTTAGGTGTTTGTTTGTGTGGTCCTGGAGATCAATTCCATTCCATCAATATGGTCTCCATTGATTTAACCACTCCACTCTACAATCCAATTGATCCATCCAAACCGTTGCCTCTAAATGTAGATGCTATCGATTGGGATTGCATTGACTCACCTATTGAGTTTGAATATTTATTCCTAACAAATAAATGCTGCAATCATTTCATTTTGCACCAGGTTGTGCTTATGATATCTATTATGCTAAGGATGCTTCCAATATGGAACCTATGAATCTAGTCGATGGCATCCATTTGATCCCTATGCCTCATCATATTGAGGAGGGATCACACATATCAGTAGAGAAAACCTTCGATGTGGATATCAGTAATGATCCCACCAATCCAAAGAAGGTTAAATTTAGAGAGAGTCTCACTCCCGATGAGAGTGCCACCCTCATCCCTCTATTGAAAGAGAGACCTAATCTTTTCACTTGGACTAAAAAATATATGCCAGGTCTAGACTCAAAATTTTTACCCATAGCCTTTCACTAGATCTATCAAAGAAGCCAGTCATGTAGAAGCTTAGAAAGATGCATCCAACAGTAGCCTTAATGGTGAAAGATGAATTGCAAAAGCTATTGGATGTAGATTTTGTTATTTCCATCGACTATCCAAAATGGGTATCCAATATGGTGCTTGTAGGAAAACTTGATGGAAGGATCCGTATTTGTACGGATTTTAGAGACCTGAATAAGGTAACATCGAAGGATTCATTTTTTTTGTCAAATATCGATGCTCTTGTAGATGCAACTGTAGGTCATGAGATGCTCTCCTTAATGGACAGTTTTTATGGTTACAATCAAATTCTAATAAATCCTAAAGACCAACATAAAACTGTGTTTATAATTCCATGGGAGTTATTTTACTATAAAGTTATACCATTTGGCCTCAAAAATGCTGGTGCCACATATCAACGGGCCATGACATATATCTTTCATGACTATATGCATAAAATCCTAGAGGATTATATGGATGACTTGTTGTCCAAGTCATTACTATGTGCTGAGCATGCAGAGGTCCTGAAGAAGGTCTTCGATCGCCTAATAGACCATAATGTCAGTTTGAATCCTAAGAAGTGCGTATTTGACATAACTTCTAGTAAACTTTTAGGATTCATCGATTCAAAGTGAGGCATCAAAGACCCGATAAAGGTCAAGGATATTTTAGAGATGTGTCCCCCACAAATATCAAAGAGCCAAGAAGCCTTCAGGTCAAGGTAGCATCGATAAAGTGATTTATCGCTCAATTATCAGATAAATGTCAATCCATGAATCGACTGCTACACACAGGGTTCCCATTCAATTGGGACAAGAACTGTCGAGCAGCCTTTCCTAAAATCAAGCAATACCTGGCGATGCCGCCAATACTAGCTCCATAAAGGCCAGATGTGCCATTTTTGGTATATATATATCAGCAACTGACTTTGCATTAGGGACCATGTTAACCCAAAATAATGTGCAAGGAAAAGAACATGCCATATATTATATTATCTGCACCTTGGTGATTTATGATATAGGGTATGCATATGTGGAGAAACTGTGTTTAGCAGTGGTGTTCACTGCAAATAAATTGTGGCACTATATGCTACGTCATACGACATATGTAATATCAAAACAAAATCCTTTGTAGTATATGATGAGCAAGACATATCATAACACACGTACTGCAAAGTGGATCATGCTATAGATAGAATTTGATCTGGAATTCATAAGCCAAAATTCCATTAAGGGATAAGTCATAGTTGATTAGTTGGCTAAGGAACCACTATCAAACAGTAGGCCTCTTACCATCGAGCTTCCAAATAATGCGATCTTTGTTGTATACGAAGCTCTCGAACCTAAAGAACTATAAAATAATGATGATATGACCTTGTTATTTTATGGTTTGAAGTGCGAGGAAGGGGTGGTGTAGGAATAGTATTTTTCATACCACAAGGAGATCCAATGCCCTTGTCATTCAAATTAGACTTTACTTGCACCAATAACAATGTTGAATACAAGGCCCTACTACTAGGACTCCATACAGTCATTGTCATGAACATTAAAATATTAAAACATCTTTGGCAACTCCTTTCTTATAGTCAACCAAGTTAAGGGGCTATTTCAGTGTCGATTTCTAGTTTTGAAAGCTTATAAAGATCTTGTTGCTACATATTTGGCTAAGTTGGAATGGTATGACATCGAGGCAATCCCTCGTTCATCAAATAGGTTCACAGACACCATGGCTTCTTTGGGATATTTAATTTCTCAAAATCCGTCTACTGATTTCACTACCATCCATGTTAATACACTCTCGCATCTTGTAGCAAAGCATGTAGCCTTTGATAATAAAGAGCCAGTCAACATGATTAGCATGGAACCAAAAGCTGAATGGTTCTACAGATCTAAAGACTTTCTAAAGAAGGCACCCTGGGGTTCATTAACCTCTTAGAGTCCGACGGGGAGTGGTACTACCATTCACCACAAGGTTATTTCCTAGTTTGCATTTACACATGTAGATACATAGGGGGAGCAAGTAATATTGGTAGTCAAATTTGAGGCTTACCAGAGCTGGATATCGCAAATTCAAGACTTCTTAAAACTTGGTCTGATCCCAGAGGGATTGTCGTGTGCTGCAAAATGCACATTCAAGTAGAAAGAAACTAAATATGTCTTTATAGGATATATTTTGTACCAATGAGGTTACAATGGAGCTCTCCTTTATTGTCTAGAGCTCCAAGCGTCATCTTGGTCAATTTCACAAGCTCATGAAGGTACATGCGATGGAAATTTTAGTGGCATGGCCATCATCAAGCACATATTTCAAATGGGGTACTATTGGCCCACTATGGAGAAGTATTGCAATGTGTATGTCAAGAAATGCATCAAATGTCAACATCATGCTAATATTACGCACTTGCCATCGTAGGCCTTACAGCCCATCCAAGCGGCTTGGCCATTTTCTCAATGGGGATTTGATCTCATCGGTAAGATCTCTCCCCCATCATCGGGCTGGCATACATTTATTATCATGGCTATTGAGTACTTTACAAAGTGGGTGGAAGAAATACCCTTAACAACAACCACTGGAGCTCACATAGTAGATTTTATACTCAAGCATATCATATGTCATTTTGGGATTCCATCCAATATAGTTTTGGATAATGAAATGTCATTTAAGAACAAAACTGTGAGAGCTTTGACATCTAAGTATAGAATCAAACACAGTTTTGTGACTCCATACTATTCACAAGAAAACGGTCAAGCTGAGGCCTCAAACAAGATAGTGGTTTCCATCTTGAAAAATATGGTATAATAACACCACAAAGATTAGCATATCCAGTTGTCCCTTGCACTATGGGCTTATAGGACTAGCATTCGGACACCCACTGGGGCAACTCCATTTTCACTAGTATATTGTGTTGAGGCCATTATACCCTTAGAGTTGGAAATTCCAATGTTGTGCATCGTATTGAAAGAGTTCATTGATGATGACATCGCATGACAAGCTCACCTGGATCAATTGACCCTGCTTGATGAACGTCGCATGAATACCCTAGAGCACCTCCACGTTTATCAGGAGCGACTAAAAAAATCTTATAATATCAAATTCCATCAAAGATTTTGAATTTGGGGATCTTATGCTGAAATAAAACCAACATAACTCTAATTTACCGCCTGATATGCGAGACAAATTCATGACTAATTGGCTAGGATCCTATATCATATCTAAAAAGATTGGTTTAGGCACCTATCACCTAACGTCTCTAGTGGTTTTGAAGAGCTTGAACCTCTCAACATAATCCATCTTAAGGAATTCTATGCTTATGAGCATAGCAAAAGCCTCGAGGGTTTGATTATAATCGCTCGGTCATCCCAAAAAGGCACCAAGGGTTTCTGAGAAATTGCTTGGTCAACCCAAAGGTCCTGAGGGTTTTCTTATAACCGCTCAGTAATCCCAAAAAGGTACCAAGGGTTTTTGAGAAACCGCTTGGTCAACCCAAAGGTCCTGAGGGTTTGCTTATAATCGCTCGGTCAATCCCAAAAGGCTCCAAGGGTTCCTAAAACTGCTTGGTCATGTCAGAAAAAGGCTCCAAGGGTTCCTAAAACCGCTTGGTCATGTCAGTTAAATGTCCCAAGGGTTTGATTATAACCACTCGATCACCCCAAAAAAGGCACCAAGGGTTTCTGAGAAACTTCTTGGTCAATCCAAAGGCTCCGAGGGTTTGCTTAAAACCACTCGATCATCCTCAAAATCCCTGAGGGTTTGCTTAACATCGCTCGGTCATCCTAAAAGGCTCCAAGCTCCCTCATGAGTAGTTTGGTCAATCAAAAAGCCCCAAAGGTTTTCATAATCCCTTTGGTCAACCTAAAAGCTCCAAGGGTTTCTAAAAAATTGCTTGGTCACTCCTAAAGGCTCTGAAGGCATGTAATCACCGTTTGGTCAAATATAAAGGCTCAAAATCCATAAAATTTTAAAAATTATAAAATCCAAAAATATTTGCATTTGCATTATGAATTTTTATTTTGCATTCACACATGCATTCACTTCACCACATTGCATGTAGGTTTTTTTCATCCATTGCATTCCGTAGTAGAATGGATTGTGTTTGTTTTGCATGATTAAAACATAAACGTGGTGTCGTTTGTAAGACTTACAAACGATACCATATTTATGTTTTAATCATGCACCTCTGCATTTATCATAATCCATAATTCATGTGAGTAAATGTGTTTGTCAACACAACACCTGTTGCTATGAAATATGTATATATACCAAAGTTTTCTAGTCACTCAGCCATACCTAGTGGTTTTCTCAGATGTCGTAGAAAGCTTGATTTGATTTTGTAGATGAGGTCACTAGTTGTGATAGTACTTGGCATATCAGGATCTTGTCACTAATTAAAACATTTAAAATCTTGCTAAGATGAGGGAATATGAAAGCTACGAAAGTGATCCTGGGTGTCCAGAGAGAAGGGTTTGATTACCTTCTTATCTTACAAATAGTTTGGTCTAGAGTGGTGAACCTTGGCAAAAGGACAAGATTTACCCTACCCATACATTCCCTTGCTTACAAATAAATGAGCAATATCCCATATTACCATCCCAGATCAACATCAGATATTGATACCCCACATCGATATCCTAAAATCGATATCCCAAATTGACATATCAAAAGTTAAAATCCCTAGTATTCAAATCAAAGATCAAATGAAGATCAAAATCAAGTTCAAATTCACATCTAAAGTTACATAGTGAATCAAAAGCACTATATAAATCCCTTGCTCGAGAAAAATAGGAATAAACAGTGATTTTTATCACTCAAAATAAAACATGAAAAACAATGATTTTTATCACTACACATGAGCAAGTATCCTTATGAATAATAAGAAAATAAGGGTAATAACTTGAATCCCTGAATTTTTCACCATTAAAAGCCATAGAGTGAACTCCAATTGCAGCAATGGGTTGAAAGAGTCCTGACTATTCTTGGAGGGGTGGTCCTAATCAATTTGTAAGATGAGCTAGCTCTAGGTGGTTGGGGTTACCTAGCATTATAGTCCAATCAAGTTTGAAACAAGGATGATACGAACATAAGAGGAACCCGATCTCACATATGGGTTGGAAGAGTCCCAACAGACATTTGGGGTATGCATATGGTCTATCTAAAAATACTTACGTGCACACACAGAGGTAAAGTATAGTTGGATCATTCGTGATGAAATATTTATCCAATAAAAGCCTTGTACAGTTAGTCTATGACATTTGAGAAGTCTACTAGGGTGTTTGAGTCTCATGAAAAACCTCAAAAATTTCTCTAATAGCAACAAAATACCAAATATCACAAACCATATAAAACAAAAGTCATTCAATCATCAAACTACAAAGTATCGAATCCATGATACCTCATTACATTGAGCACAATCAAGATATAGGATAGATACCGGATGGATATCAGAAATGATATCTAGACAACCACTGACTATATTGTGCATATTTTTCAAAATTGCAAAAGTAATATAGAGTGACATATTATATCATTTGCATCATACCACTGCATATCATTGCATTTCATATATGGGTGATTAATTGATTAAATTCTTGTAATGAGGATTTTCAATTACATTTATGATTTCTACAAATTTTGTGGTGTCATCCATTAGATTTTTAAACACATATCGCATTCATTCCTTATGTTTTAAGTGATTAAAGCATATAGGTCATTTACATTAGATTACCATCGTGTAAATAAAGCATTACATAAATTACACCAACATAGCGTGACATTGTCATAAATTAAATGCATACAATAAAGAAAAAATAAATAAGCGTTCAACATTATATATCACATCCATATGCATCCACCATAAGTAGCACATCTAAGCATCTAGATCATTGCATATCATCATCATCATAAATAAAAAATAGCTATATAGTGCCATCCATACATCACATCATATAAACATAGCATCAATATAAATATTTGCATCTATATGCATAACATAAACATAAAATCAAAAATAAACAAGTACACATAATGAGTCAAAATGATAAATCTCATATATATATATATATATATATATATATATATATATATATATATATATATATAGTGTGTGTGTGTGTGTGTGTGTGTGTGTGTGTTTCCAAAAGAGTACAATCAAAATGCTCGCAGGCTACAACTGTGTAGGTCCTCGACCTTACACTCAAAAATAGTACAATGAATATCTCTGTTAGATATATACTACAAAGGGCCTGCATCACCAACCCGTGAGTCATCGCCATCACCCCCGCCATCCTTGTGGATCCTATGAGAGTTGGCTCCGTGTGTGCTAGAAGACCTGTGTGTCCTCTTGATCCTATGGATCTAGTGGCTCGAACTAGAAGAGGACTACCCTATCATCCTAGTCCTGGTCTTCTATGACCCTACAACATGTGGATCCTCTGGGACCTGCTCACCAATCAACCTGATGTAGCCCTCTAGCTGGTCTATGTGGGCTATCCTGATTGTGTGCCTATCATTGCCCTCCTCCACAAGGGCCTATAAGCATTGGATCTCTACCATAGGGTCATGACCTACTAGTAGCAATTAATATGGTGTGTCTAGAGGTCCCATGATGGCCTGGGAGGATGAAGGATCCCCCCTATGTACTCTGACTAGATCTCTCTCTGTAATAGTTGCACTCAGTCGCACCTATGCTAGATCATGTGCACTGGTGAGATCATAAACTTATGTCTCCACCACTATAGCCTATGCTATGAGATCTATGATATCCTCCTGGGCCTGCTATATCTACCTCTATGTATGAGCTAGCTTCACCTCCAATACGATGATAGAAGTGTCCTGCTATAACTACTAGGTCTGCAGCCTCCCAAAATAACTCTAAATATCAACAACCTGAGCCAGTAGCCACCCCACATTACTTTCAGGATGTGTCTTGCTCTCCTCTAGTGCCTCCTCCTTGACCTCAACCTATGGAGCATCATCTATGGCTGCCTTTGTGCCCCATCCACCCTCGGTCCGCTAGCGCACATTGCGTCCCTCTGGATCAACCTCTGCCCCATCGTCCACCCAACCAAGGGGCCCTGATCCCTACCACTGTAGCAGGGACCACCAAGTATCATATGTTAGGGTGGTCCTAGTAATAGCCATGCCCAACTCTTGGAAGTCATCGGCCTCGTCTCCAAGCGACATCTATTGAATCTAGAGCAAATCCCTCTCTAGTACCAAGCACTGATATATGGTAAGAGACATTAGAATATCTTGTATGAGCCCAAAATGGTAGAGGACCCATGAGTAGTGCTAATACTCATAGATCTCAGCCTTGTGGCCAAGTATATCTTGGCACAGTCGCTCACCAGCCTCCTCCCATGCAAGACAATCCATGTACGAATGTCACTCTATATCATCCGCCCGAAGCTGTGCAAATCTAGTGATATAATGGTCCACGTCCCTAGCATGGGACCTACTCTAGAACCCCTCCTCTGTATGGGGCCAACATGCCACATAGCACTGGCACGCATCAAAAATAGTAGTGATGATAAGCAATAGGTCGATCGGTCGCTCAATCCTAATATGTTACTAGCCCCAGATCTGAAGTAATAGGTTGCAGTTGATGCCAACCCAGCTCCTACACACAACCTAGTATAAATCCTAGTATAGTTGACATAGTAAAGTGCTCCCCCAAGCTAAGAGTAGTGGTTGCTGCATGGAGCTCTATGTAACTCTCCTGGTAATAGCCAGGATGTTCTAGGGGATCCTCGCACCCGAGGAGTATGGAAGCACAATCTAAATACTAGGTGCATAAATACGACCTCTCAAACAAAGAAGATGCCCTCCCCCTACCAGTATATGATGTGGATGCCCCCATGATCAACCTTACCCTGGGCATCCTCGCTATGGTCACAAAAGATATCATCAAAGACATCCTCCTTACTCTGTAAGGGAGAGGAGGTGATGGGCTCACCATCAATCAATTTCCTAAAAATCCAGTAGATGTCCTCCAATGTAACAGTCATTTCACTTGTGGGCAAGTGAAATGTGTTGGTCCGCGCATCCCAGCACTGGGCCAACATAGTCATATACACCTGATCTACCCTGATCATAGGTAGATCAAGCACATAGCCAAAGCCAACCACACCGAACCACTACCACTTCAAGTTAGTGAGTTTTTCACAGAGGATGCGTAGGAGATCTAGTTCCTTGGCTCTAGAGGTTAATTTATAAAAATAAATAATACATAAGGAAAAAGATACCTAAAAACAACTAAAAATAGCTAAAAATGACCTTAAAAAGACAAACAAATCTAAAAATTTCAAAAAATACAAAACATGCAAAAAGTGATCAAAAATTTCAAAAAAAATAAAAAATGCATCTCAGAAGTGCAATAAATGGCATTAATTGCCACAAAAAATCAATAAATTTTGAAAAAAAAATTAAAGTTGGGAATCGCAGGCCAAAGCTACAGTCTGCGTATCTGACAATTGGGAACTGCATCTGCCAGCTGCGATCTAGGAACGTGATCTTTTCTGGGTCACTTCCTAGCCTAGAACCCAAAAAAATTAAAATCTAATCTAGCCTAAACTACTGTGAGGTTCTTTACCAACAATTTAGTGAAGTTAATTAACCCATTACTTAATGTGGTTCATTTTAAACTGGTAAGGAGTGTGAGGACTAGGTTTAGGGTTACCTTTCCTCCATCGATCCCTCTGTTGGATGAAGGTTGTGAAGGGTCCACCATCAGGATGTGTGTGAGATCATCAAAAGAGGTTTCAGCAGCGTCTCGCCTCAGTAATGCTTCCTCACCTCTCAGAGATCTCTAGTTGAAAATCGCTTTCAAGGAATAATAAAGAAATTTTCAAATGGGAAAATTTATATACCTTTTTCTAATTTTTTTGGACCGTGGCTTAAAATCGCAGTCTCAAAATTAGGGTTTTCTGACCGCAACCCTGAGCCACGGTTCCCAAAATTTGAAATACCAATCGCATGTCATGCGCAAGGTTTGCAACTGGCATTAAATGCACTAAAATCCCATCGTGGGAATATTTTAAATGACAAATTAATAATTCCTAACAGATCAAAATCTAAATAAGAGCTATCAATTTAAAAAAATTGGTGATTTTCAAAGCACCAGGATCAATTAAAAAAAAACTCAAAAAAAAAAAAAATTATTATAAAACAAGTCAAAGGCCAAATGCACCTCGTATTAAGTTATTTACCCTAGAAACTTGGTGGTTGCAGTGACTGATGCTCCATCCAATACGATGATATGAGTAAATAACCATAAGGACATTTGGGATAAAATTGTCATCATTGATTTGACATGCTTGGGATCACTCCATGAGAATGAGGTGTTTCATGTCATTTCCCCTATGACATATTTTTAGCAGATCATCGATAAATTGATTCAACATAAGTCTAATTGGAATTGTATTATTTTGATTCCCTAAGAATGCTATTGCAACCCGATCACTCCATGGGATAGGAATGTGCAAATACTATTAACAATTGTAATCATAGTTGAACTAGACCTAGCCAAGTAATTAAATGCTAAATTCTAAGCTTGTTTAGATGATTCATAATGGTCAAGCGACCTAGTCACTTCATTCATGGTCATTACCCTCATCAATTCATCGCTTAAGGGGGTAGTCATGCTTTCAAATCATAATCAAAGTCAACAGAAGATCCCTAAAATCGTAGATCCCTTGATCTTGTCAAAATTGCATTCATCCTTGCGAATCATTGTCAACAACTATCATAAGCTTACCCATTTTCTTGGGGAAAATAGAAAATATGACAGTTAATTTTTAGCTCTCCTCCTTTCGGTTATATAGTCCTAACTCCTATTGTAGCATAAAAAGCTACCCGAATGCCTGACGATGAGTGCATGATCTTGCAAATTTAAGCCTTTCATAGTTGGAAGCAATGATTCCAATATGTGCATCCTTTTTGCAGGACATGGGGCATCTAATGTTGATCCAATCAATGATCATCATACAACCTTCGACATCATTTTAGGTGGTGTATTTTTGCTAACATGTTGTTTTATCTCACAATGCATCTCAAAATGGGCATTTATAGACACCTAAAATGCATCATGTCAAAGGCGACTACTCATATGGGACATGCTACAATACCATATGGAAGATCTTGGATAGACTCCAACATAGAGCAGTGGTTCTAACCACTCAATCTGGGCTCCTTGGCCTAATCAGTCTGAACCATGATTGATACCTATGGTCTATAGTCTGAACTACGGCTGATACTTGTGGTCTACAGTCTAAACCATAGCTGTCACTTACGGTCTAAACTGAAGTTCAGTTGGCCTTCATCCGAGCCAAATCGGTTTGAACAACCATTTGTTCTAGAAGAAGGTAGTTGAAGGATGAAATATTCTAGAGGCTCCCAATCCAACCTTCCTAACTACTTCTTGATCTTAGCTTCTCCATGAAGCCACACCTAGCCCTTGGGTAATCCTATAAGTATCCCTTCAAAATAGGACAAACAGGGATCGAATATAGTGCATTTTGATAGCGAAGCACTATCGAAATAGATCAGAGTGAGAATTGGATATTAAAGCAGTGAAGTCCTATCAAATTGTAGACTCATTTGAGTACATTGAGAGAGCCTAGTTGCCATTCACTTGCTAATTCATTGAGTATCATATCAATTTGTGTCATGGATGCCCTAAGGAGCTAGAAATCCAAGAAATGCAAATTTGGGCAAACAGAGGCCCAACTATGTAATTCAATCACCAAATCAGTCAGAGGACATCAAGGCAACCCTTGATCATCAATTGGACAAGGAGGATCAAGCCCACAACCTTGGATTTGGAGGGCAAAGCTATTCAGTTGCTCGTCATGGCTAATAATCGCAGTGTACAGTGTAGACCACTCATCGAAGCTACAGTTTGCAATTGGTGAAAGATCTCCTTATTGTTCTTTTTGAAGTGTCTTTTATTAGGTTATATTAAGCATATTAAGTGGTTTTATTGGCATTTTAGAGAATCTGACCAATATAAATAAGTATTTCATTTTGTTTACTTCATTATGACAAGTAGGATAAAATTAGTTTCTTTTCATGTTATCATGCTTCATTTCATGTAATCAATCTGCTAAATAGATAGTTATGCTTTATATTTACATATTTACATTAATATTTTCAAGCATTGCATAGGTTTAACATGTTTTAGTTGCTTTCTTGATTTCATTAGTGTTGTGGCATCTTTATGTTCACATTCCTTAAAAGGGGCTCATCATGAGATGTTGCCTATGCTTTTAATGATTTTGTGTCGTTTCTTGACCGTAGGAAAGCAAATTCAAAGGAGATGCAATCATTCAATTCCTTCCTCAACGCGAAGAAGAGGGTCAACTCCACCCTAGAGTAGTTTGTGTCACCTCGAATGGCTTGAAACTCACATTCACCCTTGAGAGGGATTTCATATGATTTTCCTACTGTAATAAGAGTATCAAAATGGTATCTCTAAGAGGGATGTATTTGTAACCGGAATTGGCTTCTTTATAAATGGAATAAAAGCATTCTTTTCTTACCCAGGTATTGTAAGTGAGTTGGAGAGGAGAGGGAAATCCTCCAAGAGAGCTCCTAGGTTCAAATATCCACCCTACCAAAAAGATAAATTGGGTATCCAAAATTCAATTGATAATGTTGGTGAGAGCAGGATCGGGTGTGACTCCCGGGTGACTTTGACGGTGTAGAACCCCCTGTTCGTGGTCTTTCAAACCAAGGCGGCCCCGCAAGGGGTTTTTCGCTTAAAAAAAAATATTATTTTCTTTCCAATTTGTTGTCAATCTTGCAATGCATTCTTTTGTATCTCTTATTTCATTTATGCAGTAGGAAGCATAGGTGTGAGACCATTTTGGTGTTCATAGTTGCATAATCAAATCAACAATTATAAGCCCTATCATTTGGATAAGAGGAATTGCCTCAACCCATTTTGTAAAATATTCGATGTATGTAACAACAAACTTATGATTGTTGGAGGAAGCTAGAGTAATTTTTCCAATGAGATCTAAACCCCATTGAGAAAAGGACCACATGGATTATATGGGCTATAAATCTTGAGATGGTAGATGCATGAGATTACCATGTTGTTGATAATTAACTTATTTCTTGGCATATGTACAATAATCATACTCCATAGTGAGCTAGTAATAGCCCATGTAGAGGATGTGCTTGGTAATGGCCATGCTATTGAAGTGGTTACCACATGTACATTCATGGGTGGATGTGAGAACATGATTAGCTTAGTATTTCTCTAGGCAATGTAAAAGAATGTTTTCATAGCTACATATTTATAGGATATCTCCTAGTAAAGTATACATGATTACCTTTGTTTGAATACACATTTATCGATGTGAGGTAAATCTGGTGGAAGAATGCCTAGCTTGATGTAGTCCTTGATTTAAGAAAACCATGGGTCACAAGGTTCAACTTGGACAAAATGGATTCCTATATCATCAGAGGAAGTTTGTGAGAAGATGGATAATTTGTGATGCACTTGGACATGCACATGAGTAATTTCATCATGTGGATTTTTAGGTATCAAGGAACTAAGAAGCCATTGTGTCGATGAAATGATTAGTAGATCATGGAGAAGCATCAATTTCATATCACTCAAACTGAGTGAGAAATTTATCAACAACTTGCTTGTATTTTTTAAGCATGGGGTATCAACATTGGTAAATTCTCTTTACTTGATTAATAATGAGTAGAGAATCACAAAAAAATTGCAATCTTTTGATGCACATAGTAAGCGTTGTTTTAATATCAAGGATGAATGCTTCATATTTGACATTATTATTTGTGAAAGGAAAGTTCAATTTGAAGAAGGGGAGAAGTTCCCCTTGTGGTGTGAAGAAGACTATCCATGTACCTCAACCTTGTTCATAGTGAGAGCCATCAAAGAAGAGAGTTAGGTCTACCTTCATCTTAGATTCCATATATTGTTCAGCTTTGGTAGCATGGAACACTAAGTCATCAAGAAGCTCAGTGAGAAGTGGTTTATTACTAGTTAAAGGAGCTTTGGTGAGGTAGTTAGTAATGACTTGGTATTTAATGGATTTTTAACTGATAAATTCAAGATTGAGTTCAGTTAGTAACATGATCCATTTGGCTATGCAACTATTATTGTAGCTTTTTTCCATCATGTATCTAAGTGGATTATCACAAGCCACCACATAAGTTGTATTATTCCACATGTAATGGTGCAACTTCTTTATGGTGAAGAATGTTGTGAGGTACAATTTCTTCATGTAAGCATATCACATTTCATAGCTTACTATCGTGCAACTGATGTAATAAATAGCTTGTTCTCAGTTAGCCTTATTTTTTTGGGCTAACAACATACCTAATGGAAAATATGTGGTAGATATATATATATATATATATGGAAATGAAAATGAAGGTGAGACAAATATAATACAAGCAATGAAGCAATATAGGTCTTGATAGCATCAAATGTAGTTTGACACTCAGGGTCCCAATTGAATGCAACCCCCTTTTGTAAGAGATGGTTGAACAACTTACACTTGTCAGATAGTTGGATGATGAATCAACAAATCACTTTGATTTTTCCCTACAAGCTACATAATTGTTTCAAATTTGTTGGGGGTGGCATGGCTATGATAGCCTTGATTTTCTCTAGGTCAACTTTGATTTCCTATTGAGAAACAATGAACCTAAGGATTTTACTTGAGGTTACACCAAAGACACACTTTTTTTGGATTCAAACGTATGTTGTGCTCAAGAAGTCAACCAAATATTTTGTGCAAGTCATAAATGTGCTTATGACACTTCTTGGACTTAGATAGTAGGTCATCCATGTAATATCCCATGATCTTATGCATGTATTCATGGAATATATAGGTGATGGTGCACTGATATGTGGCACCTGCATTCTTAAATCCAAATGGTATGACCTTGTAACATAAATATCCCAAGGGAGTGGTGAAAAATGTTTTATGTTGGTCATCAAGATTAACCCAAATTTAGTTGTATCCTAAGAACCCATACATGAGGGACATCATTTTATGACTTGTTGTAGAGTCGACCAATGTATCGATATTGGGAAGGGGGAAGTTATCCTTAGGACATGCTTTATTGAGATCTCTAAAGTTAGTGCATATATGAATTCCTCCCTTTGGATTTGTGATGGGGACCATGTTAGAAACCCATTCAGGGTAATCAATTGGTTGGATGAATCCCATGTCTAGGAGTTTTTGTAACTCCTTTACCATTAAAGCAATCATAGGATGCATCTTTCAAATATTTTTCTTAATGAGTTTGGAACTTTTATCTAACATAAGTTTATGAATTACCATATATGGGTCGAGACCTGGTATGTTAGTGTAAGACCATGCAAAGACCTTTTGATAATATTTGATAAGTACGATGAATTTATTCCTTTCTTCCATGGATAGGTCCTTGCCTAGTTTTATGATATGATTATTTGAAGTATCATCGCCAATATCAACATTGATAGTATCCTCCACAAGCATGTGGTAAACATCCTCGAGTTGAGCTAGGATGGGAATGAGATGTAATTCCTTTACAAAATTAGGTACAAAGATCTCATTATCAGAGAAACTTCTACATGGTGGATGAAAGGAGCATGAGAGGGGATGGAAGAAATGGGAGCATTAGACAAGTGGAACAAGTGTTCTGATATAATAAAATCCTTTGAAGAGGGTTCAAAGGAAATATGATCGAAATTGATGTAATTAGGATTGGTGCATATGATCCTATTAGAATGTACATTGTATTGAAGTGGGGCAAATTTGCCTATGGAGATCATATTTATCGATGCAATTGAGGTGGGGGAGAATGTATAATTGGTATAATAATATTAAAAGAAGGATGAGGTCATGGGATGATTTAACTGGGTCCATAAGACCATCGATGGAGAGCATAGATAATGAGGAGATAATCAAACTCATCTTCTATGGTGCGAATGAGTGCATGGATGGATAGGCAATGAATACATGGAGGAAGGTATCATGTCCATTGGAGAGGATGTAAGTGATAGTGCCACAAAATCCTTGGTTATATCCTTAATAGTATAAGCAAAAGGAACAACATATTATGAGGAATCCCAGAAGAAATTATCAGGAATGTCAACCATAGAATGAGACGAGAGAGAAACACTATGTAAATCACACTCAGGCTTTGCATCATAACCATCCTCTAGAGGGTCTAGAGAAAGGTAATTCTCATATTCTAAGATATTGATAGGTTCATGATGATAACCAAAGCTATATTTGTCTTTGGGCTATTGGTAATATCAATCGATAAGGGTTATAGACCCTTGTTCGTAATGGCCCAAACCAAACCCATTCTAGTGGAAGCATTGGAAATAGTGTCTCAAAAAATATGAATTCAACATATGATCAATATTAACATAGAAATTATCTTTAGACTATTTGGTATTGGGTATGGAGGAAGATGTATCGACATCCCCATAGATGAAATTTTTACAATTTGTAGGTGAACCAAGATGGATGATGACACCAATAATGAGGGGTGCATTATGAGGATGATCAAAGTCATGAATGTATTAGATATTGGGAGGCAAGACAAGAGCATTATGAACATTATACTCCTCCAAACTAGAGTTGGTCATGAGTATGGACACATGAAGCATTCCATAATGCTCATGATGGGGTGATGGTCCTTGATGGAATGAATATGACAATGGCTACGACTCTTGAGGAAGTGAAATAGGAGAAGGAGTAATGGATGGAGGCAATTGGTTGAGATGGATATCAATTTAGGAAGCACATTGTTCCCAAGAATGAAATTTAGCCAAAGTAGATAGAATGGGATGGTTAGCATGTGAGAATTATGAGGTGAGTAGAGAATGAGATTTTTCCAAAGGAGAATTGGCATGAGAGAGATCTTGAAATAGTTATGGACAAATGGGAGGAATATTCAAAGTCGATAAAATAGGGATGTTAGTAGTAGTGTTAGAAAACATAAGAGTTTGTAGCTCAATATGGGTGTAATATGATGATGGTGGTGGAAGATATCTAAGAGAATAAGAGTAAGAAGGTTTCAAGGGTAAATGAGATGTATATCGTATGCATGTAGCAGGGTGACTAGGAGGCTTGATCGACATGTTGTGGAAGGAGGAAATGAGAGAATTGGGAGGTTCAATTGAGTAGTGGATGAAGCAAACAAATGATCAGATATAGAAAGTTATAATATGATAGGTGTGGATTGAATATAATATAGTAGACCTTATGGAAGAGTGATTGTGTTACAAAATTGGAAGGGATTCTCATTAGCCTGAATGTAGTGCACTTGACCACCATGAAGATACTTGAGACAATGATGAAGTGTGGAGGGGATACATTGCATGTCCCAATTCCATGGCCATCTGAGGAGGATATTGTATTACATTTCTCTCTTAATTACATGGCATAGAGTGGGTATTGTCTTGATGCCAACCTAGATTGGCAAGATGATGGAACCCACCATTTTATGCATAGACTTATTAAACGCTCGTAGGTCTGAAGTAGGAGTAGCAATATGGTGGGTGGAATGGTAATATGTTGTAAGGCATAAATATAAGTGATGCTTATAGATGAGTATGTGTCGACTAGAACATGCTTGTATGTAGTGTCATTTATACAAGCTAAGATATGTGTTGGAGGATCAATGCCTTCCCCTTCAATAATTGTGATCTCATATCATAGAACATTATTGAAGGTTGCATACAATTCTAGACATTGTTGATAAATGGTATGAAGATGTTAGTGTTTCCAAATTGATTGTAGGATTTTGTTTAAAGCCTCACAGTGAGGCTATGATTGTTGCAAGAGGTCATATATAGACAACCTAGTAGGAGCCATGCAAATTTTATGAGTGAGACTACTACGAATGTTAATGACATTGCATAATATTTATGGTGGGTTGCTTTGTATCAACAATGTAACTAAAGGAGTGATGATAGGCCAATTTTCTTGATGATCTGAATGAGTGGGGTAGCACTAATTTTGTGTAGTGACATTGATCATACCCATGAAATATTGTTGGGATGGGTCTTAGTTTACATTATTAACCTATAAAGATCTAGGTTGATATGTGGAGGCATTGGGTTGCATTTGTGGCTACCCATGTTCTGGTAGGGGTGTTATATAAATCCTCAAATTTTTATTTGAGGGAGCTAAAGGATTTTCAACACATATAACCCCATTTTCAATAAGATCTTGTACCAAATGGTGAAATATGTGGTAAATATTAATGTCATATCCACACTGCCTATGATACTATTAAAATACATGCTTATTATAGTTCTTAGGCTTTGGTTTATTTGGGTCCTCAGGCCTTGCTTCTGGTAAAGCAATATGCCCAACGTCATACAACTCCTGAAATATGTTTGGTAATGGTTTCAATAAAGGAATCCAATTGCATAATGCATGTTGTTGATATTGTTTCAAATTTTGGGCTTCATTAGTTAGGAGAGGAGCCCCAGATTATTTATACCCTTATTGATTTTGTTGAGATTGTTGTGGTGATTGAGTGCATGTTGAGTTCAACATAAATTGATTAACCTACAGTGGTTTTGGAGGATTTGGATTTGGACCACCTCTACTAAATTAGGTGTTGAGAGTGTAATCAACCTTCTTTTAAATCTTCACTTCATCCTCTTAAACCTTTATATCTTTAATTAATTTTGGCTTGAGCAATAGAATCCTCAAAGGAATGATGTTGTATTTGGAGTGTAGCCTGTATGTGCTTGGTACAACTTTTTGTAAATATTTTGACTAACTCTAGGAGTGGGATTGGAAATATCAAATTATGTATGACCCCACACCATTTAGTAACATATTTTTTTACTGGATCATCATCAAATTACCACAAACTATAGAGATCTGGTGGTGACGTTTTCTTTTTTATATTGATGGAGAAATGCTCAAGAAATTGATTGGCCACTTGCTCAAATGTAAACAAGTTGTGTTAAGGAAGGTTATTGAACCAATATAGGGCTTGACCACCAAGATATAGATTAAATTTTTTGAGCATAAGTGCATCACTACCTTGAAGTAGGTGGTAAGCATATCAATAATTGTGCAAGTGCTCTTGAGAATCCTCTTTGCCCCTGAATTTATTGAATTTGGGCATCTTAAACTTGCATGGGTATTGATAAAGTACCACTGATGGGTGAATGGTATCATTGTAGATTTGATTGTAAGTGGTATTCTATGGCCCATAACAACTAGTTTACAACTCCATATTCTTGAGTTGTTCCATCATGAGTTGTGTTTCAATAGGGATGCTTGTGATGTATGAGTGAGGAGAGCAGTTTGCTCCATGATAGGTCATTTAGATTAATAATAGTGGATATTGGTAGAATTATGTGGTATAAAATATGTGTAATACTCAAGAGTAGGTTGATTATGATATGATATGGGATTGAATTGAGATGAAGAAGAAGGTATTTATTATTTTTGTTATTGAAGTTGTTGGTACAACTGATGTTGTTGTTGTTGTTGCTGATGTAATTGATATTGGTAGAATTATTGTTGATGGAGGTGATCTTGATGGAGTTGTTTTTGATGGAGGTGATCTTGATGGAGATGTTGTTGTTGAAGTTTTTTTTGGTAATATGGAGTCATAGAAGGCTGATTTTGATTTTTTTAGGTTTAATGTTGTGCTTGAGAGGGCACTTGTTGATTTAACTAAGTTGAAATTTGTTAGATATTTTGATCAAACCCTTGAACATATGTGTGATATGGATGCTAAATATAGTCCTTATTGACTAGTTGAATAGGTCCTAGGGTTGACGCTTGTTGATATATGGAAGGTCATTCATGATGGAAGGAGATGACAAAAATATGATGTTGTGGGTATGGTTGAAGTCCATGTTGGTGGTAAAGTGAAGAAACTACTTTGACTTGAAGGAGGTATGGAAGTGGATGTAGGAATTTGAGATGAGGGATAGGTGGTATAGACACTCACTTGAGAAGATGTGGGAATATGATGTTGAAGATGTTGAGAAGTTTGTGGATAAGAAGAATAGGTAGGAGGATTTTGGAGAAGTTGAGAAATTTGAGAATGGGATGGTATCTTTGTATAACCAGAAGAAGAAGGGGCTTGTGTGCAAGTGGGATACAAATTTTGAAGAAGAAAATCAGTCGAAGAAGAGGTGATCTTAAGAAAATTAGCCTCAAGCGATGGATTGGTGGAATAAGAAGAAGAAGGTAGCATTGATGAGATGAAATAAGAAGGATCCTGAAGAAATATACCAAAGAAGAGATCAAAATTTATGAATGTGTATGAATGACGAGCTTGAGTATGTTTTTGTGAAGAAGAATACACATTTGAGGAAGATGCCCCCTTGAGTGTTAGGGGATGGCGGTGGTGAACACCATAGCTATAGTTTGAATTGTAGCCTTGATGTTTTGATGAGTGTGGGAGATATTTTCTTCACCATCCAAGAGGTGTTGAGATGGTCATTGTAGAAATAGGTGTGTGGGATGAGAATAGAGTGATGAAGGATCTTCATCATAGGTGACTTCTGGTTCAAAGTCACTAGGAAGAAAGTAAATGATCCTTGGGAAAGAAACCACTTTGTGAGTTAATTCTTCAGAGGATTGAGGTGGTGAGGTGTCAGCAAAGAGCTAAGCAATGTCTTGAGTGATATTTGGTGTAGTAGGTGATATTGTAATCTATTGATATTGATTGATAATATGGGTTGTAGAATTTGGTACAATGATGGCACCGACTTCCATAGAAGAGCCAACAGACAAAGAGGTATTTGCATGAATATATTCCATCGCAATATGAGCTTACTCCTATGCTTTGCTATGGGTTATAACCATTATTTGGTAGATAAAATATTAAGTAATCAAGTTTCTATCAAATTTAGGTTGATGAAATAGCTATAAGTGTGTTTCTAGAGTTATCAAAACTTTCTATGAAACAAAGGTTTGGGTCTCAAGTTAACCTATGACTATTTTAGGTCGCACCTTACCCTACGACTATGATGAAACTAGTTATAGAGGTAATATATTTACCTAAATTGTGCCCAAATATGTTTAGAAAGATTTTTGGAGGTTTTGTAGCCTATTTTGGAGGTTTTGTAAGAGATTTTGCAATATAACTTTTAAGAACACAAGCTTATATTGATAGGGGGGTGAACAATATAATACCACTTTTTACTTTTCTTTATCAAACAATATTATGCAATATATCAATGGCAATATCTGAAGAAGTTGAATTCACGATAACACCTTAAGAGAATTTACTTGTAATGTAATGTAATTATAAGCAATAAAATGGGAAGCATGAAATAAGCTTATAATCTAGTGGAATGAAATAAAATAGGCGATAAAGATGATCAAATTTTATTCTCTATTCATTCAACCATAGTTTCAAAACCAGATTACAAGGCATCCCCTTGAGGGCTTTACAAAAGTGATACATTTCAATTACAATAACCAAGGGATCTAGTCCCTTGGAAGGAGGCCTTTAAGGCAATAACCAATGGTGTTGTGAATTCCTGCTTCCCACACTCGAGAGCTATTTTTGGGCTGATAATCTTGTGCCTCCTTAGCTCCTCCTCTTGCCTAGTATTCCTATTCTTGAAGGCAAGGGATTGAAAGGGTATTAGTAGCACCTGTGTTATAGAAGAAACCCATAAAAACCATAAAGCAGAGCATATTCTATGACAATACTAGGTGATCTACATACATAAAAACTAATCTACATTAATAATAAACATATTTTACTATAATCTAAATGCAAATAAAGATGTTTGGAAGCAATATCTAAAGTGAAACTATGCAGAAATGATGGTCATCCCGGGGTGAGCCAACTAAACCTGCAGCATTGGGGACTCCAGATCCTACATCAATACTCCTCCAAACTGCTTCCAAATTGGACAAGAGGTTCCTCAGCTCTATGGAGGAATTTCTCTTAAATTCCAACCCATTTTGTGGTCGTCCTTGGGTGTGCCATGGACATACTACTGACCGTCCCCGGGTGGGATGGTTACAAAATTGCCTTAGTTTTGTCACCTATGGCTATGGTAATTGGTCCAAATATTGGCAAAGGGTGTTGTCGATAGATAGGGCCAAATATTTCTTCAATTTAATCGGTTTGGTTTGTATGGTTTGAGACTTTTTGCCCCTAAAATTGCCTTCAAATGAAGAGGGTTTCAAGGCCAAGGTGAGGTAGGTTTTGGTTTGCAAAGTTTGGGTTTCAATTTGGGCAGCACTTCATGGCTTTAATCTCCAAATTCTCCTCTCTTAAATTGGGATTTTGGAGATCCTTTTATAGCCCAAGAGGGCACTTAGGGCAAAATGGCATCTTTTCCATGCGAGGCAAGTGATGCCATGTGTCCTAATCACGTCATGGGATGATTGGGAGAAGGTTGCCCCTTTGGGTGCTCCCAATCCACTGCCCCACTGTCCATTAGCAGTTCCCCAATAAATTTGGGGTGATTGAACGTGCTAATGGCAGTATTTGATTGCCATTTAGTGCATCCTTTGACTTTTTAAAGGGTCTAGTTAGGGGCCATCCCACCCAAGGATGGTTGCTGATGGTCGTCCTTGGGTGGGACGGTCACCAACTATGATTGTCCCTGGGTGGGACGGTCACTAGTAGGAGCCCCAAAACTGCCCCAAACTGCTAGGAACCCTCTAAAATGAGTTTTGGAGGCTTTTGGAAGCATTTTACTAGCCTAGAGTGGTGCCCAATAGGGCCATATGTTGTCTATAATAGGGCATATGCAATGCACTGATAGTCTTATCCAATTTACAAGATTTAGGTGTCTACATATACCCCATTTTTGAGATGCACGATGTGAAACAAAGCGCTGAGCAAAAATAGATCACTAAATCATCGAATGATAAAGTTTTATCATTAACATAATAAACTTTGGATGCATTCATTGTAGAAAAGAATACATTTTTTGAATCCTTTCTATTGACATAGTCGAAGGATCGATTTTAAGTATACCTTTCAGTCGTGTTGTAATAACAGTATTATGGGGCTTAGGGCATACTAGGTCTTGGTGCCTTGTATCCTTGTAAACCTTCACATGGGTTAATTACCAAGGTTTAAAGTAGGTCAAGCTTATTTAATTTACTTATTATGCTTATTCTTTGCCCTAGCATGGGCTTGAAATTTTTATCTTTAGCCAAGATTCTTTTGAATGAATGGAATTTACACTTTTGAGTGTTTTAATATTGATTCAATTTTTTGAATTTATCATTATGAATACCCCCTCAAGTGATGATTTGATGAGGGCATGAAAAATGCTAAATCGATGAGTCACTTGAAACATATGACTAAATTGGGGCAACTCTCTTTTTTGTCCATGGTACTATATACCTGTTCAGAGGTGATTTTCAACTGTTTTAATGAATATTTTTGGGAGCAAAATGCCCAATATATCATTCCCGTGGAGTGATCCATCCATGGAGGCCTTCTTTGGGACTAAAATAGAGTATTTTTATGTATCCAAAATTATTATAGGTTCAGTCTAGATCCCTCTCATTTTCTTGCCCATTCTGCCTTGTTTTTGGTGGGTTTTTGGCCCATTTTTTGATATTTTTGATGTTTTTAAGTGAAATTTTCTTGTGAAAGTCCTAGGGGAGGATCAGGACAGCCTTTATGACCATTTCATGGTGGTACAGCCAGCCAACAATGCGCTCATCCCACCCAGGGGCGGTCGGCTTCTTTTAGAGCTATAAAAGGCCAAAATGGGCCATATGAGCTCATTTATGCATTCTACTTGGAGGAGTTGGAGAGGAGAGGATTAGGAGAGGAAGTTCTAAAGTGGAGTGCTATAAAAATATCAACCCACAACATGAGCCAACCAACGGATGCGACAAGCGGTGGAGCCGGTGCGAAACGGGTATGGATTACATGCTTCCTCTGCCCTATTTTATTAACTGTTTGCAATTTTTGCTCTAATTTCATGACTACAACCACATCCATGATTTAAGAAACCCTAGGAGGACTTAAATACATAAAATTAAACTTTAGGCATGTTTTTTTTGCAAAAAATTAGGGTTAAAAACCAATTTTATTATGTTTTTTAATGTTTTTAGGTCATTTTTTAAGGGTCAAATTGACCCTATTTTACCCCTATTTTGGGACCATCCCTGTGAGGGACGGTCACTGGTGGACATCGCTGGGTGTGACGGCTAAAAAATTAGGGGCCGTCCATGGTGGGACGACCAAAAATTGGGCCAAAAAAGGCCCTTTTATGTGTTTTTATAGGAAAATTTTATATTTTTAGGGCCTGTTTGACACCCTAATTTGAATGAGGATATAGTTAGGAGTCGGTATAGGGTATCAAATCTCTTTCAGGTCACTAGAGATTGTTTGACTACTGCATACTGGAATTGGCTTGATGCCATCAGTCTGAAGCAAGTTACGCAGTTATATCCCATGGTGCGAGACCATGCCTATCTGACTACTTTGATAGATCTATGGGACCCTTGCACTAAGACTTTCCATTTAGCTACGAGAGAGATGATAGTGAAACTAGAGGATGTCTATTATATACTACGTATTCTAATAGAGGTATGCCAAATAGTAGCTTCTTTGATGGAGTGATGGGGGGTCATAGTGTAGAGGTACTTCGATGCATGCTGGGAGGATGTCCTGACTGATATGATAAGTGGAGGTATTCTAGTGTCTAGATGGTACCATGAGGGTGTGCTTGGCATTAGGCACACTTTGTTGATGATATTGATAAGAAACATGCTGCTACCTAACTCTTCATGAGCTAGGTTCCCATGGAACCTAATAGAGCTGGTATTTACTCTAGTTGACTGCATAGAGGAGGAGCTAATAGTGATGGTCTGGGGTCCTACTTTATTGGCATAGTTATACGGTGAGCTTTATGAGATCCGCTCTCATGGGTGAAAGGGCTTGGGCTATAGCTTTATGCTATATTCTTGGGCTTGGAAGCACATTGCGGTGGAGATACCACGGGGACTACTGTGGACCACTTGAGCATAGTTGCCAGACAGGGAGATTGGTTACGAAGAGCTATGTACAAGGTCGCATGAGTCAAGGTGTAGCCAACGATACGTTGGGGAGGTAGAGCACTATGTAGAGGCTTTTGCATATCTCAGGGCTGTGGATATCAAGTAGATACCCTACAAGGATTGTCCTAACTAGGATGAGGCTGAGACACATCTATGCTGAGTTCAGTGAGGTAGGTGGCTAATAGGGTGACATGGCACAGAGTGAGAGTACTTCTCTTATGATCACATGCGATGATAGTTCAGGCTACTCTAGGGATTTCTTGGTTAGTCGATGGTCTATCATCATTGTGGAGATGAGAGGACTCTAGCATGGCCTATGGTAGAGGATTTGGGAGATGAGTCAGATTCTAAGGTGGCAATCTAAGACTCAGATGATGCAGGCACTATAGAGGAGTATGATGCATGGTGGATCATGTGGCAGTTGCAAGGGGAGGGACCACTATTAGGAGATGCAACTTCTAGTGTATCAGATGCAGCTAGGGGTGATACAGATGAGGAGGTTTTTGATGAGTCTCTAGATGATGAGGAGGTGGAAACAGGTGAGCGAGCTATGCGTCAACATGTGTTAGTGGATAGGGTGGAGCTGATATATTTTTAGGATCCATTAGGATTTGATTAGGGAGACTTGGGAGATCAGGGTTTGTAGGTAGAGTTAGCAGCACAAGATGCTAGGATCACAGAGATATAGAGTGATTGGGCTTTACTACAATTATAGATGTAGAGTGCATAGGAGGATATGGATATGTAGGCAGTAGTGATAGCTACATTTTAGGCATAGTTCGATAGACAAGGCCCTAGCCATGGGGAGTCTAGCAATGGCGAGCTAGCCAGGATGCATGAGGAGATAGCATATCTCCAGGGTTTAGTAGTGACCTATCAGACTAGGTGTCATGAGGAGCGCACCTACATGGATATGATGGAGCATGAGATAATGCATTATAAGGGGTGCATACCATATTGGGCATTAGCCATTAGATCATAGCATAGCCAGGGGAGAGAAACGGGACAACCATCTGCTCGGATGAGGGTGCCAAGCTCTTCTCAAAGGATGGAGGTATCTGGGAGTAGCATATCATGGGGTAGTATGTCTAGGAGATCACAACGGACTTAGACTAATATCAAGAGAGAGAGTTGAGGTACCAGTCCTACGTGACCATGGTCAACAGATTCTTATGGTTCTTTTTGGTTTTTTGAGTTGCAAAGTTGGATGACTCGCTTTTATTGTAGCCTATGGGTATTTTATGGACTATGATGTAGCTTTCATATTTTACATATATGGACATATATATATGACTTAGTTTGGTTCATTATGTCATTTTATTGCTTTATGATATTAATGCAATTTTTATATTTGCTATATGATGTTATGATGGATGTCTAATATGGATGCATGTATTTATCCGATAATGTGATTTGATGATATTTAGATGTGGATGCTTCATTTTATATGCTTTTTGTAAATTAAAAGGTATGCATAAAATAGTCAGTGGCCGTCTAAATATTATTGCTAATATTTAACCGGTATCTATCCTAGATCATGAATACCACTTAATAAACAAAAATTTTAAATGTGTATGATTGAAAGTAATGATTGATTAGATTTAATTTTGTATGATGGATTTGCAATGACTATTTGACGCATTATATGCTAGCACCATAGACTATACAAAATGTATCTTTGCTATTTTCATGTTATTATAACACTTTATTTAATGGACTTTTGTAACTTTGACTAACATGTGACAACATGATGTAAAATGAAATGGATTTTGTAATGTGATATGATATTATTTTATGGTTTTGAAGAGACTCAAACACTCTAGTTACCTAATCAAAAGTCATATAATAACTAGACAAGATATTTTGACAAAGTATGCACCTACTAATATAACCAAGATAATAAATATCCCTGTGTGTGCACATGAGTTCATTACCATGCTAACACATAAGATTACCCTAGTGCAAATGGGATTCACTCAGCCCACCAATATTAGATATCATTCTACAAATATTATTATCCTGAGTTTTGTACATAGTTGGATTATACCACTAGGTAATCTAGGTTAAAACAAGCTAGCTCATCCACATTCAAATATTGGTCCATACCTAAACAAGTTGCTTAAGTGATAGACATATCGTCATGCGGGAGGCTACCACCATTGACAAGTAGGCTATCCACCAAACCTATAATGAGAATCACCGTATGGTTCTCTAATGCTAATAAATCTAGGTATTCAAGTTCAAAGACTCCCTTATTTTCTTTTAACTTTGAATTTATCAAGGGAGTTGCTCATTTTGATTTGATGAGCAAGGGATTTTTGTAGTGGTGAGAACCATTATTTCTTTTTGCTTTTTCTAGTGATAATAATCATTATTTCTTTTGCATATTTTGAAGTGATAATAATCACTATTTCTTGTTGGAGTAATTTTAAGGGATGATAATCACTATTGATTTCTCTCTTTGGGATACTTCCCCTAGTGTAGGGCAAGGGATTTGTGGGTAAGGAGGAATTTTTCCTTTTTTTAATTCTCAGCATCTTTGAACCATTCGCACAGGGGGATGAGCAGGATAACATTTTTGCTTAAAGCAACCTAAACCACTTCATAGTTTTCATATTTCCTTGTGCTAGACTTGGATTTATTAATGTGAAAATTGTGTTGGGATTTTGATGTATACCAAGCATTATCCAAGTAGGATTCTACCTTCTAAAGATCATGATAGCTTTCTACAATTTTGAGAAGACAACTAGATATGGTTGAGTGATCGAAAACTTTAACTATGTTTATCAACAATGGCTAAGTTATGGGAAACAGACATATAATGTAAATGGTATATGTAATATAAACAGGTGGTATAACTATCATATGATAACAATGATTTTTTTTTTTTTTACCAGATGCCTAATGTACAGACCTGGTGCTAGACATATATGATCGATTTGGAATGATGCATAATGCAATAATTAGTATGCCTAATCCAACTATGATTATAATGCAAGTGATGAGAAATGCAATACAATGCAATATTTTTGTATTTTGATGATTTTAATGATTTTTTTGTATTTTTGAGATATATATATATATATATATATATATATATATATATGTACAAGTTGACCAATGGGTTTAATGAATGCCATTGGGGATTTTTGGGTGACCAAAGGGCTTATAGATGCCTTTGGAGTATTTAGGTTTGACCTATATGTGGTTTATGAGAGAAAAATTAGGAGAAAATAGAAAATAATATATATTGAAGCTTAGAAAATTGTGATTACAATGGTATTTATAATGGTAACTCCAAACGACTTTAGGGAATTTAGGGAAGTTAGAAAAATAGGATAAATAGGGAAGAAAAGAGAAAGAGAAATAGAATTGGTTCACCTTTCCGCCCTTGTTGTCCAATCTGCCCAGTCAGCTGCCGTCCAAGTCAACCTACCTACCCAGTCAGCTGTCGTCCAAGGAGGTAAAAGGGGTAAGATCCAAAGCTTACAGTTGAAACAAATTTTTACACCATTTTACTCCTTTTACTAGCTTTATTTCCAATATTCTCCCTCTTAAAGTTGAGAGGACTGACTATACAATCTCTCAGCTTTATATATTGAGCATTAGATATATCTTTGGTGAAGATGTCTGCAATATTATCCAAAGTGTTACAATATTTAAGCTCAACTATATGTTGTTCCATCATATCTCAAATGAAGTGATGCTTCATAGCAAAATGCTTTGATCTGCTATGGTGGACTGGATTGTATGCCAACTGAATGGCACTTATGTTATCACAATACAGTCAAGTTGGACCACTTTGACTTTCTCCAATCTCTTCAAGAACTTTTCTTAACCATAGGTCCTGAGTACTAGCATGAGTGATGGCTATATACTCATCCTTAGTTGATGACAATGTTACAACAATTTATTTCTTGGAACACCATGTAATTAGTCCTGATCCTAGACTAAAACAATTCCCTGATGTAGATTTTTTGTCATCTATGTTGTTACCCCAATTACTGTTACTGAAGCCAACTAATTTCATAGAATTAAATTTTTGGTAATAGATTCCAAAATCCAATGTACCTTTTACATATCTTAAAATTATTTTAGTTGCTTGTAAATGTAGCTCATATGGACTAGTCATAAACCTTGAAACTAGAGAAACTGCATATTGAATATCGGGCCTGGTGTTGGTGAGAAACATTAGACTCCCAACCATGCTTTTGTAAGTGCTCATGTCAACCTTTGATGCTCCATCGTCCTTGCTCAATTAGATCCCCTGTCCAGTTGGAGTTGCAACTGATTTGCACTGCTCCATGGCAAATTTCTTGATCATGTCTCGAGCATACTTGTGTTGACATATGAAGATCCCTTTATTTGATTGATGCACTTCCATGCCTAGGAAGTATCACATTAAACCAAGATCTTTCATCTTGAACTATTTCATCATGGAGTTTTTGAACTCCATATTCATTTTATTGTTACTACCCATAAATATTAGATCATCCACATACAAACAAACTATGAGAATGTCTACTTCTTGCTTTAGGTAGTACAAAGTTGGTTCACTTTTGCTTTGAGTGAATCCATACTTGTTGAAATATCCATCAATGTGTGAGTACCAGACTCTTGGTGCTTGCTTGAGGCCATAAAGTGCTTTCTTCAATTTTTAAACAAGGTTCTCTTTTCCTTGTTCTTGAAAACCTTGATGTTGTTGAACATAAACCTCTTCTGTCAAGTATCCATTCAAAAAAGCACTCTTCACATCCATGTGTTGTACATTCCATCCTTTATGGGCTACTAAGGAAATAACTGATTTGATTGTCTCTTGTCATACAATAGGAGCAAAGGTTTCCTCATAGTCAATGCCAAATTTTTGAGTAAAACCCTTTGCTACTAGTCTCGCCTTATGTCTTTCAATGCTTCCATCAGCATTGTACTTGGTCTTGTAGACCCATTTACACCCAACACATTTTTTTCCTTTGGGTACCTTTACTAGCTCCCATGTATCATTATTGTTTATAGAGGTTATTTCCTCTTTCATGGCTTCTTTCCATACATTTTGAGTACATGCCTTCTCATAGCTAGTTGGTTCTAGATGTGTACTAGCCAATAAAGCATAATTGACTACATATCCCATAGGATCATGGGAGTCATCATCTCCATATAATTGCAAATTTTCAAGTTGTTGCAAAACTGTATTCATCTCACTAGCTTGACTTCTAGTGAATATTCTCTGGAAATTCTGATCCAAAATTTGAAAGGATGGATGATTTTGTAATATTCTTCTGCCTCTTGATGGAGAGTCTCTGTCGATGTCCATCGGTGAAGAACTTACTGATCTCTGTGGAGAAGGACTTAGAGTGTCTGTTGAAATACTTTATGTAGTACTCTTGTATGGGCTTGGAGGGGGTAGTGTGCCTTTGCTTTTCTTTGGAGACACTTGTTATACCTGTGAAGAACTTACATCTTGGGACTCATCATCAACAAAAATTATTTGATGACTCCATTCTCCCCCTTCATCAAAAATTACATCCCTAGAGATTACAACTTTATGAGTCTTAGGATTGTAGAGTCTATATCCTTTTGTAGACTCACAATACCCTACAAATATACAAGCTTGACTTTTTAGATCAAGCTTATTCCTTTTCTCATCAGGAATGTTTACATATGCTAAAGAACCAAACACTTTGAAATGCTTTACATTAGGTTTCTTTTCGTACCATGCCTCATAAGGAGTGACACCATCTAAACTAGAAGTTGGACTTCTGTTTAGAATATATACACTGCTTCTTACAGCCTCTGCCCAATACATATGAGCTAGATGCTTAGATTGTAGCATCGATCTTGCCATATCAACTATGGTGCGATTTTTTCTTTCTTCCACATCGTTCTGCTGTGGGGTATAGGTAGTGGTAAATTGCATTTTAATCCCACTTGCTTTACAATATTTAAAAAATATATTTTTGAGGAGTATTCACCTCCTCGATCTGTCCTAAGACATTTTACATAATTCCCACTTTGATTCTCTACATTGTCTCTAAAATCTATGAAGCAATAAAAATCTTCATCTTTTTATTTAGAAAGTAAATCTAGCACATTCTAGAGAAGTCATCTATGAAAGTGAGAAAATAAGAACTATTTTCAAGACTCTGTGTTTGCATTGGACCACAGATGTTCGAATGTACTAACTGTAGTGGATAGTTGGCTCTCCACGCTTGTCTTGTCGAAAACTTTGACCTTGAGTGCTTTCCTAAAGCACATCCTTCACAGACCTCCTTTTTTCATTGATTTTGGGAATTCCTATCACCATAGCTTGAGAAGTTAGAAGTTTCAAGCTAGCAGAATTAAGGTGACCATATCACAAGTTCCAAAGGACACTTGGATTTGTTATAGCTACATTTGCAATTTGAGCTCCCCCTGGCTCATCAAACTTGAGAGGGAATAAACTGTTCTTGGTCATGGGGACCTGTGTGATGACACGATTACAATTATTCTTATCAAAAATAATACATTTTCCTTCATCAAATACAAGCTTGTAATTATTCTCCATAATTTTTCCAATGCTTAGCAGATTGTGTTGGAGCTTTAGAGTGTAGATGTCATGCACTTTCTTTAGTCCTTCTTTGGTTGGAACCTCCATGGCTCCAATACCCTCTACTTGCAATGTCTTATCATCACCTAATTTGATTTGGGATTTATAAGTGGAATCGAGAGTAGCAAATAAATGTTCTTTACCACTCATATGGTTGGAACAACCAGTATCCAGAATCCATGTGTCATTTAGATTATGTTCTGATTGACCATATGATAGAAAAATATTAGAAATATCATCTTCTTCTCCATAATTACCATATTTACTGTTGTTGCCTTGTAAAGATTTTGACCAACAATCACAAGCGAAGTGACCCAAATTTCCATAGTTGAAACATGTTGATTTGTGCTTGTCACTTCCTCACCCTTGATTGCCACTTTGTCCTTGATTTCTACCTCAATTCTGATTTCCACCTCTTTGTTGGTTGCCTCCTCTATATGAGTTGCCTCCTCTATTCTGGTTGCCTCCTCTTTTGGAATTGCCTCCTTTGTAGTTGCCTCTGCCTCTACCTCTTTGCTTGCCTCTACTTTGACCTCTTTCCTGTCCTCTTCCATTATTTTCATTGGAAGTGAAGGCCTTATCATCGCCTTCGTAGCTTGTTGAAGTAGTTTCAGGAAATCTCTCTTCATGTGACATTAACGATCCAATCAATGCATCGAATGTTAAAAGATAAAGATATTTGGATTCTTCTATTATTATGGCAATATGGTTCCATTTCTGTGTGAGTGTTCTCAACACTTTTGTTACAATTATCTTAGGCTTGATTTGTTCACCTAGTGTACCCATTCTATCTACAATTTCTTTTACTCTAACACAATAATCACCGACTTTTTCATCATCTTTCATTTGGATATTTTCAAAATCTCGCTTCAATGTTTGAAGCCTTACCTGCTTCACTTTATTACTACCCTGGAATCCATCACTCAATGCTTTCCATGTAGCTTGTGCAGTCGTACAAGCAGTGATTATAGGAAATATGCTTTTCTCCAATGCAGCTTAGAGATGAGAAAGAGTAGATGAGTTGCTCTTTTTCTATTATTTTCGTGTTTTATTTTTTGTGGCACTAAGTGTTGTCTAGTCTGAGGGTTCTATGTAGCCCTCTTCTATGATGTCCCACAAACCTCTACCTATAAGCAAGGTCTTCATATTTATAGACCAATACTCATAGTCATAACCGTTAAATTCTGGTATAGGTAAGCTATTGTGTGAGGCCATAGTTACCAAAAAAATCTATTTCATGATTACAATAAAGTACTTTTGCTATTTGAAATAATGAAAGAAGAAGAAGAAATAAGGAAGAGCTTACAAATTTAATTCAATTCTGATTTGTTCTACTCTATCATTGACTACTTGTTCCTCTTGATGTGGGGATGCTATCTCTTGATTTACAAAGTTATCTGCCACTTCTTCTTTGTTGTCACTGGTTCTAGGATTTCTACTGAAATACTGTAGTGTGTGTACTCTGATTCTTGTGGTGCAGCTTGTATGGATTCTTATTGTTCAAATTGACTCCTGAAGGAGTTATCTTCAAAATCCTCTTCGTACCCTAAGTCAGGATGCCTTTGATGTGCGATTACTGCATTTTGGAGTTGACTAAACACAATTTTGAGTCCATAACCTCTTAGATTTTCATCAAACCTTTCTGCACCTTATCTTGCTAGAATTGCAAAAAAGACATGATAACAGTAATTCAGTCTTATCATCAATACTCTTTACAAAAAAAACTAAGCCTCTTAGGCTTATTACACACTCTTTCCTCTTAGGAAAGTTTTAACCTCTTTTACAATCTCTAAAATTTTCACAAAATGTGAAATTTACAAGGCTCCAATAATTGACAATATCAAGCCGCTAAGGCTTTTACAAGAAAAATTTTAAAATTTAAACTTAATAAAAAAATTAAATATTCATATTTAATAAAAAAATAACTTTATAATTATTAAAAACCTAAGTTTTAAAATAATTATAAATTAGTTTTAATTTTATTAAATTAATATTTAATAATTTTAAATATTCTAAAGTTTAAATGATAAAAAAAAAATTAATAAAATTTATCCTCTAGCCCATTCGAACCCATGACCTCTTGACTGTCACAAAACTTTTGACCAATGCGCCATGGTGTCTATTTGAAACATAAAGGATCCACGATCCTTTTCTAGCTTGTGCTTCTTGGAGATTCAAAAAAATAAATAAACTAAAAATGTGTCTGGCGGGATTCAAACCCGAGACACCCTACTCACAAGCGCTCCTCCTTAGCCGCTCGAGCTACACCCACGGCTGGGTATGAAGGAGGAATATTTTCTATTTGAAATGTAGTGGACGATGATTTTAATAAAAAAATTGAAATTCTTTTGTCCCACATTGAGCAGGACGGGGGCAAAAATAGGGTTTATAACCCTGGGCGGGCAAGTAATGAAGCGATTGCCTTTGGGAAATCAGTGATCGCCGCTTTTGCCTCCTTTCGACCAACCACTCCTCACCATGTTACTCCCTTTGCTGCCACATTTCTTCTCCTCCTCGTGCCACGTGTCTATCCGCATCAACTCTTGAGTCATCCTCCTCTCGCCATGTGTCGCTCTGTGATAGGTCGTCCTACATCACTCTTGTCTTCACGTGCTTATTGTGCTGGCCTGCTCTAGACTTCGCCTCGATCTGCATGCTTTAGGATTCTCTCACCTCAAGATACATGTTGTGGGCCCTACCTTGACCTCACTTTGGGTTGTGTGCTACGGGCTTCTCTCACCTCGGTCCTCAGGCCTCCCTCACCTCGATCCTTGTGCCCTCTCATCTTTGACTCTGATACCAGATGTGGTTTGTGAGAGAAAAATTAGGAGCAAATAGAAAATAATATATATTGAACCTTAGAAAATTGATATTACAATGGTATTTATAATGGTAACTCCAAACGACTTTAGGTAATATAGGGAAGTTAGGAAAATAGGAGAAATAGGGAGGAAAATAGAAAGGGAAATAGAATTGGTTCGCCTTGTCGCCCTTACCGTCCAATCCGCCCAGGAAGCTGTTGTCCAAGTCAACCTACCTACCTAGTAAGCTACCGTCCAAGGAGGTAAAAGGGGTAAGATCCAAAGCTTACAGTTGAAACAAATTTTTACACCTTTTTACTCCTTTTTACTCCTTTTACTAGCTTTATTTCCAACACTGGATAGTCGTAGACTGCCTAGGAACGTTTTAGCTTGACCTAGACGGTCATAGACCACATAGGGGCATTTTGGGTTGACCTAAATTATCATGGATGATATAGGAGCATTTGAAGGTGACCAAAGGGCTTATAGATACCTTTGGAGCTTTTAAGGTTGACCTAGATGATCGTAGATAGTCTAGGGGCTTTTTCATGTGACCTAGACGGTCAAAAACCACTAGGAGCCTTTTGGGTGACCTAGGCAGGCAGTGACACTTAAAAAGTATCTAAGACTACCTAGGGGTATTTTGTTCTGACCAAAGGTCTTATGGATGCCTTTGGAGCATTTAATATTGACCTAGATGATCGTATATAGTCTAGGAGCTTTTTTATGTGACCTAGACAATCAAAGACTGCTAGGAGCCTTTAGGGTGACCTATGTAGGCAACGACACTTAGAAAGTGTCTAACACTGCCTAGGGGAATTTTATTGTGACCAAAGGGCTTATGGATGCCTTTGGATCATTTAAGGTTGACCTAGATGATTGTAGATAGTCTAGGGGCTTTTTTATGTGACCTAGACGATGAAAAATAGCTAGGAGCCTTTAGGGTGACCTAGGCAGGCAACAACACTTAAAAAGTGTCTATGACTACCTAGATGTATTTGGTTGTGACCAAAGGGCTTATGGATACCTTTGGAGAATTTAAGGTTGACCTAGATGATTGTAGATAGTCTAGGGGCTTTTTTATGTGACCTAGACGGTCAAAAATTGCTAGGAGCCTTTAGGGTGACCTATGCGGGCAACAACACTTAGAAAGTGTCTACGATTGCCTAGGGGCATTTGGTTGTGACCAAAGGGCTTATGGATACCTTTGGAGATTTTAAGGTTGACCTAGATGATCGTAGATAGTCTAGAAGATTTTTTATTTGACCTAGATGGTCAAAAATCGCTAGGAGCTTTTAGGATGACCTAGGCGAGCAATGACACTTAGAAAGTGTCAACTGCCTATGGGCATTTGGTTGTGACAAAAATGCTTATGGATGCCTTTGGATAATTTAAGGCTGACCTAGATGATCGTAGATAGTCTAGGGGCTTTTCTATGTGACCTAGACGGTAAAAAACCGCTAGGAACCTTTAGGGTGATGTAGGTAGGCAATGACACTTAGAAAGTGTCTACGACTGCCTAGGGGCATTTGGTTGTGACCAAATAGCTTATGGATACCTTTGGAGCATTTGAGGCTGACCTAGATGATCGTATAAAGTCTAGGGACTTTTTTATGTGACCTAGACAATCAAAAATTGTTAGGAGCCTTTAGGGTGACCTAGATGGGCAACACCACTTAGAAAGTTTCTATGACTGCCTAGGGGTATTTTGTTGTGACCAAAGGGCTTATGGATACCTTTGGAGCTTTTAGGGTTGACCTAGATGATCGTAGATAGTCTAGGGGCTTTTTTATGTGACCTAGACGGTCAAAAACCACTAGGAGCCTTTAGGGTGACCTAGGCGGGCAAAAATACTTAGAAAGTGTCTACGACTGCCTAGGGGTATTTTTTTGTGACCAAAGGTCTTATGGATACCTTTGGATCATTTAAGGTTGACCTAGATGATCGTAGATAGTCTAGGGGCTTTTTTATGTGACCTAGACGGTCAAAAATCACTAGGAGCCTTTAGGGTGACCTAGGCGAGCAACAACACTTAGAAAGTGTCTACGACTGCCTAGGGGAATTTTGTTGTGACCAAAGGGCTTATGGATACCTTTGGAGCATTTAAGGCTGACCTAGATGATCGTAGATAGTCTAGGTCCTTTTTTATGTGACCTACACGATCAAAAACCGCTTGGAGCCTTTAGGGTGACCTAGACAGGAAATGACACTTAGAAAGTGTCTACGAATGCCTATGGGCATTTGGTTGTGACCAAAGGGATTATGGATGCCTTTTGAGCTTTTAGGGTTTACCTAGATGATCGTAGATAGTCTAGGGGCTTTTTTATGTGACCTAGATGATCAAAAATTGCTAGGAGCATTTAGGGTGACCTAGGTGGGCAACAACACTTAGAAAGTGTCTACGACTACCTAGGGGCATTTGGTTGTGACCAAAGGGATTATGGATGACTTTGGAGCATTTAAGGTTGACCTAGATGATCGTAGATAGTCTAGGAACTTTTTTATGTGACCTAGACGATCAAAAACCTCTAGGAGCCTTTAGGGTGACCTAGGCGGGCAACGACACTTAGAAAGTGTCTATGATTACCTAGGGGCATTTGGTTGGTGCTCTAAGCATGAAATTGTCACAAATGACTTATATTCATGGGTTCATACTCTTCATTTCCTTTAATGGATGCTAGGCAATAAGTTCCAGGTCCAATCTAATTTGTAATGATGAATGGACCTAACCAGTTTGCTGCAAATTTATCTCACAAATTGGAGGACAAATTTGAGTTTTGCTGGTTATCCTTTAGAACCAAATCACCTACTTGAAAGTCTCTTTGATGTACTTTCAAGTTGTAATCTCTCTTAATACGCTCTTGATAAACACGTAGATGCTTGAGGGCATTCATTTGTCGTTCATCAAGCAACGTTAATTGATCTAATCGAGCTTTCCTAGTTGTATCATCGTCGATGAATTCCTGCATGGAAATGTGCAGTGATAGAATCTCTAACTCTAGAGGCATAATGGCTTCAGCACCACACACTACTGAAAATAGAGTTGCCCTAGTGGGTGTCCTAATGCTAGTGCGATAGGCCTAAAGGGCAAGAGGTAATTGATTATGCCAATATTTATGATTTTCTTGAATGATTTTCTTCAAGATGGCTACTACTGTTTTATTTGATGCCTCTACTTGCCCATTGGCCTACGGATAATAGGGTATGGAAAATCTATGCTTTATGTTATACTTTGTTTTTAACGCACGCACATTCTTATTTTTAAAGTGTGTTCCATTATCCGATATTATTTTGGATGGAATACCAAAATGACATATAATGTTATGTAGCATGAACTTCACAATGCAAGTTCCAATCGTTGTGGTAAGGAGAATTGCTTCCACCCATTTTGTGAAATACTTAGTTGTCATTATGATAAATGTGTGATGGCCCGATGAGGCAGGTGAGATTTTCCCAATTAAATCAAACCCCCATTGTGCAAATGGCTAGACCGATTAAATCGGTTGTAAGGCCTGTGAAGATACGTGTGTCAAATTTACATGGTTTTGACACTTCATGCACTTCTTAACATAAGCACAATAATCTTGCTCTAAAGTTGGCCAATAATAGCCCATGCAAAGAATGCACTTGGCGATGGCCATGCCACTAAAGTGGCCACCACATGTATTATCGTGTGCTTGGGTGATGGTCCAAGCTGACTCCTGTGAGTCTAAGCAATGAAGGAGGATAGCTTTATAACTCTAACGATACATTATGTATCCTATTAAGACATATTTTGCCACCTTTTGTTTGAATGCTCGCTTTGCGGCATTACGACAATCCAGGTGGAATATTACCCAGCTTAAGATAATCTTTAATCTGGATGGCCCAATATTGCTTTGAAGAAGCCTCAATATTATGAATCGTGTTATCCTTTTGATTTTTGTCTCATGTGAATGCCAATTGAGAGCGAACTTGGAGATATAGCATTGTGCTAGTATCAAAAGGATTATGAGGGAACAAAATCCCCCTGTTAGCATTGTTCAAATATTGGTGTAGTTGAGAGAACCTTTCATGAGAAGGCTCAATCTGAATCATGTGAACAACTAGTATAGCATTATGCTCTTCACACTTATTCGCAGAGTGCACTAGCATTTTTACTTGGATAGTTGTGATATCATCTGAAGGGTCATGCAGGATTAGCAACCCTAAGGAAGCCATTGTATCCACAAAATTATTGGATGAGCGAGGGAGTGCCTCTATATCACACCATTCAAATTTGGCCAGGATTTTTTCCACTAGGGCTTTGTAAGCTTGCAATATGGGACATCGACACTGTAAAATCCCTTTTACTTGATTTACTATGAGCAAGAAATCATCAAAAATGTTTAACTTTGTTATTTTCATGGTGATTGTCATCTGAAGTCCTATGATGAGAGCTTCATACTCGGCATTGTTGTTGGTACAAGTAAAATCGAGTTTAAACAAAATAGGTATGGGAGCCCCTTGCGGTGTGAAAAACATGATACCTGCACCACCACCTCGCTCACATTTGGAACCATCGAAGAATAGAGTTATGTCCGCTTGTGACTCAGGCTCTACAAAATCATGTGATTCTAAAATATGAAATACTCCATCATCAAGAATTTCTATATTTAGAGGTTGATCATATTATAGAGGAGCCTCAGCTAGTTGATCGGCTATGACCTATCCTTTGATATATTTCTGTCCAATGAACTCTAGGTCAAATTCTATCAACAACATTATCCACTTTGTCATGCGACTATTATGATATGTTTTCCTCATCATGTAGTGCAATGTATTTTCTTTAGATACAACATATGTGGTATGATTTAACATATAATGGCATAGCTTTTTGGTGGTAAAGACCACTGCTAAGCATATCTTCTCAACATATGCGTATCTAATTTTATAGTTGACCAATGTTCAGCTAATGTAATAGGTAGCCTGTTCTTTATGAAATTCGTTCTTTTGGGACAACATGGTGCCCAAAGCTAACTTAGTAGCTGAGATGTATAAATAGAATGACACTCCTGGTCGTGGTGGAGCCAATACAGGTGGTGAAGCCAAGTATTGTTTTATCTCATCAAAGGTATTTTTACATTCTTAGTCCCAATGAAATGAGACCCCCTTGTGTAGCAACCTATTCATGGATCGACACTTATCTTATAACTGTGTTATGAAGTATTTTATGGATGCAACTTTTCCTTGAAAACTGCGTAGTTGCTTAATGGTTGTGGGGGGAGGCATTTCTAATATTACCTTGACCTTGTTTGGATCTACCTCTATGCCTCTCTTGGAGACTATGAATCCCAAAATTTTACCATATGTGACACCAAAGACACACTTTTTAGGATTAAGCCTGACATTGTGCTCAATGAGGTGATCTAAGACCTTACATAGTACACTGATATGCTCATGACATTCTAAATATTTCACCAATAAATCATCCATGTAATATTCCAAAATCTTATGCATATAATCATGGAAGATGTACTCATAGCTCATTGATAGGTGGTTCCAGCGTTCTTAAGGCCAAAATGAATGACCTTATAACAAAATGTCCCTCAAGGCATTGTGAACACCATTTTGATCTGGTCTTTTGGACTAATATGAATCTGATTATATCCAGAGAAAAATTTGATAAGGGAGAGCATTTCATGTCCTATTGTGGCATCTACCAATGCATCAATGCTAGGTAAGGGAAATTCATCCTTAGGAATCGCTTTGTTAAGATATCTGAAGTTGGTACAAATGTGAATCCTCCCATCAGGCTTCTTGATGGGAACCATGTTTGAAACCCATGGCGGATAATCTACTGAGATGATAAATTCTGCATCCAACAGCTTTTGTAATTCATATTTTACCATAAAGGCAACTATTGGGTGCATTTTACGCAACTTTTGCTTGACTGGCTTGATATTTGGGTCCAGTGTAAGATTATGCATGACTAGATTTGGGTCTAGTACTGGCATGTCTTTATATGACCAATCAAAATATTTTATCCTTTCTTTCAGCACTCTTGTGAAATCATCTCTCTCAAATGGAGATAGACCTTCCCCTAGTTTGATAATCGAGGATTATCGATATTTGTACCGATATCCTTGTCAATTGTTGGCTCAATTGACATATGAGACTCATATTCCAACTAATGTGGAGTGGGAATCAAATGAATGTCATCAGTGAGGTTTGCTTCATCCATAGGAAATTTAGGATCAACCTTAGCTTGATAAACATCTTGAGTAGTGCTTGGAGAAAATTGAAATGGTTGTAACATTTCCTTGCAAGGCCAGTACTCTAAGGGTGATGGGGGTGAATCTCCCCGATCAAAATCAATTGCCTCCCTATCAAGATTCAAAGACTTTAATGGTTTATTCGGATCTATCAGTGGTGTCGTTAGATCTATGGAAATCATGTTTATGGATACATGATCTCCTACTCTAGGGTGAGTGGGTCTATAGACCTGATGTTTCCTCATAACTCGTAGGTGTGGCTCTGGTGGAAATGGAAGGAATAGTGGTGGCCTATGCGAAAGAGGGCAAACCTGCTCTTCATGCATAAGCAACTGGTTTCAGATGGGTACTTGGACAAAAAATAACATACAAATATAATACTCATCCTCATCAACCAAATGGAACACACACTCATGTTCATCATCTAATCTAGGGTATTTAATGGGTGCAATGCCATAATCATCATCATCATCACTCGTCCATTTGTGAGGAGGACCTTGGTCTTGTTCCTCATTGTCATATTGCAAGGTGTGTGAGCTCTCCCCCACTTCATGGGGTTAGGTGATGTTATTGTATAGACCTTGATCTATCATTTCTATGGGGAAGTGATATCCCAAGGAATATATGTGATTCATATTAGCATATGGGTCATGGCTGAGCTTATCTTGATAACCTAGGCATACATTTTTGAGGCCCTCGATGAGGACATCCAATGGTACCAGTTTATTTTGTCCTAACTCAGATCTATCATATGGAAGTTGATACTGGGGTTGACAAGGAATACAAGCATCCTGCTCATACAGGCCAAGACCAAACCCATACCAATTATAGTGGTCTAAGTACCACAATGCATATTATGGATTCGACAAAAAATTTACATCCTCAAAAAAGGGTTCATTGTCATCTTCTTTCTGAGGAATGGGTAGAGCTCCATACTCTACACCTCCATATATGAAATTCATTTGATTAGGAGGTATACCAAGAGGTACAATGCTACCTATGGGAAGACGATATCTCCCTATGTCCTGCACTATCTCTAGTGATGGAACTATCATGATATTTCTCACCAAGTATTCCCCTATCCCTGTGCTAGACATCTAGACTGTGACCTAGGATGGCGAAGATGGATGAGATGGAATGGAGGTTTGAGGTGATTCAATGTTCACCTATGGAGGTAATTCCTCATTAATGAAACAAGGAACCTCCTCTATGGATATGGTAGAAACTAATGGTGGGATCTCATCAATAGGTCTCTTCGACATGTTCCTCGATTGAGGGTTTGACAATGTCGAAGCCTTCTCTAAAGGTGTTGATGATGAGTATGGAGTAGATGATGATGAAGGTGGTGGAATGGGTAGACTCTAACCAGGTGTATTCAATTGAAATTCTATGTGAGTCAAAGGTAATGTCGACTCTGGCATCTACTGTAACATGTTGTAGTATTTGAAGGGCTCTATATTAGCAGATACTACATGTACTTGCCCTTCATGAGTGTATTTAAGACATTGATGCGCAATGGAGGGGACACATTTCATATCCTGTATCCAAGATCTTCCAATAAAAATATTATAAGCCATCTCACCCTCTAGAACATGGCACAATGTCGATATAATATTTTGCCCCACCTGAATGGGTAAAACTATGGTATTGACAGTACATCATATTGTGTCATTGAAAGCAAGAACATTGTAATTTGATGCCACAACATGAGATACTAGAAATTTAAGGTGCTTTAGTGATTTAGTTGTTATGATATTACTTGAGGAACTAGTTTCTATAAGCACTCTCTTGTATGGTATCTCATTTATACATGCAATGATGTGTAAAGGAGGATCTACCACATCGCTAGCTATTTATTTTAGCTCATGCTCATGAAATTGTATGACTGGTTATTTGCACTATTGCACATGTCCCACAAAATCTATGAAGGATTTGGACTCCTATGGTTGCAATAATATGTATTTTAAAATGTCCATCAAGGCATCCCAATGTAGAGGTGATTGTTGGATCAACTCATAGATGGATAGTCATACTGATGTGGTCCTCAAGCTTTGTGCAAGCTTGGTCTTAATTGTCACTGTTGGCCTAGAAGGAAGGCCTTGTACTATAGGTGGTGTAGTTTGCAACATAGTTGGAACATCATTCGAAGCTACAGGATGTGCAACTTGACTTGGATATCTCTTATTCCTGGTCATAATACTCACCATCCCAACATACCCTTGCATAGGGTGTTGTTGCTTTACCTCATTCATTGATTTAGCAGGCACTTCCTATACCTTATGAGTTGGTAAAGGGTCTTTGTAAATGTAGACACCAAAATCTAGCCACTTGCAAGTCATCTATACCTTCCTGTCAGCCACATGTCAATCATTCATCCTTCCCGCCATTATTTGGCCCAAATCCACACTTTCCCGCCATTATTTGGCCCAATTTCACCTTTCCCGCCATTTTTCATCCCCAAATTTATTTAAATTAATATTTATATATATATTTTAATATTTTAATATATTTTAATATATATATATATATAAATATAGTTTAAGTGATTTAATCTAAGCCGTCCATCTTTCATTTAATCTCATCCGTCCATCCTTCTTAATCCGTTTCACAACCTAGATTTATTCTCTACCCTTGGATCCACTTTAATCTTAGCCACACGTTCAAAGTGTCGTTAAAACCCTAAAGTGTGCCCTAAGAGTAGATTATAAATAGAGCCACCTTGATGGCTCAAACCCTACTTCTATCTTGGCTATCTTTGCTATCTTTGCTATCTTTTGGACCTATCTCTTCTATTTCATCTATCTCTTCAGCCATCCATCGCCGCCCCTTTTCGCCGCATCCATCGCCTCATCCGTCGCCAACTTCGCTGCCATCCCTTCTACAACATTCTACAGAATCCCCCATTCTTGTCGCAAGTGCCCACGAAAACTCCACTGATTAATAAAAATTGTTTGTTTTGTGCAACTTTCCTGTATTCCATTATTGTGGTTTTATTTATGTTTGGCGTTGTATTTTTAATCTACAGTAAATACCCATTTGTTGATTGGTAGGAGCTAATGGAGCATCTACTGTAAGCTCATTCCTCTCAATCATGTCTTGTACTACATGTTTAAAACCATAGCATGATTGTAAATCATGGCCACCTTATTGATGAAATTTACAATATTGATCCTCTTGACGTCCCATAGGCTTGGGTTTGCATGTTTTTAGATCATTGGTTTTAATATCTGGTAAATTAACCATCTTTGCAGCCCACAACCAATTGAAAATATAATCCATGGATTCAACAATGGGAGTAAATTGTCATTGAGGGTGACATTGTTTTTGTCCCTAATTCATTGTACCATTATTGTCATAACTCGCAGGAGGAGGTTGGGCCTGATAGTTAGCCTTTTTGGGAGGCGTCACTTGAGGAGACCCAGGGACATTTATGGCCACTTGATTGATCGCAGCTGGCTTTGCAGGTGCCAAGCTATTCTTAGGATTCTTTGTCCACTCCTTCTTACGAGGTTTTGTTATTTCTCCCTCTTGTATTTTAATTTCCTCTATGTTTCTAGCCTGTTCTAGACCTTCTTCCAAAGTAGGGTATTGCTATGATTACAATGTCAAAGAGATGGGTTTCAAGCAACTATTTTATAACAAACAAGTCAATTCGATCACTGGAAACAGTTAGGGTAGCTTAGCCAAAAGTGTTCACCACCTGTTTCCATAGTCAGTGATCATCTCATCCTCGGTTTGTTTCATTCTTGTGAGATCAATTAATGTTGCCTTCATTTTGGTGTTAAAGGTGAAACATTCCAAAAATACATCAAAAAATTGTTCAAATGTTTAGATGCTATGTTTTGGAAGTTGGTTGAACCACTCAATGGCAGGACCAGCGAGGGTACTTAAGAAAGTTCTTAGGAGCAATGCATCATTGTCCTGTATGTTGAAGCACAGATTTAGAAATCTAGTGATGTGCTCTTGAGCATCTTCTTTGCCCTTGAATCTATCAAATGTGGGAATTTTGAAATGCTCAGGATATACTGGGGAAGAAATGTATGGGTGTAATGGTTGGTTCTTTAGCTGATGCAAAGTAGGATTTTGAAGCCCATTGCTAGTTGTCTTACCCTCTACAATTTCTAAGCATACAAGCAAAGCTTGATACGCATTCGAGGATTTAATCTCCTCTTCCTTATTTTGAACTCATAAAGGTGGACAAGGAATATTAAGCCTAGGTTGGGGTGGTTGATTGACATCAACTATGCCTCCATAAGGTGCTTCTACATAATCCTCATCTTGTTCCAAATCATCATAAGCCCCATAAGGTGTTTCAGGTATGGGCCTACAAGGAGGAACTAACGCATGTTGAAGGAGATCTATGTTTGGCCTATCATATGCATTTTGTTTAGGCCTACGAGGTCTAGGAGGAAACACAGGATTAGGTCTAGGAGACCGATCTTGTTAGAAATTTGGTTGCGTTGGGTGAGCCTCTTGTCTACGCATACTTGGAGTTATAGCTCCATGATGCAAAGTTTCTTGAATTTTTCATTCAAGATTTTCTTTCTCTATTTGCTGCCACTACTCTAAGAGATCTAAGCGATGTTTATCCGACCTAAGTCGATTAAACTTAGCCTAGTGGTCAGCATATATCTGGACCAAATTATTAATTTGCTTAGTTGTATGAGGTCTAAGTGCCTTAGCACTATTGCCTTGTTGTCTATCTTGTTCAAGAGGATATGTGATATCAATTATGTGCTTCCCTCGATTAAGGGCAATCACATTGACTTGAGCTTCTCTCCTAAACAAGTATTTTTTAAAGACTACTGGCACAGAGGCACAACATTCTTGCATTAACACATTTTCATGAGGATAATCTGGATGTTCCTCAGGTCTCCCCTCATAAACTAGGTAAGGTAAGGTGGAATAAGGTCACCTAATTTGACGAGTATCATACTCATCATGATTTTGATACCTTGGAGTAGGGTGACTTGAAATCTTGAGATGATCGTTCAACCCTACTCGAGGTGTGAGCTCTTGCTCCTTGGTATGAACATGAGTAGAAGATCGAGCAGGCATGTGAATGTGTGGTATTGCTCTATGTGGAGTCACCTCATTGTGTGATGAATCTTCTCTAAAGAAGGTATTTGTAGCATGTGAATTAGGGAGATATTTTCCCAAACTAGGACTATGACCTATAGGGGTACCCTGTGAAGGAGTCCCTTGTAGGCTAAGCCTTCTAGTTGACACTCTAGGACTAACCATCCACTCATCTATCGGTCTACGACTAGGGAGAGCAGTTGATTGCTAGGGAGGAATGATCCTATCCCTAGGCTTGACATGAGGATGTCCTATATCCTCTTCTCTATTACCCATAGCTTCTGCCCCTAAATGGGCTTGGCTACGGGTATGTACCATAGCTATGTACTCTAGCTACTATTTCTTTATCTTCTTTACAATTTCTATGAATTTGAAACAAACAAACAATAGAGACACACAAGCATAGAAGTGATTATCTCATTTTAAATTTTTTAGATGTGAATCCTAAATTGTTTGTTGTGTTTCAATGATGTGTTGCTTTGTAAAGAAAGTCCTTTTCTCATGTTTGATATTTTTTTGAATTATATTCTCAAATTTTAAGTGGTTTTCACCTATATACTCGCAACTCGATAACTGGCAGTGAAATTCCAATCATGTGAACCAACCAAAGTATGGAGATGAAATCCATACCCGATCAGAGAGTATAGGTACTGTCGATCCTCACCCTTTTGAAGAGGAATGCACAGTGATACACCCCTTCGAAGAGGAATGCATGTTATTTGAATGGTTAGGAAAAATCTTGGAGTCAATATTGGCCAATAAAACAAGGTTCGTAGGATTTGAGTCAATGGATGGAGATGAAACCCATCGTCATTGAACTCTATTAGTGGTTGGGAATGAAGTCCAACTCACCAACATTTAAGTGGATCGTGGTGTGTGTGTGTTCCTTTTAAATATTTGAAATAAAACAAAATAGCACTCAATGATTATTTACTAAATGCATGAAGGTGCATTTTTCTTTCAGACTTGTCAGTAGCATAAAAGGAAAGCACTAAAATCAAACACCTATATGAACTTAACCCTTTTTGGGCAAGTGGCAAGTAGTCAAACCAGACAAAAATCAGAAAGTCTAATGTATTTTTCTTAACTAATTAATGCAATATTTCGGGAAGAGATAGTCTAACCTTTTCTATGCATCCAAAAAGCAAGAAAACATGAAATTTGATCATTTTAAATAGTAAATTTGCAAATTGACAGTGTAGAAAGGTGTAAAAATGAACCTAAAACTTGTTGTTTCTAAAAATATTTGTAGAAACCCTATTTTTTTGTGGTCATCCCAAGCATGGATGGTCATATATTGGGGGCCATCCCACCCAGTGCCATGTAGTTGGTCGTCTCACCCAGTTCCATCTAGCAACAAAGGGGTCGTTTCTTATCAAAACGGTCACTACCTACAACCTGCAAAACCAAAATTTGAGGTCCAAATTAACATCATCCAAGGGGGATACTCAAAAATATCAGATACCATGATCACCATTGAAGAAGCTAAATTCACGATATCGCCTTAAGGGAATTTACTTGCAATGTAATGTAATTATAAAGCATTAAAAGGAGAAGCATGAAATAAGCTTATAATCTAGTGGAATGAAATAAAATAGGTGATAAATATGATAAAATTTCCTTCTCTATTCATTCAACCATAGTTTCAAAACCATATTACAAGGCATCCCCTTGAGGGCTTTACAAAAGTGATACATTTCAATTACAATAACCAAGGGATCTAGTCCCTTGGAAGGAGGCCTTTAAGGCGATAACCAAAGGTGTTGTGAATTCCTGCTTCCCACACTCAAGAGCTATTTTTGGGCTGATAATATTGTGCCTCATTAGTTTTACATCTTGCCTAGCATTCCTGTTCTTGAAGACAAGGGATTGAAAGGGGATTAGTAGCACCTGTGTTATAGAAGAAACCCATAAAAACCATAAAGGAGAGCATATTCTATGACAATAATAGGTGATCTACATACATAAAAACTAATCTACATTAAGCATAAACATATGTTACTATAATATAAATGCAAATAAAGATGTTTGGAAGCAATATCTAAAGTGAAACTATGCAAAAATGATGGTCATCCCGGGGTGAGCCAACTAAACCTACAACATTGGGGACTCCAAATCCTACATCAATACTCCTCCAAACTGCTTCAAATTTGGACCAGAGGTTCCTAAAGACATTTTCTAGGGATCTATGGGGGTACCTCCTTCTCTTAAATTCCAACCTATTTTGTGGTCGTCCCTGGGTGTGCCATGGACAGATTGTTGACCATCCCCAAGTGGGATGATTACAAAACTACCTTAGTTTTGTCACCTATGGCTATGGTAATTGGTCCAAATATTGGCAAAGGGTGTTTTTGATAGATAGGGCCAAATATTTCTTCAATTTGGCCGGTTTGGGTTGGATGGTTCGAGCCTTTTTTCCCCTAAAATTACCTTTGGATGAAGAGGGTTTCAAGGCCAAGGCAAGGTAGGTTTTGGTTTGCAAAGTTTGGGTTTCAATTTGGGTAGCACTTCATGGCTTTAATCTCCAAATTCTCCTCCCTAAAATTGGGAGTTTGGAGCTCCTTTTATAGCCCAAGAGGGCACTTAGGGCAAAATGGCATCTTTGCCATGCGAGGCAAGTGATGCCATGTGTCCTAATCGCATCATGGGGTGATTGGGAGAAGGTTACCCCTTTGGGTGCTCCCAATCAATTGCCCCACTATCCATTAGTAGGTCCCCAATCAATTTGGGGTTATTGGACATGCTAATGGCAGTCTTTGATTTCCATTTAGCGCATCCTTTGACTTTTTCAAGGGTCTAGTTAGGGGTCATCCCACCCAATGACGGTTGCTTATGGTCATCCCTAGGTGGTACAATCACCAGTAGGAGCCCTAAAACTACCCTAGACTGCTAGGAACCCTCCAAACTGAGTTTTGGAGGCTTTTGGAAGCCTTTTGCTAGCCTAGAGGGGTGCCCAATAGGGCCATATGTTGTTGATAAGAGGGCATATGCAATGTGTTGATAGTATTATCTGATTTACATGATTTAGGTGTCTACAATATCAAAAATAGTAATCAAAGCAAAGCATAAATCACCACACACAATAGAGACACCAATTTAACATGGTTCACACAATGTGGGCTACTCCATGAAGAAAATATTTCACTAAATTTTTCTCAACAAATTTCTTGGAAAACCTTTCCCTATTAAAATGTTTATGGAACACTATCTAATGGAGACACCAATCCCCTAATCAAGTTCATGGATATCTATCCACAGGAGACACCAATCTCCTCATTTAGTTCATGGATCTCTATCCATAGGAGAACTCCTTTCTCCTCTGCTCTATCTGGTGATCTTCTAGAAGAACTGATGCCTCCACTACATTGGCTTATGGATATCTATCCACTGAAGACTTCTACCCTCACTCAGAAGACCTATCTTCACTGCCCTAGCTAATGGACCTCTATCCACTAAATACTATTGTCCTCTATGCTCTGTTAGCTCCAAACCTTACTCTTAGCTCTATCAAAAATCTGCACTAAACACAGTCCTTCAGTCCATCATAAATTTGCTCAATATCTATCCTAAAATATGCACTAAACATAGTCCTTCGATCTAGCACAAATTTTCTCAATCTCTATCCTCAAATCTACATTAAACATAGTCCTTCGATCTAGCACAAATCTTCTCAATATTTGTCCTCAAATCTACACTAAACACAGTCCTTCGATCTAACACAAATATGATCAATCTCTATTAGATCTTCCCCAAACATTAACCTAAGGTTTTAACAAATCAATCAATAAACTCTACTCTCAAGTATTCTCAAATACTTCTCTCAAATATGCATTGTAAGCTTCCACAAAAGCTCACACTAATCTATCCACAAGTTCTCTCTAGAACTTGTCCAATCTGCTCAACAAGTCTTCACCAAGACTTGTCTCAAATATGCTCAATAAGTCCTTACTATAACTTGTCCAATATGCTTGTAAGCCTCCACAAAAGCCTACTCAACTTAGTCCTTAAGTCCACTCTAGGACTTACTCAAATATTTCCACTAGATTTCATAAAAGCTCTATACAACTCAACTCAATCTATCACAGAAAACCTCTTCAATCACATAAACAAGTTTCACACAGAATCTTGTTTTAATATCATAGAAACATATAAATAATTGTTAGAGACTCAATATGCTTCACACTCACAACAATTCTCAATCACTTTCAATCTCTTTCTCAAATCAATTTAGAATATAGAACAATTTGTTTTACAAAACTTGAACTATCACTTCAATACTTCCAATCAACTAGGCTCAATAAACTCCACTCAACCAATCACTCAATGAAGGTTTATTCAATAATGCTTATCAAAAAAACCTCACATAACAATTATACTCATGATCTTGCACAAACCCTAGTTCAAGATAGTTCATAACTTCACATAACAATGATACTCATGTTCTTTCACAAACCCTAGTCAAGCATATGAAAGCTTACTCAATATTTCCAATAATTCTTATCAAACAAGGTTTCTAGTATCAACTTTCATTCCAGAAAACCAAACTCAATAATGCTTATCAAAAAATCCTTTTCACTCCAACTTAGCATTCACAACATCCAACAATCACTCTCAAGGATGATATGTCCTTACCTCTTGTTTTAAGAAGATCTGACCTCAAACACCTATTTAATCACAACCACTCTCTTATAACATTCACCAAAAAGGCCTCGACAAGTTTTGAACATGCAACCCCTTCCTTCCAAATGCCTTTGTAAAGCGTGCACCCACCACATGGGCTATGTGCCTCCATGCAAAGGGAAAATCCAATGCTTTCCCTTTGTTTCTCTCCAACTGCGTAGACCTCAACAAAAAATCTTCTCCACTTGTAAAAATGAAGACCACAAGAATCTATCCCTCAACCTTGCACCAGCAAATATCTCAGCACAGCCTCTAGCTATCAATCGCGCTACCCAATGCCTTGCAACGTGGAGTGAGTTCCCTTTTACTGGTCCTTTGATCTGTCCCTTAAATATTTCAAAACACACATTATTCTGCCTCCTTATTTACGCATGATTTTTTCTTACCTCAAATGAATCACATGGATATTTTTTTTCATAATTTTTACCCCTTCTTATATGCAAATTGCCATATGCTCAAAGACGTCGACGATTCGATTTAATTTGAATAATTCAAATTAATTAAACTTTGTGCCCTTTTAACCCTAACCTTTAGGGTTATTAAATTAAGTCATAAATTAATTAATAATTAAATTATTATAATTAATATATAATTAACTTAATAACTCTTAGAGTTAATAAAATTAAATTATAAATTCATTATAAATTAAATTATAAATTAATTTATAATGAAATTATTATAATTAATTTATAATGAAATTATTATAATTAATTTATAATTAATTTAAATCTTTAGGTCTTGACCTTAGACCTTTAATATTATAATAAAATATTATAATATTATTTTTCTCGGGCCTTCCCATTGCCCTTTAGACCTCATTTGACCACCTAGAAGCAATATTTCTTTTGCACTAATTACGAAAACTGATTCTTGACATCCTTCCTTTTGTCCTGTTCACTGACCTTGACTTCTTGACATCAATGACAACAAAACCTGCTTATATTTCCAACAATATCACCCTTTTTCATTTATGGCAACCCAATTACCTTTTATCTTTTCCTTTACCTTTTTATGTTCTGCTCCCCCTGAGAAACTGCTCATCCTAACTGAATGCTCTCCCCCTAACTAAAATCTCTCCCCCTTTGTCATCAATGGAAAAGGGTCACCTTTGGGACTCGGGGCTAAGAATGAGTCTCTTATCTTAGCCCCTCCCCCACATCCTCTTGAGGTGGTTAATTTTGGGGTGGGAGTATTTCTACTCCCATCAAACACTAATATTTTCCTTTGTCCACTTTCTTCCTTGGCTGATCTTTTTGATTCCTCTATCTGTTCATGTTCTTGCTTGTCTCTGGAATTTCTACTCTACACCATCTTGTTGTATGCCCATCATTATTGCACTTATAACACTTAATATTGTTATTCCTTGGAGGTGAAAATGTCTTGGGATTTCTCTTGGTTAATCCATATCTGTTCCTGTCATGAACCCTACAATTTACTACCTTGTGACCAAACTAATTACAAGAGTAGCAATCCCCTTGAAAAAGCTATTTGTTTCTGAAGTTCCCATATTCCTGTCTTTCATGTGTCCTGCACTGTGAGGATTTGTGCTCAAATATATGACATGAGAAGCATCGTCCATTGAAATTGCCTTACCTTGACCCCATGGGTCTTTTAGTCTCTTTTACCCCATGCTGGTTCCTGTTCCATATATTCCTCTTTTGTGCATTATTTCTTTCCTTGTTGAACTTTCTATTGTCCAACTCATCCTCAGAAGTCTCACTCTCTCTTACACTCTCTTCTTCTAAAGTTTTTTCTTCTTCATAACTTGAGGTTGACTCCTCTCCTTGTGTCTTTTGTAATTGTTCAAAACTAAGACATGTCTTGTTTTTTGACCATCTTTATATCTTGATAATATTGTCTATGGTTTTTGAGTTTTTACCAAACTTGTGTAGCTTGTCCTTAGACTCTTTTACTTCCTTCCTTAGTGAAGCTACTTCATGCTCTAGTTTTTCACATTCTAAAACCTTAGCTTCTAACTTCTCTTTGAATCTCCTTGTCTTAGCCATTGAGTTGGTTAGATCCTCTATAAGCTTTCCTTTCTCTTCATCACATTCTTGAAACTGAAGCTTAAGTTTAGAGTTTTGCTTTCTTACCTCCTTTAATGCATTAAGGGCAAAAATAAGTTCACCTTCAAGATCAACTTCTCCTATTTATGATTCTTCCTCTATTTCTTTACCTTTGGAATCATCTTCATTTCCTTATGATTTGTCTTCTATAGGATCACCTGCTTCTTCCTCTATTACCATGAGTAGATTCTCTTCTGGTCCTTCAAGTGTATCTTCATATTCATCATCACTGAAACTAAAACCACTCCTTGTACAACTATCTTCAATATGACCAAAATTTCCACATCTAAAATACTTGAGGATTATTGGTGATCTTTTCTTAACCACTTCTTTTTATTTTGCTAGAAATAGTACTTCATCATTTTCTAAAGAACTTTCATCACTATTACTTGAATATTTACTTGCTTTATCTGCATAGAAACTCTTCTTCTGTCTTTGGAATAACTTTCCTTGCTTGCCTTGTCCATCCCTACTTTTCTTTTGGTACCTATATTTTTATTTTTCCTTGTTCTTATGATCATATTTTTCTTCATCATTACTATTTCCAAATTCTTAACAATCGGATGCATAGTGACCATACTTTCCACAATTGAAACATCTAACATATTTTGTACCTTTAAACTTTCCTGGATCCTTGTTCCTTCTACCATAATTTACTTCTTCATCACTGGATAACTCATTGCTTGAATCTGAATTCTTATCCTTTGTCTTCTTAGTAGCTTTGAAAGTTGCTTCTTTCTGGGGATTAGGTTCTTCTTTTGTTCTAATCTAAAAAGTTGTGAGAATGCCATGTAATTCATCCCTTGTCAAAATATCACTAAATTTTTATTCCTCTATAGCTGAAATATTTTCACTAAACTTTTTTGGGAGTGACCTTAAAATCTTATCACAAACATCGGATTCTTGAACTTCAATTCCAAGTCCTTGCATGGAGTTAACAACCTCGTCTACAAGAAGTAGATAAGCACTAATTTTTTCCTCATCCTTTATTTTTATATCTTCAAATATTCCCTTGATATTTCACAACTTTATCTTTTTGACCTTTTTATCTCCTTCATATATGCCTTGTAATTGATCCCAAATTTCTTTTGCTGATTTGCAGTGAATAACCTTTATAAACCCTATTTTATGCAAACTTCTCAAAATTGCATTCATTGATTTTGAATTATAATGATGTAGAAGCTTACCATATTTATTTTTAGGTGGAGTAGATGGTGGTGTGTATCCATTTTCAATTGCTTCCCATATTTCATTTCCAAGTGCCATCAGGTGAATCTTCATTATCATACTCCAAAATACATAATTGCTCCCATCAAACACTGGTGCTGAATTATCTAAGGATCCACTTAGAATCCATATTTGTTTTTGTGAGCTTCTTCTTCTAGCTGTTAAACTCACACAAGCTTATACTGATATGGGGGATGAATAGTATAATAACACAATCTTATACTAAGAGGGGGATGAATAATATAAGACCTTTTTACTTTTCTTTCCCAAATAATATTATGTAATATATCAATGGAAATATCAACATTAGTAATCAAAGCAATGCACAAATCACCACACACAATAGAAACACCAATTTAACATGGTTCACCCAATGTGGGCTACTCCACGAAGAAAATATTTCACTAAAATTTTCTCAACAAATCTCTTGGGAAACCTTTCCCTATTACAATGTTTATGGACCTTTGTCCAAAGGAGACACCAATACCCTAATCAAGTTCATGGATCTCTATCCACAGGAGACACCAATATCCTCAGCTAGTTCATGGATCTCTATCCATAGGAGAACTCCTTTCTCCTCTGCTCTAGCTGGTGATCTTCTAAAAGAACTGCTACCTCCACTACACTGGATTATGGATATCTATCCACTGAAGACTCCTGACCTCACTTAGAAGACTTGTCTTCACTACCCTAGCTAATGGACCTCTATCCACTAGAGACTATTGTCTTCTATACTCTATCACCTCCAAAGCTTACTCTTAGCTCTATCACAAATCTACACTAAACATAGTCCTTCGGTCCAATACAAATCTACTTAATATCTATCATTAAATATGCATTAAACATAGTCCTTCGGTCTAGCACAAATATGCTCAATCTCTTTCCTCAAATCTACACTAAACATAATCCTTCGATCTAGCACAAATCTGCTCAATATCTATCCTCAAATATGCACTAAACACAGTCCTTCGGTCTAGCATAAATCTGCTCAATCTTTGTCCTCAAATCTGCACTAAACATAGTCCTTTGGTCTAGCACAAATTTGCTCAATCTCTGTTAGATCTGCCCCAAATCTTAACCTAAGGTTTGAACAAATAAATCAATCAAATCTACTCTCAAGTCTTCTCAAATACTTGTCTCAAATATGCATTATAATCTTCCATAAAAGCTCACACTAATATGTCCACAAGTTCTCTCTATAACTTATCCAATTTGCTCAACAAGTCTTCACCAAGACTTGTCTTAAATCTACTCAATAAGTTATCACTAGAACTTGTCCAATATGTTTGTAAGCTTCCACAAAATCTTACTCAACTCTGTCCTTAAGTCCACTCTAGGACTTACTCAAATTTATCCACTAGCTTTCATAAAATCTCTATACAACTCAACTCAATCTATCACAAAAAATCTCTTCAATCACACAAACAAGCTTCACACAAGATCTTGTTTTAATCTCATAGAAACATATAGAGAATTGTTAGAGACTCAATATGCTTCACACTTACAACAATTCTCAATAACTTTCAATCTCTTTCTCAAATCAATTTAGAATATAGAACAATTTATTTTACAAAACTTGAACTATCACTTCAATACTTCCAATCAACTAGTCTCAATCAACTCCACTCAACCAATCACTCAATGAAGATTTATTCAAAAATGCTTATCAAACAAACCTCACATAACAATGATACTCATTATCTTGCACAAGCCCTAGTTCAAGATAGTTCACAACTTTACATAACAATGATACTCATATTCTTTCACAAACCCTAGTCAAGCATATGAAAGCTTACTCAATATTTCCAATAATGCTTATCAAACAAGGTTTCTAGTATCAACTTTCATTCTAGAAAACCAAACTCAATAATGCTTATCAAACAATCCTTTTCACTCCAACTTAGCATTCACAACATCCAACAATCACTCTCAAGGATAATATGCCCTTACCTCTTGTTTGAAGAATATCTGACCTCAAACACCTATTTTTAATCACAACCACTCTCTTATAACATTCACCAAAAAGGCCTCGACAGGTTTCGAATGTGCAACCCCTTCCTTCCAAGTGCCTTTGCAAAGCATGTGCCCACCACGTGGGCTACGTGCCTCCACGCAAAGGGAAAGGCTAGTGCCTTCTCTTTGTTTATCTCCAACTATGCAGACCTCAATGAAAAAGCTCCTCTGCTTGTAAATCAAAGACCACGAGAATCGATCCCTCAACCTTGTACTAGCAAACATCTTAGCGGAGCCTCCGGCTACCAATAACACTACCCAGTGCCTTACAATGTGGAGTGATTTCCCTTTTACTTGTCCTTAGATCTATCCCTTAAATATTTCAAAACATACATGATTTTGCCTCCTTCTTTGTGCATGATTTTCACTTTCCTCAAATGAATCGCATGGATAATTATTTGTCATAATGTTTACCCCTTATTATATGCAAATTGACATATGCTCAAAGACATCAACGATTCAATTTAATTTGAATAATTTGAATTAATTAAACTTTATGCCCTTTTAACCCTAAAACTTTAGGGTTATTAAATTAAGTCATAAATTAGTTAATAATTAAATTATTATAATGTATCTATAATTAATTTAATAACTCTTAGAGTTAATAAAATTAAATTATAAAATAATTTATAATGAAATTATTATAATTAATTTAAATCTCTAGATATTGACCTTAGGCCTTTAATATTATAATTAAATATTATAATATTATTTTCTTGAGCCTTCCCATTGCCCTTTAGACCTCATATGACCACCTGGAAGCAATCTTTCTTTTGCACTGATTATGGAAATTGATTCTTGACATCCTTCCTTTTGTCCTGTTCACTGACCCTGACTTCTTGACATTAATGACAACAAAACCTGCTCATATTTCCAATAAACTCAACCTATTTAATAATCAAAACAATGAAGATGCAAGTTTTGTGAAAGTGTATTTGAGATGTTCCAAAAAATCCTAAAACAAAAAAGAGGTGGTGGATGTAACCTATGAAGGTATGTTCACACATAGTTTTATGTTATACCCAAAGGTATATGAGGGGTAACTATACATAAATAGGTGAATGGCTTCTAATGAAGGCAATGGCTCAAAAAACCTAGAGGGGAGATATATAGAACCTCTTAAGAAAGAGGTGACACTGTCTAAGACTTGCTACTAGCCCAACCAAGCTTTTGCTTCACCCTTGAATGGGCTTATTCACAAACGATAGTTGCATAGGTTCTAATTATATGAAACCTTGTGAGTAGGGGAACCTAATCATAACCTACCTCTAATATCTCTCAAGAGTAGGGGATTCAATAGTGATGAAATCCAAAAAACCACTCGTAGGGGCTACTATGGTGTTTAGGAGGTGAGCCAATGGAAGGAGATGAATTCCAATGTCATTAGTCTTGATTGGGGGTTGGTGATGAAATCCAACCTTACCAATGTAGAAAAAATGTGAAGTGTGTGTGAATGCTATTTAGGAAAGTTGGAAATGCTAGAAGCAAAAGTAGACTAAGCAAAAGTAATGCCTTTTTTTCTTGATTTTTTATCTTTACAAAATGAAATACATTTTTAGCTTGAAAGAAAGACAAGATAAATAATGCAAATTATGTTTTGTGAAAAGAGAAACTTAATGGTAAGGAAAGACAAGGAAAGTCAATTGAATTCAATGAGCTATTCTAATATTTGCTTACTATATGTCTCTTAGAGCTTTATATATGAGGTAAAATTAGGATTTTTCTCTTTACTCATGGAGATGAAGTGGATAGAAGGCCTCTCTACACCTTATGCATGTGTTTTAACTCTAAATAATACAAATATTCAACTAGCTAGCATGTATAGAAGCAAAGAAAATATTTTGGAAGTTTGACCAAAGTGATTTTGGAGCCTTTCTAAGCAATTAACAAGAAAAATTAAGTGTGACCAAATAGATTTGGGGTATTTTGTAAAGCTAAGAAGAAAAAGGAATGAGTTTTGTAAACTACCCAAAGTGATTTTGGGGCTTTTATGAAAGCAAAAAATGGTAAAAATTCTAATTAAACTTATTTTTTAACTAAAAAAATAAGTATTTCAGCATTACCTATGGTCTCTAGCTCCTAAAAGTGTTTGTGATTGCATTTCTAGGGATGAATTGTGTCTAATATCTAGTCGTAGGTTACCTTGTGACTCAAATAGTCACACCTTGCTTTGCAACCAAAACAAAAGTTGAAATTTTGCCAAATTTGGGCTTGCTAAAAATCTTTGTCGTATGGTAGCTAGTTTGTATATACGTACTTGCAACTATAAAAGGCAAAAAGTTAGTTTTGGTGATTCAAAACTTCCTATACAATAGAAATAAAAACACAAATTAATATTCTTACAAGATAGTTTAGTGCCACATTTTACAAAATCTAAAAGGAAGATAAAGGTGCTTGATTACACCTGCGGGATGTCATTGTTGTTGTATGGTTTGGCCTATGAAAGCATGGATGCAAGGGATATAGCAATCTTTTATTATGGAAAATTAGTCCCCCAAACATACCTGCAACTATGGAGTTATTGTCTATGTAGAAACTAGTTTTTGAACTAATTTTAGGAGCACTTTGTATAGTTGTAGGGTACCTTGCGATTGAAAATAGTCACACCTTACCTTGCAACCCTGGATCACAAACTATAGAGACATTTTTCTTTGAACTAAGTTATGTTTTTAAGGTTTTTTAAGGTTTTGCACTAGTTTTGTAGCACCTAAAGCATAGAAAAACCATAAAAATTAGTTAACAAGTTAGAAAGTTAACAAAAAAAATAACATGGTGGGGGTCTTATCAATCATGCCATAATGAACTGATGGAAAATTGGTGTTGTTTGCAATTAAAGGTTAAAATGAGTACAAAATATTCCCTTTTACAAAATTTTATTTGAATATTACAAAATAGTATTTTAGGAGGTAAGAACCCATCTTCGGTAAGTTGTTTAACAACACCCCAAAAGTCTTCCAAGAGGTCCTCAAAGGGGAGTGGGCTTACTTCTTGTGTGCCACTATCAGTATGACCTATCCTCAAGATATGTAAGACCTAAAAAATGGGTTTACAATGTTTGGGGACCGTTATTTATTAGACCCCTCATGTTTATAGATAAAAAGACTATAAAATAAAACTAATCCATTACAAAAATAGTAAAAATACTTACAAAACTAGTTTGGATGGTGTTACTTACCTATTGGTAGGTTTTTCTATCCTTTTGGTGCCTAAAATTGACCCTTCATACCTTGCAACCCTGACTATTATACCCCAACATAATTCTGGGTGGTTTAAAATGATCTTTTGTTGTTGTTGGAGCTCCTATCTTCGTTGGGTCACACCTACAACATAGGCCAATTTTGGGACATAAAAAGGGTGCAAAAATATGTTTAATGTGGTGATTTATGGAGATTGATGACAAAGTGGGTGATGGAATGTAGTGCATCCTAGCTAGATTTTGATAGAGTTTAGGTAAGCAAGTGATGGATTCTTGGAAATGGAGAAAATGAACCTCTATTTATATAAATTAGAGAGGTTGGGGGAACTGAGGTGTACCATGAGATATCCCCTAAGGTGTACCCTATGATATGTTTCTTGCAAGGTGTTCCTTGTGAGGTGTCCCCTATGAGGTGTACCTTGCAAGATGTCCCTTGTGAGTTGTTCCTTGCAAGGTGTCCCTATGAGGTATCCCTTGCAAGGTGTCCCCTAATGTGGTATGCCTCATAAGTGTATTTGGGTGAGATATCCCCTCACCCACCTACATGTCATAAATGATCATGGGGATGTGGAGTGGATTTAGGATTAAATCCTAACTACAGTAGGATTAACCAAATATTGAGAGTAGACTTGGGTGAGGTGAAATATGACTCACCCTTAGCCCATGCTTTGAAAACCAAAAATCCTCAAATGTCATTTATGGATTTAAATGCACGTTCGGATTTGAAATGGAGCAACGGTTAAGTTTGAATAAGGTTAGGTTGACCCTAGGTTAGTTGTTTATTTTTTAGGTGAAGTGGAGGGTGACTCACCCTAGACCCATGCTTTGGGATACAAAAGTCTTCAAAAGTCATTTAAGGTCCTAATTACTCATGGGGAGATGTGTGGAGAAAGGATTAAGGTTAATCCTGCTTAGGTTAACCCTAGGTTAGACTAAGGTCAAATGAATGAGGTGGAGCCTAGGATAGTCAAAGAGTAGACTAGATGAGGTGGTCAAGAATTTTATTGACCATAGTTAGGTTGACCATGGGGTGGAGTTTGACTATGAAGTGACTTTAATCGAGGTTAGATATTAACTAGGATTAGGTAAAGATGATGGTCACATGAGTAACCATACTTAAGCATAGGAAAGGGCTTAAGTAGCTCTAAGAGGGATTATGAATAGTGCATGAATAATAATTTTGATAAATAAATAGTGTTTTAAGACTAATGTATGCAAAGTTTTTGAAATTTGATCATCCGTGATGATGGAAGAAGTAGCAATGTGCAACTTTTGGGTGTCTATAGTATTTAATAATATTGCATATTCTAGAGGTAAAAAAAAAATATGATGTAAAATGTGTGCAGATTGTCCTTGCTAATATGTCCCCTTATTTTTAAATATCGAACCTCATGTTTCATATGATTCCTATGCTCTATAAATCTTTAAAAACTTTACTCTAGATTAGCTTGTTTCTCTTCTAGTTCATTTTTAGGTGGCAATGAGGTATTGTGATGGACCTTCACAAATATAGGCTCAAACAAAGGAGTTCAAACCTAAGGAGGCTAAAACCCAAGGTACCAATGGATAAGCTAAAACTTCAAAGGAGTCAAATACCATTTGAAAATATTGTAAGAGGGAAGGAGATTCAACAAATAATTGCTCAAAAGATTAAAGTTAAGTTTTTGAATATGGATGGACATATTTTAGATGATAGATGAATCTACCTCAACTACAGAGGTCCACTAGAGCATCTACTATGGGAGGTAGGTGAGAAGATATCATTGTCACTAATGTCTTATCTTCTTGGCCCCTCACTTTAGATTATGAGGGGGTGTTAAAAGTGTAATTTGATTCATGGCCAAGGCCAACATTTTATGATATAATCTTGGATAGGCCTAAGTGATTTAATTGTACAATATAATGGATTTACTATAATATTTTATTGTGTGAGACCTATGGACCATAGTTATCCTTGTTATGGTTAAACCCACCTTATAAACTTGTAATTAACCTTAAACCCACCTTTATGTATTTTGGCTTATGGAATTAGTATAATACCCCCACTACTTTGTCATTTGATTATTGAAGTGTGATTATTATCTACAGATAATACAATGACTATTTATGGTGCCTATGTGTGTCCACCAATATTTGTCTCTTTTTCTTTTATTCTTTCTATACAATATTTTAGTGGATGATTTGCTTTTGATCATTTTTGACAAATATTATAAATTTCAATAGTAGTAAAAGCAAAATAGGCCAAAATAAGGAAATATGATACAATTTACTACTTTAATTGCAAAAGAAAAAATTACATGCAAAAGACAACAAATTGTACTACATATAATACAAATGTAAATGAAGTACAAAATACTAGGTTCCAATATACTAGATTCGACAAGTATCTTCATTCTTAGAATACTTATTTGGTGTTGTATTGCACATACTCAAATTTACTTATATAAGATTCATTTTGAATCATATGTTTCAACTTGTATTTATTTATTTGTTTCATCATGAAATTCCTTATTGCATAAGAAATCTATTTTTTATACTTATCTCATGCAAAACCATGCACATAAGTGGGCTCTCAAACTATTTTAAAATGATGTGTTAAGTGTTATTCTTTCATGCTAGACAATGTTCATGAGGAATTAATCCATGTAATACAACATCAAAGAGGGGGTCCATCCACACAATTAGATATAATTAAGGGAATAAGTAATAAGCATTTATGCCCAACATGATAAGCAAACACATATACAAGGAAAACTTCTATTCAAGTTCATGATTTGGACTCTATATAAGCACAATGTTTATAGATTCTTGGATAAGCTAGGGCTCATTTTTATATCACATGATATTCCATACTTTAAACTAAGGTTTTGACCTTGGTAACCCTGACATAAATAATAAATTATAATATTTATTTAACATAATTACTTGCATAATATTTCTTCACCTTTTGAGGATTTGGTCAACTTCATCATTCTTGGAAACAATCGTTTAGATTCATATCAAACTATATTTCAATTAATAAAAACTTATGATTATTATTATTTTATATCAAATAAAATATAAACTCACACAAATACAATAGTGTAATCTTAAAATTATTAGAATTTATAGTAATTTACATAAATGAATGGAATCAACACATTACCTAAAATGTTAAAAATAACATACACAAAAAGTGATACAAACAATATAAGAGGGTGTTTATAAACACCAAATAGTATCACTAAAGGAAGATAAAGTACACTCTAACTAATAACCAAAATGGTTGGTATTATGGGGTATTTATACTCAATTGCAAGTGACCTTTAGGTTAAGGTTAAGAAAATAACATTTAGGTTAAATAATAAAATGTTAAAAATTACCTATATAAGGTGTACAATGACCAAAAGTGCTTATACATACAATATAATACAAATCTGGTTGTGGCCTCAAGTGAAGCTTAACCACCATAATTTTCAACATCCCCAATTAAGTTAAATGAGGGACATAGAGAGATATCTTTAATAATCATCCCCATTAATGGACACTTGACTATATCAATTAGTTATTGCATGTGCACAAAAGGAACCTCAAACATAACCTTGGTTAGGATATCCATTGCCTTATTTGTTGATAGTACAAACACTAGATCAAGCATCCCATGGGCATAAATACATAGCACACAGTGTATATAAATATCATTGTGCTTTGTTTACTGATGAAACATTGGATTATAGATAGGTTTAATGGTGCTCTAATTGTCACATTCAAGAGTGACTAGATAATATTAAGGAATATCTATCTACTCTAAAATCATAAGCATCCATTAAAGGTGCTTAGTTGACTCATTAGCAACACAATATTCAACTTCCATGGAAGACTATGAAATAGTGGACTATCATCTAAAGCACTAAGAAATGGGGTTGAAATTGAGATAAAATAAAAAACCTATAGCAAAGGTTTGTTGATCTAAATCACCAAACCAATTTGCATCTAATAATCCTATCAATATTAGAGGTGTACCAAATAAATATTAAATACACATCTAATATATTCCTTTGATTTATTGAAGAAACCTCTTAGTTGTGGTCTAGTGAATCTCTTAAGGTGCCTATGTGTACTTAGAAGTGTAACTAATAACAAATACAATTTTTTAGTCACATGTGAGTGAATACTTCCCATAAGAGGCCAATATAGAGTGGCATACATCAAAGGAGTCATGCAATCTACTCAAATTTTCAATCCTAAAGCAAAAGGATTCTAAGAAAACTTGAAATCCTCTATCCTAAATCATTGGAGAAAATTTAAGGTAGACTTGGGCTATGATATAGTGATCCTAGAGGAAGTCTGATCGGTATGACTACCTACGAAATAATGAAGAAGCCCCAAATATATCATCTCAAATGTAGAATAAATTCATCACTTTATATTCTAAATCAAGGCAGGTAATTTACCTATAATTAAAAGATCTAAATATAGCACAATCACCAACATATCCTCATCTTTATGTTTAATGTAAACATCATTTTCAGCCTTACATCATCAAAATCCACAATTGATAAAAAATGAACATGTCTTCTCATACCAAACTCATGATACTTGCTTAAGTCCATACAAGGAGTTAGTCAATTAATAAACCAAGGGGGTAGAATACCCAAGATCAAAACCACATGGTTTTTAAATGTAAATCTCCTCCTAAAGCTCACCGTGAAGAAAGATACTCTTCATGTAAATTTTACATACCTTCCACCCATAACAAGTAGTTATAGATGGAATCATCCAAACACAATCCATTCAAGTAACTAGGGTAAATATCTATGAGTAGTCAATTCCATCCTTTTGAGAGAAACCCTTAGCTAAAATGCATACCTTATACTTCTCTAATTGACTATATGAATTATACTTAGTTCTATAGATCCATTTGCACCCAACAATATTTTTCTCTCCTAGAAGAGGAACAAGATACCATGTCTAATTCTTTATTAAAGACTCATACTCAAAACGTATGGCATATTCCCACTTTGGTCAACCCTTAGCTTAGGAGTAGGTGAGAGTATATCTAGATTCATCATCCTTTGATAGAAAGACCTAAGAAAGGGCCTTCTACTATAACTTCATATAATTAATAGGTAGATCATCCTATAGAAGAGTCTAAATCTACTTCGATGGTGCACATCCTAAGGCAAAGCAACATCAAAAACTAAAATTAAAACATCCAAATAATATTTACCACTCACCTTTCATCCAATATTGTGTCACAAATATGTCAAGCTTAATGTATCCTAAATCCAAGACTAAAGGTGGTAAAAATGGTGTTGCCTAAAGAGGGGCCAAATATATAGGTATAGGATTTTCACTAGAATATGAAGATCCAATAGGAATAGAGCCTATACAAATTTATAGATAGTATATTGGAGTAGTTGGATAAATAGGGTGATCTTCAATTAAAATATTATATGGAGGACCAAATATATCCCTAGGAAGAACCTCATCAAAAATCACATCTCTCCAAATAAGAATCCCATGCCTCTAAGGATCATAAATACAACATGCCTTAGAATTATTTTAGTACCCAAAAAAATACATATGTGACTCTTTTATACCTCCTTTCAAATATCTTTGGGTATGTGATCCCTTGTTGAAGACCCAAATATATGATATCAGGATACATCAAACTTATTGCATGTTAAACTCTCAAGGGTTGTCATACCCTAAACTACTCTATTAAGGACTTTGTTAATGAAGCTTGTTACATAAGTGATGGTTTCACTCTAGAATTTGTCCTCCATCCTCTTAGCATGAGTCATACAATGACATCTCCATAAATACTTTGATTTTCTTGTTTACTATCTCTTTCTACTATCGAGTATAATGACTAGCCCTTTGAAATATAATATCATAGATAGTTAAAAAATCTAAATAAATATTGATCATGTATTCACCTCCCCTATCTATCTTGAGATATTTAATATTTCTTTATAGTTTATTCTCTATTAGTGATTTGAATACCTTGAATTTTCCAAAAGCCTCATCTTTGGTATGAATAGTATACAACCATACATACCAAGAGAAATCATAAATACAAAGAAGAAAATACTTGTTCCCATAAATAGAAGGTATATCTATAGGTCCACATATATCATTGTGAATGATATCCAAGGGTCATATGGCATGTCTCGCTATCCATTTTGAAAAGGAATCTTGTGATGCTTCCCTAAAATACATACCTCATATGCACCACTCAAAGGAAAATTTTGAGGAAGTCCAATAGCCATATAATTATAACTCATGTACCTTAGTGACCCATAGCTAAGGTACCCAAGCCTCATCATTTGCTTGTGCCACCATGGACATAAAATATATTTTCTAAGAGGAAGAGATGGATGGAGGTAGTTTACCCCACAATTTTAAATTTGATTTGACTCATCACAATACCAAAAGGAAATCATCTTGAATTGATCATAAATATCCTAGATCACTCATCGATCAATTCAAAACTCTACCTTTTTGTTTATATAAGTGATATGATAAATAGATAGAATATTGGGACCAACACTAGGAATATTAAGAACTTCATGTTGGTGCAGTGTAATGTGTATCCAAACAAATCAACAACAAATAAAGGATGAAACAAACTCATATAATTATAAACAACTAATAGGAAACAAAAAATGATTTACAAGTAAATATTTATACATGACATGCCATAGAGCATAGACAAAAAAATGGAAGAATAAGAACTTCATTCACAATACATTCAACATTACATTTGAGAGATGTTCTTCTCACATAGTTCTTCATGTGCATACATATTACAAATTTACATCTATAAAATAAATACACAAGTGGAGGTACCATGTTTAGGGTTCGTCCATGTTTAGGGTTTTCCTGCCCATGTTTAGGGTTTTTCCACCCAATTTTAGACAACCAAGTAATAACATCTTAACATGTGTCTAGAAACTCCCAATCGTGAGTAAATTTTAAAAACTATGTGCCTGTAAAGGTATTTTAATAGTTAAAAAAAAACATCTTCCAAAAAAATGGAACCAAATTATTTTCTTGAGTGTACCAGCCTAAGGGGTGTAACACAAATCCAGTATTTTGGCACACAGACAACACTTCGTCAAATGAATAAAATACAATTCTAAGCTCTCTAAAACCTACCTATAATACCCTGGAATTACCTTGGTATTTGCAAATTTTGAAGGATCATATAGAAGAGAAATCAAATAGTAGATGCCTCATAAAACCACCAAAAATTTTCCAAGTATGGCTAAGGTACCAATTCACTTGTAAAAGAGATCAATTGGGTATAGGGAATGATTTGATAATAAAAATGACTAACTAGACCTAGATTATGATTCACTTGGGAACAAGGATCATTTTTATTATAAATTCAAGTGATTCACGTGCTACGTAGAGTGAATTGCTTAGATGATTTCAAAGGTAAATTGGAAGGCATAAATACCAAGGTAAATTCTTTGGAAATTATCATTTTGATATGTAGTGGTGCACTAATTCATTTTGGAAGCCTGATAAGCCTGTTAGAGGCACATAATATTTTGTGGTGTATAATCTTGTTAAATATACCTCCAAATAATTACTTTTATGAGTAATTATTTCTCATCCTAGGTAACCTAGGGGTAAAATTTTACTATAGATAGGGGCATATGTATCTATAATAGATATTCTACTATATTCTAATTCCAAGGATGCATACTTATCATGTTAGAGGGATGTAACATTTGGTGGTGCATCATTTTGATAAATATACCACAAAATATTTACTTTTACTAGAAGTAATTATTTCTCATCCTAGGTAAGTCAAGGGTAAACTTTTACTATAAGTAGGAACATAGGACCCTCGTTGTATTCATCTTATAGCCATGATAATTCAAAGCTATAATTTGTGAAATCCACATTATGCTTTGACCTTATAACATTGCAATGAATTTTAATTCCATAGGTAATCCATCAATGACATCACCCTCCTAGCTTGCTAAGTGCATGATAATTGTGAAATATCCCTTTCAGACCATCTTGTTATTTTTTATCAATTTCATAATTCAAATAATCAATGAACCTTGATGTTATTTGGATTCTCATGTGTTTATTGATCACACACTTTTCTACCTATGTTTTAAACCTATATTTGCTTGAATCACTCATACCCTTAAAATTTCATGTATTTTTATTTCTATACTTTACTTCCCGTATTTTACTTTTATTTCAAGTTAGTGTAGGTTAGTGTAGAAGTATTCTACAGAGAACAATGAGGAGTTGACCTAAATCTAGACATTGGGATAATGTAACAACCCAAGTCTAACACACTTGGTTTTCCATTCTAGTCTTGCTCCCTAGAAACACAAAGAGAAAATTTTGACTCAACATGAGGTTTAAGTCACAGTAAGGCTACTATTCACCCAAAATTTAATTAGTACATAGGCATAAAGTTACTTGCTTCGATATTATTTATCACTACAGATGGTATCTTGAGTGATCGAGACTAGCCAGATCCTGTAAAAATACCATCTTGTAAACACATTCTTCTCCTTTACTAGAGGTCTATGTTCATGGTATGGGATTGTCCTTCTAGGGCCCATATCACCTATAAGGGTAGACACATAATTCCCCACCCCATAGCATGGAGGACATAGGTTTCTCTAACCTATAATTTATCCTTATATTATCATCAATGCTATATATATATATATATATATATATATATATATCTTAAGCCATGTTAGGGTATAGCTTTAGTATGCCTAGTGCCTAATTGAGAATCCACCGTCTTATGGAGTTAATTAGGGCCCACCAATACACTAGCTTGGGTCCAGGTATCTCAGGTCAAGTTTCGACTGATGAGGATATGTCCCATACCATCTCATCATTGAACCTTCTAACACCGATAACTAGTGACTTCTAGTTTTAGTATCCTGTTAGCAATTCCCCAATTGAACATTGAACATGAGACCCCTCACAGTACTACTTGTATAACATCCTGGATGTGGCATCCCATACTGCCCCTCATTACTTTTTCATGGCAAAGGACCACTTGTCTTGATATATTTACCAGAAAGTAGTTGTCTACTCAATCACAATAATTGCCACTTGCGGTTACTGGTGTTGGGTGGATGTTTTTCCAACTTGATAAAGCATCAATAAAGTTTTTAAGGGATATTCATTTGGCTTGACGACTTATCCAGAGTTTTGTACCTTTGTTATTTTTGAGAATATATCAAAATTTCATCCTTCTTGATGCTATGGTTTGCTAAAGGTATTAGTTACATTAAATATTCTAAAAAAAATAACCACTTCTTGACTTAAGCATCAAATTATTCCATTAGAATGAAAGTAAAACCATAAATTAATTAATCTATATAATCATTTCTTAAATGATAATTTAATTCTATTATTCCATTAGAAAAGAGAATCTAACATTCTATTTAAAAATTAATCATAACTTATAGAGTAAAAGATATTTACCTTAGACAATAATGCTTTAAGTGAATATGCATCTTATTCCAAATACACCTACTTGGGTATCCTAACAATATCTTTATGTGATGTTTTAATATCAAATTATTAAATTTAGATGGTTGCCCAACACTAGAGATGAAATATAAATAAAAACTAATCTACTCTATCCATTAAAGCACATACGAAAGTTACAAACATCACTTATATAATAAGGACGATTTCTTAAGGAAGTTACATTTATCTCTTTTACTTAATGTCAACCCTAAATTATAAACACTTTATTATAGATTCCTGAGGATGGTTACTTCATCACTAGAAATTTCCTTATAATAAATTAATATATTTTTAGATAAACTATAATAAAATCCTACTTATTTTAATCCATGTGGAAATTAATCAACGAACTTAGAAAGTATGATTCTAATATGTAAACTATCCGAATAAAAGTTATCCTTTGTCTAATAACTTCAAATATAGAATAAACTTACTTACTCAACTATTTAGAAAGACATCTACAATTGAACACTGAAACTAACATGATTATAATATCACAAAATGTTTCTATTAACAAACATGTCTATTAAAAGCCAAGGGATTACTATAGCACCACTATTCTCGACTACGAAATCAAACGAAGGTCCTTTAAAAGATAAAATAATTTGTTTGCTATCTAATTTTCACTTTTAATCCATAATTGAATGATCGTCAATTAAACCTACATTTTTGCAAAGTTTAAATAATAAAAAGAAACTTGTAATCCATTTAAAATTATAAAAAAATTCAAAGTCGATGAAGTTACATTTGTTTCCCTTTTGAAGCAGGTGTTTAATAGACTATAGATTTCCACACTCCTCTAATTATTGTTAATGATATGAGTTGGGGGCCAAACACCAATCATTTCTAATTCTTAAAAACTAATTTCTAAATATTTATCTTTCTAAACAGCATTTGAGCGAAATTAGATATCATTTAAAATTATATACTTATATTAATGCAAGCATATTAATCAAAATTCACCACTAGAGTAGAAATCGAACAAGGCATGCTATCTATGAAGCCCTTTTTATGGTATATAAGGTAAGAAGACATCTTTAAGGAGGAAATCAATATCACTTGATAATTTGATGCTCCGCCATAAGGTTTAACTTGATTAAAATTCTTTCTTAAAACAAACTTGCTTATAGATATATATTCTACCTTAATATCAAAATACAATGGAGCTACTATAATTTAGGTCTCAACACCAAATTAAAAGTCTTTCATTTTTTAATTATAAAACAACTCATACCATTACAAATAAATCCCTAAAACTTATAGTTTCAAAGGTGCTCGATACAACGAGCTCAAAAGTGGAAGTAATATATTTACTTAGACGTAACTATCAACGATTAAACAATGTAAATAAAGGGCTATCAATACCAAAAAGCAAAGGTTTACTCAACTACTTCTTCGTCTACCAAGCATGTTACTTATCTCAAGATTTAGCCCAAAGCACTTTCACTACAATTTATCATGTAATATGGATTATATCACATAGGCTAATACAGTATTTCTGTCAATACATCAACTCAGATGGTTTTAGAAAAGTTTCCCAATTAGCAACAACACCCGCCCAATAGACCACAAGCTTAGCGATGGTGAAAGAAAGATATGGGTTGTGCTTTTTGGGTCAACATGGTCTACTATGAGATGCATCTAAATTAATTCAAAAACAAATGCAGCAAATAATTCCTAGACTCTAAGATTCAATTCCTTAAAGACATTATTATTTTTTTATTGAAATAAAATATAGTAACCAAAGTCTTCTTCTCAACTCCACTCAAGGAGGTTTACACATTCTTTTCAGGAATTCAGTTAATGGAGGAATTATTCAGTAACATATAAAGATAATATATATTTACAGAGTTACTTAATTTTCTCATTACACATAGATAATGTTCCAACCATAAAACGATAATTAATACCAGTCATACTACATAACACAAAATTTTAAGACCTTCAATATCTAACATGGTAAGTATTCATATCTAAAATTCCATAAGCACTCCCAAGAACTCCAATGCACATACATCATACAACAACAGAGTGAAGGCAGTATCCAATTTTTTATGCCTCCGAATTATTTTGATAGGCCTTAAATAAAAAATTATTTGCTTAGTCTTATTGACACATAGGTTGACATGCAACTAGTCATCCATCGGGTGGCAGTGCCTTCCAGATATGAAGAGGGATTATCTCTATCTTTTTTTAAATGTATATTATCTTTTAATTTCCTATGGTTTGTTTATAATTGCACATTTTATATCACTTATTACTTTATATTATTTTTTTTATATGTTTATTACTATATACTATAATCTATATATATATATATATATATATATATATATATATATATATATATATATATATATATATATAACATAACTCTCTCTTTTTTTCAGGTAACCTTGTACAAAATGCAAACAAATGCATTAAACAAACATATGAAAAATTCACTCAACAGACAACATGTCTCTTTATGAATTTTTGCAATTTTATTCCATGTACTCATAGACCATGGTGCTTTAAGCACTACACATCATATCCCACCTTACCTTAATTGGACAACCCCCTATCTTTCCACCATAAGATGGGTAATAGGTTCAAATGATCTACTTTCCGGAATATGAACACATGTTCCTGCACTCACAAAACCTATCAATAGTATCTCATTCTAAAGATAATAGCAAGCAGATAAATAGAAAAATGGAAGGGATGTTACATTCTTTCCCACTAAGAATAAACACAATTCTCTGTGTTTACATTATACATTCAATATTATGCATTTTAAAAATATATACTCAATAACATGTTGCATCTATCAAATTTGCATTCAATCATTTAAACAAAATTAGATATCAATATTCAGTTAAATAAATATGAAAAATTTTCTTTCATGATTGCCACATCTTCCCACATGGCATTTCTATCATACTAATGGTCCCACTAGACCTTGCACTGATCAACATTCCTTTTCTCGAATTGTTTGGTTTTGAATCCAAGAATTTTGACAAGGCAGACTTCAATGAGATGCGGGTTTGACATCTGCAAATGGGAAACATTCCACACATGTGATGGGTCTGCCACATACTTTCTAAGGAGGGACACGGGAAGTGTCATGGATTTTAGATAAATTAGGTGGCAAGGCCAATCTATAGGCAATTGGACTGATTTTATCAATGATCTCAAATGGTCCCACAAACCTAGGGCTTAGCTTGGTAGATTTTATTGAGCTTTTTGAGGGATTTACCCTAAGGAATACTTCATCATCTATGAAAAATTCTCTTGGTGATCTCTTGAGATCGACATAGCTCTTCTAGTTTTCCAAGGCTTCCTTAAGATGGTAGCAAATTTCTTTCAGTTGCTCTTCCATTTGTTTTACAATGTTTGGTCTGATCATCACTCAATATTTTAAATTTTTCCAAGATAGAGGTGTTCTAAACCTATACCCATATAGGGCTTCAAATGGATCTATGCCCAATATGGCATGATAGTTGTTGTAAGCAAATTATACCAGAAAGAGATAATCTTCCCACTTGCTTTGGTGATCCATACAATACATCCACAACATATCTTCTAATACTTGATTAACCTTTTCGGTCTACCCATCGATATTTGGATGATATGTAGTACTAATATTAATGTTTACCTCTCATGCTCGGTGTAAAGCTTTCCAAAATTCAAATGTAAATCTAGAATCTCTGTCTGAAATAATCACCTCAAGAAACCCATGCAATCGCACCACTTCTATGGTAAACTTTTGAGCTATAGTAGGCAAATCATCCTAAACATTTCCTAGTATAAAATTATCCATCTTGGTTAATTTATCTACTACCGCAAAAAATGGTATCATGCCTGAATCAGGTCTTGGGAAGACCAACAATGAAATATATAAAGATGACTTACCATTTTTGTGTAGGGATCTCATAAGGGTATAACCAACCCATTGGATTTTTATGCTCAGCTTTAACCTTATGATATTCTAAGCATCTTGCCATAAAATTTGTTATATATTTATTCATTCCAGGCCAATAATAGTATTTCCTCAAATTCTCATACATATTTACCCCTCTTGGATGTGCAGAGTATGGAGCACAATGTGACTCTTGTAGGATAGTTTTTCTCAACTCCTCATTGTTTGGGATAATTACTTTATCTCTGAAATATAGCAGGTCCTCCTTGACCTTAAAATCCTTATTTTTTTTAGGCCCTTGCTCAATATAGGCTCAACATTAAACACAAAACTCATCCATATTTTATAATTCCTTAATCTGCCCAACCATACCATACTAACATTATGTCATAGTCGTTATGTATCTTCTCCTGTTGAGAGAATTTACTAGTTTATTTTCTTTCCCTTTTATATATTCAATTATAAAGTCATATTTATATAAAAACTCCATCCAACATCATTTTTTGGCATTCAGAAAAGGTTGAGTGAAGATGTACTTAATAATTTGATGATTTTTTTAAGTTCAAAGGGTTTACCGATCAAATAACGTTGCTAAATTTTTATAGCGTGTACTACAATAGCCAACTCTATATCATGAGTGACATAGTTGACTTCATGCTTCTTTAGTTTTTTGGAAACATAAGTAATAATCACTTCTTCTTTCATAAGAATGCCTCCTAACCCCTTTATAGAAGCATTGATGCATACTATGAATGGCTTGGTAGGATCCAATATTTGGAGGATAGGTGTTGTTAATTTTTTTAAGTATCTAAAGGTCTCCTCAAATTAGGTTGTCCATTTAAAGGCCCTTCCTTTTATTTGAATATTGGTTATGAGAAAGGTAATATTTAAGAATCAGGGGTTTTGCATAGTGGCGAATTTCGCAATTTAGCGCGAATATTGGGATTTTCAAAATGTTAATTTTACGAATTTTGGGGCCATAGACGTCGGCCCGTTCGCCCAAAAATTTTGGGATCAAATTTTTTTAAGGGTAAATTCACCCCGTTGTCATAAGGTTTCCCGCCTAATTTTTGCCCTAAATTTATTAAAAATAAGAAATATCCCGCCCAAATCGCCCCTTGTACCCCTATATATATAGCTAACCCTGACAGCGACTCCCATACAATTACAACATTTTTTTTGGATAGCGAGCGATACAAAGCAGAATGCGACTGGTAGAAGGCGACCGACATAAGGCGAGTGGCATAAGGCGAGTGACATAAGGCGACTATAAGGTGAAAGGGAGAAAGGTGAAAGGGAAAAGGAGAAAGGTGAGAAAGGATGACAGAAGGCAACCGACATAAGATGACCGGCATAAGGTGAATGGCATAAGGTGAGTGGCATAAGGTGATTGGCATAAGGCAACCGATATAAGGTGACTAGCATAAGGTGACTAGCAGTAGGTGACTAGCATAAGGTGACCGACATAAGGTGAGGAGGTGAGCATAAGGCAATTAGATAAGGCGAGGTATAAGGTGAGTGGCATAAGGTGAGTACATAAGGCGACGGATAACGAGTGGCATAAGGCAAGTGCATAAGGCGACTAGTAGAAGGTGATTGGCATAAGGCGACTGTGATAAGGCGAGTGGCATAAGGTGACTGAATTTACCGGTATGTTTCTTTTACCATTAAATTTCATTTAACATTTTATTCATGGACACTCAATAAGGAGGTTTATTCTGCTTGTGAATGATATTCTTGGGATAGATATTCTACTGTCTCTAGCAGTAGTCTTTTTTATACCAGTTATTTTCATTTTTAATAATGATGTTCTTTGTTCATGTTATTCTTCTGTTCATACAGGTAAAATGTCAACTACAGGCAGTGGAAAGAAGGGAGGCCAGTCTTCCAATAAAAGGAGTATCCTCAAATACTTTCATAATATTTCTAAACCCGATCAACCATCAACATCTGCACAAACTGAAGGTATGAACACCTTTACTCACCAGTTAATTTTTTTACTTTGTTAATTTTAAATATAATGTCTTCATTCATAAAGAAGTGTGCTTTTTGGTTGATGGCTTTGTCCATTTTTATCTGTAGAAGGTATGCTTTTAAATGCCATAGTGATAATGAACCTACTATTGACACTAGTATTATCTCTACAGAAAACACTGTTAACCCTGGTATGCCTCCACTTCCACATATCCAAGTTAATGAACAGTCCATAGATGAAAATATTCTCAATCAAATCGAACAACAACATGAAGAGATTCCTGAATCTAACACGCCAAGTGGAAAAGAAACTAATAGTTCTTATGCAGTCCCTACTTCCGGAGAATCTTCATCAAAAAAATAAACGTGCAAGGTTATCTAGGTGGACAATTAACAGATCATTTCAGCCTGATTGGATATCATAATTTCCATTTATTGAGCTAGTGCTTCCAGAGAATAGTAGTGATGCTATAACAGAATTGAGATGCGTAATTTGTAGTTGGAAACATGGAAAGGAGCATAGATTACAACTTAAGAAAGATACAGTAGAAAAACATTGTGGAAAGGTTTATATCAAAACAAAAGAAGGTGATCCACCAACACCAAAAACTTATAGGTGGAAGGATGCATCAGAGTGCGCACATATAAGAAATGCGCAAGAATATGATAAAGAAATGAAACAAAAGCAAACATTGGTTGAGAAAGGTGCAACGATTCAAGCCCAATTTCAAAAAATGAATAAGTTAACTTTAGCTTCAAAAAGTTTGCAGTTTGTTGTTGTGTTCTCTATTCTTAATATGGGTAGACCTATGTCTGATTTCATGAATTATAAATCTCTATTTTGACTAGCTGATGTGCAGAACTTACCCAACGCCCATTGGTCAGATCGAAGTGGTTGGGAAATGGTAAAATGTCTCTCATTGGTTGAGCAGGATGACCTCAGAGAGAAAGTAAAAAAGGTAAAATTCATTTCACTTTCAATTGATGAGGTGACTATTGTTGACAATACATCTTGGATTTGCATGCATGTTTACACATTGGAAAATCATTTAAGGCAACCTCATTTACTTGGAATACACAAAATGGTGGAAAATTGTAATGCAGAAAATATTTACAATGTTGTTGTAACTAGTTTAAAAGAAGAAGCAGGAATGAATGAAATTGAAATAGCCACTAAGTTAATATGTGTAGGAGCTGATGGTGCTGCTACAATGCAAGGACACAGGAATGGTCTTTGTGTTAGACTACAAACATCGGTTGCCCCATATTTGATCCCTATTCATTGCATGGCTCATAGAATGAATCTTGCATACAAAATTGTGGATACATTTACAAATGTTGCGAGAGTGGAAGAGCTTGTCCATGAAATTCATGAATATTTTTCACGTAGTCCAAAAATATTTTTAGAGTTTCAACAGTTTGCACTAGGACTTACCGAAGGTAAAAAACTGTTGAAAGATGTGGATACTAGGTGGATTTCGATGTATCAACCGACATTAAGAGTTTTCAAAGAATATCAATCCTTGATAGGGTTTATGTATGCAAATCGTAGGGCAGTTGATAAGGCAAAAGATTTACTTTTTTGAATGAGTGACTTTGAAACTCTTCTCACATTGTGTGGAATTCTTCCAATGTTGGAAAAAATGAATACTTTGATCAAAATTGCACAAGAAAGATCAATTTATATTGTGGATTTCATCAGGGCGAGAATACAAATTTGCATGCATATTGATATGATGTATGCATCTGGTCAAAATTTTATGGATCCCATGTTTGAGAGTTGGAGAGCATTAACAAATGTGAATGGTCCTCAGAGTTTTCTGAAGTTCAATATAAATGATCATCTATGTATTAATGTCCATGGAAAGGAAATACCTTTATATTGTTATGGTGTGCAAATGGATATAGCTACAAATGAAGTTGAGAAAATGCCCATAACCTACAACAGATTTCATGTAGTTGTAGACGATACAAAACTTAAACTGAAACAAATAGCAGAATCATTGACAAAAGAAATAAGAGACCATTTTCAAAGAGATGAATTGCTAGAGGCTATGGGTGTGGTTAATCCGATGTTTTGGGATCCTTGTAATGAATACCAGAATATAAATTCTTTGTTTCTCAAATACATGGGCAGTCTTGCTAGCCATTTCAGTAAAAGTGTTGTAGTCAATGGTATTGAAATCAATGGCATTCTCAATAGAGATCTTTTGATGAAACAATCAAACTATTTTGGAACAACAATGTCTACTCAAGTTTCACAACTCTCTAACCATCATGAAGCAGGTTCTATTTCATGTTTGTGGAGATTATTACAACCAAGTACTATCTTACAACATACTATGAGTGAATATTTTCATTTATATGAATTATGTCAAATGATGATTTTGGGATCCGTGGAAGATGAAAGGGTGTTCAGTGCACTATCATATGTAAAATCTAAAGTTCGAAATAGGTTGGACAAAAATTTGAAGAATTGTTTGAGATTATATGTGTCGACCTATGAGGTGGAGGAGTTTCCTTATGAAAGAGCAATGTCACATTGGAATTCTTTGGTAGAGAAAGAGGTGTAATGAATATTGATGATGATGAGGATGATAGTAACACTGGTCAGATTGTGATGACAAAATTTTGGGAATGAGTGCAGAACATTTTGTACAATCTGAAAAGAGTTTGTTCCAGCTTCCAACACTATGATGCAAGGATGCATTCATTTGATTTGATTTGAGTTCACATATTATAATTTGATTTGATTTCACATATTATCATTTGATTTGATTTCACATATCAGAATGAAAGGATTATTTTATTTAATTTGATTTGAGTTTCACATATTATCATTTGATTTGATTTCACATATCAGAATGAAAGGATGCTTTCATTTGATTTGATTTGAGTTCACATATTATTATTTGATTTGATTTCACATATTATCATTTGATTTGATTTCACATATCAGAATGTTTGAGTTCACATATTATTATTTGAAATTTTGATTTGATTTCACATATTATCATTTGATTTGATTTCACATATCAGAATGAATGGATGCCATTGGATACTCTGTATAGCATAGCCCTCTGATTTGATTATGTATTATTTGATTACACATGTGTTACACATATTCTTTGATTACACATGATTTGATTATTGGATTATCTAAAATGTGTTACTGGATATTTTATATATCATTTTACAATAGCCTTGTTATTGAAGTATTAGTCTAAAGTTTCTATTTTTCTTGTAGATTTGTAATGTATAAATCGTTATAGGCAACTTGTGAAAGTAAATGTCTATACTGCATTTTCTGTCATTTCAAATTAATTCATATAACATAAAATAACATCTTACTGCATCCACATACTTCAAAATTACTTAATATATCAACAAAAACAATCAAAACATAACAACATTCAAAACAAAGTTTCCTAGAGATAACACATTTTTTGGAAATGTTCTCTTTCAAAAAATTTACCATTCATTCACAATTTACAAAATATATCAAACATTATTTCTTCCACTTCAAATTAAAAACAACAAACTTCTACATCATCATAAATAATCAAAACATAGTAATAATTAAAACAAAATAGTCTCTTTCATTGAATTCAATTTTTAAAGAAGATACCATTCGTTCGCAATTTACAAAAACTATCAAACATTATTTCTTCCACTTCAAGTTACTTAATACATTAAAACATATAATAATAACATAACAACATTCAAAACAAAATTTCCAATAGATAACACATTTTTTGAAAATAGTCTCATTCATTGATTTCAATTTTCAAAAAGGATACCATTCATTCAAAATTTACAAAACATATCAAACATTATTTCTTCCACTTCAAATTAAAACATAACAATAATTAAAAACAAAATTTCAAAATGATAATACGAATTTTTTAAAAATTGCCTCTATCATTGATTTCAATTTTAAAAAAATACCAGTCTTAATAATTTATAAAAATATAAAGAGTTTTTGTTTCACTTCAAATGCAACACAACAAACTTCTATTCTTTTCCAATGTTTCCTGAAGGTCCACCCACATCTACCTCAATATCCTTTTCTTCTAATGCCCCAACCCTAACCAAACTTTCTGTTGTAGTGTTGATCCTCGATAACAAGGCACCCTCTTCCTTCATTGGATCTTCTTTGAAAGGTGCATTTAGATCCTTCTCATTTTCTTTCAGTTTAGCCTCGACATCCAGGCCCCCATCTCTGATAATCCTCTTCAGCAAATTATTTTCTCTAACCATCTGTTGTAACCTCTTCTTCAATTCAATAGCATTATTAATGCTAATTTTGGCAGTCTTGATCAAAATTTTCATGGCACCGACTTGTTGCTTTAGGTGCTGGAAATTAGACTACAAAATAGAAATGAAAAAAGGTTAATATTTATAAACAAAACATATTTAACAAAAAAAAATTAGTTAGATGTAAAACTTACATCAACTGTAAGTCATGTTGTTTCTGCAACTGCTACTTTGTTCTGATCTAGTGCCCATTCATTGAAATATGCTTGGGCTTCTGCATTGAGGTTTTCCAAATGATTCAAAACAATGGCTATAATTTCATCTTTGTATGTAGACTCGGCCTCCATAGTGCCAGATTCAGCTTTATGTAGCAAGGCATCGAGCTTTTGGGGCTCATTCTCAATATTTAAAAACAACTCTTTTCTTTTTGAAAAATTCTTATATCGGCCATTGATGGCTTTAATCAAAACCTTGGCCCGATATTCCCATTCTTTCAATTTATCAATATCCGAAAGAAGAGTATTATGAACTACAACTTTACATCTATCGGCTAATAACACATTTTCAAAAAAGTTTAGGATATCATCTTCTGTAACACTACGGGCGGTGACTTGTTGTGGGGCGGAGGGGGAAACTTCGGTGGCATCTACATTGACATCCTCTTCTCCATCAATGCCCTCTTCATCCTCAAGAATATCACTTGCCTTTAAAGGGTAATTTTTAGGATTCATACCCTGATAAAGAAAGTCACATTCTAGAGTTCCCGAGGGCATTTGAGATGCACTCTCAACATTTGAAAAATTCTCCAAGGTTAATATCGGTACAATAGAAACATTAGATGATGACACATTTTGTGTCTCTGTAGCACTTCTTGCTTGATGAGGTGGCGGTGTGAGGAACACTTTACCACGCATGCGTGATTGGTTCCTCATAGGTGGAACCTATTGTGGATGGACAGGAACTTGCATTGAATGGATAGATAGTGGAACCTACTGTGGATGGACAGGAACTGGTTGTGGTTGTGGTTGTGGTTGTGGTCATGGCTGATCAGATGGTGGAGCCATCCTTTTTTTAGCCTTTTGAATCTAGCAGGTCCCTCTGTTAAATTTCACACAAAAACATAAAATTAATCTTGTGTAAATAACAATAGCATTAAAAAATATTTATTTAAACCATACATACCAGACCCAAACTCTACAACCATTGATGTTTCAACCATTTGCCCTTTGTCTAAAAAATACGTAAAACACATTAAAAAACATAATTTTAAGTCATTAAAATAAATCATTTAAAAAAATATTTTTGAACAATGAAGAGTAAGGTTACCTTGTGGGTTGGAGGTAACCTCTTCGACGTCGATAATAACTGTTTCTCTAATAAAAGGTGTCGCAGGTGTATGCTGAATCCGATCACCATGAGACCTCACACGTTTGGTGGGAGTTATTGGTGATGACTACGACTGCATGTCAGAATCAGTCGATACTTCCTGAATCCTAAATGTGGCATCCCTTTTACTTGAAGACTGAGATGCTCTTCTCTATTTTCAAAACAAAATTAGAGAATAAAAAATTAGAGAATAAAAAATAGATTCAAAAAAAAACAAAGATATTTCAACAAATATGTTTACTTGTATCTCATCATCAGACATGCCAATAGACAACAAATTGGGGTGCAATGCAGTGGGAGGACTACTTTGTTGAAGGTTGAAATAAGCTTCCTGAAATAAACAAAGAATAAAATTGTTGGTAGTCACTGTATAAGCAAAAGATTGAATTTTTTGGGCACTCAAAAGGTCATGTTTCAGGCGGTTGGAAATGTGCGTGGACCAATCAAATCTACCACCACCAATACAATGAAGCAATAAAGAAAGTGCCCAAAAAGGCATTTCTGTAGGTCGCCCCTGCAAAATAAGCCTTGCCTAAAAAATTCAATGCAAGCATGTAGAAATTTATCTCCAACATTCGAAATGTTTAAGCCCCTTTTGGACTTAGAAGAATTAACTAAAAAAAGAGACAACATTATTAGAAAACAAAAAGTACAACAAGGAGAATATTTTTAGAGAAATGAAACTACAACAGAATAATTTTTAATGTTAAATAAAAAATAAATTTTCAAATTATACCTTTCAGATTGTCAGAATGAACAGAGTAAATGGTTCCTAGGGTGGATTTATCATCGTCGGTTAAGGCGTACTGGTTGTTCACCAGTACACCATCCAAAAATGGTAGCCCTATTAGTCACTGCACATCGAAGGGTTTAACCAAAAAAACAATGTCCTTGTTATCCAAACACATCAAAATAATGGACACGTCATGGTTGTAACAAGAAATGATCCATTGCATCAACTGAACGTTAATGTTCAACTATGGCATCTTCAACACACCAACAAGTCCAACGGTGTAAACCCATTGGGAATCTCTATCAAGAGTGTTGAAAATGCTCTTGAGATTGGGGTAGAAGATGTACTTGAAATGCACTTTAGAGGGAAGAGGAGAGGAACAACTAGCCATCTCTGAAAAGAAGCAGGAAAACACTCAGAAATGCTCTGAAAAACACTGCCAAAACCTTCTAGAAATGCTGCCAAAACCTTCTAAAAATGCTTCTAGAATGCTCTAAAAATGATGCCAAAATGGTGCCAAAACGTTGTCAAAATGCTCTAAAATTGCCAAAATGCTCTAAAAATGCTGCCAAAATGCTCTGAAAATGCTTGGAAACCGTTGTGGAAAATGCCCTTGAAAATACTGGAAAAAGGTTTAAAATTGCTCTGGAAAATGTTGTGGAAGAGGAAAAAAATGACCCTGCAAATGAATTTATAGATTTTTGCATGGCGAAAGTTAACAGATGAATGACACATGGCAGAAGGGAGGACACGTGGCATCATCTAATTGATAAATTATGGTGGTCACCTTGTGCCACTCGCCATCTCACACATGCAACATGACATCTAGTCGCCACATGCCACATGACATCTGCCAGTCACCTTGTGCCACTCACCATCTACCAGTTACCTTCTACCACTCATATTTCAGTCGCCTTCTACCAGTCGCCTTCAACTAGTTGTCTTCTACCAGTCACCTTCGACCAGTCGCCTTCTGCCAGTTGCCTACTGCCAGTCGCCATCTTTCAATCACATTCTTCCAGTCACCTTCTACCACTCACCTTCTATTAGTCACCTTCTTCCAGTTGCCTTCTACCAGTCGCCTTCTACCAGTCACCATCTTCCAATCACCTTCTGCCAATCACCTTCTGTCACTCACCTTCTATCAGTCGCCTTCTGCCATTCACCTTCTGCCACTCGCCTTTTGTCTCTCACCTTCTTTTAGTCACATTTTGCCACTTGCCTTCTGCCAGTCGCCTTCTGCAACTCACCTTCTACAACTCACCTTCTGCAACTTGCCTTCTGCAACTCACCTTATGCCACTTGCCTTCTGTCACACGCCTTATGATAATTTTATTGATAATTTTAGTGGGAAAAAAAGAAAAAATCGCCATGTTTTGAAAAATTTTCTTCGAAAATATGAAAAATTTGCCCCAAAGTTTATACAGTTTTCACGTTGATTCACCCCGATTTGATAAATACTTTTTTGGTACTACCCCTTATGCATAACCATGTTGAGAATAATTCTACAAAGCATTTGTAGTAACCTGATATCCCCATAAATTTGTGTACTTCTATAACATTAGTGGGGGTTGGCCATTCTATAATGACTTTTATCTTTTTAGGATCTATGAAAACTTCTTCAGCAAAAATTATATGCCCAGATACTGCACCTATGGAGTGTAGAATTCACACTTTGATAGCTTACCATATAATTGATTTTTTTTGAGAATTTCAAGGATAATTATCATATGTTGATTGTGCTCTTCTTTATTCCAATATTAGATCAGTATATCATCTAGAAACACAAGTACAAACTAATCTAGCTACTCCTAAAATACATTATTCATTAAATTCATAAATGCTACAGGAGCATTTGTTAGGCCAAAGGGTAACACTGTAAATCCATAGTGGTTGTACCTAGTTTTGAAAGTTGTCTTGTAGGTATCCTCTTCTCTTATTCTCAACTGATGATAACCAGACCTAAGGTCAATTTTTGAGAAGATTGTGGCCCCTCTTAGCTGATAAAAGAGGTCATCAATTCTTGGTAGTTATTCTTAACTATCATTTTATTAATAATTCAGTAATAAAAACATAACCTCAATAATCCATCCTTTTTCTTTACAAAAAGGACCAAAGCACCCCATAGAGATATACTGGGCTTGATATGTCCTTTTTCTAGCAAATCCTAAAGTTGAGTTTTGAGTTCTTGTAACTCGATGGGATTCATTTTGTACAGAGTTCAAGCAATAAGTGTTGCTCCAGGTAATAGTTCTATAGAGAAATCAAATTCCCTTTGGGGTGGAAGACCTATCAATTCTTCAAGGAATACATCCTTGAATTCATTTAATACTGAGTACTATTGAAAAAGGCCTAAACTAGACTCAGTTTCTTTCTTTTTGTTCAACTTAACTACATAGAGTTTACACCCTTTTCTTAGGGCCCTCTTGAAATATACAATTCTAAGGTGTCTCGACCATAGTGGACATAGACTCTTTGTTTAGAGTCATTTGTATAGTCTAGCCATATTTCTTCAAAATTCAGTAAGGCTTTCTGTGCTTTGAGCCAGTCTACACCTAAAACAATATTAAAATCATGTAGAGGAGCTACATATAGGTGCCAACAAGTTTTCCCTTGAGGTAAAGTAATTTGGGGATCAAATAAACATTGATAAACTGAGTAGATCTATCCTGATTCATACTCGACCTTCCACCTATTTGCCATAATTCTGGGTCTTTTCAGTATGTCCCTCAAAATACTAGTAGAAATAAAACTATCGGTAGCTCCAATATCAATTAAAATGTGTACATCCTTATCACCTATTTTTCCCTTCAAAAGAAAAGGTGTATCTTGTCCAGTAAGAGTAGGTTTACATGTACCAGCATATATCTTATGGGTAGATTCCTTGGGTGTCTTCCTCTTATCATCCCTTTGTGAGTATTGGCTGGCGTAGTGGTCACCTAAGCAGATATAACACCAATTTGGAGGAACTTTGTTCTTTTATATGTCTTCATTCTTGTTCTGGATAGTAATCCCCTTTCTTGAATCCTGATTCGCAAACCTTTGTTCATTTCTACCTGCAAAGTTTTTCTTTTCATACCTTCCCTTATTATTTTGGAACTTGCCCTTTTCCCTATTTCTATTATCACTTCTGAATCAGTACTCCTTCTTGGGATTTTTATATTGTTCCTTACCCCATCTCACTGGTGCAATATTATTTCTCTTCTGAGGATCATCTTTTTCCTTCTCTATTTTCAGATAGTAGACCTTATTTTTATGATTTAACTCTTCATGACGTGCTAAGTCGTAGGCCTCAGATAGGTCCTTAGGCTTTAGTATACCAACTAGAGACCCAATTCTTGGATGTAATCCTAAGAGAAATTTTTGCACCTTAAGTTCCTCTCTTTGGTCATACTTAGGTACATATTTTAGTAATTGTACGAACCTTTGATAATACTCTATAGCAAACATATTTTCTTGGTGCAGGTTGGTGAATTCGACAAACTTCTCTATATAAAATTACCAAGTTAGGAACCTATCTCTAAACTCTTTCAAAAAGGTGTCCCAAGGTACATTAGTAGCCTCAACGTTTTTGTTTCTTTTCTATGTCGTCCACTAACCAATGATGGCCCTGCCAGATGAGCAACTGCCCCCACAATTTTGGATTCCTATGAGAGAGGTTTTATGGCATAATATCCTTCAGCCTCACTCAGCTAATTTTTGGTTGTTTCACCATCCCCTCTACCATAAAATCTAGAAATACCAATTTTTATTAGATCCTTGTTCAGCTCTGCACCAACCTTTCTTTTGTTGGATCCTTTGGGCAAATCATCTTGTCTATTATTGGGCTCTTTATCCTTAGTAAAATTCACAATTAATTTTTGTTGTTGAACTATTATCTCTTGATGCTAAGCCAATTGAACATTTTGTTGCTCCATGTACTCACTCATTTATGCCCACTGTTGTTCCATGTGATATATTTGTTGGTTCAATTGTTCCTACATTAACAAGATTATTTTGGCCATGTTATCCTCTTTTGATGTAGATTTTTCATCCATGGGATATTTTTCCTTTCTTATAAATAAGTGGGGTGTTTCTACCCCCCTTTCTCTATCTTATTCTCTAACAATCCACCGTAGTCCCTTCCTCAGACCTTATGCAAGCCCTTATTTCAAAGTAGCTATAGTTTTCTTGGAGAAGCCCACCATTTCACCTGGATACAAAAGACCTATGTCACTTTTTAGGCTATCATAGTTTTAAAATATAAGTTTTCCAATACATGGTTTATGACCTAGGGTTTCACAACCTAGGGCTCTGATACCAACTGTAAAAACCCAGGTCTAACAGACCTGTTTATCCATTCCAATCTTGCTTCTTGGAAATACAAAAATAACTTTTTGACTCAACATGAGGTTTAAGTCACAGTAAGGCTACTATTCACCCAACATTTAATTAATACATAGGCATAAATTTCCTCGCTTTGATATTACTGATCATTGTAGACAGGTCTCTTGAGTGGTCAATATTGGTTAGATCCTCGTAAAAGTGTCATCTTGTGAACATATTCTTCTCCTTTACTAGAGGTCTATGTTCACGACATGGGGTTGTCCTTCTAGGGCCCATATCACCTAGAAGGGTGGACGCATAATTCCCCACCCCATAGCATGAAGGACATAGGTTTCTCTAACCTATAATTTATCCTTATATTACCATCACTACTATAAATATATATATATATATATATATATATATATATATATATATATATAGTATATATATTTATTAATTCATGTTAGGGTATAGCATTTGTATACCTAGTGCCTAATTAATAATCCACCATATTATGGAGTCAATTAGGGACCACCAATACATTGGCTCGGGTCCAGGTATCTCAGGTCAAGTTTTTATTGATGAGGAGATATCCCATACCATCTCATCGTTGAACCTTCTAGCACCAATAACTAGCGACTTCTAGTTTCGGTATCCTCCTAGAAATTTCTCAATTGAACATTGAATGTGATACCCCTCACGGTACTACTCGTGTAATATCCTGGAGGTGGCATCCCATACCACCCCTCATTATTTTTTCATGGTAGAGGACCATTTGTCTTGATAGATCTACCAGAAAGTAGTTTTTTATCGAATCACAGTAATCGCCACTTGTGGTTACTGGTGTTGGGTGGATGTTTATCCAACTTGACAAAGCATCAATAAATTTTAAAGGGATATTCATCCGGCTTGACGACTTATCTAGAGTTTTGTACCTTTGTTCTTTTTGATAATATATCAAAAGTTCATCCTTCTTGATGCTATGGTTTGCTAAAGGTATTAGTTATACATTAAATATTCCAAACAAACTGACCACTTCTTGACTTAAGCATCAAACTATTCCATTAGAATGAAAATAAAACCATAAATTAATTAATCTATATAAGCATTTATTAATTTATAATTTAATCTTATTATTCCATTAGAAAAGAGAATCTAACATTCTATTTACAAATTAATCATAAATTACAGAGTAAAATATATTAAATATAGAAAATAATGCTTTAAGTGAATATGCATCTTATTCTAAATATACCTACTTGGGTATCCTAACAATAACTTTATGTGATGTTTTAATATCAAATTATTAGATTTGGATGACTTCCCACCACTAGAGATGAATTATAAAGAAAAACTAATCTACTCTATCCATTAAAGCACATATGAAAGTCAGAAACATCACTTATATAATAATGATGATTTCCTAAGGAAGTTGCATTTATCTCTTTTACTTAATGTCAACCCTAAATTTTAAACATTTTATTATAGATTCTCGAGGACGGTTACTTCGCCACTAGAATTTTTTTATAATAAATTAGTATGTTTTCAGATAAACTATAATAAGATCCTACTTATTTCAATCCATATGGAAATTAATCAACGAACTTAGAAAGTATTATTCTAATATTCAAACTAGCTGAATAAAAGCTATCCTTTGTCTAATAACTTCAAAGATCGAATAAAGTTACTAAACTATTTATAAAAATATTCTATAATTCAACACTAAAACTAACACAAAATTATTATTATTGAATGTTTCTATTAACAAACATGTCTATTAAAATCCAAGGGATTACTATAGCACCACTATTCTCGGCTACGAAAGCAAATAGAGGTCATTTAATAGATAAAACAATTTGTTTGCTATCTAATTTTCACTTTTAATCCATAGTTGAATGATCATCAATTGAACCTACGTTTTTACAAAGTTTAAATAATAAAAAGAAACTTATAAGTCATTTAAAATTATAAAAGTTTTTAGAGTCTATGAAGTTACATTCAATTCCCTTTTGAAGTAGGCATTTAATAGATTATAGAGTTCCACCTTCCTCTAATTATTGTTAATGAGATGATTCGGCAGCCAAACACCAATTATTTCTAATTTTTAAAATCTAATTTCTGAATATTTATCTTTCTAAACAACATTTGAGCGAAATCAGATATCATTCAAAGTTATATACTTATACCAATGCAAGCATATTAATCAAAATTCACCGCTAGAGTAGAAATCGAATAAGGCATGCTACCTATGAAGTCCTATTTATGGTATATAAGGTAAGAAGATGTCATTAAGGAGGAAATCAATATCACTTGATAATTTGACGCTCCACCATAAGCTTTAACTTGATTAAAATTCTTTCTCAAATCAAATTTGCTTACAGGTATCTATTCGACCTTAATATCAAAATACAATGGCGCTACTATAATTCAGGTCTCCACCAAATTAAAAAGCTTTCATTTGTAATTATAAAAACAATTCATAGCATTACAAATAAATCCCTAAAACTTATAAGTTTCGAAGGCACTCAGCACAACGAGCTCAAAAGTGGAAATAATATACTTATTTAGATGTTTCTATCAGCGATTAAATAATGTAAATTAAAGGGCTATCAGTGCCAAAAAACAAAGGTTTATTCAACTACTTCTTCATCTTCCAAGAACGCTACTTATCTCAAGACATAGCCCTAAGAACTTTCACTGCAATTTATCATGTAATATGGATTATATAACATAGGATAATATAGCAGTTTTGTCAATACGTCAGCTCAGATGGTCTAGGTTCTTTGGTAAAGTTTCCAAATCAGCAACAACACCCACCTGATAGACCACAAGCTTAGCAATGGCAGCAAAAATATATGGGTTGTGCATTTTGGTTCAACATGGTCTACTATGAGATGTATCTAAATGAATTCAACAAACAAATGCAACAAAGAATCCCTAGACTCTAAGATTCAATTCCTTCCATACTTTATTATTTTGTTAATGAAATAAAATATAATAACAAAAGTCTTCTTCTCAACTCCACTCAAGGAGGTTTACACACCCTTTTCAAGAATTCAGTTAACAAAGGAATTATTCGGTAACATATAAAGATAATATATATTCAAAGAGTTAATTTTCTCATTACACATAGAGAACGTTCCAACCAATAAAACATATATCCAATAATCAAAACCATAACATCAATAATTAATACCAATAATACCAGTCATACTACATAACATGAAATGATAAGATCTTCAAGATCTAACCTGGTAAGTATTCGTATCTGAAATTCCAGAAGCACTTCCAAGCACTCCAATGCACATACATCATACAACAACAAAGTGAAGGCAATATCCAAATTTTCATGCCTCCGAATGATTTTGATAGGACTTAAATACAAATTCATTTGCTTAGTCTTATTGATATATAAGTTAGCATGCAACTAGTCATCCGCCAGGTGGCAGTGCCTTCTAGATATGAAGAGGGATTATCTCTATCTTTTTTAAAATGTATATTATCTTTTAATTTCTTTCTGTTTGTTTATAATTGCATATTTTATATTATTTATTATTTTTTTTATAGGTTTATTACTATATACTATAATATATATATATAACACAACTCTTTTTTTTCAAGTAACCTTGTGCAAAATGAAAACAAATGCATTAAACAAACATATGCAAAATGCACTCAATAGACAACATGTCCCTATATGAATTTTTCTAGTGAGCTTCCATGTTCTCACAGACCATGGTGCTTTAAGCACTACACATCATATACCACCTTACCTTAAGTGAACAACCCTCTATATTTCTGCCAAAATGTAGGTAACAGGTTCAACTGATCTGCTTACTAGAAGACGAACACTTGTTCCTATACTCACAAAATCTATCAGCAATATCTCATTCTAAATATAATAGCAAGTAGGTAAATAGCAAAATAAGAGGGATGTTACAAAGAAGTCATTGATAATTCCTTCTAACTTTGTTGAAACTCGAATTGGGATGAAAATCTTAATTAGAAGTTGGAACAATTCCTTAGTTTGATAGGCCCTCATTGTATTTATATTTTGGCTATGAAAATTTAGAGCTATGCTTTATGAAACCAACATTGTGCATTGACCTCATGATATTGTAAGAAATTGGCAAGTCCGTAAGTATTCCATTAGTGGCACCACCCGCATAAGTGCGCAATGATTGTGACATAGCCTTTTAGCCCATCTTGTCATTCATTTATCAATTTCATAATCTAATGAATGGGTGAACATTGATGTTATTCAAATTTTCATATGTTAATTGCTCATACACTTTCCTAACTATATTTTAAACCCATATTTGCTTTAAATTACTTACACCCTTAAACTTTCATGCATTTTTATTTCTCTACTTTACTTTTGTACAATTTACTTTCAATGCAAGTTAGTGTAGGTTAGCATAGAAGCATTCCATAGGGAGTAATAAAGAGTTGGCCTAAATATGGAGGTTGGGAGAATTCATTAGAAATTCATTATAATTTTTTTAAAACTATAATTATGGCATAAATATTTATTAAAAATTCAGGGCAATTCCCTAGTTCAACATAGGTTTTGCACCCAAAGGGACAAATCCTTGTTATCCTCAAATTGCACTTAACGCCTTGATTTTGTGCCAATACTACATTTATCATGAATAAAAAAAATTAGCTCAAAGTTGATGGAAATTTTACTAAGTCCAAATTTAGGAAGCGATTCGCTATGAAATTGGAGCGATTTGCTCCATTTTGAGAATATCACCTAAAATTTTACTAAGTCAATTAAGGAATTTATTCACTCAAATTTAGAAGTGATTTACTTTAGAATTCCAACACTTTTAAGACTGAATCTAGAGTGATTCAATAAAACTAAGGATTTTATTGATTACTTCCAATCTTAAATTGACATTGGAATTCATCATTTTTGTTATGTATGCTTGATTTTTGTAGGTACTTTATGAATGGCAACTCTGGTACACTCTAGAATTTTGAAATTTTTGCAAAGATGAAAACTCATACATCGTGTAAGCATCATAAAAATTTGAATCTAATATTACATATCCCACTTAAAGTAGGTTCAAGTCATTCTTCTAAAAAGGTCAAATCAACAAGTGATTTGCTCAACATAGCAATCAATTTGTTCCAAAAATAGTAACATCTCTCCAAGTTAGATCTAATGAATGATACACTTTGTACCTAAGAAGTGATTCACTTGTAAGGACAAGATTCATCCTCCCTCTCTCACAAGAAGGAAAATCGCTTTTGTTTCAAGATAATTTGCTCTGAGTGATTCACTTAAACCCCTTTTGGCTAAAAAAAACTAAGTTATTAATTTGTGAGTGAGTCACTAAATATTACAAGTAAATCACTTGTATTTGCAAGAAAATAACTTGCATTTATGAGTGAATTATTTTATTTTACAAGGAAAGAGATTCAAAATAAAAATTCTTCTAAGTCGTTGTTTGTTAGCATATCATCCCAAATTGCAAGTGAATCGGTCGCTTTTATAAGAAAATCACTTCTATTTGCAAGTGAATTGCTCCACAAGCAAATCTTTAAAATTTTATAAGTTTTTAACCTAAAATTCTATATATGTAGGTACATATATGCAATCTTGTGAATACACAATTGAACACTTAAAATAGGGAAAGAACATCAATTAATAGACATTATTACATACCATAAAAAAAATAAAGGAAAAAATAAAAGAACAAACAATCATGTGGGTACATCCAAAAGACAAGTTTGAAAATATTCTTGTGTCTAATCCTATTTCATCAAAAGGTAAAAGACCCATGGACAACCTTGCTATTCAAGGCTTCATGCCACCACAAGTTGGTTACTTGAGCCAACAAATGAGTTATTCATCCACTTTAGTGAATCAAAATTGGTCCAATACAACTATGACCTTAACACATACCAATTTCCTTTATGGGATACATGTTGATGTAAATAATCTCACAAATAACCCACTCTTCATAAACCAATACTATGCTAGTAATATACCATTAAACTCTAATACATAAAACATTCATCCTACAAGTGTTTCTTTGACACAAAGTCCACATGGATCTAATTTGTCAAATGCATCTAAAATTCCTCCAAGTTAATTTACAACTACTAATGTAGGATCTTTAGGGTTAAATCTAAACCAAAACCTTGCTTAAAAAACTCAATGGTAGATCAAAAAATGGGGTCACAGGTGTCCTACAGTAACAACTAGGGGTTAACATCACCTCTAGCTAGTAAAGTTCAAAAAAAATTGCAAGGTCTATTTCCTCAAAATTAGCAAATTGTACAACTAGGTCTACATTACCCTCCATTGTAATAGAGTATGTAGCCACTTCTAATTAATAGTGGGTTTACTAGAATCCACCATCTCAATATACCCTGCATTATTATCCTCCATACCTACCTCACGATTATGTAATGTATCCTTAAGCACCTCCACATCAGCAATATGGTCAACCTCCCCCTCAACAAAATAACATTGGAGCACCTACTAGGTGACAAAATCAACTTCCAAATTAGACCTACCAAGGACTGTTAAACTTAGTGGCCTATTATCCCATACACCTAGTCACTATGAAATCCTTGCTTAGCTTTGATAGGAATGGAATAAGATATAATCATCTTATCAAATTGTTGACACTAAAATATATCCATTGCATCTAAGAGTACATAATCGTATGTTTTTTAATTTACTCTCTTCATGATAAGGATATTTATGGTACAGAGGATTTCCAAATAATTCAATTACAAGTTGGTCATTAATAGTAGAACCATTTAGGTAATCCTCCAAGAGACCCCCCTTCCACAACCTTCAGAGCTCTTGCCTTTGCAGTACAAAATTAAAAATTCACTCCTAGTCCCCTCCCCAGGATTCTGTCGGAGGAAACTGTGTTCAAAAGGATGAACCTCAAGGAGGATCTAGACCACCCTAACATCTTTTTGCCCAGGCTCAATGTCAAATGGAGAAACCCCCTAGAGGGTTGGCTTAATTTGAACTTTGATGGTGTTGCTCGTGGCAACCCGAGGCCAACAGTTGCAGGATGGGTGGTCAGAGATCACAGGGGGAGGATTGTCCTCACCTTCTGTGAGAACCTGGGTATCCAATATAATAACATTACTGAGGCCAAGGGTGTCCTCAGAGGGCTTTAGCTCCTCTCAGAGGATCCTCGTGCTTTGGTCATCGAATGTGACTCTCTGAATATCATAAGGTATCTATCGAATGGCAAAGATCCTTCATGGAAAGTTTTCAATATTGTCTCTGAGGCAAGGATCCTCCTATCTAGACGGATCGATGCCTAAATCAATCACATCTACCAGGATGGTAACAAACTGGCATATTACATGGCTAATAAAGGTCTTTTGACCTCTGTGTTGATATTATGGAGGTCATCCTTTCCGGATGAGGTGGAGAAGATGGCCAGATCAGAGTTTCCTCATGAAGACACATAAGCATAAAGGGAAGGCGCTCGAAGGTGGCGCATCCTCTCGGCCACCAATTCTCTGATCAAGATGCTGACCAGGATCAAGGAGCAGAACATTAAGGATGACCAGGAGGATCCGGAGTAGCGAAGGATCCAGGGCTACCTTCCTTGTGGTTTTTTCTTATTTTTCCCATGGTTTTCTGTTGCTTCCATTTTAGTTTGCTTCATATTGGTTTTTGTCTGTTGATCCTCTCATGGAGATGCCCCTTTGTAAGCCCTGTGGGCAATTTTGAATTAGGTTTAGTTAGATTTCACAAGTCTATTTGATCCTAGCCCTTGAGGCCTATAAGGACAGAATGGGCTCAGCCTTGTTTTTGTACATAAGGTTTTGGGGTCCTTTATAAAAACCCACTGTTAATACAATCAATCTACCAAAAAAAAAATAGTAGAACCATTTATGCAAATATTAGGTAGCATGAGAAATAGTTATTCTATTTTATTTTAGTTAAACATAATTTAAATATATCATCAACAAAAGATACAAGATTTTAGTACTAGATTCTTTATAACCTTGAATTTAATCCCACAAAATGTTAGGTCAAATAAAGAACAAGCAGTTTTGTATTACATCAAAGGTTTAAAATTTGACCTTAGCTTTAATGGTATGTAATTCTAGCCATCATACACTAGCTTTAACTTTTAAAGAAGTGGCTATGGAACCCCTACTCCACCAATGGATTATGCATCCCATATTATCTAGCACACATCTATATCTAGTTCTACGCCTGCCATTTTTCCCACTCCAAATATCCAACTAAATACTACCACTACTACTTCATTTCCATGTATCATTACTCACATTGACCATAGCACATCATCTAGTGTAGTCTTTTGATCATAACTTCCATCCCTCCCTCCTCCATCCAACTCAAACAATGAATTGAACAACAAATTTTCCATGGAGAAATTATGGAAGTAATCAAAATGTTGGTGAATCATAACAATATTGTAAGGTAACAATGACACCAACCATAGAACTAGCAACCTTGAAATATCCCATGACTCACAAAATATTAGGTGTCTAGACAAGGTACTAACCAAGAAATAAGTCAAACTCACAATCATATGGTTAACATCAATTTAGACGAAGAGTCAATATGGTGTCTTTTGTGTAATGATACATTGGCTTTTTAAGCCTTACTACCACAAAATATCATATGTCCTAATATAAAATAGCCACAATATTAAAGGTCAAAATAATAATATAAGAAAGATTTCAACTATAGAAAATATACAAATCTCATATAGATAAAAAAACATTGAGAATACTTACAATATTATTCATAAATCTGAAATACAATCTTGAGATAGTTTCTCACTTCATACAAATTATGGAGCTTTATCTCCATAATATAGTTACACAAGATAACTCTTCAAATTCTTGACTATTTCTTTCCACATGACCTTTGGACTCTTCTTTTACCACTTGCATACAAGACTCTCAGTCTTCTAATATGACACATGTACATATCTTGCACATTCCAATATATCAAATAATGTAATATTCTCTAACACCCCCTATATTACATTATTTGATGTTGACTTTTCTTGATCTACATAGATGATTTTGAAATATCTAAAATTTGTTTTGACCAAGTGCTTTTGTAAAAATATCTGCAATTTGATCTTTAGTAGAAATATGTTTCAACTAGATATGATGATTTTGAACATGATCCCTAATAAAATGACATTGAGCTTCAATGTGTTTTGTTATTTCATGAATAATTGGATTTTTTATTAGATTAAGTACTCCTTGGTTATCATAATTTATTGTAGTTTTTCTAATTTCAATATTTGATAATATGTACTATAACCAAAGTGCTTCACATATTACATCTTTTGTTGCACGATATTCTACTTCTCTAGATGAAATTGCTACTGCATGTTGTTTTTTAATGTACCAAGAAATAGGTCCTAAAACAAGATAGAAAATATAGCCTGATGTAGGTTTTTTATCATTAATAGACCCGACATAATCAAAATATTTATATCCCTGTAGGTAGAATTTTTTATCATCATTTTTATATATTAGCCCATATTTTGTAGTCTTGTTAATATATTGTAGTATTCTTTTTATGGATTTCCAATGAATTTCTCTAGGTTCTTGCATAAACCTTGAAAGATAATTTATAGCAAAAACTATATCTGGTCTGGTCTTTGTTAATTATAGAAGAATTCTAATTAATTGACAATAGATAGTGGTTGAGACTAGAGGTGTCTCATCATATCTCAAAAATTATAATCTTTGTTCCATGGGAGTATCTTTGGGTTTACAATTGTTCATCTTAGTTTCAAATACCCTCATCAATACAATTTTGTTAACTTACCAAAAAAAATAATGATTTTACATACTTTGTCTATGTTATTGTGATCTTATCTTCATTTTGAAAAATTTCCAAACCAAGAAAAAAATGAGGAAGCCCTAAATCTATAATTTCAAAATCCTTTTCTAGATCTCTTTTAACTTTATCTATCAGAATGTTTGAACTTCCTATGATTACTATATCATCAACTTATACTATAAGTATTATTCTATCATGTCCAATATTTTTTTTGTAGATATTTGGATCTGATAAACTTCTTTTAAAATTATACTATGATAAATGATTATTAATTTTTATATACCATGCTCTTGGTGCTTGCTTTAGACCATATAAGAATTTTTTTAGCTTGCAAACCTTTTGTTCTTATCCTTTGATCACAAATCCTTCTAGTTGTGACATATATACCTCTTCTTCAATATCACCATTAAGAAATGCACTTTTTACATCCATTTGATGAAGTTTCCATCCATGATGTGTTGCTAAAGCACAAATTGTTCTAATAGTAGTCATTCTTGTTATTGGTGCAAATGTTTCTTCATAATAAATTCTTTTTGTTTGAGTGTATCCTTTTACAACTAATTGAGCTTTATATTTATCAAGAGAACCATTTGCTTTGTATTTTATCTTGTAGATCCACTTACATCCTACTACTTTCTTTCCTTGTGGTAGATCAACCAGATTCCATGTTTTATTTTTCATTAATGTTGCATATTCTAATTCCATGGTTGCCTTCCATTTTGGATGACTTAAAGTATTTAGAGTAGTTGTAGGTTCTATCATAGAACTTATCAACCCTCTATTTACTCTCATTAAACTATGATTTTGAGGTCTTGTAGTAGTGATATATGGCATCTGCTCTAGCTTTGAGTCCTTAAGTGTATCTCTAAGCCATATAGGTTCTTTCCTTTGAAGTGTTGTAGCAGTCTCTATATTTTCTATTTGTTCATCATTTATGTCTAATTTTGAGTCTTCACTTGATGAGTCTTCTTTTGAAGAATTTAGAATTATCCCTAAATCAATATTTTGTTCTTTAATAATATTTTTGTTTCCTTCATCAAATATCACATCTCTGCTTATGTAGACTTTTTTTTTGTAGGATCAATTATTCTATAACCTGTTGAATCATCATCATAACCAAGAAATATTCCACACATAGTTTTGTCATCTAGTTTATTTCTTCTTTGCTTTGGAATATGCATGTATGTTTTACATCCAAAGATTCTTAGTTCTTCTATAGTTGGTTTTAGTATCCTTGTAGGTGATCTATTTTGTAAGTATCCAATTGTTTTAACTACTCCTACCTAAAATTGATGATCAAGATAAGCTCCCTTCAGCATACAATGAACCATTTCCATAATTGATTTATTTATTCTTTCTATAATACCATTTTATTGTGGATAATATGTTATGGTGAGTTATCTTTTATACCATTAGCTTCTAAAAATAAATTAAATTCTTTTGAAAAAAATCACCTCCTGTATCTAAACAAAGTGTAGTGAACCCAATAGAGAAAGATTGATTATAATGCTAGAATAATAAAAAGGAATCGCTTTTATTAAGGAATCGTTGTTGTATTGTATGGGGAACCCAACAATTAATTAATAATTATATTCTTCGATGCCTCAACTATACCAAATGAAATGCCTATTTCTATGAGTGTGAAGGTGTGATCAAAGGTCACAACCTTTGTGAAAGAGAGAGTGATTAAATAATTAACTAATAATGTGATTAGTATGGTGGTTAGGAGTAGAATCCTAACATGCCACCTTCCTTAAAAAGAGCTTTGTCCTCAAAGCTCAAAGTAAGGAGCTTCGTTGCTTGTTTTCCCAGTTGAATTTATGCAAGTTCTTGTACTATTTTAATATCTTTTTTTCTAAGGCAAGGATATATTGAAGGTTGAAACATTAGTGGGGGGTTGCTAGAAAGAATAGTAGAATCTTCCTTAGGAGAATTGTGATGACGGTAGGCTTTCGCTTTAGCCGATTCTTCCTGTGTAGAATGAAGGGAAAATAAAGGTGCACTCACTCTTTTGCCTCCTTTCTGAATCAGGCTGCCTATACGACGAGAACTCACTATTGGCGATGAAAATGTGAGTGTATCTTATGAAACTCAAATATGAAGCATGTAATTTTTTCAAACAATTCAAACTACTAGTGGAAAAAGAATCAGGAAAAAAATCAAGAATCTTTGTTTAGATAGAGGAGGTGATTTTTTTCAAAAGAATTCAATCATACTAATCACCATACTATTGGCGATGAACATGTGAGTTTTTTGACCAAATAAATAAATAAATATAAATATATATATATATATATATATATATATATATATATATATTAATTCCAACGGTTCTTGAGTTCTATGCTAACAAAGTTCAAAAGGTATTCTATGCTATTTTCTTGCTAGAAATTGTGGATAAACTATAGATTCCCATGAAATGTTAGGTAAAAATTTAACCATTTGATGTTTACTCATCTCATTTAATGAAGATGCACTTATGTGTCCTAGCCTTTTATTCCAAAGCTCTCTTGTTTCTAATATCCCTGCTAATAGAGCCAAATTTGACACTATATCTAGAGTAAAAAAACTATTTTTATAAGAGCCAAAAGCTATGAATCTTCCTTGTTTGATAATAAGACATTTTTCTTGTCTTTAATAGTCTTGAATTCAACTACTAGGTTTTGATCCATTAGTTGAGATACTGAAAGAAGATTAGTAGTCAATCTAGGTACATACAATACATTGTTAATTATTCCTTTTTAATTTGATATATCAATCAAGACATCTCCTACTCCTTTGATCTCATAAGTCATACTATCTACTATGACAATTGGTTTTTCATATTTCTCTTGAAAAGTGTTAAACCATTGTTTATTTCTAGTCATATGCCTACTAGCTCTAGAATCAATATACCAATAATCCATAGTGAGTTCCTTTGAAGTTGAAGACCTTATAACTCCCAATTCAAATATGAAATTTGCAAATTCTAAAAAATTATAATTCTTTGATGTTGAAAACATTTTAACTCCCTAATTAGATTTGCTAAATTTCAAAGTTTAAATACTTGAAATTTTCAAAAACTCAAAGTTCTTCAAATTTCAAAATCTTTCAAATAACTATAAACCTTTAATTCTTCAAAAGCCACTTCAAATAAAAAAATAATATTAGTAAATATTTATATCTCCTACTCTTTTCAACTTTTTCAAATATTAAAAACTTAATAATTAAAAATCTCTAAATTAAACCTTATACCTCCATATCTTATAACCTTAGCACTCAAATATTATTCAAATCTAATTTATTCCCTCCAAAACATTAAGCGTTGAATATAACATTTGTTACCTAAGGAAGCAAAATAATAATCTAGCTAAATTAATTCTACTTTTAGTGTTGGTGTAATTTTTGGTAATGCTCAACTACCCTATTACATTCCATGGTCTCTTGCATGGATGTCTCTTGGCTCCTCCTTTCTCTTGCTCGTTAGACTGCTAGCTTCTTAGGTGGTTCAAAATATGGTTTGCCTCACCTCAAGCTTCTGGTTCATGCCTACAATTTTTATTTGCCTTCCTTCTATGATGAACTAATACCTCACTTATATAAATACTTGATGTCTTCATGGTTCATCAATGCTTAGCTTCTTAGGAGAACTAAGTTTTCCTTGATTCTCTGGTTTGCTTTACTTCAAGTAATCTAGATTGTCTTTCTTCTCTGGTAAACATGGTGATCTAGTTTACCTTTCTTCTCTGGTGAACCTAGTTTTTTTTTACCTAGTTTGCCTCCTCTTCCTTAAGAAACTCATACCTGGTAGTGGTTGGTTTATTGCTTATGTTCTATCCTAGTTTGAAGATTTGACTCTCCAATAACCTATATCATAAAAAATTTCATTCAAGTATTGTTTCCAATGTGCTTTTCCTCACTTGGAATGCTTTCTTAGAATACCTTCTCTGGCTCTGTATTCTTCCTCTTGATTCGTGTATGCTTACTTTAGCTACATTGTATATATTCTCTAACTTTATGTAAATTGATTTCACAAATACCTTACGTATGCTTTTACGCAGGTCGTTTGTGAATCATCCTTTATGTGGGATTATTGAGCCTCTTCAACAGTGCAAGCCTCTTTGGGATTCTTCTATAATGTATGCCTCTCTTGGACATTCTTCAATGCAGGTATCTATGGACCTTCTCTTCAATATAGGCTTCTTTAGCCTTTTCTTTAATACAAGCCTCTTGGGTCTTTTCTTCAATGTAGGACTCTTGGGCCTCTTTTTTAATGTAGGATTCTTTATCTATGCTCTCTTCTCTATACTACTCTTTGTGCTTACTTCTATTATCTTATTGCTATGTTCTACTTCTCTCTCTACTTGATTTTTTCTATTATCTTTCTATATTGTTTATCCTATACTTAGAAGCTGAAATTCTTCTCTATCTATGTAGGAAGCTTCTCAACCTTTGTAGCTTAATCTTTGTTGCTCCTTAGTATTGGAACTCTAAAATATTCAATATCTTAGGTTGCACCTAAGAATCCAATATGATTTTCCTCCTTACTAGAGAACCCAATATCAATGTCCGGGAGGCTTTGAATCCCTGAATGACCAACTTTATCTTGAGTTGTTTTGTTTGCAATATTCAATCCTTTAATCTTTAATATCCAAATTTTCTTCTAATTTGGCTTCCTCTCTATCAAAGGTTAAACTTTTCTCCTAAGGTTGACCTTTCTATCAATCTAGCTAAGTCCTAGTTTCATTCAACCAAGTGGAAAGACCCTAGCCTTCAAATTAGGGTGACTATTCCTTGTCCCCTCAAATTCTACTCAATAAGACCTTTTAAAAATAGAGTCCAAGTCTGCACTACCTTCAAAGTGGACAGACTCTAAATCAACTTTATCAAAAGTGGATAAAGTTAATTAATAATGGTGGCTTAATGAACTCTATAAAAAATGGACAGAGTCAGGTGGTAGCTTTGATGCCACTATTGGATTTTTAAGCCTTACTACCACAAAATATCATAGATCCCAATATAAAATAGCCACAATATTAAAGGTCAAAATAATAATATAAGAAATATTTCAACTATAGAAAATATACAAATCTCATATAGATCAACAATATTGAAAATACTTACAATATTATTCATAAATATAAAATATAATATTGAGATAGTTTCTCGCTTCATACAAATTATGGAGCTTTGTCTCCATAATATAGTTACACAAGATAACTCTTCAAATTCTTGACTATTGCTTTCCACGTGATCTTTGGAATCTTCTTTTACCACTTGAATACAAGACTCTCGGTATTCTAATATGAAACATGTACATATCTTACACATTCAAATATATCAAATAATGTAATATTCTCTAACATGATAGGCATGATCCCACAAAATATAGCAAAGCCATTAAGAATTTTCAAACCATCTAGTATAACCAAAAATGTTGGGATTAACAAATCACCATCTTAGTTTAATTGGTCTTTACAACTAATCTACCTATGTATCAACAGCCCCAAACTCAATAGTTAGTACCTGCCTTACCCAACCCCAACAATGCCATCCTAGGAAACTTTAGCACTGTAGAAATGGATGAATATTTGATATTTGAATACAATTCCATAGGCACTAATCAACAAGAGATTAAGACTAGGGGTAAGAGAAAAGATTCCAAAGTGCAACTAGTTAAGAAGCAAATTGAAGCTAGAAAAGGTATAAAAATTCTTAGTAGAGAGAAACTACATTTTTATTAAAAGATAAAGGATCATCATGTCACAATAAGAAGAATATAAAGATAAGGAAAACACAAAAATTAAGACTACAAGTATGTCTCAGAAGGAAAAATGAGAGGTACAAACCAATAGGGATAGATGGACGGATAAGAGAAGAGAGCCTATAGTGGATAAAAGGGATGGGGGAATAATAGATAAACCCTCCAAAAAAGTAGAGCAATAAAGAGAGAGGTTAAATTTATAGATATAAAATGATGACTAAAATACCTCTTTCTCACAAGCGATGGATGTGCAATATCTATAAGGCAGTATCAAAAATTCACAATGCAAAGTGAGAGTGCCTTTTGAAATTCAAGTTTAAAATTATAAAGGAAATGAAAAGGACACTAGCTATAGTTAGTATTCTAGAATTATTAGCTCTACCTATAAATTAGGATCTATCTATGAGGTTCTAAAAGAGTAGGAAAGGATTTATACGAGGAGTAAACAGTCACAATCTACTTTGACTAATATAGCTAATAAATAGAATTTGAAGGTAGATCATTTGATAGATATATAATTCAATGCATTTGATATACTGAATGACTTAAATCCTAAGATGCTAAATCCACCCCCATTTTATGTGACCCTCAAAATTAAAAACTTCATACTCATAATTTGCATAGTTGATTTAGGGGTAACAGTGGCAGTCATGCCTAAAACTATTTATAAAAATATAGATCTGCTTTATACCAAAATGACTAGGCACCCAATTCTCATGGACAACACAAGGATCAATGTAGTGGGATTTCTTAAATATCCTATCATAACTATAGCTTCACACCCAGAGTTTATAATAATAGTTGTGAACCTCCCTCCTTCTAAGGCCCAAAAATACCTTATTTTGCCACTTTTTTGCACCTTTAGATTATGTTTTTCTTTAACATTGCAGTAGTTATTTGAATAAATAAGGTAATTATGATTAAATATAGGCTTAGTTAGACAAGGTGATATTATGTACTAAGGAAGGTAAATAGATGACATTGTTTCTAATTAATGCCAAGATTTTAGAATAAAAAGGTTTTATTTTGCACATAGCTGAAGTTCTTGGGATAAATTGGCAGATGATATTGGTTTACTTGGTATCAAAAATCAAGGTTATATTAGGCATAGAGTGTTCCCTTATACAGTCAATTCTAGACCATACAACACCTGACTAGCATCAAAGGAGACAATACTTTGCTAGCCAGGACAGGACTACATGCTAACACCAAACGTGGACTACAACCTAAGCATTGGATGGTAGGAATGCACAAGCTCCTAACATGGATGTATTAGGTAATAAAATATGCAACTATATTAGGCTATGGTTGATGTAGCAGAAGAATACAAGAACGGTGATGTGGATGGAAAACCAACAACACCAAATCATTGTCAATCTCACCTTGTTGTTTGATCAAAAAAACTTCCATTTTGCTACTAAAGTCAATAGATTTTTGTTACAACTGGCAACAACTTCTAACAAAAGGATAAAATTTAAATATTGAACATGTTGCTTTGGAAATTTTTCTAAAACCATACCCTCCCATTTTAGGCCCTTCCAAAATGGTAGCTAGGAATTCAAGCAAGTAGAATTTACTCATTTGACTGTGTTACAACCATCCCTTGCCTTTACTTGCTAAAAAAAAATACTTGCTTACTTGCTATATCTTTGTTGTTGCAACAATCTAACTATAAAGGTAGAGGAAGACCTTGTCCTCTCCATTATAAACAAGAGTAGAAGCCTTAGAAATTACAAATTAGAAAGTAGAAATTATAGCATTATGCTATTATAATTATGATTGATTTTTGTTGTAGTTTGTGATGGCATTTTTTCATCTTCAAATCTAAAATAATATCATATTTTGAATTGTTGTTATATTCTACTTGTGTGAGTTGAGTTGAATTTATTTTCCTTCCATGTTGTTTTGGAGCAAGGACCCACTCCTAGCTAGGTGGAAGGTACCATTTTCTTATGTTTTTATTTGTTGTAGTTCAGGTTACCTCGTTATTTTTCTTGCACTTTATGACAATAATTTAGCTACTTTATTTTATCTCCCACGAGGACTAATTAGCTATATTAATTTCAAATTTATATTGTTGTAGCTTAGTGTGAAAGAAGAGTTATTTTATGCATAATTTTCTTTTCTACTCTTTGTTTTATTTTTAGTTATAATCATTTTATTTCTAGCAAGTTGTGTTTCTTATTTTAGTTCTTTCATTTTTGTTATAGTAAGTTGATTGTTGTTTTTTAATTGCTTTAAAATAAAGAGCCTATATTTGCCCTTCCTCAAGATATTTCCTAGCACATATAGCCTTCAGACACCATACTAGGTTTGAAAATTTAAAGTGACCTTAGTAAAGTGTGTTTTAATGATACCCATCACTTTTTGACACAATTATCGAGGAACACGGTGTTGCTATGATCATTTAGAACCTGTTGAATATCAAACATTGCAAACTTTTACATAGAAAACTTGATTAGTCATAAAGGTAGCATACCTCCTTAGTTGACCATTTTAGATAATAAGTGTTCACTAGGATAGATTACAATTTTATCTTATAAACCAAGATACCTGGTGCACTTATTTGTGCCTTATTCCAATAGGGAAGTAATTAGTTAAAATCGAGTGAAACTAGTAGTGTTGAGAAGGAAAGGTAGAGGTGATTAGAAAAGGATTTATTTGATAAGTTAGAATGTATAAATATACTTAGGTATAGCAATGGAAAATTTGTTAAAAAGAACCCCCAAAAAGCCATAGGAGCACAACAATCATATTTAGAGGCTACACAAAAGTACTCATTACATGTAGCCACAGTTCCAAGCAATCCACTGTAAGTGAATAAGAAGGAAGTAATAGTATACCATCATCATTAGTTATAAGATATTTAAGATATTCCAAATTTTAGAATTCCCAAGAACAATCCAATAGTATTCCATCCACCCAAAACCTATTTACATCTAAAAATTTTAGATAAATTTATAATATTTATTGGGAAGATAACAGTATGGAGGATAAACAGGATGAGAATAAATGAAAAAAATGGCATACATCATACTGGGGAACCCACTAATGGTAAGGAACTTCGCGTACCCTTTTTGGTTAGATCCCCATACACAAGCACCTATGAAAACATTTCTCTGTCAAACTTGCCTATCTTTAGGGGGACTACCACAGAAGATCCAAATCAACTTTTGTTAAAATTTAAAGTCATATGTCAATATTATGATTACATAACTAACAATCACAAAATTAAACTATTTCCTTCCACACTCAAGGACTCATCTATGCAATGGTTTATAGGGTTAGATCTAAAATCTATTTGTACCTAGTTCGAGATGGAAAAGGTCTTCTTGGAGAAATACCAAGGATACTACCATGTCAAGGATTGTAAAGGAGAATTATTTAGGATGAAATTCTTGAAGACTACTTATATAGATTCCTCTTCATTCATAGAATATCTGGGGAAGGGATGGACCAAAAACTTGTCAAAGTAATCTTCTTGTAAGGAATACAATATGAGTCAAGGAATGTCCTAAAACTTATGGGCAATGTGAATAAGTTAAGTATTTCTAATATTATAGAACTATGAAGGAATTATTCTTGAACAAGGAGAAAAACTCAAAAATACTAAGTAGTAAAGGGTGGCAATGAGATAAAATTATTAGAAAATTTTGCCAACTTTAAAATTGATATTCTCCTACACCTTAACACAACATTGGATGAGTTACAAGCTAAAGCTAGGGTCGATAAAATATTGGCCATATATTTTTCAAGGTGTAGGTAGAAACATGCCTTACAAGAATGCCTTCTAAACAAGACCAATATATGTATCATCTATGAAAAAATTCACCCTACGGATCGATGTGATCTCTTACCAAAGATCAAGGCTACCCTTGGAAGGAGCTATCCTAATATAGAATAACTCAATTATATAGAACAACAAAATAATTTTTCCCCTAATCAAAGAGCATCATGGATACAAAATCCATCGAATACTCATTGGAATATGCCCCCACTACATCAACAATGAGTCTAGTACCCCTAGTCATCATATTTTAAATGGACTAATCAAGGATGGTTTAACCCACCATAGATGCAACCAATGGCTAATCAATCATGGTCATGAAGAACACAAGCTTATACTAAGAGGGGGGTGAACAGTATAAGATCAAAAAATTTACTTTTCTTTCCAAATGATAACAACAATAATATAATGCAATAAATGAAACAATGCACAAATAATAACACACATGAGAGACACAAATTTAACGTGGTTCACCCAATGTGGGCTACGTCCACAAAAAAATATTTCTTATAAATTTTCTCAACCAATCTCTTGGGAACCAATTCCCTATTACAATGTTTATAGGCACCAACTCAAAGGAGACACCAATCCCCTATGCTCAAGTTCGTGGACCTTTATCCACAAGAGACCTCAATCCCATCTGCGCTGGTTCGTGGACCTCTATCCACAAGAGATATCAATCCCCTCTGCTCTATTCTACTTCAAGACTTTACCCAAGGCTTGCTCAATTCTGTTACAAAACCTGCTCTCAACTCTACTCAGATCTGCTTCAAATCTACACACAAGACTTGCTCAAATCTGCTCCAAACCTTGCTCTCAACTCTGCTCAAAACCTACACACAAGGCTTTTTTTAAATCTGCTTACCAAACCTGCTCCAAGCCTACACACAAGGCTTGCTCAAATATGCTCACCAAACCTGCTCTCAATTCTGCTCAGATCTGCTCCAAGTCTATACACAAGACTTGCTCAAACCTGCTCACCAAATCTGCTCTCAATTCTGCTCAAATCTACTTCAAGTTTATACACAAGACTTGCTCAAATTTTCTCACCAAAACGTGCTCTCAAATATGCTTCAAGCCTATACACAAGGCTTGCTCAAATATGCTCATCAAAACCTGCTCTCAACTCTGCTCAAATATCCTGCTCAGACCTGCTCAACTCTAGCTCACAATCCTACTCAGACTTGCTCAACTCTAGCTCACAATCCTACTCACAAGCATTGCACATATCTGCTCCAAACCTTGTATACAAATAATGTTTATCTATTTCTAAATCTTGCATAATGATGTCATCAAGTGCTTTGTCTAATCTTCAATGTGCTTTCTTTAACTAAAGTAGTTTAGACATATTCTACCCAGAATTCGTTTAACCTCTTGAACATATAGAGAATGATATGCACTAACAAATGCTCAATATGTTCTTTACATTCATTAAGTCTGCCACTTTCACTTGTCTCACATTTATTGCACTCAAAAGATAATTCTAGTATAGCACTTGAGTTTTATCCACCCTTGCAATATCAATCACAATGATGCTCAAACTTGCTTCACAAAACTGGTCTATATCTCTTGCAATATCAATCACAATGATGCTCAAACTTGCTTCACAAAACTGGTCTATATCTCAAACACCTCCTTATATCTCCATATTATAAAATCAACAATAATACCACAAAAATAAATATCTCAAACACCTACTTATATCTCCCTTCTTATAAAATCAACAATACTGCCACAAAATAAATATCTTAAATACCTTATTGGCTGCCAACGTCAAAATGAAACTTTCTCATTCAAAAACTTCATGCATGAGACTCAAAACTGGGTCTCTTTCCTCCAAGCCTTATCAACGCACAACAAGTCGCTCCGGATTACAACCTGTAATTTAAAGTTCCATCATCAATGTAGCCAATCAAAAATTATTATACCTGTGTTGTCTTTTGGTCTTCAAGTGTCACCCGAATCAAACGTATTGTGTAGCCTCTCCAATCTGTCCACTGTCAAACAACACCGTGTATTGAAAAACGTAAGCTGCTCCACAATTTGATTATTCTCAATTCTTAAACCTCCTATGTGCAGAGACAGTTCGTGGTGTCTTTATCTTCCGCTTGCTGATCCAGTATGTAAAATCCAGTAGCACTATTCTTCTTCTCACGGGTATTGCATCTGTTTGTTTTAAGATCTCTCCTAATGCTTTCGGTGACCAGTAATTTCCCAGCTCTTTTTCTTTTTACACAGTAGGTGTCCCTCATAAACAACGGCGAAGACCTTGATGAACGGTAGTGGAAACACACAGTGAAAAGAAGCAAGCTAACTCTCTCTAACGGAGAACGATCGACATCGAAAAGACACAGCAAATGACAGAGAAACCACTCTCTCACAGGGTAACGAAACGACAATGAAACCACTCTCTTAAATGGTAGCGAAACATCAACGAACCAATCCTCCAAATTTGCAACGAACAACAATAACAACACTCTCTTCAAATGTTAGTGGACAGCAGCGAACCAATTTTCCATGTGGGAAACTCAACCAATGAACGTAATCTCTCATGGTGCAACTCAACCAGCGAACAAATTCTCTCAAGAAGCAACGACGAATCAGCAAACGAAATATCTCAAGGTGCAACTCAAATAGCGAACGAGCTCTCCCACAAAGCAATGGTGAAATGGCGAACAAAATCTCTAAGGCGCAACTCAATCTGTGAACGAGCTCTTTTCACGAAGCAACGACAAAACGGAAACGAAGCATCACACAACAAAAACCACCACATGTAGCATGAACTTGAAACCAATATTTATACTCTTCATGTGGTGCCCTAAAAATTCATCCCATATTTTACACTCTTCTACTTTAACCAAATTTTTAAATATGAGATTTAAATATTTAATATTTTATATCCAAACCATCACTTTAATATTTGAAATAAATATTAAAGTATACCTTGCTCTTAATATTTAAATATCAATTTAAATATTAAAGCATACATTTTGTCTCATATACCCTTGAAGATATATTTACCTTGCATGGTTTGCATCATCACATTATCAACAACTTTTGACATATCAACAACCTTTGACATCAATGACAACACAAATATTCCAACACTCAAATATTCCAACAATCTCCCTCTTTGTCATTGATGGCAACCCTATCAAAAAATCCTTCTTTTACTGCAACTGGATTCCAAATCTACTCCCCTTGACAAGCTGCTCCCCTTCACTGAATTCTCTCCCCCTTTGACATCAATGGCAAAGGGCTCCTTGGGGCTAAAAATAAGGCATTTAGCTCATCCCCCTCACCACCTCCTCTTCTTGAGGTAATCAAGTTTGATATGGGAGTAATACTACTCCCAACTTGCAATGCTCTTCTCCTTTCTCAACCTTCTTTTTCCACACCTTTGTAGTTATATCCTTTTAAACATTTTGAGCATCCTTTTTCTTGCTTGTCTTTGGAAGTTCCGGAAATTCTGTTCTACAGCACTTTGCTCTTTGCCCAAAATTATTGCAATTGTAACACATGATGTTGTAGTCCTTGGAAGGTGCAAATGACTTGAAATTTCTCTTTGTGAAGCCGTAATTATTCTTGCCATGAACCCTGCAATGTATAGTTCTATGACCAAAATTGTTGCAATTGTAACACCTGATGTTGTAGTTCTTGAAAGATGCAAATGAATTGAAGTTTCTCTTGGTGAAGTCATAATCATTATTTCCATGAACTCTGCACTGCATAGCTTTATGACCAAAATGATTACATGAGTAACAATAACCTTGGAAGAAATATTCATCTTGCCTTGGAGTATATGGTCGCATGGTTCTTTCATTGCCTTTTTTGTGATGGTCTATGTTCCTTGATGATTCTTTGTTTGTTTCCTCTTTGATACTATCACCTCTTAACACATCAGCATAGGTCTTAGGCTCTTCTTCAATTTCTTCCTTTGATTCCTTTATCCCTTTTGAGCTTGACTCCTCTTTTTGGTTCTCTTGACCTTCTTCAAAACCAAGTTCTGTTTTTATAAATGGAGATCTCTATGCCTTGATAACGTCATCCAAATCTTTTCAGCTTTTCTAAAATTTATGTAGCTTATCATTAGAATTTTTCACTTCCATCCATAGTGTTAAATCGAGGCAAATAATAACAAGACTAATGTGCTATAGGATTTTCCAAAAGTAATATTCATAGATCAATCAACAATGAGATAATGAACTTGTCTTTTGCTTACCAACAATCTTCAAAGTGCTAAGCATATAAAGTTAAATATAAAATTCATTATCCTTTCACTTCAAAAATGAAGGATTTGGAAATTTTCAAGTTTTCACACATTAAATTCAAATAAATAATACTCAATTGAGGACCCCATATAAACTCTCATCTCACAAAAAAGTGAAGATCTAAGAATTTTTTAAATTCAATTGTGTGTAGCTCTTCTTAGTGCTTTAATAGTTGGTGTCTATCTAAAATAATTGTATTCTTTGGGATTTGTAACCTTTAAGTTAGCTCATGTTTTGGGGGTTGTGTATTACCACCTTTGAGGCATAATTTATTTTTTTTCAAGAAAAAGGTAGCATCTCTAAGATGAGAAACATAATAGGTAGGTGCCTCTTTTCATGACGAGGAGCTTCATCTTGATAAGGTTTATGTTAAATAAACTAGCCCAGCCCTCCAATTTTTAAAATTGGAGTAATAACATAAACAAGCTTCAATTGAAAAACAAAGATTATCTCATGTATAATCCTCAAATAAGGAGTTAAAACAATTCATTCATTGACAAGTATACTGGTCTTTATAACAAACCCAGTCATTCATAATCATGATTATTGTCACACAACATACTCATGCCATACAAAGCCATTATTAATAACTTAAACATTTATTTCAGCGAAAGATGCATACCTCTTTCAATAATATACTTTGCTACATATATGAAACAAGTCAACAAAGCAAGTATTCTCATTTTATAATGATAATGGTGAATGAAACTAATTTTCTTCTATACGATAAAAGAAGAATACACTAGAACAAGGAGGAAAGAATTGATTTACTTAGGGAAACATGAACCAAAGAAATTTTGGAAGGAACTAAGCATGAAAATGATGCAAACTGAAAATAACATAACAGTTAATCAGTGGTTGGAGTATTCAAAACAACTGTATCGGCGTAGTAACCAGCAGGAGACACCCCCTACTATCATTGTCAAGAAAGAAATTTTCACAATTAAAGACATTATTCAAGGGATAAAAAAGTTAGCAACTGGTAAAGCCCGTGACATAGACAATCTTCAAGCAGAGCATATAAAATGGGGGTAGATATCTTGGCACCGCAAATCAAAGAAATTTTCAATGAGGTCATACAAAATGGCTTCCCTACTGAGTGGACAACTAGCTTGACCATTCCTTTGTTTAAAAGTGGATATGTAAATAATCCCTCAAACTATCAAACTATCATGATCAACCCTCTCTTTGCAAAGTTGTTTGGGAGTATGATAGAGCGTAGGATCAGCATATGGGCGAAGAAAAGGAAAAGAGAGCAAAGGAGCAAGCGGGTTTTAGGCCCAAGCACTCAACTATTGATCACCGTATCACGCTCGGACACATAGTGGAAAAAATATGGGACAAAAAAGAGGAGGCTTTTTGTTGTTTTGTAGACTTCAAAAAGGCATTTGACACAGTGCCAAGGAAAAAATTATGGAGCGGAATGGAAGAGCTAGAGGTTCCAATTCACTACAAGGCAGCAGTTCACAAACTATATGAGCATGTAAAGGCTAGAATCATAACACAAGAAGGGTTATCTGAATATTTTGGTAGTGACATAGGTGTCAAACAAGGTTGCCCTCTATCTCCGACCTTATTTGGGTTGTACATTGACAAGTTAGAAGAATGGATAAACAAATTTGGGGGAGAGGGTGTGCATTTAGCCAAATATGTGGTAAAACTCCTCATGTATGAGGATGATGTAATTCTTGTGGCCAAAACAACCAAAGATCTAGAAGATCACCTTCAAGCTCTAGAACTCTTTTGTAAAGAAGTTAGGATGCAGATGAAGACGAGCAAAACAAAAATTATGATTTTTCAGCAAAAAAGAAGAAGCAACAACTCAAATTTCAGTTTGCAGGAGAACAGCTTGATGTAGTAGAATACAAATACCTAGGCATAGACTTTCATGACAAACTTAATTGGAATACATGTAGGATGAAAAGAACTCAAAGTGGTTGGAGAGCACTATATGCACTTCAAAACAGGTGTAGGAATGCCGAGTTGTGGGACTGGAAGACCACCAAGGTCTTATTTGGCCTACTTGTTACACCGGTTATGTTGTATGGTTGCGAGGTGTGGGCTAGTGGCACAACAAATGCAAAATGGAGGCAAATAGAAAAGATTCAAAAATATCTAATCACAAACTTTCTCAAAATTAAGGCCACAACCCCTTATGAAATTATTCTAGCTGAAACTGGAATGTTCCCTTTAAAAGTAATTGCTATGACCAAGCTGTTATGTTACTTGAAAAGAACAAAAAACATGACAAATGATAGATGGCCTAGGGCAACTAGGGACGAAGAGTTGCATAGGCGAAAGAATACATGGATGAACCAAAATCAGAAATGGATGAAACGTTGGGAAATCAACATAAATGAATGCCCAAATGTCAACAAAGACATAAAAAATTATGTGAATGAAAAGTTCAAAAGTGGAATGTGGAAAAATGCAAACAGGAAAAGACAATATTATATTGCAAATTTTAACCCAACATATGACCACAAGGAAAAAGCGTATATAGGCGTTGAAATCAAGTGGAAGGAAAAAATACTCATTGCTCAGATAAGGACTAGCTCTCATAGGCTTAGATGTGAAACAGAGAGATGGACAACGCCCAAAGAACAATGGGAAGAAAGGATATGTACTCTATGCAACACAAGGGCAGTAGAGACGGAAGAACACTTCATCTATAAATGCCCGAGTTTTTCAGATATCCGTGACAAATACAAAGAAACACTTGGGAACAAGTTTATGGCAGATTTATTTGAAGACAGTAAAATAAAAAAAGTTGGGGAATTGCTAACACAAATCAGCAGGAGAAGGAACAACTTTCTCAAAGATATTAAAGATTATATGATATGATTTGAGTAATTGTACTTCCATATTTGAGGTCCCATTGACCATATTTGGGTCTCGCGGACGTAATTAAAATCTTTCATTTCATTTCAAAATAGTTAAAGTCATGTAAATGTCTTAAACGAACATAGACCACCTTCATGAACAAAGCAAAGACCTAATAACCCAAAATTTGAAAAGCGTTGATAGCTCATGTATTCCCATTTTATAATGATAATGGTGAATGCAACTAATTTTCTTCTACACGATAAAATAGCTAAAGTCATGTAAATATCTTAAACGAACATAGCCCACCTTCATGAACAAGGCAACGAATTAATAACCAAAAATTTGAAAAGCGTTAATAGCACATGAATTGTTAATGTAAGTACTAACATTAATCGACTGTGTCTTGAAATTCTACCTTTTCATCATAGTTTTGCACCTATAGAAAGAAACAAACTAAACAGCACACTTAATAAAAGATAAACTTATTTATAACTCTATGTAGCATTACTTAAGTTTCACTACCTATGAAGGTCTCCCTAATCAGCTTTGTTTTATTTTTAATTTCTTTTCAAGATCATTTAAGATGCACAAACAAATGTGCTCCCCAAAAGTCACTTTCAGTCTTCGTTCATTTTTGGTGGTTTTCTTAAATATTTTTTATTTATTTTCAAACTTATTTGGTGAACTTCCACACATTTTAGAAAATCCACTCTTTGCTATCCTCTTCACATTTTCCTTCCTTCTAGCAAGACCCATGAAAATAAAAAAAATCACAACATCCTTCAGGCTATTTAATATGAAAACTTGAACCGCATTAAATTCCTTTTAAAATCCAGAAATATTTGTAAATGCTTTATGTTCGTCGCACACGCTTTTAACTCTTTATTGAACACTTAACACACCATTTACAAACAATTACCATCAACACTTCTGACCCTATAAATGATATATTTTCAATGTCTTTTTTTGCATGATTCTCTCCTCGTCTCCTCTATCCCTTGTCTCCTCTTGGGTTAATTCCACATTATATCCCACCTGCTTCCAAATCTTTGTGATGCCAAGTGCAAAGCAATTTCGTTAAGGAAAGATACAATATTTTGTTTTGTTATTAACTAATTACCTTTGCTACGCGTCATAAACCTCTTTTCAGAACAAACCCTAGAATCCATGATCCAGAGGTCATGCAATGATTTAAATGCAAAGAAAATGCACTTCCAAAATAAAAAGATGAAGATACTTGTATATACTAGATTATTTAAAGTGATACCTGTTCTTATCCCATCTGTACAACTTCTAACATCAAATATGGTCCTTGCTTCGTTCTTTTTGAGATTACAATGGCAAATAAGGAAGTAAATCTTAATTTGCAAGGAAAGACACACCAAAGATCTTTCTTTCCCATTTCTGCAGGGGTTTATAGATTTCGCAAACAAATTTGCAACCTTCAAAATCATGTAAATAGCTGAAAGAAAACTGAATGGTGCCAAAAGTTAATTATCACACAAAATTTGATTTTAAAAAAATGCATTTGAAAGCTTGTAAAGCGTATTTTGCAGTTTAAAAATACATGTTCAGAATCTGAAAATAGTCCCAATTATGCAAATATAACCGAAACCGAAGGCTACAAAGTTTATTCCCCATGACCAGTCTCTTCACTTGGGGAACAATCTTATATTCAAGACGGCTCCATAGAAATACTTGCAGCAATATTAATTCTGTTTGTATACAAACAAACCAACAGAAACAAAATATTTGAATATAAATTAAAAGAATTTTCGTCATAATCCAATCGTGAAAAAGCCGTTCAAAGGATCTTCAAATGAATACTAGCATACAAGAAAACTAAATGAGGCTTACACAATTTCATAATAAATACAAGTAATACACAAAGGCAGTCTTTGGATGAAATTCCATTATTCGCACAATCCGTTTGTTGGTAACAACATGACCACTAGAAGAGTTTCAACACCAATCACCATAACCATACATACTTCATCAAGAACACTTCAAAGTAAACACACACAAATCAAACGTCACATTGCTAGTACCAGCAGTCTGCATGGGCAAGATGTCACCAGTGAAAGTTTAAGTGAACAAATATACCATACTACCGTATTGATAATATGCATACCCCTTGACATTTCATCCTCATCAGAACTTGTTGAATCGTGTGTCACTTACTTTCATGAAAGAATAAACATATTAAACAATGCAGAATCAAAACACAATTTCCAAGAGCAGGTTTCCAATCACCTCCTGTTCTGAGGAAAATATAGTGACCTTGTAATTCTCTTGCTTGAAGAATCTTCAGAGCAAAACCCCATGGACAGAGACCATTGGATTTAAAACAAGGTTGCAGATAGAGGCATTCCATTATTCAGACGAACACCAGGAATTATCTCCTCCCAATGGTAAAGTCCACAGAATCTCTTAAAAGAAACAAAATCTCCTTTTCTGCATTGACATCAAGGACCAATCAAACAACCACATAAAGATCCTAAATAGTAATTCCAGTTCTACATAAATTATAAATTCATACATAAATGTCTGCAGCTTACATTGAATTGGGCCTCTTTCAATTGTTCAATGTATTCCATAAGTTCCACCTGCTTAGTTAGGGCATGCTGCAATGCCTGAAGATGGTACAATATTGAAGAACAAGGCACTGTTACCATCTCACCCAAAAAATGAAAAAATAACTAATGTATAATATAAACCACACAAACTTCCTCACCTCCTTTGTCGCATCAAGCTCAGACTCTAAAGTATTAATCCGCTCTACAGCAGCATTCAGTTGCTTTTCCTTTTCTGGTGGCATCTGAGGTGGCTTTGCATTGAGCTCACTGACCCTATCCTCTAAAGCTTGCAAGCGCTTCACCATAGATGGAAGAATATCATCAACAGCTAGCTCACGCACAGGGTGTCGCGGTTCTTCCTGGGGATGGCAGTCATCATTGTATAGTATAGTGTTCGAGCTCAGTTCTCCTTTCCCACTTGAAATCTTGCTTTCAATGCTATGAGCAACAAAACGGAATAGAGTGACTATGCTCATGAGAAGGGCCATAAAAAATGCTGTAAACTGCATGATAACACCCTGAGGAGCTTTCTCATCATTTACAGTCACCAATGTGCCTGAAATACACAGAATTGCTTAAAATACTCCACAGATATGCAACATTGAAAGCTACCCAATACTACCAGATTATAACATAGTTATCAGAAAGAATCAGAGGTGTAACATCTCAACATAGAACTGTTTTTGCAAAACAAAAATAGAACCTATAGTGCACTCTGATTGTTTTTGTTTTCACATTGTTGTCCAAACTGTTAAAAGTGCACTGATAATGCAATTCAAATAAAGTTAGTACATCAGTATCCAGTTCAAAAAACTAATGTAGTGCCGTAAGCTGTCTACCAAACCAGTGTCCTGATGGAAATTCTAAAACATTTTAAATTTTGTTATAATTGATCAAACATATGGCTCAGGGTGCACCATGGACGGCTAAATTGAGAAATGGTTAAGAGCTTGGTATTCTAACATTTACTGGTAACACACTGGTGGACTTTAGTCTAGAGGCTTACCATATATGTTTTTAAATTCTTAGGTTATCTCTACGTTAGTGTGTTTATCTGCTTCATGTTTGCCAGCATATGAATAAGTAGGTAGAACTCCCCACCATTTATGTTATCGTCTTTAACAAGATATCAAGGTATTTTGGGTGCCACCTAAATGATTTTATTGGTGCTTTCTATGTTTACACTGCAGTAAAAGTATTCCCATTCAATCTTAAAATGAAAACGTACTATGCTTCTATATGGTATTCAAGCTGAGGACTATCTCACAATCCAGAACATGTTTAGGCATGTATCTAGCTTGTTGTGAAGCCTGGGAGATTCCAACTATGCTTCTATATGGTACTCAAGCTGAGGGCTATCTCACAATCCAGAACATGTTTAGGCACGTATCTTGCTTGTTGTGAAGCCTGGGAGATTCCAACAAAGGAAGGAAATCGTGTGGCCCTCATATAAAGGGGTTGTTCCAAGAGAAGTATCTTACTTTCAATAAAGGTGCAGTGTACTGTAGCCATAAGGTGACTGATTTGATTACTATGGACACACTGAAAATTTACCATAATAACACGTGAGGGTTTGCAGGCAATTTAGGAGCTGATTTGATTGCTATGGACACTCAAAAATTTACCATAATAATATGTAAGGGTTCGCAGGCAATTTAGGAGCTTTGTTGTTGCATGTTCTGTGGGTTTATTTAGAGTCTACAACCTCTCCTACCTTGTACCTTCAGTTTTACTGAGCTCCTTCAAATCATGAGACAAGCCTTACACAAGCAGAGCAGCTTTCAGAGAGAGCTCCTCCTTTCCATAGTTGGATATACTTGCCTGACACAACCATATTTATTATACCAAAATTTGGAAGTTCACCAGATGTGCTTCTTAACTCTTAAAGCACATTAAATGCAGTTCAATGAAGATGGCCTTTGGGCCGGCAAGCCAGTCCCACTGGTTTATATCCCAAGCTATTGGCATCAAGTACTATGTCTCCATCATGCAAGATATGCCCATCATTCCTCTACAGCATTTACAGATAAAGAGAGACCAAGAATTTTCAAGAGCACCAAAACAATGTTAAAACCCATTGAAATTGGCTCCTTGTCAAAGAATACTTTCACATCCAATTTTTGGAATTGCTAGGCACCTAAGGAGCTGCATATCTGTCCCCCTAATTCTTTGATGAAATCAGAAATTTGTCAGCAGTGGATACACAGATTACTGGTCTATATTAATAATCAAGAAGCAAAATTTTCTATTTCGGTTAAGCAATGTGATCTTAACCAGCTGGCCAGAGATTTGAAAGATGGCCAAGTTAGTAAATAATTGGCTTAGACAAAGAAAAAGTATAAGTCTGACCCAGAAAGACTAAGCACATTCTTCAGGGTATTCTACGATCTCTCTTGTAATGTCTTGGCCAAAACCTGTGACAGCAAGGTTTATTGAAAATGTCGTGAACATTACTCTGACAAAGAACCATCAGACGCTGAAGCTGTGTCTGCAGCAAGAGAACAGGAAAGTAGGGTTTACAAAGAGAAAAATCAGTACTCATGACAATTTGTCCATGTAGATGGGTTTTAATCAGTACTGGTCTGACAGAGAAATCCACGATGTATTCAGAATCGCATTAGGTCCAACCTAAAGGAAAGACAAATATTTCTAGACATTCCCATACACTCAATTGAGGAAAGTCATGAGAAGTTCTCATGGTTAAGTGGAAAGAACAACCTAGGACACACCACATCATACAACCTTCTAAAGATGTCATTTTGGATCACAGCCAATAATGTAGCTATTATAAAATATCCACCGATACCCCTACAAAGTTTGGAACTTGGAACTGGAAGTGTACTGTGGAGAAGAAACCCAAGCCTGACCAAAGGAGAGAGAGAGAGAGACTGTAACCCAGGGCCCTAACCCGAGGTCAACTGGCCGAGAGAAGGATAAAATGGAAAGAACGAGAGTACTGGGAAACAAACAGTTGTTTCTGGTGCCTACAAGTTCATTCCTCAAGAGTTCACCAGCATAGCATCAGTTGTAGGACAAATGGATCAAACTATCTCTCAGCGACAGGAAGCTAAAAGCTTAAGATTACAATAGCGGAATTAAGGCCTCAAAGCAGACATACCAAAAAAATATTATCCAGGATTGAGAACGTTCCACCTTAAGATAATATATATACAAAGAATATGAACAAGAACCTCAAAGTTTTAAAGTCAAATGAATGTCCAAGAAGGAGCCAGAAGGCTTGTCTCAGACCTTCCTCCAAAATTAAGATTAAAAAGCTTAACATTTTAAGTTTGGTCACCACCAATGCCATTTCTCTTCGAACACAAAAAGACTAAAAAAGAAATAGCAGCATTGAAAGTCTAATGCCAAGATCTGTTGTAGGGCATCCAAGATATATCTAATTTCTCTGATGTGCCTGGGAGATTTACCAGCAAATATTGTTGATAGAGAAGCTCCCAAGTAACAATAGTGGTCTGCTATAACATGAAACTTAGTGAGATGAATGAAGCCATTAGACGGCTAGAGGATCACATGAAAATAGAGTGTTTCACAAAAATAGTGTGTGCTAATTGCAAGTGATCTAAGAGCTAACCCTAAGTAGAGGCCACAACCTTGCTCTTGCCCAGAAGACAATTTTAGAATATAAACAATTAGTGTTAGATTTAGGCAACATCCAATGAAAACTTTGGACCCTCTTAGAGGCATGGCAAAAAACTACTATCATGATCATAGAAAACACCAGCTAAGAAGCCTCAAAGGCGACTAAGGTTGGAATATGGGACCCACACAATAGAAAGAAGTATTTGAACAGTCCATAGTCATTATTGTAGAATGCACTTAGAATCCTCAAAGGCGACTAAGGTTGGAATATGGGACCCACACAATAGAAAGAAGTATTTAAACAGTCCATAGTCATTATAGTAGAATGCACTTAGAATCCTCAAAGGCGACTAAGGTTGGAGTCTGGGACCCATGCCATAGAAAGAAGAATTTGAACAGTCAATAATCATTATTTTGAACAGTCAATAGTCATTATTGTAGAATGTACTTAGAATCCTCAAAGGGGGCTAAGGTGGGAACCACACCATGGAAAGATGAATTTGAACAGCCACTAGTCATTATTGTATAATTTAATTCCTAAGGTACCTGTGCAGGCAAAGCCAGGACAAGCAATTCTTATCCAGTAATTCTCAAAGTTCAGCCAGGTGATTATATTTGATCAAAAGTTCTCATTGGTAGATTGACACTCATCGATTAAATTTTGCTTTTTGGTCTACACAATGCTCATAAAGAGACATGTTAAAGGCAATATTATAAGTTGATGCTCTTAAGCATAGTTGTGTCAGACTATAAAGATGACAATTTTATTTTGGTACTGGAATGAAATATCCTCGTAGTCAATACTGGTCCTCAGTTTGGTTCTTGCTGCTTAAATTGCAATCTCCTCATGGTTAATTCTGGTGGTTTGTTTCATGAATGCACTTTTCTTTTGAGCCATGGCTTCTATAGGATGAAATTAGTCTATTTCACCCTATCATTTTGCTTCAAGTGTAGGCCATTGCATCTGTCTTTTTCCTTCTGTATATGTATATATGAATGGACAGATCTGAAATGACTCACCCTTAACATCTAAGCAGCTAGTGCATTTAATCAATTACTCTAATCGACAAACATATGATTTTCCTCATTCTAGATGCATGTTTGAGGCTACTTTTGTGGATCCGTTTGAGCATATGATTTAAATTCCATTGAAAGTGAGTTACAAGTATGCATTAAGATTTTTTTCCTTTTTTTTTATTTTTTATTTATTATTTTTAAAAACATACTGTGTGGTAGATGTTCTTCCCATATTTCTTCCGCTTTGAAATTTGTTCTGTTTTAAGAGGCAGATATCAGAAGTAGATTCCTCATTCTTGCCGACCTACACGTGGAGAGGGTGATTTATGTTTAATATTTGTCAGCTCAGCAATTACCTCTGGAAGAGAAACAATATATACATATGATTGAAAGGTAATCATTCGCATAAATATTTGAACTCATTTAGGATAGCGGGTAATTTATGTTTAAAATTTGTCAGCTCAGCAGTTACCTCTGAAGAGAATATATACATATGATTGAAAGGTAATCATTCTCATAAATAATTGAACTCATTTAGGATTGCTTCATCTCCTGTAAACATGAAAATTCCTCACTAAGCTGTGAGAAGTGCCTCCTTCCAATTTATATCTCTTACCTTCAATTCCAAAAAAGCCTGTCATGACCATGAAATTCTAGTGTTTCTTCAATGTTAAAAATACACAAGGGGGGTTCAAGGCATTGTGGAGCAATGGTAAAGGGGATCCAAGCATATGAGTGTGACCCAAGCTCAAATCACCATATTGCAATGGCCACTCCTGCAATAAGCTGGCCGGCGATGATACACTTTAATTTGTTTCAATACTATAACAACATGATTCGTTGAAATATCACAATAATACGGTCATGATGTAATACAGTTGGGGCCATTGCAACCCCATATAAACCATTTTTTATAACTCAAAATGCAGAAGCAAAAAACAAAGCCATGAATGCCATACTCAATTGGATTGTGAGATTAATCTCTTGTTGGCACACTCATGCTTTGGAATCAATAATGAGAAATGTGGAATGATGATAAAAAAGACACAACAGAATTTTGTATGAGGAAATGAACCATGATTCCTATAATAATGTGACTCTCCACTTTTTTACCACATTCTTGCAGTAAATTTGCTTCAAGGGTTTGGGTTATGCTTTTCTTGAGTAGGTGCCATGGTGCACTATTTTGTCCAAGCTGTTTCTGATAGTTCATAGAAGCCCGCTATCATTTAATTATGGAAGATAAAATCTTTTACGAGGTGAAGAAGTTGATTTCAAGCATCCAATTGGTTCTTTGATTTTTCGATCTCAAAATGCTTGTAATCTCAGTTTTGCCTTGTGAGCTGCTCCGAACAAATTATTTGCAAGGTTCTATTTTTGTGGAACAACAAACTAAGCATCTTTGCCTTAAAATTTGAGGTTGTGACTCTCAAAGCAATGTGTTTATCTTGTGGCACAAGGAAGATGCGCAACCTGAGGCAAATGGATTACAATCCAATGCCATAGACCACAAAAAATTCAATATGCTAGCACATTCCTCGTGGCTCCTGACTTATGTCAAAGTTCAAATTAATAACCTTCGAAGGGAAATCATAAAGAGAGGAAAAAACAAAGTGGTTAGAATTGAAAAATTCCTGCATAGTTTGCAGCCAATATTATCTGAGAATTATGGTCTGAACTCAAAAGCACTTGTTTTTCTTCCATCCGATTCAAGGGAACTGACTTTCCTTCTGGCCAATAAGGATATGCAACAAGTTGCCTACTCCCATTAGGTTGTATTTGTTTCCAAAAGAATATGGGAGTGGGTGTTTTTGGCAAGTAGCAACATGTAAAAAACAATTAGGAGGATACTGTTATTTGTCGTAGCCAGGTATTTGCTTCATACCCTAAGATATAGATTGACTTGTGGTAACTTCAATTTGTTTGTCTTAGCTACAGCTCAGAAGGGAAATGATCATGCCAGTAGATGTGGTGGTGGTGGTTGTGCCTTCTTGGGAATTTTCCCTTATGTTTGAAAGTTCATAGCACTTCTAAAAGAGAAATGTTTAGCTAGCATATTACTAAGGCCATTTCCAATGTTGCATCCATTAGTCACAGCTTTTTATATCAATATGGTACAGAAAGTCAAGGTGAGATGGTTGGTTGGTCCATGCTTTCAATGCAAAGATGTCATAGTAGGCGTCTTTGGATAGCAATTGTCTTGAACAGTCATTTCTTAACTAGGCTTCTTTGCATAATTTGTGAAAGCCTTACTTTTATATTTCCATTAATGATTAATATATTTGATTATTAGTTTGTAATATGCTGTTGAGGTTACCACCATGGACCTGTTTTGATTAAGTACTTTAGAATGATGGACTCTCTAAGATGGTATCAGAGCTTAAGGTGATGATCCTGAGAATTTGGAAATTTATTTATTTATAACTGGGAGAAGCTCAACTTAATAAAGCGGTGGAATCTAAGATCTTTTAATTGTGTCCAATTTATTTCAAATTCTTATTGTTAACATTCAGGGGCTTATGATTCCAAATTTGGGCTCAATTCACTTCCCAATTGAGGAGAAAATAAAATTTTCATATTTTTGAAAATATGACATCATCTTGAGATTCGGATAAAAAATTAACTATTTTCAAATTCAGAATCTTCACAAAAAAAAATTGTAGCGTTTCAGATTCATACTTGCCCACATCTGGAGATGCAATCACTGGAAACTGTGGATTTGCTATTTTTGGTAAATTACCATATCTTGGAATCTAGGCCAAATTTTGCATCATTTTACATGGAGTGTATGCAAAATTTTAGATAGGGTAACAATTTTGCACTCTTGACAGGTTGGTCAGTTTGCCCTTCAAATTTAACAATCAAATTTTAGCCAAATTTGCTGCACCAATTGAGAGCCAAACTGCAACTGATCTTCCAGTAACTGTCATACGAAAAGACTTTTCATCCATGTTTTTTTAATTCTTTGTAGTGGTGTGGACGAATTTTATTCATTTGCTAAAAGGAATTTTAAATTTAGGATGAAACATCATAAAGTCCAATTTCCTCATTAGGACTTAAAGGGTGTCAGATTAACTGTTATTGGGAATTGCATCTTTGAGTGGAAAGAACTATCAAAAATAGAATTATAAATTTCAGGATACTATTATGGCTTACTGACCTTACGATGAAAAATCTGCTATTTGAAAGGATATGAATTCAAAAGCAGTCATTATAATCTCAAAAATGAAGGATAAACATCTTTAGTCTCTAAGCAGAAGGATGCAGAGAATTTTAGAATATCTTGCAAGAAAATTTGTTGAGATCATTAATCTTGAGTGAGGGCAATGAGTCTTCTACTGATAAGGATCGTCAGACCTTCAAAGAGAAGGGCAATGATGAACCTTCTAAAAGGGAAGAGAAAGATGCTTGAAAGGAAGAAAAAAATGACAGTTTCAAATACAAAAATGAGAATCTGAAATGTGTAAAATGAGATTTTAAGTCTAACAATAAATTTGAGATTTAAAATTGAAAAGCTAATCAAAAAGGAGGAAAATGAAAGCTTGAAAACACTCCATCCAAGATTTAAGAAATTGATGATTCGAGGGAAGCATCAAAGCACGTAGAATCACATTGACATGAATGGTTCGATTTATAATCATGGCACTCTAACACATAATAGAGAGTCTATGTCATGTGATGTTATTCCTTCTCTTATACGGCTTCTAATTTTTGTGATCATGCACATGGTTCTTGTGATGGTGATGCACCTCTTGGTAATGATAAAATTATTCCTAGTAACGTTGATGTTTCAAATGAAAGTTGTGAATAAAATAACGGTACTACTTATACTCTGTAAATGATGTTTCCAATGCTTGTCATGGTAATAATGTGCATTCTTCTACTAATATGGTTGATGTTGAGGAACCAACAAATGGCATTGGCTTCAAAGTGCTAAAAAACATTAGTTAGACACAATATATTGGCAAAAACAAACAAGGTATAAATTCTCTATCTAAGCTTGAAAAGACAAGTTAGAAAAAAGGTCTTGATCAGCTCAATCTCAAATCATGGCAACCTGTGTGTGCTTATTTATAAGTGATATGAGAAGATCATATAGGTATGTTAACTCCTGTGAAGCCCTTTTGATACCATAGCCATGTTTTTGCCCATGTGCACACCGGTCCCACTTTTGGTATGAAACCCGCCGCCCAGGCCCGGGTGTGTAAGGGATATGCAGCTCTGTCTATTCTTGAGAGGAATTGCTTCAAAGCACATTTTCAGGATACACCTATGAGGATGAGGATTTTTGATGCCTTGGTCAAGCCAACTATTACTTATGGGTCAGTGGTTTGGGGTCCTAGACTTGGCTCGATTGAGTGGTCACGGGTTGAATGAGTCTAGACACTCTTTCTTTGATGACTCGTTCGTTGCAAGGGCACAGTCCCCCACTCTATTATTCTGGCAAAAAGCTTCTCCTCTCCAGCTTGAGATTATCTTCCTAATTATCGGCTATCTTCACAGGATCCGTACTTTAGGAGATACACCTGAGGGTTGCAAGCGGTCCCCTTACCTCGCCCTTCGCTACTCGATGAAACTCTCTCCGAGTTCTCGGGGAGGCCGAAGGAGCTGGTATTTTCAAGTTTCTACCCTCCTAGCCAGCATTCAGATACAAATAGACAAGCTCCCCACTTATTCTTTGGGCGTTCTCACCCCCTCTCGACTTAGTAAGGAGAGGATGCTCCACGAGATTCGAAAGGATGTTAGTCCCCAGTACACCAAATGCACTTGGATCTCTCCTGATGCCCCTCTTTCCCCCAAGTTTGTAAATTTTCCAGCCTAGATAACTGCTGTCCTATGTTATTTTAAAATAAATCAGATCTGAGAATAATTTATTCAAACATGCAACAGTCACAGATGGCTGGAAAAAATAAACAGCGTGAACAGCAGAAGTTAAATATATTTCTGAACCTGAAATATTACAAATAAAAGAGGCTACAGCTACAGCAGAACACTTCTGCTCTCTTGCTGCTTTTCTAGCCAACAATCACTGTTCTTCTCCTCCTAAGCTTGTATTTTTCCTTCAACAATCTGTTCTCCCATTCTTTTTTGTGTGTCTAAAACACTCTTGATCTTCTCCTTTTATCCTTGAAAAAGGTAACCCTAATCTTTCTAACCCTAAGATTAGATCTCATCTCATATTGAGATGTAAGGTTAAAAATAGAAAATCACTTAAGTGAATATCAAAATAGAATCACTTAAGTGAATTACAAAATAGAATCACTTAAGTGAATTACAAAATAGAATCACTTAAGTGAATTACAAAATAGAATCACTTAAGTGAACTTAAAAATAGAAAATCACTTAAGTGAATTTCAAAATAGAATTAGAAATGTCTCGAACCACTTCTAGCACATTCATACTGAAGCCTGGGCAAGAAGTTCCTATCCGAGCTACATTTCTCAACAAAGTTGTCTTTCTACCATGAGCACTTCTTATAGATACAGGAGGTCAGAATAGTTCCTCCACAATACCTTCAGCAGCACACAATGCATAGTCTTCAGATCACTATTTTGGGCAACTCAAGGTGTGTTCTCACCAACTCTGGATTGAGTTAGATCACCATCTTCCGAGGGAGGAGCGAATTTGCTTGTTTTCCCCCTTGGGTGAAGTTGAAACCCTTCATCAATTTATTTCTTGTTGTCCCATTTATTATGAGATTATGAGATCCAGGGTAGATTCCATTGCCTTTTCAAGAACAACTCTCGATCTGTTTCTACCTTCTCCAGATACCCGGACCAGTGGTGTCTCGCAGTCTTTCTTAGGGAGATAACTCAACTTCGACGACATATAATTTCTCCTCCAAATGGTTCTCACCCTCCTCAACATCGTCTCATCACAACATACTTCACTAGACCAGGTGACTACGGACGGAAACGCCCCACATCATCTAGTTCGGACAGATGCAAGGTCACTAGACAACGCAACAACTTGTCCGGGTTCCGAACTAGCACTAGTCAGAGACATTTCATGGACTTCTTCAGCTCCAGTACTTCGACCTAAACTATTAGGAGAGAATAGTTTCTGGGAACTTCTTGGAGCTTGCCCCTCCTAGGCTGCTCCCTCCCCCCTCCTCTCTCTCTGTTCTTCTTGGTGTGCACTCCTCTCTTCTGGACTGCAACCCTCCCCCCTACTCTCCATTTTCCCTTTCTCTTTGGCCGGGTGTTGGGTTTCGTCTTGTATTTATCTTAGTTCTTTTCTTTGTTGGGCTTTTAGCCTGCTAGTTGGCAGTCATTATTGTCCTTCTTATAGTCCCTTGGGTCTTATTTTGGCCCACCGCGGACATTAATAATATTCATTTCATGAGTAGCCATTTTCATGTTTAGGGCATTTCATGTCTGATCATCATTGAGAATTGATTAATAACTGGTTGTTGTTCGTACCAGTATATATGCTTCAAGCAAGTGATGTGCACAGTTAGGAGGAAGCACAAAAATTTACATTTGATCTTAAGCATTCATCATCATCTTTGAGAAGGTTTGATTCTTCAGGGCAGGTTACTTCTTCAAAGAGGTTTGGTTCTCCAAGGCTCTATGATTTTTCAAGGTGTGGACCTTCAAAGATTTTTGGTTCTTCAAGGTGATACAAATCTTAAAAGAGGCATGGATCTTCAATAAAGCATGGATCCTTGAAAATTTACGAATGGTAGCATTGAGAAATAACCAAGATTGATTGTGGAGGTTTCGTTCTTCAAGGTAGTATAGATCTTCAAAAAGATATGTGCCTTCAAGGAAGGATGGACCCTTGAAAATTTATTGATGGTGGCCTTGGTAAATAATCAAGATTGGTTATGGTTGGATCCATCTCAGATCATGGTAATCTTTGCATGCTTATATAAGAAGATCATAAAGGTTTGTAAGCTCCTCTGTGATGTCACAGGCTCCTTTTTTTTTTTCATGAGCAGCCATTTTTATGTTTGGGCCATTTCATGTCTGGTTATAATTCAGAATTGATTAATGACTAGTTGTTGTTCATGCCAGAATATATGTTTCAGGCAATCGATGTGCACACTTGTCAAGAAAGGCTAATTTTTAACTGTCATCATGATGACTGTGCAGGATGTGGTTATTAGACGGTATACTTGACCACTATATCCATTACATAAAATCCATAAAGGATTCAGTGTGCAATGATCAATATTGAAAAATTCTTCAAAAAAATCATGATTATCACATTCATCATGATTTCTTCCAACAACAGATCTATTTGTGTAACCATCTTTTTTCAAACAAATGCCAATACTTTCAATCGATTGTCAATTGTTTTTACAATTATTTGGCAATCTCATTTTTCCCAGGCCTTGCCAATACATTATCAATTGCAGTCTTTTCACCTTTGGAATAGATAGATGGATGCTATCTCCACCAAATAGTATACTAAGGTATACTATATAAAGAGTCATAACTCCTCATACCTAACTCTTAATAACGGTTTAGTTAGTTATACATATTAGAATAATACAAGGATATTATATAGTATAAACTTGTTATAAGAAGTTATAAGGTAGTGCATAATTCCTTCTTTTTGGAAAAGCTTCAACCTCGAAATGCCATTGGAAATTTTATAATAACAATGAATATATTTTTTTTTCAAGTTGATTCCTTGCATATTTCCCTTAAAACATTGCTCAAAAGAGATTGGTTCTCCATCGAACCACAAGAAGATTTATGATGATATGAACGCTGCAAATACTGAGAATAGATCGCCTCATTGAATTGGTACTAATCCATCCTAGATTGACCTTAAGAGGCATTCAATTTGAGTAGGAATATTGTGAGAATTTGCTTTGATCTTGAATCCATGAGTCTCTTCAAAATTTTGGAATATATGAATGGTTTTGATAAGAGCCAAAAAGATTCGTCTTTCAAGATTATGCAAATGATTTTCAATGATGACAGATGCCATGACTAGGATGTCTGGAAGGTTCAATTAAAAGATGCTTTTCAAGAATACCTCATGCATCCTCAATTGTTTCAACTGCATTGTCGAGGGTCTTCACACCAGATGTAATTGCATCATTAATAGTTGCAAACTTGTCAACATGCTTAATATCACATGTAGATGTTTCTTTATCAGCCACATGTAAATTGATGTTGGAAGGCAACTTCCTATCATTCTTCAAAGTTTTGACTTTTGTAAGCAAAACCTGATTATGATTCTTCAATCAAGCAATTTCTTTATCCTTATCGAACAAAATCTTTATCTAAAACTTGTGGTTGCTTCTTTAGAATTTTGTGTTCTTTTGCAGAAATTTTGAATTGCCTTGACAATGTTTTATTCCAATCCTTTGGTCCATGGATTTCATCATTATTAAACCTTAATTTGGCCTTTAATAATAACATTTCACATTCTTTCTCTAAGACTTTCTTAGACCATCTTCCTAAGAAGAGCTTTTCAAATTTGGCCATGGAATCAAGGTTGTTCCACCATTTTCCTGCCGCCTCCATGAAATTAAGCTCCATTAATAATAACATTTCACGTTCTTTCTCTAAGACTTTCTTAGACCATCTTCCTAAGAAGAGCTTTTCAAATTTGGCCATTGAATCAAGGTTGTTCCACAATTTTCTTGCCTCCTCGATGAAATTAAGCTCCATTATTATCGACATATATACTTTTTTCTCAGTATTCACCAATCATCTTCATCCGCCTTTAAGAATAAGAGCCATGATCTTTTTATCTATTGTAAATCTTAGCTCCTGAGTCACACCCTTTAATATACGAGGACGCACCCCATTATGTGTTGAATCACACCCTCTTCACATCTCAAAGAGACAATTGTTAAATAATGGGTGGGAGTTAAATAAGTAAGATGAACACCAACAAGAACTGGTTGAAAATATCCACTTCAAAAAAACTGCCACTGGCTGAAATTGTCTTGGCCACAAGCCAAAACAAGTATAGGCTACAAGCCCAAAAACTTTCTAGTCACTAACTAGAACCTGAACCATACCTTCAAGAGCATGGTTCTAATACCACTTGTAATGGACCAGTAGGTCTATTACATAAAATCCATAATGGATTTAACATACAATGTTGTATATAAAAGAAATCTGAATAGATGGATGGATGCTCCCTCAACCATATATATAGGTGGATATATAGATAAAGTCATAACTCATATCTACCTATTAATATAACCATTTAGTAGGTTACTAATAAGGTAGGTTGTACATATTAGAATAGTGCAAGGATAATAATATGAACTTTAACATAAGAGATGTGATAAGGTAGTGATTAGGTCCACAATAGATGGTAGTTGTCTGTAGCGCAAGATATTTGGATTGCACCTTCCCTTTTGGAGACTCCTGATCTCAGTCGCACCTACACTGAATGAGCCTTTGCATCATGGAAAATTGGAATTGTGCTTTGTTTCATTGGAGTCATTCATGGTCTAAGACTCATTTTATGGATTTAATATTATGTGAGAGGTATCCACGTGTCTAGTCTTACAATAGTGAGAAGACTATCCTTGGATTGTGCATTCCTGTAGAAGGCTGCCCCTGATCCAGTTTGTGGGAAGAAATCCCCAATCAATACTCTTAATCCTAATGATGATGAGAAGCTTGTGCATTCTACTTAGAATTGCTTCAGTTGCCAAGAGCTTCATGAAGCCTCTTTTTACATGGAAAGGAGGTGTATCCCTCCACCTTTTTGGTCATCTTCATTGACGACAATGGAGTGAAGTCAAAGAGACATGCTCGAGTGGTGGGAAGCTGTCATTAAGGAGGGATGTTGGTGTAATGTCACTTTCCTTGGTCCCTCCATGTTGTGTTTAAGAGGTGATGTCAGAACATGTGAATCTGTTTTTTGGGCCCTCTGGCATATTTTGTAATAGTCTTATAGTTAGCTTTCCTTTTTCCAGTGGGATATTTTATTATATTGTTATTTTGTAATACATAGTTGAGGCCAACTATTGTATACCTCACCACTTTCATCCTATAAAAAGGAATCTCATTTTATCATTGGTATCATCTTGTGGATTATTGAGATCTTGTGTGGGGATGTTGAGGATCTTTGAGTTTTCCTTCCTTCTCCAAATTTCACGTCATTATGTAAATGCTTTATCACATTGGAATGATGGATTCCCTAACAAGATGCACTACCACAACAGGCAAAAGTCATGGGCAACCCTCAACCACGAAGGGAAACAAGCATTATGAAAAAATCTATGGTCTGCTTCCCAAGTGCTAGAAATATTAAAAGACAATCTACCAAGTAACTTGTACACAAGCAATTAACCTGTGACTTAAAGCATTTCCTGCCCCTATGTTTATAGATAATAAACAAATGGACAAGGGAATGCTTCTTCAATTTCACCAAGAATGAATGACATCAGTGGCTTCTCCCCAACTTTACACTAAATCAAGATGAGGATAACAATTATATCATACCAGCTTCCTAAACACACAAAAGATATTTTAACTGCCAGTAAAGACCATTACTTGATATCCAAAAAATAAATCAAAAAATATCTTTTCTATTTAAGAAGTCAAAATATCTGAAAGTACCTTTTGATATTGGCATTTTTTCTACATGTGCCTTCCTTTTCCAACCAATATCAACAGCCTTGTCAACCATAGGAACATACTCATCATACTCCATGTATCCATCATAGTAATTAGTCTGACCACCAATCTTCCCCTGTGAAGTCCAATCAAAGAAATAAAAGATCACAACTTAAATGATAATAACAAAAAATGTTATTGTTAGTAACACCAAAGATGTTTACTAGATTTTATAGCACGGAACTAATAAATGTTAAGGAAAAACTATCTGATAAATGTGATTGGCATTCCAGTCTTAATATCCAAGCATACACTGGATGAAAACGACGAAAAGAAATGCTTGGCAATTGCACTCATCTAGAAGCAAAGCCAAGATTGCATGACATTGGAGAGGAAATCTCCATTGAGGATCATTCAATTAACAGGGTGAAATCACTGATACATGCAACCACTTACTTTTATAACCAACTATATTTGAAGACAGTGATGTTTTACTCTTATCTTGTAACATACAGATTCTTCAAAACAATAGAATTGATTAGAAATCCAATAATACAAAACAATATTATAACTAGCCACACTGACATCATAAAAAGATATGCTTACTACAGCCAATTAACATTATTTATCCGTTCATTGGTCCAATGTTGAAAAAAACAGAAATACTAACTGATATAGTAATATAGAACTATTACTCCTAGTAGCATCCCAGATTTAATCCATGTGAAGCTGATACAGTAGACTGAACTGCTAATGTGGAAAACATAGAAATGAAGAGCATAAACCACTTCCCTTTTCTTTTGTACGAGCAGTCTGGGAAACAAAAAACCAAAAGAAAAAAACGTACTTTGTAAGACATGTTTTATTTTGAAGGGTGTTTATTAATATTTTAGCATTGAAATTAATAACGTAATAAACATCTACAGTTAAGATAAAGATAATCATTCATCTTTGCAGTCAATAAATTCCAGCAATTGAATAAGGATTGTGTATTCCAGAAATTGAATAAGGATTGTGTATCTTCTGTGTTGAAAGACAAAAAGAATCTTAGACTGCTAAAATTCTGGTGTCATTTGCATACTTACATTATATGTCAATCTTGCATTTAGGCCACCTAAACCTAGTAAGTAGGTATTTGTACTGCTTGGTAACCACCATTCTGATATATAAAGACATCAAAAAGAAGGTAGACAGGAACTAAGGAATAGGATTAGATGTTTACGTGAAACAGAGAATGACATGTGATCCATTAGGATTCTATATAGATATGAACATTTTAGCCATCCCAACTTTGCGCTAGTACCATGCTCTAAAAAAGGCAATGAATTTTATTCCCATTTTTTGAATTCCGAGCTTCAGAAATCAGTTCGCAGATGGATGCATTGCAATTTATTTTATTGAAAAATAACCAAAATGTGATCCTGCAAAAATCTTTAGTTGATAACATGCATATTTTAGTGTTTGAATCCCAAGATTTAATCACTATGCCTAACATTGTAGCCAATGTTTTTGTCCTTGCAGCTAACGATTGAGTGGAGTTAACAAGTTCTTGAACTCGTTATAAGCTCTGTTCTTAAAGAACTTCTGATGTCAGCAATTATGCATGGAAAGTTACAACAGAGAGATAGATGGAGATAATGACAGACTTGTAGAACTTGAGGTATAGTCAGATAGCAAATGATGTGTAAGAGACGCCTTAGATGAAGGGTATTCAAAAAAATATGCACACATAAATGCATCCTATCCACATATAATGTCCAACAGATAAAGGAAGATGTCACATCCCCATTTTTTACTCATAATTAGACTTGAGAATTGAATCCTTTAATGATGGCAGTTGATTTAAAAGTTTTACAATGTTGTGATTATTAAACTTTGTTCAATAATAATAATAGTAGTAGTAATAATATGCATATGAATGTTAGACTCACTTAGCAAATATTCATGTTTAATTGATAAATTATAAGGGTGTGAACTATCTTGCACTGTTAGAAATTTCAAGAAAAGAAATGCGTTAGTGTTTTCTCTGAATTTCTAAATAAAGGATTGTTTTTTAATAGATTGTTAATAGTCAACTATTTCATGGACTGCGTAGGTTTCAAGCTTCTGCAGAGTAGCTTAGCAACAGATAAACCAGATGAAAGACTCCCTGGTCAATTCGTTTATAATCATGCAAAGATCTGATTATATGGAAAAAAATACTTATTTAAACATGTATCACACCGTATGTAGCAAAAGTATTTTGGTTCTATATATTTATCAACTAGATTCCAAAATGTTTATGTTAAAGGTACAAAGGGAAAAGGATTTACAAGGACGTGATATTTTATACCACCCCACCGAATAAGTTATAAATCACTTTCTTTCTCTTTGTTTTTTCTTTTTTCTAGAAACAGAGGAAGCTTGAAAGTGTAGGTTTCGTTTTTGTCTCTGCTATTTGGAGAAAGGCTTGCAGAAGTAATTGTGCATTAGAAATTGGATTTTTCTACATGTAAATCACTTGTCTGGAACAACCATACCGGTAAGTTTGAAAATTTCTTTAATCGTTTTCCATTCTGTTCAACCACAATGCTTTCTAGGTACTCGCTACAAGTTTGAAATTCCCTTGGATGGAAACATGAAGCTACTGGGTTCTGATAATGAGAAATATGAAAAACTCTGTATGCCATTGGAATTCAGCAATTGTTCAGTCTTCAATCCATTGCATGCATGCAAATATTTTTAGACTGTACTGGTCTGTGGTAAGTTTTGCATGATCTACCACCAATACATTTACATTTGAATGCCAGATTGCTAAACTTGAAGAAATCAATTGGTTGAGATTTCTCTTTTGTCAAACAAAAAAAGAATCACCGTCCAATATAGACTTATTGGACGTACATGGATTTGATTTCAGTTGGCATCACACCCTAAAAGCTTTGATTCTATGCAGGCCATGCATCTATGTTTATCCCATTTGCATCCTTGGATATTGTGTGTATAGACTCTAGTCACATTGCATTGTATGCCTTGGATTTGCTCTTCTGCCAATGAATACAAGACTGATTTTACAGGATTACTGTAGCCTCATGGGCTAGACAGAATATGCATTATCGATTTCATATTCCTTAGAATTTAAGAGCTTTGAAGTGACATTCAAAAACTCTAGCAACAACAATCTTATTAGTTATTGTTTGTCATATTCCAATACCAGAACTATGAAATTGGCCTATGACCAGTATAAACATAGGGAAAACCTTTGTCTAATCTGTTGTGCTTGCTTTGAAGAATTGCTTAGATGACCAACCCAAAAATTTGATTCTTAATAACTAAATTATCCCCTTTTTGTATACATACAAATGCTCTCATTCCCAGTCATTTTGCTGTGTGATATGTATATACCCTCTTGTAAGTGCAAAAGAAATTCTTGGATGTTGAAAGTGCTGCTGCCATACATGCTATTATGCAGTCTGTTCGTATTTTCTTGAATGTGTAGGAAGCTATAGCAAGGTGCTGTCCTCATTTATATGCTTTACTTGCATCAGCTCTCTCTTTCACTTTGTAAAAGCTTATTAGTTTTCATTTAACTATCCATAAAAGCTGAAACATCTATTTTTTTCACAACTATTAGCCCAATCATTTTTTTTCAAATCCATTCTTGCTACATGAAAGAGATGCATTGATTATTTTCCATTGTCTATAAAATTACTATCAAATTTTCATTTATGTGTTTGCCGTTGAATAGAAATATGCTATCTACTATACATTGAAGTGAATAAGAACGTTATTGTCCTCATTTGTATGTTTTGCTTTTATCAGACTTCTTTATTGCTTTGCAATAACTTGCTAGTTTTCTTTCAACTATCCATAAACTAAACCATTTCATCTCCATTTACAGCCGTAGATTCATTCATATTCTCTTTTCAAATTCATCTTGCCAGATGAAGATTTGCATTCATGGTTCTCCATTTTCCATCTTCCATGAAGTAGCTACCTAATTTATATTGAAGGGAATAAATACAATATATATATTTTATAATTGAAGTAACTTTGCTGGTTTAATCTTGTAAGAAGAAGTCTGCAACAATTTTATACTCGAAGTAAATTTGCTGATTTGAGCTTTGCAAGAAGTATGCAATCTATGTTATATTTAAAGTAGATTTACTAATTTGATCTTACAAGAAGAATTACACTAACTATTTTATATTTGAAGTGAACTTGTTGATTGAGCTTATCAGAAGTATGCTTTTCTCTTCTTGAAAAAAGATGTTTATTTGCAGTTATAAGCAATGCTTGCTGGTGGATGACTCGCAAGAATAAGATGTCTGCTGATTTCTTTTGTGTAAAAAGCATGCTTGCTAATTTGTGACACACAAAAGAGGAAGTGCTTACCGATTTTTTACTAGAAGGGCAAGAATGCTCATGTTTTTCTTTCGCATTTAACAAGAATAGTGTGCATGTGGATTAATGACTTGTAGTAAGATTACGTTTGCTGATTATCAATTGCAAATTTGGAGGTTAAACGGGAAGCAAGAATGATGTGAGGGTTCATAATGAGTGGACATATAATGACTTCAGACGGAAAATGGTTGCTACTCACAATTTTTGTCAATTATTTTCTTTCCTAAGACCACTAGGCGATTAATGTCTACCATAAAGTCCCACCACAAAAAAAAATTGTTTGAGTTGTTTTCTACTTCCTAGATGACAGCAAGGCAGAGTACAGGGTGTCTATGATAGACACACAACTTATGCCAATGATAATATGACCACATTCTTCGTAAAAATTGAGCAGTATCAATGAGAACAATGGAGTTTATTATTATCCTTCACTAGACATATGTATAAGTTTGTTTTGTCTCTTCATGCGATGCCAGTCTATTTTTTTCTTTTCCCAAACGGTTATATGAATTTGAATCGGCCCACCCATACTACATCATAGCTGCATTATAACAGTATTTCAAGTTTCAACAAAACTCGTAATTGTGATATTACAACAAATCATATTCTCACAGGCCACCTTACAACATGAGTGTCTATCATAATACAGGGATTTGAACTTGAGTTGTGCTCAGACGATTGCATCCCAATTAACAATGCTCCACAATACCCTAGCCCCACCTGTATTACATCATGACTACTTTACCATGGTATTTTGGCAATTAAGCATATGTCTTCTGGCAAGATTGGAACCTAGGTCTCTGCATTGAAAGTCCATGATTTTAACCAGCCAAGCTCGTGTCATTTGATAAGCAAACAAATTATATTTATTTTTACATATTATTTTTATTTCATAAAAAGCAGTCCTTATGATATAGGATTAGTTAGCACCTCTGTAACTTTCAAAAGAAAGGGATAGGATGGCCATATGTTTTGGAAGTGCAGATGGAATGCCCATCCTCTCTTCACTTGCACCATTACTTGTTTGGAGCAGCCCAAATGGCATAAATGACGAATACACTTGGGCAAATATGTAAAAAGAAATTATATAAATACAAATCAAAAAAACAAATTGTCAGTTGCCAAGGTGGGTAGTGAAAGTATGTCTTCTAACCAGATACTCATGCCAGGAGGACAAGCTTCATCTTGGTATGTGGATTATGTGGAATGGAGTCAAAATTATTATAGGATTCGATTGAAAAAAAAAAAAAAAAACACAAGCAAAAAGAAGAAGAAATAGTAATTTTAGGTCCTTTACACACTGGTTTACAATTACTTAGACAATAAACAAATTTGTTCACCAATCTAGATCATAAAGTATTGATTTGAGTCACCTATTCTTGAGGCAATTCACTCAGTGATGACCATTTGGCATTTGGAGTAATAAAGCTAATAACATCCAGTTTAGAGACATGTTACACAATATAAATTTTGTTAAACTGTCTGTTTCAAATGCCACATCTTGTCAAATAATAGAAATGTCATGGAGAAGTTCTTGTTAAATTGATGCGTAATCTTGACTCCACCAGAATCAATAATTAGATTGGTTATGGAAATGATTGTCAAGGAATCCCTTTCATTTCTTTGTTTCGCTTGTGCAAAAGTTTGTAAATATAACATGTAATTTGGCAGCAGTTAATTACTCTGCTAAAATGAGAGTAAAAATGTAATGGACTGAACTATTAAGAATACATGAACTCAAATGTACATGTGAACTTTGGGCATGTACAACCTTCTAATGTTGAATTGGTATAGAATTAAAACATCGAATATCAAGGAGTATTCTTGATTTTCAAATACGATTGAAGATTGACATTGATATATCAGTTGATAATATGAAACATTTAAAGAAATCAATGTCACAGAGAAGAGGAAATTTTCACAAATAAAGAAGTGAAGAGATGAATCTGTCTATATTGGACAGTCCAAGGAACGATGCCATCTGGCAGTAGCCAAGAAGAACTGAAGTGCTAGAGACCAAAATGTGACAACCAAGACACTTGAATGGTACTCGTAGTACAAAAGAACTGCAACAAAAAGGGACCAGATTAGTAAAGATGAGAATGGAACCCACGGAAGGACAACAGATAATCTTATTTTATTTTAAATCTCAATCAAACAGTTTGGTTCATACAATATTCCAAATAAGAAATGCAGTTATATGCCCCACGGTTTTATTTGCACTAATTGTGTAGTCATAGGGAAAGAAGTTTGGACGTGATTATTTGAATCATTATTCATTATGTCGAAATTTTTAGTCACATGTTGAAAGTTGAATAAAATTGAAAGGTGAAAGGGACCATATGATAGAAACAAAGAGAAATTTGTTTTTAATAAGTAGACTAAATACTAGCAAACACAGTCAATTGTCAGTTCCCTTAAAAATACTATGAAGCAATAACTTTTGCCGAAGAAATCCCAAACCCGTTCCCATCTGTTCAAGTCCTACTGAAGATATTATTAAGATGAAGAAAACTGAAAGATTGAGAATCAAAAAATGTTAAGATGAAGTTATTACTGCATTGACAAGCCGATGCGACAGAAGACAAATTGGCTATTCTTATTCTATTTATCTCTTTATTCTGGAATCTAGTACTTATACCTAAATAAAAGGTAGTTAGACCGTTGGTGCCAACTGTGCTAAGATATAAATCCAAGACAAGAAAAGAAAAGAGACTGTAAAGAATGTCAATATTGGAGTGTTTATATACTCCTTATAGCCCCATTTAAGGCTGCTCATCATATAATGCATGTTTCTCCCTCATGAATAAGAGCTGCCATTCATGATCTCTCAAGTGTTGTTATCTGTTTATTGTCCAATTGTTATAGCCTTACAGGCATTCTAGCCTTCAAAAACACACATATTCCAGTACTTTCAACAAAATCAACCATGTATCATTTGCACCATACTTCTAAAATGCTTCATCTGGAGATAAATTTGATAGAAGGGAAGGTGCTTACTTCCTCATGCACTGGAGTTAAACGCACAAACCCAGGACCCCTGTGCACTTTTGGAGATGCAACATCTTCTACATCTGACCCCGACTCTGCAGTGGATGTATCACCTCCTTTTCCCTGGTAAAGGTGGAAAAGAAATGAGATTCAAATACACAAGTACTCAGATGATAAAATACTCAATCTTCCTCCATTAATAGGAAATTCTAATAGGTACTGAATTTAACTATACTCAAGCTACCTTGATGTAATGTGGTTTACTATGTGAAACTGTCTTCCCTTCTACAGTTGATACCGTCACAATCTTCCTTGCAGCTTCCCCGTTCATTACCAACTGAGCATACATTGCAAAGCGAAAAAAAATAAAACAACATTTTCAAAAAAAATATACTACATTCTAAAGTTCTTCCTCCATGTAAGTTTTCATACCATCATCAAACCGGATAAAATACCAAATTGGAAGGATTTAGAGCACCACAAACCTTCATTATATCTGGATCCTTCCATGGGCCTTTATCAGATGCAAGGCACCCTCCTGATTCAGCACACACACAAGCGCCACCCAAAAATTCGGGTAATTGGCTGTTTGCAAACAAGTAAATCATTTACAAGAATCACCTCAACTGTATTTACAACAAGTAAATGTAAATTGTAGTCGAATAAGAACCTAGCACTCTATAATTAATAACAAACAGTCATAATGTGGTAGTCAAGATACCTTGCATTAATAACTTCTAAGAGCTTGCTCTGATATTTATTTCCAAGCACCTGAACCAGCAAGATGAATTCTCAAAAAAATATAAAAATATCAAATCCTCGAACCATCAGAGAAGCAAGAAGCAATAAAAGCAAACATAGAGGAAATAGAGTGCACCGGTAATGAAATAATTCTCTCATACATGTATCTTGGCAGTTGTCTTTGGATCCAGGAAACTTTTTATGGTGTTCCACAGCAATCTAAAGCCAGGACCAGCATTGATAATGAACATCCGGCACAAGGTCTGCAGCCATTTAAAATGCAAATTGCTGTTAACAAAAACCTATGACAACTAAAGAACTAAAAGTGAAAATTAATGTAAATCAAGTACCTCGGGATAGTTGTCGCCATCAATTTTCTGTATGCGCAGAATAAGCTCTCTTGCAGACTTGTTGAAATTCTTTAGACCCTGAATCCAAGAAAACACATAAGAAGACAAACAATAGAACTTGAAACAAGACAAATACAAGCAATTTATGAACATAGGACAGCCCTGTCCGTGGGTCTCATGCTATGGAAGATGTACACAATGAGCTAGACAAACAAGATTGATGGTATTTTTTATCCATAAAAATACTGATCCAAATATGCAAACAATTGATTGTTAGACCTACCACCCCCTGTACATCCAAAATAGTTGTTGTCGAGTCAATATGTCTTTTTGCAGCAATGGTGCAAGCAGGAAACTTGATATTGATAGTCTTTTCAAACTCCTGCACATGATACTTCAAATATCGCTCTATAGTTGTAACCTGCATGAGCCTGTGTGGGTCCACTTTGCCAATTCTCTCAATATAGACAGGTCTTCCATCCTTGTCCACTCCATGATGACCTTGTGGATAGTACTTGAGGACTTCCGGTAGCTCTGTGAAGTCAAAATCCTGAAAAATATCAAATTAAACAAATGGTTATTGCAACCATAGCATACCAATATCATATGATAAGAACAACAGAACAATTACGATTTTCTCCGTATTCTAATTAGAAGTTCAGCAGAGCAAATTAAGTGAAATGTAGCATTCAGTCCAACATTTCATTAAACACATACAGCAAAATCGCTTTTTACACGTGCCAATACCCATCCCAAAACCTCAATATTTCATACATTTGTACTACCTGTGGCATGCAAGCAAAATGCATAGAAATAATCACTAATATCTAGAATAAAAAAATGGACATTGTCCACACACTGAAAATATTGAACTGAAGAAATGGAAGCAATACTGAGCATAAAAATCACAATAAAACTCAATTTTCCCCTTACACACAGCATGCATGCAAAAGAGAGAACAACTCTTCTCTCAAATGTGGTGCTCATGGCCCCTCAATTCAAGGCATTAAGTTAGTTGGGAAAGGTCAGGAACACGTATACCGGAATCCCCTTTGATGAGGCAGAACATTGCCTCATACAAAGACTGCTTTTGATAACTTTTTAAACTATTTGGAACCACTTATGATATGATTTTGTACTAATTTTAGTGATACTATGCATTATATGATGATGTTTGCATATTGGAATGATAAAGTGCATATGACCTGTTTTGACTGTTTATCTATGTTTTATAATTTGTTTCAGTTGTATTATTTAGTATATTTTGCATTAAGTTAATGTTGTAATATTAAGGTGCTGCTATCTATTTGGTTTTGTGCTTCTTTCATAAGCTTTCCCCACCGTTTAACCATTTTAAATAACCAAAAGGCGCCAAAACTTTGTCAACAGTTTGACTGTGCAGAAAACAGGAACTTTTCCATACAAATTCCAGCCAGCTGTACATATACAACATGGCTTGGAATTTGTCCACTCCAGCTCATGCAAAAGATGGAATCAGTCTTTTGGGCACTTATGGAGACTATTTCCACCGTCACAACTGTTCTCATGCGCTTCTGGAGCATGAATTAATATAAACTCTGTTCTGTTGCCTGATATTCCGGAGCAGCTCCGGAATAAGCGCAGAAGACATAAATTTGGTCAAATGCATCTTTAATTGCAGTAAAAGGGAGGTAAACGGTGGTTGCAACTATTCTAGGGACATCCCTATCCTTTCCAACACCTGTCCCTCACCAGATAAAGCCAACAGCTGGAATGGATAAGGTTTAATGGATCAGATCCCTGCATTTTTGGGAAACACAATCCTGCAACAGTTGTAACAGTCCTGTATTGAAGCACCAAACCTTATCATTGTTGTACCTTGCTTGTATAAATAAAATGCTCCCATTTGGTTGAGCATATAGGAGAATATAGGATAAGAGGATATAGGTGCTAGGAGATAGAGCAGTCCAAGTGTTGTAATTGTGTACTACAACAGATCAGTAGTCTGCAGAACTTCCCCTGCACTGTTGATATGCTGATAATGAAATAAAGGTGCAATATTTGTCATTCATGTTTGCTTCTGAGTTCAGTGTGAGGATTTGATAGTGTAGAGCAAGTACTCTTCCCCTCTTTTGGTTCAGGAAGCAAGGGCCACTTCCAGGCCCAGAAGAGGGATTATTCCTACCAGAGTTCTGCTAATTTCTTGCTGCAGCAGGTCAGCAGGAATCTGACAGCTTTTTGCATAGTTAATATTGAATTAAACTTCATCTAGCATGTGGCACATGAATGCATTATAGTTAAGTCATCTAGAATAGATTTTATAGCATAACATTTTCTGTTTCAGCTTCAACATTTCTAGTCTGTATTTCCAGTTTGCATCAGAGAATTTCTTGTTAATTCAGTTTGCTACAGATTTGCAATATTTGCTTACCAACCTTTGAATTTCATCATTGTCTTAGGTTTCATTTTCTGCAGGTGTGAAGTTTCAATTCTGAAAAGTTTCATTGTTGTTATAGTTAATTCTGTGATTTCAATTTTGTTATTTTAAATTCTATCAATTAAATTCTGTCATTTTCAATTCTGCAATAGTTCAGATTTGCTTTTCCTGCAACTGTGTGAATTTCAATTATGCAAGGATAAGTAGGCACTCAGTTTTAGTTTCTAGGAGATTAAAAGGGACACCGACACCCCCAAAACACTAATTGTTCCATGAATAAGGCCATGATCTAGATGAACTAAAAATCAGTCTGTTAACCCCTGCTTTCGTATATAGCCTTGGACACCACCCTGGATTGACACATAATGATTAAATGATGAAGATTTGATGACACTCATCATTTTTGGCACCATTTTCGAGGACACTTAGGTGTTGTTAGGAGAGGTCTAGCAGTCCAGAAACTGTCCTGTTTCAGGAAACAGTTTTTGGAAACCTGAGGTTTAGTTTATTTAGTAAATAGGCATGAATGCATAGGCCAAGAGACGAAAGAGGAAGGTTTATCAGAACTGGCTCTTTTCCACCAAGGCGTTCTTCACGATCAGGTGAAGATCTGCCTGTGTATGAACTTCCTGAAAGACTTAAAAGAGAATCATCTTCTTCATCAACTAAAATTGTAGGATCTTTGCAAGAAGAGCTCTTAGAGGCACTTGCTTCTAGACATACCCATAGGGCTGATCCATCTGAACCAGTTGAACAAATTAAAGTTGAGGAAGCACCTATGGCAGAACAAGGAGAACATGATAGGGATATTGTTGGTCATGATGCTGACAATCCTCCTGTTAGAACTTTTGAATACCCTATTCATCTGAATCCTACTCAGAATGCTCCTATGAAAACAATTTCACCCTCAGTATTGCCAATATTTAGGGGAGTTGTTTCTGAAGATCCTGATCAATTTCTGTTTGAATTCAAGGTCTTGTGTCAGACTTATGACTATGTCAATGATAACCAAAAACTGAAGTTATTTCCCTCTACACTCAAAGATGCAGCCTTACGGTGGTTTATGAGCCTTGAACCAGATTCAATCCGCACTTGGGATCAAATGGAAACTGCATTTTTGGATAAGTATCAGGAGTATTGTAGAGTGAGAAATAGGAAGGATGAGTTATTTCGGATAAGACAAGAAGAGGATGAAAACTTAGAGGATTATCTTGATAGATTTACCTTTATCCAAAAGAGATGTGGTCCTGTGGAAACTGACTTATTAAAAACTATATTTCTGAGAGGTTTGCAGGATGATTCTAGAGAAGTATTAGACTTAATGGGAAAAGGAGATATAAACCAACTTGATATTAATGATATTGTAGAGTTGTGCAGAAATTATTCCCGCACTAGGCAAAGAAGAAGGAAAAGGAATCCTGGTAATACTGATATAAAATATTTGATGGAGGAAATGGCTAATATGAAAACCGATATACTTGTTCAACTAAACACTTGCTTTAGGAGAAAGGAATACAAGAGCCAATTCTTCACCACCCCTGTCTATCTATTGTCCTAGGTGCAAAAATAAGCATGCTCTACAAGATTATCCTTTGGACAAGACTTCAATTTCAGCAATTTGTGGCATTTTCTCAAAGGAGCATAAAACTGATAAATGTCACCTTTTGCCCCATCTTCGGAGTGTTTTAGAAACCCAAGTTGAAGAACTTCATGCTATTGGGCAAAGGCCAGGAGGCAACTTCATACAAAACCAAAATGCCCCTCAGAATCCTTGGAATATGCCATGGGCATATACCGAACCTCCTCCCCAAACTTGGAATCAATCTTGGGCAGCCCCTCAAGATTGGTCACATTCTAGTTGGAATCAGCCATGGCATTCAGTTAATCCATCTTGGGTACCAAATCAGTCAGGGCAAATATGGGGGCCACAATACCCATCCTATCAAGGGCAGCAGAGGTATCAATCACCAAATCAACACTTGCTGCCAGCCCTTAATCAAAATTTTTAGGGAAGAGTTCAACCACAACAAACACAGCCAGTTAAGCAACCTCCACTTCCAGCTCAGCCTATGGCTAACCCCAATAACAATAGACAAGCAACCCCTGTTTATGGAGCTGAGTCTGAAGAGACTACTGCAGTCCATGTCCTTGACTGTAGTAACATCCAGTTACGTTCAGGGAAGGTTTTACCTGACCCTGCACCACCCACTATTGAAGAAATTGATGGAAAGCAAGAATTTTCAAGTCCAAAAAAACCACAAACAGAGCAAAAAGAAAAAGAAAAAATAGAAAGTTTACAAGGAAAAATTGAACCTACCTCGGCAGACCTACCGTATCTTGAAAGGTTTGACCACACTATCACTGCTCCTGAATCAGAATTAATCATAGAATTGAGGAAAATGTCTATCTCACTCCCTTTGTTGCAGGCAATAAAGGATGTACCTCTGATTAGGAAAACCATTCAAGAGTTGTGTATTAGGAAACCTGGCAGGAAGAAGAAAGCCTTTCCTAAGACTGTACAAGTAGAAGGTAAGTTGGCTGACCTGCTTTCTGGAAAACTAGTACCCCCTAAATATGGTGATCCAGGGAGTCCAGTAGTTACAATTACTATTGGGTTAGTTCAAATTCCAAATGTACTTATCGATTTAGGAGCTGCAATCAACGTGATGACTAAGGAAACCATGCAAAAATTGCAGCTCAATAACCTTAGTCCTACTACCACAAGTTTTGGAAATGGCGAGATAGGTCAGTGGCTAAACCGGAAGGAATTCTGGAGGATGTTGCCATTGAAGTGTCTTCTTGGGAATACCCTATAGATTTCTTAGTGTTGCAGCCTAGAAACTCAGCTAATGGCTATCCTATTATTCTAGGACGACCTTGGCTTGCCACTGCAACTGCATTTATAGACTGCAGGTCAGGTGAGATGACCATTTCAAATGGTGTAGACCTGAAAAATATTTCCTTGTATCCACCAGCCCAACCTTCAACCAAATTTTTTGGACAGATATGGTATCCTGAGTCTGATGAAGAACAGGAAACTATTGTCACCTTGGCCACCATTGTAGTAAAAGAACATATTGAAGAACTTAATTCACCAGAAAGAGAAATCTTTGAACATGAAACAATTTTGGTGAAAACATTGCAAGAAGAAGGCCTTAGGGATGATCAAATTCTTGTCCATCATTTGTTATGGAAAGATGAAGAACAAAGCTGCTGAACATCTGTCATCTATTCCACTACAAGAAAGCTCCTTCACATTGCCACATGGATGGCATCATCATCTTCTGACTTCTTTCATCTGTCCTATGCAAATGATCCCATCAGGTATCACATTTACACCAGAATCAAGAGTATTTCATACTCTGCAGCCACATCATTGTCCCTTAAATGCTTTAATCAGTAAATATGAGGTTGTCAACTCTGTTTATCCAGGGATTAAGCAGATTGAGATACAACCAGGAAAATTTTTGAACATTAATAGTTGGTTGACTAATGAGCAAGAAGCCAAATTATTTGTTGTTTTACAGAGACATGTTCAAGCTTTTGCTTGGAGTTATAAGGACATGACTGGCATTCACCCTGATGTGTGTACACATAGGATATACACTGAAGATGTCAAACCAGTAAGACAACCACAAAGGCGTCTGAATCCCGCTCTGAAGGATATTGTTAAGGAAGAAATCGAAAAACTATTGGATGTAGGATTCATTTATCCAATTTCAGACAGTAGGTGGGTTTCACCATTGGTCATTGTTCCAAAGAAAAATGGGAAGATGAGAGTATGTGTGGACTACGGGGAATTGAATAAGGTCACACATAAAGATCACTTTCCATTACCATTTATAGACCAAGTGTTGGACACCCTTGTTGGTAAGAAATTTTTCTGTTTCCTTGATGGTTTTAGTGGTTATAATCAGATCCAGGTTGCACCAGAAGACCAGGAAAAGACAACTTTCACATGTCCTTGGGGAACATTTGCTTACAGAGTGTTACCCTTCGGTTTGTGCAATGCACCAACAACATTTCAGAGAGCTTTTTTGGCTATCTTTTCTGATCTAACAAATGAAAGTGTAGAGATTTATATGGATGACTTCACAATGTTTGGAGATACATTTGAATATACTTTAGAACAACTTGAAAAAGTTTTAATACGCTGTGAAACATATCATTTGTCTCCGAATCTTGATAAATGTTTCTTGATGATGGAAGAAGGAATTGTTCTTGGACATCATATTTCTGCTTATGGAATTAAAGTTGATCCTAAAAAGGTAGAGGTCATCAAGAACCTTCCTCCTCCAAAAACTCAAACTGATGTCCGTAGTTTCTTAGGACATATTGGCTTTTATCGTAGATTTATTGCTAATTTCAGTACCATTGCTAATCCAATGTTCGCATTGTTAACAAAGGATTCTGAATTTGTTTGGTCTGTTGGGTGTCAACAGTCCTTTGAAGTTTTAAAGGAAAAGTTAACAACTCCCCTTTGTATTGAGAGGTCCTAATTGGGAGTTACCCTTCCATATTCAAACTGATGCTTCCAATACTGCTATTGGAGCTGCATTAGGGCAGATTGAAGATGGACAACACTATGCCATATACTACATTAGTAAAAATTTGATTGGAGCTGAAAAGAATTATACCACAACCGAGAAGGAATTTTTAGTTGTGGTGTATGCTATTAACAAATTTCGACACTATATCACAGGATATCCCGTATTCATCCACACAGACCATGCTGCTATAAAGTATTTGATGAATAAACCCTTGGTTAGTGCACGAATTATTCGTTGGTTAATACTATTGCAGGAATTTGATATTACTATAGTCAATAAACCAGGGAAGTCTAATGTAGTGGCAGATTTCTTGTCAAGATTGTCAAATGCAGATACGGAGGAATTGGTTGAGGATGCATTTCCTGATGAGAAATTGTTTGTTGTTTCTGTACAATCTCCATGGTTTGCAGATATAGCTAATTATTTAGCTACAGGGAAGATTCCTCTTCACTTTACTCCTAAACAAAAGAAACAGTTGATCAAGCAAAGTTCTTCTTTTGAATGGATAGGAGGTTTATTGTTTAAATGCAGTCCTGACCATGTTTTGCGCAGGTGTGTTCGCAAGGATGAGGTATATGACATCCTACGAGCATGTCATGATGAACCATCAGGAGGGCATTATTCAGTCAAGAGTACCATTCGAAAGATCTTGGGTACTGGTTACTACTGGCCATCCTTGCATAAAGATGTCAAAAATTATGTTAGACATTGTGATGCATGCCAAAGGATGGGAAAACCTACCTTCACTAGTGAAAAGCCATTACAACCTCAATTAGGTACAGAACCATTTGAAAGGTGGGGGCTAGATTTTGTAGGACCCATTGATCCACCTTCCCAAGGGAAAGTGCATATCTTGGTATGTACTGATTATGTAACCAAGTGGGTAGAAGCCCGTGCTTTTAAGCATGCTCGAGAAGAGAAAGTTGTTGATTTCCTGTATTCACAAATCTTTCTACGATTTGGAGCCCCACATTCTATCACCACTGATCAGGGACCTCAGTTTACCTCAAAATTTGTTGAAGCCTTTACAAAGCTGTATGAAATCAAACATCGAAAATCCTCACCTTACCATCCGCAAGCCAATGGCCAAGTTGAAGTGACAAATAGGGAATTAGAGAGGATCTTAACCAAAACTGTAGCAGCCCATAGGAGGAATTGGGTGGAGAAGTTACCTGAAGCAATTTGGGCTTATAACACCACTTGGAAATCCACTACTTGGATTCACTCCATATGAATTGGTTTATGGTAAAAAGCCTCTTTTGCCTATTGAATTTGAATTATTGACTCTTCGAACTGCTTTGGATGTAGGTATTGATTTGTCACAAGCACAAACAGACCGGATTCTGCAGCTCAATGCATTGGATGAGCTACGGAGGGATGCATTGCACCAGATCGAGATGATCCAATCACAACGCAAGTTGTGGCATGATAGTCATATCCAACAACGGAAATTTCAACAAGGCGATTGGGCTTTGTTGTTTGACTCACGATATGAAGACTATCCTGGAAAGTTGCAGACTCGGTGGCTCGGACCTTATCAGGTTGAGGAGGTATTTGCAAATGGAGTTGTACGTCTTTCACCAATAGATGATTCAAGAAGGAAAATGGTGGTTAACGATCATCGTCTTCGGATATATCACAAACCGTTAACCAAGGAGGAGTTTCTCAAGCAAGTAGGAAACTTGGATGTATCAGTATTGGAAGAAACCACTTCTTCCAAGATGGACTCAATCAAGTGACATGAACCAAAATATATAAAAAAAAATAAAAAAAAAAAAATATATATATATATAAAAATAATAATAATAATAATTCAGAATGTGAAAACCTCTTTGAGGCGCATCTGAATTGGGCTTACATGAAAACCGGTTTTTCGGCATGTTTGCCTCACGGACCCGCCACCATTCCATTCATTCTCACCATTGTTTCACTATTTACCATTCCATTCATTTTCACCATTGTTTCACTATTTACCATTCCACTCATTCTCACCTCTGTTTCACTATTTTCCAGATTGCACCTGTTACACTCTATGAGGAGTCAACTTAAAATCAGTAGAAAACAACATTTGTACAAAATGTAGATAGAATGGTTTCTTTAGGTATGTGCCTTTTTCTATTTTAATATTGTAAATATTTATTATGTAGTGTATGATATCCCTAGTTAGTATAAAGCATACATAAGGTCTGGTTCCAAAAAGTTATCAAGGTAGTCTAAGGCAGAAAAGGCTCTTCAAATGCTCTTGAAAGGTACTGCTCTGGAACGAACCTGCTGCACATAACAAGTTTCTGAATGAAGAAGCTTTAGAATTAGTTTCGGAATGAAAAGGGTATATGCTCTGGAATGGACTATGCAATAAAACCGATTGGAATGAATTAACAAAAAGGTTAATTCATTAATCTCCGGAATCACGTGGCTAAAAAGTCAAATAAATTAAAATTTTTGAAGGTTTTGCGCCAATTGGGTTGGAAATAGTATTTGGAACGCAGGTTTCAAATTCGAGTTCCAAAGCAAATATTTGAGGGGGCATGGAGTTTCAAAAATTGCCGCATGTGACCAATATGGCACACAACTCAAAGCCTGTTGAAAAGGAGGACTCTCGTAAAAATTTAATTATCCCATATCACTCCTGGCAGCTGCAATTATACGATGACACGCAGTAACATCCGGTTGATGGTAACTTTTGCATGCAATGAATTGCCACCACGTGCCAAGTTCACGTTACCTAGCACGTTTGGAAGTTATTCTGGCGCTGCACTCATTTACTCTTCACCCTCGAGCATTACTCTTTACAGACTCAAGTATTCCAAAGCTGAGAAAAACCTGTAGTAAAATTTTCAGACCTAAGATACGCAGAACCCCAATCATTGATAATGGGAGGACAAAAGAATAAAATTGAGCCAGATAACATAGAATATTTGCAGAAATATGGGGAATGCATGCAAATTTTTACTGAAGGGGGATTTCTGCCCTTCTTGCGCAAGTTCGATGGGTATTCAGAAGGGTTGGCTGCTGAGTTCGCACGTACCTTCCGCAACAACCAAATTCATATCAGCGGCATGACCATCCAGGTAAGCCCTGAAATTCTCAGCCAAGTTATTGAATTACCGTTGCATGGGGTTCAAATTGGAAAATCAAGGAAAAATACTTTAGTTGAACTTGTAAATCAGTTCAGGGAAATGAGGATAGGCCCACTGAGTTTGTATTAAGTAATAATATCTGCAAGGGGGTCAAAAGAACAAGTTTACAGCCTCCTTGGGATGAAGTTGCAGTATGGGTCATTAGGTTTTTGACCTGCGATGGGCAATTCCCTGTCCTCTCAGGACATCATATGCGAATTTTAACCCATCTTCGTCACGGCCGCTCAAACCCTGAACTGAAGGTAAATCTGCCTCTGTACCTATACCAAGAGCTGGTAAATATGGCCAAAAAGTACCAAGCAGGAAAAGGGTCTCCCAAACACCATGGCCTAATCAAGATGATATGCAGACATCACTTCAGGGGAAACCCTAGAAGCTTTGATAGGTTTTTTCATGCATGGAATGAGTTGATTGAGGAAGAGGCAGTTGAAAGCCCTGGATCTGAAGAAGAGGTAGAGGTTGAAGGACCTGAATCTGAAGCAAAAATAGAAATTGAAAGTTTTGAACATGAAATTGAAACTGAATCCTCTCAAAAAGAAATTCCCTCCTCACCATAGGGACCTCCATCCTCTAGGACAAGGAAGCAAAGAGAGAAATAGTCTAAGATTGATCCTGTAGGTAAGAGGAGGAAGGTTACATTTTTTAAAAATGTAACTATTTTTCCCACTCAGTCCATTGAGCAATTTGGAAGTTCAAGCAAGGAAGGGCAGATGGAGAAGGGAACACCTGAAGTAGACCCTACCCTAGGATTGACAAGCTCTATTTCACAATCTAAAAAGAAACAAAAGCAATCAACTTCGGGATTGAGAAGGTCTTCAAGACTTCAGAAATCCACCAACATAGGTGATGTGGAAAAGGAAGAAGGAACTGCACATGTTGATACCCTACAGGTGAAAGAAACTATGGAGAAAGTTGAAGATATAAGTACCAAGGGCACGGATAGTGCAACAGATATGGCTATGCCTACAATGTCCCTCAATTACCCACCAGATTCAGAAGATAGAACCATAACAGAAGAAGCAGAGGGACACACCACTATTGTAGAAATGTTTACACCACTTGTAGATTATCCTAATTCTGAGGAAGAATCTGAGGCAGCTGAAGAAGGAAAGAATGATTTGAGCACTAAAGAAGAAGAGGAAATGGACATCAGGACTCAGTTGCATGCAGCCAGGAGTGTAATTAAAACACAGACAGGATGGATTGAACAAAGTGAAGCTTCTTTGAAGGAAAAAGATGATATTATTGCTAAGTTATGGCAAGAGATAGAGGTTGTAAAGGCTAGACTCACACTTCTGGAGCAGCATCCTCCTTAGTCTGACTCTGAGATGAATTAGCCAATATTCTATTGAACTTGGCTGGTGATGCAGCCTTATCTGAGAGGAACTCACCAATTAGGGCAGCAATTGAAGAGGAAGAAGTTGCACAAGCACCACAACAAGTTGAAGACAGAACAAAGGATGAGCATCCAGGGACACAACAGATAACCGAATCAATAACACCTACAGAGGGAGAAATAATAGTACAAGAAGAGGTAATTCCACAGTCTCCTCAAAATCTTGTTAATTTGAATGCACCTAAGATTGAACTAGTAGAAATTGAAACACAAAACGAGCCCCCTGTAATTGAAAAGGTGGATGTAGGCATCCAAGTTAATGTCATTCCACAAATGCAACCAATAGTTAGGTCACCAAAAATAGTTACATTAGCAAAATATAATGAAGATGTGGCATATTGGATGGCAAGATGTCATCAATTAGAAGGAAAGGTCTCATCATTACAGACCTTAACAAAAGAGCTAGAACAAAAAAATTCAGAAATTGAAAAATTGAAGGAACAAGTGCAGGATGTATGCCAGATTGCAGAGTGTATGGTTCAGTGTCGGAGGCCAGCCAGATTCTACAACTTAATGTTGAAAGAAAAATACCTCCGTTGGCAAACAATGAGGATCACCTCTGGCCTCTCTCACAAATTGGAAACACCTAGTGAGTTTCTAGAAGCTTTTTGGCAAAATTCTGTAGAACACCAGAATTTGCTATGTGAATTGTTCCTGCATAATTTCTTTTTGCCAACCGAAGTTATCTTCCTTCCCCATGTCTTCACTGGTGATCTTCAGCTTAGGGCTTTTCAGTCTACACTCCAGAATCAAATATATTGGGAGCAGGAAAAGAAAACCAGCAAGGCCATGGAATTACAGGCAGTTTTGCTCATTAGGCCTGTTCACCTGAACCATAGGACCTCCACCAGTGAGCACTATACTCTAATGAGGGATGACAGAGTAAGAAAAATGTATCTGGGGAACTTGCAGAAATGCATAGATGGTTTTCAAACCTTTTGTGCAACATCTTTTGTTGATGCTTTATCAGCTTGCAAAAATAGGTGGGGAGAGTTACCTATATCACTGCAGAAGAGAGAACCCATCTCACCAAATAACCTGATGTGGTCTAGAAGAAGGGCAGAATGTATAATCCAGACCATATTTGAGGTAAAGGAGCAGTGGATAGGTCTCAGGTATAGGAATCCAACAATTATCATCCTTGTTCCATATTTCTTTGATAATGACCCTCAATCAGACGATCAATTCCAGGAGTGGCTCAGGGAAATCAAAGAGCACAAAGGATATTACAAAGTTGGAAGCAGACTGTGGAAATATGTTGAACGCTATCTTGACATAGATCTTTGTGCTGCTGTAGCAGAACAGAATGCATGAGGACATGCATTACAATAGGTTGGGGGGAAATGATGAGGCAGAACATTGCCTCATACAAAGACTGCTTTTGATAACTTTTTAAACTATTTGGAACCACTTATGATATGATTTTGTACTAATTTTAGTGATACTATGCATTATATGATGATGTTTGCATATTGGAATGATAAAGTGCATATGACCTATTTTGACTGTTTATCTATGTTTTATAATCTGTTTCAGTTGTATTATTTAGTATATTTTGCATTAATTTAATGTTGTAATATTAAGGTGTTGCTATCTATTTGGTTTTGTGCTTCTTTCATAAGATTTCCCCACCGTTTAACCATTTTAAATAACCAAAAGGCGCCAAAACTTTGTCAACAGTTTGACTGTGCAAAAAATAGGAACTTTTCCATACAAATTCCAGCCAGTTGTACATATACAACATGGCTTGGAATTTGTCCACTCCAACTCATGCAAAATATGGAATCAGTCTTCTGGGCACTTATGGAGACTATTTCCACCGTCACAACTGTTCTCATGCACTTTTGGAGCATGAATTAATATAAACTCTGTTATGTTGCTTGATATTCCGGAGCAGCTCCGGAATAAGCGTAGAAGACATAAATTTGGTCAAATGCATCTTTAATTGCAGTAAAAGGGAGGTAAACGGTGGTTGCAACTATTCTAGGGACATCCCTATCCTTTCCAACACCTTTCCCTCACCAGATAAAGCCAATATCTAGAATGGATAAGGTTTAATGGATCAGATCCCTACATTTTTGGGAAACACGATCCTGCAACAGTTGTAATGAGTCCTGTATTGAAGCACCAAACCTTATCACTGTTGTACCTTGCTTGTATAAATAAAATGCTCCCATTTGGTTGAGCATATAGGAGAATATAGGATAAGAGGATATAGGTGCTAGGAGATAGAGTAGTCCAAGTGTTGTAATTGTGTACTACAACAGATCAATAGTCTGCAGAACTTCCCCTGCACTGCTGATATGCTGATAATGAAATAAAGGTGCAATATTTGTCATTCATGTTTGCTTCTGAGTTCAGTGTGAGGATTTGATAGTGTAGAGCAAGTACTCTTCCCCTCTTTTGGTTCAGGAAGCAAGGGCCACTTCCAGGCCCAGAAGAGGGATTATTCCTGCCAGAGTTCTGCTAATTTCTTGCTGCAGTAGGTTAGCAAGAATCTGACAGCTTTTTGCATAGTTAATATTGAATTAAACTTCATCTAGCATGTGGCACATGAATGCATTATAGTTAAGTCATCTAGAATAGATTTTATAGCATAACATTTTCTATTTCAGCTTCAGCATTTCCAATCTGTATTTCCAGTTTGCATCAGAGAATTTCTTGTTAATTCAGTTTGCTACAGATTTGCAATATTTGCTTACCAACCTTTGAATTTCATCATTGTCTTAGGTTTCATTTTCTGCAGGTGTGAAGTTTCAATTCTGAAAAGTTTCATTGTTGTTATAGTTAATTCTGTGATTTCAATTTTGTTATTTTAAATTCTGTCAATTAAATTCTGTCATTTTCAATTCTGCAATAGTTCAGATTTGCTTTTCCTGCAACTGTGTGAATTTCAATTATGCAAGGATAAGTAGGCACTCAGTTTTAGTTTCTAGGAGATTAAAAGGGACACCTGACACCCCCAAAACACTAATTGTTCCATGAATAAGGCCATGATCTAGATGAACTAAAAATCAGTCTGTTAACCCCTGCTTTCGTATATAGCCTTGGACACCGCCCTGGATTGACACATAATGATTAAATGATAAAGAGTTGACGAGACTCATCACCGTTCCAATGACTCAGATTAAGCCAACATTGTCACTTTTGTTTCCTAACTTGTCTCAAGGAATCCTCCTCTTCCATTGGTGGATGTTGTCCATGATTCTCTGCTTAATGGCAAGGGTCATGAACATCACTGGGGTTGCCATTAATTTTCCCATGCAATTTTACATGCATGTTGTCTAACTGATATCACCCCATAAATTGTCACTCATTTCCTTCTTTCCAACTCTTTTTTCCAGCCAGCACTTGAGGCCACGTCTACCTTGACTTTTAGTGGCTGTCCTATAGTGAAGTTTAAACATCTTTAAACTATTCAAACTGGGCTGGTTCTCAATTATCTTGGGTTTTCCCTACCCTCCCCCTAAGACAGTTGTTACAGACTTTTAAATCCATACATAGATAGCAATAGACCCACATAGTAGTCCTACTACATCTCGTTCTCGTTAACTGACCAAGGACTCTGGAGATTGATGTGCATGAAGGCTTCCTACTGTGGGACCTGGAACCATCAACTATGAGTAAGGAAAATGTTTGTTTGAAGTGGTGAAGAAGTAGCAATTTAAAATTACTGATGTTTTGGGTGGTGACAAACCTAGTATCTAAAAATTGGACATATGTTACACATGTCACACCTCCAACATCCATTCCATGTCAAAGACAATGACTATGCCCAAAGAAACCGAGTTCAGTCCTAGTTGTACAAATTTCTTGGGGGAACTGTTAATCCTAAAACAATTTTACCAGCTGGTGGCAACCGTAATCTAATGTGCGTGATTGTGATATTCAAACTCTTAAGGCTTAGATGAATTCTCTGAGGAAAGACAAGCTTTCCCACGGACTACAGTAATGTCTCCACAAAGACAAAACAGTTTTAATAAAGATACTATAGATTTGGAGATTCCTGAGTCTAGTCTGATTGAGGCTGAAGTGAAAATTATCCATCACACCAACATTTTCGCTGTAGCCCAATCTATGGGAAAAGGTTCTATGGAGTTGCAAAGTGATTGGCACAACAATATGGCACAAGCTAATAAGGGTAAGAACAAATCACAGGCCACAAGAATTCAACCAGTTTGGGTACTTGTGCAGGTCCTTTGCTATATATTTGTTCTTTTTTGTAAGCTCTGTTTATGAGGGGTCTGTTAGCTGCTTTTGAAGTCTCTTTTTTGCATATGGGGTTATCTTTGGCAAGCCATGCTCATGATTTGTGGTTTTGGCTCTATGATATGGGATGCCAAGCAGGTTGGGGTTTATGTGGTTTCTTGATGATTATGAAAGGATAAAGTAACACAAGGCACAGTGTTTAATATGAAGAGAAATGTTTTTTATTGTTATACACTGGTAACATTACAAAATGATAATTAGAGATCCACATATTTTCAGATCTATAATCAGAGGGCACAAGTAGAAGGAATCACACCCCTTAAGTGATAGTTAAAACATAATTTTTAAAAATATGTAAATAACATCTCTGCGTCTTGAAATGCTTTGCACTCAATGCATAGGTAGAGCAGAGTGTTTATTTATGAACAACATATTTCCTCAAATTGCTCCTTCCTTGAGCCAATTCTTCAAATTAATTAAGCATTCCCTGATTTGTTTGAAATGTAGCTTCCATCAGGCTCTCAAACAATCTGGCCATATTCATCAAGAACTGGTAGCTAAATTTGGACAGAGACATTCATGGTCCCAATTTCTTGTTTAGACAGGACAAATCGAAAATATTCTAGACATATCCTTGTCTTGGCAGTTATAACAAATAAAGAAACTTGACTAATCTTCTTCCAGATCTGGAATAGCCTGTAAAATTTTAGAAATGCTTTTAAGTCAATGCCACTCTTCTTCAATGAAGTTTGCTTATAAGGCTACAGATGTGCAACGACCCAATCTTCTTCTGGGAACCGACGTTCAATTCTACTTCACTTGCTGGAACAGTAATGGGGTGATATGGTCTTCCTAGGGTACATTCCAGGATGTTATTTCTTCACAACATCTTGTTTTTATCACACAGACCCATGAGAGCCCGGAAGGATCTCTTCCACCGGTCACTGGTTTCTTTTAGGTTTCTGCTTTCAGGAATGAGACACATCCATCAAATGGCATTCGCGGTTGAAGTAGTGTGGCCTGCCTCATTTGGGCCTCTCTTCATCAACACGTCTTAGTTATGTCAGATGAGCACTCCAAATATATAGGGTTTCAGATCAAGAGGGCACAACACCTCTTAGAGAGATCTTCGTACAAAACTCATATTTGGAACCATAGTTACAAAACTCAGCGTGTATTTGAGAAACTCGTTGAGTCCGTGTTCGACTCACTGAGTTTTTTAAAACTCGCACTTATTTTCGATTCAGGAGTCCCAAAAAAAAATCTTGGCCACGGTGGGAAAAATTCTTCGGTTTTTCCATTTTCTTTCTTTTTCTTTTTGGTCCGAGTCCCAATCCAAGTCGAAAATTGGCATTGTCAAGTCCACACCAAGTTCGTGTTTCTCTACTATGCTTGGAACTCTACCCTAAGAATTCTACATATTCATCAGTGGATGATGTCATTGTTTTAGGTGACTTCAATGCCCACACTGGGATCCACCAGGCACCATTTCATGATCTTACAGAGGACAAGTTTTGTCTCTTTGAACTCAACCCCAAGGATATTACATTCAGCAGGAACTCCGCAGATGAGAAGCATCCTGTTAGCGCTTTGAAAAAGACTTGATTCAGTTACGCAAGTCACATTGTCTCTTGGTTCTCAATGGGATTCCTCAGATTCCTAATTCTTCCAGGTTCACTTGTTTTCCGCATGTGAGAGATGCAAGTTGGTTAAAGTCATCACCCAAAGGACTATGTGATCTGATCTTCACAGCTTTCAGGTTTCTAGCCAGCTTCCCTTATAAATTGTAATCACTTCTTAAGTATACAATTATTAAAATTTGTCTTAATTTTTAAGACATTAACCATAACCCCCTACGTTAAAATGTTCAAACCATTTGATTTTTTCTTTACTAAGAGAGCATTATAGTACTTATTCTTCTTGAGAGCACTTGTTCAACATAAGCTCTTTCCAAATCTTATTATACATAAAAATATGATATTGTCAATGAAGACTGACGCAAACATTGTTAAATAGAAAGGGAAAACAAAATATCATTAACAATGGCTTCGAATGTTGCAAGTGCATTAGTTAGTTCAAAGGGCATAGCCCTAAAATCATAGGGACCTTTACGGATCTGAGCCACAACATTCAAATGGCTTCCGGTTAGATAAAAATCTAGGAATACTTTGACCAGAGATCGAACTCTATGAAGTATTTCGTCCATGCAACTTATTCAACATCTCATCAATGAACAGTACTGTATTCAATTCTTTAAATTCAGTGCACAGGTGATAGGAACCATTCTTCTTGAATAATATAAATTGTGATCAATATCAACCCTTGCTAGGACAATATTACCCAAATCCGATAATTCACATATCATCTTTTCAATTTCTATCTTATAATAGTAAGGATGTTGACATGGTTTAAAATTTTAAATAACCAAAGCAAAATCTAGCTGTCTCGATAGCATGATCAATGTCTCATTTTCATGGCAATCCTATTGAAAAATCTTTTAAAACTTTTTAATATTCAGCAATGATTTCATTCATTTCTTAACTATTCCCAGCATTCAACTTAATTAGTGCTTCTATAGCACAACACCTGGCAACAAATGACGAGGCTCCCTTTCAAATGTTTTTTTCCATTTTAAGTGATAAAACCAATTGAGTTATCAAAGCCTTAAATCATTTATATACATGCTTTTGACCTCCCCATTAAAAAATTACAAAATATTGTGCCCAGTTCTTGCAACCCCTCAATACCAAGAACCATATCTACTCCACCCAAAGGTAGAATATCTAAGTTCCTAAAAACCTCAACGTTTTACATTGTTATAACCCAGTAAAACTTACCTTGACAGAACTTATCAGCTCCATCCACCATCATCACATTAGAATTTTCACAAGATGCAAAAACAAATTGAGTCTTTTACCTGTAGATATCATGATAAAGTATTGCCAGTGTCAATCACCGCTTTTCACTTAATATATTTTTGAATCTTGAATGTCAAAGGGTAAGAATCCCCATAGCTGTTACTAATGATACTTTGAATTCTTTTGAAACCAATTGCTCATGACTTGAATCAAGATTATTTGGCCTACATGTTCACTGCTTTCCACATCATCACCATTTTCATCTTGACATGCGCCTTACTAGAAATCATAGTTGTCAAACTCGGACTCAACTCAGACTCGGCGAGTTCCCCTTGGGGCTCGGACTCGCGGAAAAAACTTGGCAAAAAGAAAAAAGAAAAAACATATAATTTTTCATGCATATTACTTATTAGTATCTTCAACAAAATCGCATGTTATGAGTGGACTCTGTGATTCTGATTAAGGGTAACTTAGATGAATTCAATTGGAGACAAGGTGCTCCTAAAGATGAGAGAGGTGCAAAACCTGAGAGTCAAAGTACAGGGAGCAGAGGGAAGGGAAGTTGTAGAACAATACAACAGGCATAATAGTACCTTGTAAACTCGAGGCATATTGGCAGCAAAAATTAACATAGAAAGAAGAAAATGTAAAAAAAAACAAAATTGCACAAAACCTTCTAATAAACACTTCATAAATCTTTAAATCTATACGCACTTATTCAATACAATGCCTTATATATACACAATAAGATATCTTAAAAGTGTCTCTTTTTTTAAAAGTCTGTTGTTGCTTTACATTTTCTCCAAATCTGCATGAAATATTGGCACAACGGCACCACCCTCCTAATGATTCAAATTTGGACTTTGCACTATTCAATGGTTTTTTTTTTTTTTACTTTCCATCATTCAATCCGTTCCAACTGCATTTGGTTATTTTTTAATTAAATATATATATATATATATATTATTGAAAAAAATTTAAAAATTAAATTATATTAAAATTAATCTTTTTGTTTCTAATTAATAAAAAAAAAGTAGTTTTATTTATTTGTTTTTTAATCAACGATGATATAGAACTAAAATAAACCCATCAAATCAATATTATTATATAATTATTACAACAACAATTAACAAACTACATAATTGTATTTAAGAATTATACATATATCCTATATTCCTAACTAAATTTTAAAAATATATATATATATATATATATATATATTCCTAACTAACTTTTAAAAATCAATCTTTTTACTTCTTAACCTCACTTCTTTAATTAAAAAATTATCAAATTTTATTTTAAATATTGTAATAAACGTTTTTCTAACCTAATCACCTACACCAATATAAGTATATTAAAATGCTCAAATAAATATTATATACTATAAAAATGTACTTAAATATTTTTATATATTAAAATTATTTTAACTATATAATTATAAAAAAAAAAAAATTTGTCCTGAAGTTCCCCGCACAAAATAATTATAATATTATTATATACTGAATGGTTTTAAATATAATATATTTTGAGCTGTTGTTTTATTCAAATCATAGGCCTACATCTATACGTTTTATATTGTATCAAAGATTTCAATGCATGCATCTGGGAGTGACTAAATAAAATTGACTTTGTACCGTTTGTATCGTGAGATATGCTTCTTATAAAAGATATAAGTCAGAAGCCGAACCCACCAGGAACCCGGTAACGCTAACATGAACGGAAAACGATTGTGGTCCAAGGAAGCTGTCAAATCCCTGTTATATCCTCAATAAATCAAAGGGTGGTCTTCGCCATATTTTCAGTCTGTATACGAAATACACAGAACAGAACCAGAAGAAATTAATGCGTTGTGGGAAGATATCAGTAGAAGGCGAAGCAAAAGAAATTACGGCCGTCACATCGTCTTCACAGATGCATCGGAATGGGGGGAAAAAATAGAATCTGTATTCCTCCAAGGGGCTCAACAAATTTGCTCTGCTGAACGCCAAGCTTTCGACGAAGTGGAATCATATTGCCACGAAGATAGGCGCACCGAAGTCCTTGGTGCGGTTCGCTTATTCTGGGCCGGCCGAGACCCGACTCGCGAGTCCTGGTTGACCCCTGACTCGGCTGCACTCGCCCAAGTCCAGAAAAAAACCGAGTCCGAGCAGACTCGGCACGGCTGAGTCCACTCGGACTCGGACTCAGCCGAGTACTCAAGACTCAGGCTGAGTCTGAAAACTATGCTAGAAATAGAGTTTCTTAGGGCTAAATGGATTCTAAAATTCAATCAAGATCATCACTTTCCACTTCTTAATGTCCTTGAATTTTTAAATTAAAAGGATGAGCAATCACAATAGCTGTTCCTTTGAAAGTGATTATTAATGTTTCCAATCAGACCATCTCATCCAATATCTTCACTCTTCTTCACATCATTATTACTTTCACCTGGACGTGCAACTTCAAAGAAATTATTCTTACAATTATCTGACTCCTGAATTTCTTTCTTATCTTTTGCATTGTCTATCTTGCCATTGAATGTTTGGCAAGTCTAAAATGAGCAATCTTAATAGCTGTTCCTTTGGAAGTGATTATTAATGTTTCCAATCAGACCATCTCATCCAATATCTTCACTCTTCTTCACATCATTATTACTTTCATCTGGATGTGCAACTTCAAAGAAATCATTCTTATTACTTTCATCCGGATGTGCAACTTCAAAGAAATTATTCTTACAATTATCTGACTTCTGAATTTCTTTCTTATCTTTTGCATTGTCTATCTTGCCATTGAATGTTTGGCAAGATACTCGGTTTAGACACTTGGTACAAAGGCAATGCATAATACCCTCACTATTATAGGAGTATCTCTTTGGTCAAATGATCTTTATGCATGACATCTTGAATTGACTTAACAATATGAATGCCCAACTTGCTCCGTATCTCAGATCAAAGACATTTAAGCTCTTCAACAAATCCATTCTAGGTAGGTGTGAATCTCAGCATCTCTCCTTACTATCAATTATATTATTTGGAAACTTCTCAACTCACACCAATGAGATGATGATTGCCTCTTCATGGGATCTAGTACACTTCAAGAATAACTGGATCCAATGCTTTATAGGGATTAGTTCCATCATACTTTTGGCAAGTCTATCTTTACATTGGTCTTGTGCACATATGCAATTCAATTCTTAGCCAAATCTTTACTCATAATCGCATTATTTCTCCAAACATCATTCAGATCATCTATATTCAAATTTTCAACAGTCTTACTTGACTAGTTGGTCTCCGCAGGGTCAGATAATTTTTTATACACCTTATTAGACTGACTGATAAAGATCGCATTCATCTCTTGGCAATGCTCATTCAGAACGTTGTTAAATGTCTTGTTGAGCAACACCTCTTTTTTTTTAAATATATCTCGATCGTTTTCACAAACTTCCTGGGAACAAGACATTGCCCCTTTTCCATGTAGAACATGTGACTTTAACACAGAGCTAGTGTGGCCTAAGGAATTAAGAAGAGAGTTTTAATACCACACAAAGTGATACAGACAATGTGAAGAAAGTTTAAGATGAATAAGCAGTCTTTTATTATTATAGAATAGTAATGTTACAACAATTATTGGAAATAAGGTCCGAGGTGTAGACCAATTGGTTCATCCAAACCATAAGGGGGCGGAGGTCCAAGGTTCAAATCTCGGGCCTCGCCGGACTGAACGCTTGTCCCTTTCCTGGTGCTTTCAGCGGCATAAAAGGTTTAAAATGATTGTGGCATGGTGGTTATAGGGGCGGACTGCGCGAAGATCTGTGTGGTGGCTTCCGGGGCGGACTGCGCGAAGATCTGTGTGGCGGCCATAAAAGCTGGACAGCCTGCCTGGATTCGTGGCGGCTACCGATTCCACCATGTAAATACAAAAACAAAAAAAAAAAAACAATGATTGGAAATACAATAGAAATCAAATTCACAGACCATCGGTGAGTGCAAACAGAAAGAGTTATAACCCTTCAGTAATAGTTATTACTATGATTTGTATAATGAAGTATATAAAAAAGGATGGCTGGTCTCAAGTCTCAGTAATGTATTTTATACCAATGCCATTAAATCTCAATAAAGTCAAGCTAAACATAAAACTTGGTAATGTTATGCCCTACTACGCTAAAGTCATAAAATTCTCCTTCCTTTCTTAAAAGGAGAAGCACCGCAACCACTGGGATAGCAGCACATGTACACTAAGAAATAAAAGCAAGGAAAGGATCAATTTAAATGGAACATGTAAGAAATCTAGCTTTGATAAGCAATTCTTCAATTTGATCAACAACGATAAAACTGCATTATTATGAACAGGCCAGCTAAGAAAACAGCATTTATATAACAGGCCAGTTATGCAAAACCTGCAACATCTATAAGAAAATAATTACCTCCTCAATGGTATCAGCACCATATTCTTTTCTCCATTGAAGCATATCTGCCCACATTTGCTTTGTTTTCTCAATGTCAAATTTCCTTGCTTTCAAAAATCTGCATCGCACACACCAGAGACATAAGTTTTATATATCAGCTCCCTCTATAATATATTTTAGATTCAAGATTGACACTCAACAGGTTAAGGATTTTCTCACACATGAGAGTTTTGTGTTAATTGAGTTGATCACTAGCTTTGGCCACTGTACAGAAATATGGCAGGTTTAAGCATTTGCAAAGTAACTCTATCTATGGATTCTAATATAATTATATTAGAGGATTTCTCTTCATTCTCCCAAGGCAAGAATGTGTGGAAACAGGCCACTCCAATTTCTTCTGACACTGATTTCAATACTGTGTAATATCCTTCAATGATGTCAATGCAATTTCATCAAAAGACAACCAGATAATGGCAGAAAAAGGTAATATCTTGGATATATAGAAAGAAGAAAAAGGTTTATCATTATTAATGCAAGTGTGGCATAAAAGGTCTCTGAGAAAATGTGCACGTACTCTTCAATAAACTATGGACAATCCAAGAATGATCTAAAAAATGGTTGTATGGAACGAGTGTCTCATAATAATGTACAAAGTAAATGTCTGACATCTTTGTAAACCCTGAAAAACAATGTTTGTCTGTTTAAAATTCAAACAAAGACATACATGGCATGCTACATTCACAGAATAAATTAGAAGACTGCATATGGATTACCGCAAGACCAACAAGTATATATTAACTTTTGGCTTGCATGAAATGCAACTGACCAAGTGAACATTAAAAAACAATTAGAAACATTCAGACATTATTGAAGTTTTCGATGACAACATTTAAGAGGTAAAGCAAGCACAAGATCGAAGTAAACATAAGCAAGAGGTTTATCATTATTAATGCAAGTGTGGCATAGAAGTCTCTGAGAAAATGCGCACGTACTCTTCAATAAACTATGGACAATCCACGAACGATCTAAAACATGGTTGTATGGAACAAGTGTCTCATAATAATGTACAAAGTAAATGTCTGACATCTTTGTAAACCCTGAAAAACAATTTTGTCTGTTTAAAATTCAAACAAAGACATACATGGCATGCTACATTCACAGAATAAATTAGAAGACTGCATATGGATTACCGCAAGACCAGTATGTATATATTAATTGGTTTGCATGAAATGCAACTGACCAAGTGAACGTTACAAAACAATTAGAAACATTCAGACATTATTGAAGTTTTTGATGACAACATTTAAGAGGTAAAGCAAGCACAAGATCGAAGTAAACATAAGCAAGAGGTTTATCATTATTAATGCAAGTGTGGCATAAAAGGTCTCTGAGAAAATGTGTACATACTCTTCAATAAACTATGGACAATCCAAGAACGATATAATAAATGGTTGTTTGGAACGAGTGTCTCATAATAATGTACAAAGTAAATGTCTGACATCTTTGTAAACCCTGAAAAACAAAGTTTGTCTGTTTAAAATTCAAACAAAGACATACATGGCATGCTACCTTCACAGAATAAATTAGAAGACTGCATATGGATTACCGCAAGACCAACAAGTATGTATTAACTTTTGGTTTGCATGAAATGCAACTGACCAAGCGAACATAACGAAAAAATTAGAAACATTCAGACATTATTGAAGTTTTTGATGACAACATTTAAGAGGTAAAGCAAGCACAAGATCGAAGTAAACATAAGCAAGAGGTTTATCATTATTAATGCAAGTGTGGCATAAAAGGTCTCTGAGAAAATGTGTACATACTCTTCAATAAACTATGGACAATCCAAGAACGATATAATAAATGGTTGTTTGGAACGAGTGTCTCATAATAATGTACAAAGTAAATGTCTGACATCTTTGTAAACCCTGAAAAACAAAGTTTGTCTGTTTAAAATTCAAACAAAGACATACATGGCATGCTACATTCACAGAATAAATTAGAAGACTGCATATGGATTACCGCAAGACCAACAAGTATGTATTAACTTTTGGTTTGCATGAAATGCAACTGACCAAGCGAACATAACGAAAAAATTAGAAACATTCAGACATTATTGAAGTTTTCGATGACAACATTTAAGAGGTAAAGCAAGCACAAGATCGAAGTAAACATAAGCAAGAGGTTTATCATTATTAATGCAAGTGTGGCATAAAAGGTCTTTGAGAAAATGTGCACATACTCTTCAATAAACTATGGACAATCCAAGAATGATCTAAAAAATGGTTGTAAGGAACGAGTGTCTCATAACAGTGTACAAAGTAAATGTCTGACATCCTTTTAAACCCTGAAAAACAATGTTTGTCTGTTTAAAATTCAAACAAAGACATACATGGCATGCTACATTCACAGAATAAATTAGAAGACTGCATATGGATTACCGCAAGACCAACAAGTATATATTAACTTTTGGTTTGCATGAAATGCAACTGACCAAGTGAACATTACAAAACAATTAGAAACATTCAGACATTATTGATGTTTTCGATGACAACATTTAAGAGGTAAAGCAAGCACAAGATCGAAGTAAACATAAGCAAGAGGTTTATCATTATTAATGCAAGTGTGGCATAAAAGGTCTCTGAGAAAATGTGCACGTACTCTTCAATAAACTATGGACAATCCAAGAACGATCTAAATAAATAGCAGGGGGAAATAAATAAATAATAACTTCTATGGTCCAGCGTCAAATTCTGGCCATCACCATACACCCCAGTATACTTAGATTCCACAGAAAGCTAAACCTGAGGCCATGTCAACTACACTTCAAACAAACATGTTGTGCATGGCAATAAACTTTGTAACTGCTAAATTGGATTTAAAAGAGCTCGTTCATGTCCTCTGACATGTATTTGAAGTTGTATAATAGCATGATAATTAATATAGACAAGAGAAAAGAATGTACCATGCATAAAGTAGCAAATGTAAATTCCCAAGGTAATCATTATATATATTTCCATTAACATTTGAACATTGTTGAATCCCTTAAATATCAGCATAACAATCATTCACAAAAGGCATTAATGCTACCTTAACATCAAATGATAATCATCATGTCTGGCAGGTAGGAGGTCTTCTGAAATAAGGGCTTGCCCAAAATTATCAACAGCCTTTTGTTCTTCGGCATCCCGTACATCTTGAATAGCAACAGGGCCCTTTCTTTTCCTTTTTTTTAAAGAATGCCTAAATTTTGTGGAGGCATTTATTGCTTTCTTTTTTAAAGCTCCAATTTTTGTAGTTCTCCTCTCATCTTCAGAGTTCTCTACATCAGATTTTCTCTCTTTTCTTTCATCTTGTGCGGAAGATCCCTCAAAACCTGTAAAATTATTCAAGTCAGCAAAAGAACATACCACATTGCATAAAATCACCCATGATAGACAAAATCAGAATACACCATATAAAATACTGCAGCTATAAATTAGCATAGTATTATCATAAATTTGTTTACATACTCACAGCATGGTATTCTTAGGAGAGGACCTATTTAACTAATTACTACACTCCTTGTTAGTAGATAGAATAATAAACTTATTTACTTTCAGTCAAAATTTGTTTCTATGTAGACATGCATTTAAATGTACAAACACAAAAAGCGTTGGCTTCGGAAGGCCATAGATACCGATAGAAAATGAATTTTGGATATTAACTTCTATAGATATGTCCCATTTTTTGGGTGAATATTAAATAACCTAATAGTATTTGAATATTACAAAAGAACTGGTAAGCATGATGATAAGAAAAAAAGAAAAAGAGAAATTAATATATGTCAAGGAATAGCCAAGATAGATCAATGTGGCTCGGATGTAAAACAAATTAAAATTGCAAGTAGCAGTTTATTTTAACACCAAATTTGAAAAAAAAATAACTCCAAGTGAAGGTAGCGAAAACTAAAGTTAAAACACTAGATACAACACAGAGTGGTGAACCTAAAGGAGGCAAACCTTAGATGACAAAAAGGACAGAGCCATATAGAACAAGAGACCATGCAGAAGAAAGACCGTTCAGAAAGGAAGAAAGCTGATGAAGACCAAGGTCGTAAATCAGAACCTGTTAAGCTTTCATTTGAGGAAATTATAGATTACAAACAAACCTGTTATCCTCACCAATCAACTACCTTCCACCTGTAAAGAATAGGTCGTTAACCTATACCTACAAGTTCTTCTAATATTTGCACTTATTAAAGGAATTGGATGGCCTCTGTAGCAATCTTGATGTACCTTGAAATTGGCCTACACCACTCTTGACTAGCAAAAAACACCATTCTCATTTAGAAAGATAGGCTTTCTTGGGTGATGACTTGAGCAAGATAGGGGGCAACTCTCGCCAAATCTTAATCGTTGAAAACTTCTCCTCTAAGAAGTGAGACAGCCTATGGAAACACTGAAGCACCCCTCCAATTTATCAGGTGACCTCCAATTACCTAGACAAGGGTGATGATGGCCCTCCAAGGACAGTGACATCTTGGGCAAGTGCTCTAATGGTTTTGGATGGAGGGAAGTCCAAAAAATTGCAATCACTATGACAGCCCTGACTTGGTTGCACACTTCTTCAACAGAGTGACAAGTTCCTTATAAATGACAACCTATATGATGAAGTATGTGATGGCTCCTTGATGAGGGATGGCCTCTTAGGGATTGATGGCCCTCAAGTTGCCTTCTTTGGCCATTGCAACAATTCCCTAGAAAATAAGGATGGCGCAGACCAGTCTTCCCACTTCTTCACATAAGGTGACGGTAGGGATGAACGCAAGGACAACTTACATAAAAGCAATGATGGCCTGGTCAAAAGCAATGACGTTTTTGATCAATTGGACAACCTCCCTCTTGTCCAACCACCCCTACAAGAGGGACATCCTGCCTTTTAACTTGTCCCTTCTTTTGGTGTTTCCTTGGACCATGTGATGACTATCATGAAGAAAGGGAAGATAGGTTGTTGGTTTCATCCTTGTTCTCATTATGACCATCCCCAACACATTTGACATAGTTATGCTATATAGATTTGGTAGTGTTGCAAAGGTTTGTAATACCTATCTTGTAATCTCCTTTACTAAGTTGGAGATAAACGCCTCTAGTTGTGTCTCCATTAGTGTCTGCACAACTAATTCTTACACTCTCACTTGTTCCCCATGATGTGGTTTATCTCCTCTACTTCTATTACAATAGGGTTGACATTGTTGTGATTGTTCGCTTAGGGATTAGACTATACTCATGATTCTCAGGCCAACTACACATTGTTGATTCATTTTGACTTGCATTACTCTTAACATTCTTGTGCAAAATGCTCCATAGATTGACAATAACAACACTACACAATGGGCCTACCCTCAATATCATACTCAATTAAGGTTCTTCTATTGCCATAGTGGGTGTTACAAAACCCAACATAGGTGGCACCTCTCATTGAAACAATGTTCCTATGTGCCACATGCACTTGTTGAGTGTTCTTCAAAGCATAGTTACGAAAATTGGCAATTCCCAGTTTTTTGAGATTTTTCCAAAATTCTGAGTCAACTCGGCGCAAAATCAGGAATTGCTGATTTTTTGGCAACTTTTTTCAGTTTTTTTTTTTTTAATCGGCGATTAAATTGGGAATTTTCTTTCATTTCACCTGTTGCAAATTGGAGAAAGGGGTCTGCCTACCTGCTACCACACCAAACCAAACACACTAGGGCATCCTAACAGCGGATTGTTTGCGGTTTGAAGGAATCTGGCAGCCACCAACAGCCACCAACCCATTTGACATAGTTATGCTATATAGATTTGGTAGTGTTGCAAAGGTTTGTAATACCTATCTTGTAATCTCCTTTACTAAGTTGGAGATAAACGCCTCTAGTTGTGTCTCCATTAGTGTCTGCACAACTAATTCTTACACTCTCACTTGTTCCCCATGATGTGGTTTATCTCCTCCACTTCTATTACAATAGGGTCTCCTCCACTTCTATTACAATAGGGTTGACATTGTTGTGATTGTTCGCTTAGGGATTAGACTATACTCATGATTCTCAAGCCAACTACACATTGTTGATTCATTTTGACTTGCATTACTCTTAACATTCTTGTGCAAAATGCTCCATAGATGACAATAACAACACTACACAATGGGCCTACCCTCAATATCATACTCAATTAAGGTTCTTCTATTGCCATAGTGGGTGTTACAAAACCCAACATAGGTGGCACCTCTCATTGAAACAATGTTCCTATGTGCCACATGCACTTGTTGAGTGTTCTTCAAAGCATAGTTATGAAAATTGGCAATTCCCAGTTTTTTGAGATTTTTCCAAAATTCTGAGTCAACTCGGCGCAAAATCAGGAATTGCTGATTTTTTGGCAATTTTTTCCGTTTTTTTATTTAATCGGCGATTAAATTGGGAATTTTCTTTCATTTCACCTGTTGCAAATTGGAGAAAGGGGTCTGCCTACCTGCTACCACACCAAACCAAACACACTAGGGCATCCTAACAGCGGATTGTTTGCGGTTTGAAGGAATCTGGCAGCCACCAATAACAAAATGCTATACATTATTAAATAATGAAATTCTCCGTAAAAAGATTTTGAACTATCAATTCAAACTTATTGCTCAATATGCTTGTATATAGGAATAATATTTAAATCACAATTGCTCAATATGCTTGTATATAGGAATAATATTTAAATCACAAATGATATCCTGTATGTTTGTATATTGAAAAATTAAGTTCAAATAGTGAAGGTATTAATGGTTTTGCTCCTCGACCCTGCAAGGGGGCTCCTACCCCCTTGACCCCTGACACAAGTGGTGACTGGTGTTAGCAGCCAAGGCACAAGAAGAGGCACAGGCACAACAACAAAGAGAGACTAGAGCTTTTGCTAGGGCAAAGGGCAAAGGCATTCAAAGATCTTGAGGCATTGTATTTGTCATGACTCATGACACATTTTGTAATTTGTACCTTTTTTATATTATAAGCAGTACAAGAATATTTGAATTTTGGACACATTAAAAAAAAATTATTTAAGATGTGTTTTGTCACTTTCATGTGTAGTTTAAGGCTTTAAACTTGTATCACTTGCCACTTTCATGTGTAGTTTAAGCTTGAATCAATTACATTATTAATATTTGATTTGCATAATGTTAATTCATTCTTATATGCATGAAAAAAGCATTTTTTCAATGAAACAATGCATTTTTTCAGAGTTTACTTTTGCCGATATTTTGTCAATTTTTTCCGATTCTTTTTCTAGCCCAATTCCGATTTTCTCTACTATGCTTCAAAGTAAAGAAGTGTTCCTTTAACAAATGACCTTCCTCTTGACAAATACCATTAAATGTTTGTTTTATTTCTTTGGAGTCATTGCACCTTACATCTCATTCCTTTTTAAATTTGTCAAACATGTGCATCATGTCCTTAAAAAGAGCACTTATCAACATTGCTTCTTCACCACTTGCCCTCCGAGTCACTCTTCTCCTCTTAAGTCGTCACTCTCATCCTCAAAGCCACTATCATTTTTTATAATGGTCCAAGTCTTCATTTTGGCCTTTACGGTTTTAGAGACCTGTACACGAATAAATTTCATAGCTTTTGGTGATTGAAATCAAGTAATGTACAGATGCATATACAAACTTTTTTTTTTCTTTTCCAAATTTGATCTCTCGACAATGAATTTGGGGAAGTTTATAGCATGCTTGTGTTGGAGATCTTCTGGTTACAATTGTAGAGGAAACCAAACAAGATGATTTTGTGGAGATTATGTTAAGTACAATAAGTAACAATTTCTCTTTAATAGTATAAGGCCTTTGCTTATTATTTATGATGCATTATTTCTATGTGGACCATATGCATATATGCTTCCCACTTAGGCTTTTCCAAAATAGCAAAAGTATAGTCTTCCATTTACTATATTTATCTCTATTTTCATCAAAGATTATCAATTATAAAAAATAAAATTAAAAAATATATAATTAAAAGATTAAAATTTGAAAAACAAGTTAAAGAGTTAACAAGGGAATGAAAAGTCGTTTACACTCAAAGAACCAATTCCAAAAGCACACAGGAGATTCTTCCACAAGTGCATAGAGAAGAATTAGTGTCACGTAATACCACAGTTCAATTCCCCATCCATTTTGTATTCTATCTACCCAAATTCAAACACAAAGCTGAGACCCTACAATACTGCATAGAATCTCAAGAATGATGTTTGTAGGCACAGCAAGTTCTGAGTCCTACTACTGAAATATGCGTTTTCAATTTTCCAAAGCTTTTGTGAATGCATTGAGTCTATGATTAAAATTGTGTTCTGCAGCTCTATCAAAGTTCTTTTTACAAAGAAGGATTCTTGCAAACCCCTTTAATTTTCCTTCTAGCGTTGAGTATAACACTGAGTCAGGGTTTTTGGAAAATATGATTGTATCTTTTTCCTGCTTATGTGGGTACACTGTAAACACTTTGAAACACTTCAAATCAGTGAACCAAAAATTGAATTTGGTCCAATCACATGTTAGCATTTTCTTTAAAACTAGGAAAAATTTGGGTTTAAGATGCAAATGAGTGGTTTTTTTGGGGGGGTCTGATTTCACCTTCTTTCTGCTATCTCTGCGAGTGGAAACAGCACAAATGAGGCCAATTTAGAAAATAAAAAAAATGATATCGTTTTTCAATATTTTTGCCACCGCAACTGAGTTTTTTTCTCGGACTAACAAGTCCAAAAAAACTCGCAAGTAAAGAGAAATCTCGGCAAGTCCAGAACAACTCGCCAAGCCAAGTCAAAAAACCCAGGTTTGCCAAAGTACGTGCAAACTCGGAGAAATTTTCAAAAACTCGCTGAGTTGTGTAACTATAATCCATATAATGGCCAGCATATTTTGATTGTTGGCTAGAATTAAAACATCTTTAAGTGGCTTGTGTTCAAAGTTATAAAAGACATATAACCTATAAACAGTCAAACAAACGTGTTCTAAGTGGAAGCCCCTTTTAATGATGAAGCTTGCTCCGTACCTTATACTTCATATACAAATGCATTAGATTTTAACATGACAAAGAAACAACTCCCATAAGCTGTATGGTTTGGAGATTATCCATGAGAAAACCAATTGCTTAGCCTTTTAGGGGATTGTTATAGGTTTAATCAACAAGGCTGATTCGTTAACACTCGTAAATAGAAAACACAAAGCAGAAGATAACAGAAAAAAATATGAAATGGACAGCTAACAAAACAATAGATGAACATTGGGATTGTTATAGGTTGAATTCACAAGGCTGATTTGTTAAAACTTAACACTAGTAAACAGAAAACACAGAGGAGAAGATAACAAATAGAAATATGAAATGGACAGCTTACACAACAGTAGATGAACATGACATTCAACTAAATCATGGGCAACTTATAAAGGAAAGCAAGAATCGGGGCACATTTTAGCTTTTGCTTGTAAAGTCAAATGGTAAAAGAAAATGCTACACAAGTAGAGAACAAACTTTATTAAGTTTTACAATTGAATATGATGACAGATCTTTATCTATTGCTACAGAAGTTTTAGCAGTAGGTCTATCTTTAAAGGTGAAAAAATGATAATTACTAATTAAAATCACGGATAGGCAAGCGAGAAAAAAGGAAACCTATACGGACTAATAGGCAGCTAGTGAACATGTATCACCATAAATTAATCCCCTGTAAGGAACACTTAGAGATACAATGTTTGATTACGGTTCTGAAGGCCAACAGAAAGGCCCAATAGGTAAAATGGTGATTGTGACAGTAAAACCTTCTTGCTATTTAAAACATCATAAAAGGTATAAAGCCAATTTCGAAAGACTGAAATATTAATTCCTGTCAACTGGATCATATCATCCAAAGCACAATTCACAGGTAATTATAATCCATCCCTATATAAACAGCCATAACCTAGAGTTCAAAAGGGTTGCCTAAACATATTCAATATTTACTCAGTAGAAATACAGACGGCAAAAAAAAGGCACGCCGAATAGGTTTAAAAAACACCAGTGTGACATCCACCACAATTCCAATTTTCATCCCTCGAAAATATATTAAAGGAATACAAATACTCAATTCTCGGCTAAAACAGGAAAAAAGCGATGGAGTTTCTTCGAAATATGCCATAATCCCAAATTTCATCCCTAAAAATATTATTTCCACTAATCATAATCCAAAAAACACTAACAGGAAAATAAATATCCAATTCTGGCCTAAGAATAGGAAAGAAACAAAGGAATTTCTGTGACATCTGCCATAATTCCAATTTTCATCCCTAATCAAAATCGAAAAAAGCCCTAACACGGAAACAAATATTCAATTTTCGCATAAAAACATGAGAGAAAATAGTTTCCGTGACATCTGCCATAATTCCAATTTTCATCCCTCGACAACTTATTTCAACTAAAAATAATCGAAAAAAAAAACGCTATATATTTAATTATCGCCAAAAAACAGGAGAGAAGCAAAGGACTTTCCGTGACATCTGCTTTTATTCCAATTTGCATCCCTCGAAAATCATATCGCTTCGTCCTACTCTCAAAAAGCCCTAAAAGAAAAATAAATATCCAATTCTCCCCTAATTTCCACCAAATTCTACTGTGAGTCAGAAAGCGTGAACTTACAAGGCCTCGCAAACCTATCCAGAGGTCCCGACATTGTCCAATTCTGCGAAATTCAGCTCCGGAAAACCTCAGCCAACAAGGAGAACAACGGTACTTCACGCAGAGAGTTGTCGAAATCACTCTATCGCCAAAAGCATAAACAGCAAAGCTCATCCACCTGCATTTTACACACTCTCACGGCTCAGATCACATCACATCGCCTCACCTCACTGCACTCAGCTTCCTCTCACGTCACACAGATCGGATCGGATCGTATCAAATCAGCTAAACCGCCGGGACCAGATCCTCCAAGGCTGCATTGCCCCCGCTCTCATCAGCAGGAAAGCAAACAACCTTGAAGAAAACCGGACAGATGCAGTTAAACGTAAATATCTGTATATATATGAAGAGGGAACCAACCTACCTACCTTTGTCAGCAAAAATCTTTGAAATCAAAGCCTTTATTGTTCTTTCTTTCTATATACCTCGCTCTCTCTTTCCTTTGCCTGTATGCAACGGATGTGCGTTCTGCCACTTGGCTTTCCGAGTCCTCCCTCCTGTCCGCTTAACTTTCCTCCTCAACCTATTTTTGTTGTTTTCGGTGCGAGAGTTCCGGACCCAGAAACCGGAAGATCAAAACCGCTCGATGCGGAAACCGCCAGTTTTTTAACAGAAGGAAGCACTCGAGAACCTCCAATTCTGCAGGCCATTCGCCGGCCGCGTGTCGGCCTTGCCGACAGCCTGGACAACGACGCGCTTTCCTCGTTGCTCGGACTCCTCCACGTGACCTCACCCCTCACACATCCTTAATATTTTTAAGTCTGTTATTTACTAGGTAAAATTCCCTCGTTGCTCGGACTCCTCCACGTGACCTCACCCCTCACACATCCTTAATTTTTGATGAATTTAATATAATTCAGATTTTATCATTATAAATCAAATTCCCTCGTTGCTCGGACTCCTCCACGTGACCTCACCCCTCACACATCCTTAATTTTTGATGAATTTAATATAATTCAGATTTTATCATTATAAATCCTAGTTTCTTGAATTTAAAAAGTTAACTATTTAAAGAATTAAACTTAAATGGTTCATTTTAAACACTTAATCCTAACAACAGGTTTATAGATAACTTTGACCCACTCACCCATACTAACCGGTTTATCGAAACCAAAACAAATTTTAACGTCAAACACTCAACCCTATCAACAAGTTTATAAATAACCTACCGATGACCCACTCACCCCGGTCTATAAATGACTTGTCGAAACCAAAAACAAATCTAAACAAAACAAGTAACCTACCACCAACCGATCTATTTGAGTTTTCTTTTTTAAATACTTTGCTTGCTGTTTGTCCATGGAATTTTGGGATGAATATCACCAACCGATCTATTTGAGTTTTCTTTTTTAAATGCTTTGCTTGCTGTTTGTCCATGGGATTTTGGGATGAATATGAGGGATTTTAGGTTAGAGAATGTTGAATGAAGAAGAATGATACGTTTCCTTCAAAAATTCAAAACTCCATTATTGATGTTGACTTTGTCCTAAATTCGGACTGAGAAAGTGCTTAAAGTTGTCGTCCACATGTATAATTTGAATTAACTTTTGGCTAAAGAATCCGTCATCAGCGATGAATCCTAACGTTATCTTTTTTGTTTTTGGTTTTGCTCTACTGGAAAGTTGGACAACACTCCCTACTCACCACCAAGGAATTTGACATATACTTTTGTTGGAATTTTTTTTTTTTTTTGGTTTAATTTGGACAACACTCCCTACTCCTCACCAGCAAGGGAATTTGATATATATTTTTGGTGGAAGGATAGTCCTTCTTTGTACTTTCATTTATATTTTATTTTGTTTGTTTCATGGGAAAGCCTAAGGGTTTTAGTTTTGATTTTTTTTGGGAGGTTTAAGGTTTAAACCGTGGCACGTGACAGTAAGCAAGTGTGTAAGGGGGTGGGTGTGTAGTGGATGTGTGTTAAATTCTCTTTTGATTTATAAAACAATTTAAATAGATAGGAGAAATACTTTTGTTATAGGGGTTTGCAGCAGAAGGTTTTATTATCAGCAAGGGTTTGCAGCAGAAGGTTTTAGTGTGTAAGGGGGTGGGTGTGTAGTGGATGTGTGTTAAATTCTCTTTCGATTTATAAAACAATTTAAATAGATAGGAGAAATACATTTGTTATAGGGGTTTGCGGCAGAAGGTTTTATTATCAGCAAAGGTTTGCAGCAGAAGGTTTTATTATCAGCAAGGGTTTGCAACGGAGGGTTTGCAGAGCAAAGAGGGTTTTATTACACATCTATTTCATTGGATCAAATAGTATAGAGGGTTCGGCTATAAAGGATTTGAAAATGGAAGAAGGGAAGCAACAATTGCAAGAACCGATATATGTTAATGAAGAGGGCATATCGAAAAATAAAAATAAAAAATATTCTACCACATAAACAGGTGGAGAAGAAGGAACAATCAAAGGCAGATCATCAAAATGAGTTTTCAGATGAGGAAGAAACTTACAGTCCCACAACTACACCACTCATATGGGCACCAAGACTTTATGTGCAAGAGCTAATGAAGATAAAAAAGAAACTTGAAAGCATGGAAAGGAGGGAGAAATTAAGAGAAACTAAATCAGATGAGGTTATAAACACCATTCGGAGGCTGGAAAAGGAAAACAGCCAACTCAAGGAGCAAGTGTCAAAGCTACAAAACCTTGCAAACATGGGTCAACGTGAATGACATGTCCTCAAACAAGTCATCCACCCCCAATCAATGATGCAATAGAAGTGGAAAAAATAAATGCAAATCAAATAAAAGAGGTGCATAAAACACTCCAAAACATGGAAACAAGAGAAAATAAGCTATGAAATGAATTAGCAAAGGCAAAGACATGGTCTCAAGTAGTAAAAGAACGAGTCAATCAACAAAAAGAGTTGATAGAGAAGCAAGTAAAAATTCAAATAACTAAAAAGAAAGAAAGAGATGAGAAGTTATCAAATATAATCATCAAAGGGTTGAAATATTATGGGGATAGGGAAGACACAAATCGTTTAACGGACTTCTTGTCAGATCGATTACAATGGAAAGGTCAGATAAAAAAAGCAAGCATAATTGGCAGGGTGAGAGGAGGCAGAGATAGACATATTCGGGTCACATTGATGAGCTATGAGGATAAAATAAGGTTACTAAAAAATAGAGGTATGTTGAGAGGGTCACAATTTTATTTAGATGATGACCTAACATTTTTACAGCAGGAAGAAAGAAATAAGGAATGGGAAAAGGTGAGGGCAGCAAGGAATGAAGGAAAACAGACATATTTAAGAAAGGGAAAGGCATACATCACATCTAAACAAACCCAAAACAAATAGGGAGTATGGCCAGCCCGAGAACATCTTACGATGGTAAGTTGGAACTGTAGAGGTTTCCCTTGGAGAAGAGGACCCGGGTTAGGGCCCATTGCTAGAGACAAAGATATAATCATATTGATAGAAACACATGAACACGATGGATGTAGGACTCCAGAATTTGTGGGATACAAAAAAATAGCAATATGGAATAAAGCAGAAAATGGCAAAGGACATGGGGGTATTATGGTTTTAATAAAATATGAATGGGAGAGGATCATTAAAATTGAAAAAAATATGAAAACAAACAGTACATCTGGATAAATATCCTACAAAATAAGTCAATTATTAGCATAGCAGCATGTTATTTTGCTCCTAAGAATTCTAAATTCTATAAGAAACATGACCTTAATAGAGAAGACTCGTACTCCTCCCTAAAAAGAGACATTTCAATATACAGTAAGTTGGGGAAGATTACATTTATTGGAGATTTCAATACAAGGACAACAAATAAGCAAGCTAACATTCTAGAAGGTAACGAAGCTATTGAGATTCATCCTCTTTGGATGCCAAAAGAGGAAAATCAACAGTGGACCAGGACTTCATAAGATGAGCATGGGGCTATCACACAATATGAAGAAGAGTTGTTAGGTCTTTGCAGCATATACAACTTGATTATTTGCAATAGGATGAACAAATGGAAAAATTCAGGAAAGTATACATGCAAAACATATAAGGGACAAAGTGTAATAGACTATGTAATATGCTCACAGAATTACATACCAAAAATAGAGGAGCTAGAAGTGGAAGATTCTCCAGTGGAACTTAAGTCATATCACAACCCAATTGTTATGAAACTTCGAATGCATGGAGAAAAACCAAGGGAAAAACACTTGCAAGGCAATCAAAATAAATATCCTCACAAGGGAAACATTCTCTTAATAGATAAAAATCGACAGAATTTTAGAGCAGTATTAAATAACAAGTTACAGGAAAGGGAAGAACTACCTCACAGTAGCAGAGATTATAGTAAGAGTGAATGGTTAATGCATGTTATTCAAGAAGCTCTAAACAAATGCAAGAGAGCTAAACCTAAAAAGAAATAAAGGAATAGCTTCCCAACCAACCCATGGTTCGATGAAGATTGCAAAAAATGCGAAGATTACTAAAGGAACCAACGGGTAAAACAAGAGCAAACAAAAAAGCATATGAGAAACTGGTAAGGGCAAAAAAAAAAGAATACACTAGAACAAGGAGGAAATAATTGATTTACTTAGGGAAGCATGAACCAAAGAAATTTTGAAAGGAACTAAGCGTGAAAAGGATGCAAACTGAAAATAACATAACAGTTAATCAATGGTTGGAGTATTCAAAACAACTATATCAGCGTGGTAACCAGCATGAGACACTCCCCACTATCATTGTCAAGAAAGAACTTTTCACAATTGAAGACATTATTCAAGGGATAAAAAAGTTAGCAACTGGTAAAGCCCGTGACATAGACAATCTTCAAGCAGAGCATATAAAATGGGGGTAGATATCCTGGCATCGCAGATCAAAGAAATTTTCAATGAGGTCATACAAAATGGCTTCCCTATTGAGTGGACAACTAGCTTGACCATTCCTTTGTTTAAAAGTGGAGATGTAAATAATCCCTCAAACTATCAAACTATCATGATCAACCCTCTCTTTGCAAAGTTGTTTGGGAGTATGATAGAGCGTAGGATCAACATATGGGCGAAAGAAAAGGGAAAGAGAGCAAAGGGGCAAGCGGGTTTTAGGCCCAAGCACTCAACTATTGATCACTGTATCACGCTCAGACACATAGTGGAAAAAATATGGGACAAAAAAGAGGAGGCTTTTTGTTGTTTTGTAGACTTCAAAAAGGCATTTGACACAGTGCCAAGGAAAAAATTATGGAGCATAATGGAAGAGCTAGAGGTTCCAATTCACTACAAGGCAGCAGTTCACATACTATATGAGCATGTAAAGGCTAGAATCATAACACAAGAAGGGTTATCTGAATGTTTTGGTAGTGACATAGGTGTCAAACAAGGTTGCCCTCTATCTCCGACCTTATTTGGGCTGTACATTGACAAGTTAGAAGAATGGATAAACAAATTTGGGGGAGAGGGTGTGCATTTAGCCAAATATGTGGTAAAACTCCTCATGTATGCAGATGATGTAATTCTTGTGGCCAAAATAGCCAAAGATCTAGAATATCACCTTCAAGCTCTAGAAATCTTTTGTAAAGAAGTTGGGATGCAGATGAAGATGAGCAAAACAAAAATTATGATTTTTTCAACAAAAAAGAAGAAACAACAACTCAATTTTTAGTTTGCAGGAGAACCGCTTGATGTAGTAGTAGAATACAAATACCTGGGCATAGACTTTCATGACAAACTTAATTGGAATACATTTAGGATGAAAAGAACTCAAAGTGGTTGGAGAGCACTATATGCACTTCAAAACAGGTGTAGGAATGCCGAGTTGTGGGACTGGAAGACCACCAAGGTCTTATTTGGCCTACTTGTTACACCGGTTATGTTGTATGGTTGCAAGGTGTGGGCTAGTGGCACAACAAATGCAAAATGGAGGCAAATAGAAAGGATTCAAAAATATCTAATCACAAACTTTCTCAAAATTAAGGCCACAACCCCTTATGAAATTATTCTAGCTGAAACTGGAATGTTCCCTTTAGAAGCAATTGCTATGACCAAGTTGTTATGTTACTTGAAAAAAATAGAAAACATGACAAATGATAGATGGCCTAGGGCAGCTAGGGACGAAGAGTTGCATAGGCGAAAGAATACATGGATGAAACAAAATAAAAAATGGATGAAACGTTGGGAAATCAACATAAATGAATGCCCAAATGTCAACAAAGACATAAAAAATTATGTGAATGAAAAGTTCAGAAGTGGAATGTGGAAAAATGCAAGCAGGAAAAGACAATATTATATTGCAAATTTTAACCCAACATATGACCACAAGGAAAAAGCGTATATAGGCGTTGAAATAAAGTGGAAGGAAAAAATACTCATTGCTCAGATAAGGACTAGCTCTCATAGGCTTAGATGTGAAACAAGGATATGGACAACACCCAAAGAACAATGGGAAGAAAGGATATGTACTCTATGCAACACAGAGGCAGTAGAGACAGAGAAACACTTCATCTATAAATGCTCGAGTTTTTCAAATATCCGTGACAAATACAAAGAAACACTTGGGAACGGGTTTATGACAGATTTATTTGAAGACAGTAAAATAAAAAAAGTTGGGGAATTGCTAACACAAATCAGCAGGAGAAGAAACAACCTTCTCAAAGATATTAAAGATCATATGATATGATTTGAGTAATTGTACTTCTATATTTGAGGTCCCATAGACCATATTTGGGTCTCGCAGACGTAATTAAAATCTTTCATTCATTCATAGCTCTCATTTTTATGAGGGATCATGGTTGGGAGAAGATTGCTCAACCCTATGTATTGGTCGTAAGGGTTTTTCACACTAACCAAATCGTGTATATATATATATATATATATATATATATATATATATATATATATATATATATATATATATATATCATTTTATTTAAAAATTAAAAAATTATGTTAAGCTTTAAACCATATTTTTTTAACTTATTAAAAATTGTCATATATATAATATATTATTTTTAAGAATATCTATTTATTAATTTTATTTTATTTTACTTATTAAAAAATATTACTTTTATATTATATTATTCTTGAAACTATTTATTTATTAATTTTTTATAATTTATAAAAAAAACGTTTTGACAAAAAAATAATCAAGTTATATTATGTTCTTTATGGTTGGTGAAAAGAAATAATAAATATAGCTTAATCTAACAAGAAATTTTAAAAATATCAAATTCAAAATAATGTTTTAAAAGACTATAAAGTATTTCAAGAAATCTATCAATTATAGAAAAGTGTATTTGAAGAAATTAATAGTTTAGATTTGATAGAAAGAACTATGATTTTAAAAATGTTGGTCGATTCATCATTAAAGCACATGATTACATAAAGCGGGTGGATAAACACACCTCCATAGGGTCCCTAATGACTATTAGGTAGCATATCCACAACGTATGAGAGGGAGAGATTTGAACCTGGGGCCTCTCCAACACGAGAATTTCAACTACCCACTTCTCTCCAACTCCCCCACATGGACAGATAAGAACTATGATTTTGTGAATAAAATGAAATGAAAGATTTTAATTACGTTCGCGAGACCCATATATGGTCTATGGGACCTCAAATATGGAAGTACAACTACTCAAATCATTTCATATGATCTTTAATATCTTTGAGAAGGTTGTTCCTTCTCGTGTTGATTTGGGTTAGCAATTCCCCAACTTTTTTATTTTACTATCTTCAAATAACTCTGTCATAGACCCGTTTCCAAGTATTTCTTTGTATTTGCCACGGATGTTTGAAAAACTCGGGCACTTATAGATGAAGTGTTCCTCTGTCTCTGCTGCCTTGTGCTGCATAAAGTACATATCCTTTCTTCCCATTGTTCTTTGGGTGTTGTCCATCTCCCTGTTTCACATCTAAGCCTATGAGAGCTAGTCCTTATTTGAGCAATGAGGATTTTTTCCTTCCACTTGATTTCAGCGCCTATATATGCTTTTTCCTTGTGGTCATATGTTGGGTTAAACTTTGCAATATAATATTGTCTTTTCCTGCTTGCATTTTTCCACATTCCACTTCTAAACTTTTCATTCACATAGCTTTTGATGTCTTTGTTGAAATTTGTGCATTCATTTATGTTGATTTCCCAACGTTTCATCCATTTTTTATTTTGTTTCATCCATGTGTTCTTCCGCCTATGCAAATCTTCGTCCTTAGCTGCCCTTGGCCATCTGTCGTTTTTCATGTTTTCTATTTTTTTCAAGTAACATAACAGCTTGGTCATAGCAATTGCTTCTAAAAGAAACATTTCAGTTTCAACTAGAATAATTTCATAAGGGGTTGTGGCCTTAATTTTGAGAAAATTTATGATTAGATATTTTTGAATCCTTTCTATTTGCCTCCATTTTGCCTTTGTTGTGCCACTAGCCCACACCTCGCAACCATACAACAAAATCGATGTAACAAGTAGGCCAAATAAGACCTTGGTGGTCTTCCAGTCCCACAACTCGGTATTCCTACACCTATTTTGAAGTGCATATAGTGCTCTCCAACCACTTTGAGTTCTTTTCATCCTACATGTATTCCAATTAAGTTTGTCATGAAAGTCTATGTCCAGGTATTTGTATTCTACTACTACATCAAGCGGTTCTCCTACAAACTAAAATTTGAGTTTTTGCTTCTTTTTTGCTGAAAAAATCATAATTTTTGTTTTGCTCGTCTTCATCTGCATCCCAACTTCTTTACAAAAGAGTTATAGAACTTAAAGGTGATCTTCTAGATCTTTGGATGTTTTGGCCACAAGAATTACATCATCTGCATACATGAGGAGTTTTACCACATATTTGGCTAAATGCACACCCTCTCCCCCAAATTTGTTTATCCATTCTTCTAACTTGTCAACGTACAACCCAAATAAGGTCGGAGATAGAGGGCAACCTTGTTTGACACCTATGTCACTACTAAAACATTCAGATAATCCTTCATGTGTTCTGATTCTAGCTTTTACATGCTCATATAATCTATGAACTGTTGCCCTGTAGTGAATTGGAACCTCTATCTCTTCCATTCTTCTCCATAGTTTTTTCCTTGGCACTATGTCAAATGCCTTTTTGAAGTCTACAAAACAACATAAAGCCTCCTCTTTTTTGTCCCATATTTTTTCCACTATGTGTCTGAGTGTGATACAATGTAGTTGAGTGCTTGGGCCTAAAACCTGCTTGTCCCTTTGCTCTCTTTCCCTTTTCTTCTGCCCATATACTGATCCTACGCTCTATCATACTTCCAAACAACTTTGCAAAGAGAGGGTTGATCATGGTAGTTTGAGAGATTATTTACATCTCCACTTTTAAACAAAGGAATGGTCAAGCTAGTTGTCCACTCGGTAGGGAAACCATTTTGTATGACCTCATTGAAAATTTCTTTTGATCTCATGTGCCAGAATATCTACCCCCCATTTTATATGCTTTGCTTGAAGATTGTCTATGTCACTGGTTTTACCAGTTGTTAACTTTTTTATCCCTTGAATAATGTCTTCATTTGTGAAAAGTTATTTCTTGACAGTGATAATAGGGGGTATCTCCTTCTAGTTACTACGCTGATACAATTATTTTGAATACTCCAACCACTGATTAACTATTATGCTATTTTCAGCTTGCATCCTTTTTATGCTTAGCTCCTTCCAAAATTTATTTGTTTCATGCTTCCCTAAGTAAATCAGTTCTTTCCTTCTTGTTCTAGTGTATTCTTCTTTTTTTGCCCTTATCAGTTTCTCATATGCTTTTTTGTTTTCTCTTGTTTTACCCGTTGGTTCCTTTAGTAATCTTTGCGCTTCTTTGCAATCTTCATTGAAGCATGGGTTGGTTGGGAAGCTATTACTTTCTTTCTTTTGAGGTTTAGCTCTCTTGCATTTGTTTAGAGCTTCTTGGATAATGTGCATTAACCATTCACTCTTACTATAATCCCTGCTACTATGAGGTAGTTTCTCCCTTTCTTGTAACTTGTTATTTAATACTGCTCTAAAATTATGTCAATTTTCATATGTTAAGAGAATGTTTCCCTTGTGAGGATATTTGTTTTGATTGCTTTGCAAGTGTTTTTCCCTTGGTTTGTCTCCTTGTATTCGAAGTTTCATAACAATTGGGTTATGATCTGACTTAAGTTCCACCGGAGAATCTTCCACTTCTAGCTCCTCTATTTTTGGTATGTAATTTTGTGAGCATATTACATAGTCTATTACACTTTTTCCCTTATATGTTTTGCATTGATACCTTCCTGAATTTTTCCATTTGTTCATCCCATTGCAAATAATCAAGTTGTGTATGTTGTAGAGGTCTAACAACTATGTGATAACCCCATGCTCATCTTCTAAAGTCCTGGTCCACTGTTGATTTTCCTCTTCTAGCATCCAAAGAGGATTCATCTCAATATCTTCACTTCCTTCTAGAATGTTAGCTTGCTTATTTGTTGTCCTTGCATTGAAATCTCCAATTAATATAATTTCCCCAGCTTACTATATATTGAAAGATCTCTTTTTAGGTAGGAATATGGATCTTCTCTGTTAAGGTCATGTTTCTTATAGAATTTAGAATTCTTGGGAGCAAAATAACATGCTGCTATGCTAATAACTGACTTATTTTGTATGATTTTTATTCAGATGTACTATTTTTTTCATCATATTTTTCAATTTTAATGACCCTATCCCATTCCTCTTTTATTAAAACCATAATACCCCCATGCCCTTTGCCATTTTCTGTTGCTTTATTCCATACTGCTATTTTTTTGTATCCCACAAATTTTGGAGTCCTACATCCATCATGTTCATGTGTTTCCGTCAGGATGATTATATCTTTATCTCTAGCAATGGGCCCTAACCCGGGTCCTCTTCTCCAAGGGTAACCTCTACAGTTCCAACTTACCATCGTAAGATGTTCCCGAGCGGGCCATACTCCCTATTTGTTTTGGGTTTGTTTAGATGTGATGTATGCCTTTCCATTTCTTAAATATGCCTGTTTCCCTTCATTCCTTGTTGCCCTCACCTTTTCCCATTCCTTATTTCTTTCTTCCCGTCGTAAAAATGTTAGGTCATCATCTAAATAGAATTGTGACCCTCTCAGCATGCCTCTATTTTTTAGTAACCTTTTTTTGTCCTCGTAGCTCATCAATGTGACCCAGATATGCCTATCTCTGCCTCCTTCTCTCAACCTGCCAATTTTGCTTATTTTTTTATTTGACCTTTCCATTGTAACCAATCTAACAAGAAGTCCCTGGTTAAACGGTTTATGTCTTCCCTATCCCCATAATATTTCAACCCTTTGATGATTATATTTGATAACTTCTCATGTCTTTCTTTATCTTCTGTTATTTGAATTATTACTTGCTTCTCTATCAACTCTTTGTTGATTGACTGGTTCTTTTACTACTTGAGACCATGTCTTTGCCTTTGCTAATTCATTTCGCAACTCATTTTCTCTTGTTTCCATGTTTCAGAGTGTTTCCCGTACCTCTTTTATTTGACTTGCATTTGTTTTTCCCACCTCTATTGCATCATTGTTTGGGGGGTGGATGGCTTGTTTGAGGACATGCCATTCACGTTGATCCATGTTTGCAAGGTTTTGTAGCTTTGACACCTACTCCTTGAGTTGGTTGTTTTCCTTTTCCAGCCTCTGAATGGTGTTTATAATCTCATGTGATTTAGTATCTCTTAAATTCTCCCTCCTTTCCATGCTTTCAAGTTTCTCTTTCATCTTCATTAGCTCTTGCACATAAAGTCTTGGTGCCCACATAAGTGGTGTGGTTGTGGGACTGTAAGTTTCTTCCTCATCTGAAAACTCATTTTGGTGACCTCCACTTTTTTTTTTATTTGTGGAAAACATCCCAAAAGGGATGCCACTTTCGGGTAAGACCCAAGGAGGCAGGGGTATCCATTCCGCCAAAAACGCCCAGGACTCGGACTTGGCCTACCACCTTTGACATACTCAAGGAGCAAACAAACACACAAAACCAATTTAAAAATAAGTAAATAACAACAAAAATAATAAAATAAAATAAAAAACATGCTCCTTGAGTGTGTCAAAAACAAAAGCACAACCAAACACGCACAATAAGATAAAAGAAACCACAACACAAACCACATAGAAAAACACAAGAACCACATAACAAAACACAAACAAGACAAAAACAACAGAACACTACAAAGACATAACCCAAAAAAAAACATGAAAAATAAACACAACCAAAACCTAAAAAATTAAAAAATAAAATAAAAATAAAAATAAAAAACAACCAACAATAGACAATAAACAAAAACAAAAAACATAGAAAACACTCACACATAAAAACACGAAATAACACAAACAAAGAGAAACCCAAGAACAAGAACGAAAAAAACACAAGAACAATAACAAAAAACATAAAAAAAAACAAAACAACAAAAACACAAGAACAACAAAAAACAACACAAAGAACACAAAAAAAACAAAATAAAAAAACCCACCCACCTTAAAAAACTAAACAAAAAAAACAAAAAGAAAAAAGAAATAAAAAATGAACAAAACAATGACCTATCTAGACTAGAAGACTATTAAGGCAAGAATCAACAGAGGAAACAAAATAAAGAATAGAATGAGCTAGGGAACTAAAAAAAACTGAATGAACCAAAGAGAAGCAAAAAAAAAAAAAACAAGAAGAAACTAGGTACCTTCGAACTGGAGCCATCCAAAGAAATGATAGAAAGAAGAGCTTCCCTAATTTGAGAAGCCCACCATATAGGAGGGTGGCCATAACAAGTAAGATCACCTTTGTCCAAAGCCCAATTAGCTAAAGCATCAACACTCTTGTTTTGATCTCTGACCACATGATTGTAATCAACTTTCAAAAATCCCATCCGGATTAACCGAATCTTCTCAATAATTCTTTTTATTCTCCAATCCACCTTATGATTCTTAGAAGGATTCTTCAAGAGATTAATCATAAGTTGAGAGTCAGACTCAACTAACACCTTTTCCCATCCAACCTTAGTAGCCTCCTGAAGGCCTCTCGAGGATACCATACCCCTCAGCAAGGTTATTGGAAAGAATACCCAAATTCTCAAGCAAAAGTAAAAACCAGGGAGCCATCTCGAAAGTCTACCAATTCCTCCCACACTGGCTTTTCCAGGGTTCCCTCTAGAGGCTCCATCAGTATTGACTTTTCCAAAATCCTTAGGAGGAGGTTGCCAATTTCTATTCCTATCCATCTTACTAATACTCACATTCCCTTTAAGTTGGTTGCCCTTAGAAGGTTTAATCTTCAATATTTGCATCACTTGATCCCATCTTTGGTGGGAGTTTTGGGGGTGATTAAGGAGATGATGGACTGATTCAACTAAGTTGGCTATGGTCTTTTGCCAAATATAGTGAATATCCTTCCTATCTTGATTAAAAATTTGGCTGTTCCTTTCATTCCAAATATTCCAAAGAAGAATGGTAGAACCCATCCAAACTACTCGCCTAATAAAATGATCAACACCCTCTTGATTAGGCCAATCCCTCCAAAGTTGTTCAAAAGTAAAAAAATTGGACCACTGTAAGCCAAGTAAAGTGGCCATTCTCCTCCACAGCTCATAGGCTAAAGTACACTCAATAAAAATATGGTTGATATTTTCTACATTCTCTTCACACATTTCACATCTAAAAGGGCCATGAAAACCACGCTTCATAAGTTGCTCACCAATAAGCACCCTACGATGCAATAAAAGCCAATTAAAGAACCTCACCTTAGGCCGGAGCTTTTGAGCCCACAATCGAGAAAATATGTCAGAAGAATGGTTGGGATTATTATGGCATAAGGTCAAATAACCTTGAGCAACTGAATACTCACCCTTAGTAGTGTTGTTCCATCCAAAACAATCTTTTTCATGGGACCAAGAGAGGGATCTCATATGAAGGATGCCTTGGATATCTTGTCTTTGCCTTTCTGGGATTTGAATAGGCCAGTCCTCAATAGGGATCCAATATCTACCAACCTTTGAATTACCAATATGGTACCGACAAGTAATTAGCCACCTTTATCCAATTAGCTCGGTGAAGCTCCTCCATCCAAGGCCTCCAATCGGGAAACCGAGTTATCAAAGGCTTGTGACCATCCCAAGAATCTGTCCAAAAATTTGCATGTTGACCATTATGAATGATCCAAAATAATTTTTTCTTTATCAAATCCTCACCAGTCTTAAGAACTGCTAAAATGGGAGAACCTTTGGTAGGAAGTTGATAGCGAACAAGGTCTTCAGGACTTTTGTTCTCAGCATATTTAGCACGGAGATTATTGGCCCAAAGAGCATTGGGGTTATGCAACATCCTCCAATATAATTTAGCAGATAAAGCTTTGTTGTTATTAATTGAAGACCGTAATCCTAACCCCCCTTCACTCTTAGGAAGACATAAAGTATCCCATTTCACCAAGGCCCATTTTCTTTTCTCCTTAGTACCACTCCAAAGGAAACGATGACTCGATTTGATCCAATTCTCGAAGAACAACCTTTGGGATATTCAAAATGGAAGAAACATAAATAGGAATAGCTTGAAGGACTGATTTTACCAAGGTGATTCTACCCCCATAAGAAAGCCACTTGTTGGTCCACTTTCCAATTTTCTTCTTGACTTTGTCCAACAACCAATTCCAATCTTTATTTTTCTGCCTTTGAATATTTATGGGAATACCTAAATAAGTGATTGGAAGAGAGGTCTTCTTATATCTTAGTTTATCCAAGACCATGGATTCCTGTCTAGCAGAGCAGTGAAAGAAAATAACTTTAGATTTGTCTTCATTGATCAACTGCCCAGTAGCCTTAGAAAAACAACTAATGATTTGCTTAATATTAGAAGCTTCCTTAACTCGTAGCTTTACCTAAAAGAGTAGAGTCATCCACAAATTGAAGATGAGAGATAGGTCTAGCTCCATGAGCAATGGTAACTCCCTCAAGGGTTTTGTTTTCCCTCTTTTTGGTTATAGTCCTACCCAAGCATTCAACAAGAATGATGAATAAATAAGGGGATAGCGGGTCACCTTGCCTAATACCTCTGGAAGCTGGGAAAGACCGAGAAGGCCTCGCCATTGATAAGAACTAAGTAGGAAACTCGAAGAGATACATCCCATAATCCAATCCATCCAATCCTTAGAGAAACCAAATTGCCTCAAAACTTTGATAAGGAAGTGCCAATCCACTCTGTCATAAGCTTTGGATAAGTCTAACCGAATGAACATGGAAGGAGAATTTTGCATATCCATGGAATGGATGGCTTCCCGAGCAAGAACTATCTCATCTACTATTTGACGTCCTTCCACATAACCCCCTTGCTCTAGGGAAATAATCTTATGCAAAAGAGGCTTCAACCTTTCTCGCCATGATTTTAGTAATGATTTTGAGAAGAACATTACATAAAGCAATAGGTCTAAAAGCTGAGATATGATCAACCTCTTGAGCTTTTGGAACAAGAGTAATATAAGTTTTATTGATAACCTTCAAAATTTCTTTGGCTTTCCCGGCTTCTTCCACCACCTCTAATAAATCAACATGAAGGATATCCCAAAACTCTTGGTAGAACTCAATAGGAAAACCATCAAGACCCGGGGTTTTCCCTTTTTGCATTTTAAAAACTACTTGTTGAAGCTCATAGATAGTAACAGGAGCAATCAAAATAGAGTTCTCCTCATAAGTGATAAGAGAAGGGATTGCTTGAAGAACATTATATTGTGAAGCTGAGTCAAGGGGAGTAGCAAAAAAAATATTGGAAAAGTAATCAACAACAATAGAGTTCATGCCATCCCAAGTATAAACAACATCTCCAAAATCTGATTTTAAGGAAGAAATAAAGTTGTGAGATCTTCGAGCTAGAAGAGATTTGTGGAAGAAATTTGTGTTTCGATCTCCTTCTTTGAGCCATTGAATTCTAGATTTTTGCTTCCATAAGATTTCTTCTCTTTTTTCCCATTCCTCTAACCGAGTTGTGAGTTTAATTTCATCTCGCACTTCTCTTCTCTCGTGAGGCCATCTAAACGGATTTTCTTATTCAAATTTTCAAGATGAGCAATAACTTCATGTTTTTTTTTATGAACATCCCCAAACTCTTTCCAGTTCCAAGTCTTGATTTTGGATTTAATGTATTGCAGTATTTTGGCAAAACAGAACATCTTAGTCCCATGCCTAGGTTTACCTTCCTTCCACCATTGTTGCACATGAGGTCTCGAAGGAAATGTCTCTAAGCCACATTAATTGAAAACGAAAAGGAGAGAAACTCACATTGGTTTTCCACATTTCCACCATGATCGGCCAATGATCCGAACCAACATTATTAAGAGTCTTCACTTTAGGAATGTGACCATGGATTAAGAAATTTTTAGAGAGCAAAAACCTATCCAATCTCTCCATTATACAAGCTAAGCCTTGCCTTCTGTTAGACCAAGTCATAAGGCCATTATCTGGTTGGATATCCACAAGATGGAGGTTTGCAATATATTCGCTCATGAGGTCAATGCTTTTGTCCAAATTTCTATTTCCCCCCTTTTCTCATCCAGAGAGAGGATGGTATTGAAATCTCCTCCGATCAAGATCCAAGCTTTAGGAAAATGAGAGATAATATGAGTAATATCCTTCCACCTGTCTTCTTTTTTCCTCCAAAGAAGTCGGAGCATAAACAAGTAATGCAGAGCATAATCTGGTTGGAATGTCTACTTTGAATAGCTATAGCCAACAAACCCCAACTCGCCAACCATATGGTGAATAACTACCTCTTTTGGATCCCAAAGACAAGCAATGCCACCCGAAGTCCCTTGGGAACCGAGGGAAACCACTTTTCCAACTGGCCAAATTTTATCGGCAATTAAGTCCATATCCTCCATTGACATCTTTGTTTCTTGAAGGAAAACAAGATGTGGATGATTTACCTGAATCATTCTTCTAATTTCATTTTGTTTTGAAAGACTCCCTTTGAGTCCTCTAATATTCCAAGTGATGATCTTCATTAATACCAGGGCTAAAAAAGTTGGGAAGGGCATTAATCTTACCTTCCTCTACAAGCTTTTCACCTTCTTTTACCATATGATATTGATTGGTCTTGCGACCTACTTTTTGATTAGAATCCATCTTCAATTTTTTTTTCCCTGTTTCTTGACTTATTCCAATTGAATCTGAGATGGCTTCTAACCTTGAAGAATGCTCGTACACAACCAAAATTTTACTAGATGGTTCAACGGAGTCTATATTGGGACCTGCATTATTTGAAGTTTTGACATTTGAAATATTGTTTTTCTTGTGTAAATTTTCTCCTTTTTTTTTTCTGTTGAAAACCTTTGATTTGTTGGTTTGTCTCTGAGTTCTTCCCTTCATATTTAAATTGTGTTTCTAAGATTTCAGTTTCCATTATTTCCTCTTCCTCACTTGGGACATCATTTGTGGAAAGGATTTCAAACATATTAGCGAGATGACTTTGATTGATCCTTCATAACTGGTTTTTTCTGAGTGTTCTTCTTCTTAGGTATTTGGAAACCCGCTGATTTTATATCTTCTTTCTTTTGATCAAGAATTTTATTTGGGCAAGCACCGGCCAAATGACCATATTCATGGCAAATTCTACAACGAAAAGGAATGTTCTCATAGTCCACTACTTGCTCCCAAGTGTCTTCCCCAAATTGTAATGTGATCTTTTTAGGTAGGGGTTTGTCAAAATCCATTAAAACACAAATCCGAGCATAAATAATATGTTCAAAATTTTGAGTACAATCAGCAATCATCATAAAAGTTCCTAAAGAGTTTCCAATTGAAGAAAAAATAGTAGGATTCCAAAATTCAATAGGGAGGCCAAAGAGTCTAACCCACACGGGAGCTATAGAAGGCATCTCTTCTTCGGCTTTAAATTTAGTATGCCAGGGCTTCATGAAAAGCCCCGCCCTTCCAAAAAACCAAGGACCCCCTTGAAAAGTTTTCTCTCTATCTTCATTATTAGCAAATAAAACAAGAAAATAACCATTTGGATAAATAGAGATTTGTAACTCACCTTTAGTTTTCCAGCTTTTTGCAGCCCAAACTTTGAAAGCAGATAGACTCGGACGAAAACCCACGAACCGACAAATTAGTCCTCTTTTTTCCAAATCTTCAATGCCAGTCTGAATGTTACCCATATCAAGCTTAACAATAGGAGTTCCATCACCTGCTTTAAGACATCCCGACTCCATTTTCCTGGGATCAATCTTAGGCATTCTTAGAGGTTTATGGGAAGCCCTAATATTGATATTAGCATTAGGCCGAGGTTGTCCACCACGAAGGGCATCCCTAAAATTCATTTTTGGGACTCGAGTCTTCGAAATTCTTACCCTTGATAGGGGTTTTCACAAGAGAATTATTTTGTGGGTGCACCTTAGCACCAGATTCACTTGAGATATGAGCCATTTTTTGATCAACTGCTTGAAACTTGTTTCGTGATCTCTTTAATCCTTGCCCTAGACGTCGTGGAAAGGTATGGTTTTCACTTTTCTTTTGTGCAAGCAAATTGGAAGCCGTTGTCACTCAAGTTCACAGTATGATCTGTTGAAAGACAAATTTCTAACCCATCTTGTATCCCCCGCAACATTTCCTACTAAAATATTGAGCATAAACCACAAAAATATTGGCCGCTAGGGCCCGAAGGCCCTAAAAACCAACCTCTGGAGCTGCTTGCACTCAACCCAGATGAAACCCTCGCATAGCCGCTTGCCAAATATGTCGTTCACACATAGGGATGCGCTAGGATCTGTGTTGCTCCAAATGATATGAAAATTGGTGGAGACGTTCTAGGGTTTTTCAGGCATCTACCCTCAAAATTTTAGCTCAATCCGAGTCCGGATGAGTGAGATATGGCCGAAACGAGTTCGAAAGTTTGGGCAGTCCTGCGAAAAACGTCTCATCTATCTTTTCTCATCTTCTCCATGTGGTCGCTTTTTTGTCCTTCATCGACCTCCACTTTTCATGTTGAATGCTTTCTTGTAGTTATTTTTTATTTTTTTCTTCTCGCTTGTTTTTCCTTCTATATTTCTTTTATCTTCCTTTTTTTTTCCCTCTGTTGGGTTGACTGATCTCCTCGTCCGATGATGGTTAGTGCCTTTTTTGTTCTTTATTCTCCACATGTTTATGTGGTAGAATATTCTTTATTTTTATTTTACAATTAGTCCTCTTCATTACTGTTGCCCTTGCTCGAGCTTGTCGACGCTTTATTATCCTCCAGTACTGTTTCTCATTGACATATATTGATTCTTGCAATTGTTGCTTCCCTTCTTCCACTGTTGAACCCCCTATATTATTGATTTGATGAAATAAATATGTAATAAAACCTTCATGGTTGAAGAGAGTGAAAGTTATATATGTTAAAGCAAAAGAAGATGACATTAGACACAACTTCATGGTTGAATGAATTATTTTATTTGAGTTGTTCGTTGAATTATTGAAGTATGATTAGAAATTTCAACATTTTGAGACTACTAAACTATTTATTATTGTTCTTATAATTATGTTTATGGCATCACATGAGAAAAACAACTATCCTAGAGTATTGAAAATATTAATATATTAAAATGCAATGTGTAAATAGTGAAGGGGGAATTTTAGTATTGCAAAGGTTATTAATCTATTAAGATGCAAAGTATAGATAGGGAAGGTGGAGTTTTAGTATTACAAAGGTTGTTGCAAAAAAAAATAAAAAATACTAAATTTTAGATTATTTGCGTTGTTCCCTCTCACAGTCTTCAATTTTCTTTATAAATGCACATAATCTTCTTTGGGAGGTCCAAGGTACAAATTGTTGCGTGAGCGAGTGTGTGAGGGGGTGATTGTGTGTTAAACTAGCTATTGATAAGCATAACTCTCCGCTTTACCAGAGGTCATGGTTGGAAGGAGAGTGGTCGTAGGGGTTTCTCACACTGACTAAAAAACAAAAAAAATTGAAGATGATTTAGAAAATAAAATAAAATATTTAATTTTTTAATAAAAAAGATGTATAGTTATAGTAACTCAATTAACATGAAATTTGAATATTTTGTAAACTCTTAAAAGAAAAAGTTATGATATGTAAAAGGTAAAAAAACCTAAATCAAGTGGCATTAGCTCAACGAGTTAGATTATTATTAGAGGAGACCAAAGTCAACTATTTGGGCTTTGGTTCTTCTTCGGGAGGTCCAAGGTTCAAACCGCGGCGTGGGTGAATGTGTGATGAGTGTGTGAGGAGGTAGATGTGTGGTGGTTGTGTGTTAAATTCCTTATTGATAAGCATAGCTCTCACCTTTATAGGGGTCATGGTTGGGAGGACACTGCCCAACCCTATGTGTTGGTCGAAACCAAGGGTTTATATATATATAGAAGTTGTTTATTTTTAAAGACGTCTATAACCCTTAACCAAATCAATATACATAGAAGTTGTTTATTTTTAAAGACGACCATAACCCTTCTTAAAGCAAGGCCGAAAGACTTATTAGTAGAGGATTAACACACAATCATACACACTCCACAGTTAAAAACTTAAAAACCTCACGAAGAAAAACCAATCCTCCAAGCTCCAACTATTACATTGTTCGATTATATACAATCTATTATTATAAGAAGGCACGTCAACTAAATGAATAAACAAAATTAACGTTTTATAATTTTAAAACATACCTAATAATTTAAAAAAAATAAAAAATAAAATATATTTTTAAAAACCAAATACGTTAATTTAGACACGTCAAGTTACCCACGAGACATAGCAATATCCGTGCTCTCTATTCCGTGTTAGGTTTGAATTAGGTTGCTTTTTAGGTCAAATTTACCTCCTTTGGTTGTCAATCAATCTTGATGGCTCCTCTCTTTGTCTTGATGTCAACTTCCTACTCCAATTTGGTTAATGATAAGCATCAACAATCTAAAAGATATAAGTTGATTTTACCAGGTAAAACAAAAACAAAAAATATATATATAAAAGATGTTTGAGTTGTTTTAAATTAATTTTTAAGATTATTTTATCTTTATTCAATAAATTAAGGTTTATATTGATGGTGTTCTAGTTCGATCAATTGGATTTTTTAAACGAGTCAAATGTTAGTTTATAAGTTGTTTTGGTTCAATTCTTTGGATGACTTCGTTTTTATTCAATAAATTAAGGTTTATAGTGATGGGCATGTGTTTTTACTACTTCTTTTAGGTAACTTCTGTTTTATATTCAATAAATTAACATTTTTAATAATAATAATAATGTAAGTTTGACTTAAAATCATGTCTATTCTACTTGAAAAAAATAACATTCAACTTTAAATATTTCATGGCATGGGAAAGCATAATATTGCAATAGTGGTCGTACTATGATTATGTCAAGAGGCGTTCCTACAATGGCAAATAATGGCAAACAAGGGGTAGGAGGCAAAGAGGTCATACATGTTATGTCGTAAATATTTTTTTCTTTATTTATTAAAAAAGCCAACATTAACAAAAACATTTAAAATATTTAAACTAAAACAACCGACTAACCAACCGTTGCAACTGTTTAATAAAATATTGAATAAATATATGAACATCCATTGCAATATACCAAAAACAATCCATAGCGCAATTGATTTTGAACTGCTTTTGTAAATTGAAATAGCAAAAAATTCATTCGGAACTACTTCTGTAAAGGTTTGAACAATGATATAGAGTTACATTCACCAACGTTATTTAGTTGGATAGGTGCAAAGATGTAATCCTGAAAATGATTTCAGATAACATAATTGGAAATTCTCGACATCATTGAAATTAAAAATTCACACAATCGATACTAAAAACCTTTGATACTGTTCAAAACATTTTATACTAGAATTGACTTAGTATATTATATTATTATATATATTATAATACTATATTATTAATTCTTAAGGTTTCATTGATTTATCAAAATGTATATATTATATATTATAGTATTATATATATTATAATACTAGCTTAGATATAAAGGATATATATCTAGAAACGCCGAGAGTTATCAATCTCGAGGCGTCTATATCATTTCTTGGGGGTGTGATCTCCCAGACACATCAGGATTGATAACTCTTGGCGCTTTTAGATATATCATTTATATCTAAGCTAGTTTAATGTTACGATCAGAGGCAACTTCTGTTTTATATTCAATAAATTAATTTTTTTAATAAAAGTTTGACTTAAAATCATGTCCACTCTACTTGGAAAAAATAACATACAACTTTAAATATTTCATGATATAGTATTATATATATTATAGTACTACCTTAGATATAAAGGATATATATCTAAAAACATCGAGAGTTATCACTCTCAATCTCCAGGCGCCTATCTCATTTCTTGGGGGTGTGATCTCCAAAATAGGCGCCTCGGGATTGATAACTCTCGGCGTTTTTAGATATATCTTTTATATCTAAGCTAGTTTAATGTTACGGAGACAACTTCTCTTTTATATTCAATAAATTAATTTTTTAATAATAACGTAAGTTTGACTTAAAATCATGTCTACTTTACTTGGAAAAAATAGCATGCAACTTTAAATATTTCATGGTACAGGAAAGTATAATAGTAGCCATACTATGATTTAATGTTTTTTTAATATTGAACATCGTTTACAAATATTTACAAATATCAGCGCTCGTTCAAGCAAACACAAGAGGAATCGACCTCACAACCACATTGATGATAATAACTAGGTAACTGCCATTACACCAAATACCATTCGACCTATGATTTAATGTTATGATCGGAGGCAATACAATTTAACGCTATAACCAATTATTCAAAAAAATAGTTATCAATTCCTTTATATAAAAAAATAAATATTTATTCATTCACGTGAGTAATGTTTAAACTCTATTCCCTGCTATCCACTCCTAGGAATTCAAAGATAGCACATGGTCTGCCAATACGGTTTACTTGTTAGTGGGTTAAATGATTAAGTTGGTTAAATAGTTAAATCTTTGAAATTTTTAATAAAAGTTTAAGGTTTAAATTTGAATAAGGTAGGAAACATAACTAATAATTAAAATTTTAAATAAAAGTTTAAAGTTTAAATCTTAAATATGTACATCATATTTTGTAATTTGAAATTAAAAATAATATATTTTTTTATTTTTTTTTAAATTAAAATAACTTTTTTTAAAAGGCTAGCTCTAGATTTTGAATTAAATATAATATTATTTTCAAATTATTTCGAATCAATTAGTATTAGAAACAATATCTCAATAATACTGATATTGGTATAGATGAAATTCAAATCTTAGAAGACAACTACCTTAGTGAATGATAATATAGTGAATGATATTAAAGAGTTGGCTTCATAAACATCATACTTTGAAGAAGAATGAAGAGGTGATGGAAAATATCTTTGTAAAAAATAATATAAACATTTTTTTAGCAAGGATGAAAAATATCCTTGTAAAAAATAAAATAAACATTTTTTTTAACAAGGGGTTGTATTTGGGTTTTTCCCACCCTTGATAAATCATAATTCTCCTCTTGGGCATAGACTTTCATGACAAACTTAATTGGAATACATGTAGGATGAAAAGAACTCAAAGTGGTTGGAGAGCACTATATGCACTTAAAAACATGTGTAGGAATGCCGATTTGTGGGACTGGAAGACCACCAAGGTCTTATTTGGCCTACTTGTTACACCGGTTTTGTTGTATGGTTGTGAGGTGTGGGCTAGTGGCACAACAAATGCAAAATGGAGGCAAATAGAAAGGATTCAAAAATATCTAATCACAAACTTTCTCAAAATTAAGGCCACAACCCCTTATGAAATTATTCTAGCTGAAACTGGAATGTTCCCTTTAGAAGCAATTGCTATGACCAAGCTGTTATGTTACTTGAAAAAATAGAAAACATGACAAATGATAGATGGCCTAGGACAGCTAGGGACGAAGAGTTGCATAGGCCAAAGAATACATGGATGAAACGTTGGGAAATCAACATAAATGAATGCCCAAATGTCAACAAAGACATAAAAAATTATGTGAATGAAAAGTTCAGAAGTGGAATGTGAAAAAATGCAAGCAGGAAAAGACAATATTATATTGCAAATTTTAACCCAACGTATGACCACAAGGAAAAAACGTATATAGGCGCTGAAATAAAGTGGAAGGAAAAAATACTCATTGCTCAGATAATGACTAGCTCTCATAGGCTTAGATGTGAAACAGGGAGATGGACAACGCCCAAAGAACAATGGGAAGAAAGGATATGTACTTTATGCAACACATGGGCAGTAGAGACAGAGGAACACTTCATCTATAAATGCTTGAGTTTTTCAGATATTCGTGACAAATACAAAGAAACACTTGGGAACGAGTTTATGGCAGATTTATTTGAAGACAGTAAAATAAAAAAGTTGGGGAATTGCTAACACAAATCAGCAGGAGAAGGAACAACCTTCTCAAAGATATTAAAGATCATATGATATGATTGAGTAATTGTACTTCCATATTTGAGGTCCCATAGACCATATTTGGGTCTCGCGGACGTAATTAAAATCTTTCATTTCATTTCATAAAGTTTGAAAGTTCATAAACACAATCAAATATCATTTCAATTAAGTTGCTATAGTTAAATACTTACATTATTTTTCATAAAAAGTAAAAAAAAATTATTTTTATTTTCATAATTTCTTTAATTTTTTGTGTGAATACAAATATTTTAAAAATCAACATCCTTCTTAAAATTTTCCTATATTAACCTTTACAATACCAAAACATCACCTCTATTGTTTATGCATTGCATTTTAGTCAATTAATATTTCCAAAACTTCATGCTATTATAATCCACTTTACAAGCCTAAATACAACCACAAGAATTGTAATGATATATTTATATAAAAAAACTCATTAATTATAAAATAAAGCAAATATTACCAATGTAAAACATTAAAGTAAATCTTAGTCATTATTTAATTCAAGTAATCAACATTTTTTATCAATTAAAATCCCACAAAAGAGAATTTAAATTCACAATCCTCAATTAAAATCCCTATATTGGCTAGCCTATATGCACATTTTTTTTTTTTTTGTGGTGGCCACAAGGGGTAAACAGACTGTGACCACGAGGGAACCATTACATAACATATCCGCAACATGGGAGGCGAGAGATTAGAACCTGGGCCTCTCAGCAACTAGAGAGGTTTAACTACCCACATGCTCTCCAACTCCTCCACATGGGCGGATAAGCCTATATGCACATTTGCTTCTTTGTGTAAACTTGATTTTTTTTTCAAACTCTATAGCAAGGTTTTGTATTTTCACAATTACCACTTGTATGTTTGATGGAGCCTTCGCTTCCCTCAAAATTGCATTTATTACTATTAGTGAATCACCTTCCATCCATATTGTTCCATTTCATTTGTCTATATATTTTTAACCCTTCCATTATGGATTGTTTTGTATTTCCACAATTATCACTTATATGCTCGATGGAGCCTTTACTTTCCTCAAAATTGCATTTATTACTATTAGTGAATCACCTTCCATCCATATTGTTCCATTTTATTTGTTTATATATTTTTAACCCTTCCAACTTTGTCCAAGCTTCAGCTTCCTTATTTGTCTTAAATCCACTATTGAAAGTGTAATGAGACAAAATCTCTCCCTTATTATTTTAATTATCCCTCCTTCCGATCTTGGTCCTAGATTTCCTTTAAATGCTCCATCAAAATTCAATTTGACCAACTCCACTTCTAGTGGTTGCCACATTATATTCTTTTTTTTTCCGCTACCCAACATCATAATTAAATTTGATAACTTGACTTCATCTATCAAGGCTCTTTGCTTCATGATTAGGGATTGGATGAGTTGATAGTAAGAGTTTAGCTTCCTCTAGGGCTAAACAAATCTTCTTTTTCACTACATCTAAATTATTTTTCTTTCCTTTAAATATTGTTTTATCCCTTTCCAGCCATATAGTCCAAAGTATTGTATCTTTTGATATGTTCCAAATAATTTGTAAAGCCTCACTTTTAAAAATGTTTTGTCATTGCTTTAACCATTCTTCAATTTTTTCATTCATCACCATACGTTTATCAAACATATTAAGAATCATTGTCATAGATTCCAAACTATTGAGCAATGTCTTAAGAGATGCTCTATACTCTCCTCTTTTTTACATAGAACACATTGTGAGGGGCCATGGAATCCCCTTTTTCATAAGGTTATCCTAGGATGAAATTCTTCTATGACCTATTAGCCAAGCAAAGATTTGAACTTTAGGAATGCTCACATTATCCCAAATATCTTTCTATATTTTTGTGGTATTCATATTTTTTTGTTGGTGCTTTACATTATATTCGCATCCTGTTATATAATCTCCTAAGCTATTCAACTCTCAAATCAGCTTATCCTCAACTCCCTCAAAATAATCACTTTTGTTATTTTTTTTTGCTCAACTCTCTCTTAGCATCAATGTCTTGTATATTTGTAAAACAAAATATTATTTTTATTTGCATTTATTTTGCAATCCTTATACATAATGTTTGAAACCTTATCACCATATTTATCTTGAAGTAATCTCATTCATGATTATAAAACAAACATGTTTTAAATAACCTAATATATTCTTATTGTGATAGATTAACTCTATGCAACCTATTATGAAAAAGAATATATGTAAAATATGTATATATTTAGTTTTATTTTTTTTATTTGATAAACCCATACGATCGACTTATAGGACTGAGCAGTCTCCTCCCAACCATGATCCCTCGTAAAGCCAAGAGCTACACTTATCAATAAGGAATTTAATGCACAACCACCACACACCCACCCCTCACACACCCACCCACGTCGTGGTTTGAACCTTGGACCTCCCGAAGAAGAACCAAAGCCCATACAGTTATGTTGTCCCCCTCAAACAATTTTAAATTAATTTTAATTAAAATTTATATATAATATTTGTTTAATTTTTCCATTTCATGCTTTATTGGTATAAAGTATGTAGGTTCTAATATTGCATACTTTAGGTTGTTTTATTTTAATTGTTATTTTAAATATAATTTTTTTTGAATCACTTCAAAAATTGTATATTGATGTATAACTAGTATAAATATTAAATATTAGAAACTAAATTTTAAATTTTAATTAATTTTTAAAATAGAAAGTGAAAAAATAAAATTATTAAATATTAATATTTAATCTAAAATTGAATAAGAACCCAAAAAAATATTGAAAAGTTGTGAAGTTGTTATAGACAAAATATTTATAGATATAGAAGCTAGGTATCAAATATTTTAACCACTTGTGTTGAATTTTATTTTAACAAAATTAAATTTTGGAAGGCATCTATATAAAAGAAGTTAATTGTGGAAACTTAGTAGGTAGGAGGTTGAGGAAGACGAAGAATATCTTTGATAAGGAAATAAAATGAAGAAAATTTTTAATAGAAAGACAAAGTTGAATATGCTTTACTTTAACTTGTTAGAAATGTAATGAGAGTAATGTAATGTTTTGTTTTTGTAATGAGACTCACCCTCAATAAAAGCCATATATAGCTTATTAAAATATATATTTAATTACCACCAAGGGCTAGGTGGATTGGTAAGTGCTTGTCTAGCCAAGCACTTATCAAGAAGACACCTAGGTTCAAACCTCAAGGGCAATCTATTTGTAAAGGTAGTAGTTTAATCTGAATCCTTTGAGTGCACACCAGATCGATGATGACGATATGAATCTCAAGTGACCGAGTGGTCCCCTTCACATCGGGTCAACAATAACGAGACAATAACAAGGCAGAATAGGTTTGGTGGAAGCAACCCCTGTGATTTGAACCATGCACTTGTTAATTACTAAAAATAGTGTGGTTGTGATCAATTTGTCTATGTAACCAAAAGAATATATATATATATATATATATATATATATATATATATATATAATTTATAATTAAAAAATAATAAAAATTTAAAAAATTTAAAAAATATAGAAATAAAAAAAATTAAGTTTCCATTTTTATAGAGTTGAAGTCTTATTAGTAAAAATGTTTGACTCGAGCGACACACTAACCTTTGGAGCAGCAGAGAGGAACAACGAGCACAGGGCAGCCACAGAGCTAGGGTTTCGACCAGCAGAGTAGCAGAAGGGTGAAACCAGCAGTCGCCAACAGTCGGAGAGTGGAGTAGCAGTCTCCAAGTGCAAGGAGGGAGGAGATGTCGATGGGCGGGAAGTCATCTACAGGGGAGCCCGAGAGCGGCTACGGTTCGTGTCTTGGGCGCAGCGGAGCAATCGAAGGGCACCAGGGATCCAGAGGTGCAAAAGCATCCAGACCCATTGAAGAAGACCGGGTTGTTGACGGTGTCAGTCGGGGTAAGGACCCACCAGACAAAGGGGGTGGTGGGGCTCAAAAGTCTTATGCCCAGGCAGCGGCCTCAGAAACCCTAAACGATTTTTTACCAAAGAGTTGTTTTCGATTGGGGATGAGCTGGACATCTCGACGAAAGTTCTTTCAAGCTTCATGGAGTTTGAGAAATTTACCCTCATAGGCAAATTCATTGGCGGTCGTCCCGACATGGAAACTATCCGAAAGTGGGCAGCAAGAAAATGGAGGACTTCTGGTCATATGGAGCTAGCGGCCCTATCCCGAGGTTTTTTTGCCATTAGACCGAACAATAAGGGGGATTACTGTAAAATTTTGGTTGACGGGCCATGGTTTCTGGTCGTAGAAGTTTATTCCTTAGGAAGTGGGACATGGATTTCAGTCTTGATACCTAGAACATCAACATTTCCCCAATATGGGTTAGGCTCCCGAATCTTCCCCTCTTTGGCTGGCATGAAAATGTCATAAGGGGTATTGCGCGCTCCATTGGGGAGTTGGACACCATTGACCCACCCACCCGAGCTCGAACAAGGTTTGTCCAAGCCCGTTTTTGCGTTCTGGCAGATTTGGAGGCGAAACTCCCAACTTTCATCACTCTTCGGTCTGGAGGTACCTTTCTTCATAAACAAGCTATTGTCTATGAAAATAGACCAACTTTCTGCCCCCAGTGTTGGTCCCAAGGGCACCTCCAATCCCAGTGTCCTCTTCAAAAATCGGGTAAGCAAAAGCGTGAAAACGACAACCCCCTGGAGCATGGGGAAGGTCAGGTGAAGCATTCAAATTTTCCAGATACGAAGGGTCATGAATCTCTAGGCCCCTCTAGAGTCTGCATCGGACTCTCTCAGCCTGAAGAGAATCCCACTCTCCAATCGGACCCCGAGCAACTTGAGGCTGACAATCAGCAAGGAGCAGACTCCCACTTGGAAAGTGAATCGCAAGAAGAGAAGGAACAGACACCATCCCAAATTGTGACTCAGACTGTTTCTTTGCCCCAAGATATGGGTCATCCCAATTTCAGCCAGTCGCAGACGATGCTAGAAGATTACCTCTTAGGAAGGAGGGGTGAACAATCCGATCACATTAGCCCCCGAAACACGAGGAGCCGAAAGCAAAGTGTGGATTTTGGTAGTGAGAGGAAGCAGGGCCATCCTCCTAACAAAGACAGGCGGGACAAAGAGACAGCAAATGATGTTACAAATGGAACCCAGCGTTTGCTGGTTCTGGATGACTGTGGCGCTCAGACGAACGAAGCACATGCATCAAAACCTCCCCCTCAACAAGGAAGGGGAGGCAAGAAAAACCTCAAACTATCCAGGATGAAAGTCCTCTCATGGAATGTGAGAGGAGTCGAGCAGTGCGACCAAACGAAGGTTAGTGGCTGATCTTCGTAGGAGGACTAATCCTTCCATCCTTATTTTGTAAGAGACCAAGGTCGATGCTATCTCCTCTGATAAAGTTACGAAGGCCATTTGGGCCAAGGCAAATTGTCTGTCTAGCCCTACAGTGGGAACAACGGGAGGACTCATGGTTCTGTGGGACCCTTCGAGGTTTGAGGGCAACCGGCTATCAACTTCCAACATAATTATCAATGTACTGTTCCAGTCCAAAACCACCAATTTTTCCTGGATTATGTCCAACGTTTATGCTTCAAATTCTGCCACAAAGAGAGCATAAATGTGGAAAGCTATGTCTCAGATGAGGGAGAATTTTAGTAATTTTCCTTGGGTTTGAGGGGGTGACTTCAATTGTCCCCTTCATCCTTCAGAAAAAAAGGAGGATCCGACCACTTCAGCCACAACTTGGAGGACTTCAGGGATTTTGTCTCTACTAATGGCTTGCTCGACATCGAACTCAAAGGGGCTTCCTTCACTTGGAGTAACAGAAGGATTAGGAGCGGTTTGATTCAAGTCAAGCTCGATAGATTTTTTATGTCCCAAGAAGCCATTCCTATCCTTGGCGGGGCTATCCTTTTGGCTCTTCCAAGGATTGGGTCTGACCATAACCCTATTTTCTTGGAGGCAGATGATGGGCCTATTTTTAAAACCCCTTCGATTTGAATCCATGTGGATCTCTCACAAGGACTTCAAAGGTTTGGTTTCAACGTGGTGGAAATTGAAGGTGGAAGGAAATGCTCCTAAGAGGGTGGCTCTAAAGCTCAAAATGGTCAAAGAAAAGTTGAAATTTTGGAATAAAGAGGTTTTCAGCAACATTTTTGAGTCTAAAAAATCCATCTCTGAGAACCTGAAGGTTTTGGAGGAAAGGATGGAACTCGAAGGTTACACTGAGGGTCTCAGGGAGGAAGAGTAGAGTCTTTTGGTGGACTTTCATTCTATTCTCGCTAGGGAGGAAACGTTCTGGCACCAGAAATCTTGTGACCTTTGGTTGAAGAATGGAGACACCAACACGAGGTTTTTCCACGCGTCTACTATGAGGCACAGAGGGTCCAACAAGATCAGAGAAGTGGCTTGTAAGGATGGGCGCATTACCAGGGAGATGGAGGAAATCAGGAGCGAAGCGGTTGACTTTTTTCAATATTTTCTTGGCACTCCTCCGGACAGCAACCTTCAGGTCTAGAAATCTCTGCTCCCCAATTTTTTGACTAAATTCCCCCATGAGGTAAGCATTAAGCTTCTAGAACCTTTTTCCTCATCCAAGATTAAGGAAACATTGTTCTCCATGCAACCAGATAAGGCCCCTGGCCCCGATGGTTTCCCCCCCGATTCTTCCAAGTCATGTGGGAGGTTGTGGGTCCGGATGTGTGCGATGCTATTCGGGTTATTCAAGCTTCCAGATCCATCCACCCGAAACTCAATTCCACATTTCTTGCCCTCATTCCTAAGTCTCCTGCCTACAAAATTTTCTCTGACTATCGGCCCATCAACCTGTGCAATGTTTTTTACAAGATTCTTACCAAGTCTATAGCCAATAGACTCACAACAGTCCTCCCCATCTTGATTGATCCTTGTTAGGGAAGCACTGTTAAAGGCAAAAACATTCTTGATGGTGTCATCACTGTCCATGAGACCCTTCATTTCACTTACTACTCCAAGAATGCTGCTCTTTTTCTTAAGCTCGACATGAACAAAGCCTTTGACCGGGTTGATCAAAATTTGTTGTATGCAGTCCTCCTCAAGTTCGGCTTTCATCCCCACTAGATTGACCTTGTCTACAGTTGTATATCCACTCCCTTTTTTTCTGTCCTGGTCAATGGGTCCCCAGTTGGGTATTTCCAAAGCGCCAAAGGCCTTAGACAGGGCGATCCTTTATCCCCCATCCTTTTCATTCTTCTGGCGGAGGTTCTGAGTTGGTCCATGAAAGAAGCTCTTCGTCAGAACAAGATTTATGGCATTTTGTCGACTTCTAGAGTTGATCTTGTCACTCATCAGGAATTTGTGGACGACACCCTCATCTCCACTGGGGCATCCGTTGCCCAAGCCAAATCGCTCAAGCGGATCATGTCCTGTTATGAGCAAGCTACAGGGCAAAAGGTCAATTACATCAAGAGCAAAATCTATTTTATTAACACTCCCCTGTGCATGCAACTTTGAATTGCTAGAATTCTTGAATGCACTATTGATTCCCTGCCTACGTCCTATATGGGGTTGCCTCTATCTTATAGCGGGTGGGCGAGTGGGGATATGTGGAACATGATTCTTGAGAACCTTCACAAGAAACTCGAAACTTGGAAGGGAAAACTCCTGTCGCAAGCCGAAAAAGCCACCCTTACCAAAGCTTGTCTTCGAGGGATCCCGACCTACTTCATGTCGGTGTTCATGCTTTCGGTTGCGATTCACTCCAAAATTAAGAAGATTCAGAGGACCTTTCTATGGTCGGCAGCAAAGAGAAATCTAGACTCCCCCTTGTTGCCTGGGACAAGGTGTGTTCGAGGATAGACCAAGGCGGTCTGGGGTTGAGAAGATCAAGACTTATGAATTTATCTTTGATAGCGAAGCATGCTTGGAGGATTCTATCTAGCAACCCGGTGGAGTGGGTTAATCTGGTTAAAAAGAAGTATCTTGGCCCCATTTCCTTCTTGGATGCTGAGACCTCCGTGGCATTGACCTTTTGGAAATTTGTGCTCCAAACCCAACATTTGATCAGCCTGGGAGCCCGCTGGATTTTGGGTGATGGCAACCTCATTTTCTTTTGGAAGGACAGGTGGGTGACTAAAGAAGGCCTTGGGTCGAGGGCGGATCTCGTTGGGCTGAGAGGTTTTACTGACCCTAACTCCCAACTTAGGGTGGTAGAGTTCATAGACCGAAGCACCCGTTTTCCTCGATGGAATATTCCAGTTGTGGAGGGGTTTAATAATGAGGTTACCTTTCTTGCAAATATCCTCCAGTTGGTTTTAATTCCTTCTGCCAGGAGGAATGACAGAATCATCTGGAGTGGTACGGAGGATGGGCTTTTTTCTGTTAAATCAGCTTATGAGTTTCTTACCACCAAGACTGCTCTGGACTACAGGTGGAATACTATGTGGAGGAAATGATTCATCCCTAAAATCAACTTCTTTGCATGGATTGATTTTCACAACAAAGCCTTAACAATTGACAACCTTCACAAGAGAGGTTTTGCCTTCCCTAACAGGTGTTACTTGTGTCTTGCAGATTGTGAGACGAGGGATCATTTATTCTTGCATTGCCTATTTTCCCACTTTGTTCTTAGTATTGTCCTATCCTCCTTCCAAATCCTATGGTGCTCTCCCCGTTCCCTCAGAGATGCTTTCCACCAATGCCTAATCCTTTCAAGAATCCCAAACTCTGCTTCCTCCTCGAGACCTCCTTCCATCATTCAATTTGGCAAATTTGGTTAGAGAGGAATGCCAGAATCTTTGGCAGAGCTCCTAGAGGGCTCCCTTCTATTGCTCAAAGGGCATTGTCCTACGCCATCGAGAATTCTATTGCTATTCCTAGTCCCCGTCCCTACCTTCCGAGCGAAGAAGCGATTCTCAAAATGATGAATCTCTGGTCGTTTCTGGAGGTTGTTAAAGGGCCCTCGAAGGAATATTGTTTGGACCAAACCCCTCGTGGGGTGGATTAAATTAAACTTTGATGGAGTGGCTAAGGGGAATCCTGGGCCCACTGGTGCTGGGGGTGTTGTCAGAGATCATGATGGGAATCTTGTGATGGCCTATTGTGAAGATTTGGGCTCCCAGACAAATCACTATGTCGAAGCCCGAGGTGCTCTAAAAGTATTCGGATACTCTCTGAGGATCCTCGACCTCTTATTATTGAGGGTGACTCACTCAACATCGTGAATTACCTTCTTGGCACCAAAAATCCATCTTGGAAAGTCTACAACATCATCCTCGAGGCAAGAACGCTTCTCTCCTATCGTGGTAGGTGGAAAGCAAATCATACTTTGAGAGAAGGTAATCGCGTGGCTGACCACATGGCCAACAAAGGGCTCGCGACCACGTGTCCAGTCGTGTGGCAGTCTTGCTTCCCATTCGAGGTGGAAAGGTTGGCCAGAGCAGACACCCATTCATGATGCTTTCCTTGCACAGTTTTTGGAAAGCCCCCTCCGACGAGTTTTGGTGTGGCGTGGCAATTTTGTCTACTTAGTTGTCCATGGTGTCTTGTCTGTTTTGCTTTCCTCGTTTCATTTCTTCGGGCTCTACTTGGTGTTCCTTCGATTTTGTCCTGTTTCTTTTTCGTTGGGTTTCCAGGCCTAAAAGCCCTTTTTACAGTTTCCAAGTCTTTAGCATTAGGATGGCTTTACTTGTAATTAGGCTTATTGTTACAGCCAAGAGGTATGATGCATCATTAGAAATATGGCTAATTTTGTACATAAGGTTTTGGGATCCTCTATAAAAACCCACTGTTAATATATTAAAATAATTACCAAAAAAAAAAAATGTTTGACTCGAGAGCCTATTAAAGTAATTCCCATGGATGCCATGATTATATGGTTTGTTGAAGTATCTCATAGTCATAATGATGTCATATGGATAAAATCCATTTCAATCCTCTACAACCAAGTAAAAAATAAATTTTCAAGAAAATTCTTATAGAATTAAAAAATATACCGTATATTCAATGAAATTTTAAATGTGTGTTTCAAACTTTGTTACTTCTGAATCGCATGCCACATTAATGATGATGGTACGAATCTCGAGCGATCGGTGGTCCTCTTCACATTAGGTCAACAATAACTCGGATCAACAATAACAAGACGAAATAGGTTTGATGGGATTGGGTCAACAATAACGAAACAAAATAGGTTTGGTGGGAGCAACCCGGTTTGAATCTTACGCTTGTTAGTTACTAAAAATAGTGTGGTTGTGACCAACCAAAAGAATATATATATACATGTAATTTAAAATTAAAAAATAATAAAAATATTTAAAATTTAAAAATTATAGAAATAAAAAAATTAAGTTTCCATTTTTATAGAGTTGAAGTCTTATTAGTAAAAATGTTTGACTCGTGAGCCTATTAAAGTAATTCCTATGGATGTCATGATTATATGGTTTGTTGAAGTATCTCATAGTTATAATGATGTCATATGGATAAAATCCATTTCAATCCCATACAACCAAGTAACAAATAAATTTTCAAGAAAATTCTTATAAAATTAAAAAATATACCGTATATTCAATGAAATTTTAAATAAATATAATCTAATTGATAAACTTGAACGGACTTGAGAGTGAAGACTTTGGTACTCGAAGTCCAAGGTTTGGGCTAAGCTTATACGTTAAACTTTAAAAACTAAAGTATAGGAGTTTGGATAATTTTATACAAAAACTAAAGTATAGGAGTTTGATAACTTTATACTTTGGATAAACAACATTGTTATATAATCCCTGTAGGCATGGTCGAAAAGCTATCACTATAATACCAACCCCATAATCCTTGCAAGCATAGTTTGAACTCGAAAAGCTACCACTATAATCCCAACCTCACCTTGGTAAACTTTTACTCTAAATGAGAGGACCCCAAATAGGTTTGGTATTGGAACTACTGACCTCAGGCTGGAAAACACTTATTTGGTTTACTACCTTTGCCTATTGTCCAATATAATATGACTCAAGGTTAAAAATTGGATTGGGTTGCTGTGAGAAACCCCTATGACCGACATACAGGGCTGAGCAGTCTCCTCCAACCATGACCCCTCTTAAAGTTGAGAGCTATACTTATTAATAGAGAATTTAACACAAAGCCACCACACACCCACCCCTCACACACTCGTCCACACCACGGTTTGAACCTTGAACCTTCCGAAAAAAGAACCAAAGCCTGAATTGTTGCGCTACACCCGAATAATTGCGCTGCATCCCAGGTGTTTTTTTGTTCCTTTTTTATTTCCCTATAATTTATAGGAATAAAAAACTTTATGGTGTACAAGTTGAAGCTCAAACATCTATGATAAATGTATGATATTTTTCAATATCATATGTCTATGAAAGCTTATATCTTAACAAATTATCTTAATTTTTTTTTGTAAACTTCTAGATGGATAGAGTTATAATGTAAACTTCTAATGTGAATCCTAAAGTTTAAGTCTTGTTAAATATCATAGGGCATTGTGATAATACATAATGTTTTAATATCATTATATATGTTTGCTTGAAATAGTATGATAGCCCAACTATGATGTAATATGGGTGGGTTTATTTTAATTTTGTATAATCAATTTTAAAAAGAAAACATGATTAATAAAGAATGAAAGGGTGTTGTGGATTGTCACTTTTAGCAATATAATTGAACTAAGTGCAAAGAAATTTTAGAGTATGGACAATCATTAAGTATCATTTGTTAATCATTATACTATGGTTTTTCTTTATTGTCACACCTAATTTTCTTATAAAATATATATTATATCTATATAGTACTATTAGCAAATGTTCTTGGTGTGTAAGATGAACTTGTGAAGTTTTTTCTTGCTTACAAAAGGTATGCTCTCCAAAAGTTGTTAAAATCCTTGGCAAAACTCTACTAAAAGATTGTAAAATTATTTACTCGTCATCTACAAAGGCTAGAACAAAGACTTAACTTCAAAACAATCATGAATTCAATATCAAAATTCTAGCAAATATTTATTTATTTTCCATAAGTTGTTTCTTTATTAAAAATTTGATTTACAAGGTTAGTAAGCATTATTCAAGTGACTGCACTGCTCCTATAATGACTATGAAACTAGTTATAGAGATCAACAGTGTAACTTTACAAGGACGTTACCTTCATAACAGTGGTATGTCAAAAAATTCTCCTAAGGGCTTATGCATAGGGGAGAAAAGCACCTACAAGGTCGAACTACCAAAATCAAATGACATTAGCTTAACCGACTATATTCCTCAACTTTCAAGGAGGATACGTAGGTTCAAATCTTGTCAAGTGATCAATTTGACCAACTCCACTTCTAGTGGTTTTCACTTTATATTCTTTCTATTCTTTTTGTTTCTCTTGTACCCAACATCATAATTCAATTTGATGACTTGAATTCATCTATCAAAGCTCTTTGCTTCATGATTAGGGATTGGGTGAGTTGATATTATTGGTTTTCCTCTATGGCTAACAAAGCTTCTTTTTCACTACCTCTAAATTGTTTTCCTTTCCTTTAAATATTCTTCTATTCCTTTCCAACCATATAGTCCAAAGTATTGTTTCTTTTGATATATTCCAAATTGTCTATAAAATCCTCATTTTTGAAAATACTTTGCCATTGGTTTATCCATTCTTAAATTTTGTCATTCATCACCATGCATTTACCAAACATATTAAGAATTATTGTCATAATTTCCAAACTATTGAGCAATGTCTCAAGAGATGGTCTATACTCTCCCCCTTCTTTTTACATAGAACACGTTGTGAGGGGCCATGAAATCCCCTTTTTCATAAGGTTATCTTAGGATGAAATTATTCTATGACCTATTAGCTAAACAAAGATTTTGACTTTAGGAATGCTCAAGTTATCCTAAATATCTCTCCATATTTTTGTGGTATTTATATTTTTTTGTTGGAGCTTTACATTATATCTGCTTCTTGTTGTGTAATCTCCTAAGCTATTCAACTCTCAAAGCTTATCCTCGACTCCCTCAAAATAATCACTTTTGTTGTCTTTTTTGCTCAACTATCTCTTAGCATCAATGTCTTGTAAACTTGTAAAAACAAAACTTTTTTATTTACATCTTCTTTTCTGATCCTTGTACATAATGTTTGAAACCCTATCACCATATTTATTTTGAAGTAATCTCATCCATGATTATAAAACAAACATATTTTTATTAACCTAATGCTTTCTTATTGAGATAGATTAACCCTATGCAACCTATTATGAAAAAGAGTATATGTAAAATATGTATATATTTAGTTTTAAAATATGTTTAATTAAAAAATATATAATATCTTTTAATTTCTCCACATCATGCTTTATTGGTATAAAGTATGTAAGTTCTAGTATTGCATACTTTAGATTTTTTTATTGTTATTTTAAATTAACATATATTTTTTTAAATCACTTCAAAATTTGTATATAGATATATAATTAGTATAAGTATTTAATATTAAAAATAGAACTTCTTCAAAGTGGATTGGTGAAAGCTCTGGAAGAGAAAACTAGGGCATCAGTTGGGTAGCTGAAGAGATTTTTAGTTACTGTGGATTTGAAGACAAGATTGCTGCCCCAAGAGGGCCCAATGGGGACACCTTCGGATAATATTTTAGAGAGACAGTTCTTTTGCAATTTTTTTAAAGGACAAATCTCCATCAGAGACTAAAGAAGCACTGAAAACTGCATTAAAAATGCTCTTTACGGTTGCTAGAAATAAATCAACATCTCAACGAGTTAATGGATGCTTGCCACAGTCAAAATCAAGGCCAAAGATTGTCATTGAGCAAAGGATGGTCGAAGAAACAATTTTATATAGAGCCAATCATGATTTGATTTGTAAATTCATGGGTATTCGCCCTACCCTAAATTTTTTGCATTCCTAGGTCCGAAAAAACTGGGAGCCTCTTGGTGAGTATTCTTTGTGGTTTATTAGCAATGGATATTTTATTGTTAGTTTTTCTTCACTTGCCGATAGAAATAGGGCTTTTGAATCAAAAAAGAGGAATCATGGTCCGATAGGATTATTTGTTCAACCCTAGAGAGTGGGATTTGATCCTTGAATGGAACCCACTGTTGTCCCGGTTTGGATCCATTTGTATGCACTTCCAATGGAGTTTTAGAGTGAGCAGGTATTGGAAATTATCGATAATTTCCTTGGAAGACATTTGGGTGTTTCCAAAGACACAATGGAAGGAAACACAACTGTTTATGCAAGATTATGTATGGAAATAGATCTTAGCCAACCTTTGTTGGCAGAGGTGGAACTCAAACTTGCAGGACTATCTTGGATTCAACAACTGTATTATGAGGCATTGCCCTTCAGATGCAGAGTTTTCCACAAATATGGGCATTTTGCCCGTTCTTGCCCAAATAATATGAATATAAAATGGAGGCTCCTCTGGGAATGCCAAATATTCCTAAGGAGGGTAAGTCAACAATAAATAAAGAAACAACTAATATTTCTCAAGGTAAAGAAGCACAAGGAGATGGTTTTGAACAACCCAAAAGAAGGAGAAGCCAAAAGAAAAATATGGTAAAGAGCAAACCCAACTCAAGCCCTCCAATAGGTATGATATCTTTAAGACACTAATGGACCAAGAAGAAGAATAATTCATGGAAGGAGTGGATGGGAATAATAAAAATAATAACAGCCATGTTCAAGCCCCTCTTTCATCTCCTCCCATCATAGAGTAGGTAATTGAGTGCAGTGAGTTGCCACAATCAGAGAGTGCAGGGGCATTAATAGTGCATAACCAAGAGAAATCAATAATTAATGATGTCATCATGGGTATAGCAGAAAAGAACAGAGAAAGGCCAACTCTAGGGATAACTCGGGTGGAAAAGAGATCAAAAATAGCAGCTCTCAAGGAGTGGGTAGAAAATCAAATAAGAAATTGATAGTAGTTCAAGGAGACAAACTGATCAGTGGAGGATCGATGAGGCCAATAGATTTTTATTGCTCTCAAGGTAACCAATGATTATACAATCATGGAATGTTAGGGGTTTAAACAATAGAACCCATCAATATGTTGTTTGAAGACTCTTAGAAAAATGTAAAACATATTTTTTGCTTATCCAGGAGACAAAAATATCGTTGGATCTTATGTGTAAAATAGTAAATAGAATTTGGAGGGGTGATGGTCATATGGAAGTGGCTTCCCAAGGGGTCTCAGGGGTGATATTTACTCTTTGGAACTCTCTTGAATGGACTACAATAGAAAATATAGCTTGGAGGGGTGTTCACACATCATATTTTAAGAACAATGTCACAGCTGAACATGTTTTAATCACAATTTTTTATGGGGCTCAAAACCTAGATGGTCAGATGCATCAAAGGAAAGTTATGCATAACATGAGAGTCTCAAGGGAAGAGTTAGATTGGATGAGGAAGACAACAAGGTAAGACAACAAGGTTTGCTAACAGGTATCAAGGTGGGTGAGGAAGTTTTGACTCACCTATAGTTTGTGGATGACACGGGATTGGTGGGAGTGGCCAACTTCAGGGAAGAAAGAATAATTAGAGATAGAATTAATGTCTATCTTAGGGCTACAAACCAAGTCATCAATGATAAAAAATCCAAAGTGGTCTTTTTCAATCTTGATAAAAGCCTCCAGGATAAAATTTTAGAGATCTTGGGATTCACAAAGACTTCTCTCCCAGTGGTATACTTGGGGGTCCATTTGCATTTTAAAAAACTAAAAATAGATATCTAGAGAAATATTTTGGATTGTATCAAGAAAATAATTAATCATTGGTCTCACAAATGGTTAAGCTATGGGGGTAGATTAACTTTTTTACAATCAATCATTCAGGCCATGCCAATTTATAAATTTTCTATCCTTGTTGTCCCACATACCATATGGAAAGAGTTGGACAAGATGGCTAGAAAATTTTTATGGGAAGGAGTAAAAGGAGAGAGGAAATGGGCCTTAGTAGGTTGGGAGAAAGTAAGCCAACCCAAGGTAAAAGGAGGTTTGGGATTGAGAAGATCAAAGTTAAATAATAAAGCTTTGGTTGGAAAGATTTACTGGAGGTGGATTTACCAATCAACTTCTTTATTCAGTAGAATATTAACTAGTAAATATTTGGGACATGTAAACCCAAATGAGGTGGGTCATTTCCCTTTGGATGGTAATGGATCCTTAGTGTGGTAGGCTCTTAAGTTAGGATCTCAAGTAGTAAAAGATGGATTATTTTGGAAAGTGGGGAGAGGGGAGAAGGCATGATTTTGGACAGATTCATGGGATCAATACCCACCTATCATTGTTGAATTTCCTGAACTGCAACCAATAAAAACAACCATGGAAACCAGGTTTTGGGTCCAAATTGAAAGTTATTTCAATACTAGTCAATTGGGGGATTATAAGTTTAAGAAGTTGGATGAGTGGCCAATTTCAATCCCTTCGGATTTGACACCCATCATGACTAAAATCTTGGCAGAAATATTTCTCATAGGTAGATATGAGGAGGATGAATTAGCTTGGGGCTATGGGAGCCTTGGTGTCTACACAATAAAGGATATGATAAGATCCTTTTAGAGCCTCCTTCTCATACATATCAGGTTGAGGATTAGAGAAAGATTTGGCAGTCCAAGGGTTGGCCGAAAGTAAATTTTTTTGCTGGCAGTTCATGCATAATGGAATTCTTACTTTTGATAATCTCAGATGTAGGGGAATAATTGGTCCATATCAATGTGTTTTATGCTACAAGAGTGAGGAAATAGTTGATCACTTGATGTTTGAGTGCCCATTCATGCATCAGATCTGGGAGAGATGGTTTTTATATTATAAAATTTGAGTTAATGGTGATTTGAATCATATTAATATTTGGAAAAGATGGAAGAGGGGTAGATTTAAATCTAAAGCTCTTTGTATTGGTTGGGATCTTGGATTAAACTTCATTTGGTGGCAAGTGTGGTTGGAGAGAAATGTCAGAATTTTTAGAGAAACCTTTTCTTATTTAGATGGAGTTTGGTAGGTCATTTGGAGCAAAGTCACAGAAATTGTGGCAGTCTATGCTAAAGAGGAAACTCGGGTTGTTATAGGGGCAATGGAGAAGTAAATTGAAGTGCAAGAGGGACAGGACAAAGCTAGTTGGAAACCACCCCGAGAAGGTTGGATTAAAATTAATACTGATGGAGCTACAAAAGGTAATCCAAGTAGAGCTGATATTGGAGTGGTTTACCGAAATCATGTTGGAATAGTGCTCTATTGGGAATTGCAAGGCTTGGAAAGAACCACAAATAATGAAGCGAAAGCCTTAGCTATCAAATATGCTTCTATTTGGGCAGTAAAACAAGGTTACAGGAGGATAATCCTAGAATCATATTCTCAAATAATGGTTGGAGCTCTAGATTGCATGAGGAACTTTGCTTTGAAGACATGGAGGTTGAGGATTTTTATCACTCAAATTAAGGAATTATGGAGGGAATTAGATGATGTGATTCCAATTTATGTGAGTAGAGATCTAAATAAAGTGGCAGACTTCCTGGCTAAGATGGGCACTGAGAAGGAGGTAGGGGTTCAGTGGCACAGTGACATGGCTATTGAAGATGAGATGATTAGGCAGGTTGGTGAGCAAATCCGGTGTTTAGCTAATTTGGGCAACCATTTCAGAAATATAGTTTAGGAGAATTGTGCTCCAATGTAGATCTTCTTTTATAGTTGTAAACAGGTTAACAACCATTGTAGAAATATGGTTTAAGAGATTTGGCTCCAATGCAAATCTTCTCTTACTATTGTAAACATGTGTTCTCTTTGGCTAAGGTTGGGAGAAGTTTCATCCCAACTTGTAAATGATCTTTGTTTTAATACAAGTTTTTTCAAATTATTTAAAAAAAATTTTAAATTGGAAAGTGAAAAAATAAAGTTATTAAATATTAATATTTAATTGCACCTGGGGGTGCAGCGCATACGGTTTGGGCTTTGGCTCTTCTTCGGGAGGTCCAAGGTTCAAACCGCGGTGTGGGTGAGTGTGTGATGAGGTGGGTGTGTGGTGGCTTTGTGTTAAATTCCCTATTGATAAGTATAGCTCTCAACTTTAGGAGGGATCATGGTTGGGAGGAGACTGCTCAGCCCTGTATGTCGGTCATAGGGGTTTCTCACAATAACCAAATCCAAAAAATAAATATTAATATTTAATTTAAAATTGAATAAGAACCCTAAAAAAACATTGAGAAGTTGTGAGATTGTTAAAGATAAGATATTTATAGATATAGAAGTTGACATCAAATATTTTAATCATTTATAGTGTTGAATTTCATTTTGATAAAATTTAAATGTTTGAAGACATCTGATTGTGGAAACTTAGTAGATAGTAGTTTAAGGAAGACGAAAAATATCTTTGATAAGGAAAGCAAATGAAAAATATTTTTGATAAAAAATAAAGTTAGACATGCCTTAATTCACTTGTTAGAAATGTAATAAGAGCAAATTTAATGTTTTGTTTTTGTAACTATGAATTATAACAACTTATTAAAAACATGTGCTATGTTTTTAATAAGTTGTTAGCTAAGGATAAGCATTGCAACTAATCCATATCGGTAGTCAAAATAAAATCATACATAACTTTATATATATATATATATATATATATATATATATATATATATATATATATATATATATAATTTAAAATTAAGTTTTCCATCATGTTTATAGAGGGTAAGTCTTATTAGTAAAAATGTTTGATTCAAAAGCCTATAAAAGTAAATTCTCATGAATGTCATGATTATATGGTTTGTTGAAATATCGCATTACAATGATGCCACACGGATAAAATCCATTTCAATCCCATACAATCAAGTAATTAATAATTTTTCAATAAAATTCTTATAGAATTAAAAACTACAACATGCATTCAATGATTTTTTTTTTAATTTAACATTTAATGAAATTTTAAATATTTGTTTAATATAAAATTAAAAATATAAGTTTTCCATGTTTATAGAGTTGAAGTATTATTAGTAAAATTGTTTGATTCAAAAGCCTATTAACGTAAATTCTCATGAATGTCATGATTATATGGTTTGTTGAAATATCACATCACAATGATGCCACACAAATAAAATGCATTTCAATCCCATACAACCAAGTAACAAATAATTTTTCAATAAAATTCTTATAGAATTAAAAACTACAATGTCCATTCAATGAAATTTTAAATATTTGTTTCAAACTTTGTACTTCTTAAACATAAATATAACCAAATTGATAAACTTAAGTGGACTTGAAAGTGAAGACTTTGTTTGGACTAAGCTTATACGTTAAAATTTACAATTTGAAGTATAAGAGTTTGATAACTTTATACAAAAACTAAAATATAAGATTTTGGATAACTTTATACAAAAACTAAAATATAAGACTTTGGATAACTTTATACATTGAATAAACAACATTGTCCAATATAATATAACTCACAAGGTTAACTACTTTATGTTCCTTTTTATTTTATTTTCCTATAATTTAAGAATAAAAAACTTTATGGCATGTAAGTTGAAGCTCAAACTTTTATAATAAATGTACTATATTTTTCAATATCATATGTTTACCAAAGCTTACATCTTAAAAAATCACCTTAATTTTTCATAGATTATTTTTCTAAACCAAACCGGTAGAGTTCCAATGTAAACTTCTAATGTGAAGCCTAAGGTTTAAGTCTTTGCTTGATAACATATGACATTGTAATAATGCATATTATTTTAATATTATTATATAGTTGTTTGAAATACCATGATAATATAGTCATGAAGTAATATGGGTGGGGTTTATTTTAATTTTGTATAACTAATTTTAAAAAGAAAACATAATCAATAAAAAATGAAATGGTGTTGTGGATTATCATTTCTAGCAATATAATTGCACCAAGTGCAAATTTTTTTTAGAGTATGAACAACCACTAAGTGTCGTTTGTTAATCAGTAGACTATGGTTTATTCATTTATTATCACACCTAATTTCCCAATAAAATATCTATATAGTACTATTAACAAATGTTTTTAGTATGTAAGACGAACGTGTAAAGTTTTTTCTTGCTAATAAAAGACACATTCTGCAAAAGTTGTCAAAAGCCTTTACGACATTTGTTAAAACTCTAGTAAAATATTGTAAAATTATTTACTTGTCATCTATAAACGCTAGAGCAAAGACTTAACTTCAAAACAATCATGAATTCAATATCAAAATTCTAGCAAATGTTTATTTTTTCATAGGTTGTCTCTTTCTTAAAAAAATGATTTACAAGGTTAGTAAGCATTATCCAAGTGATTGCACTGCTCCCATAATGACTATGAAACTAATTTTAGAAATCGACAGTGTAGCTTTACAAGGATGTTACCTTCATAAGGGTGGAATGTTGAAAAATGCTCCTAAGGGGCTTATGCATAGGGGAAAAAAGCACCTACAAGGCTGAACTTCCAAAATCAAATGATATTAGATTAACCAGCTATATTCCTCAACTTTCAAGAAGGATACCTAGGTTCAAATCTTGCCAAGTGATCAAGCTATTATAATACACATATGTGATTATGATGTAATATGGGTGAGACATGTTTCAATCTCATATAACCAATTAAAAAATGGTAAACCTTTGAATTAGTGCCATTAAGTGAGTATGCAATGTAATCGTTTGATCCATTAACCTCAAGAATAATAAGGTATATATTATTTGTTTGAGAAATTACTTTATTATCACAATTAAGCATATTTATCATGTTTTAATCTATTTTTTAATTTGACTCAATATAAGATTGAAGATATATAGTTTACCTTTGGGGCATACCTTAGGGTGGCAAATAGGACTAGGAGATCTTGATCTATGATTGGGTATGATATATGTTGGTGATAACCTAATAAGAGCAAGAATTGGCATGAACATACATGAACATAAAAAAAACATTGCAATAGAGACTTTTCTCAATGAAAATCCATGCACACAATATCATTCATATCTAGTTATTATAGAGGAATACATAGATGATTTTTAGAAAGATGTTTATTTTTATAAGAAAACTTCAAGAAGTTTTCTATAATAACTAATTTAATATTCTACTCAAATAACTGATTAAATATTATCTCGCATGAAGATAGATATTTAATATTATCTCACATGAAGATAGATACCAAGTCTTATCAATTCCTCCTATCTTTGTGGAAAGCAGCCCCACTTTCACTGGAATAGAGGAAAGGCTACTAAAAATATGACATTGAGACCCCCTATATTTGGGTTGGAAGTATAATCATATGACCAAACAAGTATGTAGTAGGAGTGATTATCATGGTACCTAGATGTTATTGTTGTTGTAAATAAGAATAGGATTGTGGTAGTGCTTGGTATTGTGGTTGTGGTAGCTACTATTGTTGTTGCTAAAGAGCAAGTAGGAACAAATGTGGTTGTTTTTGTAAACAAGAAGGAACCTACTGAAGGTTATGGGTTGGTTGTGGTTGCACTTAAGGTTGCAAAATTAGTAGTTGATCATACAAAAGCAATGACGATGATGACAATAATTGACTAAAGAAGATTGTTGATGCACCTTGTCCTATGTTGTTTGAAGACGATGATTAAAGTTTTATAGGGGATGTTGGGATGGTTGCACTTGAGAGTATGATTGTTGAATTGGTTGGTGGTATTTTCGTATAAGAAGAGGTAATTGTTGTTGTCCTTCATATTTAAGAATTGTGCCTATAGCACAAGTGGAGGTAGTTGTATCAGTTTTTCTATACAAGTGTCCATATCTTAGTAACGCTCAACCAAATTCCTCATAGTAGAGGGTATAAATTACCTTATACTATCCTATGTAGGTTGATTAGTGGTACAAAGTGCTAAATATTTTGTTGAATTGACCTACTTTATGATAAAATTTCCTAACATAAAATGAGATTTAGCATTTCAAGCAGAAGTAAGCTTATACATCTTACCATCCTTTTGAATCATATAGGTTTTTAGTCGACCATCATAAATTACATTGTGGTCATGCTAGAATGGGTATACTAGAAGAATATATGAGCAATTCAAGGGTGTAACATCACATTCAACTATATCCTAGAAAGTCCCTATAGCAAATGTGATTGCACAAACCTTGTTAATGAGTGTACAGGGCCTCTATTCTTATACCCAACCAAGATGATATGGATGAGGATGGTCATATATATGGAGTTGAAGAGTATTGACCAATCGTTCATTGATCAAATTCTTTTTACTTCCATTATCAATGATCAAGAGAGACATCTTATTCTTTATTTGGAAATTATGTGTAAAGATAGACTCTTGAGAGGTTGAAGAGTAGTTCTTAGTTAGGAGAACAAGGGTAGGGTTTGGCATTATAGGATTCTTGATTTCTATCATAGACAAGTCCTATACATCATAGTTTTTTTCTTATTGCTCTTCTATAAGGAATTTTTTTCCTTCTTTCTTACTTTGGAGTACCATGTACTCCTTAAATTAGTGATCACAACTCTTGTGGTAGTCATAAAACTATTTCTTGCTATTAAAAGTAGGGTAGGACGACAAGTTGAAAATTTTTTATTGGCCATTGTTATTTATGGTGGGCTTAGAGGTTCCTTGTTGGATTCCTATTTTAAGGCCTATGTTATTTTCTACAACCATTGTAAGTTTAAAGTCTTATGTAAGGATTCCATTTCAAATATAGCCAAATATTTACAAAGGATAGGGGAAAGACCTAAAATAAATTTAACAACTAGTACCTCTTCTACATCTGAAACATTGAGCTTGACCTGGAGCTTGCTGAAGGTATTGATATATTTTTGAATCAATTGCCCTTAATTTTGTCTAACTTGTTGCCAATAAGCTAACATGTTACTAAAGTATCTTTCCTTGAGTGTTTATTGGAGTTTATCCCACTAAGTGATCTATTTTTCTTTTGTTGTGAGCATCATTTGGTGGTTTTGCCATCGGTTTAGGGCTAAATATCACATATGGACTTAAATCATTTGGATCTTTTGAGTGTCAGTTAGACCGGGTCTAGTTTTAAAATATTCCTCAAGGCTACGCAACCAAGAGTCCAAATTCTCATCATCAAAGCTACCATCAAATCTTGGAATATAAACCTTCATTTCTAGTTGGAAGCCTTGGGTTGGAGCTACATACATGTTGGTTGGAGTGCATTGGAGAATTGCTTGAAATGCTACCATAAGATCTTGCATGACACACTTTTGAATCTCTACTTGGCGTTGCAAATTTTTATTGGAGCATACTTATATTCACTAATGCCTTAGAAGTCTCCTCATGATGGGTATTTTGCTTAGGAGTCAAAAGTCTCTTCATGATGAGCAAGATTTTTTTTCTTCCTTGACAAATTTTCGCACAATAAAAAACCAATGCTAATAGCCCAACTTCAAACAAGTATAACTTCTACAATATTGCTCAAAATTTGGTATATGACCACTTGCTTATGTAGTATTCAAATGATCTATGCAATGGTGGGCGAATGTTATGAATATGACTACTAAAAAGAAAGATATAGCTCTCGCAAATAAAGTGATGTTTTTTGATAAAAAGTGAATACATTAATATATGAAAAACCCTTAAGGAGGCTAGATATTTGGTAACCCAAGATGAGGGATCTGGTAAAGATCATGTCACGATCCTTTAAAACACTAGATTCAAGTCCACCATCACTTGGCTTTAATACTAGTTGATAAGAGCAATAATTGGCATGAACATGCATGAACAATAAATAAATGTTGCTAGAGACTTTTTTCAAAGAAAAATCACGCACACAATATTATTCATATCTAGTTTTCATAGAGGAATACAAATATGCCTTTTTTTAGAAGAAGAAAACTTCAAAAAGTTTCCTATGATAACTAATTTAATAATATACTAAATTAACTTATTAAATATTATCTTACAAGAAGATAGATACTAAGTCTTATCACAATCTAGGATAATGTGTGTGATAAATATGAATAAAACGATGAAGCTTACTTGTTGGACTTCCCTATATGTTGGACGAGGAGGTCTCCTAAAGTTGAACACAAGTGATTGAGTCATAGGAGGAGGGGATTTATTACTTAGTTGACACATTTTATTTTGATAGTGTACGGATAAGAAAGACAATGATCAATGGAAGACAAATCAATGGACAACACTTAGACATTGAGAGAGCAAACAAAACTATGTCACAAGATTTTTGCATTCAACCTTGTTGGAATATTCGTAAGACTCACTAAGGTTGTCATTAGAACTAGCTACCTCTCTAGGTAAAACAAAATTTTAAGATTATATAAGGTATTTTGTTTTGGTATATGAAACTTAGATCTTTGAATGCATAATTTATCACCATGTTCCTTTATAGACTTACAATAACCATTTTTATATACATTTTAAGATTTTCATGAAACTTACATCATCTATAGGCTTAGAATAAATTAGGACATCTTCCTTGGTACCTTAAGAGACTCTTATGGGATAATCTTGAGGACTCTAAATAATGGTATGATTGTACCATAACTTTGATCTTTATATGCATTATGTGAATATCTCAAATGCATACAATCAAATATGTATTTAACCTCTAGAGGGGATTTTAGGACTTCTTGATGGTCCAAAAAGGAATTCTTAGAAATGTCAAGTTTTTATTTGCTAGATGTTTGGGTTGTCCCTTTTAACAACATAGTTAGCAACCAAAAATTTATATGTAGTCCTTTTTTTTACATTTTAATAGTATAAAAAATGTAATTCTCATCAAAGACATTGGGTTATAGAATATTTAGAGTAATGCTAATTTTTTTAAATCATTTTTAGGAATACTACGCCAAGAATAGAATGAACTTTGTTTGAAATGTGATGACATTGGGTTTTATTTTGAAAATTGAAGTGTTAGATCTTAATGCTTCGAATAACTATACTATGGAAATGAAGGGTATTTAAGTACACAACATACCTCTTTTAGGCATAATAAACCCTCAAACAATCTTGCAACTACCTTGTCATATACTACATGCATGTACCTTACGAGGGGTGGTTATACCACTTGACTTCTTACACACTCTATGATGTAATAACTCTTAGCATACCCCATATTATTATATCATAGTCAAAAGATCTATTTTGCTTATGACCAAAGAATAATATCTAGGGTGATGCTGGAATTTGAGAGAGAAATTCCCCTCCTTAATATAGACTTACTAATTTGATGCTTAGGAGTGTCGGGTTCCACCGATCATGCACTCCAGAGATATTTTTATTGCAAAATACTTATTCAATGCTTTCTAATACCATTGTTGATCCTTAGTGCTTGGATTTAGGTCATCCCACTTGTATTGTTGTTGATTGTATTTGACTTGCCCTGCAAGTTGTAATTTTTTTTTTAATTTACATGGCGAAATCGGTAGCCGCCACGAATTTGGGTAGGCTGTCAAGATTTTTATGGCCGCCACAGTATTCTATGTTGTCCACCCCGGAAGCTACCACACAGATCTTCGCACAGTCCGCCCCTATAACCACCATGCCACAATCATTTTTAAACCTTTTACGTCGTTGAAAGCACCAGGAAAGGGACAAGCGTTCAGTCCGACAAGGCTCGAGATTTGAACCTTGGACCTCTGCCCCCCTTTTATGGTTTGGATGAACCAAAGCAAGTTTTAGTTGTTGTAAAAGCTTAAATGCTTCTTTTCTTCCTAGATTTACTTTCTTGAAATATTTTCAAGGACTTTAGTCCTCAAGGAATTTATGCTCTTCGTAGTTTATTTTCTATATTTTTGGATGATGTTCTCAACAATTAACTATATTGATTTATCCATTGGCACGACATCATTTTTGTAATCTTTAATTGTTTTCCTTCTGATTGAAATGTTTGATTTTTTGTAGTCTCTAGTTCTTGCGTGTTGTCTTGAATCCTCTAACAAGATTCATTTTGTAATATTGCTTTTGCTTGTTTCTTTGGTTTGTTCTGAGCTTCCTTGTTTGACGCCTTTGTTTCTTCTAAGGCTTTTGCTTTAAGTTCTTTAGAATACACGTATTTAATATTATTTGCTTGTATTTTTTCATTTTATCATATTTGTACTCCTTTGGCTTGGAGTGATCATCTAGGCTCTTGATGTCTCTAGTTGTATAACTTGATTTTTTCTAACATGTGATATGTTTGGTTGTTTGTTCATTGTTCTAAACTTTATCAAGATAATTTAGTCATGCTTGTACAACAAACACATGTTCTTCTTGTTATTTATGAAATTTTCCTTCTTCTTTAACTTGATTCTCTTTGGCTTAATTACTTGATGTGCCTTTCAAATGACATGTCTTGTTACTAGTTCATCTCTCATGATGATGATCCATTCTTGAATGGAATATACCAACATTCTCTCATAGTGTGTTCGTTTCTACCATAATATTCATACATATTTTACATGTGGAAAATGTTCCTTTGAGAATCATTTCTCTGATTCTAATATATTTGGAAATTATTTCTTTGTTGAAAGCATTGTGGAGGTCTCATTCCCTCTTTGATTTGTAAGTGGTAATTGTTCTTCTTCTTCTATTGTATATGAGGCCTCTACTTTCTAAAGTAGGTTTACCAACTTTTCAAAGCTTGGAGTTTAATCAATAATATTTAGTGTAGTTATAAAAAAATTATACTTAGATGGAAATGATCTTAAAATAATTAGAACTAACATTTCATCAGATACCTGAGTTTGTAATACTTGTAATGAAGCTCACATCTCTACAATTCTTCTCATGAATGATTCCAGCTTTTCTCCACTCTTCATATTCAAACAATGGAGTTGGATCTGGATGAAAAATTCTAGTTTTGATTCTTAGCTTCAAATTATTTTTAAATATTCTCCCATGTAGATTTGGTTATGGTCAAATCTCTAATGTATGCTTGGACCTCATCTGTTACTCTAAACATAGTGATTATTCTTGTATTTTTGTCTACCTTGTCAAAATTTGTTTGATCTTCTCCTTTTGCAATAGGATGGGTAATGATTCCATATACCACTTGTCATACTTCCTCAAACTCAAGTTGTGTCTTGAGTTTCAACTTCCAGGCAACATAATTATTTTCCCTCAACAGTTGGGAATTTGGCAACAAAAACTTCGATGCTCCACTAGCCATGGTAAACTTTCACAAAATTTAAGTATTCTTTTTTATTAAGCCCACCTTGAAAAATATTTCCAACAAGTATATGTATGCCTATACTTAGATTTGAATTAATACTTCAAAAGTGCAAGAAATAATTCTCTTGTCAAATGGAGGTGTGTTCTTCCTTCCTTCTAGGAGTTTTTTCCCTCCTTTTTTTATTTTTATTTTTAAATATTAGGGTGCCCTTTTTATAAGGATTTCCTTTCGTATTCTTTCAATTTATTTTCCACTTGAAGTGTGGGATAAATATTTGAATTTTATTGATGTAAGTGCTTTCCCTTTGAATTTGTATGTTAAATATTTTTTTATTTGGGTAAAAAATCGATCACATTCTTAATTGAAATGTGCTCTATTATGATGTTGATGTAATTTGTTCTTTGATTGCATGAGGCTCCTTCTATATTCTAGTATTTTTTTTATCTACATTGAGGCTTTTGATGCTACATATATTTTCTCTTCTACAATGCTCTTGCATTGGAAATATCCTTGGAATACTTGAGTGCTTATTGTTGTTTTTCATCTGTTTGATGTCTAGCTTTGTCTAGTGACCGAGTCATGTTAGTTATTCCTTTCTTTCATTTTCATATTATTTGATCATGGATTCTTTCCACGAGTAGTTGTTGCTTCTACGAGCACTTTATCAATATTTTGATGCTATTCTCTCTTGCAATTTCAAAGTGTTTTAGTGTGTTCTGTACGTCAATCTTTTGATGCTATTATTTTCTCTAATTTCAAAGTATTTGAGAGCTTTGCTTATGTCAATATTTTGATGCTACTTTTTTCTATAATTTTGAAACGTCTAAGCGCTTTATCTGCATCAATCTTTCAATGCTATTATTTTCTATAATTTTGAAGTATCTAAGCACTTTGTTTTGTGAGGAGGTAGCCCATGAATATTCTTAGTGGATCCGTCAGGAGCTAAAATCCCCATAAACTTTATCCTCACCTCGGTTTTAGTGTGGTTGATTTAGGGTTTAAGAGTTCACCAAGAGCGCTTTAAAGACTCACTCCAAGTCTGTGTAGGAAATTTGATGTATCTCCTGACAAACACTTAAGTTTGATCTTTTGGAAGCTAAGATAACTAATTAAAAAGATGTTATCTAACTAAGATATAAGAAAATAAACTATGCAAAAATACAAAGCTAGCCTAAATTCCCTCTTTATCTTGAATGACACTGGTCACAAGGCATAAAAGTTTTTTTTCTTTTTATGAAAAGGGACAAGAGAATGCACAAACAAAACTAGCCTAATGCAATATATATGTAAATTGATCTTCAAATACCTAAAGAAAGAGGAGATAAACAAATCAAATTAGCTAGATTCTTTTATTTCCCTTTGTATTAGGTGATTTGAGAATGAAACTATATTTCCTTTTTAGTCCTTTTCTTTGGTGTGTACAGATAGAAACACATCAGAGAGCAACAGAAAGAACAAAATTGAAAGAAAATCTAAAGGCTAACTAGAACATTTACTTGATTTTGATGATTATCTCAATTTTACGCCCTATAGAACCAAACTACAAATCCAATTCTACACCCTAGAACTAGCGATCGTGAATTTGAGCGAGCACATGCAAATGGGAAAATTCAAAGTTTGGAATTAGTGTTTGGGGGCCTGCTTAGGTCATTGTGGATATTGAGCTCACAAGAGAGGTAGTCAAGCCCCTTGGGTACTTTAGATGATTGAAAACAAGCATAGAATTGATGACCTTTGGTAGTAGGTCAAATTTATGCTTAGGAAGAACAGAGTGCAAAATTCGAAAGGATGCAAATAAGGACAAAAATAGAGAACAAAAAACAAATGTTTGCGAGGAGAAGAATAGGGGTAAAAAATCAATTTCATGATCCCTAAGTCTAGACCGTGAATTCATGTTGTATAGATCAAAATACAAAGAACAAAGCAAAAATAAAAATATGGAGGATAAACTTCCCCCCAAGTCTACTAAGCCAATTTTGCAGTCCTTTTGAGTAGGCCATGAAATTACGCTATCTGGCATAGATTATCGAGAGAGCTAGTGATTTTCAAAAAATGGTAAAAGGGGACCGATGAGACCTAGGCGGTCTCTGACTCCTATCAAATTTGCTTCCTGTAATAGGGAACTACAAATTTGCATTAGCAACAAGACCAAGGGAAAATGAGGTTGAGTGCGGTTCTTCCAAGGATTAGAGCTAAAGAAAGACCCTCCTAGGGTTGACCTACAACTGCACAAGGGCCTAAACAGCAAAATTAGAATAAAATATGAGATTGAAAATTGAAGCAAACTAAAAATCTATGATAACTAGAATGATAAAACAAAAACCAAAGTAGGAAGACAAAAGAAGGAGAAGAGAGGCAACAACCAATAGAGGAGTGGTCCTCTAAGATGAGCCTATCGATCCCTCCAAGGAGCCCTCCAAAATGATGCAAATATTGAGAACTTGAGAAGCAAATTGGTAAGAGTTTTGTTAGTTTGAGAGTGATTGCTTGGTGTTGAAAAGGGAGCCCAATGCATCTATTTATAGGATTTTAGGGAACCAAAAAAGAGAGGGAAAAGCATTAAATAAGGATAGGTTAAACTTGAAAAATAAGAAAGGCAAGTCGGCTGCAGGGCAATGACATCTAGGGTTTATAGCCCTAAATGACCCAAAATCTTAAGGTGGATAGAGGATCCAAGATTCGAATATTTTGCCTCAAAAAATGATTTTGCAATCCATATGGCTTGACCAATAATTCACGAAAGTGATCATTGGGGGGTCATGGGAGGTGCCAACAACCTATTTTACGATCGACTAATATGGACTGCAAATTCGTCGAGGGTGAGGAGGCTGTATGATTTTGTGGCCCATCTAGGAGGACCGTGAGTTCACTAAGGATGAAGCAAAGATCAAAGCTAAGGATTGAGGGGTTCAAAAAATGTATTTGGAAATTTTAAGAGGCTTCTTAAGTATCTAAGGAAAAATTGACTCATTTAGTTGGGTCAATTTTTGGTGTTTAAATGTTTGCATCAATTTTTTGAGAGGAAAATGTTCACAGGGTTTACAAGTTTCTTTTTTGACATTTTGCTATTCTTTAGATATCATTATTTCTTTTGCTTGGGTCATATTTATTGGCTCCAATTACTTTCTTTATGCAATGAATGATCTGTTATGGAGGTGCAAATGTTCTTTCTAAATATCCTTTCTTTCTCAATATCTTTTCTCTCTTTTCTTACCCTAGACATTGAGCTCTTATATCTTTGCCTTTGCTTTTAAAACATGTGTGCTTTGTGGATCTCTTGTGAGCATTGTGGCTATTTAAAAATAGGGTCCTCCCTTGGCTTCACAAACTTCTATTTCCAAACAAAAGTTATTTTTTGGTTATAACTATAGTTAATAGGAATTTTAATATTAGAACATTTTCCCGAGCTATTTTGATCTTCTTCAAGAGATATGCTCTTTTGTATTTTTTTGAATAATCAATTTATGAGACAAAAACTTATTTTGGGTCCTTTTAACAACTTATGTGCCTTGAAGTGTATGTTTGCTTCTCCTTGTTTTTTTTTGTTACAAGCTTTTTGCCTTCTATTTCAATTGGATCGCTTACACAAAAATGTTGCTAATGACTATTGTCTTATGTGCCCACTTGTGGCTAGCTTATGCATTTTTTAAATTTTCCTTTGGCATTCTTCTTTGAGAGCAATAGTTTTGATTTTGGAATAGAGACAATGATATCTCTTTGATTGCGCTTTTCTTTATAATTCTTTGAATGGTTTCCTTGTTGCAAGTTATCTTCTTTCAATATTCTAAGAAGCTTAAATGGCTTCTTTTAGTTTTTTAGGAGGTTATTCTTTCTTGTTTGTTGATTCTTCTAAGAAGCTTCAATGGGTTCTTTTTTTCCTTTTGAGAGAGTTGTTATTTATTTCTTGCTGAGACTTGTAACAAGATTTCATGGATTCTTTTAGTTTATTTTTTTGAGAAGACTATTCTTTTAAGGGAATCTTTTATGACCCCCTTAACTTTTTCTTGCTTAAATTTATTTGGTTGTTTCTTGTATGCTTATGACTATATTAGTCATAAAAGGGATTGAAATCCTTTTTTATGCTTGAAGAATTTTACCTTTGATAGGGTTTTTTTACCCTAAAATTTTCTAAATATACCATGGAATTTTGCTTTACGGTGGTAAGTTTGTATATCACAATATTACCCTTGAAACTTATTTTCTCAAATTAAATAATTCTTTTTTCAAAATAAAGTGCTCTTTGGTTTTCTCCATGTCAAAGCTAGAGGATCAAAAGGATAAGTTTTTCTTCCTTTTATCTACTTTGATTCCACATGTTAGATCTTAATTCTTTGAGTAATTGTATTGTGGAAATAAGGGGTATTTAAGTACATAAGATGTCTAATTTAGGCATAACAAACACTCAAACATACTTGTAACTATATTTTTCTATACTACATGCATGTACCTTATGAGGGGTGGTAATACCAATTGAATTCTCACATGGTCCACGATGTAATAACTCCTAAAATAAAGTACCTTATACCTTCATCTAGGCATAAAACTTTTAAGTCAACACATGGTAAGACCTCGTCGAAAGCGAAACTAAATCATAATTGTTATTATTATATTCTTGAGATTTTGCATAATTACCAAGTTTGTTATAATACCACCATGTGGACATGATATAATATGGGGGTCATTTCAATTCCTTATAACCAATTCATACAAAATATCCACATTATGTAGGAGTTTTACACTAGTAACATCATATATTATAACTCCTCTATTATTCTTTTTAAGTTTAGATTTTATATTCCCCTATTCTTCTCCTAGCCTACCTAAAGTTCTAGCATGTACCATGCAAACGTGTAATATTTTTAGGTTATACTCTCTTAAGGCTATTTAATGGTGGTAAAAAAACTTCAATAAATATCTTTTTGAGACTAATGCCATTGACGTTATGTTTTACTTTATATTTCCGCCTTGTAATGAAATTATCAATGCTTTGGTTTTGCATTTTCTTGGCAATTACAAATTGTTAAATATCATCATTTTATGTTGTTCTAGTCCTAAACTCACATGTAATAAGATTCAACTATTGTTGTTGAAAACTTATAGCAAAAACTTCGGTTAAGTTTGCATACCAATCCAACATGGTCACTTTATATGATCTTAGCTAATATTTCGTTTATAATATCATGTTTTATAGTTCGTCAATCTTAATATACTTTAAAATATATTTTTACAGATGGTCTAGAATATTAAGTCCCATCATATGCAAACAATGTTATTAGAGGTAATATAATACTTGTCATGTTAGGAATCAAAGGTCCATTAAGCCACTTTATAAATTGTAGAATATTTACTTAATTAGCCATGTTAATAATAGTTTACCTTCAAATATTTCAGACCTATAAGTATTTTCAATGCTATTTACAATATTATCTCTAAAGTTATAGCCCTCGGATTGAAGATCTTCCTCCCCTCTATTATCTATGATGAGCAAGGAGGCTTTGTTAAGGGTAAACAAATTTTGGATGGGATTATATCCCTTCTTGAATCCATGTATTCTATCAATACTGGTGAAATAAAAGGTATGTTCCTGAAGTTAGACATGAGCAAGGCTTATGATAGAGTTTCATGGAGTTTTTTGGATAAAGTTTTGGTTGCCTTTGGTTTTTGTAGACAAAGGAGAATATGGGTTGGAAGTTGCTGTAAGATTGCAAGGTACTCTGTTATGATCCATAATAAACCAACAATTTTTTTTAGTATTAGTAGAGGTATTATACAAGGCGATCCCCTCTCTCCTTATATTTTCATTATTATCGTTGAAATGCTCGGAAGATACGTCAATGCTGCCAAGGCTCTTTTCCAGATAGGAGGTCTTAAACCAACTCATAATCTTGAGGGTATTACTCATTTTTAGTTTGTGGATGATACCATTTTACTTGGTAATCCTACTATGGTAGAGGTAATTGAATTTAAAATAATATTAGACCTCTATGAGTGTGCCTCTCACCAAAAGATCAATTTGGACAAGAGCGAGATCTTCTTCATTAACACTAAAGTTGTTCTCTAGATAAGGGTGGCTAGAGTGATAGTGTGTCCTGTGTCAACCCTACCTTATTCTTACCTTGGAATGCCTATGTTCATGGGAACTTGCAAGACACCTCTTTGGAATGATTTGGTTGATAGTTTCACTGTAGCTTTACAGGATGCAAAGGTAATCTCGTCTTGAGCAGGTAAAGTGTTGTTGGTTAAGAGTGTTCTATAGGTTATCCCTATTTATCTTATCTCCTAGATAAAGTTTCCAAAATCATATAAGGAATTCAAAAATAGTTCTTATGGTCAATATATAAAGAGAGGAGGAGGATTCCTCTTGTAGCTTAGGAAAAATATACCATCAAAAGAAGCATGGTGGTCTTGGTCTGAGGAGACTCAACCTAGTTAATAGTGATATGGCAACCAAGGTGGGATGGAGAGTTCTAAGGGATGGTCAAACTCTTTGGATAAGGATTCTTAAAGAAAAATATCTTAAAAACTAGGAGGATACCAAATTTCTCACAATTCAAGACCCTTGTTGTGGCTCTTCTTTATGGAACCACTTGGTGGAGGCTAGGGAGGCCTTGTGGAAGGGTGTGAAATGGTATATTGGAGATGGGCCCTCTATAAGTTTCTGGGAATATGCATGGTTATATGACAAACCTTTAGCCAACAATGATATTTTCTCTAATATGAAAGAGGATCTAGAATATAGATATAGTAAAAAGGTTTGTGATCACATGACTTTATTGGATAACCAGTTGAGTTGGAAAGATCTAGAGGTAAGCCCTAAGAATTTGGAGGCTTTAAAACTCCTTTAAGCTAAAACAAAGGCTTATTACTTAGGTGTTGTCAGGCCAAAAGACTTTGTGGTTTGAAGCAGAACTGAGAATGGTGAATTTAGCGTGAAGACATCCTATGATATTTTGGATCCTACTGTAGATAATGGTTTTTCTTGGAATAAAATTTTGGGTAAGAGAGCTATTGCTAAACTAGATATTTTTCTTTGGAAAGTAGTCTAGGATAAGATCCTAATGGTGAATAATCTTAAGAAGAGAGGTTTTCAGTTACCTAATAGATGTAGTTTATGTAAAAAGGTAGAAGAATCAGTGGAACACTTCTTGGAATATCCCTATGCTCTAAATATTTTCTAGCTTCTCATCAATAGTATGGGCATCTCTTGGGTGATTCATTCTAATATGGTTTTGTGGTTACAAAAATGGGAGAACCCATTTTTAGTCCTCGTATTAATGTAATTTAGAACTTGATTTTGTTTCATTTTGTGTGGGGAGTATGGTTGGAGAGGAACAAGCGAATTTTTAAAGGGAAAAAAAGGTCACCAATGAGAAGTTTTGGAAGTATCATCCATTTTTTAGAGAAGAATGCTAAATCTATCAAGTACCCTATCAAGCCAAAAAATACTAAAGAGAATATGATAGCTAAGGCATGAATTTGGAACCCATTAGTGGTGGAGAGGCAAATGATCAGGTTAGAAGTGATGTAAAATGGTAACCACCCCAAGATGAAAGGTTGAAGTTAAATTTTGATGGGGCATCCAAAGGTAACCTGGGTAAGGCCAGAGCAGGAGCAATTTTGAGGGATAATCAGGGTAGATTGGTGGGAACAACTTGCAAATTTTTAGAAATTACTACTAGTCATAAAGCTAAAGTTAATGCTTTACATCTAGGTGCAGAGGTAGCTAAGGATCTAGGTGCTAAAAATTTTATCTATGAAGGAGACTCTTTGAATATTATCAATCTTTTGAAAAAGGAGAGAGAAGATAATTGGTAAATTAATTACATTGTGCAAGATATTAGAGAGAATGTAAAGCATTTTGAAGAGGTTGACTTTGTTCATGTCTTTAGAGAAGGTAATAAACTAGCAGACTAGTTGGTGAACTTTGATGCCATTAAAGAAGAGGATATGAGATGGATCCCCCCAAGGGTGGTCCATGAGGACTTAGAAAAGTTCACGAGGGAGGACTACAACTAATTGGGGTCTAGGATGGATATTGTTTGTCTTATGTCCAAGGGATTTTTTGGCTACTTACCCTTGGTAGTTATGCATTTTATGGGTTGACTTTGTGTTGTAAAAGGGTTCATGCCCTTTCAAAATCTCATTTTTACCCTAATAAAAAATAGTTTACCTTAGTCTTGGTGGAGGTATAATTTATGCACTACACCAAAAATGGGCTTTAACGACGGATAAAGTAAGGTAATTTTTTATGGTGGTAAAAAACCACCTTAATAGATCCTAAGAGGGCGGTGATAAACTGCCCTCTTAGGATAACCATCGTATTAGGGTCACCCTAAGACGACGGTTATAAACTGCCCTCTTATCCATAAGACGGTGGTTTATAACTATCGTATCCTAAGACGACAATTATAGATCGTTGTCTTACGGATAAGAGGGCAGTTTATAACCATTGTCTTAGGGTGACCCTAATATGACAATTTTAAACCACCCTCTTTATCCCTAAGATGATGGTTTTAAAAAATTAAGGAAAAAAGACGATGGTTATAAACCGTCATCGTAAAAAAAAATAGTGGTAATAATGAAATTTATAATAAGATCATTGTATTGGTCATGCACTATTTTATTACAAATGTCATTTTTATAAAGATAAAGTAATACAACAACTATAATTAGTTTATACAACAACCACCTTACAAAAATCTTGAAATGATTCATCCATGACAGAAGGGATTATTGAGAAAGAAAGGATAAGGAAATAAGTGGAAGGAATAGGCACATTGTGTCGACCCTAAAGATCAACACTGAATATATGGAAAGTGAGAGAAGAGGACGGGTACTCAACATGGAGAGAGGAAGCACATTTTCTATATATAGAAGACAACCGGCTCCCGCGCTCACTTTTAAGTAGCTACTCTGGATAAAGCCTATTCATTTCACCTTGAAATTCAAATTCGGGTAGTGAGATCTCTCTCCCTCGTCAGCTTGGCCAGATCTAGATACCAGGTGTATCGCTCCAAATTTTTTGCATCCTTACCTTCAGGCTAAAGGATCCGCGCCCGAAAGGGGGATGGGAAAAGGATGGGACGGTACCTCGGACTGAGAGGCCCTTTGAAGGTCCCGCCTCTCGGGGGAGGGGTATTAAGGTGATTTTTTGACGGATGGTGGGGTTCACCAGGAAACGTTTAGTGGCAGTTTCCACGCCTAGGTTGGGAATGTGTTTAATGTGTTCAGTTTTATCCTTAAACATTCAAGTCCTAGGTTTGGCCAAATGAATCTAAGTTGCTCTATATGAAGATGCAGATTAAATGAATACAGAAAAACAAATTAGAACAGAAAACAAAGAAAGTAAGCAAGATTAAAAAGCCATACCTGATCCGGATGTCTGATGAAGATTCTGATTCTTGAAGCAATCAGGATCGCCTCTGATTTGACAGGATCGTCTGCTATCAGACAAGATCGTCTGAGATTTGATGAATTCGTCAGACGAATTTGTCAGAGACCTACAATCAGAGAAGTAGACACAAAATGCAAAAAATGCAACTATTCTAACAGAGGGCAATGATGTAGAATAACAGTAATAACATTAAAATGATGATAATAAACAAAATACGAGTGCACTACAATGATTTGATGACAATTGGTGACTTTATTATGCATTTAAAGCTACATGGGTGAACTCCAAAATGCAAAGTAATAAGAAATAAACTTAGATTTAACTAAATGCATAACAATGTATAAAATAAAAGGATGAAGAAACGCAAACTCCGGGCACTGATTGCCTCAATATTGACTGCAGTCGAAATCATCTCGCATTGGTACGAAATCGTCTCGAATCGAACAGGATCGTCCAAGACGAACTGAGCTTGCTCCGGCTGAAAAATACTAAGGTTCCTGCAACAAAATTTGGATAGGACTAGTGCAAATAGTAATTTAGGATGTCTTAGTGCGTATAAAGTCAAGTTACAGGAAATATCAGCCAGGGGGATGCCAAGGGGAGGGCCTAGGATTAAATAGGCTTAGGAGGGAGGTTAGGAGGTTGGAGATCATCCCAATTTGGGAGATCTCCAATGGGGAGGGTCTCTAACGGCGTAGACACGCTTCTACCCGGATTAGAGACGCCGTTGGAACAGAGTCCAACTATGCACAAGTCAGTTTGGGACGAGATCGTCTGGACGTTCTGCTCCAGACGAAATCGTCCGATCTGAGGCGATATCGTCTGATCGGCGACGATATCGTCAAACGGACAAAACAAACTCTAAAAATGGCGCGGAAAAGGAGGAAACGGGTTAAACGGCGGTTTGGGAGCGGTTTTGGGGTTAAAAATTTGAATTTGATTTATTACTAAGGTAATTTGTAATTATTTAAGGTTTACTGCGCCAATTTTAGGGTGCTACATTTTGCCCCCTCTTTAGCGAATTTTTTGAAGAAAATGCGTTAAAGACGAGTTCTTCTCGATCTACGAGAAAGCAAAAATTTATTCCCATTTTTAGGCGACGATTCTTGGTCGAATCGTACGACAGCTTACTATGGTGCCCCCTCCGTGTTTTTACCCAAATCGAACGTTTGAGGTAAAAACGCGAAAAAGCAAAAATTTTGAAATGTTTTTAATTGTTTTTTGAATAAAATTAAGAAAAATAGGGAAAAACCCTAATTCATTTTTACTGTTCATTTTTTAGTTTTCTGGTTTCTAGAGCTCTGCAAAAAAAATGGTCGAGACAGCACACAGATCGACAGAGGTCCGACGCGGGCTACGGGTAAGGGTCTAAACTTAGTTTAGAATGCTTTACTTTAGAATTTCATGCTTTTTAGATTAATTTTTGATTGATTTTTGAGCATCGCGGCCGTTTTTGGGCCGTCGACGTCGTCGAGACGAAATCGTCTCGATATCGCCGATTTCGTCCAAGGGCGAAATCGACGAAATGAGGACGATTTCGTCAAAAAAGGGACGATTTCGACTCGCGACATCGGAGACGAATTTGCTCAAATTTGGACGATATCGTCCAATAGTGGACGATATCATCATTTATGAAATTGAACTTGTTTTACTTGTATTTGTAATTAATGATTTATTAATGATTTTTATTATTTTGTTGTTTATGTTGCAGAGAGGATTACTAAAGAGCAGAGAGTGGAAATACGGTGGGCTGAGGGATGACTTAGCCACTCTATCACAGGCAGAGCGGGATCAGCTGGCTCAGGCCGGCTTACAGCATGTGGCAGAGATGCCACAGGTTGCTACAGATATGGGGCTATTGACAGCCCTAGCAGAGAGGTGGTATCCGGGTTCTTCATGTTTTTGGTTACCGATAGGGGAGATGACTCCCACACTGGAGGATGTATGGAGGATATTGAGGATCCCCATACAAGGACGGTTGATCACTCCTACGGCCAACCAGGGTCATGCTATGATGCGGTTGTGTGGCGATCCGAGCTTCGCCCTGGAGAAGGGCGGAGTGAATATCGAGTCGCTACGCCAGATGCCTAGGGCATCTAGCCTCACACGAGTTTTGGCCGGAGTGGTAGGTGGACTTCTGTTGTGCCACCAGAGCGGATGCAGGGTACCATGGGTACTGGCAGATGTGGTCTGTGACATGAGAGACCATGGATACAGGTTTGCTTGGGGGAGCTTCGTTCTATGCCGATTGTACAGGATCCTGTATGGGGTCGTATACAAGGGCGGCCGATGTCTGGTTATGACATCTCTACTACAGGTTTGGTGCTGGGAGCACATCACGGTGCAGAGGCCGGTAGGGCTTCCACTGATAGGGATTGATGGGGAGAGGCCCCGAGTTTTCTACTGGTGGCTTCGGAGAGGGTCACAACGGTGGATAGATCTACCAGCGTCTCGGAGACTACTAGACGACCTTGTCTCCGACCAGATCACCTGGAGGCCTTGGAGAGATCATCCAGGGTGGGCCGAGGATGGACAGGAGCTGGCTCGCATCAGGCGAGTCTGTTGGCTGAGGATGGAGAGGGGAGAGGTGGAGCTCCATCGGTATGACCGAGTTTTGAGGCAGTTCGGTCTACAGCAGGGGATCCCATCTCTCAGAGACTACGAGTTTTCCCAGACTATCCGGGATAACACTATAGTTAGCGGGGCTCCAGATATGCAGCGCTTCTGGAGCAAGGACGTAGATGATGCCCCCATTCAGCCAGTGGATGGGGACGACGTAGGGGTAGCCGACGGCTACGATGCCTGGTACACAGGCATCCGCCCTCCTCGGATGATGAGGGCTCAGGGTCCGATTCATGCAGTTGTGCGTCGGATGGGGAGGCGGCGCCAGGCGGCCATTGAGGCAGCACAGGGTCACGACAGGAGAGAGCAGAGGAGACCACAGGCTCAGCATAGGCCATGACAACGGGAGAGGAGGGAGGAGAGACCCCCTTCTCCACAGAGAGAGAGGCCACCATCGCCCGATAAGGGCAAGGGTGTTGACACTGGGGAGAGCAACGAGACAGCGACTCTCCGAGCTGAGGTTGCCCGCCTGCGGGCTCAGGTGCAGACATTGCAGGATGAGGCTACACGACTTAGAGCTCGGGCGGAGGAGCGAGCACTCAGGATTTAGCATGCACTATTTCCTAGGTTACATTCTATCAGGCTCTATATTACCAGGCGGTGCCAGCAGAGCAAGGGTGCCATTACCAGCTCATATTGCAGAGCTTGTCGTGATGGGGTCATCTAGGACATCATCACGATCGGCATCCAGGACTCATGGCACCACACGGACTGCGATGGGGCCACCTCCTCCACCTCAGGGCGGGGGAGGAGATGAGGCTGAGAGCTCGAGGGGTTCTCGAGGCGAGGCTACTGCACTACACAGAGATTGTATATTTGATTGAGAGGATTGAGTATGCCAAGATGTAGATTGTGGCATACCAATCTATTTTTGATATGATGTACATATATTTGATATATATATAGATGAGATATATATTTTTGATCATATGACTTGTCTTATGCGTTTGTATGATGCTTTTAATGTTTTGGTGTGATTGATTTGATGATTCATGTAATTATGTCGTTGGAAAATATTATGGTTTAAATGTCATGCTTTAAAAGTTTAAATGAAATAATCTGATATAACAAATTGGTTGTTGTGATGATAATTTTGATAAAAAATAAAAGGGACCTTTAACAATAATTTCAAAGGACATTGTCGTTGTTATAGACCATTTCATGGAGTCGCCGCTCACTCGGTCGTCAAGCTAATCCCAGTATAGAAATATTGTTAAAAAGTAAAAGAAGTGCTTAAGAGACTGTCTTAAGACTTTGGTGTGATGATGCAAATGATGATGATGATGATTTTGTTTTCAGATTTTTCATGAAAATATTATGCATGAAATATTTTAAAATGATTTTTGCTAGGCATAAATTCCTAAGAGTGATGAAATTTTTGGATAATTCCCTAGGAATTATACCATCATTGCAAAATTGAAGTTTTGACATAATGACATGAAATAGAATAGGTGTTTGTTTTTAAAGCATAATTGTATAACATAATGATTTAAGTCATATGTTTTTATGATTTTAAATAAATGGAAAATAAAAGTGGTACAATGATTTGCGCTAGGCATAGAATATTTAGGTATAAACTTATACCATCATCGCGAAATCCAAAGAAAAAAGTGATATAATAGTTTTATTGTATGGTTGATTTTTAATTTTTGAAAATAAACAGAAAATATGAAGAGGAGGACTTGCGCTAGGCATAAAATTTCCACTTTTAGTTCTGGAACTATACCATCGTCGCGAAAGTCGACAATATATATATGATTTGAGATAAATTTTGATTTGTTTGATAATGCATGTAGTTGTCTTTATACTAAACAACTGTACTTTAAAGAAGAAAATGAATTTATTCCAAACAATTTTGCAAAAATATTTCAAAGTATCTTAAAGACAAAAGTTAGATTTATAAGGAATCCCATGTGCATATGTGAGTTTATTTCCAATCTTGATTTATCATAATGATACACAAAATCTCTCAAATACAAATGTGTGTGCAATTGCATTGTTCATTTACCAGTTTTGAGCAAGATAATTTGATACAAGTGATTTGAATGAACCAAATAAGTGTTCATTAACCATGATTTAAATGCATATAACCATACCAGACTACTATGTAAGTCGGATTATCAAGAGCTAGCTAATCCATAAGCAGACATAGGTCTGTACAAAAGAAGGTCGCTAATGTGACAGACATATCGCCACGCTAGGGATTACCCAAGGCCAAGCGGGTTGGGCACAAACCACCTGTTATGGGGCTTACCTCACAGTTTTCGAATAATTGAGAATTCCAGGGATTCAAGCTCATCAACCCTTCTTTTCTTTTCAATGGGTAGGGAAAGGGATTTTATTGCTTTTGCTTTTTTTTTTTTTTCTTCTTTTGTTTTTCTCTTTGCTTTTTGTATTTTTGCTTTTGTATTTGAGATAATGCTGAAATAACTTCTTTCTCTTTTCTCTTTTTCTTGAACTTTTTCATTTCTTTCTATGCTAGGGATACTTGCTCGGATTAGCTGTAGAGCAAGGGATTTTTATTCCGGGTAGGGGTGAGCTTGTCCTTTTGCCAATTCTCAAAGATTCTAGACCATGTGCATGATAGGATAGCGGGGGAAACTTTTCACTCAAGAAACCACTTCTACTATGTAACATAGCATGGAAATTACAAATGTAATCATTTTATTGTGAAAGGATATGCTTGGTTTAAGTAAATAACAAGATCAATTCTCTATGCTCAAACTTTATTTAATTGAATTTTGTGGACTTTGATATAAGAGAGATTAGTAATCATGCCAGATAAAATCAAGATATTTATTTTTGTGTTTGTGATAGTGCGGGATTCCAAATAAATGCTAATTTATCCAAAATAATTTGAAATATATAACTGCAACATTTGTAAGAAGAAATATATACAAATATTTTTTTGAGAAGTTTGAGAATGTTGACTCTCTCTTTCTTCTTTATTTTGTTTTGGTTTCGAAAGAGTCAATAATATTGCTGTGTTGACTTTTTATTATTTTTATTTGTTTTTGTTTAAAGAGTTTTATATATATTTTGTTTTTTTTTATTTTTTGAAAATGAGACAACATACAAAATATGTACAAATGATGAAATGAACAAATTTTATGCGTAATATCGCTTAAGATGCAAAATATTCATAGGTTCTTTTAAATCTTTACCATCTAAGGTAGCTAATTTGTATGCTCCTGATTCAAATTTAGCAGTAATGATATATGGTCCAAGCCAGTTGGGCTCAAATTTACCTTTTAGGTCTTTAGTTGCATTAGTATTTTTTTGATTTTCTTTTAAAACAAGGTCACCGATCTCAAAGGATCGATGACGAACTTTCTTAGCATATGATCTTTTAAGCTTGTTTTGGTAGGCACGAAGGTGCTCCAAAGCATTGATGCGCTTTTCATCTAGGAGTTCCAGCTGACTGAGTCTGCCAGCTCGATATTCATCTCCTACTTCGGTATCTTGAAGTAGTAGAGCCAAAGAAGGAACTTCTAATTCAAAAGGAAAAACAGCTTCAGCGCCATAAACCAAGACAAAAGGTGAAGTTCCAGTGGGAGTGCGAACACTAGTTCGATAGGCCCACAAGGCTGGATATAATTGAATATGCCAGTCGCGGCCAGATTTATTGACCAATATTTTGAGAATTTTGATTAAGGTTTTGTTAGATGCTTCTGCTTGACCATTACCCTGAGGATAATAGGGAGTGGACCAGCGATGTTGAATCTTATATTTTTGGCATAATTTTTTAACATCTTTATTTTTGAAACAAGTGCCATTATCTGAGATGAGATTTGCAGGAATTCCAAACCTACAAATGATTTGATTAAAAATAAATTTAGAGACTTGTGTTCCAGTGCAGGAAGCTAATGGCATAGCTTCAACCCACTTCGTGAAATACTCAGTGGCGGTTATGATGAATTTGTGTCCATCAGATGACACAGGGTTAATTTTGCCAATAATGTCTAAGCCCCATTTTGAAAAGGGCCAAGGAGATGAAATAGCCTGCAACTCTTGTGCAGGCGCATGGACAAGGTCAGCATGTTTCTGGCACTTGTCGCAATGGCGCACATACTCATGTGCATCCTTTTCCATGGTAGGCCAAAAGTAGCCTATCCTAAGGAGCTTTTTAGCAATGACACTACCACTGAAGTGTCCTCCACAAGATCCATCGTGGGCTTCACTCAAGGCTGATTTGGATTCTTCTAAATTCAAACATCTTAATAAGATACCTTCAAAAGATCTCCTATATAAAGTATTGCCAATTATTACAAATCGACTTGCTCGTCTACGTAATAACCGATGCTGGTTTCTATTAGAATTGGCAGGGAAAGTCCCATTTTGAAGAAAATCAAATATATCTGTATACCAAGGCTCAGGAGTAGTTTCATTGATTAGAAACACATCCAAAGGTTCTAAGCATGACTTATTTGAAGCAAGTTCTTGGAGTCGACGAATAATGATGGTGGCGTATTCGTCATCTAACTCCAAGGGCAGAAGAGATGCAGTTGCGGCCATAGCATCGGCTGCACGGTTGCTAGTTCATGGAATAGCTTCCAAAGTAACTTTATCAAACAAGGATAACAATTGCAAAACATATGCTTTATATGGGCACAATTTATCATCTCTGGTCTGATAAACTTCATTAATTTGGTTTATAACAAGTTGAGAATCACCAAAAACTAGCAGATGTTTGATTTTTAGCGCCAAGGCAGCTCGTAATCCAAGGATTAGAGCCTCATATTCGACAGTATTATTAGTGCAAGCAAACGTTAATTTGAAGGACAGAGGAATAAGATGTTTTTGCGGGGATATTAAAATAATGCCCGCACCAGCCCCACTCATGCATCGGGCTCCATCAAAGTATAAGGACCATTGTGCGACATGATCTGCCTCTAATTGAAGGCATTCATCAGGAAACTCGATGATGAGGGGATGGGTAGACTCTAAGGGTGCAGCAGCTAATTGATCTGCTATGATTTGACCCTTAACAGACTTCTGTCCTATGAACGTGAGGTCAAACTCGCTTAGAGCAAGAACCCACTTGGTTGTGCGACCCGATAAATAAGGTCGACTCATGAGATACCTCAAGGGATCATATTTAGCAATGACATACGTTTTTTGATTGAGCATATAATGTCGTAATTTTTGCATAGAAAATATGACTGCTAGACATAATTTTTCTAATGTTGTATAATGGGTTTCATAACTGACTAAAGTTCGGCTAATATAATAGTTAGCACGTTCTCTTTTATCATCATCAAGCTGAGCTAACATAGCTCCTAAAGCAAAATCGAAAGCTGAAATATACAGGATAAACGGGCGATCAGGTCTAGGCGGTGAAAGCACAGGTGGGTTAAGGAGGTATTGTTTGAGAAGTTCAAAAGCTGCCTTACATTCGTCGTCCCAATCAAAAGGGACATCCTTCTTCAGGAGCTTAAGAAAGGGAGTGGTTTTGTCCGCCAACTTATCGATGAAGCGACGGATAGCTTGAAGCTTACCTTGTAAACTTCGTAACTCAGATATATTAGTAGGTGCGGGCATATCAGTGATAGCCGCAATCTTGAGAGGGTCGATTTCAATACCATGTAAAGAAACTAAAACCCCTAATAGTTTATCGAACTTTACTCCGAATATGCATTTGGCTGGATTTAATCGAATAAGATATTCTCTTAACCGATTAAATACTTTTCTCAAATCATCTAAATGATCATCTTCTTTAATAGAGCGAGCTATAATATCGTCTACATAATCATGTAGGATATCATGCATCATATCATGAAAGATATAAGTCATAGCTCGTTGATATGTTGCACCTGCATTCTTTAAGCCAAATGGCATCACTTTCCAACAAAAGGTACCCCAAGGGGTAATAAAGGCTATTTTAGCCTGATCTTCAGGAGCTATCCTGATCTGATTATAGCCAGAAAATCCATCCATTAGGGACATCATTCCACTTCCGGCAGTAAAGTCAATGATTTGATCCATGTTTGGAAGAGGAAAATCATCCTTAGGGCATGCAACATTAATATCTCTAAAGTCTGTGCAAACCCTAACTTTGGTAGCTTCTTTCTTGGTGACTGGAACTACATTTGAGATCCATTCAGCATAATCAATAGCTTGTATAAAATCAACATTTAGGAGTTTTTCTAACTCCCCTTTGACTAGGAGGGCCACTTTGGGATGCATTTTTCTAAGTTTCTGTTTAACAGGTTTAGCATCCGGATGGACTACTAGATGATGCATGACTACAGAAGGGTCTAAACCTGGCATATCTTCATATGTCCAAGCGAAGACATCTCCATACTCTTTAAGGAGTGCAATGTATTGCTCTTGTTTTTCTTGACTTAATTCTGATCCAATATTGATTATGTGAGGATTATCCTCAGTTCCAATGTTAACTTTAATGACGTTTTCTACTTCCATGTGTAGATCTCGTTCAAAATTAGGCGGGGCGGGTGAGACGCCCAATTCTTGTAATTCTTTTAAGGTTAAGTTGGATAATTCATCTTGAGGAGTGGTGGCCTCAAGTTGGGCTATAGTTGGTATAGAACCATCAAAATAAAAACCATTGTGTAACAACTCTTCAACGGAGACATCGTGGAAGATATCTCCTTCCAACTCATCGTCGGAGTCGGCAATCATTTCAGGGTAAGCTATGGATAGCATATTACATGTAAATGGCTGATTCGTTGGACACAAAGAATCTTGTTTATCTAGATAATCTTGATAACATATGAGTTGATCATTATCTTCAAAAGGGAAGGGTTGACCCTTACTAGAAAATAGGCCCACACCACATCGGGCGGGCCATGGTTCTACCTCAATAGGTTCTTTCATACCATTTTGGAAAGGTCCCAAGCCTTTCCCTTGATAGCCCATTTTAAGCATTATGGGTTTAGCTTTAATATATTCATTAGTAAAATAACATCGGGCATATCCCTCATGATGAGTTTTGATATTTCGGGGTATTCTTCCCCAATCATATCCTTTATAAATAAAAGCACAACTCCCGACTTGGTAAGTACTTCCCATAGGTTGTGGGAGGCCCAAAGTACGAGGAGATGGCGGCAAGTTATTGAAAATAATTGAATCTTGTATAAAAGCATTTGTTTTTTCTGATATTAAGATTGTGGATAAATCCGGTAAAAGTTCATCAGAAAGAGCATACGATGTAGAAGGATCATTCCCTATATCTTTAGATGTGGAAGGTATGATAGATGTAGATGATGTGGAGGTGTTAATGAATGGGTCTATAGGTTTTGAGATTATAGGGATGGAACATGAAGAATTGGTTGTAGATTTAAGATCTTTTTGAGGTTCTAGTGTGATTTGTTCGAGAAGATGGTTGAGTTAAATGTATAGGTGTAGTTGATGGGGTAGATGATGTTATGTGTGTGTGTTTCACACGTTTAGATGAAAAATAAGAACTAGGATGTGTGGATGACAGAGCGGGGCAAAATTGCACTCCAACAGGTTCTGCCAAAGCACACATATCAAAGGGTCTAGGGTCACCATGGATAGTGACCAACTGGTTTTTAAATTCAAATTTGACACACTGATGTAAAGTTGATGGAACCGCTCGCATCGCATTGATCCAAGGGCGACCCAAAAGTATATTGTACGATGTTGGGCAATGTACAATAAACACGGTTGTATCTAGGGTTCTAGGACCAACTTGCAAGGGTATAGTAATGACTCCACACGTTTCTTGTGTCTCGTCATTGAAAGCTTTGATAATCATGTCAGTTTTCTTCATTTCATCACTTCTAAAGCCAAATATTTGGTAGAAGTCAAAAGTGCAAATGTTTAGAGATGAGCCATTATCAATCAAGACTCGTTTAACGGCTACATCTCCAATTAAAGCAGTAATATATAAGGGATTATCCTTATGTAAACTATGTTGTGGGATATCTTTATCCCGAAAATCAATACAATCGACTTCTCGAGTGATGATAGTATTGGACATGGCTTCAGGTTGAATATTTTGTGGCACCATCATTTGGCTTAGTGTAAGCATTAACTCGTCCCTATGGGTGGGAGAAGATCTTAACAAATCTAAAAGAGAAATTCTGGCTGTAGTATTGGATAATTGTTCATTAATATTGTAAGGAGGTTTTGGTTGAACATTAGACATATGATTTCCTTTATTAGGATTTTTCAAAATAAATGGAGCTGATCCATCATTCTGAGTTTGATCCTGTTGAGAATTTTGAGCCTGTTGTCTGGTAACAACTTCGATGGTACCTACAATGTTATATTGAAGACGTTGAACTGGTCTCGGTTGAGCGTTTATGGCTTGTTCATCAGGGAGGAATTGATTAGAAGAGGGTCGAGTAGTAACTCGTCTAGGAAATGGTTCTTCTGGAACCATAGCATCTGTGATAGGTTGAATAGGATCTGATTCGTTTTTAGAGCTATTCGATTGGTTTGAGGTGATGTCTAGTTCACTTTCAGTATCTGATTCTACATCACTAGGATCTGGAGTTTGAATACTATGTAGGGGCCTGGTCGTGACCATGGATAAAGTTGTGCCAAATATTTGAGGATCCTGAATAGGTAATTGCCCGCTAATAGTCCCTACATATCGGGTAGGAGGAGGGACATTATGATGCTCAATTTGATTAGCCACTTCTTTACCATGGTTTGGTAAAGGATGTTGAAATATATCTAATGATTGGTTAGCATTTTGATTTTGATTTTGGGGAATGGTCTTTTGGACGTTATTAGGAGCATTTTGTTTAGGTTGGAAGGCTTGCACCTCCATTTCATTATTATCAATCAAATCTTGTATTTTATGTTTCAATATTTTGCAAGAGTTTGTAGCATGTCCAGGTCCTCTATGAAAGTCACAGTGTAGATCGGCTCTGTATCCGGGTATAGTTGGATCAGGTTCCCGGATAGCTGGTAATTGAATCAAGCCTCGTGCTAGTAATTGAGGAAGAATGGTTGATAAAGGTTGATTCAATCTAGTAAATTCTCGAGGAGGTTTATCGGGAGGTTTTAATATAAATTTTTCTGTTGTCTTCGTTGCATTGATATTAGCAACGTTTTGGTTGTCAGTGACTCCGTCACCTACAACTTGTTTGTTTTTATACTGATTTCTGGATGTTTTCTCATCCTCTTTCTTTTTGAGGTGACCTCTCCTAATGAGAGCATCTTCTACCCTTCGAGCTAAGTCTATAGCTTGATCGAAGGTGGTTAAGGTAGCAGTTGATAACTCATAGGATATTTGTTCTTGTAAATTATTGATAAAAATGTCCAACATTTCCCTATAAGGTAGCACAAAGTGCAGTTTTCCTGTCAACTGCCTCCATCTAGCTAAGAAATCAGCAAAACATTCATCTTTGTCTTGTTTTAAGTTGTATAAATCTTTAATGGTAACATGCCTCTCGATGTAGGCACTAAATTGATGGACAAAAGATTCATCTGTTTCTTCAAAGTTTCTCAAAGAATGAGTGGGCAATTGATAGTACCACTCTAATGCCATTCCTCCTAAACTTTTCGGGAACATTTTTAGTAATAGCAAGTCATCATGTGATATATCATGACATGCTATCCTAAACATGCGAAGATGCTCTATGGGATCTTCGGTTCCTTTATATATAGGCAGGACGGGCATGGGAAAGTGTTTAGGGTATGGTTGTGCTACAACTATGGGATCCAAAGGTTGACTACATATCTCTCGATAATTATACGAGGGACGATAGGGATCTATCTGGTCCATGCGCGAAGCTAACTGTTTCACCATGGCTTCCAGATTACTGGTTTGCCCACCATATTGGTTCGGTAAGGCATTAATATGGGATTTGTGAACATATGATGGAGGGACATGAAGATTAGATGCTATGTTGCTATTGTGTAAATTGTTGGTAGGAAGGGTGTTATGAAGAAGTTTTGAAGTTATATTATGTTGTATCCCAGATTGTTGAAAATTGGTGTTTGGCTTCATTTTAGGTTTTTGTCGATTTGAAGCATATTGATCAATAGTTTGGCGAAGTAAAGTAGTGAAGGAAGTTTTCTTTTGTGTGGGAATGATTTTAGGCTCAATAACAGGTTCCTTAGGAGGTTGGGTAACCTGTTGTTTTGGCATGTTCTGAATCATAGTGACCATATCTCTATTGGATGGTCCAACCTTATCACTTTCTTGATCAATAAAGGACAAGGGATTAGTGTGCACATCAAACATATGTTCCATGGCTGCTTGAGTGTCACTAATTTGCCCTTTATCAATGCGAACTGCCATATTAAGAGCACCAATGTTATTATTGAAAAATTTCCAGAAATGATCTAAGTTATCAAAAGCAATAGTTCCATCTGGAGCTATTCTAGGGGATGAGGATCCTTCCTCTTTAAGATTGTCTTCTTGTTCATCTTCAGCAAGCTCATCTTCTTGCTGGCCTAGAGTTTCTCCTTCCGGAATTGACTCCTCAGGAAGGACATTTGGGTTTGTTGTTTTATCTCCCATCCAATCTTCTACTTCTTCTGCAGTTTCTTTACCATTCCTAAGTTTAGGCATTGTGCTTAAATTTAGATTTCAGCAAATATATATATACTTGTATATATATATATATATATATATATATATATATATGCAACAAGCTTAAGAGGTATATATTTTAATTATATACCTACTATAGTATTTAAAATGAAATGTTTTGGTTTTTGTTATGTTTTTTAGTTTTTCTTGTTTTTTTGTTTTATAACAATATTATAAAGATAACCAACAGCACACTGCATGCAAGAAATAAAAATACTGAAAGCAATGATCTAGTTTTCTATAAACAATTTATAAATATCATTAACGGGCTCAAGTTCTTCGGGAGTCATGAAGTGTTCTTCTTCAAATTGGAAATTTTCTTTCAAAAATTTTATGAAGAGTGCTATGGTGATATTATCTGTCTCAGATTCTGGTTGATAGAAGTAAAGCTCATGGCAATACTCTCGATATAACACAGCTCGAGGAACTCTATTCCATATTTCCCTATCTGTAAGAACGACCTCTTGGTCTTCTACACGACCTAGGAACTGGTGTATAGTGGCTGCGTTCTCGAGGTATTCCTCGAAGGTGAACAATTCTGAAGACACAAGAGCTCTCCTATAAGCTAACCATCTATGGCAGGCTCTCTGAAGTTCATGATAAAATATGAGTTGATGAGGATCCAGGATTCTATCTAGGACAAGCCTCTTGATTTGTTTAAGTTCTGTTGACCTAGATGAAATGATACCTAGTCTTCTATCAAGTTCTTTCCACAAAAGTTGGTTTCTATCTATTTCAGGTACACTAAGCACATAATTAACTTCTATGGCAGCCAATTGGTTTTCAACATTTATAATAACTGCTAATATTTTCTTAGGAGCTACCATCTAAACATGATATGCAACTTAGTAGTTTTCTAATGATTTTTAAATGCACCTATGTTTTTTGTTTTTATTGTTTTCAAAAGGTTTTAGTTTCACGTCGGGTTCACCAAAATGTATCGCTCCAAATTTTTTGCATCCTTACCTTCAGGCTAAAGGATCCACGCTCGAAAGGGGGATGGGAAAAGGATGGGACGGTACCTCGGACTGAGAGGCCCTTTGAAGGTCCCGCCTCTCGGGGAGGGGTATTAAGGTGATTTTTTGACGGATGGTGGGGTTCACCAGGAAACGTTTAGTGGCAGTTTCCACGCCTAGGTTGGGAATGTGTTTAATGTGTTCAGTTTTATCCTTAAACATTCAAGTCCTAGGTTTGGCCAAATGAATCTAAGTTGCTCTATATGAAGATGCAGATTAAATGAATACAAAAAAACAAATTAGGACAGAAAACAGAGAAAGTAAGCAAGATTAAAAAGCCATACCTGATCCGGATGTCTGATGAAGATTCTGATTCTTGAAGCAGTCAGGATCGCCTCTGATTTGACAGGATCGTCTGCTATCAGACAAGATCATCCGAGATTTGATGAATTCATCGGACGAATTCGTCGAGAGACCTGCAATCAGAGAAGTAGACACAAAATGCAAAAAATGCAACTATTCTAAGAGAGGGCAATGATGTAGAATAACAGTAATAACATTAAAATGATGATAATAAACAAAATACGAGTGCACTACAATGATTTGATGACAATTGGTGACTTTATTATGCATTTAAAGCTACATGGGTGAACTCCAAAATGCAAAGTAATAAGAAATAAACTTAGATTTAACTAAATGCAGAACAATGTATAAAATAAAAGGATGAAGAAACGCAAACTCTAGGCACTGATTGCCTCAATATTGACTGCAGTCGAAATCGTCTCGCATTGGTACGAAATCGTCTCGAATCGAACAGGATCGTCCAAGACGAACTGAGCTTGCTCCGACTGAAAAATACTAAGGTTCCTGCAACAAAATTTGGATAGGACTAGTGCAAATAGTAATTTAGGATGTCTTAGTGCGTATAAAGTCAAGTTACAGGAAATATCAGCCAGGGGGATGCCAAGGGGAGGGCCTAGGATTAAATAGGCTTAGGAGGGAGGTTAGGAGGTTGGAGATCATCCCAATTTGGGAGATCTCCAACGGGGAGGGTCTCTAACGGTGCAGACACGCTTCTGCCCGGATTAGAGACGTCGTTGGAACAGAGTCCAACTATGCACAAGTCAGTTTGGGACGAGATCGTCTGGACGTTCTGCTCCAGACGAAATCGTCCGATCTGAGGCGATATCGTCTGATCGACGACGATATCGTCAAACGGACAAAACAAACTCTAAAAATGGCACGAAAAAGGAGGAAACGGGTTAAACGGCGGTTTGGGAGCGGTTTTGGGGTTAAAAATTTGAATTTGATTTATTACTAAGGTAATTTGTAATTATTTAAGGTTTACTGTGCCAATTTTAGGGTGCTACACCAGGGCTTCCCACCCCTACCTTAAAGTATAAAGCAACAGATTCTCGTGATCAAGTTATGAATCTCTCCTCTCCCCACTCTCATTGTTGCTAGAGTAATAAGGAAAACATCACAAAATTAACACATACATTTGAAGCACTTTGTGAAGGGAATGGCAGTCAAAGCGCCCATGTAGTAAGGGTTGCAACTTCTGGGATTCATTTTGGACCTTCTCACTCGTGTAAGTAATTATTTGACCTACTTTTTTATCACACACCAAACCCAAAGTGCTAATATTTTCTTGTTTTATTTGGTCTAGCGTTTGTTTAGGATTACAATTCTTGGAAAATTGAAATGTGTGAGGACGAAAGTGATGGTTGTAGCATGAAAACCAATAGAGAACACATATTTTGTTTGGTCTAGGGTTTGTTTAGGGTTATGATGGCTGGAAAATTGAAGTGTGTGAGAATGAAAGTGATGGCTGTAGCATGAAAACTAGTAGAGAACAAAGTGATATTCTCAAGTTTCCTAGAAATAAGTTGAAAATCAAGGTATTATTGTTCTTTCATTTAGAATTTGGTAGTAGTTTTTGTTGTTTTCAAAGTGCACTTCTATCATATCGAAGGGTCTCGTTGATTGAAATACCTATTTTAATTTAGTTTTCTGCACATATATTGTGTATAAAGATCAATTTATCATACCTGACAAATATATAAGCATTAGCTTTTTGTTTTAAATTTTTGGCAGAGTGGAAAATTCAATGTCTTTTTTTTTATTGTGATTGGAAATTCATGGTTGTAATTGTAGATTAAATCAACATTGCAAGCATATAAAGACGTAAAAGTTTAGTCTAGGGTTTGTTTAGGGTTACTATGGTTGGAAAATTGAAATGTGTGAGGATGGTAGTGATGGTTGTAGCATGAAAACCAGTAGAGAATAAATATTTCATTTGATCTAGGGTTTGTTTAGGGTTACAATGGTTGGAAAATTGAAATGTGTGAGGACGAAAGTGATGGTTGTAGCATGAAAACCAGTAGAGAACAAAGTGATATTCTCAAATTTCATAGAAATAAGTTGGAAAATGAGGTATTATTATTCTTTCATTCAGAATTTGATAGTAGGTTTTGTTGTTTTCAAAATGCACCTCTGTCATATCGAAGGGTCTTGTTGATTTAAATACCTATTTTAATTTATTTTTCTGCATACATACTGTGTATAAAGCTCAATTTATCATACCTGACAAAGATATAATCATTAGCTTTTCATTTAAAAATTCTAGCAGAGTGGACAAGTCAATGTCTTTTCTTTCTATTGTGATTGGAAATTCATGGCTGTAATTGTAGATTAAAGTAGCATTGCAAGCATATAAATGTCGAGAGTATAATTGAATGAACAAGATGGGATAATTAATTGATACAAATGGGTTACAATATATAGGCATAAGCCTATATGAAATGCATGACACTTGTCAAGTGAAACTGACAAGTTTCAAGGAAGGTATAGTGCACATTACATTAATTCTAACATTCCCCTTTAACGTGCGCTATCCTAACTAAAGAAAAAAACAAGTCAACATTAGGTAACATTCCCCCTTAATGTTGACTTCTCTAAAAAAATTCTACATCCTCCTTTATTGCTGATTTGGTCTAGGCTCGTGCTCTTCACGCTTGGCTCTCCAACTGTGAATAATGCTAGATTCACTGTGTATACATCTCGGTCTGTTGCCTCAGGGTCAACCACTTCCACGGGTCTGTTGCCACTGGGTCAGCCATCTAAGTTCCTCAGGGTCAGCCACTGGGTCTGTTGCCTCTGCAGGTCATCCTCAGAGGATGTTGCCTCTCGTAGGTCACTGACTAGATCCACCATGAATATCAAGTCCCTCCTCATGGTGAACTCAATCTAGAAGGTGTCGGTCTCTGTCAAAAATGCACCTTAATACAAAGGAAAAAATGAGCCATATAAGAGTGTCGGTCTCTGCCGAAAATGCACTCAATACAATAAAATGAGCCATAGATCCAAATAGGAGGAGAAGAAGAAAAAACAATAGAAGGGAATCTTCTAAAGTGTCTTCGTCTGTAGTCTTTAGAAGTAGATTCGAAAAAGACTTCGGATAGAGTCTAGGGTGTCTATGTCTGTAGTCCCTAGAATAAGTGTCCTTATGGTAGTCACCTCATCTTACCGGAATGCATGGGTAACTAGCCGCTGCATCCGCCAAGTAGAAAGAGGAGAATACTGGATACTAGGTTCACTTACAAGTGCCTTGGGAGTGTCGGGTTCAACCGAGAGTGCACTCCAAGGTAGAAAAACTTTGAGGCTAAAAAACTCAATTGAAATAGCCTCAAAATTACAATATGACACCACCATTGTGTCCGTCGTAGAAAATCGTTTCCAACGACTATAAATACCCCTATACTTGTGTCTAAATGGGGCCTTCAACTTGTTGGGAAAACAACAACATGCCTATCTAGGCAACAATTAAACCTCAGAAATAGAAGATTCCTGGCATCGCACTGTGGCGAAATTAAAAAAAATAGACTACAATTTTTAGTTTTCCCACGCAGGGGAATTTTCATTTCCACACTCTATGTGGATAAAAGCATTTCAAAAAATTACGTGACTGTAAAACATTTTATAACTATCCATTTTCCATGTGAATTAATTAAAAATAATCAATTAATAAAGTGCCCCCTCATTAAAATAAATGCCCACCCACTTTAAATAAAAAACTAAATTTAGCCTTCATTAAACAAACAACACAAACTTCAGCGCCTCCTTCACCAAGTGTTTGAAGCAGGTTCCACGATCTCTCACAAAGCTCATGATCCGCCTCTAATGGTTTGCGCACTATGGACGCCACATGGCACGCAAGCGTCTCGGATGTAGCATCTACACCACCCACATGGAAAATGCTCTTACGTCATGAAAAATGCACGGCTGCCACATTTATGTAGACAAAAATTCTTTGATTTACAATCAATCACGACTTTGAAAGCTGCACTGCACTGGTTGGTACCATGCCATCTGAGCCCTATTCACATCAAATTTTGTCGGTGGCGACACGAGGTAGTCTTTACAGGCCAAGCCGGTAATCGCTTTCTCTTTGAAGACTACACAACCATAATCAACATGCAGCTTTTATGTAGGACAACGCGCTTCCCATCGCGTTTGTCAACTGGTTTAAAAAAAAATTAGGGCAAATCGGCCTCGCAGCTCACCATGCTTAGGAATCGATTTTCGTTTCAAATTTTGTCTGGGGATCATCTTAGGAGGTATACACAAAAAATAGTGGCAGCACATGTACAAGAGCAGTTCTTCCAGCACAGCTCGACGTGGATGATCCGCCAGTATTGCGTCATCCAAATTTTTTGCTGATGAGCTCCATCTCCTCCATACAAACTGTGGCACTTCTGATCACATGAAACAGACCGTCATCACGGTGACATCATTGTCGTCGGGGGCCATGAAATTTATTGGCATGATCTGCTTTCCATTTCAGTGGGTGTGTGAGATAACACAGCTACAGACGGGGCTCCAAATGGAAGAGCCCGAGACCATCAATACATGGGAGCTCATGGAGGACTTGGAGGACAACTCCGACAGCCCCCTGCACACAGGGTCAGCCCCGACGTGAGGGTAGCCGACGAAAACATGAAACCCTCGCCTAAAACTCCCAAAAAAAAAGATGAGACGACGTTTGGGGTTCTGGCAAGTCAGGTGCAGAGCAAGGTTTTGGAGGAATCCCTCGCAACCCCAGGGGATTCGATCGCGAGACCTCTGTGGATGCAGCAGGTCGGGGATGAGACGGTCCCGACCCTCTTTGAACGTGGGCAGCTACGCGAGGCCGTAAACTAGCATTTTTGATACCACAATTTGGCCTACAAATTTTGGCCGCATTCAACAGCCTCCCAAGGTTGCAGCAAATCATTCAATAATCTGTACACTTAAAAAAAAATCTCTGCAAAAGTAAAGATAAATTTTCCTCTAGCTTTCTCCCTCGACAGCGTCGGCACATACAACTGGCTGTGAGGAACGACGAGGAGCTGAGCAAGCTGCTGGGCGCCGTTACTATTGCTAATGGTGGCGTCATGCCCAATATCCATAATATTCTTCTGCCCAAAAAGGGGGGCGCCTCTAACAGGCTTGGAAGAAGCAGAAGAGGAAAACGACATACAACCACCCATGAAAAATAGTAAAACCCTTGCTGTCACAGTCAAACGCACTCTTTATGTGGCCGCTCCACCGTCGTCCTCGGCACTCCTAGCGTCGTTGTGTTCCAGAATCACCTCCAGCGACGGTTCCCACAGCCTGCTCCGCTTCACCACGACGCCGCCGCCGACCTTTTCGCCTCCACTTACCATCGACGAACAAAATACCGGCATCTTCGTTGCTGTAAATCACAGCAGAAACCCCCAAATCTGGAGCTAAAAAACTCAAATTACAGGTCAAAATACGGTGAATTCAGATTTGACAATTTAATCACAGGCCATGAAACAAAAACAACACATATGGCAATCAACAGCTTTTGCAGACCATCTTTGCAGCTCCTCCTGATCAACTTTGTATTTAACACAACATGCTGGGCGAGCAGAGCGCTGGAAAAATAAATGTGAAGGAAGGCACCTTTGCAAAACAGGCAGTAATACGACTATATTGCTCTTTCCTTCTTTGCCTACATCGAGCAGGGATGTTTGATGAACATGGGTAGCTTTTAAATTCAGCGAGCATTCCTTTACAGACAAAAGCCTACGGTCACCGTCCCAAAACCTCGACAGACGATCATTCTCTATAAAACATAGCCCTCGCCTCCATATTTCGTCGAATCCAACCGCCTAAAATACCAAAATCCAGCCAACACCTTGCTCAAATCTGACAGCCGCACAAAAAATTTCCCGAACTTAAAAATTCTTACCATTTGGTTTTTGATCCATCAAATGATGGAGAGCATACTCCCTCGGTAATTTAAAAAAAAAAAAATAGGAAAATAAAAAAAATCAGGGGCGAAGGAGGATTTTCATGAGGGAAATCCCCTCTCAAGGGGTTTCACAAGGCAGGAAAAGCCTGCTCTGATACCAAATGTCGGGAGTATAATTGAATGAACAAGATGAGATAATTAATTGATACAAATGGGTTACAATATATAGGCATAAGCCTATATGAAATGCATGACACTTGTCAAGTGAAACTGACAAGTGTCAAGGAAGGCATAGTGCACATTACATTAATTCTAACAATAAAGACGTAAAAGTTTTTGAATTTTCCTCCATGGAAAATGTATTTGGCGGTTTCTCAGCTAAGGTAGGTCAATCTTTAAGGTCTTTCCTGATACTCAGGATTTTATAGTGCCATTTACTTTGTATATAGATGCCCCTCAAATGTTATTCTTATATTTGTATTGATGTCTTCCATGGGCTAAAGAAATGAAGTTTAGGAATAGGGTCAAGATATTTATGGTATTTTGTTGCTATCTTGAATGGTTCTAATATGGTCACATAGGCACAATGAATTATATAACCATCTACATTTTAATACTTAGAGATTGCACTGAGATGCAATATTATTATAGAGAAGATAATGGACCCTTAATAGGCAAAGCTACTGGTCAGCCAAAATATTGATCTCTCATATGCTTCCTCTCCAATTTGATGTTTTCCATAAATTATTATGCAACGTATATGCTATTTTCTTTAGATTAGAACTTCATTCAGGCTTTGTGCGAGTATACCCGACAACAAGATCTATGTTTTATTGCATGTTAAGTTCTGCTGCACTTTATGTCTCAAGATATATTATTCCTATGATAACAAGCATAGGGAAAATAGGTGCAGTGCTAACATTTTTATGTTTACATCATAATTTTTGTTGCAATAACATATTTGCTTTTGTTTTAAGTATTTGGAAGTATGCTTCTCCAAAGGAAATTGAGTCCCAGGTTTTGATCTTTCTACCATTTAGTAAATTTTTGTATCAAAGTTGTTCTTTAGCTTATTAAAGACAATAAGGCAGGATAGTTAATACAAGCATTAACTGCATATAGAAGTAAAAGTGACTAATTATGTCAAGCTATTTGTACATAAAATCTTAATGACTTCCTATTTGAATAAGCTAACTATCAAGGAGACGCTATCAACTTTCATATTTAAATAAGTGTTGTCAAGTGATTTTTGAGACTTAATGGTTGGGCAAGGAGACACCTACTTGGATTCACATTTGTGCTTGTGTCATGCACATGCTATTTTAGGTTTTGTGTGGGCACCATAATGAATAAATGCAGTGGGGAACCACTATTATTTGGAACAGGGGGTATTGCTATTGATTGATGGCCATGTGAAGAAAGTATTTCATGTTATTCCAAGGTTCTTGGCTAGGGTCCAAATTAGTTTCCAACTGAACATACCTTGACCAATGGGCTTCAAAAACTTCGGTGTGCTAAAAAAAATTAATTAATTTTTTTTGATATGAATTATGCACTGACACATTACACTTGAGAACTAGAGAAAATAACTATTTGGGATTGTTGTTAGAAAGGCACAAAGTTGAAAAGAGAGTAGATACTTAAATGGCAAAGAAGTTTAGCAATGCATTTCCCAGACTTGACATGGATTTAGGAAGCACAAGAATATGGGACACAATGACCCAGAAGTCCTTAAAACCTAGAAAATCAGGGTTGGTGTTATCAGAGGGATAGCAAATGTATATCAAATAAATGGAGAATCCAAAAGAAAGTAAAGCCAAAAAAGGGTCCCTAACTAATTTTCCAAAAGTAAAAGTATGTTGCTAAGATGAAGGTGTGTTGACATTCAAGGACATTCTCATTATATTATTAGGCTAAGTGTTTGACAACAGATCTGATATCATTGTGTGATGGTGCTAGATGACTCATTGGGAGAAGTTTTGTTGCCAAAGTTGGTGCTTCCAAAGCCAACTCTGGGGCTTTTGTGGCAATATCACTAGGACATAAAAGGATCTAAGGGTTGTGACAAAGAGCTTCTAAAAGAAGTACAACATTATGAAATACAAATTTCTAAACCTTGCAAGAATGAATGAGAGCTATGAAATGTTAGTTGTGGATGCAAAGGGTCTGTGATATGTTTTCAGTGCAAAGTCATCATTTTTAAACAATGTTTCTGGTTCTTGAAGCATGGAGTATTCCTAGTAACTTTTGTTTAAGTGGTGGGTACCTCTACTCTACTGCATTTCATCTTGCACCTTTCATATATTATTACCTTGTCATCCCATATTAGTACATTATCAATAGCTACATCATTGGCATTGGTATAGATAGAAAAGGGTTTTGAGTGATTTAGAAGAATTAAGACTGGTGTGTGTCCTAATTTCTTCTTAAGTAGGCCAAATATCCTCGTGAGTTCATGAAAACCTTTTGGATTTGGTTTAACAACTCGGTAAGAGTTTTAAACATCTTAATCTAATGTGAATGAAGCATATATCTTTGTAAAGTTGGCCAAGAAGAGAAACATTCCCACCTTAATGATGCTAATTTGTTCCACCCTTTTTCTCATAAATTTTTATTTGGACACAATGTGTTCAAGCTCTAAAATATTTTCTTGGAAGCAATTGCATCTTCATGACTCAGCAGTAAGCTTCACCATTGTGATGAAAATAAGGTTGTGTGGCTAATCTGGAAACCAAGACCCCTACAACAAAAGCCCATTGAAGCCCAATAATTAGAGATTCATACCCTTCCCTATTATTCATGTATCAAAATCACAATCATATGGATTTGACATGGTTTATTTCTTTTGGGGAAATTAATATTATCCCAACATTGAATCCCTCCTTGGACTTTGTCCCATCAAAGTACATTGTCCATAAATATTTTGATCTAAAAGACTAGTTGGAAGACGATTTTCTTCTCCTATCATGAAGAAATAAGTATCCATACCTACGTCTAAGTAAATTATCAAGTTATTTTGTTGGTTAAATCTAGTTACCATTTATTTGTAATAGGGTTCCCTATCAATTCTAATTTGGTTTGCTACTTCTCTCTAGTGCAACCAAATATGTGAAAAGTTTGTAGCTATATATTTGTTCAAACTATGTGCCATTCCCTACTTAACAACAAACCATAGGCATCGGGTATGTCAACTACCACTATGTCAATAAAATGGAATATTTGGGATTTTGAAGTTACTTGTATCAGGACATAGGGTAATTCTTTGGTCACTTTGACCTGATATCTATCTAATTGAATGATTATTCATCTTTTTTGAGGTTTCAGACCCAATGACCTGCATACCGACATAAGCATTACATTTTTAAAAGCTCTAAAATCAACTTTTATGTTCTCATACTTGTTTATTGTCAAATTTCAGCATCTCCTTGAAAGGGCCAAGGATCTGACTAGATAATCAAGGAAGTTTCTTACCTTCCTCAGGCCCAACAAACCCCCTTGCTCTCACTCATCTTCTATTTCTCTTGCAGGGTTACTCTGGTGTTGGTAGCTTGGGCTCTATTCAGACCTTCTCAAAAGTCATTGTTACGAAGTTAGGTGTCCTTTTTTTTGGTCCTTCATTTTTTGCTATTGTAAGAGAGTTTTGCCTGCTCTGTTGTTCCTATTTTTGCTTCTCTATTATTGTTAGCTGGCTGGGAATTATTCACTGAATGCTATCATTGAATTTCTTTCCTCGCTTTACCTGTTAGTTTTACCTGAAATAAATACTAAATTTAATTAGAGTTATTGTGAAGAATAGGTTTGTTTATTCATTTAGACAATGAACCAGAAAAGCATTTAATCGCATATAGGCTAATCTGTTCAGTTGCTCATGTCTCTTGTACCCTTTGCCCTTTTAAAAGAGAAAAGCACTATTTTATTTCATTCGACATCATTTAAATCCAGATCTCATCTTAGCATAGGAAAACTTGTTTTTTCTATAGTCTTGTCTTTGTACATATTTTATCTTTCTGCATTTTATTCAAGATTAGGCCTACAAAGTCTAGATCAGGAAATTTAGTGGAAACCAGGTGCTTCCTGTTCTAAACTTCCATTTCTGTTCCTAGTTTATTCTGATTACTTGCCCTTAGTTTTGATCACTATTTTTCGTTATCATAGAGTGACTGAGTTTGTTGTTTTGTCATAGTTTTAATTTTTGTTATTCTATTTTTATTATTATTATCAATTTTATAAAAAGGAAAATATTAAATTTAATCATAAAAGGGGTAAATATATCAATTTCTTCTAGGCAAGAAAGTAAAAGTGTATGTAATTATAGTAGAATAGCTTGTATGTCTACACCACTTTCTTGGTCTCTTGACGCTTAAAAAGAAATGTTCTGTTGTGTATCATTTTAAACCGGTATACCATTTAGTATAGGAAAATATCTCTTTCTTGCATATTTGAGTTCTGGTATATCTCATTTTCTTGCATTTTTATCAAGATTAGGGTTATTAGAACACCTAATATTAGGCTTATTAGAGCACTTGGGAGAGGACATTGGAAAATTGAAATGTGTGAGGATGACAGTGATGGTTGTAGCATGAAAACTAGTAGAGAACAAATGTTTCGTTTGGTCTAGGGTTTGTTTAGGGTTACAATGGTTGGAAAATTGAAATGTGTGAGGATGATAGTGATGGTTGTAGCATGAAAACTAGTAGAGAACAAAGTGACATTCTCAAATTTCCTAGAAATAAGTTGGAAATTGAGGTATTATTGTTCTTTCATTCAGAATTTGATAGTAGGTTTTGTTGTTTTCAAAGCACACTTTTGTCATATCGAAGGGTCTTGTTGATTGAAATGCCTATTTTAATTTAGTTTTCTGCACATATACTATGTATAAAGCTCAATTTATCATACCTGACAAAGATATGAGCATTAGCTTTTCATTTTAAATTTCTGGCAGAGTGGACAAGTCAATGTATTTTCTTTTTATTGTGATTGGAAATTCATGGCTATAATTGTAGATTAAAGCAACATTGCAAGCATATAAAGACGTAAAAGTTTTTGAATTTTCCTCCATGGAAAATGCATTTGGTGGTTTCTCAGCTAAGGTAGGTCAATCTTTAAGGTCTTTCCTGATACTCAGGATTTTATAGTGCCATTTACTTTGTATATAGATGCCCCTCAAATGTTATTCTTATATTTGTATTGATGTCTTCCACGGGCTAAAGAAATGAAGTTTAGGAATAGGGTCAAGAGATTTATGGGATTTTGTTGTTGTCTTGAAGGGTTCTAGGATGGTCGCATATGGTATGACATGTACTGGGATGAGAAACCTGATTGGAAACCAAGATCCTTGCAATAGAAAGAAAAATCACCATTGTGATGAAATATTTTGCTTCTGAAACCATCCCTACAATAGAAAGGAAAATCACCATTGTGATGAAAATAAGGTTGTGTGGCTAATCTGGAAACCAAGACCCCTGCAATTTAATTTTTGCTTTCTTCTATGCCTTCATTTGTGTTGAGGGATCAAAAGGTTTTGGATCAAGGTAGGGAGCTTCTTCTTTATCTAATTGGCTAGTACCAACTTCAACAACCACTTGGTGTTGCCCTTGGTTTTGTTGTAGATATTTGCTTAAGATTATCTCTACTTTACCATTACTTTCTACAACTTGGCTCATTATTTACATGGTTCCAACCTCTATGTGCATTCCACACTACACCAAAAATGGGCTTTAATGATGGCTAAAGTAAGGTAGTTTTTTACGGAGTGTTGCTATGCCCTTGGGAGTGTGGCCCTAGTTGTGCCACCCATTGTACTTCATATTACTTCAACAAAAAAAGAAAATTTTATTTCATGGCTTCTCAAATTTTTGTTGATAAATTTACAGGTGACCTTGATATAATATTTCCCACAAGTTAGCAATATGTACAACAAAAAAAGATGAAGAAAGACACCATAGGCAGTTGAGGTTGTCACAACAAATCAGGAGCCAGTGATAGAGGCCTCACATGCTAGTAAGTACTATCAATTTGATAGTGTTGTTCAATAGTGGTTGACCTAGGCATATTAGAATTGATCATGGTTTTGTCATTGACTATGGTGTATTGTAGCAACTAGTGGAAGATACCAGCTACATCATTCCATTAACGAGGAAGATAAGGAGGTGACCCATAACATAAATGAATCTAGTGGTGAGAATACTCAAAATGAGGTTGACAATGCTTTGACTAACGAAGAAGGTATGTAGACCACACAAGAAATTTGCTCGTGATGTTGGTTACTCGTTGTTGTCATACTATATGGCATAATGATGTTTGGATGGTATCGACATTATAGGTGTTGATGCTCGATCATCACACACTTCAAATACTGAATATCATAGAAAGAGAGGTCCAACAAGATGTGTAGCAGATTCAAGCAACACAGATAAGGTGGAGATCATTTGCAATCTAAATGGACAACCCATAGGAAACAATTATGTTAAGTTTACATCTTACTTGGGGGTGATTGTGAGGGAGATTATTCCTATCACCCATACAGACTGGAGAGCAGTTCCAATGGAACTTAAAAACTAGTTATGGACACTCATTACGGTAAATTTCTAGCCAATGGAGTTCATAGTATCCATTTTTGAACACTTATATAAATATTGCATCTAATAAGATACTACTTTGATGCAACAAAAATATATCATTTCAGACACAATGAAGAAATGGGTCTTCATGACCATGGGACAACAATGGCATGATCATAAGCATCAACTTGTGAAAAAACACTATGATAAGTATGATAATGACGTATATAGAATTGCTAATCCCCCACCTCATGTATCACAAAAATATTGGGAAGCCTTTGTGAATGGCAAGAGCAACATTGAATTTAAGGCAAGTACCAGCCAATCTGCTATGGTAGTTCATATCATTGTTATGTTCATGTGAATTTTTTCGACCTTGCTCTCCCTAATGAATTTATATATTGGTTTTTTCATTGTATTGTAGGCGGTGAGGCAAAGGAATAAATAAAATAGATCTCACCAATCCATCATGCACACTTGCAATCGAATATGATATGCTCGACTGGAGCATGAAATGGTATTCTATCATACTCATCCATTATGTGACAAACATAGCTATATTGGTTTTGTCGTATGACTTATCCCCATGTCTCTCCAACTATATATCTTGCAGAGGAAGAGCCAACCAAATGCGAAAACTCCACTACCAAGGGCAACTATGTGGATAGAAGCTCATAAAAAGAAGGATGGGGCTCCTGTTTCACCAGAAGTTGTAGAGACAATCGTAAGTGATATTCCTTTCAAAATAGCAATGCGTTGAACTTCAAACCATTGTTATATCGATTATTTTTTTAACATGTTACCAATAAACTATGCATGTGATTTTGCTAGAAAAAAATGGATGATGCAATGTCATCTACAAGCTCCATAAATCAATATATTAAGGATGATGCCCTCACCAAGGTTTTAGGACCTGAAATAAATTGGGTTCGGGGTGTCGACAAAGGAGTATCACCAACTACTCTATTTGTTGGTGAGGGTTACATACAGAAGTTGCACCAGATGCAAGAGCATACGGTAGATAAAGAGCAAAAGTGGGAAGAGAAGCTTGTAGAGAGAGAAAAATGGATGGAAGAGAAGCTCATAGAGAAAGATAAAAAGCTTGAAGAGATTATGGCATGACTTTCACAGATAGAGGTGTGTCAGTTTTTTCATGATTTCATATTTGAAATGTTTACATGTCACACCCCTAAAGTTGTAATGATCCCTTGCATATAATTCCATAGGCAGCATCACTACGTGCTACCCCTACAATTGGACACAACAGTGGTGGTGGTGATCAAGGCATAGGTAGAGGCTCAATACCTTCTAGGCTAGAGTCATCAATGGTATGACTATTATTTCAAATATAAAATAATTGACTTAGTTTGTATTGTACACTATGCAGTGAATTTATCTGGGCTATTGATTTTCCATGTAGGGACTGAAAATGACACCGATCACTCAAACTGAGAGAAGGGATTGCTACTTGACTCAGATCCATAAGGATAACGTAGTGGTCGAAGGCACGGTGATCAGTATTGACCCTGAAGACCTTATACATGGTCAACATTTGGGTGAAGGTTATTGCAAAGTCAATGTGCACGTCGCCCTTAAAGAGGAAATAATCTTGTACAGAAGGAATGATGAGATGGACACAATGAAGGATGTTGTGGGCTCCTTCATTGCCTGGCCTATATCAGATATTGTTTACAAATAAATTATGCCATGTTGTAGCAATATTGTATGATGCTTTGAATTAACATCTGACATCAATGATTACAAAAGAGATTGCCTTTTCTCCATTTACATATTTATCCCCAAAATCTCATTTACTTGGCTTGAAAACCTATACTCAACTGAATCAGAACTAACATTTGACATGTTTAGTCTTTCAAAAATTGATAGGGCCTTGACTAGTTGAATGTTTCCTTTCTATTTAATAGCAAAAAGTAGTCATAATTACAATCTTCATATTATTGTGTTTCAAGGATTTTATTCTTTACAATTAGTCACCTTGTGTATAGTAGATGTAGTCCTTACTCTATTACATACTGTAGTGTATAATGAATTCTACTTAATGTAAAAGACCTATTGGTCCCTCAAAATGCAATTCTTAAGGATTCTAAAATAAACCTTTCATTTAAGAGCATCACCAGATTCAACCTAATTAACCCATTGTCTATTGGCCCTTTTGGGTAGTTGGTGATGAGGATGATTGTGCTTCTACTTCACATCCCACAACTCCATTGGAGCTTCTTTCTATCTCTCTTTTACTTTGACTTCTAGCTTTCTCTTTATATTTACTTTTGACATGTTAGGGTTTATCTATTTTGGGTAACCTTGGAGGCTGTAATTTTATGTTATACGGTTGTTTCACTTCAGTGTAGTTTACATTAGATTCTTTACTCTAGTTTAGCTGATTTTTAATAGTACATTTTGGTTACTGCAATGCATTGGAACAACTCTTTTCAATGAGTCATATTGGCCTACTTTGGCCATCTGTAGACATTAATAGAATTATCTTATCTTATCTTATCTAGAGAACCATGGCCAGGTCTTGCAGAGGATAAAGTTATCTATTTAAGAATGGAACTCATCTACTTCATATAAAAATTTGACAATTAATTGTAATATGTTACCCTTCCTATTACTGTGAAAATATTCATTTTATTTCTGCAATTGTATGTTTTGTACATGCTTCATTAGCATCAATAATTGCAAACGTACAATCTAGCAATATGGAGTGCAATACAAAAATATTATGTCATGCAATGCCATTTATACAAATTTAGAATGCATAGAAATTTTGCTAAGCTAACTCTAGCTTTAGTAATATGGAATGATAATTCCCTTTTTGACTTTCTTCCTGCTGAGTTGAAATCATTTTCAATTTCTTCATGAATTGGGAAAATTTAAAATTGATGCTGAAAAGAGAATTGAAATGGCTACATTGCCTGCGTATGAAGTTTCCCTTTTTGTCCAACCAGTTAGATGGTCATTTTTATTTTTAGTAGTCCTGATGAGGATGGATGGCTAATTGGATATGTCGGAAGCAGAAGCAAGATGTTGAGATGGAGCACTCAAATTTGGGAAATGAACTTGCAGAAGCTTGCTCATAAGGGGAAATGATATTCTCATAAGAAACTTAGGATCTTTAGCATCATAACATTTGAAATAATAGTTTTGTGGGTGTGCAGGTGTGGGGTAGTCCATTGCCAAATCCTGCTGGATTTTGACCAAATCTGGATTAGACCGGATAACACTACAAAGAATTGAAATCTAGAATTTGGTTAGCAGAGCCATATAAAAGAGAATTGAAAGGGATCCATGCAGTACTGTGGTAACTACATTTGCAGGGAATAGGCCAATTGTTGTATTCTTTTGTGTTATTAGATTTCTAATGAAAGAATGGTTGATTATGTTTCTAAAGTCCTGTACACTTGTTGAGAAAATTATTTTTAAGGAAATGATATATTGCTATCATAACGTAAAAATAAACATAATTAAAAAGAAAAAATTTATGTTCAAAATCTGGTCTTGACCAACACCTAAAGCTTGAACAATAGCAATATGATTCAAATAGATCATGGAAGTCAATCAATGGGATCAAGATTACCTGTATTATTTTCTGACATTTGTGGTTGAAGAGCATACAAACCTTGGCCTAAAGATATATTGTTGGATAGAGCATATCTTAATATATATTATTGATATTTTTTGGACAACAACAGGATCATTACATAGCAGTCTAAATTTTCATTTCTTAATGAGCTTTAGAGGAGTTTAGAGTGGCCTATCATATCATCTTAAGCTAATATGAAAAGTTGTATACATGGATTTATAATGTTGCAAGTCCATTCTTTGGTCTCATTTCATTGTTTGTTGATCACTTACTGTTCAACATTATAGAGATTATTGTTCAAAATTATAGAGATTACCTTGAAGATAATGTTTACAACTTTTTGTTGTGATTCAGAGGATTTTGCAGGCGCAACTGTAGCATTAACAATTGCTTCATTACCACTATTGGATGGTAATCATGAAAAAAATGTATTTGGTGAGGAGTTACTTTGGTTGGTTATTTCATCTTTCTTTCTCCAATAGAACTATTTAAAACTCTCCAATTTTCAAGTACATATGTCAGATTGTTGTTTGTTGAGAAGGTATACTTGGTATTAGTTGCAGTTAGTAGTTCTTTTCGTCTGACTACTCATTTAGATAGTGATGATGAAGATGGGCAAGAGACTTGTCCAGCTCCCATTATGTGATACAAATGATTTAGTTTGATTGTAGCAATATTTATGTTTCAAACATTTTTGTTACTCTTTGCATTTCATGTTTGTTGAATAGATATCTTCTGGTCAAACAGGGACTCAAAAGACCAAAATTTGTTCATTATATATGTGTATGTATGAATGTATATGAGAGAGTGTGAGAGATCAGGAACTCCTATGAGCTGATAGATAGGTTAGTTATTTGAAAGAATAGATTTATTGTTATAATCCAATCTTTGCAAGTATTCTTGAAAAACATGTAGTTCTAAAGATTAATAAAGCATAGTGGCAATATGTTGATCATGTGCAGATCTCCAAAAGAATAACAAGGAGATCATGAAGGCCTTGATTAGTCAAATTGCTTTGTGGATATCATCTAAGCGTAAAGAATAACTTAACATGAAACCTGGTTGAAGCTTTACGTGCCTGAACAACCAATTTTACAAACTGAACAACAGATATAGATTTTGTGATGTAATATGAGCCCAGGTCTGCATTCTCGTAAATAAGCCTTCCAATGCATAAGATTGCAGAAGGAATTTATATGGACTCCTCTTTTCATTTTATGTTCAAACATTTCATAGCATTAATCAAGCATTGAAAAAAAAACTTTGATTATAGATTTCATGGTTTTTAAGAAAAAATAGATTTCTTATTGCAACATGAGACCTGGTTGTGTTTCTTGGAACTTAGCCTTCTGATGGATAAGAATGCAGAAGGAATTTATATGGACTCTTCTGATCTTTTCATTTTTCTGTTCAAATATTTCATATCATTCATGAAGCATTATTTTTTCTTTCTTAAATGCTTTCATTAGTGTTTATACATATTTGGTATTTCTTCTCTTTTCATATTGTTCAATTGTTTCATATAATTCTCAAGCATTTTGGTAAATGCTTTGACTAGTTTTACAAATGCTTGATTATTTCTGATTTTGTTGTTGAGAGATCTCATAGTATTTAATAAGCATATTTTGTAAACACTTTGATCAGTTTTTAAATGCTTTCATCATCCCTTTTGAACTAACCAACAACCTTCCTATTCATTAATTCATATATCTATGAAAACCTATTACTTCATTCATTTCACATACCATATTTTTGAAAAAAAATGCCCAACCTGCGCTTCAAGAATCATGACCATCTTCCAAAGCGTTTTTTATAAACTTCAGGGTTGAAGGCAAATACATTTGATTTTTGATCTACAAAATAATGTTTATTTTATTATTTTGAAATGAATTGATGGTACTTGTAAATGGCATTGATATATATATATATATATATATATATATATATATCGCTCTTCAGTATTTACATATTCAACTCAAATATTTTTAAACCATTCAAGAATAATTACAAAATTGCATTAAGTAGCCACTTGGCCCACTTCATTGCCCGTTCAAGATAAAGCCTCAGTTGCATTGTTATCTTTCCCTTTTCATGTAAAATTTCAAAATCATTCTATGGACAAAGTGGTCCTCACATGTAGTTTAAACTCAGCCTAAACCTATCAAGTGAATGGTTGATAATCCAAATTTTAGGTGAGATTTTTTTTTATGTGAGGCCCTAAGATGGTGGTTTAAAACCGCCCTCTTAGGTCTAAGATGATAGTTATAAACCACCCTCTTAGGGGAGGCCTTAAGATGATGGTTTAAAATCATCGTCTTAGACCCTAAGAGGGTAAGATCCTAAGATGATGGTTCTTAACCACCCTCTTAGGGGAGGCCCTAAGATGATGGTTAATAACCATCATCTTAGACCCTAAGAGGGTGGTTTTAACCACCCTCTTAGACCTAAGATGATGGTTGTAAACCACCCTCTTAGGGGAGGCCCTAAGACGGTGGTTTATAACCATCGTCGTAGGTCTAAGAGGGTGGTTCTGAACTATCATGTTAGGGGAGACCCTAAGACGGTGGTTTATAACTATCATCTTAGGTCTAAGAGGGCAATTCCGTCTTAGGGTCTAAGATGAAGGTTAAGAACCATCGTCTTAGACCCTAAGAGGGCGGCTTTTTGAGGTGGTTTTTAGCCATCGTCGTATGTCGTAGACTTTTTACGATGCCCTCATAGACGATGGCTAGATAACCATCGTTAAAGGCCTTTAAGGGTGGTTAATAACCATCGTTAAAGCCCTTTTTTGGTGTAGTGATGGTTGTTGTCTTGAGTAATGAGGTTAATCTAAGAATATGATTTGGCATAGATTATTATTAGTTTGGATTCGAATTTGTGTCATTAGATTTCCTGATTGACTTCATTTCAAGATGATCTAAGCAAAGCAAGGGTTTCTTAGAGTCCTAAGAATGATAATATCAAAGCACTTTTACCTTGCAAGCCATTGTGTCTATATTGTTAGAATATTATTATTGTTATAATGTGCACTATGCCTATAATTGACAGGTTGATATTTGTCTTATGCCACTTGTCCCTGTCTTCAGTTTGAGTTGGAGTGGTGTCTTCTGAAAGACACTTGGAGTGGAGATTATGACACTTGTCATATCTCCCTCCTAATCTTGATGCTTATATATTGTAAGATAACTTGTAAATAAGATTAGTGCCTTATTTTTCAGTCCCATCATCTGGTATCAGAGCGGTGAGATCCGCCTATGGTTTTTTTTTTTTGGGTTTTTTTTTTTTAGTATGGAGTCAGGGAGTATGCTCTCCACTCATTGAGTGGATCAGAAACCAGAAACTCCCTTCCTCCTTTCTAGTTTCTAGTTTCTGATTTTTTATCTCTTTACCCCTGTTCTTCCTCCTTTCTATTTTCTGGATCGATTTATGGAGAAGAATTTTTTTTTTTCAAAAAGAGGGTCTGGTGTTACTATTTCTCAAAAAAAAAATACAATTATTGTGTATTTTTTGGATTTTTTTTAGTCTCTGCCCATCTCTCCGCATTCGTGGAAAAATGATAAATCTGCGTTGTCGCTGGTCATAATTTTTTTTTTAATCTGTGTAACAACCAGATTTCTTGCATTGTGGTATGATCTGTGTTTACTTGCTGCCTAGCCCATCCAGATACAACATTGTTTCTCGAACTAACTCTGCCATTCTTGCTGCTTGTACAACATTTTTTTTGACGAGATCTGAGACCTTCGGGAAGATTGCTCTATTGAACACAAAACGCTAATATTCGTTCTGAAATATTGGTAAAAATTTTTATACGAATCCCCTCATCCATTGTGGAAGTTGCTGCAAAGTCGGGCCATTCTATCACATCGTTCCGTCGGCAAACCATCTTTTCGGCGAGATTCCAACGGAGACACAAAACTTGGTCGGGCCTTTGACGGTGAGGAGGTTGCAGGTGACGCCTTCGAGCTCGGAGAAGGTGTCGTTGCAGGGCTGTTGTAACGTTTGCTTCGTCCACTGCGTGAGCTTCACCACGGGATCCCGGATCGAACCCCTGACTCAAGAGATGCACGCCAGATTTGATGTCGAGAAATTCGTACCCTCAGAGGTCATGAAAAATTAAAGCTACTGCTCTATGTCGAAGAAGACGAAGAGCGCTCGTGGTTAGTTTTACTACGGTTTGCATCTGGTTGTGCGTCACAGAGCAGGGGCTCGCGACTCATTTTTTTAGGCTTCAGAACACTCTTTTTCGGCCTTGCCTTCATCGACGGATTTTTTTGGGACGGGAGCATCCTTCGATGGCGTCTCAGTATCAATGCTAAAGGGGGTTTCGACTGCTTCGGAGTGCTTCTCTTCAGCTTTGGGGGTGTTGATCGCACTCCAAATGACACCCAACAAAACTTGACCACGCTGTAAGTATTGATGCTACCTATTTTAGCACTGACATGTTGATGATCAGGACTACAAAGAACTCACAATTTGGCCACCAATACCGGAGGAGTCCCCCTTGAAAATGCTTTGCTCACCACACGGCTCAGTAAACCTAGTTAGAATAAATGATGCAAGTCCACGTCCTGTATCACATTTGTGGAAAAATCATAGCTTATGAACTTTGATTACTTAATGAATCTATCCCTTATTAATAAGTGACAAATATTTGAATATTGCTATGTATGAAAAGGGGGATTTGTTTTGATATTTTCATATCATTTTGAAGATTGGATTTTAAGCAGAAGTTTTATAAAAACTCCCGAGTCAAGCATTATTGTCCAGAACACAACTCGGAGGGGTGACTACTTGGGAATGTCCTGGAGCTGCACACATTTTGAAAGTCATTGTTTTTTGTTTTGTTGAAGCATCAATTTGTATCCGACTATATGCTTATATATAGTCGTTGGAAAGAGAATTTTGAGGGGGATCCATTGGTGCAATTATTTTTCAGTTTTGAGATCATTTACTCAACTGAATTTTAAGTCAAAGATGATATTGTAAAAAGAGTGCATTTTCGGTTGCATCCGACACTCTTGGTGGATAAGTTTGACAAGCTTGTAAGAGGCACAATTCTAAGTCTTTAGGGAGGACATTATGCCAAGTCATTCATTGATTTGGCAAGTTTGAAGGCAATCTTGTAAAAGGAGGCATTGATATTGTCTCAATTTTTTTTGGAGGCACATTTGGGGCTAATTTGTTTTTTTAGCCAAATACAAATCATCAACTTAAGGGGTGATTTAGGGCCCCTTGTCCTTTGTCAGTGGATTCATTTTGTGGCACTCTCTTGGCCACTAGGTGTTTGTTGCTTGCATCTTCTATTTTGGCTTTGTATACATTTTATGCTTGCTATCACCCTTGCATGACTTTGGGTTTTATAATTGTAATCAAGTGTAGTTCCAATTCATACACACTTGACACTAAGCCATATACAAGCAAGCAAACACATACAGGATTTTTCAGCAATAATACATTGGCACATTGATTGTAATAATTCTACAAAAAGCAAGCATCACACTTTTATAACCGCCTATGTTCCACGTATCAAACTTCTCAAAATACTTATAGTCTCCCTCACGTAAGGGCGGGTATATTGAGTAGTTTGGTATAAAGGTCTGGCAGGTTATTCCCTTTCAAAATCGCCTATGTTCCACGTATCAACTGCTCAAATACTTATAGTCTCCCTCACGTAAGGGCGGGTATATTGAGAAGTTTGGTATAAAGGTCTGGAAAAATTCTAATTCTTACTCTCTTTGGATAGAAAAAGGCACTTATGTTCAACTTAACCCTCCCACTGTTGGAATCTCTTGAAGATTCAGAGTGGAAAAACTAGGCGAACCCTCCTCTGGATCTTCAGCGGTGTACCCTAGATTTTTTTGAGGGATCTAATTTGGCATTTGTCGTTCTTACTTCATCCTTTGTTGAGCTCCCTTTTCTTTTGATCCTTTTCTAAATCATGGCTACTACAAATCTATTAAGTGGACTTACAAAGAAACTTGAAGGAGCACAGACTTTTGCAAATTGGAAGTATGAGATGGAGTCAATATTAATGATGAATGACATGTGGGACTTTGTGAGAGATAGGCAGGCTAATGAAGACCCACTCACTGCACCTATAGACCCTAAAGAAAAAGCACAATTTGAGAAGAATTCCAACATAGCTTTAAGTTTAATCAAGCTAGCTACAGGAATTCAATGCAGAGAAACCGTAAGGGCTGCAAAAACACCTAAACAAGCATGGGATGCTCTCAATAGATTGTTTGATAGGCCAAGTCAAGATAATATTTTGTATCTCAAACAAAAATTGCACAATCTATGTATGAAAGGCTCACTTACCGATTATCTTATGGAAGTGAAGTCTATTAAAAATGATTTCTTAGCTGTTGGTAAAACCCTAGATGATAATGAATTAATTCCAATAATGTTGCATGGTCTTCCTTCAAAGTTTCACTCCTATGCTACCATGTTAGACTTGAGTGGTAAAACAATGAATTCAACACTTGAGGATATTGAGATCCTACTTAAGAAGCATGAGCAAGCCCTAATCAAAGATGAAGAAATTGAAGCCACATCAGTAGCTTTTGCCACCAAGGCAACTCTACGACCTAAACAAAACAAGGGTCAAAATCAGCATAATCAGAATCAAAGGGGTAGACAACACCAGAGATACACACAGTACTAGCAGAAGAGCCAAATCAACGAGTACCATCAAGCAACCACGTCAACAATGAGTACAAGTAGTAGCCACAATAGCAAGACAGATTCAAACAACAACAAAGATGGCAAACAAGACCTCAAGGGGGTCAAAACAACAATCAACAAGGGTGTGAATATTGTGGAAAATGGAATCATAATATTTCTAATTGCTATCAAAGGCAAAGAGAATAGGGAGAACCACAAAATAATAATATGAACACATTGTATGCATCCAACCAAGTTAATGTTGAAGATAAAGAATGTTGGTATATTGATTCTGAGCAGCAAAGCACATGACAGAAGGCAAGATTGGTTGACCAAGGTTCAGCCCACATCAAATCAATTCATTACTTTTGGTGATGAAAGTGCTCTACCCATTGAAGGTGTTGGGGAGGCACCACTTACTTTGCATGATGGTAATAATGTTCCCGCAACAGATGTTTTGTATGTGCCTGGTCTTAAAAGGAGTCTTCTTTCTATTGGACAACTTACCGATAAGGGCTATAATGTCTATTTTGAAAAATAAAAATGCTACATTAAGGAACCCAATGGCAATGTCAAGGCCATGGGAGTGAAAAAGGATGGTGTTTACTACCTCCTTACAAAATCTGTAACACAAACATCTTTGCATACAACAACAACTTTCTCTTTGGAGTACATGTGGCATGAAAGATTGGGACATTTAAATTTTAATAATCTTCAAATGATGGCTACAAAAGGATTAGTTAAAGGACTTCCACATCTTAAGGAGTCAAAATGTTTTTGTGAGCCATGTGTAATAGCCAAACACCATAGGCAACCATTTGAAACAAGAAAGGCATGGAGGGCTAATAGACCTTTGCAATTGATTCATTCAGACATTTGTGGGCCAATGTCTGTTCAATCTTATACAGGGGCAAAATACTACATCACTTTCATTGATGATTACAGCAGAAAGGTATGGATCTACCTAATTCAATATAAGTGGCAAGCCCTTGATAAGTTCAAAGAATTCATCGCACTTGTTGAAAGAGAAAGTGGCTATCAAATCTCCACCTTAAGATCAGATAATGGTGGAGAATATGTCTCCAATGAATTCTTTAATTTTTGTAAGTATCATGGGATAAGGAGGCAATTCACAACCCCTTATACCCCGCAACAAAATGGAGTTGCTTGAGAGGATGAATCAAACAATCACAAATAGGGCAAAATCAATGTTACATGCTGCTCTATTACCTAACTCATTTTGGGGAGAAGCTGTTCTTACTGCTGCATACTTGACTAATAGGTCATACACAAAGGCCTTACATGAAAGAACACCTGAAGAAGCATGGAGTGGAAGAACGCCCTATGTGGGCCATTTGAGAATATTTGGATGTGATGCCTATGCTCATATTCCTCATAAGAAAAGGAAGAAGTTTGATGATAAGAGCCAAAAATGCATCTTTGTTGGCTATAGTGATAGTGCCAATGCATATAAATTATATGAGCCTATCTCCAAGAAAATCATTTTATCTAGGGATGTTACCTTTCATGAGTATCCCCCATCTAATCCTCCTCATAATGAAATAACTAAAGCCCCCACTTTAGAAATAACTAATGAAATAGTTGCTCCATTCATGCATACAATATCATCTAATTCTTCTCCTTCACTCATAAATCAAGAAATTCATCCACAAGAAGAACTTCCTACAAATAATCCATGTCCTCCATCTCCTCCTCATAATGATCAAGTAACAACATCCAATCCTTTACCCAAGTGGGTTCAAGCCACAATAGATGAAGCCCAAAATCATTTGCCCACCTATACAGGTAAAAGGCCTTCAGCCCTAAGACACCAAGTGAATTATGCCCTAATGGCCAAAGTCCTTAGCCAACCTGAACCTTCTAATGTCAAAGAAGCACTTGGTGATCCTAAATGGGTTCATGCCATGGATCAGGAATTGGATTCCATTGAAAGGAATCAAACTTGGGAGTTAGTTGATTTACCCAAAGGAAAATATACCATAGGCACAAAATGGGTATACAAAGCAAAATATAAAGCAAATGGCTCACTAGATCGCTACAAGGCTCGCCTAGTAGCTCAAGGCTATAAGCAACAAGAGGGAATTGATTATGAGGAGACCTTTGCTCCTGTGGCTAAGATGACTACAATCAGGACAGTTATTGCTATGGCAGCTCAAAAACATTGGCCAATATATCAAATGGATGTCAAAAGTGCATTTCTAAATGGTCATTTGAAGGAGGAAGTGTATGTGAAACAACCACCAGGGTACATAGTTGAAGGCCAAAAAAAAAAAGTCCTCAGATTAAAGAAAGCTCTATATGGGTTGAAGCAAGCACCCCGAGCTTGGTATGCAAAGATTGACTCCTATTTCCTCAACCTTGGTTTCACTAGATCTACAACATAATCTACTCTCTATGTGAAACATTGGAGGAACCGCATCATTTTGATTACATTGTATGTGGATGATCTCCTCATTACAGGTGATGACATAGAAGGAATAAGGTTGCTCAAAGAGGACTTATGCAAGAACTTTGAGATGACAGATTTAGGCCTCCTCCACTATTGCTTAGGAATAGAGGTATGGCAATGCACTGGTAAGATTTTTATCTCACAAGGCTAAGTACATTCAGTCTATTTTGGAGAGGTTTCGCATGGAGGAGTGTAAGCCCTCTCTAACTCCCATGGAAACTAGATTGAAATTGCTAAATAATGATGAAGAAGAAAGGGTTGATGGTACACTTTACAGGCAACTAGTTGGAAGTTTGATCTACTTAACTTCAACTAGACCAGATATTTGCTATTCGGTTGGCCTTATTTCCGGATTCATGCAGGATCCTAAGAAGAGCCATTGGATAGCAACTAAGAGGATTGTGAGATTCCTAAAGGCCACACCTCATCATGGCCTTATGTATAAATCAAGTGATAATTTTTCTTTGATTGGATACACAGATTCAGATTGGGCCAGCTTGTCCCGAAACCGGAAGATCTACATCAGGTTATTGCTTTCAATTAGGCCAAGGCTCTATTTCATGGAGCACAAAGAAGCAAAGACACGTTTCACTATCTTCAGCAGAAGCAGAATATAGAGCAGCAGTTGAGGCAACTAAGGAGGCAATATGGTTGAGGCAATTAATTCAGGATATTGGGCTATTCATACATGGTCCAACATATATATATTGTGACAATCAAAGTACCATCAAGATGACCAAGAATCCAGTTTTCCATGCTAGAACAAAGCACATTGAGATCCATCATCACTTCATTAGAGAAATGGTCCAAGAAGACATTATACACATGAAGTATGTACCAACTCAATATCAAGTAGCAGACATCTTCACCAAGTCACTTGGGAAAGACAAGTTTTCTCAGTTTAGCAATTTGCTATATCTATGTAAAAGAAGTCAACATTAAGGGGGAATGTTATCTAATGTTGACTTATTTTTTAGGATAGTGCACATTAAGGGGGAATGTTAGAATATTATTATTGTTATAATGTGCACTATGCCTATAATTGACATGTTGACATTTGTCTTATGCCACTTGTCCCTGTCTTCAGTTTGAGTTGGAGTGGTGTCTTCTGAAAGACACTTGGAGTGGAGATTACGGAGTTATGACACTTGTCATATCTCCCTCCTAAGATTGATGCTTATATATTGTAAGATAACTTGTAAATAAGATTAGTGCCTTATTTTTCAGTCCTATCATATATAAGCTCTTGTTAAACAAGCTACCACTAACTCTTGTTAAAATGTTAGACTTTGACATGATGCTAATTTAACTTGTGGTATCATGACTTCTATGGTGCCAACCTTCATTTGGTGTCAATCTCAATGATGCTAATGATCAAAGACAAACAAAATTATGGTGACAACCACATGTGTCACCACCAAGCATCCCAATGCACAAAGGATATTCTAGTTTTAGATATTAGGGATATATGCACACCTCTAATCTTAACACTTGGTGTCTCATGAACTAGTACTAGTTGTAGAGGAAGTAGAAAGGGTAACTTTGTAAGTGTTTTTAAAACTACTTTTGATCAATTGAAAGCTTATCATTTCAGTTTCAATTGTCTTGTAGTTGTGGTATATTTATATAAATCATACAACAAAGTATTTTCTCTTCTTGTTCTTCTATTTTTGGCATTGATCATTATCTCCTTCCTTTTCCTTTCTCATCCTTTAACACAAGCCACTCTTGTCACCTAAGCTCTTATTTAGCTACTTCTATGATTGTATTGGGACAAAGTTTCTTACACCTTGTAGTGCCCTACACCTAATGTACTAAGCCTTTGTAATTTTTTCAAGTTAATTACTTGAATTTTGTATTCTAATGCATATATATATATATATATATATATTTGTAACATATATAAATAAACTTTAACATTCTTGAGTGAAAGCATTTTATGTTGTGCCATGCTTCTTATTGAAAAATTCTAAAGCATAACTTTTAGGGGTTATAAGATGGTTTTGGAAGTTGTCCTTAATGACACTACATTCTAGTCCCTTAATGTAGATCAAGTGGAATGAAAACCAAGTTCCATGCTCTTTGATTTCTTTCATTTTATCTTATCTTCTTTGCAGTCATTCTTGTCCAAAACAAGGCCTCTAGTTTGCTTCATCATTTTGCTCATACTCATTTGTGGTATAACAAGAAAGGCATCAGACCAAGTTTTATGTTTGAGTACCCTAAAGCATGCCACACATGTTGATAAATAATAAAGATGGAGAAATCATCATCACAATCAGAGACACAGGTACAAGATGTCAAAAATATTGTTCAAGACTCCTAGAGGAATAAAGAATCACTCTCTTTAAGATGTTATAAGATCTTGTGATTAATATGGGAGTCCCATCCTCAACTTCCAACCCTACGTCATTCTAGAACCATCACCCTCTAAAGGTGCAAACCCAACATCAACATTCCAATATTCTTAGGCTAGATCAATGCTAAAGAGTTGGATACATAATTTCAACACCTCAAAGCCTACTATATTGTTAATTGATTCTCTAATGTTGATAAGATTACTTTGGTACCTTTAAAGATATCAAAATCAATTTCCTATTAGTGGGAAACCACTACTCTTGTAGACGAAGAAGACACCATAAGTGCCTAAATTGTAATGACTTTAATATAGCCACATCGACTATCATTATTATTGTTAGCTCAGGCCCTAGGATTAGGTTAGTCAACCCTTTAGCATTAGGGTTAGGGTTGCTATTTATTTTAGTCTATAATAAAGGAGTTATGTTATGGTTAAGACATCATTCATACTTGTTAAGTCACCTTTGTTGCGTGTATGAGATTTCGCCCTTCAAGTGGCTATGATACTTTGCTCTCTTTGTATGGCTAGGATTTGTATTGATTTGAAATTTGGAATGTCACATTATTGATTTTCTATTATTGAATTTGATTTACTGTTTTAATTAAAGTTTTTAAGTTTGTTATTGGTGTCGTAATATTTTAAAAATTGTTTTGTTATAAGCGGCATGAGAGCATCAAACTTGGTTCCTTGTGGTGAGCAAAAAAAACATAGAAGGGTGTGTGAACCATCTTAAAACCTTAGTCTATGTTAACCATCCCAAAACCTTAATCATCCTAAAACATTTTTTTGTGATTAAAATAAAAACCCAAACCTGATTAAAATGAAAATTAGAGGCACTAGGACCCTTATAAGAAACCCATCTCATTACAATCATCTTGTCCATACTATCAAAATAAAATATATCTGTAGTAATATTTTTTTAATAAAAATGATCAAAAGGTATCCTTAAGGTTTCACTTTTGTTTACTAGTGTACATATAGATCCTTTGCTTCTACTATTAGTTGCAAATCAACAACATTTGCATCGCGTTGGTTTACCCAAGGATGTATGGATGTATGCATGCAAAAAAGGAAAATCTTTGAAATCAAAGCCTTTATTGTTCTTTCTTTCTATATACCTCGCTCTCTCTTTCCCTTGCCTGTATGCAACGGATGTGCGTTCTGCCAATTGGCTTACCGAGTCCTCCCTCCTGTCCGCTTATACTTCCTCCTCAACCTCTTTTTGTTGTTTTCAGTGCGAGAGTTCCGGACCCAGGAATCGGAAGATCAAAACCGCTGGATGCGGAAACCGCCAGTTTTTTGAACCTCAAATTTTGCAGGCCATTCGCCGGCCGCGTGTCGGCCTTGCCAGCAGCCTGGATAACGACGCGCTTCCCTCATTGCTCGGACCCCTCCACGTGACCTCCACCCCTTACGCATCCTTAATTTTTAAAGTCTAGGTGGTAACACTTTGTTTTCAATATCTACTATGACTTCTTCTTAGAGATCATTGGTCATGTTCTTCGGATTAACAATAATGAAGTAGAATAAGTTTGGTACAACAAAATGGAATAGGTTTGGTGGGAACAACCCTTTGATTTGCTTAATAGTTACTAAAAATAGTATGGTCGGTTGTTATCATTATTAATCGTAGTACGGGATAGCAGGGTTTGAGGGCCTGATCCAGTGGTCAAAACCTTTTTTTGGGAGGAGGAGAACATGGTTCCAATTCCTTAGGCTTCATAATATCGAAATCTAGTGTTCTTGTTTAACTTAAAAGTTTACTTAACGTAACTGGAGGTTACAATAATAACAAAGAACAGAATTCAAACTCACTAAAAAATATAAAAAAATTGTAACAAATTAACATTCCTTTAATATAATAAAAAAAAAAACTTAATCTTCGAAGTATAGACAAAATTAACTATCTAAAAACTTAAACCTAAATAATCTAGGACAAACACTCACCCCTACCTACTAATCTATAAGTAACCTACCAACAACTACCAAAAACAGGTGGCCCACCGATCTATCCTATTTGAGTTTTTTTTTTAACCTAAATAATCTAGGACAAACACTCACCCCTACCTACTAATCTATAAGTAACCTACCAACAACTACCAAAGACAGGTGGCCCACCGATCTATCCTATTGAGTTTTTTTTTAAACACAGCGCTTGTTGTTTGTCCATGGAATTTTGGGATGAATTTGGAGGGATATAAGGTCAGGTTAGTGAATTTTGAATGAGAAATGTGTTTAGTGATATTTAAAAAAAAATTAAAATTGGATTATTGATTTTGTTTTGAAAGTTGTTATATGTTTTTTTTTAATAATAAGGTAGGTTAGTAGGATTGTCAAGTTCAGTAGGTTATTTTGAAAATGTTAATTTGAATTTTTTTTTTCCAAGGTTTGTCAAAACTAACATACTTATAATTATAATATAATTTCAAAGGCAGATGACCCAACAATCTATCCTTCTAAGTTTTAGTGCTTGCTATTTGTCCATGAATTTTGGGATGAATTTGGAGGGATATAAGGCTAACCGATCTATCCTTCTGAGTTTGTTTTTAAATACAGTGCTTGTTGTTTGTCCATGGAATTTTGGGATGAATTTGGAGGGATATAAGGTTAGGTTGGCAAATTTTGAATGAGAAATGTGTTTAGCGATACATTTCTTTAAAAAATTTAAGATTGAATTATTGATTTTGTTTTGAAAGTTTTTTGAAAAAATTGAAAAAAACTTGTATTAAAACATTGATCAGGTACAATTGGGATAAGATACATCCCAGTCGAAAACAATGAAAGCACATGATTACAAGAGAAGAGGAAGATTTGCATTGGATCCAAATCTCTTGAACCAATACCAAGCTAGCTGAGAGAGCTGATAAGTCAGTTACAACAACTTATCGTGAAAACACGCAGCCAAACACCAACTTCACCTCTGTCCGCGAAAAAGCTACAAGTCGCGAAATCGCGACACAAGACTCCTCTGACCGCAAAAAAGTCAACTTGTCACGAAATCGCGACATGTCGCGAAATCGCGACAAAAATCCAACCTTGGCCGCAACGGAGCAACATGTCGCGATATCGCGACAAAAATCCAGCAGCAGCCACAACGACGCAACACGTCGCGAAATCGTGACAACTTTCCTCCAGCGGCCGCGACGGCGTAACATGTCGCGAAATCGCGACAACTTTCCTCCCTTGGCCGCGACGACACAACATGTCGTGATATCGTGACAATTTTCCTCCCTTGGCCGCGCCGGCGCAACATGTCGCGATATCGTGACAACTTTCCCTCGGCGGCAACGACGACGCAACATGTCGCGAAATCGTGACAACTTTCCTCCCTTGGCCGCGACGGCGCAACATGTCGCGAAATCGCGACAACTTCCCCTCGGCGGTAGCGACGACGCAACATGTCGCGATATCGCGACAATTTTGTTTTGAAAGTTGTTATATGTTTTTTTTTTTGGAATAATAAGGGTAGTGTTAGCAAGATTGTCGTTTAGTAGGTTATTTTTGGAGATGTTAATTTGAATTTTTTTTTTTGGGATTTTTAAGGTTGGTTAAAAATAATGAACTTATAATTATAATTTAATTCTTGTTTTTATCGATATATTTTTTGCTTTTTATAATTTAATTTTTATTCTATCATTTTTTTTTTTATCTTTTCATCACATATAGTATTTGAATTGAATTTTGAATAAAGAATCCATTAATGATGAATACTAATTTTTTTTGGCTTTGATTTTGCTCTACCAAAAGTTGGACAACAGTATGCACTCCTCATCACCAGTGAAATTTGACATATATTTTTGTTAGACTTTTATTTAGATATCCTCCTTTAAATTATAAGGAAGGTAGCTCCAAGAATGGTCCTCCACTGTGTTGGTATTACTTAAAAAAAATTAAAATTAGATTGAATCTCAAACCATTCTTTTTATATTTATTAAAAAATATTATTTATATATTATATTATTCTTGAAAATATTTACTTATTAATTATTTTTATTTTTTATTTTACTTTAACTATTATTTTTATACTATATTATTTTTGAAAATATTTTTTCATTTAATTTTTATAAAAGAATTTTAACAAAGAATGTTAAGTAAGTTATAATATGTTCTTCATAGTTAAAGGAAATAGTAAGTATAGCTGAAGCTAACAAGAAAATTTTGAAAGGATCAAATTCAATATTATGTTTGAAAATACTATAAAGTATGTGAAGAGATCTATCAATTATAGATAAATGTATTTGAGAAAACTAATAGTTAAAATTTGGTAAAGTTGACTATGATTTTATGAAAAGAGTAAAAGTTTTGTATGTTAAAGCAAAAGAAGATGACATCACACACTTCATAGTTGAATAAATTATTTGAGTTGTTGGTTTTTGGTTGGATTATTATATTGAGTTGTTGGTTTTGAAAGGTTCAAATTCAATATTATGTTTGAAAATACTATAAAGTATGTGAAGAGATAATGTATTTGAGAAAACTAATAGTTAAAATTTGGTAAAGTTGATTATGATTTTATGAAAAGAGTAAAAGTTTTGTATGTTAAAGCAAAAGAAGATGACATCACACACTTCATAGTTGAATAAATTATTTGAGTTGTTGGTTGGATTATTATATTTTTGATACATAGAGGAATGGTAACTTTCTTTCCTTTTTAACAATTGATCACAAGGTCAAGTCGCATTGCCTTCGTTAAATCATGGTTGTTGGTTATAATGTTAAACGGAGTATAAGTAGTTGAATAGACTACTAAAGAAACTAACAGTGCAAATGAGAAAAAGCAAACTATGATAAAATTATTGGAAATATTAATCTACTAAAATACAACCTGTAAATAGTGGAGATGAAGTTTTAGTATTGTAAATAATAAAAAAAAAATGCTAATTTTGAATTATTTGTATTTATAAAAAATTGAAAAAAATCTACAAAATGAAATAAAAAATTTAATATTTTTATAAAAAATATATATTTAACTATAACAATTTTATTAAGATTAAAATTAAATCTTTTATAAACTTTAAAGTTAAAAAAAATATCATTTATCATAAATTAAAAACTTATATACAACCTTTTTCTAAAAATGTATTATATATTAAACATTCTTAATAGAAAGTCGTGTTTTTTTTAAAATATGGATATATACAATCTAGTATTATAAGAAGACAGGTTAACCAAATGTATAAGCAAAATTAAGGTTTTATAACATTAAAAAAATAAAATATATTTTTAGAAACCAAAAACGTCAAGTTACGGACGAGCCATAGCAATATCCGTGCTCTCTATTACGTGTTCGGTTTGAATGACATATTCCGCATTAGGTTGCTTTTTAGGTCAAATTTACCTGCTTTGGTTGTCAATCAACCTTGATGGCTCTCTCTTTGGCTTTATGTCAACTTCCTTAATGATAAACATCAACAATTTGAAAGTGATAGGGTGATTAATAGATGTCTCCTCGAGCATGCGGCCGGACGCGGAATAGGAAAAGTGCGGGTGTGGCGCGTCTGGATGAGTACACAAAAACCAAGCTTTTTCATAATGAGTGGAACGGCCGGCTCGATAGCTTGTTTTATTTTGGTTTAATTTTTTCATCGGTTCAATTTTATATACGGTTTTTATTTTTAAAGTTTATAGTAATATCCAAATTCATTCCAAACCATTCGATGCATGGGTAAGCATAACGTTATTATACATAATGTTATTATATTTATTTATTCACATGAGTAATGTTAAACTTTATTCCCCTTCTATCTTCTCCTCGTAATTTAAATTCAAAGATAGCACATGGTCTGCCAATACGGTTTACTTATTCCTAATGTTTTTGTTATCATTTCACTGGAGTGAGTTTAATGATTAAGAGTCTTAAATGGTTAAGACTTTAAATTTTTTCTTTAGTAAAAGTTAAAAGTTATTAATAATTAAAAATTTAAATAAAAGTTTTAAGTTTAAAAGAAAACAGAATTATGTACACATTATTCTGTTATTTGAAATTAAAAACTATTTTATTTTTCATTTTCTTTAAAAAACTAAGATGATCTTTTTTAAATAGAGGTTATGGTAGTATTGAATTATTATTAGAAACAACATTTCAATAGTGTTAGATATTTGTATTGGTAAAATTCAAATCCGCGTGTGTGGTATTGATGTTTGTAGTGACATTTTATCTCTACTTAAAAATGATATTAAGATTTGCGCGTATGGTTTACCAGCAAGGATGCAGGGTTCAACCCTAGGGTAGATGTGTATAAATAGTATTATATATATATATATATATATATATATTAAAGAGCTGGTTCTATAAACATAATACTGTAAAGAAAATGAAAATGCGGATGAATATCCTCGTTAAAAAAATAAACTAAACATTTTTTTTTGCTGAAGAACAAAAGGTAACTCTTTCCTTTAGAGCTTGAGAGTTTATAAATAAATTCAATTCTCATCTCAATTGAGTTGCTATAATTAAATATCATAGTCCACTTTACTAGATGTAGATTGCTTTCTTTTATAAAGCATAAATGCAATTTCAATAATGGTAATAAGTAGTTTATATAAAAACACATTAATGTTATTAAATAAAACAAATATTATCAATGGAAAACATTCAAGTAAATCTTAATCATTATTTGATTCAAGTAATTGATATTTTCTTGTTAGTATCTAAAGGCATTAGCTCAATCGGTTAGATTCCTCAACTTTGAAAGAGGAGACCGAGGTTTGACTCTTGCCAAGGATACATGCTTAAAATAGCCAACTTGATGTAATACCACTTTGTGGTGATGATGTAATAGAATAGTTTAAAAAAATATCTCTTATAAACTTCAGCGAAAACTTACTACTTTCTCTAACCATGGAAAAAATTTAACTTCATGATCCTTAATTAAAACCCTTATATTGGGGAAGTGGGGAGGCCTCTCGCTCTGGGTGGGAGGACCTTGTCCCAATTTTCCTACGTTCTCCCTCCCGTCCTGCGGATTCCCAGCTAGGGATGACTTTGTGTCAACCCTATTGCGCTTCCTGATCCATTATGGGATCATTCTAGGGCCTTCCTGGTGGTGTTTCCCATCCTGACGATATTGCTGGAGGTTGGCTAGAATGTCCCTACATTTTTCATTGTGGCCTTTGTTGGAAGTTGGTTTTAGGTGGCCCGAATCGAGAATTGGTGTTTCGAAGACTGTCTCAATGGTCCTTTTGGATTTGGGAGGGGCCTGTGCTTTCCTGCTTACTGTCAGTTTGTTTTCACTGTCCTGTTCTTGGATTTGACATCTAAAGGGGTTCTCACTTTATTCGGTCCTACTTTCTTAGCTTGGGGTTTTCTCTCTGATTCTTTCTTGGCCTTGGGGTTGGACCTCGCGTCGGAGAAGGCCCCAAGTATGGCTATTAAAGCCCTCGCCTTTTCGCCCTTTTAAACGGTGGGGAGAGAGCTACCATAAAACGACTCGGCTCGGTTCAGTGAGCTTTAAAACTGCATCGATCGATCCGTCTTTTAAAATAGAGAGGCTCCCCGGGTTGAAAAGCGACCTTAAAGTTTTTAAGCGCTCCCTTAAAGTTTTAAAGCGGTTCTTATATTATAAAAGGTTCAATGCCGTTTAAAGTATCGGAATGCTGGTGTCGGAATGCCTTTTGTTTTAAAACAGAGAGGCCGTGCCGGAGCGGAATGCCCTTTTGTTTTAAGAGGTTGGCCCTCTCCAAAAACTCCGCATTGGTTGGTGCGTTACAGTTTACTATTACTACTATGATCTAGTACCTATACCATTAAGTACCTAATATCAGTAGACCACCCACCCGGGAATCCAACTAATAGCCCCACCTCCCAGTAGACAATACTAGCCAACCAACTAGGATCGAATAATCGAATAGATGGCCCCGGCAATGGAAGGGATTGGTTCGGGAATTGAATGAAACAGACATACGATTCTACTTTTAAGATATACTTCTATACTGAAGCTGGTAAACAGGAACGAAGAGGGAATGTCGGGACTAGAGGCGAATAATGGAATGAATGGGGGAGTCAAAGGGCCAGATTCCAATCAACTTGCTCCGAACCAATAGCTGGCTATTAAAAGGAAAGATGGTTTACTAACTTGCCCATCCATTAATCGAAGGATTGATATTACACATCACGCTACTCCACATACGCTGCGACCCATCACGAGGCTACTCCACATACGGACGGTGCACTCCTGATCCGCTGCACCCCATTTGGCAGTGATTTTATCATTCGCAATTGAGTGGATCTCGATTGTGGCTGTTGTGGGTCCTTTGAAGCGGGTTTTGGTGTTTATCCTGGATTTTTGTGGTTCCTCTCCCTGCTGCATATTTTTGGCCTCTAGGGTAGGACCCTATGTTTCTTGTGTTGTTGCAGATGTTGGAGTCCATTGATCTCCTCTAGATGGACAGTTGGTGGGGCTGATGGGTAATCCTTGCTCTGGGACTCTCTTTTGGATTTCATATTTGTAATTTTTTGGCCTAGGGGTGGCCCTGTGTGTGCGTGCCTACTGCTTTTGATGATCTCTTGGTGATAGTTTCGGTGGCTTGATCCCTTCCAGCCATGGAGTGCCACGATGGATTAATTTTAGGGGTTTTCTTGCCCACTGTTGTGATTTTCGTCTTCTTTGCAATGAGACTTTGGTGCTTGAAGAGATCTCTCCTAGTTGCTTGCTCTTTTTCTAGGCTGGTCCCATGCCTTCCTGGATGGGTTTTGTATTTCTTGGTTGTTCCTATTCCTTCTTGGACGGGTTTCTTCTTCTCTAGGCTGGTACCGTGCCTTCTTGGATGGGTTTTTCATTTACACGTCTTCCTCGTGCCTTCTTGGATGGTTATTACAATTTAAGGCTTTCCTCGTGCCTTCCTGGACGAGTTCTTCTTTCGCTGGTTGTTCCCATGCCTTCCTGGACAAGTTTTTCTTATTCAGCTATTTCTAGTTTTCCCAGGCAGGTTTCTGGAACCCGATTTCATCTTGGGTTGTTTCTTTTGGGCAGGATACCCATTTTCAAACTATGCCAGCTAGTCTCCTTTTCCCATGCCTTTTTCGATGGGGTTTGATTTTTAAATTTCAAATTTTAATTCTGTTATCTGTTTTCCCGTTCAGGACGGGTGTCTCTTTTTGGTGTTTGTCTTGGGCTCCCTTTAGCCAGGTTTTAATCTTGGTGTTAACTCGGACTCCCATAAGCTGGTCTTCCTTACTTGTGTTGCGTGGGATGGTCCCGCTGTTCGACTTGTGAGATTATCCTACGGGGACTATCTCCTATTTTATGCTCATTTTGTGGAGACCCTCTCCCTGTGGAGATCCTTTCCCTGTGGAGATCTTATCCCTGATCCATTTGTATAAAGTTTTGGGGACCTTTCAAAACCTAATTATCAATAAAAACCCTTATATTGGCTAGCCTATTTGCACCTTTGTTTCCTTAACATATCTGTAAACCTAATTTCTTCAAACTCTATAGCAAGGTTTTGTATTTCCATAAGTATCCCTTATATGTTCCATGAAGCCCTTCCTTTCCTCAAAATTGCATTTATTTTTATTAGTGAATCACCTTCCATCTATAGTGTTCCATTTTATTTATCTACATATTTTTAACCCTTCCAAAGTCGTCTAAGCTTTAGCTTCATCATTGGTCTTAAATATACTATTGAAAGTGTAACGAGAAAAATCTTTCCCTTATTATTTCTAATTATTCCTCCTCCTCATCCTGGATTTCCTTTAGATGCTCCATCAAAATTTAAGTTGACCAACTCCACTTGTGTTGGTTTCCACTTTATATTTTTTATGTTCTTTTTATTTCTCCTATACCCATCATCATAATTTGATTTGATGATTTGACTTGATCTATAATGGCTCTCTACTTCATGATTAGGGATTGAATGAGTTGATAGGATTGGTTTAGCCTCCTCTATGGCTAAACAAATCTTATTTTTTATTACCTTTAAATTGTTTTCTTTTTCCTTTAAATATTCTTCTATTCTTTTCCAGCCATACAGTCTAAAGTATTGTATCTTTTGATATATTCCATATTGTTTGTAAAGCCTCACTTTTAAAAATGCTCTGCCATACTTTAACCATTCTTCAATTCTACCACTCATCACCATGCATTTACCAAACACAATGTTTATCTCTAAAAATGTACACTTACACTGCACCCATGTACAACACCAACATGGGAATTTCCCTCTCATGTGGGATTGCCTGAGAGGAAAATACCTCCGAAAAGAGTCGGCTCTCCTTAAAAATAACAAACTAAACTAAATTGGATTAAACTTGCTAGAAAATAGGGGAAGGAAAAAATAAAAGACTGCAACAAAAAAATAAATTTAGAAAATAAAAACTGTAACATGGACTGAGAAATAAAATTAAAACTACCACAAAACTGCACTAAAAATGCACTAGGAAAAGGGAGAGAAATGATAAGAAAATAAAAACTATAATAACAGATGAACAGTAAAAATAGAAATGAGTGATACGCCAATAAAAAAATTGGGCTAAATCCACCTAAATATCCATAAAAGACATAGTATAACAAATACGATACATAAATAAACATGCATCAACTGCAAGAGGTAAGGTTGACATGAACCAAGGGCCAATGCCACATGCAATCCAGCCAAACTGAAGATACACAACATGCAGCTCAAACAATTTTTTTTGTATTATTTCTCGTAGTGTTACAGAGGTCAACAAGTGACAGAATGAATCAACCCCTTTGAAGATCTAAAAAAATCTCTTTTATAGCAAGAGATATTTTTCCAGCCTACTAATTTTACCTGTTTACAATATTTACAAGAGTTACAACATTTACTGCATTTACAACAGTTACAATATTTAATGCATTTTATTGCATTTTCAACATTTACAACATCTACTGCATTTACAAAATCTACTGCATTTACAACATCTACCACATTTATTGCATTTACTACAGTTACAACAGTTTATTGCATTTAATATTCTAGCTATTTACGTCAAAACTACAAAACTACAAAAATAAATAAGGCTGCGTAACGTTTTTCACCTAAACATCTAAAACAGTTACACTTTGAAAAAGTGGATAGCTCACGGATGGGGAAGATTAAATAACTGCAATACTTTTCCAAGTGTAGGCATCGGTCAAAACTGGAAATAGTCAAACTGGAAACAATCAAAACTGGAAACAACCAAAACAAATTCAAATGGGAATCAGGCACCAAAATTTTGCATAGGAGTCGAGCGCCAGAATTTGAACGAGAGTCAGGCGCTAGAATTATATGGGAGTCGGGTGCCAAAATTTGAACGAGAGTCAGGCGCCAGAATTGAACGGGAGTCAGGAGTCAAAATTTTGCACGAGAGTCAAACGCCATAATTTTGCACAGGAGTTAGGTGCTAAAATTTGAATGGGAGTCAGGCACCAAAATTTGAATGGAAGTCGAGCGCCAAAATTTGAACGGGAGTCGGGCACCAAAATTTTACACGGAAGTCGGGTGCCAGAATTGGACATGAGTCAGGCACCAAATTTGAACGGGATCAAACAACATCTGCGTGTACCAATCAACTTCATCAACTGCAAACATGAACTCATCCATCACATATTACCAGATTTTGAAATTGGTGCAACCGTTAATAAATTAGAGCAAGAGGCTCAAAATTTATTAACAGTTTGGTGACTCACATGGGACACATGCCTACAATGTGCAAAAGACCCAGAAGACCAGGTAGCCTTAGCATCCATTGGGCACAGAGTCATTGATCATATTTAGATTTTCACAAGAATTGAATTCCACACTTGCTTTATAAGGTAGAATTGCTAGAAATAATCCTTGCAATGGAATAGAAAACTGCACAAAATTGAACAAAACAGAAAACTGCACAATACTAAAAATAGAAATATGCTCAATATTGAATACAGTCAACTTAAAACACAGTAAAATAAAATATGCTTCACAAGAAGCAAGAGGTGTCTTTGAACACTTAGGGAACACAACAAAAAGAAAACTAAAATTACAATCTATGGCTAAATTTAAGGATAGGATCTGTAGTGTTTCCCCATTAATCTTTGAGATCTCAAAAGTTTTACTACCTCTAAATCCTGTAAAAATATATGACCCACTCTAGATAGGGTCAACTTTTGTATGTTTTCCTGGCTTTGCTCTATCTTCATCCCATTTCAGGACCATATCTCCTTCTGCAAAGCTTTGTGAGGTAGCCCTCTTATCAAAATACTTCTTCATTACCAGCTGATTTTCTTGAAGTTTTTTCCTAGCTTGGTCTCTAGTCTCCTCCAACTACATCAACTATGCAAACCTGAGCTTCCTATTTTACTAATCCATCATAATATGGAACCAATTTAACTCTTCTTTTGTTGGCTGGGCATTAAAAAATACTTCTTTAGTATTTAAATCCTTTGTAAGGTGTTGACATAGGGCTCTTCCTCGTACTAGTTGTGTCACTTTAATCTCAACATCAAAATTTATAATTTTTGTCACCCAAACGGCTCTTTTATCAGGAACATCACAACCTAACAAAAATTCTTTAATGCTGAGATGGACCACAAAGACTGTTATTCTATTCTGAGCCACCAAACGCTTGAAATTTTTTAAGGCTTTAAGGAGTGCAAAAATTTATTTTTCCACAAAATCATACCTCTCTTCATACTCCTTAAGGATCTGGCTCATGAAGGTAATGGGCTGCTCCATTTTCTCATCATTTTCCTATGTAAGAACAACAACAATACTATATTCTCCCCCAAAAGCATACCAAATGAAATATTTTACAAAATTGGGGTTAATTAAAATAGGTTCTTTAGAAATAACATCCTTGTTTTTCTGAAAACTTTGCTTACCTTCCTCAGTCCATATAAAGGACTGATCCTTCTTTAACATTATGGTAATTGGTTTTATTATGTCAGCAAAATTAGATATAAAATTCCTCACAAAATTGATCTTACCCAGGAATGATTGCAAAGCCTTCTTATGAGTAGGTAGGGATAAGGTCTGAATAACTTCAACACGTTCTGTATCAATGGAAAGACCCTCCTTGGACACAACATGTCCCAATAGTTTACCCTATTCTACAACAAAAATATATTTCTTCGGGTTTAAAGAAACCCCAAACTCTCTACATCTTTGAAAAATTGCTTCCAGATGTTGCATATGATCATCAACATTCCTAGAGAATATTGTAATGTCATCTAAATAAATCAAAATTGATTTATTTATCAGTCCTTTGAAATCCAGGTCCATAGCCCTTTGAAAAGTGGCACATGTATTAAAAATACCAAAAGGCATTCTTTGATATGCAAATGTGTCCCATTTGGTGGTAAATGTAGTTTTATGTTGGCCTTCTTCCTTAATCACTTTCTGATTAAAACCTGAAAAACCATCCAACATAGAAAATCTTTCAGCTCTTGCCACATTTTACAAAATATGATCCATTGAGGGTAGTGGATAATGGTCTTGCCACATTTTACAAAATATGTACCACTAAAGCACTACTACTATTTACATATACACAACCATTTGGATCATGAGGTAACTGACATGGAGGGCACCACCTTTGTTGCTTAGCTATGTTATTTTGCACATGTACCAGGGCTTGATTTGGGTTGGTAATAATACGGAACTGTGCTTGTAAAGGCCTTGCTGAAAGAACATGATTTTGATATGGAGGCTTATGCTGATAAGAAGGGTAATATGGCTTTAAATGCCTTTGATGAGGCTGGTTCTGCTGCTTCTCTAGATTGTTAAGCTTGTTACCATTATTCTGACTAAATTCAATAGATCATTCATTTGGTCATTTGATTGACCAAAAGTGCTAGGTACATTCTCATTAATTAGAAATGAATTAACTACTAGAATATTAGCATAAGTTTGAGAGGATAATGGGTAGGGTATAGTCACATCTAGAAATAGAGGCATAGGAGGTCTAGAACCAATCCTACCACACTGAACTAAATAATTTTTAGCTTCAACAACCTTTTCATATACATCAGGTAATGTATTGACTCCTCTAGTTTGGATGTTCATACCTATGTCAGAACTCAAAGCTCTCAAGAAATATAAAGAAGCAGATTGTGCTTGGGGTTACCCTTCCAGGGCCCATAACACTTGGAAGGGTGGACACACTAATTCCCCATCTCAAAGCATGAAGGACTTGGATCCACAATCCTACACATCTTAATAATCCACTGATATGTTTCTTCTTTTGAATGTTCATGCTTGAGTTAGAGTAATTATACCAGTGCCTGATTATCGACCTTCAACTAAGGTTTAAATCAGGGTTTGCCAACATTTTGGCTATTAGACCAGATATTCGTAATCGAGCTCTAGTTGACGGTAATTCTACCCATACCATCTATCGCTGGACTTTCCATGCTCAAGAACCCGCTCTCCAAGGTTGAGCCAAGTTGGCATTTCCATAACTGGAGTAGGTTTAGTGGCATCCTCACGTACTACTCGTTTGACAACCTAGAACGATATCCCATACCGTCGTTCTTTACTCTCTACAGCGCAAGGCCACTGCCTTTTCTCCGATTTCTAATAGTCGCCACTGCAAACTAAAGGAGTTGGGTGAGTGCCATCCTTCCTAATGATCACTATAATATGGTCAATCTATCATACTGAAAGGATCATAAACCCCTATATGTTTTACTTAAGCCAATTGAAAGTTTCATAGTTGTATACCTTCATACTGCAATTATCAAGAGTTTTCATTTATTTTGTTATATTATAATACACATAAGAATGAATTTAACACATGTCTTCATACAAAATAATTTAATACAAAAGGTCAATTCAAATGATTAATTAAATAAACATGTCTTCTTATTGGAATTATTAATACACAAGATAAATTAAAATAAATATTAAATACTCTTAAAGGCAAATCTAAAATAAATAACGTATATTCATGTTTTCATATAAAATATATTCTGAAAACCCGCTATACCATAAATTTTTTAACTTTTATGTGTTTTTACCAAAACTTCTTCTTAAATAAGATTCCTATATTAAGCTTTAAATCTATCATTAACTTAATCTATTGATTTCCACGCTCAAGCAATATAAATATAGGAGATTTCTACAAAAAAATCCAACATTTTGATGTTCAATATATATCTTATTATGAGTTATTCGTACATGGAGGGCTTGGACCAAAGTTACTCAATTGAAGTGCCACGACATTAGGGTTGAACTGTGATGCAGGAGCATCGGCGGCACCAGCAACCGAGGTGTCAAGTGTCGGGAAAAATAGTGCTGAAGAGTCGGCACAGGAAGAAAAAGCGGCAAAGACAGAAAACCGTCGCGATTTCGCGACGTGTCGCGAAATCGCGACAGTTTGCCGGAGAGGGACGAAGGCGCGAAGGGGAGCGATTTCACGACATGTCGCGAAATCGCGACCCGCGATTTTGCTACATGTCGCGAAATCGCGACAGGTTTCGGAGCAGAGGAGAGAGCGACAAAACGGTCGCGATATCACGACGTCGCGAAATCGTGACGCAAATTGGAGAAGCGGGTGCGGAGGAAAAATGGTCGCGATATCGCGACAAAAATGGCAGAAAAGCACAAGGAGCCAGCAACGTCGCGATATCGCGACGGAGAGAGAAAATGGCGCGGGAGGAAGAGAAAAAGATGGCGGGAACGGTGTTTTCGAGGACTGTTCGAATTTGACACGTGGCAGAAGCAGAAGTTAAAGCGGGGGATGACCAAGAAGCACGGAAGACGAGAAGGATGGGCCACGCAGGGATTTTTGACGGATTCTACAGTGACAGAGACCGTGCGGGAATTAATTTTGGGTTGGTGAACCCATTTTCAAAATTTTAATTAATCGGGTGGTTGAATCCGTTTAGGCGGGAAATTGAAGTTTGAGAGTGTCGGGACCTCTATAAAAACCCATTATTTTGTTTTAATCGGGACGGTGGACCGGAGAACAGGGGAGGAACAGAGTGGAGAAAACACCAGACAATCTCTGGTTAATGTACGCCTACGGGCTGTTTTATTTTGGGAATGCATGTAACTATTTTCCGAAAGATTAATGAAAAGTTGAATTGGTAAGTGTTTGGTTCTCCGATGCCCCGTCAGTGGTATCAGAGCAGTAGTTCCTGAGTGTGCAGCAGATCCGCCGAAGGTGAGGCAGTTGCACCAGGACCTGCGGAAGGGTTTGAGAGAGAGTTGAGATTCCCGGGCGTGTTAGCAGACCGCCGGACGTGAGGCAGCTACACCGGGATCAGTTAACGTTTGTGAGAAAAGCAAGCAAGAATAATGCATTCCCGAAGGAGACGGGACAAGGAGGAAGATGTGGTTACGGAAGAAGAATACATGGCTTTGCAACGGCAATTAAAGGCCTTGCAAAAGGAATGGTCCGTAATGAAATTACGAGAGAAGGAAGAGCGGCAAAGAAGGCGGGAAGAGCGACGGAGAAAGAAGAAAGAGAAGATGAACGAGGAGTACAGCGGTACCGGGACCTGCCCAGAAGAGGGCACAAATTTTTCTGTGCAAGAGGAAGAGTGGAAGCCGGCTGCAGCAGAAGATTGCAGCAATGAGGAAATCTGTCCGGTGGAAGATAGAAGTGTGGACCCGGAGCCGGGGTTAGAGCAGACTGTAAAGGCAGAGATGAGTCCGAAAGTGTTGCGGGAGGCAGCAACCGGACCCAGCAGAAGTGAAGATCACTTCTTCACTTACCCCGGGTGTCTGATGCAGGAGCATCCGGCGGCACCAGCAACCGAGGTGTCAAGTGTCGGGAAAAATAGTGCTGAAGAGTCGGCACAGGAAGAAAAAGCGGCAAAGACAGAAAACCGTCGCGATTTCGCGACGTGTCGCGAAATCGCGACAGAAATTGGCAAGGAGGAAGTGCAGCAGAAGGGGCCGCGATTTCGCGACGTGTCGCGAAATCGCGACAGTTTGCCGGAGAGGGACGAAGGCGCAGAAGGGGGCGCGATTTCGCGACATGTCGCGAAATCGTGACCCGCGATTTTGCTACATGTCGCGAAATCGCGACAGGTTTCGGAGCAGAGGAGAGAGCGACAAAACGGTCGCGATATCGCGACGTCGCGAAATCGCGACGCAAATTGGAGAAGCGGGTGCGGAGGAAAAATGGTCGCGATATCGCGACCAAAATGGCAGAAAAGCACAAGGAGCCAGAAACGTCGCGATATCGCGACATGTCGCGATATCGCGACGGAGAGAGAAAATGGCACGGGAGGAAGAGAAAAAGATGGCGGGAACGGTGTTTTTGAGGACTGTTCGAATTTGACACATGGCAGAAGCAGAAGTTAAAGCGGGGGATGACCAAGAAGCATAGAAGACGAGAAGGATGGGCCACGCAGAGATTTCTGACGGATTCTGTAGTGACAGAGACCGTGCGGGAATTAATTTCGGGTTGGTGAACCCATTTTCAAAATTTTAATTAATCGGGTGGTTGAATCCGTTTAGGCGGGAAATTGAAGTTTGAGAGGGTCGGGACCTCTATAAAAACCCATTATTTTGTTTTAATCGGGACGGTGGACCGGAGAACAGGGGAGGAACAGAGTGGAGAAAACACCAGACAATCTCTGGTTAATGTACGCCTGCGGGCTATTTTATTTTGGGAATGCATGTAACTATTTTCCGAAAGATTAATGAAAAGTTGAATTGGTAAGCGTTTGGTTCTCCGGTGCCCCGTCAAACTGGGACCTAAGGGTCTAGGTTTCTACTTCCCTAAGTAAACCGAAGAGAATACCCTCTACGAAACATAACATTGTGCTAAAGTATCGTCTAATATTTGTGGACATAATACAATGCTAATTCTTTGGAGGTTGTCTATCTTTTCCATCGTCTATTCCCTGATGGGGCAAACACGGTGAAGCTACATGCCTAAATTAATGAAAGCAATATACCATTTCAGTAAAGAAAGCCTGTACTTTAGGTATACAATTACTAATGTCTCTAAAAATTAACTAAAACGGAAGTTCCTTGTATTTTGGAAGTACCAAATGTATATATATTCCTGAAAAAGACCTTCTCAAACGTGTATTTTTTTTGTATGATAAATATTTAATAATATAAATTGTCAGATCAGCCTGTTTTAAAACTATATAAAGTTTGGAAATAAGAAAATAAGTTCAATCGTTTACTCAAGACCTGCCGCATAACGACATTGTTTCCAAGCACCCTAATAAAACGAACTTGAAGCTTACTGACGATGACGCCTAATAGAAAGAATTTAGGCGATTTGTTTTCAACGTCTCCAATACTGGTTTCCTAGCCACCCCAACATATAAGGTCATGATTTTGGGCAGTTTATACTATGCTTATAAACATTTACACCTGTCTCACACATACACATACATTGCTGTTGCACAGGTTTGACGATTGTTTGTTTTTTTTTTAATTTGTGGATCATGTGCCCTCACCCTAATGTTTTAAATTTTACATTGTAAAAATAACTTTTATATCCCAATAAAAACTCGAGTTTAAATATCCTTTCACAAGATAGATATCCAGTCTAGGGACAACGGCGTTCCAACAACATCGACTTATTAACACATTTAAAACTCCTCTACACTACGACGCCAGGCTCAACGCAAAGATTGGAAATACACAGCCATATTACGAAATGCAGAGGGGTTTTATTAAAATATTTATCTTGGTTTACTATTAATAATAAAACATATGTCATATTTTCTTTAAAGGATATAACTACATCTCTTGTAGTAATTCTAAAAATTTGTCGACTAAAAATCATATCATCGACTGTTCCGCTAAGGCTTCTTATGTAACTAGAAAAGTAAATCCTCAATATTGAACATTTGGCACACAGTAAAATATAAATAAAAACTAATAAAATTTGTTGAATATAGTTTTCTATTAGGACTGAAATCCAAAGACGTAGATAACAAGCATTTGTAATAAATTCTCTAAACATTCGGGTGAAATTCTAGATCATTTGCTACTCCTATCATCGTTACAAATTGACGCCCGAACGCGTCCAAGACAAAAGTAAATATTACAACATCCTAATATTTTTAATATCCACGTATGATAATCAACTGAAAACAGAATTTATCCTTCAAATTTCTACTTTGTCCATTATGAACACATTCACTCCACTGAATGTAGCCAAAGTTGGTTCCACCCACAGAGAGGTTCGTTTTTCGGAAGGCTATCTGAGCCCATACGCCTTAGTAACCGACGAAAACGTGAATTGGAGAGCGAATGAAGGAATCAACATGGCTTATGCATGCAATCTATCTATATGAATTCAAAAATGCAGTAGACAGCTTACAACCAAGTCCCTAGATTTTACTCCTCACAGATTATTCTTGCATAAGAAAACTTATTTACAAACATGATACTGTGGTATTCATATGTCTCTCACATATTCTTATCTTTTAAAAAAATCTACCATTATTCCTATTGAATTCTCGCATTTCAATCAATCAAGGCTATAAAAGTATTTATAAAAATCGTTTAAAAATATGCCCAATATTAAATTTTACACAACCAAACATTATGATGGCAAACATAACTTCTTTCAGCATCAATATTATTCAGAACTAAACGACATTCATACAACAAAGCAAGGAAACCATTTAACTGACCTCAACAAGTCGATGATGAACTGCTGAATTGAGAACTCAACACTCTCAGAAGCCTGAATGGAAAATTCACGAACCGTTCTCCAACAAGCACTTCAGTTATTGTAAATCATTCTCCAGTGCATTATTTTAGAGGCAGACTATCATTTTATAAGAAGGCCCAATTACATTAAAGGTGACACTTCACATAATGCATGTAGAAGACTAACATAAAAGATTTTCAGGTGGTATATATATATATATATATATATTTTTCTCAATCATACGTATGATTGCATTATTCGTAATAGCTTAAAATATATTCGAGTTATTAATATTATTATTATTTTTTATATATTTTATTTATTTTTATTATTATTTATTATTTTATGGTAGTCATGTGATTCAATTATTTAAATATATATTTATGTATTTTAAAATATTCATATTGTTATTTTTATATTAGAAAACACTACAAATGATCAATTTCCATTCAAGAGGTAAATGAGACAAATATTCACAAGCAGACATATACAATGGATGCAATCATAAGCAGAATGTCCTATATGAAATTTACGGTGGGCTTTCATGTACCCACGAGCCATGGTGCACAAGGCACAACATCATATCCCACCTTACCTGACACTTCCAACCGCTGTTTTCGTCGGGGGTGGGTGTTTGCCTTGTCTGATTCACCTGCCACGGAGTGGAAACCTGCACTTCCAACCATAAACTCTTATAGCAGTATCACATTATTTCAATAAAATAGTTATCAAATAATGGGGTTATGACATAAAGATAACAACAATGATTAATCCAAGAGGAACCAAGGATAAGTTGATTGGGGAGTTGAATAGCTTAGTAAAATACACAAAAAGAAATGGATATAATATAAAGCACCGTCAAAATAGGAATATTGCAAGAATATGGAGAGATATTTGGGATAGATCGAGCATTCCTAAACTCAAAATATTTGTTTGGCTAGTAGATCATAGAAGAATTTTATCCTAGGATAACCTTATGAAAATGGGTTTCATAGCCCCTCAAAATGTGTTCTTTGTAAAATGGAGAAGAGTTTAGACCATCTCTTGGGACACTTTTCAATAGTCTAGAAACTATGGCAATGGATTCTTAATATGTCTGGTAAATGCATGGTGATGAATGGTAGAATTGAGGAATGGTTAAAGCAATGACATAACACTTTTAAAAAATATATTTAATTTAAAATTTTAAAAATAATAAAAATACTAAAAAAATCATATAAAAATATTTAAAATTTAAAAATATAGAATTAAAAAATTAATTTTTCCATATTTACAAAGTTGAAGTCTTATTAGAAATGATTGACTCAAGAGCCTATTAAAGTAAATTCTCATGGATGCCATGATAATATGGTTTGTTAAAATATGGTATTAGTCACAATGATCTCATACAAATAAAACCAATTTCAATCCCATACAACCAATTAACAAATATTTTTCAATAATATTCTTATAAAATTAAAAACTATAACGTGCATTCATCAAAATTTTAGGTATTTGTTTGATCGAAATTTCAGGTATTTGTTTGTTACTTTTTAAACATGAATATAACATAATTGATAAACTTGAGTGGACTTCAGAGTGAAGACTTTCGTACTTGAGGTCAAAGGTTTGGGGTAAGCTTGTGCGTTGAACTTTAGAAACTAATGTATATGACTTTGGATAAAGAACATTGTAAAATAATATAATATGACTCACAAGTTAAAAACTAAATTTTATTCCTTTTTCTTTCCTTATAATTTATAGGAATAAAAAAGTTTATGGTGTGCAAGTTGAAGCTCTTTGGATCAAAGTGAATCTTTTAATTTTTGGCATAGTTATAGAAAACTAAATAGGAAAGCATATGAACTCTCAAAGGAGGTACTTCATATTGATTCAAGTACATGCTTAGTACAAGAATTCAATGAGGGTAATGCACTACAATTGGTCTATATCTCTATCTGGGGGATTAATACACTCTAGTTAAAGCAATCACATATAAAGCAATTTTTTCAAAAAACTCAAAAGTTAGTGATTTAAAGGATACTTATTGATAAGTTGGAAAGGTGTCTAAGGATAGAACTTAACATGATAGAGATAACTAGTTTCTTTTTTGTTAATTTTAAGGATTCCATTACGTACGAGTTTTACAGGTTAACCCAAAACCTTTGTACAAAAGACAACTTAGCGTTGAGGCACAAAATCCTTGCAGTCCTGAGGACCCTTAGTCCTCTAAATCTACTAATATCCTTAAACCACCAGCCATACAATAGAACAACTAACTGGATATTTATCAAGACGCTAAAATATCCCTTACATAACTGGGTAGACAACAAAACAGTCAAAAAGACAGCAACCAAAAAGCACCCCTCATTGCAGGGGGATAACCAACAGAACAGTAACCCTAATATTCTTACATCCAAAAAACCCCTGCGTAGGGCATCCAAGCTACTACATAGGGCATACAATTGTAGGGAGCTAGAATTATTCGTCGTCCTCATCCTGCTCGTCGTCCTTGTCCTCCTCCTATGCATTCGCCTCAAAATTGACATCTTAGCGTATCTAAGAGTCCCTTCATCTGTTGCATGATATTGGTCGAAGTCATAATGATGTAGCACTTGAGGACCAGATTAGTTGGGTCAGGACCCTCATCCTCAGACTCAACCTTGAGGATTTTTGAGCTTCCCTACACCTGCTTGTTTTTCAACCGCTGCGAAGATCTTGTGGGGCCTTCGGTGTCCTCAATATTCAATATTTTCTTTGATGGCCCTCCTTTGGCCGGTATCTCCCCCACATCTTCTTCGTCAGGCACCCCGAGTAGGGCCTAGGCAGTCCAGGGTTGTCCCTACCTCTGGAGCTTTCAACATGGGGATTGGCAAGGACATCATACTGCCGGGGGAATTGGCCACGACATGACTATAGATGACCTTATACAAGCCTTGATGCAAAGGTAGGTTAGACCCTTTCTTGCTCCTACATGAGTTGATGGTGTAGTTCATAGAATTCACCAGGAAATGAGGAATGCTAATGGGGTTTATGTCTCAAAAAAATTTCATGAAGGCATAATGAAAACTAAGGAGGACCTTGCCAGGGTCCTTGGCTATGATGAATTCCATCACATTCTTCATGACAGAGTTCCAAGGGGTAGGGAGGTCAGTCCTTAACAGGCCATTTTTTGCTTCCTTGTAAATTTTGGAGGTATCCTTGAATTCTTTTAACTCCACCTCCCAATTATGCTTTTGTCTATGAATTGACCTTCCTTTGATCGATTGTCCCATAATGGTGGTTAGCATATTCACATCAATAATGAATTCTTGCCCTCGAACTTCCACTATGCCGCTATCCCATGACTCCATCATAACCACTGTAATCTCATGGTCTGCTCTAAAAATAGGTGAAAAAGTGGGGTGAATCTCCTCTCATCGAGGATGGCTTTCACCAAGGGCTCCATTTCCATGCAACTTGGCTCCATGAAGGTCATGGTTTCCTCACACTCAAAATTAACCTTTGGATGACTCACTAGACTCCATCTCGTAACCACTATTGTAGGCTGAATGCTCCTCGACATACCCCGATGATTGCTTTTAATGGGAGGGTGGTGAAAATTCTGGATGCTCTCGCTGCTCAGGTTCAAAACATCATGGAGGATAGTGCCCCACCTAGAAATGTGCATCGATCTATATTCCACCTGGATGACGATCCAATTGGCTTCCTTTTTCAGCAAAGAGCTTGTGCCAACGTACCAAATCTCATACCTGTCTGGATCCTTAATCTTGGAAATCGTGGAAAGTTTTGAAACGATATGCATGGCAAGAAAAATAGGACCTCCTAAAATGACAATTCCATAAAAGTCATGGTGGGGAGCCTCCACCCGCTCGCCTTAGGACCACGTCCAACATTGAATGACCTTCCTAGGGTGAATGCGGGCTAGTTTATCAACGTGCTCAAAAAAACCATGTCGATTTCTATGATTCTCAATGTTGTCCACTCCCGTGCTCCTGACAAGTCGAGGAATCCGAAGTAAATGATTCTTCCCTTGGGATTGATTACGATATTCGACTTAGATATCATGTGAAAGAGTGGTTATGGTCCTATTGCTCTTGAGCCATGCCATTCTCGTCATCTACACTCTTTTTGAATGAGGAACTCCACGTCATGCGACATTCCTTAGATCCATGTGACCAACCCATTGGAATTCATGCCTAGGTTTGCCAGATTGTTCGCTAACTTATTAGATTCTCTAAAGGTGTGTTGGACCACAGTGTCACCTCTCGTTCCTAGAAGGATCCTCGATTCCTTGATGCATACCTTAATCCTCCAAGGGGGAATTTATGTTGTTCCTGAGGAGATTTATGATGTTGAGTGAATCACCTTCCACTATGAGTCTGCTTTGAATCTCTTGCACCAAATCCAATCCACGCCAAAGAGCTCTGGCTTCTACTTTGTTGTTGGTTTGGGTTTCAAGATTTTCCATAAAGGCAAGCACCATGCACCCTTGGTGGTCCCTCACCACTCCTCCTGCCCCGACCCTGCTCAGGTTCCCTTTGGCTGCACCATCAAAGTTCAACTTGAACAAGCCCAGTGGGGGAGGAAACCACTTAGATTCTAATCTAGGGTTGGACTGACCTAGGAGGGAGGTGTCCTCAAGAGGGATACTTAAATATTATCCTAAAAGCTTCTCACTAGAAGAGACCGACTGGGAAGATAAAGGATGTAAAATGGCATTTTCTTTGGTAGAAGCAATAATTTTGTTAGTAATGGACTTAGGATCCCTTCTAGACTCATTGAAAGCTCGATGGTTCCTTTCTAACCAAATTTACCACAAGAAATGGTGGAGACAGATTTTCCACATGAATTTAAGCCTAATGTTGACAAAGGGGTTGGGCCATTGCTGGAATACCTCATAGATGGAGACCGGTTTAGTCCAAGAAATATTGAAAGCTTGGAACAACCCATTTAGGATGGTTAAGGAAACAGGACAGTCAAGGAATAAATGCTGAATCGATTCCCAATTTGCCCTACAAAGATAACATTTGTTAGGGACCATAATTCCTCTCTTAATCATGTTATCTATGGTGAGAATTTTGTCTTGTATAACCAGCCATGAAAAAAGGATATTTTGGGGATCAGCTTCTTGGTCCACACTAACTGGATCTGAAACCACGGATCCTCAGGACTTAACAAAATCTTGTAAGCCGATTTAACAGAGAAGTCTCCACTCTCTATCGTTGCCCACCGAACATGATATTCTCCTCCTCCTGAAGGTATGAATTGCTACCTCAATACATTTTCTAGAACTTCAAATTCAGCCTCCAAGCCTTGGATATTTATCGATTTCCATATGGGTTTGTATCTATCTTGACTCATGAAGTCTACCACCTTTTGCCCTAGGATTTCATCAGTGTGAATTTTTAGTCGAGCTAGGTAGGGATCCTAGATTAGTGCTTCTTCTCTAGCCCACTTGTCCTCCCAGAACCTTATTTTCTACCCATTCCCTAGGATCCATCTTATGCCTTTGCTAACTATGCATCTGCTTGTCAGGATAGCTTTACAGAAGGCTTATCCTCTGCTTTGAATTATGCTGCTCAAAAAATCTGTTCCTTGGAGGAATTTCCTTTTCACAATCACGGTCCAATCGCTCCTAATGTTGGTGATCACTCACCATACTTTTTTGGCTAGTAAGGTTGTATTAATATGGGAGACTCTTCTCAGGCCTAATCCTCCATGCTCTTTCGGTCTACAAACCTTGTTCCAACCAACTAAGTGTATTCGCTGCTTGAATTCCAACCCTGACCAAAGAAATTTTTTTTGGAACTATTCTATTTTTTGGTACACCTTGGCTGGGGCCTTGAACACTGATAAGAAATATACTGGAATGCTTTGAAGCGAGGCCATGGTCAATGTTGCTTTGCCAGCTTGGGACAGGAGGTGCCCTTTCCACCTTGTTAGTTTCTTTTGGATTCTCTCCAACACATTGTTCCACATTGACTCAACAGGAGCACTAATGAATAATGGAAGGCCTAGGTAGGATGTGGGGAGAGTTGATATAGAACATTCCAAAATCCTGGCTATCTTGACTTGTCTGGGACCAGGGGTATTGAGGAAGTAGATTTTACTTTTATTGAAGTTAAACTATGAATAATGTGTACGAGCAGAAGGTAAAGATGGCAACAACAGAAGAGAAAATATAAGAAAGTCATACCTAGATATCACATGTTCTAAACCCTCTTGTTACTTTCAAATGTCTGCCCAGGTGTTTGCTTCACCTTTCAACTATCTTGGTGTCTATTGTGTTGACTTGAAACACCAAGACAGTAAAAGAGGTGAAGCATATCCTCTTTTACTAAGGGAGTTGTTCTAGTTGTTGCTTCTCATATCCCTTCTTTGTCATGACATACTCGATGGATTGAAGAGAGGTTTGGAAATAATCGTCTCAATTGGTCAAGCCTAACAAAAAATGAGCATTTGTAAGCTTATTGATCTAAAAAACCATTTAAATCAAACATTTTCTTCTTTTCCTCCGCTATCCTTGGACCTTGCTATTTCAATATTATTTTGGTGTCCTTAAGAAAGTGCAAAATCCAAGTACCATAAGGTTGTGGCTACTGTTGTTGGACTTATTTGCAAGCCAAGAAGAGTGCATGCATTGTCAATGGAGGAGCAAATCTAGCAAACACCAAGATAGAGTTAGCTAACACTGAAATAGTTTTAGCTAACATCGGGATGGTTCTTGGACTGCCATCAATTAACATGCCAAATTTAGCTAACATTGAGAAGGCTAATATTTATCATTTTTCTCTGATGTTATCTTACTTCTTCTAGGTGCAAGGATCTTCAAACTTGATTGTAGCTTTCGCCAAAAGATCTTCATTTCTTTATTTTATTAACACCTATCCACCATAGACCCTTAGGATGAAATTATTCCTTAAGAGCGAGTGGTTATTGGGAAAGGTATTCCCTTTTATAGTCCTATTCTTATAAAAGAATAATTACTTTGGCTCACACTGTCAATCCTAATTGAATTCAAATTTTGGGAAGCAACATCTCATCTTGAATCATGTGATATGCTCTATATGTTTTCATGGATTTTTTGTTATCCCATATAACCAATTGCCTTATTATTTTAGCTGGTATGCAAATTTTATTTACTTTTTGACTTATTTACATAAAATTATGGCATATCTTTGTATGCTAGTTGTGCTTGGATTTAGCTCTTAAAATTGAATCTATAGTCACACGACCAAATAGTTTTGAATTTGCACTTTTCCCTCTGAGATACATCTTGGAACTTGTAATTTCTTCTATTAGAGTTCTACTACCATCTTGACTTTGGACGTGTGTCATCTCTCAAGGCTGCTTGAAAAGTGACTTTGAAAATCAACACTAGTAACTTTTCTTGGGCAAATGAGTGGCCAATTATTACCTCAATGCGTGTTGGACTATGTATCGTATCCCATGTTGCTAAGTGAAGATTTTCAAAGTGCATGTTAGTTAGTGTTTTAGGATACAAACTAGAACATCCTTTGGCAAAGTGTCATTTTCCTTATAAGAGCTAAATTTTTTAGATTTGCTTGTTGGGACACATGGCTAGCCAAATAATATGGGGAATCATAGTTTTTCTCTAGACTATGATAGTCCCCCAAGTGTGACAACCATATTGCTTTGGAACTCATTAGGGACTGGTTACTGGAGATTGAATCTTGTTCATCCTTTGGTCAGTCATTTATTTCCACTTTGGCCAGTTGTATGATGTTTTCATCTTGATATTTCTTGATGTGGTAGGGCTAGAGTTTTTTCACTTGAATTTGAACCATCTTTTGAGTATAGGCGATAATCATTTGATCTTGTGTCAGGTGTCCCCCTATTTGTTGCAAAAAATATTTGGATAAGCTAATCCCAATTATTGGTGGTAAATTAATGACCACCATGTTTTAAAACTGTTGCTAAGTCTAGTACTCTATGTAGAAAAATTGGAACTTCTTTGATGACTCCCACCTTTTGGATTGGCCTCATTTTGTTTAGCAATGTTCCAGATTCAATGTTGTATTGTATACCCATAGCATTATAGACTGGTTTGGGCATGATGGAGAATTTAGCTTTTCGATCCACTAAAGAATTGTGTAATACCCATCCTTCTAAGAACACTGATAGGTAAAAGGGCAAAGAGTTAACCTTACTCAACCCATGAAATGGCTACTTGTGTGTTGATTTGAGTTTGAGCTATATAAAGCTACTTCAACCATATTCACTTGATTAGAGGTTAGCACAAATTCCCCCAACTTTCTAGATTCTATAACATTACTACCTTGAGATATACCTTTTAGCTTAGTATCCTTTTGGGTTGATTCTCCATAGTTTTATACCATATCCTCCCTTTGTGCTATTGTTATGGTTGGATAGTATAATTTTCGGTAAGCTCATTTTATTTGGAAATGTGAGAAAGATTATTTTAGACTATAATATTTTGTACATATATTTGAAGAGAATTAAAGAGCCCTGATAAAATAAAACAGAAAAATAGTAATAACAAAATCAAAAGAAGATCGCAGATTCACACATTATACAATATTTATCTTGGAAACCTTCAAACGGGCAAAAACCAGCACAATATTATCTTATTATTGCATTAACTTGACCGTATTCAATACAATAATATTCTCCTTTTGTCTCTCCTCAAACCCTAATGCAAGTGCGATATATATAACAAAGGCACATGCACGAATTTTACAATATCATGGGCAAAAAAGCATGGGTTCAAATATAGTAACCCTAAAAGCCCATATGGGTCTAAAATTAACTTAAAATCCCTAAATAACATGTTAGCCCCACCATAATAACATGGAAAATATTAAACTTATTTCCACCAATCTTCAATTTTCCATTTGCTTTATTTTCATCATCTTCCTTTTACTCCATATCATCCAATCCTGCATTTGGGCTTATTGAATCCATTGTAGGATACTTTTCTACTATTATAAAATGGTTCAAGTCCAATATGAGAGCCACACCATCTTATATATTTTTATTTACCTTTGATAGGAAATCCAATTGAAAGCTGCCACTATTATGAATTTTAGATGTTAAACTGTTAAACCAAGCTATACGAGAATTTTCTGTCTTTTATGTAGATTTCATCTATGCATCTTACTTGAACTCTCAAAGAGATTTGTCTATCAAAGCCTCTTTTTTGCTTGTCTTGGTATTTCTATCTCTCAATATCTGCAACTTCATTGGTAAGATGTTGGATGATATCTTTTATTTCTTGAGTTGTCTAGGGTTTCAATACCATATGCATCTTATCATCTGAATATTGAACTAAGGGTATTGTATGCATCAAACTTATCGGTTGTGGCAATGGTGAGCTTGTAGAAGGGATTTGTGGGTTCATTTGATGAGGCAATGGGATGTCTAGCTTATCATCTCTAGGAGGAATTTTTCCCATTGAAATCAACACATTCTCAAACTTAATAGCCATTTGAAAATATTTGGAAATATTTTCTCCTCATAGAATTGGAATTGCAGGCATAAGTCTAGATTTAGAACTTAGATATAGTAGATATAAGCCTATGCTTGTGATGGTTTTATCTCCCAAGGGATTCTATCCCATAATATTTTGAATTTGAGGTTAAAATCTAGGAGAGCTTCATGAGGACCTCTTTTGATATAGGAAAACTGCATGAGCAATGCAAAGAGATCCCCTGGATCATCAAACACCAAGACTAATGGTTTAGCCAGATCATCCCAAGTCCTAATGCTATTGTCTTCTAAAGATTTGTACCATTGCAATGCCTTACCCCAAAAGGATTGAGCAAGCAGTATCACCATAATATCTTCAAAGACAATATTGCAAAAGGTGACAAATCCTGAAACATCTTGACAATGCTCACAGGCAGTTTTTCCATTGCCATAAAAATTTGATAATAACTTTAATGCAACCTGAGGAATTTCATAGAGAATTGGGAGATTAAGCGATCAAACACTATTCCAAACTAGATAAATTTTCCCAACCATGGCTTTGAAAGCTTTTACTAATATGCTTGTGGGGCCATCTAATTGGTGCTTAGTGAACTATCTTGGATTTTTGGCATTATCACCATTTGATTCTAAGCTTCTCTACCAACGAAATCATTAAATTCTTTGGATTCAGAATCACAAGATAAAAATACAGTCTCTACATGCGAGGTTAAGACTATTCATAGAAATATTGAGTCCTCTAGGTAATTAGAATTTTACTTGATGGCGGGACATTTGTGTCCCATCGAGCATACCAAAAACTCTTGGTACATTGAATCTCTGTTGGGTTTTCTTTTTTCCATAATTATAACTCAATGGAGTTTCTAGGTGATTAGGAAATGATATGTTAGAGTTGAATATCACCACATTTCTACTCAATCAGGAGGGCAAGACTTGTATCCCATAGAGCATGCTAAAAGCTCTTAGTAGCATGGTGGGTAATATCTTGAATATGCTAATTTTATGGGGGAGACACGTTGGTCCCCCAAGCATGCCAAAAACTATTGGTCCAAAATCCTCCTAGGTGGATGAGTTGCGCCCTCAAAATCTAGGCCAAGATTGGATGATCCAGAAATAGGATTTTTCGTGAGTCAACCTCTAAAGTAGGTCGATTCCTATGGTCCTAGATACACTAACTAACAAAGGGTGGTTTGTAGACTAAATTAAGAAATGCATAAAGTTAGAAGCTAGGATTAATATGGTATGAATTTAGCAACATTAAGAGACACAAAGTATGAGAGCCTTAGAATATTAACTGAACTAGACTACCTAACATACCAACTTAATTTTCTTATTATAGAGCATTTAATCATTATAAACACTAATAATTATCAAGCATTCCAGGAACTAATGAACACCAAATCCAGGGAGAAATAAAAAACAGAATAACTATAACAGAATAAACGATTCATATAGCTTTAAAAAAAATGCTCAATGACTCAATTCACATACTTACATGATCTATAATAGGTTGAGAAAGAGGCCAAACAACAATCCAAACTTTATTCAAAAGGTGCATAGTACATTCATCATACAATTATGTACTTGTAAACAGTAAATAGTTGACCCTTTGAATGAGTTACATTCATGTGGCAGGAGTACTCTCAGTGGTGTCTTCATAAGGTTTGATGAGTTGTTGTAATCCAACGGCTCTCAATGATCAACTCTGCTATTTATATAGAGTTGATCCTAGAGATAAGTCAATCAGTTCCACTATTCTCTTCATCTTTTGTATAATACCTTGCATATCTATTATTGTGAAATTCTAACATGGTACCAGAGCAGGATAGATTTTGCTAGTATTCTATCTTGAAGGTTCTAGGATCTGATTCTTTACTTTGGATATTTTTTTTGACTATCTAAACTTCAAAAGTTTGCTTTAAGTCTCCTTTTATCCATTGTAATTTTTTTCTCTCTTTCAGCATATTTTTTTTTATGTTGAATACTCTTGAATGCTTGAGGAAATTTTTAAGAAAAATAGCTATTTCCTTTCTTTAAACACAGTTTACCCTGTGTGTAGGCGTTTCTCTCGCCCTTCAAATCTAAGGAAAATAGCATTTTTTCTTTATTTTTTTCCTCTCGACGCATTCTTGTTGGAAATCGTATTCTAAACTTCTAGTTATTATTTTTCGCTTTTAAAGGAAATGAAATAACTCAAGTTTTTTTAGAGATTGAGTAGAGTTTATATTTATTAGTGAGTTTTTTAATTAAACCTCACTTTTACTCTACGTTCAATATCCTCTCAACCATTGCTTTTCTAGACGTTGAGAGAACTACCTCTCCTTGGCGCCATTCTAATCGTTGAGAACTTGTGGTACGGGGACTCCCGATCGAACTAGAGATTGGTCCTTTTTTTTTATGCTTCTAGGCTCCAATGCTCTCTCATAGACTGTTGGCCTCCTTCGATCCAGACTAAGATTTTCTAGTCATTGGAGCTGCCTCTCTACTTGGCGTTGTCCTCTTAACTCCCGTTCGCACTAAAATAAGATCCGACGCACTCCAGTCTCGCTCAATGACGCTCTTTCATTGAAGGGTATATATATTTCATCCTTCCAAAACTTTTTCACATATTTTGAGTTTCTAAGATAATATTACTTTTATGCATATTTCACTTCTCGTTTTTAGCTCAAAGTTCTACAGGTTCTTCTACTTCCAAAGCACTCTTTGAGGCTTCTCTCAGTTTTACTCAACAGACAAATATATAACAACTTTCTGTAGGTTTTGTTTATTTTTGAATTCTTTCTCAAAAATATTTACATATTTCTATTTAAATATAAGAAAGTATTGTAGACCGTCACTTTTTCATTGTTGCCTCCTTCATTTTATATATGCTGCATATTATTTCTATCAACATTGAATTCGTGCTTAAGGAAAATTTTTAGAAAGTATAGCTACTTCCCTGTGTGAAGGCGTTATTTCTCGCCTTCCCTTTTCAAAGGAAAGAAGCCTCGATATTTTCTTATTTAAATTTTTTCTTTCTTAGCGTATTCATTTTTTCTAACGTTTACCTATATCCTTGTTTTTCGTGAGTGAATATCTCGGATTAAAATAAACATTACCTATCCCTCACTCTTAGTTCTCTAGCTCTCTCAACGTGAGATCCGATTATTATAGATGCTAGACAACGATTGCCACTCACGTTGGCGCGTTGGCGCAGTCGTTGGCACTCGTTGCTTCCGTTCTATTTGGCAAACTCATCGTCCATTGCCAGTGTGACTCCAGTTTCTCTTGGATTTTCTTTTCTTTCTCCCGGTGCTCACTCTCTCAAAAGGTTTTAAACCCTCTCTCTCAGTTCGTTTTATATACTTTTGATTCATGATTTCGAATGCTATCTTGTGCTCCTTCAAGGTCTTAAATTGCAGGTTTAAAAATCGTCCAGCGAGCTACAGCTTCCGCCCTTCGGCCATTTGGATGACGTTTATTTAATTTTTTTTCCTGTAGGAATCTGACGTGTTTTGATTGCATTCTTTTAATATCTTGTATTACTTTGATTAAATATTCTCCTACAGGTCTCTAACACGTTTGATTGCAGGTCTCTTGCGCATTTGATTGCATTCTACGACGTTTACGTTTGCATTCTGCGACGTTTCCACCCAAGTGGTGCTCCCGTTTTTTCGAAGAAAGCAAATAATTTTTTTACATTTCTCTGTGTAACCACATTTCATTATAAGTCAGATTCATAGGTCTTTTATTTGATTATTTTTTTTAAGAAAAAATCAAGAGTTTCTAAAGCATATGGTTGATTATTCAAATTTTCTAGGGCTCCTTCTTCCTAATCATTTTCGTGCAGCGTTACGTATATTTTTTTCTTTAAGCGAAAAACCCCTTATGGGGTTGCCTTGGTCTGAGAGACCACGAACAAGGGGTTCTACACCGTCAAAGTCACCCAGGAGTCGCACCCGACCCTGCCCGCACAAACATTATCAATTGGATTTTGGATACCCAATTCAACTTTTTGGTAGGGTGGAGATTTTAACCTGGGACCTCCCTTGGAGGATTGCCCTCTCCTATCCAACTCACCTACAACACCTGGGTAAAACTAATTTATAGTAGAAAACACCCCTTTCGAGGTGCCACTTTCAACAGGTTGGGCATAGGAGGAATGGAGCCTTGTCGACCTCTACCAACACATAGGACATTCCTAACTATACCATATATCTGCAGTATGGAGACAAAGGGAATGGAACCTAGGTTAGCCTCTACCAGCACTCAAGGCATTTACCACTGCACCACAACAAGCAGATTGCAACGTTAGGTATATGAGTAAGGACTGAGCATTGCTATTTGGAAGGTGTTAAACATCTGCCCTTTCGGCTCTGTGACGAGACTTTCATCTTCCACAGCGTTGCTTGGTCACCTCGGCAGTTTCATCACTATATTTTTGGTTTTATTTTTTCGGCTCTTGCTATATCGGGCCATAAATTGTTCCAAAGTCTGTCGATCCATTTTTTTTAAACTATTCGACTCCTCCAAATCATTTGGTTTCGTTTTCCTTATATCTATGTCGCTCTCCTAAAATGTAACTAAGGAATATTGAAAATTTATATAATAAAATTCTTTGGGGGGGTTTTAAGAGTGCAGATTTTTTTGCACTCTTTGTGTCGAAGGGGAAGGGTGTCTCTTATATGCAATTCTCCTTCATCTTTTATTACACATAGATATTAAATATTTGCTATTCTTCTTAAAAATAAATAGTATTGGTTATTTAAAACTAAATAAAGGCTTTTTTCATTTTTTCATAAAATAAATTCTAAATTGTGTTTTTTCTTTATTTATAATTTTATTTATAAAGATATTTACATTATTAAAGTTTTAAAAAAATATTTAGTTTAAATAACCCATTTATTGTTTAAAGTGACATTTTCTTTCAAAGTAAATAATTTTATTTCATATCTTTTTTTTAGAAATATAAAAATTACTTTGATACCCGTATCCCTCAAATATTTTGTCTACGTTCCATGTATCAATATCCTAAAAACTTAGTCTCCCTCATGTAAGGGCGGGTTTATTAGGAAACTTGGTATATAGGCCTGACATATATTTTCTTAACAACAATTTTCTTTGGAAAACTTCTCACCTATCTTGTTTATCAAAATTTGAGAAAAGCTATCTTCCTTATAACATATTCTAAATTAATTGTTATTGTTAAAATAATAATTTTACACAAGAAGTTACTTTTTTTCTTTGAAATTATTTTTTTTACTCTTTTTCGTCATTTACTTTATTAAAATATTCAAAATAACTATTTTTTTTTTTGGTAAGTAGTGATTGTATTTATAGCGGGTTTTGATAGGATCCCAAAACCTAATTACATAAGCGATGGGCCTAGGGCATCAATCCCTTGAAACTGAAAACCACAACAGAAATCCCGCCCAGCGGGAACATAAATCATGAAACAATCCCTCTCAGCGGGAAACAACTAAATATGAAAGAAAGTAGTTTTGGAGATCCCGCCCAGCGGGGAGTAGCCGAAAACCACCATCGAGTAGATCCCGCCCAGCAGGAAGCAGAGAAAAAACCGTTACAATAAAATCCTGCCTCACGGGAAGCAGTCAGAAACCACCAAAGAGAGAGTCTCGCCAAGCGGGAAGCAGCTAAAACCCATCTCAGTGAAGATCTCGCCCAACGAAAAGCATCAAAAAATAAACTTCACCATGAAAATCCCGCCATCCGAGAAACCAGCAGAAAGAAGAAATCCCGCCCAGCGGGAAAACCAACGGACTTGGTGGATCCCGCCCTGTGGAGGAACCATCCCGCCCAGCGGGAAAACATCTCGCCCAGCGGGAAACCATACCGCCCAGAGATAGGGGGATCCCACCCTGCATGAAGCCGAAAGCCAGCAAAGAAACCAGCCCAGCGGGAAGCAAATGGGAAGCACGACCACGTGAATCTCGCCCCGAGAAAACAACAAGAAAACTCAGGTTAAGGGACCAAGGATCCAGGGACTAGGAATCCCGAGTGGGAAGAGGAAACAGTCACAGGGATGAGATCACTGGGAGCCAAACAAGTGGGATCTATGGTCTGCGTGCATACATCAGACCCCCCCAAGACTAAAACATGCAACAGAAACCAAAAGAAAACCAGCAATAGGGACCAAGAATCTCGTCCAAGCACAAAAGCAGCTTCAGGGAGCTGGGACTGGGAATGGGAATAGCCCAGGCAGAGGAAAGCCCCCCCAAGGCCAAACCAGATGCCCAGGGTGTCCACCAAGGAGCAGAACCAGCACGAAGAAGCCTCCAAGCGGGAAGAACAGCAGCCACAAGATCCCGTCGAGGATTCACAAGCAAAGGGGGAAAGAGGCCCCCCTAGACCATCCCCAAAGCTGTGAGGACCTCAAGGGAGACCCCAAGAAACTGTCAAAACCCTAAACCATCACCCCCGTCGCTCAGAGAAATGCAGGGGACCGGATCCACACGAATAACCTACAAAAAACCCCAGGGGGAAGCCTGAGGGAAAAAAGGGAAGGGATCCCCAAACAAACAGGGATCCCTGGGAAGCACCAGGCCAAAAAAACAACCAAGGAAACCCTAGCCGGCTGGGAGGGGCACAGAAAGTGGAGAAGGATCTCCCCCCAGGAGATCATCTGCAAACAACCACTCCCAGGGAGGGATGACCTGGGTTGAGCCAAGGACTGGGCAGGAACCAAGAGCCAGGGGAGGGGGAGCAGGGGAGGGACAAAAACCTTCCCCTCTCTACTTTCTTCCCTCCTCAAAATAACTATTTTAAGAAAGATTTTTTTTCACCTTTTCTTATTCTCTAAGGATGTTATTGATTAAATCTATTTTAAATTAATCTTAACAATTTTTTAAAAAGGTTATAAATATATATAAAAGTTTAAATAACTTTTTCAAAAAATTCATAAACCTAAAATTTTCCATAATTGAAGTTTTAAGGGGGGAGTATTGGTAATTTAAAACTTCAATCTCTCTCTTGTGTTAAGATGAATTCAATTGAGCCCCTCACCCCTCATAACTTTCACTCATGGGAACCCAAAATTTTAAATCTCTTTCTTTTTCATTTGTAACCTAATAATTAAATTCCTTTTTTTTTTTGTCTTTTAGGGAGGGTGTATTCTTCTAGCTTTCTTTATAGTAGCCTTTAATTTTTAGAGGTATATATTGTTTATAAAATCTCTAAAAAGTATAAGAAGATATTCACTAACTTCATTTATATCAAAACAAATATATTTTTTATTTTATTGTTTTATAGGATCTTTACATTGGCAATTCCTATAAACATTAACAAATATATATATATATATATATATATATATATATAAACTCAAAAACAATATATTTTTGGGTCAACCAAATCTCTCATTTTCACTTCAATTTCTCATTTGAAGTTAATTGAGGGGTTTTTACAGTCGGAAAGGTTCATCCGAGACGAATACAATGGTGGTGTCCTTTTTTCAGTTTCAAGACTATTTTCAATGATGTTTTTAAATTTGAAAATTATTGTATCATGGAGTGCACTCTCGGTTGAACCCGACACTCCCAGCATTGGTGCCCTTGTTTTGTTGGTTGTCCATTTTTTGGACCTTGTTATTCAGCCCATTGTGTCATACAGGTGGATACCACTACTTATGCTTGCAGAGTCAATTTGGACATCCCTTACAGTTTTTGTGGTTCTTTATCCATCCTATCTTCACATTATTTTTGTGAGACACTTTGATTTCATGGTTCGCGAGCACTAGTCTGGGAGTATGAATTCTTTTCTACAACAAGTCTCTAATTTTTTGAGACATCTAATGGGTCCATTGTAGGCTTCTTAATGGATTTTTTCCTAAAGAGGGGGTTGTATAGGACATATTCCTTCCTCTCAATCCTCCATGCACATCTTCCTTATTCTTCTATTCTGGCAGGTGGTTTCCCCTTGAAATTTTCTACCATTACCCTAATTTTGTTGTTTGTCCACAAGGTTTGGACCTAGTTAATGTTGACAATTTTGTCACATTGCCTAGAGGGGTAGTAAAATCAAATTTTTTGTAAAGTATTTCTTTTAATTTCATGAATTTTTTCCCTTGTTTTTTTTTAGAAACAACATTTTCAAGCATTGCAGCAATTTTGGCTTTCATCGCCATTCCCCTTGTACATAGAATGGAGATACAAGTGCTTCTCTAGTAAGCAAGCTAAGCTTAAGAGCTTCACAAAAGGAAGACAGCTTTGCTGAAGGAATGAAGTAAAGAAGGAGAAGAGATTTGTGTCTGAAGAAGCCCAAACAGATGCTTTGGGTGAAGGTTTTGCAAAGTGGGATTCAAAGAAGTCCAAACATCAAAACAACTTCGCTGAAGGAAGGTTGCTAAGGCATGAGAAGAGCTTCGCACCCGAAGCAGCCCAAACCGATGCTTCGGGCAAAATTTTTGCGAAGTGGAATTCAAAAGGTTCAAAGCGTGAAAAATACTTCGCTAAGAAATTGGCGAAGCACCCACTTCGGGCCTCCCTACTAGCGAACCATTTTTACTTCGCCCAAAGTCATTGCGAAGCATCCACTTCGGATGACCTTCGTGCGAAGTGCTTTCACCCGAAGCAGTAGCAGACCGTTTAAAAGACAAAACACTTTCTAAGGCGAGAATGCACTTCGACGAAAATCCTCTTGAACCGCAGTTTTGAAGAAGGTTCACGATGAAGCAATTTGACAAGCCCATCAGCAAAACATCCACTTCGGGCAGAGAACCTCGTGAAGCAAATTTTGACTTGCCTTCATGGCGAAGCAGCAAGAGATGAAGAACCCGCCTTGAGGAGAAAAGTCTACTTCGACATTTTACACCCCTGAAGTGGTTTTACAAAGCTCATTCGTGTGAAGTGCATAACCAAGGGAGAATTTTGTTCGGCTTACATCCATTGCAAAGCAAAATCGTGAACCAAAAATTAGTGAAGCGCTTCGAAGGCACACACTCCAAGCCGGGTATTTTCTCGAGGCGATCAAGTGCCTCATAAATGAACTTTTACGTGCCCGATGAACTCACTGCTCATTTTTACCAATTAGAAAAGAGGTATCGGTCTTAGAAGTAGAGCTCGATGGACATGGTAGTCACTCGAGCTTCGTACCCAGAAGCCCAGGACGAGTAAGGCTGCTCATAATGTGAGTTTCCTCGGCTAACCCGGTTGCAACTGCTAGTTTTGGAAAAGGATTTGAGAGTTCAGTCACGGGAGCTGCGGGAGCCAACTTCTCATATTTTTGAGGATGTACTCCTCCATTTTGTGCATTAATGGCTCAGAGGGTCGGGTTTTCTATAAAAACCCATACATTGTAATGTAAAATGGAGGAAACTTTTTGCTAGAAAGTTGCTGTAACTTGAATCCCTGCGATTAATACTAAAGAGCTTTGGGCTTAATTTCTCTCTTGTATGCTGCCTTCTATGATTATTTCTGTTATTTTCTCTTCATTTGCATACTGTAATTCTGCATTTTGGATTTAGGTGTGCTTGGGGATAGAACCCTAAAATTTTCCCAAAGGATACATAGGGGAGGAAAACGCTGTATTAGCTTTCTTTTATGGGCCTGTGGATAGTGTTTATGTTATATTCACTCATTTCCTGGTCGCCGTAATTCTGAACTCTGGATTTCGACGTAAGGGGAAGGGTAATCCTGTAACTCGTCCAGAGGATACATAGGAGGGTTAATATCACATTCATTTTGTTTTATTCTTAGTATTCCTTGCTGCTATTTTGAGCTACTAGCCAACGATCATGCTTCTAGTTCTTTCCCACTTTAAATTATTGACATTTCTCCCCTTACCCTACTTATTTCTTTCCTGCATCCTTACTCTTTTTTATTTCTTTCCTGCACCCTTACTCTTTTATCTCTTTCCTGCACTCTTGTCTTAAAACATCGAAGTAGTTTAGCAAAGGAGCCAACCTTTCTCCAGAGATTGGCACGAGCGGCATCTCTTCCCTTCGACCTTTCAATGTTGGTCCAGGTCTAGGGTGCGTACATTTCCAAAAATCCTTTCCTGGGCATATTTGATGACCAACAGTTTCTGGCACGCCCGGTGGGACCCTGTCAGTCTCACCTTGTGAGTGGTAGTGAGAATCGATGCTCATCTCATTGCCGAAATACTCTTAGCATCTGACGACTCTATTTAACCAAGAATATTTAAGTCGTAGAGACCGGTATCTAAGTATGTGCCTTCATGCAAACAATATGGAGAGTTAGGAATAGAGGAGAGGAAACTGAGTTCTTTGAGCTTGATATTGACACCTTTGGGGAACACTCTAGGTTGGTCACCCCTAAGTCGCTGTTACGTGGAACATCCTCGCAAGAAGCTGCTTTTGATGAATAAGGCCTAACCTTAGATAGCACAGTAGCTAGCTTTCCTCCTAATCCTCCCAACTCATCGAAGCATCCTAGTGCCTCCATTCACATTAGTCGTCCTGTTAGCACCCAAGGAGGAGCTTCGAGAATCCTTGTTTCTCAGAATCTAGGTGCGAATATGGCACAGCAACAACATCAACAACAATAAATGCAGCAACAACAGTAGTAACCGTAACCCAAATTGTTCCTGACATGGAATTATTCGGGACCGCTAAATCTAGCGGGACAAGGGTAAGTTTCGCCTGCTGCTATGAAGAAAATTCCAACGTTCGATGTAACTTGGAAGACTACTCTGGAGCACATCCAGGACATAGTTTCTCTGGCGACGATTCATGACATCATAGAGGAGTGAGTTATGGTAAAGCTTCTAGTTCTATCTCTTAGAGGGAAGCTCCTCTACTGGTATAGATATTTACCACCCGGTACTATAACAGGATGGGACCAGTTAGTCGGACAGTTGATGAGAAGCTTCAATGAGTCTGTCGATCCATCCTCTCTCCTGCATCAGTTCACAACGATCTAGAGACATCCACAAGAGGAGATCACCGATTTCAATGTTAGGTTCACTCAAACCTTGCAAAGGATACCAGTTGGACTTCGGTCAACTAGTGAAGCTGCAACATACTATTTCCTTCGGGCTTTCAACCTTGATATCAGTGTCATGGTAAGGTACTCGAACATCAATACCTTCTTCGAATTGTATGAGTTAGCCTAGAGAGCGGAGATGGATCTAATCATTGTGGGAAAGCTTCCCCAAAGGATGCCAATGCCCATACTTCTTGATTTCCCTCAATCCCAGTATGCGAATGTGGCCGCTTCGCAGATCTTTGCAACCCCCGCATACCCGATCTCATCTTGGAACCTGAATCCCATTGTATCTCAAATCGCTACTCCACAAATCCATTTTACCACATTCTTGGCATCACAGCCCACTGTCTTTTCGGCATTCCCTATACTGCCAGCACCACCTCAACACCCCACCCTAACTCCAATACCGACGATGGCTCCATTACCAGTTATTCCTAAATTCGATGATATGCAAGCCAAAATACTACAAGAAGTTCAGTCCCTGAACTCCATGGTACAAACCCTGTCTAATGACATGACCATTATGAAAAAGAAGCAGGCGCAACAAGAGTTTCTACCGAGAAGGTCTTATCCCACACCTGCGCTTACTAAAGATCAAGCAGTCCAGCAAGGGAGAGCGTCGACAAGAAATGTCATGATTGATGAAGCTCCAAGCACTTTCGATTACATACAGTGGTGCTCCACATGTAATGACCCTCATGAAGGAAATACTTGCATGTTGCCCCAACATTATGTACAAATGCTGGCGAGCAGTAGTCATGGTGGTTAGGTCAACATCATTAGGCAATTAGATCAGAACCTGGTAATTGGAGAAGAAGAGCAAGTTACAGTCCTTACCAGAGGAGGAAAAAGGTCGATAGAGGTAGATGCTACTCAAATGGCTCCCTTAAAGGTGCATGCCTACCATGAAAAGGAACAAAAACCTTCTCAGGCCCCGAGCGAAGCTCCTCAGCCTGCACCAGTCAAGGAGAAGGCCCAACAGGCCCCTGCAAATCCACCTCAGGTGGAAACTAAAGAACAAGCTAGAGAGAATCTCAAGCTTCCTTCGTTGACCAAACAATAAAGGGTCGAAGCTACGAAGCAGTATCACACCAGGTACGAGGCTAAAAGGGAACCTGAGGTGCCCAACTCCCTAGCTTACAATATTGTAGATGAGCTGAAGAAGATTCTGACCAAGATCAGTCTATACGACACACTGCAACTACCCGAACAAGTGGACTTGCTACAAGAATTGTTGAAGACCACTAAGGTGAGGAAGTCAACACCACTTGCTCTAGTGCAGACACTGTCTACATCCATTACAGTAAAGAATAGGCCACCTCCATTCTACCTGTCTTTGCAAATAGAAGGGTATATTGTACATAACTGTATGATTGACTCTGAAACCACAATGACAGTCATGCCTAATGCAGTGTGCAAGGAAATAGGAATGGAATACATGCGAAGTAGCCACGGCGTGCTCCAGTTGGATGGTACTCCCATGAAAATTGTAGGAGTGATTAAAGATATACCTATCCGATTAAACAAGATGCCTCAGATCACGGTTATACAAGAGGTGGTGGTCGTCGACCTTGAGCCATATTTCAGTATGTGCTTGTCAAGAGAGTTTACAACGAAGCTAGGAGGATATCTATCTATGGATTACTCACACTTAGAAATGCCATTCAAAGGGAAGAAGGTAAAAATATACAATGAGAAGCCTTCTACCTTCCTTGTACAGAAGATGTCCGAAGAAGACAGCAGCGATCCCGTGCATGCAATAGTGGAAGGGATGGAGCAGGTGGACCTGGTCGAGAAATCCCTTGCACAGTTAAGTTGTGAAGATGATTTTTCTTTGGAAGACTTTAATGCCATGATAGAGATGAAGATGGGATGTTATGCCATCACCAAGCCTGAGAAACACACCAAGTCAGAAGATAAGATCTCTGCCCCAGGGGAATTGTGGAAATTGTTCTTCGACGATGCCCGATGTAAAAACGATGCTGGAGTAGGGATTATTTTAGTATCACCTTCTGGAGAGCAGAAGGAATATTGCTACTGATTGGTGTGGAGTTGCACCAACAATGCAATAGAATATGAAGCATTATGCCTAGGACTCAAGAAAGCAGAAAAGTCAGGCATAAAGCATCTCCAAGTCTTTGGAGATTCAGAATTGGTATGCAATCAAGTCATAAACAAGTGTATTTCAAAGAAACACTATCTTAAGTCATACCGTAACAGGGTATGGAACTTGTTTGATCAGTTTGAATCTCTCAATATGTAGTCTATTCCACGAGAAAAGAACCGACATGTCGATGTCTTAGCATCCATCACAGCCAAGTATTCTCCAGTAGAAGACATGGTGCATAAGCCTAAAGCTATGAGGATGATTTACAGGCCCTCTATCCCAGACAGAGATCTGCATTGGCAAGTTTTTGACAATGATGAGCAGATTGTGAATTTCATGATTCAAGAAGCAGCCACAGTTGAGAAAAGAAGCCCTGATGATGACGAATATGAAGGGCTGGTTCAATTGAAGAATAATAATGTTCCCAAGGAATTAATTACTCTTGAAAGCCTCTTCGATCAAAATGATTGAGTAGTTTCTCATAGGATCAAAGTCAATGCGAAGCAATATCAGGATTTGGAGCTTGAGCCTGGAAAAACAATAAAAGTTGGAATAAATTGCACTTCAAAAGAGCTAAAACAGATCCGATATCTGTGCATAAGGTATCCCAACATAGTGGCGTGGTCTTATCAAGACCTAAAAGGATACGATCGACAACTGATCCAGCATACAATCGAATTGCAGGAGGGGATCAAACCCTTCTGGAAGAGGCAAAGGTCTGTAAATACAAAGATCGAGGTCCTGATGAAAGCCGAGCTCCTGAAGATGCTCGAGGCGAAGATAATTTATCCTATAAAGCATTAATCTTGGGTAGCGAATCTAGTCCCTGTTAGAAAAAAGAATGGAGATATACGATTATGCCTGGACTTTCGCAACCTGAACTAGGCCTCTCTCAAAGATCATTACCCTATCCCGTAGATAGATCAGATCTTGCACTCATTGGCTGGGGCTCAGCGCTTCTCCCTACTCAATGGTTTCTCTGGATATAATCAGATCTGGGTTAGGGATGAATATCAGCATAAAACCGCATTAACTACCAAGTGGGGAACATTTGCTTACCAGTGAATGCCATTCGGCCTTTCGAATGTGGGGGCCACTTTTTAGAGGGCCATGGATTTAGCTTTGGCGAACTCTTGAATAAGGTCATTGTTATCTATTTGGATGACATGACCATTTTCTATCAAAGAAGGGAGGATCATCCTTTTCACCTATAACAGGTATTCAAAAAATGTCGAGAGTTTGGCATTTCAATCAATCCAAAGAAGTCCATATTCACGATCAGCGAAGGGAAGTTATTGGGACATGTGATATCAAAGAAGGGTCTCACCGTAGATCCTGATAGAGTTGAGGCTCTATTGAAGCTCCCACTCCCCGTGAACAAGAAAGGACTTCAATCCTTTTTCAGCCAGATCAACTTCGTAAGGAAGTTTGTCCCAGATTTCGCTCAGGTCATCAAGCTAATGTCCAAAATTTTGAAGAAGGGCATCGAATTCATCTGGACGGAGGAGAGAAAAGAGACATTTGAAGAGATCAATGCCCGAATCACTCAAGCACCAGTCCTGACCAACCTTGACTACAATCAGGATTTCATCCTATATGCTATAGGAGAACCTGAGAGCTATGCTGCAGTCCTAACACAGAATGGGGAAGATGGCGAAGAACGTACCATCGCGTTTCTAAGCCAAGTAATACATCCCCATGAAGAAAAATATAATTTCATAGAAATGCAGGTGCATGCAGTAATGAAATCTCTTAGGAAATTCAAGCAATTCATTTCCCAAATTTGGGTTACAATCTTTGTCAGACACCCCGATGTGCACAACTTCATTATCCAAGGAGAATTGGGAAGCAAAAGAGTCGATTGGGTTAGCAAGATACAAGAGTTCAACGTTGATATTAGACCCACAAAACTGGTTTGCGGTCGCGCATTATGTCAAGAGTTAGCGAAGAGCGTAGCAGCCGAAGTGACAGCTTGTTAGTGGGATAACTCAACAATAGAAGGATGCTTCGAAAGCACGAGATTTCGGGCAAAGGAAACACTAATTATGCAACATAAGACGAAATGTAACGCTTTAATCCTATGCACAAAAACGAAGAAAGGAGACAATTTGAAACTGAAAGAAAAGATGTAAAGAAATCACAGCCCTCTTTATTCAAATATCTTATCCTCGATTACATAGACGTCTCCTCCCTTTTTAGGGGCTAGGAGCATAAAATTTGTCATTGTTACAATGTGTGACTTAGTCTTCCTCCTTCCGCGTGCCCACGATTGCAATGGGCGGGCCAAGATGATGTCGTCGTTGATGTCGATGAGTTCTTAACCTCCGCTGCTTCTCCTGCGAACAAAGAAACAACCAAGAAGTCAGTAGCATCTGCCGCAAATGAAAAGTGTTTGTTCTCTAAAACCAACGAAATATGCATGTAAACATTTGCTCGAAACAGTTGAATACAAGTGAGTCCAAATGGCTTCAAAACTTGACAGAAGATAGGAAAAGTTACCAGAAGGCCACTGCCACTGAGACAGCTGGCCAATCTACCTTCAACTGGAATTCGTCCCTGGGCAGGACGATGCCCAGTATTCGTCTCACCCCGGGACGAATTCAAAATAGAATCCGTCCCACCCTAGGACGACTCTCGAATCCGTCCCCGGGTGGGACGAATTCTAAGCTTAACGGGCAAAAAAGACAAATGGTGCCAAGTGGCAGCCCAGAACGGTCAGTTAATGACTCTCGCCTTGCACGCGTGTGTAGGTGGATAGAGGGGCCGTTAGAAGACTGTCACAAAAGGCATTTATCAAAGCTCAAGTCAATGGAGGACTCCCCTCCCTCATGGGAAGACAAGAATGCCACATGGCGCCTATGACCAACACATGGCATTTGTGCTTCCCTCCCAAAAGAGACCCCTTGGGTCTATAAAAGGTGGGACTTTTCTCACCCAAATATACAGGTTGATGGAGTTTTCAAGCAACGAAGTGCTGCCGAGTTGAAGACCCACTTGCATCCCTTTTGGTTCACCTTCCCACATCCACCAATATCTTTTGCAAGGGAGGTTGTTGGGTGGCCTTTGGAAGCTCGAACCTGACCCAAATCCAACACATGGACACCTGAACCAACCAATTCACCGACCCCCCAATCCTAAGAGGTTTTGGGCCCATCCCTAGTGGATTGGCTCCAAAATCAAGTGCCAACGGTGGGAGGCCCACTTGGGCACCCCCGCACTCCCCAAGTCCTATTTTAAGTTTTAGAGCATTTTATATTACTTTTTAGGTTGCATTTTGTGTTATTAGGTTTTATTAACCCATAGCTGTAATTTTGTAACTTTTGGTCAGATTCTAGTATGTTTTGTGTCGCTTTGTTGTTTCGCTGACTTGCAAGTGTCAAGATCAAATTCCCGAGGGTGGAGGCCAAATTGGGAGAATCCAACCATCTGGGTCGTCCCAAAATGGCCCCAATTACATAACCCCCCTATTTGCAGGCGTTTTGCAGCTCTCAGGATTCGACATTGGAGCAAGCAACGAGGTCGGTTTCTTCAACACGAAGAATTCGTCCCACCCGGGGACGAATTAACCTTATGCACCAAAACAAAGGAAAGAGACAATTTGGAAAGGAGAGAAAAGATGTAAAGAAATCACAGCCCTCTTTATTCAAATATCTTATCCTCGGTTACATAGACGTCTCCTCCCTTTTTAGGGGCTAGGAGCGCTAAATTTGTCATTGATTACAATGTGCGATTTAGTCTTCCTCCTTCCGCGTGCCCACGATTGCAATGGGCGGGCCAAGATGATGCCGCCGCCGATGTCGATGAGTTCTTAACCTCCGCCGCTTCTCCCGCGAACAAAGAAACAACCAAGATGTCAGTAGCATCTGCCGCAAATGAAAAGTGTTTGCTCTCTAAAACTAACGAAATATGCATGTAAATATTTGCCTGAAACAGTAATTACAGTGAGTCCAAATGGCTTCAAAACTTGACAGAAGATAAGAAAAGTTACCAGAAGGCCACTGCCACTGAGACAACTGGCCAATCTACCTTCAACTGGAATTCGTCCCTGGGCAGGACGAATTCTGACTGCAATTCGTCCCTGGGTGGGACGAATTCTTCTGTGTTGAGGAAACCGACCTGTCGTCTGCTCCAATGTCGGATCCTGAGACCTGCAAAACGCCCGCAAACAGGGGGTTATGTAATTGGGGCCATTTTGGGACGACCCAGATGGTCGGATTCTCCCAATTTGGCCTCCACCCTCGGGAATTTGACCTCGACACCTGCAAGTCAGCGAAACGACAAAGCAACACAAAACATACTAGAATCCGACCAAAAGTTACAAAATTGCAGCTATGGATTAATCAAACCTAATAACACAAAATGCAATCTGAAAAGTAATCTAAAATGCTCAAAAACTAAAAATAGGACTTGGGAGGTGCGGGGGTGCCCAAGTGGGCCTCCCACCGTTGGCACTTGATTTTGGAGCCAATCCACCAGGGATGGGCCCAAAACCTCTTAGGATTGGGGGTCGGCGAATTGGTTGGTTCAGGTGTCCATGTGTTGGATTTGGGTCAGGTTCGAGCTTCCAAAGGCCACCCAACAACCTCCCTTGCAAAAGAGATTGGTGGATGTGGGAAGGTGAACCAAAAGGGATGCAAGTGGGTCTTCAACTCGACAGCACTTCGTTGCTTGAAAACTCCTTCAACCCGTATATTTTGGGTGAGAAAAGTCCCACCTTTTATAGACCCATGGGGTCTCTTTTGGGAGGGAAGCACAAATGCCATGTGTTGGCCATAGGCGCCATGTGGCAGCTTGTCTTCCCATGAGGGAGGGGAGTCCTCCATTGACTTGAGCTTTGATAAATGCCTTTTGTGACAGTCTTCTAACGGCCCCTTCGTCCACCTACACACGCGTGCAAGGCAGGAGTCCTTAATCGATCGTTCGGGCTGCCACTTGGCACCATTTGCCTTTTTGCCCGTTGCTTAGAATTCGTCCCACCCGGGGACGGATTCAGAATTCGTCCCGGGGTGGGACGGATTCTATTTTGAATTCGTCCCCGGGTGAGACGAATATCTGGGCAAAGTGTCCAAGTGTGCCAAATTGCTTCTTGACCTTACAAAATTGCTATGAAAGTGGTTAAGACCACTCGTTTAACCTCTCGAGGGCTGCCCCGGGGGCTGTGTTTGTCAAAGCGATCGTTGTTTGCACTCACATAATCGGATTGGTGCTGTTTTGGTGTCTACAGATGCCCCTTTTTGGGAAGCGCTGCGGGTGACGCAGTGGTCGAGCAAAAATAGATAACCAAAGCACTAATGATTAGGGTTTCTTGGTAACCTAACCAACTTTTGATGCCCCAAGTATGGAAAGGGCATGCATTCTTGAATCCTTGCTTCTGACGAGCTAAGGAATTTGATTTCAAGTATTAACCTATTTTGGTGAGGTGTGACTTGAACTTAGACATTGATCAGTCATGAACAAGTGAAGGGCATTTTTATCCTCATGGGGAACCTTGTGTTCATGATTCACGAAATGCCAAGTGTTTGATTGATTTGATTGTTGCTTGTTTATTGCCCCAAGCAGGAGCGTGATTGTCTTTGTCAATGATTCTTTGAATGCATGTCATTTTCCTTAATTGGGTGTGTGATTGTTGGTTGGTGACTAAGTGTGACTACCCCCTCAAGCGACGAATCGATGAGGGAATGACCTTCGTGAGAGAAGCGACGAGTCGCTTGACCCAAGATGACTTGTGCAAGGTTGCCTTTAGAGGGTTTACCGTTAAGCTTGTGCAATTTTTCCAACATTTGGACCTATTTTTGGTGGGTGTTAACCCTTTTGGTGATGCCGTAATGAGGTGAAATCATCGAAAATCTAACTTCCCGTGGAGCGGTCCGGCTATTGTAGCCTTCTTGGGGAAGTAGGAGAGCGATAATTTGGACCTCGACATCGATTTTCTTTGCTTAGAGGTTAAGTGCAAGAGCACTTATGTCCGGCAATGTTTTTGCTGTGTTTTTGTTGAATTTTGTACTTGTTTTTGAGTGGGCTTTGACCCTTTTGGTGATGTCGTTTGGGGATGAAATTGTCTAAAATCCGTCTTCCCTTGGAGCGGTCCGGCTATGGTAGCCTTCTTAGGGAGTATGATAGTGACAATTTGTGACTCCAATGTCGATTTTGTATGCCCTTGTTGTCAGGTGCAGTAGCATTCTTGTCTGGCAATTTTATTGTCTGTTTTTAGTGCATTTTTAGTCATTTTTGTTGATTTTTTTTTGTGCTGGCCTGAATTCGTCCTTGGGTGGGACGAATTCCAGCTGGAGAATTCGTCCCTGGGTGGGACGAGCGCTGATCAGAGCGCTCATCCCAGTCAAGGATGAATTCCAATGCAAAAGGCCTATTTAATGGCCAAAACTTGATTTTGGGCTCATTTGTGTCATTTTTTTCTTGCGATTTTGGAGCTCTGGGAGGAGGAGGTAATTCTACGAAGCAAAGCACTGCTGGAATTCTCTCTGCCATCATGAGTGCACAAACTGGTTCGAGCGGCGGAGCCGAGGCGAGACCTGTAAGTGACCCTAGGGTTTATTTTGCTTTAATTTAATGCATTGTTTTTGTGTTGACGCTTTTCAAAACTTTAAGATTTTTTTTTTGTTGTGATGTTTTTGTTTATCGCTTAAGGTTAGAAACCCTAGAACTGAAAATTTGATCTCGTTATATATTTTTTTTTCTTGCAGGTTGTTAGGAGCCGGTACCGTGTACCCGCTGCATTTACTGAGGCGCGGTTGGCATTGACCGATGATGACTGGGAATGGCTTGATGCCCTTGGGCTCAAGCGGTGGCTCGACCGGAGCCTCGTGGTTTCGGATCGAGGCCTATCCGACGGCCCCGATCAAGCTTTGGGATCCGTGGACCAATACTTTCCATCTCCCGACAGGGGAGATGATCGTGACTCTTGAGGACGTCTATCGGTTGCTTCGGATTCCGATAGATGGTCCGCCTATTAGGACATCTCCGTTTGATCACCGGACTGCTATACTTACGAGATGTTTTGGGCATGGGGGGGAGCTGGGTGTAGCAGACCCAGTGGAGACAATCGAGGCGGATTGCCAGGCTGGCAGGATTTTGGTTATCTGGTGGAAGGAGAGGGGGGTGTTAGTAGTGAGGCACGCATTCTTGATGGGCCTCATTTCTAACATTCTTCTCCCTGATTCGTCAGCGCGAGGTTCCCGTGGAACCTACTGGATTTGGTGTGGCAATTGGCAGAGTGCCCGATAGAGGCACCGTTGATTCTGAGATGGGGATAGACTTTGTTGGCACAGCTTTACGAGGAGCTGTACGGGGTCCGCTGTCGACAGCGGAAGGGTGTCAGTTGCAGTTTTTTGTTGCAGTGCTGGGGTTGGCAACACATAGTTGTTGAGAGGCCTACCGGGTTACCGTGGACGACTCGGGCGGCGATGGAGGATGAGGAGATTGGTTATGCAGCTTTGTGGCGACGGTCTGCGGAGCAGGGGCAGAGTCGGCGATGGGCAAGTGCCGTTGAGCACTACATTGATGCCTTTTCTCGGCTCACTCCGGGGAGGTGTTTTGGCATCCCTATCGGGACTGTCCAGCCTGGCCTGAGGCTGGAGAGTGGCTCCGACGGGTACGGAGGGAGCGATGGTTGACTGGGCGGCACGGGACGGAGCATGAGTTCTTTCCATACCGCCGGGTTACACGACAGTTTGGGGTGCGCCAGGGGTTGCCTGGTGAGCCCGTAGGCTATCGACGTCGGGGAGATGAGAGGGATCTGGAGCCACCGGTCACCGTGCCATTGGGCGAGGAGTCGGATGCGGTGATTGAGGTCCCGGATGTGGATGACGTCGGTACTACCACTGAGTATGACTCGTGGTGGGTATTGCGGCGCTGGAGAGGAGAGGGTCCACTGGGAGGCACGGAGGCGGCAGTGGAGGATGCTGAGGCGACAGGGGGTGATTGGGGGGCCGTTGGATGATGCAGACATGGTGGATGTGGGAGATGAGGATGTGGACTTGGGTGTTCCGGAGCAGCCGGACATGCAGGATGTGGAGGAGCATTTGGAGCCTGAGCAGGCTACTGTCCCCGCGAGTCCTATGCGTCCGGCAGATACAGAGGAGGTGGGGTCGGATGTAGGCGATGAGGTTGCACGACTTACAGAGCTGCTGCGGATGCGGGATCTGGAGAGGGATCTTCTGCGAGCTCAGTTGGCAGAGCGGGATAGAGTTTTGGCGCAGCGCGATGATGCATTGTCTATCTATCATCGACGAGAGGCAGAGTGGTGTCTGTACCGGATAGACTTGGAGAGGGAGGTCATCCGCCTTGGCGGGCGGCTCCCTGAGCCTTCGATCAGCAGATCTTCTCGACGGACGAGGGATAGTTTGACTGAGCAGATCAAGCATCATCTCGTCGCAGCGGTTAGATGAGGGGGTGGTAGCAGGCATGATGCGGGGGCTAGTAGTAGCCGCCCTGCAGGGTCCCGTAGGACCCACACCACGGGGGGTAGTTCCCGTCGCACCGATCCTGCGTGATCATGGTGGCCGACGCCTTAGGTTGGGTTCTTGGATATATTGCGGGGTCTGAGGACCGGTTTTGTAGCCTACGGGCATCTTTTTGACGATATATATATATATATATATATCTGTTTTATTTTTGGATTTGTACATGTGATGATGTGATTTTTGTTATGCATGTTTATTTATTTTGATGAATGCAGATGTTATGATAAATGTATATGTTTTAGATGTCTATGTGATATGCAAATTGAAATGGATGAATGATATTTGTGGTGATTGCACTGTAGGCTGTTTAAGAAGCTCTTTATTTACCTGGTTTTTTTTGTTTTTGTATTTTTTGATGGTATCATAAGGATGATAAGTAGCGCAGATGGTTTTGGGATGAATGTATGATTTTCTGAGATTCAGACAGTTTTATCTCACTATCCATGACTGTACTTTATCTTACAAGACTTTTGAACAAGGTATGAATCGGACCTATTTTTGACCGAGTTATTTAACATCCCTATGTGTGCAATTGAGTTCATTTAGTGGTATTTGTTAGGATACCGCCAATGCCATATGGGCTTTCAACCGAACCTGTACTGAGGATCACCTAATTAGCTCCACGAATTCCTTTGTTGTATGTACTAAGATTAATCTACGGTGTAATCCAGGATGCCATAAGCTAGCTCATCCACATGCAAACATTGATCTGTACGCAAGTTAATGTGACAGATATATCGTCATGCGGGAGGTTTACTTCATTACCGATAGGCTATCAACCAAATTGGTACTGAAGCTTGCCTTATGACCTATAGAATGCTGAGAGTTCCAGGGATTCAAGGTCAACTCCCTTCTTTTCTTCAATTGTATTGGGATACTTGCTCATTGTAGTGATGAGATCACTGTTTATTTTGATTTGTTTTTTTTTTTTTTTTGAGCAAGGGATTGGGGATATTGAGTGACGAAAATCACTGTTGTTTGTGCCTTTTGATGTGTGCACTATAGTTTGTCAAATTTGGAGTTTTGACATTTTGCAAATTTTTGTGTTTTGCAACTGTTGAGAACTTTAGGGATTCTTAGGGAATTGGGTAGGGAGGATGCTTGTCCTTTTGCCAACTCTCAGCATTCTAGGGGTCATTCGCACAGGGGGATGAGCAAGATAACCGTTTCGCTTGTGGTGACCTAGATTATTTTGCAGGTTTCATCTTTCGTTCACACAATTTGGGAATTTTAGTGTTTTGATTTGTGTTGGGATGTTACGTAACAAGGTGTATTTCAAGTATGACTCTACCTTCGTAAAATCTGTTCGACTTGGTACACTACATGGCTAAAGAGGAAAATGATGACTGAATCACCGAAACTCTTGGTACATTCCTAGACCACTGACTGTAGTGTGGTAAAAGTTATGCTTGGTGTTTTTGTTGTTTTTGATGAATTCGAGTATGCCTAGAATTGAGATGCAAATCTTTGTTGTTTTTGATGATTTTTGTTGTTTTGTTTTTTGTTTTTTTATTTTTTTTTTTTTTTGAGTTTTTGGGTTGACCAAGAGATTGCGATAATCCTTGGAGCTTTTTGTATTGACCAAGAGATTGCGATAATCCTTGGAGCTTTTTGGATTGACCAAGAGATTGCGATAATCCTTGGAGCTTTTTGGATTGACCAAGAGATTGCGATAATCCTTGGAGCTTTTTGGATTGACCAAGAGATTGCGATAATCCTTGGAGCTTTTTGGATTGACCAAGAGATTGCGATAATCCTTGGAGCTTTTTGGATTGACCAAGAGATTGCGATAATCCTTGGAGCTTTTTTTTTTTTTTTGGTATATGGCTTTCTTAGATATGAAATGGTCGCAAATGACTGATATTCAAGGGTTCTGTTTCCTTGATACCGTCAAGAGAAGCTAGCTCGTACGTTCCCGGTCCTATTTTGCTATCAATGACATAAGGACCTAGCCAATTTGCCATGAATTTGTCTCTCATATGGGACGGCAAATTAGAGTTTTGTTGGTTTTCCTTCAGAACCATATCACCAACCCGAAAGTCTCTTAGGTGAACTTTCATGTTGTAAGCTCTCTTAAGCCGCTCTTGATAGATACGTAAGTGCTCGAGAGCATTAACGCGTCTTTCGTCAAGCAACGTAAGTTGGTCTAACCGGGCCTACCGTGCAGTGTCATCATCGATGAATTCCCGCATTGATATGCGGAGGGAAGGAATTTCCAACTCGAGAGGCATTACTGCCTCTGAGCCATACACTAGTGAAAACGGAGTTGCCCCAGTGGGCGTCCGAATGCTAGTGCGATAAGCCCAAAGGGCAAGTGGGATTTGTATGTGCCAATCCTTATGACTGTCTGCGACGGTCTTTTTAAGGATGGCGACTAGCATTTTGTTTGACGCCTCTGCTTGCCCATTTGCTTGCGGATAATAGGGTGTTGAAAAGTCATGCTGAATTTTGTACTTTGTGGTTAAAGCACGCACGTCTTTGTTCTTGAATGATGGCCCATTATCCGAGATTATTTTGGATGGAATACCAAAACGACATATGATGTAATGCAAAATGAACTCCGCAATGCGGGGTCCTGTCGTAGAGGTTAACGGAATTGCTTCCACCCATTTGGTAAAATATTCTGTGGTCGTTATGATAAACGTGTGACGGCCTGACGATGTAGGGGAGATCTTTCCGATTAGATCGAGGCCCCACTACGAAAATGGCCAAGCAGACCGGACTGTCTGTAGGGCCTGGGAAGGTGCGTGCATTAAATTGGCATGATGTTGACATTTTACGCACCTCTTGACATACGCGCAGACAATCTCGCTCTAAAGATGGCCAATAATAGCCCATGCAAAGAATGCGCTTTGCAATGGCCATACCACCGAAGTGGCCACCACATGTACCGTCATGCGCTTGGGTGATCGCCCAAGTGGACTCTTGTCGGTCCAAGCAACGAAGAAGAATTCCGTCGTAGTTGCGACGATACAAAATGTCTCCTATCAAGACATATTTTGCCGCTTTCTGTTTGAATGTTCGTTTTGCGGCGTGCGTCAATCCAAAGGGTAGATTACCTAACTTGAGGTAGTCTCTTATGGGTAAATACCAGTCTCGTTGATCGGATACCTCGACAGTTTGAACAGACTAATCCCTTTTGGAGTTCTTCCCTAACAAATGCTGATTGGGATAGAACTTGTAAGAATAGCATTGTGTTGCTATTAATGGGAGTGGGGGAGAACAAAGACCCCCGCTTGGCATGTTTCAAATAGTCTCGGATTCGAAAGAACTTATCCGAAGATGGTTCGATCTGGATCATGTGGATTCCTCGGCGTCAAGTCTGAGCTTGCGCGCTCCATCGCGGGTTGCGATAAGGTTTTGACCTGAATGGTTGTTATATCACCGAAAAGGTCTTGCGGGATTAGTGACCCTAAGGAGGCCATTGTGTCCGCAAAACGATTCGATGATCGAGGGAGTGCCTCGATGTCATACCACTCAAGTTTTGCCAGGAATTTATCCACGAGGGCTTTATAGGCTTTCAGGACTCGGGCATTTGCATTGATATACCCCTTTGACTTGATTGACGATTAACAGTGAATCACCAAAGATGTTCAGTCTTTTGATGTTCATGGCGATTGTCGTCCGAAGACCTAGGAGCAAGGCTTCATATTCTCGCATTGTTGTTGGTGCACTCGGAAGTTTAATTTAAATGACAGGGGCATTGGAGCGCCCCGCGGTGTGAAGAATACAATTCCCGCGCCACCACCTTGCTCGCATTTAGAACCATCAAAAAATAAGGTTATGTCGGCTTGAGACTCAGGCTCTTCAGAATCCGGCGATTCTGAGACATGGAAGACCTCATCATCGGGTAGTTCTATGACTAGAGGCTGATCGTCTTCAAGAGGAGCCTCTGCTAGTTGATCGGCTATGACTTGTCCTTTTATAGATTTTTGCCCAATAAACTCAATGTCAAATTCCGTCAACAACATGATCCATTTCGCCGTGCGACTACTATGATAAGTACGACTCATCATGTATCGCAATGGATTCTCCTTAGACACAACATACGTAGTGTTGCTCAGCATGTAGTGGCGTAGCCTTTTGGTAGCAAACACCACTGCCAAGCAGAGTTTTTCAACGTATGCATAGTTAAGTTCGTAATCGACTGTGGTGCGGCTAAGATAGTAAGTAGCCTGTTCTTTGTGAAGTTCATTCTTCTGGGCTAGCATTGCGCCCAGTGCCACCTCGCTAGTCTGAGATGTATAAGTAGAACGGCACACCTGGTCTAGGCGGTGCCAATACCGCGGCGAAGCCAAGTATTGTTTGATTTCGTCAAAGGTCTGATCGGCACTCGTCATCCCAATGAAATGTGACCCCCTTGTGCAATAATTTGTTCATTGGTCGGCATTTGTCGGATAATTGCGCTATGAAGCGTTTAATCGACGCGACCTTTCCTTGCGGACTTCCGAGCTGCTTGATAGTGGTTGGGGGAGCCATTTCAAGGATTGCCTTGACTTTGTTTGGGTCCACTTCGATGCCTCTCTTGGAGACTATAAAACCCAAGAGTTTTCCGGATGTGACGCCGAACACGCACTTCTTGGGATTCAGTCTGACCTTATGCTCTATGAGGCGATCGAGAATCTTGCTTAAGTCACCGAGATGATCTGAGCGCAAGAGAGACTTGGCTAACAAATCATCCATGTAATCTTCCAAAGTTTTGTGCATGTAATCGTGGAAGATATAAGTCATAGCACGTTGGTATGTAGCGCCAAGCATTTTTAAGGCCAAAAGGCATGACCTTATAACAAAATGTCCCCCAAGGCGTTGTGAATGCCGTTTTGAGTTGGTCTTCGGGATTGATACGAATTTGATTGTATCCCGAGAAACCGTCCATTAGGGAGAGCATTTCGTGACTCGTCGTAGCGTCTACCAATGCGTCGATGCTTGGCAAGGGGAAATCATCCTTAGGACTCGCTTTGTTTAGGTCTCGAAAGTCGGTGCATATGCGAATCCTCCCGTCGGGCTTCTTGACGGGAACCATGTTGGACAACCATGGCGGATAATCCACGCAGATGACAAATTGTGCATCCAACAGCTTTTGCAATTCGTCTTTGACCATCAAGGCTACTGTTGGGTGCATCTTTCTTAGTTTTTGCTTTACAGGCTTGATTTTCGGATCAAGCGTTAAATTGTGCATGACTAGCTATGGGTCTAGTCCTGGCATATCTTTGTACGACCATGCAAAAACCTCCTTCTTTTCTTTAAGAAGGGCAATGTAATCGGCTTGCTCCTCGGGGGAAAGGCTTACCCCCAGCTTGAGAATCCGTGGATTCATTGGATCTGTGCCGATGTCTACGTCAGTCGTCTCTTCGACTGACATGTGGGATCCGTCCTCCAACCGATGTGGAGTTGGGATTAAATGGATATCATCAGCTGAGTTAAGATCTGCGTTTGGAACCTCGGGTCCCTCTTCAGCTTGAAAAATATCCTGAGTTGTCCTTGGGGTAAAATGAAGCATTTCACCGAAAGGCCAGTACTCTGATGGTGACAATGGTGAATTGACGCGATCCCAGTCAATGGCATCCATGTTTAGATGCAATGACCATGATGGATCGGTCGGATTGCGGATGGGTGTGGTCAAATCAATGGAGATCATGTGGATGGAATGAATTTGGTCTCCATAACCACGGGTGTGATGACTTGATTCTTTTAGATGTTCCCTATACTCTGGATCTGGCTCTACGGGAACAGGCACGAATGGATCCTCTCTAGGTGCAAATTCATCTCTATGTGTGAAAAGGAAGGCGGGGTCTTCCCTTGGCACTGCTGTCATGATGGGATCTCGAGGTGGACGATGCTCATCTTGAATTTGGAGCCATAGGCCTAACACTTGGTCCCACCTCGCTGGGTCTACGTGCCATTCATGTCCTAACCGTATACCCATTTGTCCCATTAGATCTTCATGAGTTAGAGCGCGGTGATGTCATCGCGCATGTCTGAGATAGTCCATTTCAGTTTCGTCTTCTGAATCGCTTTCATAGATCCAAAATTGTTCATCCTCTTCAGAATTCGTTGCTTGCGACATTGAGGACTCTCCCTGTTCCAGTGAATTAATCTGGTCCCATTGCGGTTGTTCCACTCTTAGTGGAGGGACCTGATTCTTTTGAGACTGTGTTATTTCATCTTGAACCTCTAAGGGGAACAGTTTCAAAAAATGTCCTGCAACCGTTGATGTTTTCTTTGAGGATTGCTCTCCGAACTTTCACCTCTCTCTAGCAAAGGAGAGGGATTATTGCTATTTCCAGTGGGTGTTTGTAGACCATGGGAGATAATCCCCTAATGTGTATTCTCGTGTTTGGATTGGCGTACGGGTCTTGTGCCAATCCCCCTTGTTGCCTATTTCTAGGCCTTGCATATTTTCAACCAAGATGTCTAATGGCGAGGGATGGTTGAACCCTACCCCCGACTTGTCATATGGCATCTCGATATCTTGGTTGGCAAAGGATCCGCATCCCTTGCTCATATCTCGCCTAGCCCATACCCATGCCAATTGCATTGTTCGAGATATTTTAGGGCAAATTCTGTTTTCGACAGATAGTTGATGTTTTCGACAAAAGGCTCTTCATCTCGTTTCCTTTTGTTCGCATGGTTCATAACCATGATCAAGGCCCCCATACACAAAATTCGTTTGGTTCGGTGGGTAGCCTAGAGGGACGATTGTTCCAATGGGAAGGCGAGGTCTTCCCATGTCTTGTACTGACTCCAGTGTGGGGGTTGCCACAACATTTTGCACTAAATATTCCCCCAGGCCTGTACTGGCCATTTCAATAGTGATTGTTGATGATTGGGTGGGAGGAAACGGTAGTCCTTCCTGAGTCCATTCCATGTTTGGTGGTTCAGGAATCTTGGTTTTCGTTGCGTTGGGCGCTTCCTCTGTTGATATCATTGAAATCATGGGCAACCCCTCTTCTAGAGGCTTAACCTCTTCCATGATTTGCTTTCCCTTGTCCTTCTGTTGGGCCACGATAGGTGGCGTTGATGATGAAGGAGTAGGTGATGAAGTCTCACCTGGCCGGGATTTTGCCTTGTTGGCCACCAGTGGTACTTGCGGTATCGGACCTTGTTTAGATGGATTTAATTGAAAATCCAAATGCGTTGATGGGAGGGTCGATTGAGGTATGAATTGTACCGCATTGCAATACTTGAAGGGCTCTAAGTCCATTGGGACTACATGTATTTGCCCTTCATAGGCATACTTCAAGCACCGGTGTGCGATCGAGGGGACACACTTCATGTCCCCCGATCCAAGGCCGCCCTAGCAAGATATTATAAGCCATTTCGCCTTCCAAAGACATGGCACAAGTGTGGGTATTGACTTTTGTCCTACCCGTATAGGCGGAACAACCGTGCCGATCGTCGAGCAAATTGCATCGTTAAAAGCTCGCAGTGTGTACGTGGAAGCGGTGATGTGAGAGGTCGGCAGCTTTAAATGTTTCAACGCCGCAGATGGTTATAATGTTACCGGACGAGCCAATATCTATCAAGCACTCTCTTGTACGGGATCCTGTTGACCCGCGCGATAACGTGCAGGGGTGGATCCGGCATGTCATTTGATATCGTTTTGACCTCGTCTTCTCCCGAATGTGATGACAGGCTCCGTACATTGTTTCACATGTCCCACGAAGGCGTTGAAAGAATTTGCTTCGTGGGGTTGTACTTCAATGGCTTTTAAAATGTCCATAAGAGCTTCTCTATGGGGAGCCGATTGTTGAATAAGCTCGTAGATGGACAGCCTAGCCGACGTGGTCCGCAAACTCTCCGTGAGTTTGGTTCGTATCGTGACCTCAGGTCTAGGCGGAGGTAACTGCGTTGGGCGTTGTTGAGGCCGCGATGTCGACGGAACTTCCCTCGCAGCCTACCTCGGGGGCAACTCTGGGTATCTTCTCGTTCCTTGTTACAATGCTAATCATTCCCACAAATCCTTGCGCGGGAAGATCTTGTCGCACCTCGTTAATCTGGAGCGGTTTTGTCTGTGCCTCGTGGGCGTGCAAGGGGTCCTTGAATACCCCCATTTGTTGGTTGTTTGGTGCGATGGGGTTGTCCACGACCAATGTTCGGTTGTCGATCAAATCCTCGGACTAGTTCTTTGAATTTCCAAGCACCCATTTAGGTCATGTCCTCTCGCGCCTATGGAATCTCGCAATACAATTCCTCCCTATACCCCCTAGGCTTGGGAATGTTAGGGTCAAAAATTTGGATTTCCGGCAGAGTAACTAAATTTGCCGCCGACAAGCGGTCAAATAAGGAGTCCCTAGACTCCGCATACGGGGTGAATTGTCGCCTAGGGCGACGCTGCCGATACCGCTCCCTGTCTTCCGTTATCTCTTTCGTAAGCGGTGAGGCACCGCTCGGTAGTTAGCCTTTTGAGGCTGCGTTTCTTGCACAGGCGTGGGAACATTTATCGCAACTTGGTTGACTGCAGCGTGTTGTGGTTGCGTTATCCCAGTTTTAGTGGTTTTATTCCACTCTTTCTTCTTAGGCTTGGCAATTGCGCCTTCGCCTATCTTAATCTCTTCTATAACTCTGGCTTGCGCCAAAGCTTCTTCTAAGTCGTCGTATTGTCGCAGAGAACAATAGACCGGAGATTGACTTTAAGCAACTTTTTGCAAACATTTGCGTGAGGTCCGACATGGGAGGACGGTAGGGTAACTTAGAAAGCAAAGCTCTCCATCGGTTCTCGTACGCCACCATTGTTTCCTCCTCAAATTGTTTAAGGCTAGCAAGATCACTAAGTGATGCCTTCTTCCTTGTGTTGAAGGCGAAACGTTCAAGAAACGCATCTACTAGCCGATCTAAGCCGCTTATGCTCGTGTTTGGGCAGTTGTGTGAACCAATCCGAGGCAGGGCCTGCGAATGTGGTTATGAATGTTCTAAGCAATAATGCGTCATTATCTTGGATGCCGAAGCATTGGCTTAGAAATCGTGTAACGTGTTCTTGTGCGTCCTCTTCACCTTTAAAAACTGCCAATTGAGGCAACTTGAAGTGTTCGGGGTAAAGAGGTGTAGGCACTGAGGGATGCACCGGATTATTGCGGAGTAGACGTAATGTGGGTTTTTGATGCCCAGCAGCTTTTGTCTCCACAGACTCCAAACGCTCCAATAGCGCTTGGTATGCATCGAAAGATTTTATTTCTTCCTCTCTTGTTCGCTCTTGTTGCAAGTTACGGTAAACCGGAGGCCTATGGAGGGGTGGCCGAATGGCATCCTTCCCCGCCTTGATGGGGAGTTTCAATATATTCCTCTTCTGGTTCATACTCCTCATAAAATTCTTGAGGAGTCTCTGGGCGAAATCTGTGACCCTGATCAAGCTCTTGCTGAAGGTACCCATCATTGTTTCGGGGAGTTGCCTCCCTCTCGAATCTATGGGGTCTTGGAGGCAGAGCTTGACGAGGTCGTGGAGACCCGTCCCGCACCAACGGATTACGCCTCTCATACTTGTTCAGCTCTTTGGATGCGAGGGGTTGGCCCCCTCTCAGGTATTTCATAGCGTAACTCATCCGCTTCGCGTTGCATGCGTTCTTTATCCAAGCGGTATTGATACTCTATCTCTTGTTGACTTTGTTTAAGCCGCATGATTTGGGCTTGACGGGTGGTATATCTGGCGACAGCCGGGTCAATTTGATCTACCCTATTTTGTTCGGAAGGTTCAAATGTTCCTCCTATGGGTTTACCTCAGTTTTGATGCTCTAAAATCTCAAGGGGTCGCTTCCTTTTGTCGAGGTAGGCGGTATGTGCTCGAGGTTCTGGCCTCAAGGGGTGATCATGATATCCGACTGGTGCAGAAGCATAAGGTTCCCGAGTTGTATGTTGTTGTCCTTGAGGAATGCGATGATCTTCCTCATATTCTCTCTCATAGGTGCGTAAGGGGCAGGCGGAGTTAGGTCGCCCTATGTGAGGAACCCTACGCTCTGGATTTGGTCTCTCTGTTCTGATGAGAGGTAAAGAAGGGATGCCATATCCACGTTGCCCCTCCAAATGGACGGTGTGCCTGTCTAGCGCTTCATTGCGCGGTGGCCACTCATGCCTAACTTCAAGAGGTGATTCTCTATTTATGTCAAGGTCTACATGTAAGGCATCTTCCCGAAAGGGGCTGCTTTGAATAGGCATACCCCACCGAGGATTCTGAATTGGATTCTTTTGTAGGTTAGACCTATAAGGCGGTATGACCAAATCCTCAGGACTGAAGTGAAGGCGACTTGTGCCTGCTTTTTGTGTACCTTCCGGAGCTTCTGCCCTTGATTGGGCTTGATCGCGGGTGTACACCATTGCGGTGCTTCTATGCTATCTAAATAAGTTTTTATCTCGTTTTTATGATTTTCTTTTTTTTTGTCTACACTGAGCAGAATTAAACACACACATTCACAAAACCGTGATTATCTCTTTTAAGGATTATTGGTGTGCCCTAAACTAGTTTAGTGCATTTTGATGTTTTGTTTTGTTTTTGTAGGTTTTGTAGAACGTTTAAATGCATCATGTAGGCTCTTATAACTCCAAAAAGGTCGCCCCTTCAATATACCAACCAGGCCGATATACCAACCTCTCTATATACCCGCCCTTACGAGAGGGAGACTATAGGTACGTGAGAGCAGAAGGTACGTGGTACGTAGGCGGTACGGAAGGGGGATTGTCCTATTAATGGCACCTACCATAGAAAACTTATCCTCGCGCGCATGGGAATCACCCCATCTACGCTCGGTCTGTCTTCATCAGGATTTACGCCTAACAACAGTTGACAATCGGGAAATGGATGCAAATCAAGCCAAGGTGGTGATGAAATCCACCAATGGTCTTGATCAAGGGTTGGGGTCTTACGACCAGCTCCTTGGTTTAAAATTGTTTCGTGATGTGTGGGGGATTCGTTTTATTCAACAAAAATGAAACTAGCATACATGACTTTTCCTAATGCAATGCAGGATTAAATGAAAACAATTAAAGAAACAGAAATAAAAATAGAAAATTTAACAGAGATGATAAAAATCCCTACCTCTTCTCTCGCTGCTCCAGTTGCTTCTGAATTTCTGCTCTAAAAATCCGTAGACAGGAATTCGTCCCTCTGGGAGACGAATTGCAGAATGTAATTCGTCCCTCCTAGAGATGAATTTGAATTCGTCCCAGGGTCAGACGAATTGTAGAAAAGAATTCGTCCCTGTCAGAGACGAATAGCAGTCTGCAACAAAAAAATGTACCTGTCAAGCACAAACACAAAACTTTGATCAGTTTCTATGATTTTAAAAACCAGGGAATAGGTCCCACCGTGATCGCCACTGAAAGCACGAGATTCCGGGCAAAGGAAACACTAATTTATGTAATGTAAGACGAAATGTAACGCTTTAACCTTATGCACAAAAACAAAGGAAAGAGACAATTTGGAAAGGAGAGAAAAGATGTAAAGAAATCATAGCCCTCTTTATTCAAATATCTTATCCTCGGTTACATAGACGTCTCCTCCCTTTTTAGGGGCTAGGAGCGTTAAATTTGTCATTGTTACAATGTGCGATTTAGTCTTCCTCCTTCCGCGTGCCCACGATTGCAATGGGCGGGCCAAGATGATGCCGTCGCTGATGTCGATGAGTTCTTAACCTCCGCTGCTTCTCCTGCGAACAAAGAAACAACCAAGATGTCAGTAGCATCTGCCGCAAATGAAAAGCGTTTGCTCTCTAAAACTAACGAAATATGCATGTAAATATTTGCCTGAAATAGTAATTACAGTGAGTCCAAATGGCTTCAAAACTTGATAGAAGATAAGAAAAGTTACCAGAAGGCCACTGCCACTGAGACAACTGGCCAATCTACCTTCAATTGGAATTCGTCCCTGGGCAGGATGAATTCTGACTGCAATTCGTCCCTGGGTGGGATGAATTCTTCCCGTGTTGGGGAAACCGACCCGCCGTCTGCTCCAATGTCGGATCCTGAGACCTCGCAAAACGCCTGCAAATAGGGGGTTATGTAATTGGGGCCATTTTGGGACGACCCAGATGGTCGGATTCTCCCAATTTGGCCTCCACCCTCAGGAATTTGACCTCGACACCTGCAAGTCAGCGAAACGACAAAGCAACACAAAACATACTAGAATCTGACCAAAAGTTACAAAATTGCAGCTATGGATTAATCAAACCTAATAACACAAAATGCAACCTGAAAAGTAATCTAAAATGCTCTAAAACTTAAAATAGGACTTGGGAGGTGCGGGGGTGCCCAAGTGGGCCTCCCACCGTTGGCACTTGATTTTGGAGCCAATCCACTAGGGATGGGCCCAAAACCTCTTAGGATTGGGGGTCGACGAATTGGTTGGTTCAGTGTGTCCATGTGTTGGATTTGGGTCAGGTTCGAGCTTCCAAAGGCCACCCAACAACCTCCCTTGCAAAAGAGATTGGTGGATGTGGGAAGGTGAACCAAAAGGGATGCAAGTGGGTCTTCAACTCGGCAGCACTTCGTTGCTTGAAAACTCCTTCAACCCGTATATTTTGGGTGAGAAAAGTCCCACCTTTTATAGACCCATGGGGTCTCTTTTGGGAGGGAAGCACAAATGCCATGTGTTGGCCATAGGCGCCATGTGGCACTCTTGTCTTCCCATGAGGGAGGGGAGTCCTCCATTGACTTGAGCTTTGATAAATGCCTTTTGTGACAGTCTTCTAATAGCCCCTCTCGTCCACCTACACACGCGTGCAAGGCAGGAGTCCTTAACTGACTGTTCTGGGCTGCCACTTGGCACCATTTGCCTTTTTTGCCCGTTGCTTAGAATTCGTCCCACCCAGGGACGGATTCAGAATTCGTCCTGGGGTGGGACGGATTCTATTTTGAATTCGTCCCGGGGTGAGACGAATACTGGGCAAAGTGTCCAAGTGTGCCAAATTGCTTCTTGACCTTACAAAATTGCTATGAAAGTGGTTAAGACCACCGTTTAACCTCTGAGGGCTGCCCTGGGGGCTGTGTTTGTCAAAGTGATCAGTGTTTGCAGTCACATAATCAGATTGGTGCTGTTTTGGTGTCTACAGCTTCACAAACCAAGAAGAGGACGAGAAGGACTGGGTTGGTGAGATAGTTGAATACTTGAACATCGATATATGTCCTTTGCATCTAAATGCTTCACAATGAAGGCACCTCAGGATGCGGTCCCTCCGATACACATTGCGCCTCGAAGGCCTATTTTTTAGAAACATCGATGGCGTTCTTCTCAGGTGCATAAAAGAAGATGATAAGAAGAGAGTCTTGGGAGAATTTCATTCAGGGTTATCTGGAGGTCACTTCACGGGAAGAACAACGACACTGAAGATAATTAAGGCGGGTTATTATTGGCCTACACTCTTCGTCGATGCCTTTGCGGTCTGTCGCAGATGCGAGCAATGTCAGAAGTTTGCTGGCCGAAGAAGAAGTGCTCCTATGCCTCTCCGATCGATATAGGTAGAAATGCCTTTTCAACAATGGGGGTTGGATTTCATAGGGGTTATATCTCCGAACTCTTTCATTGGGTATAAGTTCGTCCTGACCGTAACCGAATACTTCACCAGATGGGCCGAAGCAGTACCCATGAAGCATGCTGATCAGGAGACCGTCATCGCCTTCCTAGAAGGTTTGATCACCCGATTCGACATCCCAGAAGCAATCGTAACAGACAATGGTCTCGGGTTTTCAGGTGCCAAGATCAACGAGTTCCTCTACAAATATGGGATATATCATAAGGTCTCTTCCAATTACTATCCACAGGGTAACGAATTGGTAGAATCAACTAACAAGACTCTGTTAAGGGTGCTAAGAAAGCTTATAGAGAATAACAAAAGAACTTGGCATCTCCTTCTAGATCGGGCCTTGTGGGCCGATCGGATTTCTGTCAAGAAGTCAATCAAAACGTCGTCTTACGTCCTGGTATATGGCAAGGAGGCCATCCTACCAACCCATGTAGAGATCCCTACGTTGCAGTTGTTGGATGAAGAAGAAGAAGTTAATTCTATGGAGAACATGTTAGCTCAGCTACTGCAGCTGGAGGAAGACCGTGAGAAGGCCTATCAGAGCTTCGCTAAGCATGCTTAGATCACCCGAGACTGTTTCAAGAAAAAGTCCTCCGATCGCACTTTCGGAGTGGGAGACCTAATATGGAAGTGGGATTCTTGGAAGGCCAAGCCTGGGAATCATGACAAATTGGACGCTTTCTGGGACAAACCGTTCGAAATTGTGAAGGTAAACTCGGCCAACTATTTCATCCTTAAGGATGCCAATGGTTAGATCTTGCCGATCTCTGCCAATGGTCTTCATTTGAAGACTTTTCATCGCTGAGACGAAAAAAAAAAGGTGTTCCAAGTTTTACTTTTGTATGTAAAATTTTTATCTTTGTATATACTTTGTTCTATGATTGCCAGAAGGTTCAACTCCAGACTACCATAGCAACGAGCCCCAGCTTCGCTAGACCTAGCGAGGATCTCCTTCGGGGATTTTGTGTGCGAAGTAACTAATGTGATATGCTTCGCAGCGAAGCACTTTGGCTTGGAAGGAGTCCTCAAAAGAAACAAAGGCTTGAGAAATGCTTCACAAAAGGAGTTTGAGCGAAGCAGTTTTCGAAGGAAAATTAGTGAGTCATTTTTTAAAAGGAACGAGCTTCGAAGGCAACCTTTCGTGAAACAAAGTGGCAACATGGCGAAGTAAAATTACTTCGGGCCCGAAGCATAGAAAATTAGCTCGCACCGGAGGTTGGCCGCGAAGCATCTTCAGCACCGGTTTCCACTTCGCCAACCCAATGGCGCATGAGACAAGAAACATTTAAAACGTGTCTTGGGAGACGCACCAACGAAAACTTAAGGGAATGTTTGAGGTGAATGATTTTAATGCCAAGGTGGTGGGGCACATCTCGAGAAGATTTTATTGCAAGAAAAACTCGCATCCAGGTATGAGGTGGCAGGAAGTTAAACTTCCAATGCAGAGCAAATCATCGAATCACATGGGCCTGCGTACCATGCCGTCGTAAAGCCAATCAAATGGTGAAATGACCTCCTCTGTCCGAGTTGCAGATTTAATTTTGGCAGGTGCTATAAATTGAGGTTGTTGCCTTTTAAGGCTATAAAACACGAGGCCTAGCGGTAAAAGGGTGTTCGCCAACTGTTAATGCAAATGTTAAGAGCTCCCGTTGATAGCTTGCATTTCTTTCGCCCTTCGTGTCGAAGACCTTCGCGTCAAAGCCCTCTAAGACTCTACTGTAGCGTATATCCAGAATGGGGAAGAAGAATTCTAAGAAGGGGAAGGAGCCCGAGGTAGCAGGCCTAGAGAAAATGAAGAAGGGCAAGGAAGAGCAAAAGCACAGACCTAAGAAGGTCAACCTCAACCTCCACCCAGAAAAGCAACCGATGGAGGAAAAAGAGGATTCTGAAGAGGAGGAGCAACTTGAAGAACCACCAATTGATGGGTGGGAGAAAATAAGGGACACCAAATTCTCAAAGAGCATGGTCGAACTCAGATACACCATCGAGTTCATGAAGAGTAGACTCTCCTCGGAGAACAAGAGGGCCGCTGCGTATTATTCATAGATTTACTGGTATCTGACCCTGCTCGTGCACCATTGTCCTGAATTAATTTGTGCCATAGCACAAAACTACCAGCCCTCCTCCAGACAAGTGCTAGACGTCGCTGGCCATAAATTGTTTTCAATTTTGAAAGAAGATGTGCAAGCAGCTTTTGTGCCGCAGCAGGGGCCGCCTAAGGGTTATTTGGTTCGCAATGTCATCTTGAGCGAACAAATGGAGAGGTTCACCTCCTCCAACTATATTTTGAAGTTTTTGAGTGAGAACCTCAAGAGCAGGCTCCCTTCAGGAAAGCTGCCCCAAATGCCCCTCTCCTTGATAGATTTCAAGAGCATGGACTTCTTCTCCATCATTGCATGGGTAGAGGGTCTGTCGAACGATGCTTTGGTGCACCCCTAGAAGGTGTCTTTGGCCGAATGTATTTCAAGAGGGGAATTTTACGCCCCTGATGCTTCAAGGTCGAAAACCAACCCAGTATTCTTCGACTGGGCAGAATGGGTGGCCTGAACCTTGCACACGCGACTGACCAGCATGAAGAATTATGGAACGGGCCAGTATTTCAGACCTTGTTCTTTCCTAGTTTGGTTATTTTTCTACCATGTACATAAGAATTTTACCCACATTGCCATTTCTTCAAGCGGCAAGGATGGAACTCCTCTGCCTGTGTACCAGTGGACTCCCCTCTTGGCGAGGACAAAGTCATATTATTATTTTAATCAACAATTCTTGAGACTTGCCATTCATTTGTTGAAGGGTTCCTACCCTTGGGTGTCCATCAGTCTAAGGGACAAAATGGTGATGGAGAATAAGGGAGACGTCTTTCAATTTATGCAGGGACTTGTGATTCGCTTGTTCGGATTCATGGGGAAGCCCTTCCTGCTACCCATTTACCCCTCAAAATATCAGTTCGCATTGGAGGTCGCTCAATAGAGTGACGTGACAAACGTTGTATACAACCATGACCGAAAATGGGTGCACACATGCGACTTCCCCTTCAAAATGGGGGGTAATTGAGGTGTTTGCCCTGAAACAACACGTATTCCTGGAGGAGAAGCTTGCCAACTTTGGTCTGCTCCAGATTCCTCAAAGGTGGCTCTACGATCCCTTGGGGGTGATGAGGGACCACCTCAGATTCAAAAAATTTCATGTCTACCCCCACCCAAAAATCGTGGAGCAAAGGAACAACCCCAATGGGAGGGATCTGGAGTGGCATTTAGAAAGGATGAAGACCTTGCCTCCCTGGCATGAATTCTACCCTACAGAAGTTGAGTTTGATCCTGATCAGCATCCTTTCCCAAGCCCAGACTCCATTTTTTGGAGGAAGATGAAAGACGATCTGAGGGAGGAATTGAAGGATTGGGGCATAGAACAATTAAAGGAATGGTGGAAAATGAGAGTTCATCGAGAAAATACGAAATCATATGGACTCTTTGAAATGGATAAGGACTTCACGGTTGTTTATGAAGCCAATGTTGGGACTTGGAAGCCCACCTCCTTCATCGACTTCATTCCCCAAGTGCCCTAGGTTCGGGTGAAATCCCAAGGAGAGCTAATAATGCTTTGAAAGAAGAAGAAGAGAAGGAGGCAGAAGCTGCACCAGAAGAATTACCTCAGGAACCTGTGGAAAGCCATGACACTAGTGCCATAGGATCGACACAACAATCAGAGAAGAAGGAGGAGAAGAAGAAAAGAAAAAGGCAGGAGCCAGCTCAAGTGCCTCTAATCCACCTGAAGCGACCATGCACAAAGCTTCCAGGTGCTTCTAGTGGACAGCCTGTGAAAGGCCCAACCAAGGCGAATATTGAAGGGATGACGTCACAAAGAGCCGTGGTAGCCCCAGACATAGACATCATCGATGTGGAGGAACTCCTCCAACAACAATGGGGCCCTGAAGAAAAGGTCATGGAGGTCGAGAGTGCAAAAGATGCAAAACAACAAGAGTTGATCATGCAAGAGACCACTACTTCTACTCTATCAGGGGAGCACGCAGGTACGCACTCATCATCCGTCACCTTGGTTTCTCAAGGTATGTCCACCACGGTCCCGATCGAAGGTCCTCCTCAGTCTATACCTCTCCCAGAAGCTCGATCACCCCATCGCGTGTTGCCCTTCGCCACTCCAAGTTTGTCTCATGATCTCGTTAGCCCCACAAGTGTATCTATCCCATTTGAGTCATCTGGTCGGGACAAGTCCATCGATACTACTTTGCTCGCCCATGCCACCATTACCTTGGTCCTCAGTCAGGGCGAAGGTAGTACTCCAACGACGAACCCCATTCCCCACTCCCCTGTTACACACGACATTGTTCCTCTCGTCGAAGCTCCCATCACACCCATCGCTGAACCTACTAGTGAGGCATCCCCTGTCCATTCTTTGTATTTTTTCACCCCTTTGGTTGGAGATCCAGCCTCATTTGAAACTGAGTTATCCATGATAAAGGAACGTCCTCTGGCTGAAAAGCTACTCCAGGCCCGACAAAACATTGATAAGATGCTAAAGGAGGCCAGGAAAAGGAGGGGGCGCTCTTTGGCCGAAGTAGAAAAATGCATCATTTTTTACTTGAAATGTGAAAAGCTGCATAAGGTGAAAAAGGTCCCCAAGGTCCAGAAACCTTTGGACGAGATGACTCCAACAGATTATGACTATCAGGAGAAGACTTAGGACCTGGAACACTTAAATGTAGACAATGAATCTGCATCCATGCATGTAAGGATTGAAACTTTTCACGCACATGCAAACATCACCAATCAGCGTAGATTTGAAGTAGAGAGCGCAAACATCAAGTTGGAATAAAAGCTAGCAAGAACCCGCTCCAAGTTAGATGACGCAGAGAAGCAGTGTGAGCTGATGAAGAAGGAAGCAGATGTCCTAAAACAGCAAGTGAAACAATTGCATAATGCAACTAAAAATGCTGACCTGAGGGCCAAAGAATTTGAAAGCAGAATCTTGCAGATGCAGCAACAATTATATGAAAAATAGAGCATGGAGTTGTTTGATAGGGGCCGAATAAAAGAAATTCGCTCACACTTGCTCAAGAACTTCAGATCTTGGGCCTCCAATGCCCTGTCAATCTTGACATACATCACCGAAGCCCAGAATGCCACTTCTCAAGAAGGGCCAATCGTAGATGAAATCATCCAAAAAATTAGAGGCTGACTCAAACTAGCTTTTGAGGTCCAAAGTACCAAATATCAGGACCTGCAAGTTGCTGCTATGAGTCGGATAGCCAGGGATTGGTCTACGACCCAACCCACGGTCCACACCTTCTTCTCCAAGGTGAGGAAAGCATAGAAGGCGAAAGACCTCCTGGATGTATTTCAGCACGAGCAATGTGCATCTCTGGGCTACTTTCAAGATCTCTCTTCATTAGGTTTCCTTATTTTCACTAATGATGACGGGAACCTTCTGACCAAGGAAGAACTCAAGCCAGCATGGCTCCATTTTGAAGGTGACGTCTCAGAGATAGATGGGTGGGCAGAGCCAATTACAGAAGGACAAGTCACAAATTTCATTCTAAGATATTGCAAGATCGCGGCCTGCCTCAACGATTTGAGCACAAGAGCCAAACATGCCAACATAGGGCAAATAGATCGGTTCCATGTTTTGGTAAAAGCGCTACAAGACCGAGAGCCTTTTTTGAAAGGCGCCTGGGCTCATGTTCGCCGAACCATGGAATGCATCCGCGATCGCCTTTCCCCACCATCACAGCCGAAAGCCTCGCCAGAAGAGGAAGAAGAAGAAGGAGAGGAAGAAAAATAAGAAGAAGAAGTTGTGGAAGCACCCTCAAAAAAAGAAAAAGGAGAAGGGTCTGGAGGTAACTCTGGCCCAACGGATTAAGGCTGAGGGTTCTTGCACCGAGGCAAGCTCATTGCCCCGCGAACCGCCAAGAATGTTGACAATTTTATCACATTGCCTAGAGGGGTAGTAAAATCAAAATTTTTGTAAAGTATTTCTTTTAATTTCATGAATTTGTTCCCTTGTTTTTTTTTAGAAACAACATTTTCAAGCATTGCAGTAATTTTGGCTTTCATCGTCATTCCCCTTGTACATAGAATGGAGATACAAGTGCTTCGCTAGTAAGCAAGCTAAGCTTAAGAGCTTCGCAAAAAGAAGACAGCTTCGCTGAAGGAATGAAGTAAAGAACGAGAAGAGCTTTGTGTCCAAATAATCCCAAACAGATGCTTTGGGTGAAAGTTTTGCGAAGTGGGATTCGAAGAAGTCCAAACATCAAAACAACTTCGCTGAAGGAAGGTTGCTAAGGCATGAGAAGAGCTTCGCACCCGAAGCAGCTCAAACTGATGCTTCGGGCGAAAGTTTTGCGAAGTGGAATTCAAAAGGTTCAAAGCGTGAAAAATACTTCGCTAAGAAATTGGCACTGGCGAACCATTTTTACTTCACCCAAAGTCATTGCGAAGCATCCACTTCGGATGACCTTCGTGCAAAGTGCTTTCACCCGAAGCAGTAGCGGCCTGTTTAAAATACAAAACACTTTCTAAGGCGAGAATGAACTTCGGCAAAAATCCTCCTGAACCATAGTTTTGAAGAAGGTTCGCAGTGAAGCAGTTTGACAAGCCCATTAGTGAAGCATCCACTTCGGGCAGAGAACCTCGCGAAGCAAATTTTGACTTGCCTTCATGGCGAAGCAGCAAGAGATGAAGAACCCGCATTGAGGAGAAAAGTCTACTTCAGCATTTTACACCCTCGAAGCGGTTTTGCGAAGCTCATTCATGCGAAGTGCATAACCAAGGGAGAATCTGCTTTGGCTTACATCCATTGCGAAGAAAATTCATGAACCAAAAATCAGCGAAGCGCTTCGAAGGCACGCACTCCAAGTCGGGTATTTTCCTGAGGTGATCAAGTGCCTCATAAATGAAATTTTACGTGCTCGATGAACTCGCTGCTCATTTTTAGCAATTGGAAAAGAGGTATCGGTCTCAGAAGCAGAGCCCGACGGACATGACGACCACTCGAGCTCCCCACCTAGAAGCCCAGGACTAGTCAGGCGGCTCATAATGTGAGTTTCCCTGGATGACCCAGTTGCAGCTTCTAGTTTTGGAAAAGGATTTGAGAGCTTAGTCACGGGAGTTGTGGGAGTCAACTTCTCATATTTTCGAGGATGTACTCCTCCATTTTGTGCATTAATGGCTCAGAGGGTCGGGTCCTCTATAAAAACCCAGGCATTGTAATGTAAAAGGGGGGAAACTTTCTGCTAGAAAGCTATTGTAACTTGAATCCCTGCAATTAATACTAAAGAGCTTTGGGCTTAATTTCTCTCTTGTATGATGTCTTCTGTGATTATTTTTGTTATTTTCTCTTCATTTGCATACTGTAATTCTGCATTCTGGATTTAGGTGTGCGATTGAGGATAGAACCCTAAAATTTTCTCGAAGGATACATAGGGGAGGAAAATGTTGTATTAGCTTTCTTTTATGCTGCCTGTAGATAGTGTTTCTGTTATATTCACTTATTTCCTGGTCACCGTAATTCTGAACTCTGGATTTTGACGTAAGGGGAAGGGTAATCCTGGAACTCATCCAGAGGATACATAGGAGGGTTAATATCACATTCATTTCATTTTATTCTTAGTATTCCTTGCTGCTATTTTGAGCTACTAGCCAGCGATCGTGCTTCTGGTTCTTTCCCACTTTAAATTATTGACATTTCTTCCCTTACCCTGTTTATTTCTTTCCTGCACCCTTACTCTTTTTTATTTCTTTCCTGCACCCTTACTCTTTTATCTCTTTCCTGCATTCTTGTCTTAAAACACCGAAGTAGTTTAGCAAAGGAGCCGACATTTCTCCGAATATTGGCACGAGGGGCATCTCTTCCCTTCGGCCTTTCAATGTTGGCCCAAGTCTAGGGCACGTACATTTCCCAAAATCCTTTCCTGGGTAGATTTGATGACCAACAGTTAACATCCCATTATACTCATATAGGTGGAAACCACATACTCATGCTTGTGGAGTCATTTTTGGACTACCCATGCAATTTTTTGTGGTTCTATCTCCATCCTATCTTCACTTTGGATTTAGGGGACTTTTCTTTAAAGATATTTATTCTTTTGATCGCATGTTGTAAATGAGTATCTTATTAGGCCTTGGTGCCGAGACTCATCTTATGTAGGTATGCCACATATTGTTTATGCTTTTTTTACCTACCCCTACTATCACTTAAGGGGGGGTGTTAAAGTATCTTGGTGGATAGAGTTTTTTCACCTCTCTCTCATTCTTCTTATTATTCTTAGAAGCACTTCATTCAACAACATATTAAGAGCGAGGACATACACTTGGAATATATTCCAACTGAGGCATAAATTGCAGACATCTTCACCAAGTCAATTTCTTCTCCGCGTTACCTTCAGTTGTGAGAAAAACTTGGAGTATTACAACTGCATTGACAAAGAGGTCTTCCACCTCTCACAAATTATTGTACATGAGTACCTAATCAGGCCTTGTTGTCGGGACTCATCTTTTATTTGTTAAAGAGGACAATCTTTGCCATCCGAAGACAAGCCTCTTTCATACTTCTTTGCTTTTGATTGATGACTTTTCCCACTGGGTTTTTACCATCACTTCAAAACAAAGAGGTGATAGTTGGTTTTTCCCCACAGGGGTTTTTTCCACCAACTATCTATATTGTACATGAGTACCTACTCAGGCCTTGTTGCCGTGACTCATCTTTTATTTGTTAAAGAGGACAATCTTTGCCATCCGAAGACAAGCCTCTTTCATACTTCTTTGCTTTTGATTGGTGGCTTTTCCCACTGGGTTTTTTACCATCATTTCAAAACAAAGGGGTGATAGTTGGTTTTTTCCATAGGGGTTTTTTCCACCAACTATCCATGTTGTACATGAGTACCTAATCAGACCTCGTTGCCGAGACTCATTTGTAAAGATATCCCCTAGTATCACATAAGGGGGGGTGTTATAATAAGTGAATGTTCTCTTATGTTCACTAGGATACACACTTGAGTTTCCACTCCTCCATGTGTCAGGAGTAATCTTAGTGGTGTCTTCATCAGGTTTGATGAGTTGTTGTAATCCAATGACTCTCAATGATCAACTCTACTATTTATACAAATTTGATCCTAGAGATAAATCAATAGTTCCACTCTTATATTCATATTTTATGTAATACTTTGCATATATATTATTGTGAAATTATAACAAATAATTAGCTTATCATGAGTGCCTATCGAACAGATTACAAGCCTATCAAAATAGGAACAAGAAGTCGTTGTCGTATATAGGTTAGTTGTGCTAAATTGCTTCCATCATGTTTTGTTGACATATGGGACAGGAATTTCTTTTGTGAAGCTAGCTTGCATAGTGTATTATTAGATTCCAACAATATGATGATGGTCCACTCCTTTCTATTATGCTTAGCTAGCGATGGATGAGGCTTTGATCATTGAGATCTTTTGAAAACAATGATGCTTGGTAGTTGATTGGCACATGCAACCTTACAAATTAGGATGAGCTCGAAGCCTCCTTGTAGAAGATAACAATGTGAGAACATATTGCTTGATACTTGATTGCTCGTCTTGGTTGAATGTTGATGCATCTATGATGATGATCCACTTCTTTTATAGAAAACCAGATGCCAGACTTCCATTATGCCTTTGCTAACATCAACATCCTAAAATGTTCGACAAACTTTCTTGCTTAGCCAAATTTCCATGTCTTTGCTTGCACTTACTTGATTCCATTGCCTTAGAATTTTTTGTAGTTTGACAAGCTTCTTGCTAATCTATTTCCTACCTTGCTTGTTTGTTCATTCAAATATACATTTATGTTCCCAACGCTTTTCTACCATCTTTTAGCCTGCTTTGTACTGTATTTTATTTTTGAATTAGCTATAGGGGTTGCATCCGATTACTGATTTGGATTCCTTTTGTGTTGCTACATGCAATTTGCTGCATTATTGCCTTGGCATAATACTTTATAGCTTGTACAAAATTACAATACACCTAGATTGTGAATGTAGATGGTGAAATTTACCTACATGTTGGTGACATTCTAGGATAAGGTGTGTGACAAATAGGAATAAAATTATGAAGCTCACTTGTTGGACTTGTCCATGTGTTGGACTAGGAGGCCTCCTAAATTTGCATACATGTGATTGAGTCATAGGAGGAGGGGATTTTTACTTAGTTGACACATTTGATTTTGATAGTGTATAGATAAGAAAGGATGATCAATGGACAACACTTAGACATTAAAAGCTAGAAAACAAAACTAGGTCATGAGAGTATTTACATTCAACCTTGTTTTAATCTTCATAAGACTCACTCAGGCTATCATTCTAGCTCTTTAGGGAAAATAAAATTTTCGAGATTATATAAGACATTTTGGTTTTCTATATAAAACTTAGATCTTTGAATGCCTTATTTATCACCATGTTCCTTTCTAGACATATGGTAACCCTTTTTCTATACATTAAAAGATTTCCATGGAACTTATATAGGCTTAGCATAAATTAGGACATATCCCTTGGCACCTTAAGACACTCTTATGGGATAACCTTGAGGACTCTAAATAATGGTATGGTTGTATAATGACTTTGACCTTTATATATGTTATGGAATATCTCACATCCATGCAATCAAATATACATTTAACCTCTAGAGGGGACTTTAGGACTTCTTGATGGTCCAAAAAGGAATTCTTAGAAATATCAAGTTTTTTATTTGCTAGATGTTTTGGTTTTCGCTTTTAATAACATAGTTAGCAACCAAAAATTCATATTTAGTCTCTTTTTTTTTTTTTTTTTGAATAGTATTAAAATTGTAATTCTCACCATAGACATTGGGATATAGAATATTTAGACTAATATTAATTTTTCATAATCATGTTTAGTAATACCATGCCAAGAATAGAATGAAATTTGTTTGAAATGTGATGACATTGGGTTTTATTTTGAAAATCGAAGTGTTAGATATTAATGCTTTGAATAACTATACTATGGAAATGAAGGGTATTTAAGTACACAACATACCTCTTTTAGGCATAACAAACCCTCAAACAATCTTGCAACTACTTTGTCCTATACTACATGCATGTACCTTGTGAGGGGTGGTTACACCACTTGACTTCTCATATGGTCTATGATGTAATAACTCCTAACATTCCCCCCTTATTATATCATAGTCAAAAGCTCTATTTTGCTTATGACCAAAGAATAATGTCTAGGATAATGTTGGAATTTGAGAGAGAAATTTTCCCCTTAATGTAGACTTACTACTTTGATACTTAAGAGTGTTGGGTTCCATCAATCATGCACTCATAAACATATTTTTATTACAAAATACTTATTCAATGCTTTCTAATACCATTGTTGATCCTTAGTGCTTGGATTCAGGCCATCCCACTTGTACTATTATTGACTGTAACTTACTTGCTTTGTAGGTTGTAATTATAAAAGCTAAAGTATTTATTTACTTCCTAGATTTACTTTCTTGAAACATTTTAAGAATTTTAGTTCTTGAGGTATTTTTGCTCTTCGTAGTTTCTTTTCTATATTTTTGAATGATGTTTTTGGCAATTCGTTGTATTGATCTATTTGTTAGTACAACATCATCTCTCTAATCTTCAACTATTTTTCTTCTGATTGAAGCATTTGATTTTCTATAGTCTCTAGTTTTTGCTTGTTGTCTTGAATCTTCTAACAATATTTGTTTCACAATATTTCTTTTGCTTGTTTCTTTGCTTTGTTATGAGCTTCCTTGTATGATGCCTTTGGTTATTTTGAGTCTTTTGCTTCAAGTTCTTTGTAATACACATATTTAAACTTAGTTGTTTATATTTTTCATTTTCATCCTTATTGTCCTTTGGCTTGGAGTGATCATCGAGGCTCCTGTTGGCTCTAGTTCTATGACTTGAATTTTTTAACCTATTATATATTTGGTTGCTTCTTCATTGTTCAAAACTTGATAAGGTTAATTTGGTTGTGCTTGTGCAAAAAACACATGTTCTTCTTGTTCTTCATGAACTTTTCCATCTTCTTTAACTTGATTTTCTTCGACTATATTACTTTGATGTGATTTTTTCCAATTTTGATATTACTTTCTTGAAGATGACCTATCTTGTTGTTGGTTCATCTCTTGTGAAGGGGATCCATTCTTGAATAGAATATGCTAATATCCCCTCATGATGTGTCCTTTTCTACCACAATGTTCACATATCTTTTGCATGTGAAAAGTGTTTCTATATATATTATTTCCTTTATAATGATATCTTTGAAAATTATTTCTTTTTTGGAAGCATTATGGAGATCTCATGCCTCTTCTGAATGACTACTTCCCTCGTTGACTTGTAAGTAGTAATTGTTATTCTTCTATTGTATGTGAGACATTTACTTTCTAAAATAAGTTCACCAACTTACAAAGCTTGGTGTTTGCTCAATAATGTTTACTTTAGTCACAAAAACATTGTACTTAGATGTGAGTGATCTCAAATATTTAGAACTGGTATTTCATCAGATACCTAAGTTCTCAATGTTTGCAATGAAGCTTGCAACTCTACATTTCTCCTCATGAATGATTCCAAAATTTCTCCACTCTTCATCTTCAGACAATGGAGCTAGCTCTAGAGGAATAAAATTTAGTTTTGATTCTTGGTTTTAAATATTATTTTAAGCTTCTCCCATGCATATTTGGCTATGTTTAGATCCCTAATGTATGCTTGGACCTCATTTGCTACTCCAAACATGATGATTAGTCTTGCCTTTTTGTCAGCCTTGTTGAATTTTGTTTGATCTTCTCCTTCTATAGTAAGATGAGTAATGTTTCCATTTACCACTTTCCATACTTCCTCAAACTCAAGTTGTGTCATGAGTTTGATCTTCCAAGCAACATAATTGTTTCCCCCCAACAATTAGGAATATGACAACAAAATATTTGGTGCTCCACTAGCCATAGTAAAATTTCACAAAATTTAAGTATTTTTCCTTTATTGAGTCCACCTCAAAAAATACTTTCCAATGAATATGTATCTACCTATACTATGATTTCAATTGATACTTCAAAAGTGAGAAATAATTTTCTATCAAATGGAGGTGTGTTCTTCCTTATTTCTTGGATTTTTTCCCTTTTTTTTTTGAATATATATTTTTTTTTAAATAATAGGGTACCCTTTTGTATTCTTTCAGTTTCTTTCCCCTTAAAGTGTGGGATAAATATTTGAATTTTCTTGATGTAAGCACTTTCCCTTTGGATTTGTGCGTTAAATGTTTTTTGTATGGGCAAAAAACAAGTAACCTTATTAATTGAAATGTAATTTTGTTACGATTTTGATGTAATTTATGCTATGATTGCATAAGGCTCTTTCTTCTATGTTCTAGTATTTGTCTACTTGTGTTGAGGCTTTCAATTTTGCAAATATTTTCCCTTCTACAACGCTCTTGTGTTGGAAATTTCCTTCAACAACTTAAGTGTTTGTTGTTGTTTTTCTTTTGTTTGGTGCCTACCTTTTTCTAGCACTTGGGTCACATTAGTTCATCCTTTCATTACTTTTTACATCGTTTGATTATGGATTCTTTCCATGAGTAGTTGTTGCTTCTACAAACACTTTATCAATCTTTTGATGCTATTCTCTCTTGCAATTTCATAGTGTTTGAGCACTTTGTCTATGTCAATATTTTGATGCTATTATTTTTAGCAATTTAGAAGCATCGGAGAGCTTTGTCAACATCAGTCTTTCATTGCTATTATTTTCTTTAATTTTGAAGTGTCTAGGTGCTTTGTCTGTGTCAATATTTTGATGTTATTCTTTTCTACAATTTTGAAGTGTTTGTGTGCTTTGTTTGCATCAATTTTTGAGAGGAAAATGTTCATAGGGTTTCTTTTTGACATTTTGTTATTCTTTAGGTGTTGTTCTTTCTTGCTTGGGTCATATTTGTTGGCTTCAATTACTTTGTTTGTGTAATGAGTGTTTTGCTATGGAGATGTAGATGTTCTTTTTAAATGTTATTTCTTTCTCAATATCCTTTCTCTATTCTATTACTTTGGATGTAGGGCTTTTATATCTTCACCTTTGCTTTTAAAACTTGTTTGCTTCATGAATCTCTTGTGAGCATCGTGGCTATTTAAACTTGAGGTCCTCGCTTGGCTTCACAAACTTCTATTTCCAAACAAAAATTGGTTGTTGGTTATAAATATAGTTCACGGGGCTTTTAATATTTTGAACATTCCTTCAAGCTATTTTGAGCATCTTCAAGAGCTATGCTCTTTTGTCTTTTGCTGAATAATCCAGCTATGAGACGAAAACTTATTTCTGGTTCTTTTAATAGCTTATGTTCCTTGAAGTGTATGTTTGCTTCTCGTTGTTTCTTTTGGTCACAAGCTTCTTTCCTTTTGTTTCAATCGAAATGCTTACACAAAAACATTGTTGATAACTATTGTCTTCCATGTCCTCTTGTGGTTAGCTTATGAAAAATTTTCAATTTTCATTTGACATTCTTTTTTAAAAGTAGTAGTTTTGCTTTTGGAATAGAGATGATGATCTCTCTTCAATTGGGTTTTTCTTTGTAATTCTTTGAATGGTTTCCTTGTTGCAAGTTATCTTCTTGCAATCTTCTAAGAAACTTCAATGGCTTCTTTTAGTTTCTTTTGAGGAGGCTATTCTTCTTGTTTGCTAAATCTTCCAAGAAGCTTCAATGGCTTCTTTTGTTCCTTTTGATAAGGCTATTCTTTCTTTCTTGTTGAAAGCTTCAATGAATTCTTTTTTTTAGAAGACTATTCTTCTAGGGGAATATTTTATGACCCTTTTTTCTTGTAGGTTTATGACCTTATTAGTAATAAAAGGGATTGAAACCATTTTTTTATGCTTAAAGGCTTTTGCCTTTGGTAGGGGTTTTTCACACTGATATTTTCTAATTCTACCATGGAATTTCGCTTCAAGGTGATAGTTTTGTATATGGCAATATTACCCTTTAAACTTCTTTTCTCAAAATAGAGTGCTCTTTGGCTTTCTTTGTGTCAAATATTGAGGAGGATAAAAAAGAGAATTCTTTCTTCCTTCTACCAACTCTGATACCACATGTGAGATATTAATGCTTTGAGTTATTTTATTATGGAAATGAAGGGTATTTAAGTACATAAGATACCTATTTTAGGCATAACAAACCCTTCAACAAACTTGTAACTACCTTGTCCTTTACTACATGCATGTACCTTATGAGGGGTGGTTATACCTTTTGATGTCTCACATGGTCTATGATGTAATAAATCCTAAGATGAAGTGGCGTATGCATTTGTCTAGGCATAAACCTTTTAAGTCGACACATTGTCATAGGTAAGACCCCATCGAAAGTGGAACTAAGTCACAATTGTAGTCATTATCTTCTTGAGATTTTGTATAATTTCCAAGTTTGTTATGATGCAACCATGTGATCATGATATAATACATGAGGTATTTCAATCCTATATAACCAATTTAAAAAAATCCACATTATATAAGGGTTTGACACTAGTACCATCATATCCTATAACTCCTCCATTGTTATTTTAAAGTTTAGATGTTAGATATCCCTATTCCTCTTCTAGCCTACCTAAAGTTCTAGCATGCACCATGCAAATGTGTAAGAATTTTAGGTTATAATATCTATTAAGGTGAAAATACCAAATAATTAAACTATTTGAAGCAAATTAAATATTGGCATTAGACAAATGATAAAATGACATTTTTAGGTGTCTACACTTCTATTATAAATGTCGTTCATACCATCGTTGATATTAGACTTGGGAGGAATGATGTAAACTCGTAGTCAAAGTTGACGAAGCAAATATGTCAAAGGATGAATATCATAATTCTTTGTAGTATTAGTTACCATTCAAAGCAATAGATTCTAAGCAAGCGGTTGATACCATGCCTCTTTTCATGTTTTCCTTGATGGAGCACCAAGGCCACCAAACCAATAAGGTCTAAGAATTCATCAAACATCAATGCATCAATGTGTTGATTGATGTAGCACACATAACTATATTGACAACAACAACAATGAAATATTTAGGATTGTCTATCAATATTATGACCCAAGATAAATTTTGCGTATAGATTACAAATAGAGACACAACTCAATGTGTGAGTTGTAGGACTAAGGTTAGCATCCAGATGGAAGATTGGATTTGGTTTGATCATATTTTCACCATAAATTTGGGTATTGTAGATGCCATCTTACAAGCATAATGGCTCTCATAGCTCAGATATGTTATTGTTTAATTGCAATGGTTATATGCTAAATGGGTGGAATATGACAAGGTCATTGTCTTCAGGGAATCAAATTGTATCCTTCCAATGTGGTTAGCTTACACAACATGATAAAATATTCTAAAGAAAGACGGTCATGGACTCTTTGCCCAAAAAAAATGCATGGAAGTCTAATCTTCTAAGCCACTCTTTTAGCTTTGCCTTAAGAATCATAGACTATTATTGAGCCAATCCTTTTAGCTCTTCGGTAAACTCATGAGTCTTTTCCTTAAGCACACACATGATCATGCCATCAACCTAGTTCTAGGAAATTAGCCTCCAAATGTTTGTCCTTACCTCTATCCCTAGCCTAATAAATTTGAGATTGAGCAAGAAATTATTCATCCAAGCATCAATTTTTATTCCTCTATAGTGGTCATGGTGGGGCATAAGGACAATTCTTGGCGCATGTGTCTTGTTTTTTTACTTCTCAACAAGATTACCATCAAAGATTAAGTTTCCTATCCATGTTATAGATTATTTGTTGGATGAACCTCATGGCACTAAATACTTTTCCATGCTTGATTTGTGTATGGATTCCATCAAATTAGGGTTAGAGAAGAGGATATCCCTAAGATTACCTTTTATAGAGTTCTTAATCATACCCTTTGATCTTACTAATGCTCCTTTACCTTTCTAAAGCCCCATGAATTATATATTTTATCCTGTTCTCTACAAATTTATGCTAGTCTTCGTTGATGATATCACTTACAAATCATGGGAAGCTCATTTAATTCATGTTGACCAAACTATCCACCTATTATAGAAGGAATAACTATTTTTAAAGAGGTCAAAGTGTTGCTTTGGGGTACTTGAGGCAGAATACTTGGGACATGTACTATCTCAAGAAAGGGTCAAGCTGGATTCTAACAAGATCAAAGCCACACAAAATTAGGTTAGGCCTAAATCACTCAAGCAAATCCATGGACTTTTAGGTCTTACCTAGTTTTATAGGAAATTTATCCATAACTATGGCAAGATTGCAACCTTGCTCAATGCTCTCAGTAAGAAGGATGCTTTTGATTGATTAGAAGTAGCTTCACAAGCCTTCAATGCCCTAAGGGAGGCTATGTGTATCACCCTTGTTTTGGCTACTCTTGACTTCAACAAATCTTGTCATTGAATGTGATGCTTTAGAAACAAGTTGAAGTTGTTTTGATGTAGGATAGATACCCCTTGGCCTTTGAAAGCAAGCAACTCTCAAGCAAGAATTTGGGTCAATCCACTTATGAGGAGAGAGGAGATGTTATCCATTTTGCATTCCGTAGAGAAAAGGAGACCTTATTTGTTGGGATGATGCTTCATTATCAAGACCATCCACAACAAGCTCAAGCATTTCCTAAAATAGTGTCTCTTGTGTCCCGAACAGAATAAATGGTTGACCAAGCTATTGGGATATGATTTTGTCATTGAGTACAAGAAGGGAAAGGAGAATGTGGTGGTCGATGCTTTATCTCGCAAATATGAAGATGTCATTGTTGTCAGTGCCATCTTTAACCCCATTACATAATGGATTTCACAACTTTGAGAGGAATGACATTCAAATCTAAAGACTCCTCATATCATTCATGATGTGGAGGTTGGCTCTTCGCCTCCTTCCTTAATCTCATATGCTAATGGGGTTCCCTACAAGAAGGATTGATTTTATCTTCCTTCATCTTCCACATTCAAGACTAGTATTCTACAAGAATTGCATGCATCTCCCTTGGCTAGATATTTTAGATTCTTAAAAAATTATCAGTAGGTGAAGCAATCCTTTTCTTGAAAAGGATTAAAAGTAGATGTCAAGACATTTGTGATGAAATATGAGTTATATCATTCAAGCAAGGGGGAACTTGTTAAAACTCCTTTCTTATTGCAACCTTTGTTTAGTCTTAATCACCAATGGGAGCACGTCTCCATGGATTTCATCAAGGGCCTTCACAAATCCGAGGGCAAAATGATGATTTTTATGTTTGTGGGTCACCCTTTGAAGCATGTTCATTTTTGTGCCCTACAACATTCCTTCATAGCTAGTAAGGTTGATGACGTGTTCCTAAACTCCCTTTTCAAATTACATGGCATGCCTAAGTCCTTTGTCAGTGATTGTGACCGTTTTCACCAACAATTTTTGGAAGTAATTGTTTACTCTTAGTGGTACTCAATTGTATGTCCTCTTCTTATCACTCTCAACCGGATGGCCAAATGGACATTATGAACAAGTGTTTGGGTACTTACCTTTGTTGTTTTACCCAAACAAACAATATTAATGGGTTTAGTGTCCCTCCTTAGCCAAATGATGGTATAACACTTACCATTTTCCCATAAGATGTCGCTATTTGAGGCACTAGATGGAGAGAAACCTGCATTAGTGACAAACTATGTTCTAGGATCCTCCAAGGTGGCCCAATTAGATGATTCGTTGCAATGACATATGGTTGTGCTTCAACTACTTAAAGATAATTTGTTTTAGGCCCCAAACCATATGAAGCAGCTATAAGACATGCATCACTTGAAGTGGCAATTTGAAGTAGGAGAAATGATCTTTTGCACCTCTAGCTTTATAAGTAATTATCCCTAAAGAGCAAGTCCAATTAGAAGTTGGCTCCTCATTTTTATGACCATATAAGGTGGTTCGTCGCATTAAGGAAGTGGCATATCAATTGGAGCTTCCTCTGACTTCCCACATACACCCTAATTTTCATGTTTATTTTCTTAAATAGGTTGTTAGCCAAAAGGTGGAGTCTTAGACAGAGTTTCTATGACTTTAACAAGGGTGAATCACTTTCCAACCAAAAGCTATGCTGCAATCCAAAGTCTATAATCTGGGGTCTCTCCAGATTCAAGAGTTCCTAATCAAGTGACGATCTTCTAGAAGAACATGTGATGTGGGAGCCTGAGAGCATTTTCCAATCATTTGTAGCTTTGAGGACGATTTTTTTGGGGATCCACATAATGACTCCAATATAGCCATGTTGATTATCTAAATTATTGTTAGCTCGAGCCCTCGCATTTGGTTAATCGACCCTTGAGCATAAGGATAGGGTTATTGTTTGTTTTAGTCTATAATTTTTTGGGTGAATCACTCCCCAACCAAAAGCTATGTTGCAATCTAGAGTCCATAATATGGGGTCTCTCCATATTCAAGAGTTCATAATCAAGTGATAAGATCTTTCAAAAGATGTGATGTGGGAGCCTGAGAGCATTTTTCAATCTTTTCTAGCTTGAGAAAGCTTTTTTTGGGGAAGTCACGTAATGACTCCGATATAGCCATGTTGTTATCTTTATTATTGTTAGCTTGAGCCCTAGGATTAGGTTAATTGACTCTTGAGCATTAAGGTTAGAGTTATTGTTTGTTTTAGTTTATAATCATAGGAGTTATATTATAGTTGAGACATTATTAATACATGTTTAATCACCTCGGTTGCACGTATGAGACTTCACCCTCTCCGAGTGGCAATGAGACGATGTTCTTTGAGAGGCCAAGATTTGTACTGATTTAAAATCTAAAATCTGATACTTGCATTATTTATTTTTTGCTATTGAATTCTATTTACAGTTAAAGTTTCATTTTGTGCATTTATGAGTTTGCTATTGTTGTTGCTATATTTTGAAAGTTATTTTGTTATATAGATTGCATTTATGAATATGGTACACAATGAGTTATATCTATTGCACGACTATGATGATGAATACATGCATTCCTACACCTATGCTAACATAGAAACCAATGTATCCAAAAATGCACTAATGAGTTCAATGGACTTCTCAACCGCTTACATATTGATAATCATGAGAAGCATTAATTATTAAAGTATGTTAGTTGATTCTAGTAACATCTTTGCTTGGATGTGGAGTTCCTTCTAGTGTACTCCTTAGTGTAAGTATTTTGCTATACATCTAATGTAGAAGAAAGATTGTGATTTGCACAAAAAGCATAGGTGTCAACCATTTAGCAAACACCAATGCAAAAGCCAGTAGTTGCATGACCATGGCGCTAACACCTAAGGGACCCATAGTGCCATCAAAAATCCTCCAACAAAATAAGTATAATGTGGAGGGCTTGACTTCAATAAAAGATTTTTGCGGTTCAACTTGAGGTAAACGACTAGTCCTCTACTTCAAATGAAAAGCATGAAGTAAGCACCACATGCTTGGGTGTTGTAAATCAATAGGCTAGTAATGCATCAATATCAAATCCCTATGAAGAAAGAAATCGCCTATTTCACACCTGATGTTGTGTAAAGGGCAAACCTCTCCGCGTAACTTTTGACACAAGGATCTAAAAGAACATCATCACAGAAGACACAACCAAGTGCCTCGATTTCCAAATGCACACCTATAACCTTATTCTACAAGTTGGCTTCATTTGGGGAAAATGTATACCATGCAAATGACACCATTTGACATCTATAAAGTCTTGCTAAGAAGATTATACCTCTTCGATAGCTAGGCAACCTAAGCCTATTTGTAGCAATGGTTCATGCATATTGAAGGAATGATTTACCAAATACCACAATGATTTCCTTAAAAGAAGATTATATTAATATCAGCTAAATAATTGTATAGTAAAAGATGATGTCCACAAGAAATTTATCTAAATTATGTGGACTTCTACCACCTAATCCCAAAATAAACTTTTATTTAAACTTAAAACTATGTTTGATTGATCAAACATATCATAGTAACACTAGTTTCATGGTTTGAGAATTTCATTAGGTAATTCAACAATAGACTCAGTTGAGAGTGAACACTAATTCTCATTGAGTTGCGCTATCTATGGGGAAGGTATTATTACCATATAGAAATTCCAATTGCAGTTTGCTTATATTTTTTTATTATCTTCACTAAAGAAGGCTGGCTCTCCTTTAAGACATGATTTTCCTTGCATGAGAGACGTTTTGAGGATGGTCTAAGCCAATGCAATTAATAACCTCCTTTCCCAATATTTTTCTAGAGATTCCAATGCTACATATACTAAGAGCAAATTCTTCAAAGATGATATCAAAATTGCTTGCACACAGACTCCCAACACTATCTACTATACTAGTTAGCATTCTTCCAGCACTTCAAAATGGAAGCAAATTATTTAAAGACAAGACCAGAACAGTTTGGACATGCTACAAAACTAGCAACCATACGTGTTAGGGTTCTTCCAACACTTCAAAACTGTCATCAAGGTCAGCACACTTTATACATTTAAGATATTCTTGTTCTCCGCAAAGTCCCAGGATGTACATTTAAGATATCTATATTAGTTTCACTGTTCAGACATTTAAGATTTTTGTTTAAGATATTTGTATTATTGCTGAAGTCATCAATTTCTTTAGATACTTGAAGAAAATCAATCAAGTTAATACTTCAAGGAATTATCCTGATGTAAATACATGATGACCAAACATGTTCCCTATCTCCATTTTCTAATTATTTTCTTGCACGTTTACCCCTTGTAGAGAGTTCTCTTGCTGAATTCTTCTTACCAGCTTCATTGGATCCTCCAAGATTACTCAAGTTGATAGTTTGATTCCCTATTGTTTGTACCCAAATGTGGATAACCCACTATTGTTTGTACCCAAATGTTCTTATCCACACGTGGATAAGCCAAACGTCCACGGTCCTACATAGGAATGGATCCACAATCATTTTTCCTTGAAACATGTTAAACTGAACTATTTTTTCAAAATCTTGGGACCAAAGGAAATTATTATTGCATGGAGTTAACACTTTAAAAAGTGACATTTTATAATTCTTTTGAAAATGCCCTCCAAGGATACCTGGCTTTTATTGCTCCAAAGGTGGTAACATTATTTCATCCAATCATCATTAGGAAGGTGGTTTCTTTCATACCATAATGAGTACCAATGGCATTAACACTAACTCCAAGAGTAACCCAACCTGCTTGCCAACCAACTCTCCCATAATACAAGCTACAAACATCTTACTATATTTTTCTAAATCACTTTGTCTACTCAGCTTTCTCCTAGAATAAACTAGTAGAAATATTTTGATGATATGAAACTTTGAAGGATTTTAATAGCCTGTGCAAGGAGGCAGTACTAACTCTCTAACTCTGGCCCAGGAGGAGAATTAGTCCTTTTTATGTTCTTTTGCATGAATTATGTCTCTCTTTGACATAGTAAGTGTGACAAAACCAAGCATTGTCAAGAGCCCCACGACCAGAAACACAAAAAACGCTCATACCCACATCCAACTGCTTTGTACTGTAAAAACATTCTATGACCATATTTCCCGCTTCCTATTTGAAAGAACTTTTTAACTGGTATATCTGCTGTGTTGTGTTGATGTCTTCTGGTATTCCTTCAGGATTTCTATCAAGCTTCCTAGAAGTTAGAATAAAACTGACAAAAACAAAAGCTAAATTTGGTAGAGAACAATCAAAATGATAAACCAACAATAATTAAATCTCATAAGATTGTTTTCAAAGATCTCTTTGGCATGAATATTACTCATCCTGAAAATTAATGAGCCATCCAGTTTTTTCCTTATATATATATATATATATATATGCTGATAGCACTACTATGGATAAGATTTCATATTGCATCAATAGCTCAGTCGAAACCATTCATTGCAAGGCTTACTACAATTTTTAAAGAACAATGCACTTAACAAGAAAATAACAAAATATATATAAGAGGAATGATGTCTGTTACAAGATCAATCAATTACATAAACAGGCCTCCCAGGTTTCTATGCCTTTCCACTTTCAGTTAGTTTCTGGGTGTATTTTATATGCCAGAAACTAAAAAGAATAAACTCCTGGAATAAATGAGCCAGCTTTCCCATGCCTTGTGAATATCTAAATCCCTACTACAAGTTCTCCATTGTATTTGATTGCAAAATTCTCTTAAATGCCCCACACCATCCCTCCTAAAATTGCTCCATAAAAAGCAATTATGTTTGCTTAAATCCAGAAAGTTAGCAATGGATCATCTGCACGACTTCATTCCTCTGCTATAATTTACCCTACAAACCCCATCTGTTATCTTGCATCTGAGTATTTTATTCTTGTAGTTAATGTTGTGGATAGCACATATAAGAATCCGGGCACATCGAATTGTCCCAATCACTGCACAATTGGAAGACAGTTATTAACTCCTAAAAAGCACTGTTTTCTAAGTCCTCATAAAATAAAAGAATAAGAACAAAGTAAATTGCATCTCTTGTCTGATATAAATGGAAATATAGAACATACCGGCAGCTTTGGTTTTCAGAACTTCATAATGAATTGCATAAGTTTCATCAAATCCAGATCCTAGCGCTTGATACCCATAAAATTAATCTGGTAAAACAGCAGCAGGCCTTGATATTGTCAGAACCAGTGAAATTCTAATATGCCAAATTCTCAAATGCACATCATATAGCTATTCCAAACATCAGAATAATAAAAATGCTATACAAATAAATGAGTTATAAATTCCTTGTGTTTCTTGGGGGCGAGAGGGGAAAGGATTAGAAACTAAAATGTTTGCTCTGAAAATCTTTTACTGGAAATAGGTCTGTAACAGGAAACAATCACATGACTACACCACATATAACTAAATATTCGTCTGTAGAAAACAAAGTTTAAAAGCACTCAAGGGGTAGAAGAAACTATCTTCGTTGAAAACAATGCCTGTGATCGAGGCCAAAAAGGCTGGTCTATTTCAAATGCTCCCAAGTGAAAATAAAAAGATCTACAAAAAGATGGCCACATGGCTGAAGGTAACATGCTTGACAAGGAAAATTTCCTCAAATTTTACTTGATTCATGTGTAAGGATTATTATACCATACTCAGCTACGAGTGTCTAAGATGTTAAATGTCTATACATTTTAAAACACTACTATAAATCCTTGTATTAGATAAGCTTATTAACACGTCAATGGAACTATCTTATGAAGTCCAAGCTAGCAATGCGCACTCAATTTCCAAAAGTGGGGCAGAAGAATAAATGCAGACAATGAAATTTAAATAGGTAAGTGACATGAATTGCAACCAGTTTGTCCATGTATTTGGGTAACATTTCAAAGATGACTTCTCCCATACAAAAGACAAGAAATTGGATGCTTAGTAGTATTCAAACTTTTAAGTTTCTTAGATCAACTATATGCTAGAAATATCCCTGAAAACATTTGAGGCATATATATTTACTCTCATGTTGTTGGGTTCTTAATATTTGTTATTATTGGTAATACTTCTTTTGCAACACCTTTGGAGCACAACTTCTTGTCTCAAAAGTTGTCTTATTATTCCCCCATTTTTGGTAATATTCTAAGGTTCGACTATACTTGAGAATTTCCTGATCTCCCTTTTGTGTACATATATAAGTGAAGTCCTTTGCTATTATCTCGAAATCTGGGTGTCATTTTCTACTATTGTCATATCATTGAGTTATATTGAGTATTTAAGGTACAAGAATAACTGCCTAAATGTTTGTGTTATCTTGCCTTGTGCATCCCTCACCTCTTTGATCCTTCCCACATTCTTTGCTTCGCACTTCTTTATCTTTACATGATGAAACAATAAAATTCTCTAGATACAAATTCACATGCTACCAATGACAAACTCCTCGACCACAATGGCTGTGGATATTAACATCCCCACCCACATCATGGCAAGACAATATGTTAGACAAAAGGATCCACTACAGCCACTCTAAATAGTTCTTCCCAATGTGAGTGAGGAATTCCACATCTGTGTTAATAAGGGCTTGTGCCTCTAAGCCAAGATACTCCAATAACAAATTGACTGCAAGGTCATTGGAGCTTAGCAACCACACAAGTCTCAAAATTGAGATCAATTTGAGGTTAACTTTTTCTTAAATACACTACACATTTTCAAATTTTGCTTGTTAACAAACAATATTTCTCATTGGAAACATACCACAATAGTAAACAACAGAATTCTTGTGCTGCATACAACATAATGACACCCTATGTGTATGACAAGGATCCACTACACCCCCTCACTACAATGCATGGAGAAACTTCTTTGAAATTTTTTGCATACTGGAAACTGTTGGTTACGAATCTGCCATGAGGAAAGGATTTTGTGTTAACACGCCCAGATTCGCCCACCAGCTTGAAAGGCCGGAAGGAAGGAATGCCTTCCGTGCCAATCTCCGGAGAAGGCCGGCTCCTGTGGGGTTTTATGGTTTGAGATGAGAGTGCAGGAAAGAGATAAAAATGCGGAAAGAATTTACAAATGTGATTGGAGTTGGGTGGGGGGAACTAACAGTACAGCAACACATCAATCACCGCTACTTACTGCATCATAAATACAAAGCATAACCAGGAACTGCAAAACCTAAGTATACTTTCTGTATAAAGCAGTGTATGCACAGCTACAATGGCTCCCTAACAGACATTCCCTACAAGGAACTAACAGTACGGCAGCGCATCAATCACCACTACGGACAGTAACATAAACAGAAAGTAACCAAGAGATGTCAGATCCAAGTATGTGTGTTGTGCAGAGAATTTGTACGCACAGCTACAATGGTCCCCTAGCAAACATTCTCCCTACAAGGAGAACTAACAGCACGGCAATGCATCAATCACCACTACGGACAGCAACATAAACATAACACACAAACTGAAGGAACTGCTACCAAGTTTATTCTATGTATCCTCTAATCGATGAAGTTCAAGAGTACTTGGCCACCAAATGCTGAAGTGAATCAACAAGCCATGACACAAGCAATGCCTCAGGAATACCTGACCATCAAATGCTGAAGCGAATCAACAAGCCATGACACAGGAAAACGTAAAGCAGAAATGTAAAGGAGAGGCAGCATAAAAAATAAAAGAAGTAGAACAGATCCAGGCGTATACTTTATATTGATAAGCAGAAGCACAGTCACAATGGTTCCTTAACAGACATTCCCCTTCCACCCCCTTACAATGAAAACGTGGTGGCCATTTATAGCCCGAGTCCCTCCCGTTACATTAATGGGCACAAAGTCCCAGTCAAACATTAGCTGACAAAAGCAGCCGCGGACTGCTGATGCTGACCTTTGTCGGGCAGGACTGTACCTGCAGCATGGTCTCCCTGGAGGCTGGACAGCTATGTGGCAGCGCGTTAGGTAGAACTTCTCATCGGCAGGAATGCGGGCAGCTGAAGCAGGTAGAACCTCCAATCAGCTTTAAATGAGGCAGCTGGCATAAGTAGTGCAGCCCATGCTTGTCCTTTTGCTCGGCACGTCTTGGCTCAGATCCCAAAGCTGGACACTTGTCAGATGATGTTGTTTAACACGTGCTTGCCTTGAAAGGCAGTTTATCCAACTTCTCCCAGGATATGAGCGCCATCGGGTTGCGCAGGCAGAAAACAACGCAGTCGGGAAGGCCTTCATGCCTTGGGTGCATTTCTGAGTTTATTTCCCTACTGCGCACCTGTCAAAGGGCGCACTCCGACTTCGCTGCGAAGTCGGGTTGCGCACAGGTGAAAGCTGATTTCTGCCGCCGTACGGACTTCGCCCTGGAAAGGAGGAGCAGTCCGACTTCGCTGCGAAGTCGGACTTCGCCCCAGCACTTGGTCATTTTTCCTGCCAGCCTGCTACAAGGTGTGCCCAGAAAGTAGGGCGCAGTCCGACTTCGCCCAGAACGCTTGTTCTTCTGGCTGATCCTGTCGCACTGCGCACTTTGTATTCCTGCTGCGCTCCAACTGGAGGGCGCACTCCGACTTCGCTGCGAAGTCGGATTACGCCCTGACACTTAGCCATTTTTCAAGGCAACTGCTGTCAAATTTGAGATCTGACTGAGGGGCTCAAAAGAAAGAGGGGAGAATGAGAATGTAGGGAAGAGAGAGAAGGGAGAGAAGAAGAAACATTGCACCCCGTGCAAAATGTGGCAACATTTCTGGCGGCTCGCGGGGTGTCGAGCTCGCCTCGGCGCAAAGAATTCATGCCTTCATCCATTGGGTGCAGAGGAACTTGCTTCCCCTGCTTTCTGTTGCTCTAGCCGTTCTCCTCGCGGTAACTGTTCTTCAGATTCACTTTGGGCAGTTGCCTCCTCAGATTCGCCTTTCGAATGCTCTCCAGCACTGGCTTTTGCCTCGCAAATGCGGTTGTATGCGGCCTGGGCTTGGCCCCAGGCTTCTGCTTCGAATGGTCGGCGGTCGACAACTTCTTCTAATGCTGCGTGGAAAGCAGCGACCGCGTGCAGGTCGATGGTGAGGTATCTTTTTCCCAGCTCCTGGAAGTAGGAGCTGATCTTGCAGCACTTGGACACCATCTGGGTGACCTGACTTTCTTGAATCGGCTCAACCCAGCTATCAATTTCAGCTGTATTTGCCTCAAAGGACCGCCAATTCTTTTTCACCTGCTCATGGGTGAGAAACTTGCCATTCTCAACAAAGCCCGGGCACCCTATTTCGGAGAGAGCGTGAAAGGGAGCCATACAAATGTCTCTTTCATGTTCAAATGCATCTAGCATTCGTCTGGCAACCCTCACCTCTTCTACTTTCTTAAAATATTTATGCAAGGTTACCCTTGCATCTGCCCATTCTGCAGCGAATGAGGACATGGGGGAGAATTGGAGGCCATCGCGCTCGAGCTCTTGAAGATTCATCACCAGGTCTAGCCATTGCTTCGCCTGGCGTTCGGCATCCTCTACCACAGGCTTTCCCTGGGCAGAAACTTCTTGGATTCTGGATGCGAAATCCAAAACCGACATAGCTTTATATGTGTGGGGCTTGCATCCCCGCAGCAGGTCAGCCCGCATCTTCTTAACTTTGCTCTTTGAAAAGACCGTCGCTTGAGATGCTTTCTCTGCAGATTGCGACTGCGCCTGTTTCAAAGACTCCTGAAGCTAAGAAATTTGCTCCAGGGCTGCCTGCTTTTCCATTGCGACTTCTTGCTAAGAAGCGGCCAGCTGGGCTTTTAATTCGTCTATTTCTCGCTGCGCCGCTTCCAGCTGCTCGGTAGACCTGGACAGGTCCTTTTCAAGCTGTCTTGTCTTGTCTTGCAACCGGAAAAGCTCTTCCTGTTCCTCCAGATTTTTGACAAGGAGATTATCTGCTTTACGGAGGATTCCTTGAATCTCGTATTGCGGGTGAATATCGTCAAAGCTCTTCTCCTTTGTCTGGAGCTCGTAGTCCGCCCTGGTCATTTCCCGGAGAGGCTTCTTTACTTTCGGAGTTATCTTTTCTGTCGTAAGCACTCTCCTCTCGAAGTTAAACTTGGTGCGCTTTACCGAGACGACTATCTCTTCAGGTCTCCTTCGCTTCAGGTTTTGGAGGAAAGAGATAGGGTATTCTACAGCTCTCGTTGCCAGAGGCAAATCATCCGTGTTCTGGAGGTCGTCCATGAAGTCCGGTTCCCCCAGCCTAGGGTTCTGCTGAGACGTCTCTCCTGCGACAAGGGAAATAGGAGGAACTGGACGGACTTTGGAAGGAGCGGCCGCTTTTGAGGGCGACCGGGAAGTGGAGATTAGAGCGGTTGATGCTGGAAGGGTTTCAAGCGGCTGAGGCAATGGATGCAATGGTGAACGCGCAGCTTCAGCACTAACCACAGGTGAAGGGTTTGGGGTTTGACTCAGGGATAGGAAGGCGTTGGGGTCCTGAGCAAACTGGTTGAAAGAATGGGGGCCGCTAGAAGGGTGTGGAGATGGGGAATAAGATGCGGCCATGACTTGCTCGGATCGAGCGGGAGATGGAGTAGGAGTAGGGCTAGATGAGATCAAAGGGAGCGGGGCAGCGAACGTACCTGCGGGCTCCGCCTGAGCCAATGCTGGATGAATGTCTGCGGTTCTGGTTCCGGCGGCTGGCTCAGGACTATCCAGAGAAACAACCTCTGGAGCGGCTGAACGCGGCTGCGGCTCTGCGATTGACTGCTGCACTGTCAGACTAGGTCGCTTGACTTTCTCAACTCTCTTCCTCCTTTTCTTTTCTGGAGCGATGGTTGGTTCGGAAGAGGGAGATGAAGCAGATGCAGCGGGCACTGATGTTCCCACGGTAAACTTGTACTGGAGTTTGACTTGCAGAAGGTCTGCCGCGGCCAGTCTGCTCGCTGGTGGCGCTGGCGTCTTTTGTGCCTGAGGAGTCTCCTCGGGCGTTGACTTGACTGATTTTCTCGCCTTTTCAGGCGCCACCTTGGAAGCCACGAGTGCATTGGGTCCACTTGGATGTCTGCTTGGGCCCGCACCGGCGATTGCAAAAGTGTACAATCGTTGGGAGGAAGACCCCCCTTTATAACCCTCAAAGGGACCTCGGGGAACGTAATCTCGAAATGCGAAAGGCCGCCAGCTGCCAATGTGCTGGTCATATAGAGCTGAAAAGTCGTCATCAACGGCCAGATTTCTCCTGATGGATTTATCGTGCTGCGTGCAGCACCTCATCTTCCAGCATTCAACAACTTTTTCTTTTGGCCAGTTAAGGCCTGCTAGCTTGGAGATGAATTTCTTAAATCCTGGAGAAGAGAACTTGTGGTCCGGGTTTCGCTTGGGGTCATATGCTACCTCCTCGCAGTAAAAATCCTGCCACGGAGGCCATGCTTCCATCGATTCAATCTCCCAGTCGAGGTCAACATGGACCACATTGCATCTGTCTTCGATTATATCCGCCCGGGGGCAGATATGGGCAAATTTTCCCCTTATCCCGTGTGGGTCATACTTCCAGCGCTGCGGTAGCAGAATCAGACCAATGTCGAAAAGCTCCCGCTCAAGATAGACATGCTGTCCTACCTCTGAAATCTCGACGTTCGCCCAGGAAAGAGGATATTGAAAGATATGGCCCTTTCTCTTTCCCTGGCCGAACTCCTCTTCAACGTAATCCATCTGCCGCGCAACCTCCATCCCAAACTGATGATCCGTGCACCAGTAGGGCAGCATATGAGGTTTGCCCTTGAATCCGTAGATTCTGACCACAATCCCCTGCATCAATCTAAAAATGTCCCCGAGCTTGTGATTCAGCAAATAGTTCGTCATTTCTTGCGGGGGGCGAGGGATTTCACCATCGCTGAAGACTGACATGACCAAGCCCAGAAAGTTGAAGTTGAACTTGTAGTAAGACCCTTTCCGGTATAGGTCATCCATCCAGTCATAGACGGGCTGTGGCTCTCCCCTCTCATTCACCTTCTTCAGGTTAGGGATCGGCATCTGGGAGTGCAAATGATACAAACAAAGCCAAGCCAAGAAAGAACTGAACCGAAATTCAGTTGACTGCTTTTCGGAGCTTCACCGAGTCGGAGTGAATGGCGTATGCAAGCCAGTCCGCCCAGTCAAAGAAGATAGGGCGCTTCCCACTTCTCTACGCTGCTGGTTCATAGGATTCTCCGCACAGGAGACATTCTGCTAGCGCTAGCTGGTACGGTTGTACCAGCTCGTCAGAGTCGCAGCCGAGGACCCACGCCAGGATGGTGTATATGTATTTGCTCTGAAACCTCTCTAGGGGTATGGGGCCGGTTGGCCATTGTCCAGCTGCGAGCGGGGCGTTCAGCTCTGAATTGAGGAAATCCCTCATCCTTTTTGTGTGCGTAAAGCGCCCCGCTTGCTCGCCAAGATTTATCTTTCTGACAATCGTGCTGGAGTCATACTCTAACCCTGGGGCGAAAGCCGGCTGGACAGTCTCTTTGCGCAGTGCGAACAAGGGTTTACCGCTGGAGCTACAAATTTGCCGGGTAGCTGGTCTGTAATGTCTGACAATTAGGTCTACCAACTCCGGGCATTGATGGACAGGAGGGCACAAGAACTGGAAAAGGTTCGACTTGTACGCCGCCCCGAAATGGTGAGAGGGCGAGACCTTGTCAGCCCAATTCTCCACATTTATCCACAGCTTAGTAAGGCTCATGGAAAACGAGTCGTCCTTGTATCCCGACAGGTAATTAACCGGTGGTGGTGGGGCTTGCCCATGCTGTACTTTCTTTGGCCGGGATTTTGAATTTTGCTTCGGCGGTGTCTCACTCCTGAAAACACTTGACTGCGGTAAATCCCCCAGTTCGTGCCCTTCGCTGGATCGCGCTGGCATCGACAACTTTCCTTTGTCCATCCCTCCGAAACAACAATAATTACGATTTCTGGACGTCTGCACCAGATTTCGCAGTCACAAGAATAATTTGCACGATTTTGCATGTCTGGATGCATCAGACCCCCTTTTCTAGACAATGACAGCGTCATTAATGTCGCGCAGGAGGGGGTAGGTCGGCTGGCAAGTGAAGGCGTTATGATTTTTTGGTGGCCGCACAAGAGAATGTCTTGAAAGATGCACCCCGGCTGCCGCGCCATGCTTCTTTGATTGCGCTTTCCTTGAAGATTGCGCAATCATTAAATTTAACTTTGAACGTTGCGCCATGGCTGACGTCACTGCCGCAATCTGGGCACACTGCTCAAGAAAAAACCCTTTGGTGCGGAAACCCATCTCTAACTGTCGCAATGCGCCCTGGGCCCACGCTTGGAGCTTTGGAATTTTTTATTTATTTTTTAAACCGTCCGAGCTGGCCCAGAAAACAGGGCGCAATCGGACTTCGCCCCAAAATTGGGCGCGATCCGACTTCGCCCGCGCAGTCGGACTTCGCCCCAAGATCGAGCGCAGTCCGAACCAACACTTGCGCTAAGATTGTTGCCTTTCCTTTCCAACTGCGCCGAGGATCGGGCGCAGTCCGACCTTTGCAACTTTCGGATGAGGTTTTGAATGTACTCGAGTTTGTTGCCTTTTGTGATGGGGCGCGCACGGACTTCGCCCAAAGTTTGCACTTTGCGCGAAAGCTGAGTGTATACGGACTTCACGCGCGAAGTCGGACTTCGCTCAAAAATTGAGCGCAGTCCGAACACTCACTCCTTTGCAGCTTCTTTTTTCAAACCGCGCCCTTTGGCAGGCGCACAGCCCGACTTCGCTGCGAAGTCGGGCAGCGCACTGCCACTTAGCCGTTTTTTCTGTTTTCTCAAGCAGCTCCCTTTACGAACTTCGCTCCTTCTGAGGGGCGACAACAGACTTCGCTGCGAAGTCTGTGTTCTCTCCCTTTGTCCTGTTTTGGCTCAAACAAATGGAAAACTGAAAGCTGGAAATCTGTACATGCCGAAAAGTAAAATGCATAAGGAAATTTTTACAATGAAGGGCCCATTGGGCACCTTCAGCAGCGGTAAATTTTTAAGTGGAACCCGTTAACGGGGATAGGTAGGAGCTGACCCTCCATATCCCGAAGCACGTAAGCATTGAACTGGTTCACCCGGGCAATTTGATAAGGGCCCTCCTAGAGGGCATCAAACTTCCCGTGGTTGCTCGGCTTCGCCTTAAATGAGTCCCACTTCAGCACCAAGTCCCCGATTTTAAAAACTCGGGCAGTGGTGCCTTTTGCAAACCAGCCTTGAGTGGCTGTAATATGATTGGTGAAGGCCTGGTATGCTTTTTCTCTGTCTTCTTCCAACTGCAGGAGTTGGCACAGTCTGTCATCCACCGGGTCTCCACTGCTCCTGTCTTCGTCCAACATCCATAGTGCAGGGATTTCAATGTGGGATGGCATGACGACCTCTTTGCCATAGACGAGCGCATAGGGGGACGTTCGATGGATTTCTTGAATGAAACTCGTCCGCCCACGGCGCCCGGTTCGGGAGTAAATGCCAAGTCCGCTTGTTCCTCGTCAATGGTCCTCCCGATGATCTTCGGGAGGTTCTTGTTAGTAGACTCGGCAAGGCCATTCCCCTGCGGGTAGTAATTAGAAGACATTTTGTGATAAATGCCAAGTTTGCCAGTGTACTCCGTGAGTACAGCGCCTGCGAATCCCGGACCATTGTTCGTCACAATTGACTCTGGAACCCCGAAGCGGGTAATCAGGCTCTCCAGGAACCTGATGACCATTTCTTGGTCCGCGTTTTTGGTTGGGATTGCCTCTGCCCACCGTGTGAAGTAATCGGTGGCTGTAAGAATAAACTTGTGTCCGGCAGAGGAACTAGGCGAAATCACCCCAATGAAGTCTAGACCCCATTCTTTGGAACGGAGTCTCGGCTTGAATCGGTTGAAGGGGCAGGGGGTGCTTCTGTTTCGCCGACAAACCTCTGGCATTGATCACACTTAGAACAAACCGCATAAGCGTCTGTAAATAGAGTGGGCCAATAGTACCCGGCTCTAATTATTTTCAAGGCCTTAGGCCTTGCAGAATGATGACCTCCAGGCATCCCGGAATGAAAATCTCCGAGGACCCCTGGACTGGTCTGATTTCATGACGCACCGCAACAGGATGCCGTCAATATTTTTGAAGTAAAGCCCCTCGGGGCGAAGAGTGTACTTGAGTGCACCTAGCCGAAATCTCCTTCGTTGTGAGGCATTCAGGTGATCTGGACATCTTCCAGGTGCAGAAATATCTCACCAGTTCATCTGTCCAATCATTCTCCTCCGATAAGGAGTTGGCTAGGTAGATGCTTGTCGCTGTGTCCTCCCACTTACAGGCGGAGATGCCGGCTACAGCGCTTCGGGCCAGCTCCTGACACAAGGCTCGGCCTCTGATAAGCTTGGTGGGCCGCACTTCGATGTCGAACTCCTGGATTTTTGCAATCCATCCTGCTCTCTTGTGACCCGGTTCTCCTTGTATGATGAAGCTTCGAACGTCCGGGTGAATCACAAAGACAGTCGTTTTGCTCTGGGAGACAAAATGCCTGAACTTTCGGAGGGATTTCATGACAGCGTGAACCTGCAGCTCTATAAAGTTGTACTTTTCTTCATGCGACCGAATCACTTGGCTCAGGAACGCCATGGGGCGCTCCTCGCCATCGTCTCCCTTCTGAGTTAGGACTGCTGCGTAACTTTCCGGTTCTCCCACCGCATTAAGGATGAAGTCCTTGGAGTAGTCCGGGTTTATCAACACCGGAGCTTGCGCAATTCGAGCCTTGATTTCCTCGAAGGCTTGCTCTCTCTCATCAGTCCATTCGTAAGTTGTATCTTTTTTCAGCAATTCGGCCATTAGGCTTGATCACCTGCGCGAAGTCCGGAATGAACTTCCGCACGAAGTTAATCTGACCGAAGGACTGCAGCCCTTTTTTATCGATTGGGGCTGGCAAGCGAAGGAGGGCTTCGCTCTCTGTCAGGGTCAATGGCGAGGCTTTTCTCGGAGATAACATGTCCCAGCAGCTTCCCTTCTTTTACCGCAAAGACAGACTTCTTCGGGTTTATAGAAATGCCGAATTCTCGACACCTCTCAAATATTTGCCGCAGGTGGGAAACATGATCCCCTCTTTGGTGAGAGAAAACAGTCATGTCATCAAGGTAGATGACAATGATCTTATTGAGCTCGGCTTTCATCATGGCCTCAATTTTCGGATTTACGGCCCTCTGCTTCTGTCGGAATGGCTTGGCGCCATCCTCTAGCTCAATGGTATGCTGGATTACATTTCTGTCATACCCCTTCAAATCCTCGTAGCACCAGGCCACGATGTCGGGGAACTCTCGGCACAGTGATCTGATCTGCTCAAGTTCCTCCGAAGTGCAGTCTGTCTCGACCTTAATAGTTTTACTAGGTTCGAGTTCCAGGTCGGCATACTGCTTCGGGTCTACTTTGATCCTATGAGATATAGCTCTGTCATTCTGATCAAACAGACTCTCCAATGTAATCAGTCCTTTTGGGACATGATTATTTTTCAACTGTATCAACCCCTCATATTGCTCGTCATCAGGGTCTCTACCTTCGATTGAACCAACTTCGTTAACCAAAAATGTGACGATCTCCTAGTCACAATCGAACACCTGCCAGTGGGTGTCCTTATCGAGCACGAAGGCTCGTAAATAGTGCGAACCGGCTTCGGTTTTCGGACAACGTCATCAGCCGGAACGTACCTGGCTCCAACAGACGCCAGAATGTCAGCGTGTTTGTTTTTCTCACGCGATATCGCCTTGACATTCAACGAGTCAAACGACTCCATCAGGTCCCACACCCGGTTGAGGTACGCCTTGAGATAGTGTTGTTTGGAGGCGCACTTGTTCGTAACCTGGTGGCACACCAGCTCCAAATCTCCAAAGATCTGCAGGTGTTTAATCCGAGGACTGCTGACGTGCTGACCTTTGTCGGGCAGGACTATACCTGCAGCATGGTCTCCCTGGAGGCTGGACAGCTATGTGGCAGCGCGTTAGGTAGAACTTCTCATCGGCAGGAATGCGGGCGGTTGAAGCAGGTAGAACCTCCAATCAGCTTTAAATGAGGCAGCTGGCATAAGTAGTGCAGCCCATGCTTGTCCTTTTGCTCGGCACGTCTTGGCTCAGATCCCAAAGCTGGACACTTGTCAAATGATCTTTGTTTAACACGTGCTTGCCTTGAAAGGCAGTTTATCCAACTTCTCCCAGGATATGAGCGCCATCGGGTTGCGCAAGCAAAAAACAGCGCAGTGGGGAAGGCCTTAATGCCTTGGGTGCATTTCTGAGTTTATTTCCCTACTGCGCACCTGTCAAAGGGCGTACTCCGACTTCGCTGCGAAGTCGGGTTGCGCGCAGGTGAAAGCTGATTTCTGCCGCCGTACGGACTTCGCCCTGGAAAGGGGGAGCAATCCGACTTCGCTGCGAAGTCGGACTTCGCCCTAGCACTTAGTCATTTTTCCTGCCAGCCTGCCAGCCTGCTACAAGGTGCGCCCAGAAAGTAGGGCGCAGTCCGACTTCGCTGTGAAGTCGGACTTCGCGCAGAACACTTGTTCTTCTGGCTGATCCTGTCGCACTGCGCACTTTGTATTCCTGTTGCGCTCCAACTGGAGGGCGCACTCCGACTTCGCTGCGAAGTCGGATTACGCCCTGACACTTAGCCATTTTTCAGGGCAACTGCTGTCAAATTTGAGATCTGACTGAGGGGCTCAAAAGAAAGAGGGGAGAATGAGAATGTAGGGAAGAGAGAGAAAGGGAGAGAAGAAGAAAGGGAAAGAGAGGAAGAGGGAAAAGGAAGAGCAGCACTCTTACAAAACTGAAAACATTGCACCCCGTGCAAAATGTGGCAACAGAAACGACAGCATTGAAAAACACACATTCAAAATATTCATAGAAAATGTTTGAGTTACACAAGTTAAACATTTTGGATACAAAAGGTATTTGTAGAAACTTGGCTGATATTTCTAAGCTTGGTATTTACAAGATATGAACCCATAGCTAGCGAATTAATGTTCTGTAGAAGCTACTTTTGAACAACTACATAATAAAATTGGATGAGGAATCGTTGTGTCTAGTTGTCTAAAAGCACAACATATTATGTCCAAAAATTGAATCAGTAGTCTTTAAAAAGCTTAGATTTTCTCAATACAACCATCGTTCTTATAAAAGGAAAGAAGAATGTTTGGTAACTTAAATATTCCGTAAGAAATACAAAAGAAAAGATTCATCACTTTCAGGCTATTCTAAAGCAAACAATCTAAGCAACAAATAAATTATTCCGATACTAAAACAGTTGGGATAGACAAATTGAAGAAAGCATGCTAACAAGAGAAAAAAGCTTGTCGAAGAATGTAAACGTATCAATTACATCAATAAAAAAACATTGGAACATCAAATTACAATAGCAAGGCAGATCAAAATTTTCTTGGTGAGAAAAAATTATAAAATTTATGGGATATGAAATACAAGGTTATAAAACAATTCAGCTATGACATTGAAACAATGAATGAACTAACTGACAGAAATCTTGAGACTTCAAATTTCATTTACAACGATGGTTTCAAAGAAAAAAAACCTAAGTTTCCAATTTGTGACATGCTTTATTATTTGATTCTTATCTCTCTAACATTTTCAATTAAAACTCAGCTTTCCTTCAAGAAACACCATGTTTCAGTAATGATGGTAAAAATTGCTTTTGCTACATTTCATTCTTGATGACTGAAATTTAGTCTAACTAGTAATATCTTGAATGTATTCCTTCTTACGGTTAGAATCCAAGTTATAATTCTAAAAAAAAACAGTTACAATTCAGTTCACAAATTAAAGCACTTCAAAAATTAAAAACAAAAGCGTTTAGAAAACACACAATCTTGTTTTCAGGGTATCTCCAATAGAATCCTTGTAGCGCAGCAGCAAATACATTATATGCAGCCAAGACATATATAGTCAAGGCATTCATTCCCATCCATTCCAGCAGTACGATAAGACGTCTGTATCTATATACATCAACCTACATAAGAAAACAGAAAACCATTTTAGAGGATTACTGTGGCCTCATGGGCTGGACAGAATATGCATTATCGATTTCATATTCCTTAGAATTTAAGAGCTTTGAAGTGACATTCAAATACTCTACCAACAACAATCTTATTTGTTATTGTTTGTCATATTCCAATACCAGAACTATGAAATTAGCCTATAGCCAGTATAAAAATAGGGAACACCTTTGTCTAATCTGTTGTGCTTGCTTTGAAGAATTGCGAATGAGCAACCCAGATATTTGATTCTTAATCACTAAATGATCCCTCTTTTGAATATATACATTTTCTCTCATTCCCAGTCATTTTGCTGTGCGATACGTATATACCCTCTTGTAAGTGCAAAATAAATTCTTGGATGTTGAAAGTGCTGCTGCCTTACATGCTATTATGCAGTCTGTTGGTATTTTCTTGAACGTGTAGGAAGATATAGCAAGTTGCTGTACTCATTTATATGCTTTACTGGCATCAGCTCTCTCTTTCACTTTGCAAAAACTTGTTAGTTTTCATTTAACTATCATAAAAGCTGAAACATCTTTTTTTTTTCACTACAACTATAACCCCAATAATTTTTTTTTCAAATCCATTCTTGCTATGTGAAAGAGATGCATTGATTATTTTCCATTGTCTATGATATAAACTATCAAATTTTCATTTATGTGTTTGCCTTTGAATAGAAGTATGCTATCTAATATACATTGAAGTGCATAAGAACATTATTGTCCTCATTTGTATGCTTTGCAATAACTTGCTAGTTTTCTTTCAACTATCCATATAAAGTAAACCATTTCTTCTCCATTTACAACCGTAGATTCATTCATACTCTCTTTTCAAATTCATCTTGCTAGATGAAGATTTGCATTAATGGTTTTCCATTTTCCATGAAGTAGCTATCTAATTTATATTGACAGGAATAAATACAATATGTATATTGTAATTGAAGTAACTTTGTTGGTTTAATCTTGTAAGAAGTCTGCAACAATTTTATACTCGAAGTAAATTTGCTGATTTGAGCTTGCAAGAAGTATGCTATCTATGTTATATTTGAAGTAGATTTGCTAATTTGATCTTACTAGAAGAATTACACTAACTATTTTATATTTGAAGTGAACTTGTTGATTGAGCTTATCAGAAGTATGCTTTTCTCTTCTCACACTGTTAAAAAAAAAAAGTTCTTTTTTTAAATTTAAAAAAAAAAAGAATGGGGGTGGGACCCATGAAAGTCTCCACCCCCCAAACCCTAAAAACTTAAAAGAGACTCTATAACTTAAAAAGAAATACTTAAACTTAAAACATATTTGTCATTCATTCAAAAGCAGCAGTGAAGAGAAAGAGCAGCAGCAGAACAACAGTGAAGAAGAGCAGCAGTGAATAAGAAGAGCAGCAGTGAAAGGAGAAGAGCAGCAGCAACAGCAGAACAACAGTGAAGAAGAGCAGCAGTGAATAAGAAGAGCAGCAGTGAAAGGAGAAGAGCAGCAGTGAAAGGAGAAGAGCAGCAGCAACAGCAGAACAACAGTGAAGAAGAGCAGCAGTGACTAAGAAGAGCAGCAGTGAAAGGAGAAGAGCAGCAGCAACAGCAGGATAGCAGCAAGTTTGATTTGAGTTTTCCTATTTTGAAATTTTCATTCCCTCCTCCAAGTCTATTTTCATATTTTTCTTTCAAGTTTCAACATGAGCAGCAGTGAGTGTTATGAATCAAACCCATTTGACATTCAAATGGAGGGGGAAACCAAAATAAAAATGAAAATATTCATATTGTTAAGGATTCTGCCTCTACTATCCAACCTCAAACTTCCAAAGGGGGCAGCACTACTTCTAGTTTTGATTGTCCATCATCACTGTTAAAAGAATATGCCAAAGGTCTGTTGGAAAATACAATACTTAATACTTGATATTATTGACTTGAAAGTACCTTGCTTAAATAGCAAGTGCTTACAATCTAATCCATTGGATCATAACTAACTGAGCTAATCTCAGCCACACAATATCCTAGTAACAACTTAGGATATAATTTTATTATTCTAACACCCCCCCTTAAGTGGTACTAGGATATACTAACATCCCCCCTTAAGTGATACTAGGAGGTAGCAAAAAATAACAAAACTAAACAAGTGGCATATCCACAAGTATGAGTCCCGGAAACAAGGCCTGATAAGGTACTCATGTACAATATATGCATAAGAAAAACTCTGCTAGAGAGATGAAGAAAAAACCACCTGCCAAAAATAGAAGAAGAAGAAGGAAGATGTGCAAGGTGGATGGAGAGGAAGGAAGATGTCCTCTTCAACCCCCTCTTAGGACAACTTCCATCAAGAAGCCGGCAAAGGATCCATCAGATGTCTCAAAAAAGTAGAGACTCGTCGCCGAATGAATGAAACCATACTCCCAGAATGGTGCTTGTGACACAGATCAAGGCCTTTAGCCTTGAAAAAGGTCACTAAAGAAAAAACTCCTGAAACCAAAGTGTCTCACAAAAAGAAGAGTGTGAAGATAGTGTGGAAAGAACCACAAGGATCACAAGGGATGTCCAAATCGACTCCACAAGCATAAGTAGTGGTTTCCACCTATATGAACACAATGGGCTGATAACAAGGTCCAAAAAAAGTGGACAAACAGCTTACTTCAAGGGAATCTGAAAAAGAAAGGGCACCAATGTAGTGTTTGAACGCGTCCTTATGGTGACCTCCTCATCCTACCGGAATGCATGGGTAACCAGCCGCTGCAACCGCTAGGTGATATAGAGGAGATGACTAGATACTAGGATCACTCTAACAAATATCTGGGAGTGTCGGGTTAAACCGAGAATGCACTCCATGATACAACAATTTGATCCACAAAAAAATGTGGAAAACAGTTTTATAAACTGAAAAAAGACTGCATCATCTTGTTCGGCTTGGAAAAACCTTTCCGACGACTATAAATACCCCTATATATGGGTGACAAAATGTCCTTCATTTGCAGGGGAAAAAAACTTCTCCTTCCCCTCACAAGGAATCTTTCTGGAATATCCATATAAAGTTTTACATGGCAAAATTTAAATTGGAGGAAAATAAAAAATAACAAATGTGACCCTTATACTTTAATGTTGAAAAAAAACTTTTAAAAGTTGGCCAAACATATCTTAATAAAAATCTCCACTTTGATAACGGCTAAAAAAACCTTGTCCACCATGCAAAAAGGTTTCCATTCGGTGGGCCCCATTCAAAAAACCAAGCAGCACCTTCACGATTGCTCCCACCACGTGCTTCCCCGCCGTCGCCTCATGCACTACAAAGAACAGCCGCCCATAACTCCTCGGAATTTCAACAACACGAGGTTTTGATTTCAAGCGGCGTCCTTGATCTTCTCCATTGGTTGTGAAAACAAACGTCGATTTGTGATTACCCATTGAAGTTATATCTGCATCGTAATCTCTGCAATTCAAATGGTATTGGACCAAAGGCCAAAGTCGCACTTCCCTCCATGTGTGCAGATTTCGAGACTCATGAAACAGTTAGATGGACTTTTCAGAAGACTGCAGCAACTCCTCTACTACGTCATCTGATATATTGTTATTCGGACGACGCTACGTCATCTGATCGCTCGAATCACCACCACCAAAGCGCCCCGTTAAATCTGGACTTTACGCTGCCGAACGTTGCTTTGGAGCTGTGAGGCGCGTCCTCTTGTAAAAAATAAAAATAAAAAAAACACAGGCGCCCCTCGTCACAGCCGCTTCATTATCCGTTTCCATTATCTAGGCTAAGTAGGTCATGGACATCGGATTCCACGCCCACCGGATTCAATTTTGGACGTCCTGTTTCTCTGGCAAAGGAATATTTTGATTGGCAATATACAGGAGCGCTAGTTTTCCACCACCATTACCGTTAAAAAAACAACCAGACGATTAGTCTGACCGAATATACCATAGCTATCGGGCAATGGCAGGTGGCACTGCGCGCTTGGCGGATACGGACACCTCCTTCTTGCACGCCTCGAACACCCAAGAGTGTATGGGCTAGTTTGGCTGGACGACGTCGGAGACTGAAAAACACAGCGTACTGTCACACGACGCGCTCAATCACAGAACCCTTCAACGCACAACGACTGCATCGCCAACTCCAACCGCGGACGACCACCGCATCCATCAAAATACCGCTCAAAGAAAATGATTTTCATAACTAGCACTCTTGGACAATCTCCGCAATCATTAACGTCAGCACGACGTGTGCTCATCGCAGCAAGATTAGGGTAACCGTTTCGAACCAGGCGGGGGCTTCGGTCATGGGCTCGCAAGAAAATACTCCACACGACAAACTGGTCCCGAGCATTCCACGTGGTAGAAAAAATAATTCCAACATCCAATCGTCAATGATCGATTGCCCAAACGCAGTGTAGACGGAGGTGAAGCCACTGCCTCTGTCTCAAACTACAACTACTGAAGTGCCAACAAAAAAAAATCCACAGAATCTTCCGGCAGCGATCGACGCCAAACATTATTGCACGCCATCACTGTGATCGCCACGTTGGATGCCACATTCTCATCCCACTGGAGCGGTATTACACTACACAATGCAACAGAATCCTCCATACACGCGACACTATCAGTTGTTCGCACAAAATTGAAACAACTGTCCTGAAGACACGATCTCTCCTTCTGATTCGAACGCAAAACTTCGAACAATACCGGCTGGAGCCGCGGGCAGAAAAACTATCTTCACGGCGGTTTCAGATTTCCCGTCCCGTCCGTTGCAGATCTTCCGCCGCAAAACAAGCGCCGCTCTTCACGTTAAAGCAGGGAACGAGCTCATGACTGAACAATAACATTACTTCATTATCCGCTGCACGTCCGAATGTTCCGCCTGTGCAACCGGCTCAAAAAATAATGATGAAAGATCTCCATCACGAAACAGCCAAAACGCGCTCCACGAACTCCATGGTCACGTCAGTCCGGCGCTCCACACTACTTGGAAGACTATCTCATCTGGCGGGATTTTCCATTTGTCTCAGAATTAAATGACAGTGTGCTATCTCCATTTGACGGCAGAAATAGCGGAATGAGCTACGCTTTAGCTGAAGCTTGGTGTCACCCACGGTTTTGCTGCTGCGTCTCCAAAAAAAAGGAAGTCCACGCTGCCTATCACCACCACCACAATGCGCAGCAGCAACAGTGCATCACATTGGGGATACGACAGGAGGAAGGAATCTTTTTCTCGCTAGTGCATGTAATACCAGGAGCAACCAAACAAAAAAATCTGCAACCATAAGTATTAAAAAAAAATACAAAACCCATCGATTATGGAATTTCCAGGGGGTGCTCTGATAGGAGTCTAAGCCTGCGCCATTTTGCCACGATTCCAGGGTATCACGCTTCACCACAATCTTCACGCATCCGAAGGTGCTTTCCTCCTTCAACTGAGTAAACACCGATAGCTTCGCGGCCTCGGCGACATCTTTCAAATGGACTACACATTGAATTTCAAAATTTTCTCAGCTGCGCCATTCCGCCAAACAAACTAGTGCAGCATTGTCGGCCATATTAACAAGGCGTCCATCACGACTCCTGGATCCTCCGCGTCATTCGTCAAAGGAAAGCTGGGGTAGATCCTTTGTACTGACTGAATCAGGTCCATCTCGGATTGGTTATATAAAAAAAAACTTCCACTGTGAACACGCCTTCAAACGGTCACCATTTCGTGCATCAAACTCTTCCACGCATGAAACTTCCTGGGAAAATCGATATGAAATGAAACAGCCACATGCCTCAGTTGTCGAAATTGCAGTGGAGGAGCACGTTGATATGAACTTTTAGATCAACTGAACTGTTAACAGCCAATTATCGCCAAAAAATACGTAGAGATGGTGCTGAACTGTTAGATCAACTGGTGGATGACAAGAATTGTGCCATCAAACTCGCCGTCATCAGCTTCTGAAAAAAATCACGTTCAGATTTCTACCATTGGCGCTGTGATAGTAGGCCTTTCACAATAGATCGCCGCTCTTCAACAGCTTCCATCCGCCACGATCACTGCGTATTTTTGTCCATAACAGAATACGTTCAAGGTGGGCACAGGCATTCTTCAAAAAAATCCAAGATTTCCAACATGCATAGTAACGCACACCAGAATCACTGTGTGATGAAATGACATGATCGCCTGCACGATCCAGTCCGATTAGCGGGCGGTCAAAGAGGATCGTTGGATCCAAAAAACAGGAAAAAGAGATCCTATTGCCGAACCCGCCTATGTAACGGACGCAAAAAAAAACTTTCACAAATCGCCGCGGAAGAGGTACAATGGGCACACCAGACCAAAGCAGCAAATTTGGAACCTTCGCGATTATCTTCTAAAACAGGACTGAGCTCGAAATATCCTCCACCTGAAACTGCAACGGTTACACGAAAAAAACGGATCTGCAAAACCACAGAAAACTTAAAAAACTAAAAAACTTCCCAAACTAAAATTTTAACCATCTGGTTTCTGATCCATCAAAAGATGGAGAGCATACTCCCTCGGTAAAAAATTTGGGAAAAAAAGAGGGGGGATTTCCATGAGGGAAATCCCCCCATGAGGAAAAGCTCCTCAGGCTCACTGGGCAGGGAAGGCCCGCTCTAATACCATGTTGTAAAATACAATACTTAATACTTGATTTTATTGACTTGAAAGTACCTTGCTTAAATAGCAAGTGCTTACAATTTGATCCATTGGATCATAACTAACTGAGCTAATCTCAGCCACACAATATCCTAGTAACAACTTAGGATATAATTTTATTTTTCTAACAGGGTCCATTTAATATTAGAAAACCTCTGCTGCAATTTGTAACCAACCGTGACCAAGGGAAAAATATTTCAAGGGGCTCAAGAACATGGTTGTGCAATTTTTGTCAAACTGAGTTTAAGGGCAGCTATACTAGGGTTGAATCTCATCTTACTAATAAAATAGGAACAGGGGTTAGGCCTTGCAAAAAAATGAATTGGCTACAAGTGGTTGAAGCCAATAGGCTTGTGAAAGAGGCCAAACTTAGAGGTTTAGGCACGCCTTTCCCTAAAGCAACAACAACAGAACAACAGTGAAAAAGAGCAGCAGCGAAGAAGAAGAGCAGCAGTGAAAGGAGAAGAGCAGCAGTGAAAGGAGGATAGCAGCAAGTTTGTTTTGAGTTTTCCTATTTTGAAATTTTCATTCCCTCCTCCAAGTCTATTTTCATATTTTTCTTTCAAGTTTCAACATGAGCAACAGTGAGGGTTATGAATCAGACCCATTTGACATTCAAACGGAGGGGGAAAAGCAAAATAAAAATGAAAATATTCATATTGTTAAGGATTCTGCCTCTACCATCCAACCTCAAACTTTCAAAGGGGGCAACACTACTAGTTTTTATTGTCCATCACCACTGTTAAAAGAATATGCCAAGGGGCCATTTAATATTAGAAAACCTCTACTGCAATTTGTAACCAACCGTGACCAAGGGAAAAATATTTCAAGGGGCTCAAGAACATGGCTGTGCAATTTTGTCAAACTGAGTTTAAGGGCAGCTATACAAGGGTTGAATCTCATCTTCCTAATAAAACAGGAACAGGGGTTTGGCCTTGCAAAAAAATGAACCGGCTACAAGTGGTTGAAGCCAATAGGCTTGTGCAAGAGGCCAAACTTAGAGGTTTAGGCACGCCTTTCCCTAAACCTGACCAATCATCTAGAAGTGACTTTGGAGCCTCCTCAATACAGCCACAAGAATCAACCCAAACCTCTAGTATGCCACCACTGCCCTAAAAAAGAGGAACTATAAATGAGATGCTTAATGTGCAAGCAAGAGAGGAAGCAGATGATGCTATAGCACAACATGGGCTTCTTTTCCATATTGCATGTTTCCCCTATTTCAAGGAAGCATTAAAAAAAATAGCCAAGGCAAGGCCTTCATATGCAGCACCTGGAGAAACTAAGTTTCGTACCTCTCTTGGACAAACAATATTCCAAATGCAGTTTTGTTTTGGAGCAGATGAGGGACACATGGTTGACGAGCGGATGTTCTATCCACTCATCAATATTATTGTCACATGTTCAGCAGGTCCCTATTTTCTTCAAGCCATTGATTGCTTAGGGAAAAGAAAGGATGTTGAGCACCAATACCTCCTATTGAAGGAGGCTATTGAGGAGGTTGGACCCTCCAATGTTGTACAGGTAATCAATTTTCATTTTTCTTATGAAAATCTATATGGTTGTGTAAATGAGACTATTTTTGTTGTGTAAATTATTCTAGAATCTAAATATTTTTGTACACTACAGGTAATTACAGATGCAGCCCCTGTTTGCCAACGTGCGAGGCAAATGATAGAGCAGTCATATAGACATATTTTTTGGACCCCATGTTGTGTTCATGCATTGAAGGACATTGGGAAGATAGATTGGGTGAGGGCTATGGTTGCAGAAGCCGAAGACTTGCAAATGTTCATTTGCAACCATCACACTTCCTTAGCCCTCTTCCAGTCCTTCCAGCAGATACTAGATATGCCACCTACTTCATTTTATTGAAGAGAATGATCGAGGTGTAGGATGCTTTACAGTCCATGATAGCATGCACGGAGTGGAAGAGGAGGCCGAAATCAAGGACGGAGGAGGGAAAGAAAATCTGAGAAAGTATTGGATGATGGTTGGTGGACTCAAGCCAAGTAACAAATGTTGAAGTTCTTTTTTTTGAATTTACATGGTGGAATCGGTAACCGCCACAAATTCGGGTAGGCTGTCTAGCTTTTATGGCCGCCACGGTATTCTGCGTTGTCCGCCCCGGAAGCCACCACACAGATCTTCGCGCAGTCCGTCCCTATAACCACCATGCCACAATCATTTCAAACCTTTTACGCCGCTGAAAGCACCAAGAAAGGGACAAGCGTTCAATCCGACGAGGCTCGAGATTTGAACCTTAGACCTCCGCCCCCTTACGGGGTTTGGTCGAACCAATTGGTTTCCACCTCGGATCTAACAAATGTTGAAGTTAAGATTTGGTTCATGTTTATTTTTTTTGTTTATGATTCATTGATTTATCGTTTATGATTTTATGATTTATCATTTTTAGTTTCAAATTGGATTGCTCATATAGTCTAAGTTTTTTAATTTTCTTTTTTAATTTCTTGTAAGTACATTGTGTCTTTTGTTGTCCCAAATGTTGCAATCATCACATATGCTTGATAAAGATGCTCCTACTCTAGGAGAGATCTATGAGACATTTGACAACATGATAGAGGAGATGAAAAGAATCATTGGTGCTAGAGATCCATCATTATTATTCTATGAGGCCAACATTAGACCTATTATACAAAGAAGGTGGGATAGGATGAACACCCCCCTTCATATGGCAGCATATGCAGTAAACCCAAAGTGGTATGAGCCTAGGCTTGGGAAAGTGGCTCCCTATAAAGATCCAGAGGTGAGACAAGGGTTTTTGAATGCCCTTAAAAAGATATATGTGAAGGAGGAGGGCTCAAAACTTAGAGATGAGTGGATCCAATTTGTGAATCTTAGGGGCCCTTGCTTTAGCCAACCAGAGTGTAGAGAGGATAGGGCTACCATTGCCCAAAAATATCCCATTGGATGGTGGTAGCTATATGGGGATGATACACCTAACTTGCAACATTTTGCAATTAGGTTTCTTTCACAGGTTGGTAGTTCCTCTGTTGCTAAGAGGAATTGGTCCACATACAGCTTTATCCACAATGTGGGGAGGAACAACCTTACCTCTCGTAGAGTGGAGAAACTAGTTTCAGTGCATAGCTCTCTTCATCATAGCTCTTCACTCAGATGATGAAGGCAGCTCATTAGATACAGATTCTGATAGTGATAGCCTAGCAGAATTTCCTACATAATGAGACTATTTTTGTTGTACAATGTAAACTCTTTTTGTTGTAATGAGACTATTAGTATTTTTATTCATTGACATTTGTTGTAAAATTTAAAAAATCCTAATGGCTTCTAAGTTCTAAATATTTTTGTTGTAAACTATTAGTATTTTAAATTTTTCATTTTTGCTATGTAAATTATTCTCAATTTCTAGGAAATTTAATACTATTATACTTGTCGTCCCGCAGCCATTTCGTAAAATCGGCTTGACATCTCCCGACGTCCACCAGCCTTACGGAACCTTATAAGCATGCTTGCTGGTGGATGACTCGCAAGAATAAGATGCTTGCTGATTTCTTTTGTGAAAAAAGCATGCTTCCTATTTTGTGACATACAGAAATGGAAGTGCTTGCTGATTTTTTACTAGAAGGACAAGAATGCTCATGTATTTCTTTCGCATTTAAAAAGAATAGTGTGCTTGTTGATTAATGACTTGTAGTAAGATTATGTTTGCTGATTGTCAATTGCAAATATGGAGGTCAAACGGGAAGCAAGAATGATGTGAGGATTCATAATGAGTGGACATATAATAACTTCAGACGGAAAATGGTTGCTACTCACAATTTTTGTCAATTATTTTCTTTCCTACAACCACCATGCCATTAATGTCTGCCATAAAGTCCCACCACACAAGTTTTTTGTTTATATTGTTTTCTACATCCTAGATGACAGCAAGGCAGAGTACAGGATGTCTATGATAGACAGAACTTATGCCAATGATAATATGACCAGATTCTTCGTAAAAATTGAGCAGTATCAATGAGAACAATGGAGTTTATTATTATCCTTCACTAGACCATATGAAAGAAACAAAGAGAATTTTGTTTTCTATAAGTAGACTAAATACTAGCAAACACTGTCAATTTTGTCAGTTCCCTTAAAAATACTACAAAGCAATTACTTTTGCAGAAGAAATCCCAAACCCGTTCCCATCTGTTCAAGTCCTACTGAAGATATTATTAAGATGAAGAACACTGAAAGATTGAGAATCAAAAAAAGTTAAGATTAAGTTATTACTGCATTGACAAGCCGATGTGACAGAAGACAAATTGGCTATTCTTATTCTATTTATCTCCGGAATCTAGTACTTATAGAAGGTAGTTCGACTGTTGGTGCATACTGTGCTAGGAAATAAATCCAAGACAAGAAAAGAAAAGAGATTGTAAAGAATGTCAATATTGGAGCATTTATATACTCCTTCTAGCCCCATTTAAGGTTGCTCGTCATATAATGCATGTTTCTCCCTCATGAATAAGAGCTGCCATTCATGATCTCTCATGTGTTATCAGTTTATTGTCCAATTGTTATAGCCTTATAGGCATTTTAGCCTTCAAAAACAAGCATATTCCAGTACTTTTGACAAAATCATCCATGTATCATTTGCGCCATACTTCTAAAATACTTCATCCGGAGATAAATTTGATAGAAGAGGTGCTTACTTCCTCATGCACTGGCGTTAAATGCACAAACCCAGGACCCCTCTTCACTTTTGGAGATATAACATCTTCTACATCTGGCCCCGACTCTGCAGTGGCATGTATCACCTCCTTTTCCCTGGTAAAGGTGAAAAAGAAATGAGATTCAAATACACAAGTACTCAGATGACAAAATACTCAATCATCCTCCATTAATAGTAAATTCTAATATGTACCGAGATTAACGATACTCAAGCTACCTTGATGTAATGCGGTTTACTATGTGAAATTGTCTTCCCTTCCACAGTTGATACCGTCACAATCTTCCTTGCAAATCAAGCTTTCCCCGTTCATTACCAACTGAGCATACATTGCAAAGTGAAACAAAATTACAAAACATTTTCAAAAAAAATATAATACATTCTGAAGTTCTTCCTCCATGTAAGTTTTCATACCATCATAAAACCTGATAAAATACCAAATTGGAAGGATTTAGAGCACTACAAACCTTCATTATATCTGGATCCTTCCATGGCCCTTTATCAGATGAAAGGCACCCTCCTGATTCAGCACACACACAAGTGCCACCCAAAAATTTGGGTATTTGGCTGTTTGCAAACAAGCAAATTAATTACAAGAATCACCTCAACTCTATTTACAACGAGTAAATGTAAATTATAGTCAAACAACAAGAATCTAGCACTCTATATTAAATAACAAACAGTCATAATGTGGTAGTCAAGATACCTTGCATCAATTACTTCTAAGAGCTTGCTCTGATATTTATATCCAAGCACCTGAACCAGCAAGATGAATTCTCAAAAAAGTAAAAAAAAAAAATCCTTGAACCATCAGAGAAGCAAGAAGCAATAAAAGCAAACATAGAGGAAATAGAGTGCACCAGTAGTGAAATAATTCTCATACATGTATCTTGGCAGTTGTCTTTGGATCCGGGAAACTTTTTATGGTGTTCCACAGCAATCTAAAGCCAGGACCAGCATTGATAATGAACATCCGGCACAAGGTCTGCAGCCATTTAAAATGCATATTGCTGTTAACAAAAACCTATGACAACTAAAGAACTAAAAGTGAAAATTAATGTAAATCAAGTACCTCGGGATAGTTGTCGCCATGAATTTTCTGTATGCCCGAAATGAGCTCTCTTGCAGACTTGTTGAAATTCTTTAGATCCTGAATCCAAGAAAACACATAAGAAGACCAACAAGAGAACCTGATACACGACAGATACAAGCAATTTATGAACATAGGACAGCCCTGTCCGTGGGTCTTATGCTACGGAAGATATACACAATGAGCTAGACAAACAAGATTGATGGTATTTTGCATCCATAAAAATACTGATCCAAACATGCAAACAATTGATTGGTAGACCTACCACCCCCTGTACATCCAAAATAGTTGTTGTTGAGTCAATACGTCTTTTTGCAGCAATGGAGCAAGCAGGAAACTTGACATTGACAGTCTTTTCAAACTCCTGCACATGATACCTCAAATATTGCTCGATAGTTGTAACCTGCATGAGCCTGTGTGGGTCAACTTTGCCAATTCTTTCAATATAGACAGGCCTTCCCTCCTTGTCCACTCCATGATGACCTTGTGGATAGTACTTGAGGACTTCTGGTAGCTCTGTGAAGTCAAAATCCTGAAAGATATCAAATTAAACATAGGTTATTGCAACCATAGCATACCAATATCATATGATAAGAGCAACAGAACAATTACAATTTTCTCCACATTTCAATTAGAAGTTCAGCAGAGCAAATTAAGTGAAACGTAGCATTCAGTCCAACAATTTATAAGAACACATACAGCAAAATCACTTTTTAGATATGTGCCAATACCCATCTCAAAACCTCAATATTTCATACATTTGTATTACCTGTGGCATGCAAGCAAAATGCATGAAATAATCACTAATATCTAGAATAAAATGGATATTGGCCACACTGAAAATATTGAACTGGAAGCAATTTTGGGCATAAAAATCACAATAAAATACAATTTGCCCCTTACACACAGCATGCATGAAAAAAAGGGAACAACTCTTCTCTCAAATGTGGTGCTCAAGCCCCCTCAATTCAAGGCATTAAGTTAGTTGGGAAAGGTCAGGAACACACATACCGGAATCCCCTTCCAGTGACTCAGATTAAGCCTACATTGTCACTTCTGTTTCCTAACTTATCTCAAGGATCCTCCTCTTCCATTGGTGAATGTTGTCCATGGTTTTCCTCTTAATGGCAAGGGGCATGAACATTACTGGGGATGTCGTTAATTTGCCCATGTGATTTTACATGCATGTTGTCTAAACTGATATCACCTCATAAATTGTCACTCATTCCCTTTTTTCTGACTCTTTTTTCCAGGCAGCCCTTGAGGACACGTCTACCTTGACTTTTAGTGGTTGTCCTATAGTGAAGTTCAAACATCTTTTAACTATTAAAACTGGGCTGGTTCTCAATTGTCTTGGGTTTCCCCTACCCTCCCCCCTAAGACAGTTGTTACATACTTTTAAATCCATACATAGATAACAATAGACCCACATAGTAGTTCTAATACATCTAGCTAACTGACCATGGACTCTGGAGATTCATGTGCATGAAGGCTTCCAACTGTGGGACCTGGAATCATCAACTGTGAGGAAGGAAAATGTTTGAGGTGGTGAAGTAGCATTTTAAAATTACAGATGTTTTGGGTGGTAACAAACCTAGCATCTAAAAATTGGACATATGTTACACATGTCACACCTCCAACATCTATTCCATGTCAAAGACAATGACTATGCCCAAAGAAACTGAGTTCAGTCCCAGTAGTACAATTTTCTTGGGGTAAATGCTAATCCTAAAACAATTTTACCAGCTGGTGACAACTGTAATCTAATGTGCTTGATTGTGATATTCACTCTGAAGGCTCAGATGAATTCTCTGAGGAAAGACACAAAGCTTTCCCACGGACTACTTAAATGTCTCCACAAAGACAAAACAGTTTTAATAAAGATACTATAGATTTGGAGTTTCCTGAGTCTAGTCTGGTTGAGGCTGTAGTGAAATTTATCCATCACACCAACATTTTCCCTGTAGACCAATCTATGGGAAAAGGTTCTATGGAGTTGCAAGCTGATTGACACAACAATATTGCACAATCTAATAAGGGTAAGAACAAATCACAGGCCACGAGAATTCAACCAGTTTGGGTACTTGTGCAGGCCCTTTGCTGTATATTTATTCTTTTTTGTAAGCTCTGTTTATGAGGGGTCTGTTAGCTGCTTTTGAAGTCTCTTTTTTGTATATGGGATTATGTTCGGCAAGCCATGCTCATGATTTGTGGTTTTGGCTCTGTGATATTGGATGCCAAGCAGGTTGGGGTTTATGTGGTTTCTTGATGATAATGAAAGGATAAAGTGGTACAAGGCACAGTGTTTAATATGAGAAAAAAAATGTTTTTTATTGTTATACACTGGTAACATTACAAGATGATAATTAGAGATACACAGATTTTCAAATCTATTGACATCAGAGGGCACAAGTAGAAGGAATCACACCCCTTTAGTGATAGTTAAAACATAATCTTTAAAATTATGTACATAACATCTCTACGTATTGAAATGCTTTGCACTCAATGCATAGGTTGAGCAGAGTGTTTAATAATGAACTACATATTTCCTCAAATTGCTCCTTCCTTGGGCCAATTCTTCAAATTAATTAAGCATTCCCTGATTTGTTTGAAATGTAGCTTCCATCAGGCTCTAAAACAATCTGGCCATATTCATCAAGAACTGATAGCTAAATTTGGACAGAGACATTCATGGTCCCAATTTCTTGTTTAGACAGGACAAATGGAAAATATTCTAGACATACTCTTGTCTTGGCAGGTCTAATAAACAAAGAAACTTGACTAGTCTTCTTCCAGATCTGGAATGGCCTGTAAAATTTTGGAAATGCTTTTAAGTCGATACCACTCTTCTTCAATGATGTTTGCTTATAAGGCTACAGATGTGCAAAGACCCAATCTTCTTCTCGGAACCCACACTCAATTCTACTTCACTTGCTGGAACAGTGATGGGGTGATATGGACTTCCTAGGGTACATTCCAGGATGTTACTTCTTCACAACATCTTGTTTTTATCAAAGACCCATGAGAGCCCAGAAGGATCTCTTCCACCGGTCAGTGGTTTAGGTTTCTGCTTTCAGGCATGAGACACATCCATCAAATGGATTTTGCGGTTGAGATGGTGTGGCCTGCCTCATTTGGGCCTCCCTTCATCAACAGGTGTCACTGGTTATGTCAGATGAGCACTGCAAATATAAAGGGTTTCAGATCAAGAGGGCGCAACCCCTTTTAGAGAGATCTGCATAGAAAACTCATCAACTTTTGCCATTCACAATGATGTTCGACTCGCTGAGTTTTTTAAAACTCGGCACTTTTTTTGACTCATGAGTGCCAAAAAAAACTCGGCCACAGTCGGAAATTTTCTTCAGTTTTTCCATTTTCTTCCTTTTTTTTCAAGTTCAAGTCCACATCAAGTTCAAGTTTCCCTACTATGCTTGGAACTCTACCCTAAAAATGAAATGGTGCCTGGTGGATCCCAGTGTGGGCATCCACCAAGTTCAAGTTTCCCTACTATGCTTGGAACTCTACCCTAAAAATTCATCATATTCATCAGTGGATGATGTCAATCTTTTAGGTGACTTCAATGCCCACACTGGGATCCACCAGGCACCATTTCATGATCTTACAGAGGACAAGTTTTGTCTCTTTGAACTCAACCCCAAGGATATTGCATTCAGCAGGAACTCCGCAGATGAGAAGCATCCTGTTAGTGCTTATGAAAAAGACTTGATTCAGTTGCGCAAATCACATGGCCTCTTGGTTCTCAATGGAATTCCTCAGCTTCCTAATTCTTCCAGGTTCACTTGTTTTCCGCGTGTGGGAGATTTGAGTTGGTTGATGTCATCACCAAAAGGACTGTGTGTTCTGATCTTCACAGCTTTCAGGTTGCTAGCCAGCTTCTCTTATAAATTCTAATCACTTCTTAAGTATACACTAATTAAAATTTGCCCTAATCTTTAAGACATTAACCATAACCAACTACGTTAAAAATAAAAATAAATATTCAACATAAGATCACTTAATCTTTACTAAGAGAGGACTTTGTCAATGAAGACTGACACAAACATTATTAAATATAAAGGGAAAACAAAATATCATTAACAATGGCTTCAAATGTTGCAAGTGCATTAGTTAGTCCAAAGGGCATAGCCCTAAAATCATAGGGACCTTTATGGATCTGAACCACAATATTCAAAATGGCTTCTGTTTAGATACAAATCTAGGAATACTTTGACAAGAGATCCAACTCTATGAAGTATTTCATCCATGCAACTTATTCAACATGTTGGTAAAAGAAAATATCTTTATTGAACTCAATACAATGATGCAATGGAAAGCTGCAAGCTTACTGCAGTGGTAAGGACTTTGGCCTCTCTTTGAGAGGTCCAAGGTTCAAATCCCACTCAGTATGAGGGGACCGGGACCCCTCCTAAAAACCTGTGTAAACTAGTTGAAAAAAATTAAACATATTTTAAAAAAGCTGCAAGCTTACTGCAGTGGTAAGGGCTTTGGCCTCTCTTTGAGAGGTTCAAGGTTCAATTCCCACTTCAGCATGAGAGGACCAGGACCCCTCATAAAAACCTGTGTAAACTCGTTGAAAAATCATCTCATCAATGAACAGTATTAATTTGCTTTTACTGGGTACTGTGTTCAATTCTTTAAATTCAGTGCACAGGTGATAGAACCATGCTTCTTGAATAATATAAGTTTTGATGAATATCAACCCTAGCAAGGACAATAATACCCAAATCCAATAATTCACATACCATCTTTTCAATCTCTATCTTATAATAGTAAGGATGTTGACATGGTTTAAATAACCAAAGCAAAATGTAGCTGTGTCTCGATAGCATGATCGATGTCTCATTTTCATGGCATCCTATTGAAAAATATTTTTAAGTCTCTTTAATATTCAACAATGATTTCATTCATTTCTCACCTATTCCCAGCATTCAACTTACTTAGTACTTCTATAGCACACCTGGCAACAAATATCACCAGTGTCAAATCACCACTTTCCACTTAATATATTTTTGAATCTTGAATGTCAAAGGGTAAGAATCCCCATAGCTGTTACTAATGATACTTTGAAATCTTTTGAAACCAGTTGCTAATGACTTGAATCAAGACCATTTGGCCTACATGTTCACTGCTTTCCACATCATCATTGCTTTCATCTTGACATGCGCCTTACAAGAAATAGAGGATTCTAAAATTATGAGCATTGTCAGTATCAATCAAGATCATCACTTTCCACTTCTTAATGTCCTTGAATTTTTAGATTAAAAGGGTGAGCAATCACAATAGTTTTTCCTTTGGAAGTGATTAATAATGTTTCCAATCAAACCATCTCATCCAATATCTTCACTCTTCTTCACATCATTATTACTTTGATCTGGACATGCAACTTCACAGATATTATTCTTACAATTATCTGACTTCTGAATTTCTCTCTTATCTTTTGCATTGTCTATCTTGCCATTGAATGTTTGGCAAGTCTAAAATGGATTAGGCTTTTGATACTCAATTTAGAGGTACAAAGGCAATGCATAGTACGCTCACTATTATTGGAGTATCTCTTTGGTCAAATGATCCTTATGCATGACATCTTGAATTGACTTAACAATATGGATGCCCAACTTGCTCCTTATCTCAGATCAAAGACATTTAAGCTCTTAAACAAATCCATTCTAGGTAGGTGTGAATCTCAGCATCTCTCCTTACTATCAAGTATATTGTTTGGAAACTTTTCAACTCATATCATTGAGATGATGATTGCCTCTTCAAGGGATCTAGTACACTTCAAGAATAACTGGATCCAATGCTTTATAGGGATTAGTTCCATCATGCTTTTGCCAAGTCTATCTTTACATTGGTCTTGTGCACATATGCAATTCAATTTTTAGCCAGCTCTTTATTCGTAAAAGCATTATTTCTCCAAACATCATTCAGATCGTCTATATTCAAATTTTCAACAGTCTTACTTGACTAGTTGGTCTCCTTAGGGTCAGATAATTTTTTATACACCTTATTAGACTGACTGATATATATTGCAATCATCTCTTGGCAATGCTCATTCAGGACGTTGTTAAATGTCTTATTGAGCAGCACCTCTTTATTTTTTTTAAATATATCTCAATCGTTTTCACAAACTTCCTGGGAACAAGACATTGCCCTTTTTCCATGTAGAACATGTGACTTTAACACACAGCTAGTGTGGCCTAAGGAATTAAGAAGAGAGCTTTAATACCACACAAAGCGATACAGACAGTGTGTTTAAGATGAACAAGCAGTCTTTTATTATTATAGAACAGTAATGTTATGACAATGATTGGAAATATAATAGCAGTCAAATTCACAGACCATCATGCAAACAGAAAGAGTTATAACCCTTCAGTAATAGTTATTACTATGATTTGTATAATGAAGAATATAAAAAAGGATGGCTGGTCTCAAGTCTCAGTAATGTATTCTATATCAATGCCATTCCTTCTCAATAAAGTCAAGCTAAACATAAAACTCGGTAATGTTATTCCCTACTACAATAAAGTCATAAAATTATCCTTCCTTCGTTAAAAGCAGAAGCACCACAACCACTGGGATAGCAGCACATGTACACTAAGAAATAAAAGCAAGGAAAGGATCAATACAAATGGAACATGTAAGAAACCTAGCTTTGATAAGCAATACTTCAATTTGATCAACAACGATAAAACTGCATTATTATGAACGGGCCAGCTAAGAAAACAGCATTTATATGCAAAACCTGCAACATCTATAAGAAAATAATTACCTCCTCAATGGTATCAGCACCATATTCTTTTCTCCATTGAAGCATATCTTCCCACATTTGCTTTGTTTTCTCAATGTCAAATTTCCTTGCTTTCAAAAATCTGCATCGCACACACCAGAGGCGTAAGTTTTATATATCAGATCCCTCTATAATATATTTTAGATTCAAGATTGAAATTCAACAGATTAAGGATTGTCTCAAACATGAGAGTTTTGTGTTAATTGAGTTGATCACTAGCTTAGGCCATTGACAGAAATATGGCAGGTTTAAGCATCTGCAAAGTAACTCTATCTATGGATTCTAATATTATTATATTAGAGGATTTCTTTTCATTCTCCCAAGGCAAGAATGTGTGGAAACAGGCCACTCCAATTTCCGCTCACACTGGTTTCAATACTGTGTAATATCCTCCAATGATGTCAATGCAATTTCATCAAAAGACAACCAGATAATAGCAGAAAAAGGGTAATATCTTGGAAATATAGAATGAAGCAAGAGGTTTATCATTTTATTTATGCAAGTGTGGTATAAAAGGTCTCTGAAAAAATGTGCATGTGCTCTTCAATAAACTATGGACAATCCAAGAATGATCTAAAAAATGGTTGTAAGGAATGAGTGTCTCATAATAATGTACAAAGTAAATGTCTGACATCTTTGTAAACCCTGGAAAACAATGTTTGTCTGTTTGAAATTCAAACAAAGACATACATGGCATGCTACATTCACAGAATAAATTAGAAGACTGCATATGGATTACCATAAGACCAACAAGTATTTAATTTTTGGTTTGCATTAAATGCAACTGACCAAGTGAACGTTACAAAACAATTAGAAACATTCAGACATTATTGAAGTTTTCAATGACAACATTTAAGAGGTAAAGCAAGCACAAGATCAAAGTAAACATGGCCCAATATTTACCACACAGGAAAAAAACATACATAGACATAAACTTTTAAGATTATATATATATATATATATATGGGGGGGAAATAAATAAATAATAACTTCTATGGCCCAGTGTCAAGTTCTGGCCATCACCATACATCCCAGTATACTTAGATTCCACAGAAAGCTAAACCTGAGGCCATTGCAACTATGCTTCAAACAAACATGTTGTGCGTGGAATTAAAGTTTGTAACTGCTAAATTGGATTTAAAAAAGCTCGTTCATGTCCTCTGACATGTATTTAAAGCTGTATAATAACATGATAATTAATATAGACAAGAGAAAAGAATGTACCATACATAAAGTAGTAAATGTGAATTCCCAAGGTAATCTTTATATGTATTTCCTTTAAAACTTGAACATTGTTGAATCCCTTAAATATCAGCATAACAAGCATTCACAAAAGGCATTAATGCTACCTTAACATCAAATGATAATCATCATGTCTGGCAGGTAGGAGGTCTTCTGAAACAAGGGCTTGCCGAAAATTATCAACAGACTCTTGTTCTTCGGCATCCTGTACATCTTGAATAGCAACAGCGGTCTTTGGTCCCTTTTTCTTTAAAGAATGCTTAAATTTTGTGGAGGCACTTATTGCTTTCTTTTTTGAAGCTCCAATTTTTGTAGTTCTCTCATCTTCAGAGTTCTCTACATCAGATTTTCTCTCTTTTCTTTCATCTTGTGCGGAAGATCCCTCAAAACCTGGAAAAATATTCAAGTCAGCAAAAGAACATATCACATTGCATAAAATCACCCATGATAGACAAAATCAGAATACACCATATAAAATACTGCAGCTATAAATCAGCATAGTATTATAATAAATTTGTTTACATACTCACAGCATGGTATTCTTAGGAGAGGACCTATTTAACTAATTACTACACTTCTTGTTAGTAGATAGAATAATAACATATTTACTTTCAGTCAAAATTTGTTTCTATGTAGACATGCATTTAAATGTACAAACACAAAAAAGCTTTGGCTTTGGAAGGGGAAATGAAATGTATTAAGATTTGCCTCCTCCCTCGACTTGTTAATAGGTCGAGTACATTTTATACGGACCTATTAAGATATAAAGAAACTTTGATTTGAAGAGTGCTTTTCAAATTCTTCTTTCATTCCAATTATTAGAAGTCTCCGGTCGAGCGCGCTCCCTATTTAGATTATAAGCATAAGCGCGACCGACCTCTTAAGTTAAAAAGATTTTATTCAGAGTGCTCTCCTGTGCCCTATCCACCCTATCCAAACTATCTATAGTAGGGGGGGTGGGGGTGGGAAATAGGAAACATCAATTTAAGTTGGTGTGAACGAGAGCTAGCGATCTATGGGCTGCTGCTCCTTCCAGATCTACTGCTGGAGTCAAAATTTAAGATATGAAAATGGTGAATGTGGATAAATATTTTCTTCAAAGTGCTCTCCTGTGCCCTACCCACCCTATCCAAACCATCTATAGTAGGGGGGTGGGGGTGCGGGTGGGGGTGGGAAATAGGAAACATCAATTTAAGTTGGTGTGAACGAGAGCTAGCGATCTATGGGCTGCTGCTCCTTCCAGATCTACTGCTGGAGTCAAAGTTTAAGGTATGAAAATGGTGAATGTGGATGGGATTCCATATCGGAGCATTAATGTGCTCTGTGACTGATCTAATCAAAAACAGTAAAGAAATTGTGCCTAGATCTCACTTTTGGTAGCATTTGGAGCAATTTTGAATAGTCTATTGCACTTATCCTCTTTCAAGCTTATTGACGCATGCACCTTCACGGTTTCATCTTAATCCGCACATGCTTTTAATCAATTGCAGTTTCTTGTGTGTAGATCCAGGTATCACAGCGCATAAGGAAGGAGAAGCAAGCTATCACAGCGATAGAACACTTTGCGGCGGCATCGGGAGCCCGCTCACCTCAATTGTGAGTGCGAGGAAGACACTGGAAGCGAGCCATGGATTCTTGGAAGGATTTGAGGCAAAAGGTTGTCCTACCGTGATAGCCACTGTAGAGCGGAAAAACGGCGCACCTAGCAAGGGAAAATGGTGGTTACCGCTGGTAAGGCAAAGTTTGACTTGAGTTTCAATTCCTTCCAGCTGTGCTGGGTTACGGGTCACCACTCATTCTAACTTGTATTGTCCCACCGTGATCGCCACTGTAGAGCAGAAAAACGGCGGACCTAGCAAGGGAAAATGATGGTTACCGCTGGCGGGGCAGAGTTTGACTTGAGTTTCAATTCCTTCCAGCTTTGGTGGGTTACGGGTCACCACTCATTCTAACTTGTATTGTCCCACCCTCATTATTCCACTAGAGAGTAAAAGGGTGCTCTTTAAACTTTAAGCACCCATGTTTTTTAAAAGGGCCCTCATGTTTTGCTTTTAAAAAGGAAGGGGGCCTTTAGCCTTTAAAATGAGGGGAGGGGAGGAGGGAGAGAGAGCAAGCCTCGTCTCGTCTATCTATTCGATTTCGGGTAGAGCCTACCTCTCTCATTCAAGGGGAATTCTAAAATGGAGGATCTGGCCGAGGAAGGTGCAGTAAACCCGTAGATTGGTATAAGTGCTCCCCCCATTCATCAATGAGTAGCCTATTCAATAGCCAACCCCTCCCTTTTCTATTAAGAGTCAAGAGAGAGACAAAAGGCAGCCCCCTTTATTAAATTAAATTGTGAATGCCTTACTCCTTATTAAAACTTCCCCTACTTTTTAAAGCCCACCCGCCCGCATCTCGAACGGAAGCAAATCGGACCTCTCTATTTTAAAAGGCCATGCCGAGGTAGACCATCCATGGTATGGGTAGGGCGGGCAGGCCCCTTCTTATTTCGCTTAAATATGAGGACCTTTTTTTTAGGGGAGAATCGAACCATGGGAAGAACCTAGGAGAATCGAAACATGGGAAGAATTGAACGGAGCTTTCACCATTCCTTCATTGCTCGGCTACCGAACCTGTCGCCTTTCTTGGCCACTTATTACATCAAAAGGGCTGGCCATAGATGCTGATAGAAAATGAATTTTGGATATTAACTTTTATAGATGTGTCCCATTTTTTGCCATTGATGTGAATATTAAATAACCTAATAGTATTTAAATGTTACAAATGAACTGGTAAGCATGATGATAAGGAAAAAAGAAAGAAAGAAATTATATTAATGTCAAGGAATAGCCAAGATAGGTCAATGTGGCTCGGATGTAAAACAAATTAAAATTGCACGTAGGAGTTTATTTTAACACAAAATTTGAAAAAAAAAAAAATAAAAAAAATAACTCCCCAAGTGAAGGTAGCGAAAACTAAAGTTAAAACACTAGATACAACACAGAGTGGTGAACCCAAAGGAGGCAAACCTTAGATGAGTCAAAAAAGACAGAGCCGTATAGAACAAGAGACCATGCAGAAGAATGACCGTTCAGAAAGGAAGAAAGCTGATGAAGGCCAAGGTCGTAAATCAGAACAGGCTCTAATTTGTATCTGCATCAGAATGCAAAGAAGAAGAAAGCCCCTCATAGTCCTCAATCACCATAGAAGGGCCAATGCAAGAGCTGGTGGTGTCTCCAGGCGAAAAGCCTGGACTGAGTAGACCTGGCTAAATAATCCTATGAGAAGTAGGGTAATCCTTTAAACTCTCATAACATTCATGGCTGACAATATTCCAGAAGTATAAAGATAAATAGTAATAAGCATCTTCCCCAGTATCCTAGGTTGTTAGAGAGAGAGAGAGAGAGAGAGAGAGAGAGAGCTTGTTTAAACCACCGAAATGCTTCCAAAAAACTGGCTCCTTATTATAAAAAAAAAAAACTAAGTTATTGGTACAAACCACAGAAATCATTCTTGCCTTTCTAGTGTTGCTTGCCATTTTCAGTTACATTAGTGTGAAACATACTTGCATTGAACATGGCACCTGAATATTCAGTGATGCTCATATAAACATAATTTGGATTTAGGCATTTTATTTTTTAGTTGCACAAGTGTGAAAGATATTTGCATTGAATAAAGCACCTGAATATTAAGTGATGCTCATATGAATGGCATTTGGATTTAGTAGGGATAAAGCATGCATTAATAGAAGGCATCTATTGATGTAATGTGTAAGGTGGATCTTCAATTGTTTTTCTTGAACGCAAAGCAGATCGTAAACTTCAGAGTGTGAACAGCATCACATCTTCAAGAGACAATGAAGGCATTCACATTTTAAAAAGTGTAACGTTGATATGGATCTAAATCCAATTGCCCATTTTATTCATTTGCCCACTATTTTATAGGCACATTTACATGATAAGATAGATGCGAACACCTAAAATACTGCAACGGATTGCTAACATTAGCTAACAACTAACAAACTAATCTTCTAGAAAAGAAGACCGAATAAACTAAAGGCTAAAAATCCTATATTAATAGTAATCCTCATCATTCCTCCCATAGAAGCAGTGGACTCCAATGCTTTTACAAGAAAGTGGGAGAGAATGTGGTAATGTGCAATCCTCAAGCTGATGACGAATATAGAGACCCTTTGGAAGGCTTTGCTCAACCACAATTTCCTCAGTGGAATGGAGAAGTGAAATCCTCCTATATTTTCTTCAATCTTCTTTACAAAATTTTGCCTGCTTCTTCACTTGATTCATGCTTAACTTGAGGCATGCACCTCAAACTAACAATCATACCATCTTGTAGGCATCTTGAAACTGATGTCGGTTCACTGTGAGGAAGAGTTGAGAAAAGGCACAAATCCTTGCGATCTAATGTTGAAGGTGGAAGTGATTTGCAAGGTGCATACTGAATTTTTGGAAGAAAGAATTGATTTGAAGTGATGCCTTCAAAACATCATGCTAAAATAGCCAAGAATCTGATGTGGAAGTTGATGCGGTGTTGCCCAAAGGAGTGTTGCAAGTCTTGTTGGTGAAGACATAAGCCAAGATGGAAAATCCATTGAGAGACAAGCCACTAAAGGGCTAAGACAACTCCAATTGTATGAGTACCCATGTGATATCCATGATCACATAAAAAGGGCCATGGTCTTGTGAAGGAAGAGACAACGACAACTCCCAAATGGGAGTACCCGAGGATTCCCATGATCGAAAAACAATATCTCCTATTGTAGGAGCACCCAAAATCATGATGGAATCTCAAGAGGGTCATGGTCGTGAAGAAAGTCGGCTTCCAAAATAGTCTCTGAAGATGAAAGTGGATTGAGGAGTGTTGGGTTCAACCGAAAATGCACTCCAAATTACATCAATTTCATAGAAAATTTGACAAACCCAAATCAGAGGATCAGTAATGGAAACCCTAATCCTCACGATCGGAAAGATAACCCTAACTACGGATTTGGAAAGGTGGACCCTAATACGAGGTCAGAACAAGATGTCAACAATAGGAAATTTGATGCACCATAGGTCGGAGTAGACCTTTACAAAATTGCAAACTAATGGTTCTATTAGAATTTAGAACCGACTTAGAAAGAGCTTTCTGACGAGTATAAACAAGCCTATACTCAAGAAAGAATAGTGCCTCGAAAAGCAAGAAATTTAGAAGGCTCTCCAGGCAAAAAAGGAAAAGAGGAGAAATTTTCCCTTCAAGGAGAATTTGCGGCATATTCCCTCCAAGTGGAATATTCCAAAAATATTCTTTAGAATATTTTAATGTTTTAAGACTTTAATATGGATGCTTTGGTTTTACTTACACTCAACATTTAAAAAGTGAAACAAATAAAGCAATAGTAATACCTTCCCATGCTCCATGTGGGATAAACAATTACACAAAAAATGAAAATCGGTGCAAGTGTCCACAAAAAACCAAAGATAGGTTGTGGGTTGACCAAAAAGCTAAAGATAGGTTGTGGGTCAACCAAAAACGAACCAGACGCAGTCAACCGTGTTAAAGCATCCAACAAAAATTTTGCCACGTGTGCAACTCGTCGGCCTCGCCAGACTGGTTATTGGAAACAAGCTCCAAAGTTGCTTTTAAAAACCTCAAAGACCAGTCATCCCACGCATGTGGGATCTCTGTCTTTGTTACCGTTTTAATAGGCATTTCAGGCCTCATCATAACTAGAGTTGAACCCGTGTGAAATCCTCCTTCTAAGCTGGTGCACTGCAAACAGCCAATACCAATCCATAAGCTACCAATAGCAGAGCACCTAGTGGTGTGCTGGTGCTTTATGAATTCATGCTAGTCATCAACGTTCGCCACGTGATTTGTTGGTTCTGTGTATATTTCTCCTATCCAGATTTGTTTTGCTGGTGTCGCATGATCCATTGGAACATCATCAGCACTCACCCCTATCTACAAGCCTAAGGTTTGAATACTGCAGTGTTGGGGTTGCACACCATGCTTTGATAATTGGAGGATGGTTCGTCTCACATAGCGTATGATCTCACCGAAGTTAAATACTAATTGTACAACTTGAATAGCCTAACGATGGAGACTTTGGAACTCTCAATAGAGGTCTAAGGTTTGAATCTTGCAAGGGGTAGAGTTGTACACAATGCTTCGGTAATCGAAGTATGGTTGAAGATAACCATATATTGGGTAAACAATGTCTATCTCATGTGGCCCATGACCTTGCAGACATTAAAAACTACTTTACCCTTTTTACATTTATATACAAATGGTTATAAATGGGCTAGTAGCTACTGTTAGAAAATCCTTCGAGTCATGTTATCTCCCATTCTGGTTTTGTCGCCATACTCACGTGCAATGCTAGAACCAACACTAAATATGGTTGATGCTATTCTCTAGCTGAGTATAGATAGTATATTTATCCTTCAAAGCGTATAACTACATATCTTAGTCAACTTGTCTTCCTTAGAAAGGAACCTCAAGGACATTTTGTGTCTTCAAATGGCCTTTTGCTATTTTATGTGTCTTATAAATCTCGTCAGGATTGTGAAAGGGCCCAAGCACTATACCATTCCAATATTTCGTGTCTAATTCTTGACGCCTTTGAGTTGCCTCAAACATGGTGAATGTTTTCTCTATTGGTTAGGATTTCGTAAGCATTTGTTTGTTCCTAGGCCCAGCAATTAGATGAATGTTCTAGAGAATGTATATTACAGGGAAGTGCAAATAAATTTTGCTCTTGATTATTGAAGGTGTTAAACTTTGCATAGGGTGGGACATAATGCCATGGAACTCCATACAAGATTAGTTTAGATTCCTCTTAGTGTTGTCTACCCTTTTGGTCTCGACTTTCGTTGTTGATATTCTTTGACCTTATCCCTGTACTCTGTTGACTAATTTTTCTTTTCCTTTTGTCTTTGGTCCTTTGTAATCAGGTGGGCGTTGTGGCAATAGCCTTCCTTTTGGTTCTTCTTTTTTTACCTCAAATGTAATTGTTGAGTGGTTGTTAAATTCTTGAAAACTAGGAAACATTTGGGTTTAGGATGCAAATGAGTGTTTTTTTGGGTCTGATTTCACCTTCTTTCTGCTCTCTATGCACGTGGAGACAACAAAAAATGAGGCTAATTTAGAAAAAGAAAATTTGATGTCGATTTTCTGTATTTTGCCACTGCAGCCAAGTTTTTTTCTCAAACTCACAAGTAAAAAAAAAACTCGTCAAGTCGAGTCAAAAAAAAAAACCCAGGAGGCTGACTTATGCATGGACTTGGCAAGTTTTTGAAAAAACTCGCCAACTTTTGTAATTGTGTTCAAAACTGTTTGTTGAGCTTTAATTTGAGGAAATTATAGATTACAAAGAAACCTGTTATCCTCACCAATCCCTTCCACCTATAAAGAATGCGTCGTTCACCTATACCTACAAGTTCTTCTAATATTTGCACTTATTAAAGGAATCAAATGGCCTCTTTAGCAATCTTGACGTACCCTGAAATGGTCTACACCACTCTTAACTAGCAAACAACAACATTCTCATTTAAAAAGATAGGCTTTTCTTGGGTGATGACTTGAGCAAGATAGGGGACAACTCTCGACAAATCTTAATCATTGAAAACTTCTCCTCTAAGAAGTGGGCCAACCTATGGAAACACTTAAGCACCCCTCCAATTTATCAACTGACCTCCAATTACCTAGACAAGGGTGATGATGGCCCTCCAAGGACAGTGACATCTTGGGCAAGTGCTATAATGGCTTTGGATGGAAGGAAGTCCTAAAAACTGCAATCACTATGACAGCCCTAACTTGGTTGCACACTTCTTTAATAGAGTGACATGTTCCTTATAAGTAGCAACCTATATGATGAAGTATGTGATGGCTCCTTGATGAGGGATGGCTCTTAGGGATTGATGGCCCTCAAGTTGCCTTCCTTGGCCATAGCGATAATTCCCTAGAAAATAAGGATGGCGCGGACCGATCTTCCCACTTCTTCACACAAGGTGACGATAGGGATGAACGCAAGGACAACTTACATAAAAGCAATGATTGCCTGGTCAAGAGTGATGACATTTTTGATCAATTGGACAACCTCCCCTACATGAGGAACATCCCTCCTTTTAACTTGTCCCTTCTTTTGGTGTTTCCTTGGACCATGCGATGACTATCATGAACGAAGGGAAGATAGGTTGTCGGTTTCATCGTTGTTCTCATTATGACCATCCTCAACACTTTTGGCATAGATATTCTATAAAGATTCGGTAGTGTTGCAAAGGTTTCTAATACCTGTCTTGTGCCTCCATTAGTATTTGTACAGCTAATTCTTACACTCTCACCCGTTCCCCATGATGCGGTTTACCTCCTCAACTTATATTACAATAGGGTTGACATTGTTGTGATTGTTCGCTTAGGGATTAGACTATACTCATGATTCTCAAGCCAACTACACATTGTTGATTCATTTTGACTAACATTACTCTTAACATTCTTGTGCAAAGTGCTCCATAGATGACAATAACAACACTACTCAATGGGTCTACCCTCAATATCATACTCAATTAAGGTTCTTCTATTGCCTTAGTGGTTGTTACAAAACCCAACATAAGTGGCACCTCTCATTGAAACAATGTTCCTATGTGCCACATGCACTTGTTGAGTGTTCTTCAAAGCATATTTATGAAAATCGGCAATTCCCTATTTTTCACTATTTTTTCAAAATTCCGAGTCATCTCAGCACGAAATCAGGAAACGTCGATTTTTTGGCGATTTTTTCCCTTTTTTAAAAAAATAAACGGCCACAGCCACATGCATAGAGGCCACAGCCACATAAATTTCATAGCTTTTGGTTATTGAAATCAAGTAATGTACAGATGCATATACAAACCTTTATTTTTATTTTCCAAATTTGGTCTCTCAACAATGAATTTGGGGAAGTTTATAGCATGCTTGTGCTGGAGATCTTCTGGTTACAATTGTAGAGGAAACCAAAAAAGATGATTTTCTGGAGATTATGTTAAGTACAATAAGTAACAATTTCTCTTTAATAGTATAAGGCATTTGCTTATTATTTACGATGCATTATTTCTATGTGGACCATATGCATATATGCTTCCCACTTAGGCTTTTCCAAAATAGCAAAAGAATAGTCTTCCATTTACTATATTTATCTATATTTTCATCAAAGATTATCGATTATAAAAAATAAAATAAAAATAAAAAATATAATTAAAAGATAAAAATTTGAAAAACATGTTAAAGAATTAACAAGGGAATAAAAAGTCGTTTATACTCAAAGAACCAATTCCAAAAGCACACAAGAGATTCTTCCACATGTGCATAGAGAAGAATTAGCGTCACGTACTACCACAGTTCTATTCCATCCATTTTGTATTCTATCTACCCAAATTCAAACACAAAGCTGAGACCCTACAATTCTGCATAGAATCTCAAGAATGATGTTTGTAGGCAGCAAGTTCTCAGTCCTACTAAGTGAAATATGCGTTTTCAATTTTCCAAAGCTCTTGTGAATACACCGAGTCTATGATTACAATTATGTTCTGCAGCTCTATCAAAGTTCTTTCTTCAAAGAAAAATTCTTGCAAACCCCATCAATTTTCCTTCTACCGTTAAGTGTAACACTGAGTCAGGGTTTTTGGAAAATATGATTATATCTTTTTCCTGCTTATGTGGGTACACTGTAAACACTTGACACACTTTGAATCAGTGAACCAAAAATTGAATTTGGTCCAATCACGTGTTAGCATTTTCTTTAAAACTAGGAAAATTTTGGGTTTAGGATGCAAATGAGTGTTTTTTTTGGGTCTGATTTCATTTCTCTCTGCTCTCTCTGCAAGTGGAAACAGCACTGAGTTTTTTTCCTGGACTAACAAGTCCAAAAAGACTCGCAAGTAAAAAGAAAACTCGGCAAGTCCAGAAAAACTCACCAAGCCGAGTCAAAAACACCCGGGAGGGCCAACTTAGGACGAACTCAGCAAATTTTTCAAAAACTTGCCGAGTTTCCTAACTATGATCCATATAATGGCCAGCATATTTTGATTGTTGGCTAGATTTATAACATCTTTAAGTGGCTTGTGTTCAAAGTTATTACTAGACATATAACCTATAAACAGTCAAACAAACGTGTTCCAAGTGGAAGGCCCTTATTATTATGAAGCTTGCTTCGTATACTTCATATACAAATGCATTAGGTTTTGACATGACAAAGCAATTTTTTCTACAAACAAAAATGAAACAACTCCATCAGCTGTATGGTTTGGGGTTAATTCATGAGAAAACCAATTGCTTAGCCTTTTAGGGGATTGTTATAGATTGAATTAACAAGGCTGATTTGTTAAAACACTAGTAAATAGAAAACACAAAGCAGAAGATAACAGACAAAAATATGAAATAGACAGCTAACAAAATAATAGATGAACATTGGGATTGTTATAGGTTGAATTCACAAGGCTGATTTGTTAAAACTTAACACTAGTAAACAGAAAACACAGAGGAGAAGATAACAAATAGAAATATGAAATGGACAGCTGACAACAGTAGATGAACATAACATTCAACTAAATTATAGGCAACTAATATAATATAAAAGAAAAGCGAGAATAGGGGCACATTTTAGCTTTTGCTTGTAAAGTCAAATGGTCAAAGAAAATGCTATACAAGAGGAGAACAAACTTTATTAATTTTTACATTTGAATATGATGACAGATCTTTATCTATTGCTACAGAAGTTTTAGCAGTAGGTCTATCTTTTAAGGGGAAAAAATGATAATTAATAAATAAAATCACGGATAGGCAAAGGAGAAAAAAGGAAACCTATATAGACTAATAGGCAGCTAGTGAACATGTATCACCATAAATTAATCCCTTGTAAGGAATACTAAGAGATACAATGTTTGATTACGGTTCTGAAGGCCAACAGAAAGGCCCAATAGGTAAAATGGTGATTGTGACAGTAATTGTAAAACCTTCTTGCTATTTAAAACATCATAAAAGGTATAAAGCCAAATTCAAAAGACTGATATATTAATTCCTGTCAACGGGATCATAACATTCAAAGCACAATTCACAGGTAATTATAATCCATCTCTATATAAACAGCCATAACCTAGAGTTCAAAAGGGTTGCCTAATACTCAGTAGATATACAGACCGCAAAAAATCGGTACACCGAATAGGTTTAATAAAACACCAGTGTGACATCCACCACAATTCCAATTTTCATCCCTCGAAAATATATTAAAGGAAAATAAACATTCAATTCTCGCCTAAAACAGGAAAAAAGCGATGGAGTTTCTACGAAATCTGACATAATCCCAATTTTCATCCCTAAAAAAATTATTTCCACTAATCATAATCCAAAAAAACACTAACAGGAAAATAAATATCCAATTTTCGCCTAAGAATAGGAAAGAAATAAAGGAGTTTCTGTGACATCTGCCATACTTCCAATTTTCATACCTTAACAAAATCGAAAAAAGCCCTTACACGAAAACAAGTAAAAACATGAGAGAAAAAAAATTCCGTGACATCTGCCATAATTCCAATTTTCAACCCTCGAAAATTTATTTCAACCAAACATAATCGAAAAAAAACAAACGCTAACAGGAAAATATATATATATATATCGCCTAAAAACAGAAGAGAAGCAAAGGACTTTCCCTGACATCTGCTTTAATTCCAATTTGCATCCCTCGAAAATCATATCGCTTCGTCCTACTCTCAAAAAGCCCTAAAAGAAACATAAATATCCAATTCTCCCCTAATTTCCACCAAATTTTACTGTGAGTCGGAAAGCGTGAACTTACAAGGCCTCGCAAACCTATCCAGGGGTCCCGACATTGTCCAATTCTGCGAAATTCAGCTCCGGAAAACGTCAGCCAACAAGGGGAACAGCGGGACGTCACCCAGAGAGTCGCCGAAATCACTCTATCGCCAAAAGCATAAACAGCAAAGCTCATCCACCTGCATTTTACACGCTGTCACGTGTCAGATCACATCACATCGCCTCACCTCACTGCACTCTGCTTCCTCCCATGTCACACAGATCGGATCGGATCGTATAAAATCAGCCAAATCGCCGGGACCGGATCCTCCAAGACTGCATTGCCCCCGCTCTCATCAGCCGGAAAGCACACAAACTTGAAGAAAACCGGACAGATACAGTTAAACGCAAATATCTATGTATATATACCTACCTACCTTTGTCAGCAAAAATCATTGAAATCGAAGCTTTATTGTTCTTTCATTCTTTCTATATACCTCGCTCTCTCTTTCCTTTCCCTGTATGCATCGGATGTCTTCTGCCACTCGGCTTACCAACTCCTATGTTGGAATTTCGTTCCACTTTAATACCTCTTGTACTTCTACCTCCTCACCCTATTTTTGTTGTTTTCTGTTGGAGTTCCGGACCCATTAACCCGAAGATCAAAACCGCTCGATGCGGGAACCCGCGAGAATCTCAAATTCTTCAGGTCATTCGCCAGCCGCGTGTCGGCCTTGCCGACAGCCTGAAAACCCTCGAGAACCTCAAATTCTACAGGCCATTCGCCGCCGCGTGTCGGCCTTGCCGACAGCCTGGACAACGACGCTCCTCCCTCGTTGCTCGGACGCCTCCACGTGTCACACAACCTTAATTTTTTTAAGTCTGTTATTTACTAAGTAAAATTTCTGATAGGAATTTATAACATCTTTTCTATATACTATCACTATTAACCCTAGATATAAACAACATTAACTGTATAAAAATCAAAAGTTAATTGTATATAAAATCAAATTTAAATAGTTTAAGATAAACAATCGATCTATATAAAATCAAACTTAAAAAATTTTAAGATAAGAATCCGATTTATAAGTGACTTTAGTGATACGTTTCCTTAAAAATTGAAGACTGGATTATTGAGGTTGACTTTGTCCTAAAATCGGTATTGGGATGGTGCTCACAGTAGACGTAACATGTAGTATTTGAAACGGCTTTTGGCTAAAGAATCCATTAACGATGAATCTTAACTTAATTTTTTTTTGGTTTTGCTCTGCCGGAACGTTGGACAACAGTCCGAACTCCTCACCAGTACCACCAGTGGAATTTGACATATATTTTGGTTGGATCTTACCTAGATATTTAATTCAAATCATCGAATTTGAAATATATTTTCCTTCAACTTTTATTTAAATATTTAAATCCAAACCATTTACTTATATTTGATATTATTTTAAAAAAAATTAAAATTAAGTTGAGTTTCAAATCATTTTTTCCCTTATTAAAAAAGTATCTATGTCTTAAATAATAATGTTGTTTGGGTTTTGGTCCTTGTGGGGGAGGGCGGTCCGAGGTTCAAGGTCCAAACCCCTCTAGAGGTAAGTGTGGGGTGGATATGTGTATGTTTATGTTTGGATCTTATTAATAAGCTCAGCTCTCTCCCTTATGAGAGGTCACCTCTCTCCCTTATGAGAGGTTATGGTGAGATGGGAATGCCTAACCCTAACCTTAATTAGATGGATACTATATATTATATTATTTTTTAAAAATATTTATTTAATAATTTTATTTTATTTTATTTATTAAAAAATATTATTTTTATATCAAATCAAAAATATATAATATTTTTATATTATATTATTTATTCATTAAATTTTTGTCATTTATATAAGGGGTTTTAACAAAGAATGATCAAGTTATACTATGTTCTCCATAGTTAGAGGAAATAGTAAGTATAGCTTAAACTAACAATATTTTTTTTCTTGAGTAATAAGATCAGATTTAAAATAATGTTTCATAAGACTATAAAGTATTTTAAGGGATCTATCAATTATAGATAAATGTATTTGAAGAAACTAGCAGTTCAAATTTGGTAAAGCTAGTAGAAGTTTTGTATGTTAAAGCAAAAGAAGATGAGAAGATGACATCAGAGGTCATTGTTGAATGAATTATTTGGTTTGTTGGTTGTATTATTGAACAGAGTATGATTAGAACTTTTTATATATTGAACATTGTTTACAAATATTTACAAATATCAGCGGTTCGAGCAAACACAAGAGGAATCGACCTCACAACCACATGGATCATAATAACTAGGCAACTTTTTGAGACTATTAAACTATTTATTACATTTCTTATGGTTCTTGTGGTTGTACTTATAAGTAAATTAATAGTCTAGAGAGGCTATGATAACTTAAAGTTTTGTAAATATTAATTTACTAAAATGTAATATTTAGATAGTGGAGGTGGAGTTTTAGCGATTGTTGCAAGAAAATGTCAAAAAAATGCTAAATTTTAGATTATTTGTATTTATAATGAAAATTAAAGAAGATCTAAATAGAATAAAAATTTGTTTTTTTTTTTTATAAAAGAGATGTAGGTATTTAACTATAATAACTCAATTGAAATAAAAATTGATTTTATTTATTAAACTCTTAAAAATTGTAAACATAAAAAAGAAAAATTATAATATATTAAAAATGAAAAAGCTAAGTACAATATAATATATTAAAAATGAAAAAGCTAGGTACAATTTTTTTTTTTTTTTTTTTTAATAATTGATATTAAACATTCTTACAAATATATTAATAGAAAGTCATTTATTTTTAAAATATAAATATAGACAATCTATTGTTATAAGAAGAAGACATGTTAACTAAATGTATAAACAAAATTAACGTTTTATAATTTTAAAACATGCATTATAATATTCAAATATATATATATTTATTTATTTAGAAACCAAAATACGTCGAGTTACATACGAGACACCAATATCTGGTTTGAATGGTATATTTCGTATTGGGTTGCTTTTTTGAATGGTATATTCTTTCGTAGGTTGTTTTTTTTAAATGATATATTTAGTATTAGGTTGTTTTTTAGGTCAAATTTATAGTAATAGATTTGGGAGACACCAATATCTGGTTTGAATGGTATATTTCGTATTGGGTTGCTTTTTTGAATGGTATATTCTTTCGTAGGTTGTTTTTTTTTAATGATATATTTAGTATTAGGTTGTTTTTTAGGTCAAATTTATAGTAATGGATTTGGGAGGGGTGTGTGAGGGGTGGTTGTGTGTTAAATTCCTTATTGATAAGTATAGTATTCGGCTTTAGGAGGGGCCATGGTTGGGGGAGCATGCCTAGCTTTAGGAGGGGTCATGGTTGGGGGAGCCTACCCAAACCCTATACGTTGGTCATAGAGATTTCTCACACAAATTAATAGTAATAAATTTTAGTTCGATTTTAAAAATGAGTCTGATACCAAATGTGAGACAAGCAAAGTTTCCCCAAGATCGAAGAATGTTCCACAATATCAATCACACATAAAAGAGGTAAACCCACAACACAAATATTGAGTGGTAAAACCCTACTTCAAATGAAGAAGGGAAACATCCACTATGAAGCTCACTATATTACTCAATGATTCAACAGTACAAGAATGTTTCAATGTTATGCAACAATATGCATCAACATAAACTACAACACAAGTCAATATTATCATATCTTGTCATATGCTTGTTGTTTCATCCATGAATTATTATTTTTTAATTCTCTAAACGACTTCATCTTTATTTAATGGATTAAAGTTTCGACATTTTATTCAATAGATTAAAGTTTATAAAAATGTTATTATATATTAACAAAAAGTGTTATCAATATATGTTCATGTGGGGGAGTTGGAGAGCAAGTGGATAAGTTAAAACTCTCAAGTTTAAAAGAAAGGTCCCAAGTTCAAATCTCTCTCCTCACATGTCGCAAATATGCTATAAAGTCTAGTCGATGATTGTTTAAGCCAGTTGGCATGAATAAGACCATATGGAACTGGGTGTCACCCCAACTTTATTCCCCTTTTATCTCCTCATAGTAATTCAAAGACAGCACATGGTCTGCCAATACGTTTTACTTATTCTCAATGTTTGTGTTATAATTTGACTCGAGCGGGTTTAATGATTAAGAAGGTTAAGTGGTTAAGAATTTTTAGTAAAATGTTTAAATTTGAGTAAGATAGAAAATACAATTAATAATTAATAATTAAGACTTTAAAATTTTAAAGAAAATAGAGTTATTTATATAATATTATGTTATTTGAAATTTTAAATTACTTTATTTTTATTTTCTTTAAAAAATTAAGATAACTTTTTTTAAGGTTAACTATAAAAATTTGATCAAAAATAATATTATTTCTAAATCAGTTATTATTAGAAATAATATTGATATTTGTACAAATCTTAAAAAAACAACTACCTTAGTGAGATTTTATCTCTCTTTAAAAATAATATTAAAGAGTTGATTCCATAAACATGATACTTTGAAGAAGAATGAAAGCGCGGACGGAAAATATCCTCCTAAAGAAATTAACTAAACATTTCTTTTGTTGGAGATTAAGTGGTTGGATTTGGTTTCCCAACCTTAATAAATCATAACTCTTTCCTTTAGACCTTTGAAAGTTTACAAACAAATTCAATTCTCATCTCAATTTAGTTGCTATAATTAGATACCTACATTATTTTTCATGAAAAGTATGAATTTTTATTTTCATTTTCTTGATTTTCTTTAAATTATAAATATTTCAAAATTTAGCATTCTTCTTAAAATTTTGTTGTAGCAACCTTTACAATACCAAAACTCGACCCCTATTGTCTATGTATTGCATCTGAGTAGAGTAATATATACCAAAATTCGACCTCTATTGTCTATGTATTGCATCTTAGTACAGTAATATATAGCAAAACTCCACCTCTATTGTCTATGTATTGCATCTTAGTAGAGTAATATTTTCAAAACTTCGTGCTATCATAGTCCACTTTACTTGATCTGCCTTAGTGAGATTTTACCTCTCCTTAAAAATGATATTAAAGAGTTGATTCCATAAACATAACACTTTGAAGAAGAATGAAAGGTCAGATGGAAAATATCCTCATAAAGAAATTAACTAAACATTTCTTTTGTTGGAGATTAAGTGGTTGGATTTGGTTTCCCACCCTTAATAAATCATAACTCTTTTTTTTAGACCTTTGAGAGTTTACAAACAAATTCAATTCTCATCTCAATTTAGTTGCTATAATTAGATACCTACATTATTTTTCATGAAAATTATGAATTTTTATTTTCATTTTCTTGATTTTCTTTAAATTTTTGTGTGAATATAAATATTTCAAAATTTAGCATCCTTATTAAAATTTTGTTGTAGCAACCTTTACAATACCAGAACTCCACCTCTATTGTCTATGTATTGCATCTTAGTAGAGTAATATTTTCAAAACTTCATGCTATCATAGTCCACTTTACTAGATCTAGATTGTTAGTTTCCTTCATGAAGCATAAGTGCAACCACAATAATTGTAATAAATAGTTTATATAAAAACACATTAATGTTATAAATAAAGCAAATATTACCAATAGAAAACACTAAAGTAAATCTTAATCATTATTTGATTGAAGAAATCGATATTTTCTTATCAGTATTCAAAGGCATTAGCTCAATCGATTAGATTCCTCAACTTTGAAAGAGAAGACCGAGGTTTGACTCTTACCAAAGATACATGCTTAAAATAGCCAACTTGATGTAATACCAATTTTTGGTGATGATGTAATAGAGTAGTTTAAAAAAAAAACATTTTCTTATCAACTTCAGCTAAACTTACTACTTCCTCTAACCATGAAAAAAAATAACTTCATGATCCTTAATTAAAACCCCTAAATTGGTTAGTCTATCTGCACATTTGTTTCCTTTCCTTAACATATGTGTAAACCTAATTTATTCAAACTCTATAGCAAGGTTTTGTATTTCTATAATTATTCCTTATATGTTCCATGAAGCCCTTCCTTTCCTCAAAATTGCATTTATTACTATTAGTGAATCACCTTCCATCTATATTGTTCCATTTTATTTGTCTGCATATTTTTAACCCTTCCAAAGTCGTTTAAGGTTCAACTTTATTATTTGTCTTAAATCCACTATTGAAAGTGTAATGAGATAAAATCTCTCCCTTATTATTTCTAATTATTCCTCCTCCTAGTCCTCGGTTTCCTTTAGATGCTCCATCAAAATTCATTTTGACCAACTCCACTTTTGGTGGTTTCCACTTTATATTCTTTGTGCTCTTTTTGTTTCTCCTATACCCAACATCATAATTCAATTTAATGACTTGACTTCATCTATCAAGGGTCTCTACTTCATGATTAAGGATTGGCTGAGTTAATAGGACTGGTTTAGCCTCCTGTATGGCTAAACATATCTTCTTTTTCATTAACTTTAAATTGTTTTCCTTTCCTTTAAATATTATTTTATTCTTTTCTAGCCATACAATCCAAAGTAGTGTATCTTTGGATATATACTAGATTATTTGTAAAGCATCACTTTTAAAAATACCCTGTCATTACTTTAACCATTCTTCAATTCTATCATTCATTACCATGCATTTACCAAACATATTAAGAATTCATTGCCATAGTTTCCATACTATTGAGTAGTGTCCCAAGAGATGGTTTATACTCTCCTCCTTTCTACATAAAACACATTTTGAGGGACCATGAGAACCCTTTTTCATAAGGTTAACCCAAGACAAAATTCTTCTATGACCTACTAGCCAAAAAAAAAATTGAATTTAGGAATGCTCTGGTTATCCCAAATATCTCTTCATATTCTTGTGGTGTTCCTATTTTATTGGTGCTTTACATTATATCTACTTCTTGTTTTGTAATCTCCTGAGTTATTTAATTCTTAAATCAACTTGTCTTCGACTTCCCTCAGAATAATCACTTTTGTCATCTCTTTGCTCAACTCTCTCTTAGCATCAATGCCTCGTATACTTGTAAATAAAATCTTGTTTTTATTTGTATCTTCTTTCCTGATCCTTGTACATAATATTTGAAACCCTATCACCATATTTATCTTGAAGTAATTGCATCCATAGTTATAAAACAACATATTTTAATTGACCTAATGCTTTGATATTATGATAGACTAATTCTATGCAACCTATTATGAAAAAGAGTATATGTAAAATATGTATATATTTAATTTTAAATTTAGTTATATATATATATATATTATTTTTTATTTTTCCACCTCATTCTTTATTGGTATAAAGTATGTAAGTTCTAGTATTGCATACTTTAGAATTTTTTAAATTGTTATTTTAAATTAACATATAAATTTTTAAAATCACATAGATGTACAATTAGTATAAATATTTAATATTAAAAAATAAATTTTAAATAACTAAAATTAATACAAGGATTGGTTCAGATCATTGGTCAATAAAAGTTAAAATGGTGGTAAGTGAATTCAAAAAATATCATATTTTAAATAAAGATCATCCTCAAATTGTTGATATGATAGCACAAACGTGGAATTCTTTAGGAAACGATGGTTTGTATATACTTCCAAAACAAATTAAATCAATGACATCTAAATTAAAAGAATAGAATAAGAATACTTTTAAAAATAGTTTTGAGAAGAAAGAACTAAAAAGTAAACTTTCAAAATTCCAAAAAGGTGATCATAATAATTCAAACTCATAAAAAAGGAAGTTACTTAGTAAATATCATAATATTTTGAGTAAGTAAGATAAATTTTGGAGATTAAAATCAAGATATGCGTTGTTAAAAGGAGATAAAAACACAGTTTTTCATAGGATGATAATAGTACAAAAATCAACATCCAAAATTAGTAGAATTAAATTAGTAGAAAGGGTTTGGATTGAATACCATAGTGAATTTATAAAGGAGGCAAGGTCTTTTTATCATAATATTCTAGGATCATAAGAGTTTGAAGTTCTTAGTGATAAAATTCTATAATAAGTTCCTTTAGTTATAACATATGAAGACAATAGGAAATTCATGGAGCCTATTACTTTATAAGTTCATCTAGCTCTTTTCTCTTTTAATAAAGATAAATCCTTAGGTCTGGATGGGCTCTCTACAACATTCTATCAACATAAATGGGATATAGTCAATGATTTTTTATTGGTGGCAATGGAATAATCTAGGGTAAAATGATACATACCTTATAAAATAAATGCAACATATCTTACCCTAATTCCAAAAAAAAATGCAAAATTGTTTGATTCATTTCGACCCATAAGCCTATGTAATATGACATATAAGATTATTTCCAAAGTGATGGTGAATCGGTTAAGACCATTGTTAAACAATTATTTCAAAAGAGCAAGGAGGATTTGTGAAAGAGAGACAAATTTTGGATAGGATCATAGTAGCTCATAAAGTTATGCATTTATCAGCTTCAAGAAAAGAGAAAGCAATGATCTTAAAAATTAATATGAGTAAGGCCTATGATAAAGCTAAATGAGATTTTCTTTTTGAAGTATTAGAAAAGTTTGGATTTGGAAAATTTGAGTCAAATGGATTAAAGCTTGTGTCTCTACAGTTTCATATTCAGTGTTGGTCAATGGGTTAGTAACAAAATCATTTAAAGCCAAGAGAGCCCTTAGATAAGGATATCCTCTATCACCATATTTGTTCATTATTATGGTAGACGTTTTGGGTAGGAACTTGAAGAAGGCTAACAAAGATGGGCTTATAAGTGGACTTAAAGCTAGTAATAACATCGATAACATCACCCATCAATATTTTGTAGATAATACAACCCTTTTTGGGAGGGCAAGGATAAATGAGATCAAATATTTGAATAACTTATTAAAGGAATACGAAAGATCATCAGGACATCAAATTAATAGGACAAAATCCAAAATTTACTTCCTAAAAACCCCAAATAAAATCAAAGCAGGGATATGCAAGTTACTTCAAATGGAGGAGGCAAGTTTACCAATAACTTGTCTAGGGATGCGCTTATTTGAGGAAAGAATGAGGATAGAATTATGGAATCCAGTTATAAGTAAAATTCAAAATTAAATACCAGCATGGAAAGGTAGATGGTTATCATTGGCAGGAAAAGTGCAGCTAAGTAAATCAGTCTTATAGGTCATTCTAACATATTATATGTCCTTGTATATTGTGCCAAAATCAATAGAAAAAGTTTAATCTTTATTATGCGATCATTTTTGTGGTCAGGATTACATGATAAAAGGAAATTTCCTTTGGTGAAATGGAGCAAGGTGTGTGATGATGAAACTAGGAGAGGTCTCGGTTTAAGAGTTCTTATGGATGCAAACTTAGCTCTTATCGGAAAAGTAATTTGGAGATTGTACAAAGAGAGTCAAAGATAATGGGCAATAATATCTCTAAGTATGTTGAGCCCAATGACCCAAGCTTAATATTTATTGCATTCTCTCTACCAAATGGTTATGCACTATGGAACGATTTAAAAAAAAATCAAGTGTGAAAACACGAGATTCCGAAAACAAAAAGGAAAAACTAAACGAAATTGCTGTGTGAGTGGTTAGAACCACTGTTTAACCTCTGAGGGCTGCCCTAGGGGCTGTGTGTGTTGGTGCGATCAGTGCTTGTAATCACATAATCGGATTGGTGATGTTTTGGTGTCTACAAAGTGATTAAAGGTTTAAGATGGGTGGTGGGAACTAGAAAAAAAAATCTATTTGGATGGATACTAGGTGTGATAAAAATTCACTCAATCTAGATCCAATTTTGAAACCATGGATGAGATTACTTCAAGACAAATATGATGGTAGGATTTCGAACATTTTATACAAGTATGGGAAAGGAAGTTACAAATGGAAAGAATATTTATTTACAAGTATACAAGACATTGATGCTAGGAGGCGATTGAGTAGAAAGATAACAACAATGATTGTGTTAAGGGGAACCAAGGATAAGTTGATTTGGGAGTTGAATAACTTAGGAGAATACACAAAATGACATGGATACGATATAAAGCACCATCAAAATAAGAATATTGCAAGAATATGAAGAGATATTTGGGATAACTCGAGCATTCCTAAAATCAAAATGTTTGTTTGTAAAATGGGTTTTCATAGAAGAATTTTATCCTAGGATAACCTTATGAAAAGGGGTTTTCATGGCCCCTCAAAATGTGTTCTTTGTAAAATGGAGGAGGAGAGTTTAGACCATCTCTTGAGACATTGCTCAATAGTCTAGAAACTATGGCAATGGATTCTTAATATGTTTGGTAAATGCATGGTGACAAATAGTAGAATTGAGGAATGGTTAAAGCAATTATAGAGCACTTTTAATAGTGATGCTTTACAGACAATATGGGATATATCAAAAGATACAATATTTTGGATTGTTTGGCCATAAATGAATAGAAGAATATTTAAAGGAAAGGAAAGTATTTTAAATGTAATAAAAAGAAATATTTGTTTAGCCATAGAGGAGTCTAAACCAACCCTATCAACTTACTCTATCCTTAATCTGAAAGCATAGAGCCTTTATAGATGGAGTCAATTCATGAAATTGAATTATGATGTTGGGGATAAGAGAAACAAAAAGAAAGCAAAAAATATAAAGTGGAAACTACTAGATGTGGAGTTGGTCAAATTGAATTTTGATGAGCATCTAAAGGAAAATGAGGACCAGGAGGAGGAGGAATAATTAGAAATAATAGAGGAGAGAATTTATTTCATTACACTTTCAATAGTGGATTCAAGACAAATAATGAAGATGAAGCTTGGGCAACTTTGAAAGGGTTAAAAGTATGCAAAAAAATGAAATGGAACAAAGTATGGATGAAATATGATTCACTCATACTAATAAATGCAATTTTGAGGAAAACAAAGCAAAAGCTCCATGGAACATACAAGAGATAATTGCGGAAATTCAAGACCTTGCTATAGAGTTTGATGAAATCACATTTACACATACATTAAGGGAAGGAAACAAATGTGCACATAGGCTAGCCAATAGAGGGGTTTTAATTGAGGATCATAAAGTTAAATTTTCTTTTCCTTGGTTAGAGGAAGTAGTAAGTTTAACTGAAACTGACAAGAAAATGTTGATTTCCTGAATCAAATAAAAATTAAGATTTACTTTAACGTTTTCCATTGGTAATATGTTATTTTATAACATTAATATGCTTTCATATATGCTATTTATTACAATTGTTGTGGTTGCACTTGTGCTTTAGGAAGGAAACTAACAATCCATATCTGGTAAAGCAAGCTATGATAGTGCGATGTTTTGGAAATATTACTCTACTAAGATGCAATGCATAGGTAGTAGAGGTGAAGTTTTGGTATTGTGAAGGATGTTGTAGGAAAATATCAAGAAGAATGCTAAATTTTGGAATATTTATATTCACATAGAAAATTGAAAAGTTCGAGAAAATGAAAATCAGAAATCATATATTATATGTAAAATGATGTAGGTTTTTAGCTATAACAACTCAATTGAGATGAGAATTGGATTTGTTTATAGACTCTCATGCTTTAAAGAAGAGAATTGTGATTTGTCAAGAGTGGGAGACCTGAGTACAACCCCTTGTTTTTTAACAAGAAAAAATATAAATTAAATTTTAATTAATTTTTGAAATGGAAAATGTATAAAATAAAATTATTAGATATTAATAATTAATTTAAAATTAAGATGCAAGATTATTGTAGTGGTAAGGGTTTTGACCTCTCTTTAAGAGGTCCAAGGTTCAAACCCCACTCAGTATGAGGGAACCAAGAACCCTCATAAAAACCTCTGTAAACTCATTGAAAAAATATTTAATTTGAAATTTAAAAACAAATTAAAAACAAATTATATAAAAATATTAAAAATATAAAATTAAAAAATTAAGTTTTCCATATTTATAGAGTTGAAGTCTTATTAGAAATGATTGACTCAAGAGCACATTAAATTAAATTCTCATGGATGTTATGATAATATGGTTTGTTAAAATATGGTATTAGTCACAATGATCTCATAGAGATAAAACCAATTTCAATCCCATTTAACCACTTAAAAAATAAATTTTCAATAATATTCTTATAAAATTAAAAACAATAAGGCATTCATCAAAATTTTAGGTATTTAATTTTAAAAAGTTTACCTTTTAAACATAAATATAACATAATTGATAAACTTGAGTGGAATTGAGAGTGAAGACTTTGGTCCTTGAGGTCAAAGGTTTGGGGTAAGCTTCTATGTTGAACCTTAGAAACTAAAGTATAGGACTTTGGATAAACAACATTATCCAAAATAATATGACTCACCAAGTTAAAAACTAGATTTTGTTCCTTTTTATTTTTCTATAATTTATAGGAATAAAAAAGTTTATGGTGTGCAAGCTGAAACTCTTTGGATCAAAGTGAAGCTTTTACTTTTTGACATATTTATAGAAAACTGAATAGAGAAGTAGATGAACTTTCAAAGGAGCCACTTCAAATTAATCTAGGTATGTGCTTAGTACAAGAATTCAATGAGGGCAATGCACTGCACTTGATCCATATCTCTATCTAGGGGATTAATACACTCTAGTTAAAACAAATACATATAAAGCGACTTTTTCAAAAAACTCAAAAGTTAGTGATTTAAAGGATACTTGTTGATAAATTGGGAAGGTGTCTAAGAATAGAACTTAACATGATAGAGATAGCTAGTTATGATGTATAAACGACTTGACTTTTAGATCACTATTGAAATTTTGAAGAAATGCCAAAGAGGCATCTAAAGAATGTAATTTCATATTTGTTGAATATAAATTACGATATTTTCTTAGAGGGAAAAAAATTGAAGCTCAAACTTCTCTAATAAATGAACCATATTTTTCAATACCATATGTTTATGAAAGCTTAGATTTTAAAAAATCACTTTAATTTTTTGTTAGTTTTTTTTTTTTCTAAATGGGCAAAGTTCCAATGTAGGCTTTTAATGTGAAGACTAAAGTTTAAATCTTGCTAGATAAATATGATATTGTGATAATACATATTATTTTAATATTATCATATAATTGCTTGAAAAACTATGATAATACATGTCATATGGGTGGGGTCTATTTTAATTTTGTATAACTAATTTTAAAAAGAAATCATAATCAATAAAGAAAGGGTGTTGTGGATTGCACTTTTAGCAATATAATTGAACCAAATGCAAGGAAATTTTAGAGTATAAATTATTTTCAAGTGTCATTTGCTAGTCATTATACTATAGTTTTCCCCTTACTAATTTTCCTATAAAATCTATTTTCTATCTAAATCGTACTATTGGCAAATGTTCCTGAGGTGTAAGATGAACTTGTGAAGTCTTTCCTTTCTTAAAAAAGACATGTTCTCCAAAAGTTATCAAAAGTCCAGGCAAAAATTGTTAAAACTCTAGTAAAAGATTGCAAAATCATTTACTTGTCATCTACAAAGGATAGAGCAAAGAGTTGACTTCAAAATAATCATGAATTCAATATCAAAATTCTATCAAATGTTTGTTTTTTTCTAGAGGTTATCTTTTTCTTGAAAATTTGATTTACAAGGTTAGTAAGCATTATTCAGCTAACTACATTGCTCCCATAATGACTATGAAACTAGTTCTAGAGATCGTCAATGCAAGTTTACAAGGACATTACCTTCATAATGGTGGGATGTTAAAAAAATGCTCCTAAGGGGTTTATGCATGGAGGAAAAGGCATCTACAAGGTTGAACCTCCAAAATAAAATGACATTAACTCAACCGAATTTATTCTTCAACTTCTAAGGAGGAGATCTAGTTTTGAATTTTGCGAAGCAATACATGCATAATTGTCAAACTATTGTAATACAAATATGTGATCATGATGTCATATGGGTAGGGCCTATTTCAATCCCATATAACCAATTAAGAAAGGGTGAACCTCTAAAGTAGTGTCATTAAGTGAGTATGCAATGTAAATGTTTGATCCATTAACCTCAAGAATAATAAAAGATATATGTTATTTGTTTGAGAATTCACTTTATTGTCACAAGTAAGCATTTCTATCATGTTTTCATCTAATTTTAAAATATGACCCATTATAATATTGAAGAAATATAGTTTACCTTTGTGGCATGCCTTAGGGTGGCAAATAGGACTAGGATATCTTGATCTATGATTGGGTATAATATATGTTGGTGACAACTAGGAAAAGGTGTGTGACAAATAAGAATAAAATAATGAAGCTCACTTGTTGGACTTATCCATGTGTTGGACTCGGAAGCCTCCTAAAATCAAACATAGGTGATTGAGTCATAAGAAGAGGGGATTTTTACTTAAATGACACATTTGATTTTGATAGTAAATAGATAAGAAAGAGGATGATCAATAGAAGACAAATCAATGGACAACACTTAGACATTGAAAGCTAGCAAACAAAACTAGGTCATGAGAATCTTTGCATTCAACCCTGTTATAATCTTCATAAGTCTCACTAGGGCTATCATTAGAACTATCTAACTCGTTAGGGAAAACAAACTTTTTGAGATTATATAAGGTATTTTGGTTTGCTATATAAAACTTAGATATTTGAATGCCTAATTTATCACCGTGTTCCTTTCTAGACTTATGGTAACCATGTTTCTATACATTTTAAATTTTCCATGAATCTTATATAATATATAGGCTTAGAATAAATTAGGATATTTTCCTTACTAACTTAAGAGACTCTTATGGGATAACCTTGAGGACTCTAAATAATGGTATGATTGTACCATGACTTTGACCTTTATATACATTATGTGAATATCTCATATCCATGCAACCAAATATGCATTTAACCTCTAGAGATGACTTTAGGATTTCTTGATGGTCCAAAAAGGAATATTTAGAAATATCAAGTTTTTTGTTTACTAGATGTTTGGTTTTCGCTTTTAACAACATAGTTAGCAACCCAGAATTCATCTTTAGTTTTTTTTTTTTCCTTTTGAATAGTATAGAAATTGTAATTCTCACCAAAGATATTGGGATATAGAATATTTAGAGTAATGTTAATTTTTCAAAATTATATTTAGGAATACCATGCAAAAAATTAAATGAAATTTATTTGAAACATGACAACATTAGGTTTTTTTCAAAAATTGAAGCGTTAGATCTTAATGCTTCGAGTGATTGTATTATGGAAATGAAGGGTAGTTAAGTACATAAGATACCTATTTTAGGCATAACAAACACTCAAACAAACTTGCAACTACCTTGTCCTATACTACATGCATGTAACTTATTAGGGGTGGTAATACCACTTGACTTCTCACATGGTCTATGATGTAATAACTCATAACATACTCCCCTTATTATATCATAGTCAAAATCTCTATTTTGCTTATGACCAATAAATAATGTCTAGGGTGATGTTAAAATTTGAGAGAGAAATCCCCTCCCTTAATGCAGACTTACTACTTTGATACTTAGGAGTATCAGGTTCCATCAATCATGCACTCAAGAGACATTTTTATTACAAAATATGTATTCAATGTTTTCTAGCACCATTGTTGATCCTTAGTGCTTGGGTTCAGGTCATCCCAATTGTATTGTTGTTGATTGTAACTAAATTGCTTTGTAGGTTGTAGTTGTTGTAAAAGCTAAAGTGCTTATTTTATTTGTAGATTTACTTTCTTGAAACATTTCAAGGATTTTAGTCCTCAAAGCATTAATACTCTTTGTATTTTATTTTCTAGATTTTTGGATGATGATTTTGGCAATTCATTGCATTGATCTATTTGTTGGAATGACATCATCTCTGTAATATTCAACTATTTTCCTTCTGATTGAAGTGTCTAATTTTTTAGTCTCTAGTTTTTGCTTGCCTTGAATCTTTTAACAATATTCATTTTGCAATATTTCTTTTGCTTGATCCTTTGCTTTGTTCTGAGCTTCCTTATCCAACATCTTTGGTTTTTTGGGGGCTTTTGCTTCAAGTTCTTTAGAATACACATCTTTAATCTTGGTTGCTTGTGTTTTTTCATTTTTTCATCCTTGTTCTCCTTTGGCTTGGAGTGATTATCTAGGCTCCTAATGGCTCTAGTTGTATAACTTGATTTTTTTTACCTATGATATGTTTGGCTACTTATTTATTATTCCAAACTCAATCAGGATAATTTGGTTGTGCTTGTGCAACAAACACATGTTCTTTTCATTCTTCATGAATTTTTCCTTATTATTGAACTTGATTCTCTTCAACTACATTACTTTGATGTGATTTTCTCTAATTTTGATTTTGATTTTCTGAAAATGACCTATCTTGTTGTTGGTTCATATCTTATGAAGGGGATCCATTCTTGAATGGAATATACCAACATTCCCTCACAATGTGTCCATTTCTACCATAATGTTCACACATATTTTGTGTGTGGAAAGTGTTTCTTTGAGAAACATTTCTTTGATTCATATTGTAGCACCCTAAAATTGGCGCAGTAAAATTGAAATAATTACATTCACCTTAGTAAATAAATTTAAATTCAAATTTAACCTCCCAAACCGCTCGTTAACCGCCGAGAAACCCGTTTCCTCCTTTTTCGTGCCATTTTTAGTAGTTGTTTTGACCGTTTGATGATATCGTCTCCGATCAGACGATATCGCCCCAGATTTGACGATTTCGTCTGGACTAGAACGTCCAGACGATTTCGTCGCAAAACTGAATTTGCATAGTTGGAATCCGTTCCAACGGGTCTCCAATCCGGGCGAGAAGCGTGTCTGCGCCGTTGGGACCCTTCCCCCGTTGGAGATCTCCCAAATTGGGATGATCTCCAACCTCCCAACAACTATCCTATGCCTATTTAACTCTAAGACTTTTCCCTCCCCAACCCCTGGCTGAATTTTTATGCAAATTGAACCCTTATGCTCTAAAACATCGTAATTCATATTTTGCATTAGTCCTATAGTCATTTCATTGCAGGTACACCATTGGTTTTCAGTCGGAGCCAGTACCTATCGCAGTTGACGAACCTGTCAAGATCGGAGGCGATCTAGTCAAATTCGGGACGATCTCGTATGCGATGCGAGACGATTTCGACTGCAGCACACATCGAGGCAATCAGTGCCTGGAGTTTTTTCTTCTATCTCTTTTCTCTGTCATTTTTTTGTTGTAAATTAGATTGTTTATTCAGTTTTTATATTATATTGCATTTGGAGTTCACCCATTTTGTCTAGTTTACAGATTAAGATCATATTCTGCTATCTAAACACAATTATTTGCATTTACTTCTGTTCTTGTATATTGTTCAACACTCATATTACTTGTTTTACATAGTTTGCCCCTGTTTGCAAAATAGAATTTCTCGTATTTCGCATCTGTTTGCTGTTTTGCGGGTCTCTGATGAATTCGTCTGACGAATTCGTCAGATTTCAGACGATCTTGTCAGTTTAGACGATTTTATCAAATTGAAGGCGATTCTGTTGAATTGCGGACGATCCGAACTACTTCAAGCTTCGAAACTCCATCGAGACTTTCGGATCAGGTAATCTTCATTGGCCTCCTGCAAATTCTCTCGTTTCTGTTTTCCTTTCTGTTTCTTTGTATGCATTTAAATTGCATTTTCATGTAGTTTAAGTTAGAATCATTCGGCCAAACCTAGGATGAATGTTTAAAAATAAAAACAAACTCATCAAAACTCATTCCCAAAGCCTAGGCGTGGAAAGCTGCCATCAAATGTTTCCTGGTGAACCCACCATCCGTCGAAAAATCACCAAAATGCACCTCCCTTGAGAGGCGGGACCTTCGCAAAGTCCTCTCGTCCGAGGTACCGCACCATCCTTTTCCCATCCTCCTTCCGGGCGCGGATCCAATAGCCTGAAGGTAGGGGTGCGAAAAATTTGGAGCGATACATTTTGGTGAACCCGACGTGAATGCATCATAACCTTTTGAAAACAAAAACAAAAAAAACAAAAAAAATATATATATACAAGAAAAACAAAAACAAAATCATCATTTCAAGTTTGTATGTTTTATATTCAATCCTAAATAGTAGATGCTAAATATTACTTTTAGAAGTACTAAAGAAACCATGAGTTTTTACTCAAATCAATATGAGTCCATCGGTAATGTTGGAAGAATTCAGCTAAATACATTTGTTGATTATGACCAACCTCATCCCTATTCAACACCACCTCCATCACACTCTTCTTATTTTTCATCCATAACCCAACAAAACAATCCCTTTGCCAATCCTCTTCATAATGATATTATCTATTCTCCCATATATCCATATTATGTCTATCAATCCACATATAATCCTCCGCCACCTTTTCAAAACTCTTCTTTCAATACAACACATCCATTTCAACAAGAAAATACTTATTCTTCCAATTCTACCGTGCACTCACCTCCTACAACCCAATATTCCTGTCATCATTCTACCCATAATAAAGAAAGTAGAGGTGAGAAACCATTAGGTCCTTTTATGACAAAATTCCTAAGGCATTTATCAAAAACCTCTCAAAAACCTTCATCACGTAAATTTACTAGGCTTAATCAACCAATGGATATAATTCTCAAGTATTTACTTGACACAAATATTATTGAACTTCCTTCCATAAGACAACCTGATACCACATCGATTGGTTTAAAAATTGAGCTACATTGTGAATATCATAGAGTAGATGGACATATGACACAAAATTGTAAAGATTTAAGATGTGCAATTCAAGATTTGATTGATAAGGGTCTTTTTAATATAAAGGAATTACAATCTACAACTGACTATAAATCTTCAGTAAACAATCAAACCCCTACACAACAAATGCCAATAATCAATCAAGACATGGGGATATCCCAAGAACCCCTATTCAATTATCAACAACAAGAAACCAATCAAATATTGCATGTTAATGTGTGCCATCATGATGATATTATTAATATTGTAACAAAAAATACAAATGAGCAACCTCAAGTTCAATCAACTCAATCCGATATTCAAGATATGGATTCCTCATTTGACCAACTTTCAAAACTATCTTTGGCTCTAGAGAATGATACAAAATGTAATGTAAGCATAGAAAGTTCATCTTTAGAATCAAAATCTCAATCTGAAATCCACTTTGATAACCAACAACAAGTGATTAATCCTCAAGCAAAGATATCCCTTTTAGAAGTATTACAAATTGCTCATAAGGAAATTTTGTTCAAAATACCTAGCCAACAATTTGTTCCTCATCATATTTTCTCTAAGAACATAATTAATGGTATAAACCCTCTTGAGGTTAACCATATTTCATTCTATGATGAGGATATTCCTTCCTCTACTCCACAAGAAGACTCCTATCTTTACATTATCGGATCTCGTAAAGAAACACTTGTTAGAACTATCATGGTAGATAATGACTCTTCTCTTAATTTATGCACTTATCAATTATTTCAAAAACACAAATTAAAGGAAGAAGATAGTAATGAATCAAATGTTATTATAAAATCTTTTAACAATGAAATTCAAGAACCTCAAGGTACTATAATTATTCCCCTTAATATTGGATCCAAGATCCTGGATACTTTATTCTATGTAGGATATTGTCCTTCACCTTACAAACTACTTCTCCAGAGTCCTTGGATTCATACGATGAGGGTTGTCCCTTCCACTCTTCATCAATGTTTGAAGTTTGAAATTGCAAATAAAATTGTTACCATACATGGTGACCCAACACCATTTGAAGAATATTTAACGGTTGAAACATCAAGTTCTATACATTCTCTATTATCACAATTATCTTCTATCCATCACTTTTCTTCATCCATATATGATCATCCTTGTTTATCAAATAACATCCATGCATGTCTTTCACATATACTTTCTCCATCTTATCAAAACTTGGAATATAATAATAAGAATGAAGAACTTTCTTATATTTATGACATTTTATTTTGTAATATGATCAATTTTACACATATAAAAGTCAAATATTTTGCTACATTATTTTACATTATAACAAAGCTTTTGTTATCACTATCTTTTACTCATCACCTTTTGTTCTTACCTTCAACACAACCAGATTATCCTTCAAAACCTCCTTTGATTTTGAAGCAACCTTAGACATGCTATACTCAAATAACCTTGTATAGTGTATATAGATCATCTTGTATATACCATCAATTTCAATTCATAAATTAAAATCAAAATACAAAAAAAAATCAAAATCCTCAAAATCTTCAAAAAAATACAAATGCAACTAAGGAACTTAAAGGTAAATTTGAGCCCAACTGGCTCGGACCATACATCATTACTGCAAAATTTGAATCGGGAGCATATAAATTATCTACCTTAGATGGTAAAGAACTTAAAGAACCCATGAATATTTTACATCTCAAACGTTACTATGCATAAATTTGGTCATTTCATCCATGTATATATTTGTTCAAAATCATTATCTTGTATTTCTTTCAATTTATTCAAAAACCTCAAAAACATTCATAAATCTCCAAAAATCTTCAAAAACTATCTATTGCATTTATTTAAAGCACTTGTCAAATTGTTTGCTCAAAAACTAAAATCAAAATACAAAATCTAAAAACAGCTATATGCTTGACTCTTTCGAAACCAAAACAATATACAGAAGAAAGAGAGAGTCAACATTCTCAAAAACTTTCTCACAAATCATTTATATATATTTTCTTACAATTATTGCAGTTATATGTTTCAACTTATTTTGGATAAAACTAGCATTTATTTGGCATCCCTCACTTGCACACTCACATAATAAATATCTTGATTTTATCTAGCATGATTACTAATCTCTCTTATATCAAAGTTCACAAAATTCAATTAAATAAAGTTTGAGCATAGAGAATTGATCTTGGTATTTACTTAAACCAAGCACATCTTTTCACAATAAAATGATTATATTTGTAATTTCCATGTTTTGCTACATAGTAGAATTGATTTCTTGAGTGAAAATTTTCCCCTGCTATCCTATCATGCACATGGTCTAGAATCTTTGAGAATTGGCAAAAGGACAAGCTCACCCCTACCCAGAATAAAAATCCCTTGCTCTACAACTAATCCGAGCAAGTATCCCTAGAAAAAGAAAAAGAAAAGAAAAGTTCAAGAAAAAGAAAAGATAAAAGAAAAATGTTATTCTATATCATTCCAACAATATTTCAAGCACTATCTCAAAAATCAAGCAAAAGAAAAATAAGCAAAGTTCAAAAGAAAGCAAGAAAGCAATAAAATCCCTTTTCCTACCCTTTGAAAAAAGAAAAAAGAAGGGTTGATGAGCTTGAATCCCTGGAATTCTCAATTATTCGAAAACTATGAGGTAAGCCCCATAACAGGTGGTTTGTGCCCAACCTGCTTGGCCTTGGGTAACTCCTAGCGTGGCGATATGTCTGTCACATTAGCGACCTTATTTTGTATAGACCTATGTCTGCTTATGGATTAGCTAGCTCTTGATAATCCGATCTACATAGTAGCCTAGTATGGTTATATGCATCTACATCATGGTTAATGAACACTTAGTTGGTTTATTCAAATCACTTGTATCATAGTATCTTGCTCAAAACTGGTAACTGAACCATACAATTGCACACACATTTGTATTTGAGAGATTTTGTCTATCATTATGATAAATCAAGATTGGCAATGAATTCACTTATGCACATGGGATTCCTTATAAATCTAATTTTTTCAAAATACTTTGAAATATTATTTTTGCAACTTGTTTGGAATAATCAAATACAATTATTTACCACAAAGACAACTATATAATAGAAGAAATCAAAAATTTCAATTAAAACATATCATATATATCTTATCGACTTTCGCGACGATGGTATAATTCCAAAACCAAAATTGGAGTTTTATGCTTAGCGCAAGTCCTCATTTTCATCTTTTCTGTTCATTAAAAATCAATCATGCAATAAAACTATTTTCTTTGATCTTCACGATGATGGTATAAGTCTATACCTACATATTCTATACCTAACGAAAACCATTGTAACAATATTTTCTCCAATTTATCAAAATTCATAAAAACCATATGACTTCATTCTATTACACAAATTATGCTTTTCAAAAGCAAACACATTTTTATTATTTCATATCATTATGTCAACCTTTGCATTTTGCAATGATGGTATAATTCTTAAGGAAATATTCAACAATTTTATCACACTTAGGAATTTATGCCTAGCAAAAATTATTTTACAATATTTCATGCATAATATTTTTATGGAAATCTGAAAGCAAACCATCATCATCATCATTTGCATCATCACAACAAAGTCTTAAGACAGTCTCTTAAGCACTTTTTTCTTTTAACAATATTTCTATCCTGGGACTAGCTTGACGACCGAGTGAGCGACGACTCCATGAAATGGTCTATAATAGCGACAATGTCCTTTGAAATTATTGTTAGAAATCTCTTTTTATTTTATCACATTTCATTACAACCAATCAATTTGTTACATCAGATTATTTCATTTAAAATATTTATAGCATGACATCCAAGTTATAATATTTTCCAAAATGACATAATTACATGAATCATCAATAAAATCATTACATCAATCAACTCAATCAATCAATCAAACATAAAAAGCATCATAAGCATCACATAAGACAAGTCATATGATCAAAAAATATCTCATCTATATATATCAACAGAATATATACATCATCAAAACTAGATTGGTATGCCACAATATGTACCTAGGCATACTCAATCCTCTATCAATACAAGTATAATACAATCTCAGTGGCAGTATCCCGCCCTCTAGCCTCGAGAGCCTCTAGAGCTCTCGGCCTCATCTCCTCCCCCGCCCTACGGAGGACGAGTTGGTCCCATCGCAGTATGTGTGGTACTGCGAGTCCTCGTCATCGACCGGGATGAGCTCCTCGTCGACCCTGTCCTGATAGGATGCCGCTATGTGGCGGCGACTATACCCTCCGGCCCTCTGGCACCGCTCTGGTAGTATAGCACTCGATAGAATGCGGTCCGAGAAACCGACCGCAGCGGCTCTCCCGAGTGCTTACCCCTCCGCCTCGTGCCCAGAGACGAGCATTCTCGTCTCGTAGCTACGACACCTCAGCCTGGTGCTGTGCGAGTGCATCTCGTAACGTCCGCACCCGAGCTCGCGAGATGATCTCTCTCTACCTGGAGAGTAGCCATCTCGCTACTCTCTCCTATGTCTACACCCTTGCCCTTATTGGGCGATGGTGGCCTCTGTGGAGATGGGGGTCTCGCCTCCCTCCTCTCCCTCTCCCTATGCCGCGGCCTCTCCTGTGCTTGTGGCCTCCTCTGCTCTCCTCTGCCACGACCCCGGGTTGCCTCTACCGCCGCCTGGCATCGCCTCCCTATCCGACGCACGACTGCGTGGATTGGTCCCTGTGCCCTCGTCATCCAAGGAGGGCGGATGCCTACGTACCAGGCATCGTAGCCATCGGCTACCCCTGCGTCGTCCCCATCCACTGGCTGAATAGGGGCATCGTCCCTGTCCTGACTCTAGAATCGCTGCATATCTAGAGCCTCGCTAACTATAGTGTTATCCCGGACAGTCCGGAAAAACTCGTAATCCCTGAGAGATGGGATCCCCTGCTGTAGATCGAACTGTCGCAAAACTCGGTCATAGCGGTGGAGCTCCACCTCTCCCCTCTCCATCCGCGGCCGGTGGACTCGCTCGATGCGAGCCGGCTCTGTGCGTCCTCTCGCCCACCCCGGATGTCGCCTCCACGGCCTCCGGGTGATCGCGGTCCGGGACCAAGTCATCCAGTAGTCTTCGGGACACCGACAGGTCGATCCGTCGCTGTGCCCCTCTCCGGAGCCACCAGTAGAAGACTTGAGGCCTCTCCCCGTCAACCCCTGTCAGTGGAAGCCCTACCGACCTTCGCACCGCAATGTGCTCCCAGCACCAAACCTGTAGGAGCGATGTCATAACCAGACATCGGCCGCCCTTGTATACGACCCCATGCAGGATCCTATACAATCGGCATAGAACAAAGCTGCCCCAAGCAAATTTGTAGCCATGGTCGCGCATGTCGCAGATCATATCTGCCAGCATCCATGGTACCCTGCAGCCGCTCTGGTGGCACAGCAGAATTCCACCAACCATCCCAGCCAAAACTCGTGTCAGTGTAGATGCCCTAGGCATCTGGCGCAGTGCCTCGATGTTCACTCCGCCCTTCTCCAGGGCGAAGCTCGGGTCACCGCAGAGTCATCCCATCGCGTGGCCCTGATTGGCTGCAAGTGTGATCATCCTCCCTTGTATGGGGATTCTAAGAATCCTCCATACATCCTCTAGTGTGGGAGTCATCTCCCCGTCGGTAACCAAAAACATGAAGAGCCCGGGTACCACCTCTCTGCTAGGGTCGTCAGTAGCCCCATGTCTGTAGATACTTGTGGCATCTCTGCCACATGTAGTAAGCCGGCCTGTGCCAGCTGATCTCGCTCTGCTTGTGTCAGAGCGGCCAAGTCATCTCTTAATCCTCCATATTTCCACTCCCTGCTCTTTAGTAATCCTCTCTGCAAGCATAAACATCAAAACAACAAACAATCATTAATAACAATTTTAGCAATCAATAATGCAACTTAAAGATCAAAATTTTGCAATTGATGATATCACCCACTATTGGCCGATATCGTCCGACATTTGAGCAAAATCGTCTCCAATTTCGCGTGTCGAAATCGTCTTTAATTTGACGAAATCGTCCCTTTTTCGTCGATTTCGCCCTTGGGCGAAATTGACGAACTTGAGACGATTTCGTCGAACTAAGGACGATTTCGTTCGGACGACGTCGATGGCCAAAAACGACCGCGATGCTCAAAATTCACCTAAAAATCCATCTAAAAAGCATGTAAAATCAAATTAAATCAATTCTAGATCAGTTTAAACCCTTACCCGTAGACCGCGGCGGACCTCTGCAGATCTGTGTGCTTGTCTCTACCATTTTTGCTCCAGAGCTCTCAAAACAGTAAAATGAACAGTAACAAATGAACTAGGGTTTTACCCTATTTTTCTTAATTTTATTCAACAAATAATTTTTGCTTTTTCGCATTTTTACCTCAAACGTTCGATTTGGGTAAAAACACGGAGGGGGCACCATAGTAAGCTGTCGTACGATTCGACCAAGAATCGTCGCCTAAAAATGGGAATAGGTCTACGGGTAAGGGTTTAAACTGATCTAGAATTAATTTAATTTGATTTTACATGCTTTTTAGATGGATTTTTAGGTGAATTTTGAGCATCGCGGCCGTTTTTGGCCATCGACGTCGTCCGGACGAAATCGTCCTTAGTTCGACGAAATCGTCTCAAGTTCGTCAATTTCGCCCAAGGGCGAAATCGGCGAAAAAGGGACGATTTCGTCAAATTAAAGACGATTTCGACACGCAAAATTGGAGACGATTTTGCTCAAATTTCGGACGATATCGGCCAATAGTGGGCGATATCATCAGTTGCAAAATTTTGATCTTTAAGTTGCATTATTGATTGCTAAAATTGTTATTAATCATTGTTTGTTGTTTTGTTGTTTATGTTTGCAGAGAGGATTGCTAAAGAGTAGGGAGTGGAAATATGGAGGATTAAGAGATGACTTGGCCGCTCTGACACAGGCAGAGCAAGATCAGCTGGCATAGGCCGGCTTACTACATGTGGTAGAGATGCCACAAGTATCTACAGACATGGGGCTACTGACGGCCCTAGTAGAGAGGTGGTACCCGGGCTCTTCATGTTTCCGGTTATCGACAGGGGAGATGACTCCCACACTAGAGGATGTATGGAGGATTCTTAGAATCCCCATACAAGAGAGGATGATCACACCTGCGGCCAATCAGGGCCACGCGATGGGACGACTCTGCGGTGACCCGAGATTCGCCCTAGAGAAGGGCGGAGTGAACATCGAGGCACTTCGCCAGATGCCTGGGGCATCTACACTAACATGAGTTTTTGCTGGGGTGGTTGGTGGACTCTGGCTGTGCCACCGCAGCGCGTCGTAGGGTACCATGGATGCTTGGCGGATGTGATCTACGACATGCGCGACCATGGCTACGGATTTGCTTGGGGCAGCTTTGTTCTATGCCGATTGTATAGGATCCCGCATGGGGTCGTATACAAGGGGCGGCCAATGTCCGGTTATGACATCGCTCCTACGAGTTTGGTGCGTTGGGAGCACATTGCGGTGCGGAGGCCGGTAGGGCTTCCACTGACGAGGGTTGACGGGGAGAGGCCCCGAGTCTTCTACTGGTGGCTCCGGAGAGGGGCACAGCGACGGATCGACCTGTCGGTGTCCCGCAGACTACTGGATGACTTGGTCCCAGATCAGATCACCTGGAGGCCGTGGAGGCAGCATCCAGGGTGGGCAGAGGACGCACAGGAGCTGGCTCGCATTAGGCGAGTCTGCTGGCTACGGATGGAGAGGGGAGAGGTGGAGCTCCACCGCTATGACCGAGTTTTGTGACAGTTCGGTCTATAGTAGGGGATCCCATCTCTTAGGGATTACGAGTTTTCCCGGACTGTCCGGGATAACACCACGGTTAGCGGGGCTCCTGACATGCAGCGCTTCGGAGCCGGGACGCGACGATGCCCCCATTCAGCCGGTGGATGGGGACGACGCAAGGGTAGCCAATGACTACGATGCTTGGTACGCAGGCATCTGCCCTCCTCGGATGACGAGGGCACAGGGACCGATCCACGCAGTTGTGCGTCGGATAGGGAGGCGACGCCAGGCGGCGATAGAGGCAGCCCGGGGTCACGATAGAGGAGAGCGAAGGAGGCCACAGACACAGGAGAGGCCACGACAGAGGGAGAGGGAGAGGAGGGAGGCGAGACCCCCATATCCACAGAGGCCACCATCGCCTGATAAGAGCAAGGGTGTGGACATTGGAGAGAGTAGCGAGATGGCTACTCTCCGGGCAGAGGGAGATCGTCTGTGAGCTCAGGTGCAGACGTTACAGGATGCATCTGCACAGCACCAGGCTGAGGTGTCGCAGCTACGAGACGAGAATGCTCGTCTCAGGGCACGAGGTGGAGGGGTAAGCACTCAGGAGCTATTGCGGTCGGTTTCTCAGACCGCATTCTATCAGGCGCTATACTACCAGGCGGTGCCAGAGGGCCAGAGGGTACAGCTGCCACCTACCATAGCAGATCCTATCAGGATAGGGTCGACGAGGAGCTCATCCCGGTCGATGACGAGGACTCGCAGTACCACACATACTGCGATGGGACCACCTCGTCCTCCCGAAGGCGAGGGAGGAGATGAGGCCGAGAGCTCTAGAGGCTCTCGAGGCTAGAGGGCGGGATACTGCCACTGAGATTGTATTATACTTGTATTGATAGAGGATTGAGTATGCCGAGGTATAGATTGTGGCATACCAATCCAGTTTTGATGATGTATATATTCTGTTGATATATATAGATGAGATATTTTTTGATCATATGACTTGTCTTATGTGATGCTTATGATGCTTTTTATGTTTGATTGATTGATTGAGTTGATTGATGTAATGATTTTATTGATGATTCATGTAATTATGTCGTTTTGAAAAATATTATAACTTGGATGTCATGCTATAAATATTTTAAATAAAATAATCTGATGTAACAAATTGATTAGTTGTAATGAAATGTGATAAAAATAAAAAGAGATTTCTAACAATAATTTCAAAGGACATTGTCGCTATTATAGACCATTTCATGGAGTCGCTGCTCACTCGGTCGTCAAGCTAGTCCCAGGATAGAAATATTGTTAAAAGACAAAAAGTGCTTAAGAGACTATCTTAAGACTTTGTTGTGATGATGCAAATGATGATGATGATGGTTTGCTTTCAGATTTCCATAAAAATATTATGCATGAAATATTGTAAAATAATTTTTGCTAGGCATAAATTCCTAAGTGTGATAAAATTGTTGAATATTTCCTTAAGAATTATACCATCATTGCAAAATGCAAAGGTTGACATAATGATATGAAATAATAAAAATGTGTTTGCTTTTGAAAAGCATAATTTGTGTAATAGAATGAATTCATATGGTTTTTATGAATTTTGATAAATTGGAGAAAATATTGTTACAATGGTTTTCGCTAGGTATAGAATATGTAGGTATAGACTTATACCATCATCGTGAAGATCAAAGAAAATAGTTTTATTGCATGGTTGATTTTAAATGAACAGAAAAGATGAAAATGAGGACTTGCGCTAAGCATAAAACTCCAATTTTGGTTTTGGAATTATACCATCGTCGCGAAAGTCGATAAGATATATATGATATGTTTTAATTGAAATTTTTGATTTCTTCTATTATATAGTTGTCTTTGTGGTAAATAATTGTACTTGATTATTCCAAACAAGTTGCAAAAATAATATTTCAAAGTATTTTGAAAAAATTAGATTTATAAGGAATCCCATGTGCATAAGTGAATTCATTGCCAATCTTGATTTATCATAATGATAGACAAAATCTCTCAAATACAAATGTGTGTGCAATTGTATGGTTTACAAGTGATTTGAATAAACCAACTAAGTGTTCATTAACCATGATGTAGATGCATATAACCATACTAGGCTACTATGTAGATCGGATTATCAAGAGCTAGCTAATCCATAAGCGGACATAGGTCCAGTACAAAGAAGGTCGCTAATGTGACGATATATCGCCACGCTAGGAGTTACCCAAGGCCAAGCGAGTTGGGCACAAACCACCGTTATGGGGCTTACCTCACAGTTTTCGAATAATTGAGAATTCCAGGGATTCAAGCTCATCAACCCTTCTTTTCTTTTCAAAGGGTAGGAAAAGGGATTTTATTGCTTTTCTTGCTTTCTTTTGAACTTTGCTTATTTTTCTTTTGCTTGATTTTTGAGATAGTGCTTGAAATATTGCTGGAATGATATAGAATAACATTTTTCTTTTCTCTTTTCTTTTTCTAGGGATACTTGCTCGGATTAGCTGTAGAGCAAGGGATTTTTATTCTGGGTAGGGGTGAGCTTGTCCTTTTGCCAATTCTCAAATATTCTAGACCATGTGCATGATAGGACAGCAGGGGAAACTTTTCACTCAAGACATCAGTTCTACTATGTAGCAAAACATGGAAATTACAAATATAATCATTTTATTGTGGAAAGATGTGCTTGGTTTAAGTAAATACCAAGATCAATTCTCTATGCTCAAACTTTATTTAATTGATTTTTGTGAACTTTGATATAAGAGAGATTAGTAATCATGCCAGATAAAATCAAGATATTTATTATGTGAGTGTGCAAGTGAGGGATGCCAAATAAATGCTAGTTTTATCCAAAATAAGTTGAAACATATAACTGCAATAATTGTAAGAAAATATATATAAATGATTTGTGAGAAAGTTTTTGAGAATGTTGACTCTCTCTTTCTTCTGTATATTGTTTTGGTTTCGAAAGAGTCAAGCATATAGTTGTTTTTAGATTTTGTATTTTGATTTTAGTTTTTGAGCAAACAATTTGACAAGTGCTTTAAATAAATGCAATAGATAGTTTTTGAAGATTTTTGGAGATTTATGAATGTTTTTGAGGTTTTTGAATAAATTGAAAGAAATACAAGATAATGATTTTGAACAAATATATACATGGATGAAATGACCAAATTTATGCATAGTAACGTTTGAGATGTAAAATATTCATGGGTTCTTTAAGTTCTTTACCATCTAAGGTAGATAATTTATATGCTCTTGATTCAAATTTTGCAGTAATGATGTATGGTCCGAGCCAGTTGGGCTCAAATTTACCTTTAAGTTCCTTAGTTGCATTTGTATTTTTTTGAAGATTTTGAGGATTTTGATTTTTTTTGTATTTTGATTTTAATTTATGAATTGAAATTGATGGTATATACAAGATGATCTATATACACTATACAAGGTTATTTGAGTATAGCATGTCTAAGGTTGCTTCAAAATCAAAGGAGGTTTTGAAGGATAATCTAGTTGTGTTGAAGGTAAGATCAAAAGGTGATGAGTAAAAGATAGTGATAACAAAAGCTTTGTTATAATGTAAAATAATGTAGCAAAAGATTTGACTTTTATATGTGTAAAATTGATCATATTACAAAATAAAATGTCATAAATATAAGAAAGTTTTTCATTCTTATTATTATATTCCAAGTTTTGATAAGATGGAGAAAGTATATGTGAAAGACATGCATGGATGTTATTTGATAAACAAGGATGATCATATATGGATGAAGAAAAGTGATGGATAGAAGATAATTGTGATAATAGAGAATGTATAGAACTTGATGTTTCAACCGTTAAATATTCTTCAAATGGTGTTGGGTCACCATGTATGGTAACAATTTTATTTGCAATTTCAAACTTCAAACATTGATGAAGAGTGGAAGGGACAACCCCCATCGTATGAATCCAAGGACTCTGGAGAAGTAGTTTGTAATGTGAAGGACAATATCCTACATAGAATAAAGTATCCAGGATCTTGGATCCAATATTAAGGGGAGTAATTATAGTACCTTGAGGTTCTTGAATTTCATTGTTAAAAGATTTTATAATAACATTTGATTCATTACTATCTTCTTCCTTTAATTTGTGTTTTTGAAATAATTGATAAGTGCATAAATTAAGAGAAGAGTCATTATCTACCATGATAGTTCTAACAAGTGTTTCTTTACGAGATCCGATAATGTAAAGATAGGAGTCTTCTTGTGGAGTAGAGGAAGGAATATCCTCATCATAGAATGAAATATGGTTAACCTCAAGAGGGTTTATACCATTAATTATGTTCTTAGAGAAAATATGATGAGGAACAAATTGTTGGCTAGGTATTTTGAACAAAATTTCCTTATGAGCAATTTGTAATACTTCTAAAAGGGATATCTTTGCTCGAGGATTAATCACTTGTTGTTGGTTATCAAAGTGGATTTCAGATTGAGATTTTGATTCTAAAGATGAACTTTCTATGCTTACATTACATTTTGTATCATTCTCTAGAGCCAAAGATAGTTTTGAAAGTTGGTCAAATGAGGAATCCATATCTTGAATATCGGATTGAGTTGATTGAACTTGAGGTTGCTCATTTGTATTTTTTGTTACAATATTAATAATATCATCATGATGGCACACATTAACATGCAATATTTGATTGGTTTCTTGTTGTTGATAATTGAATAGGGGTTCTTGGGATATCCCCATGTCTTGATTGATTATTGGCATTTGTTGTGTAGGGGTTTGATTGTTTATTGAAGATTTATAGTCGATTGTAGATTGTAATTCCTTTATATTAAAAAGACCCTTATCAATAAAATCTTGAATTGCACATCTTAAATCTTTACAATTTTGTGTCATATGTCCATCTACTCTATGATATTCACAATGTAGCTCGAGTTTAAACCAATCGATGTGGTATCGAGTTGTCTTATGGAAGGAAGTTCAATAATATTTGTGTCAAGTAAATACTTGAGAATTATATCCATTGGTTGATTAAGCCTAGTAAATTTACGTGATGAAGGTTTTTGAGAGGTTTTTGATAAATGCCTTAGGAATTTTGTCATAAAAGGACCTAATGGTTTCTCACCTCTACTTTCTTTCTTATGGGTAGAATGATGACAGGAATATTGGGTTGTAGGAGATGAGTGCACGGTAGAATTGGAAGAATAAGTATTTTCTTGTTGAAATGGATGTGTTGTATTGAAAGAAGAGTTTTGAAAAGGTGGCGGAGGATTATATGTGGATTGATAGACATAATATGGATATATGGGAGAATAGATAATATAATTATGAAGAGGATTGGCAAAGGGATTGTTTTGTTGGGTTATGGATGAAAAATAAGAAGAGTGTGATGGAGGTGGTGTTGAATAGAGATGAGGTTGGTCATAATCAACAAATGTATTTAGCTGAATTCTTCCAACATTACTGATGGACTCATATTTATTTGAGTAAAAACTCATGGTTTCTTTAGTAATTCTAAAAGTAATATTTAGCATCTACTATTTAGGATTGAATATAAAACATACAAACTTGAAATGATGATTTTGTTTTTGTTTTTCTTGTATATATATATTTTTTTGTTTTTTTTGTTTTTGTTTTCAAAAGGTTATGATGGATTCACGTCGGGTTCACCAAAATGTATCTCCCTTGAGAGGCGGGACCTTCGCAAAGTCCTCTCGTCCGAGGTACCGCACCATCCTTTTCCCATCCTCCTTCCGGGCGCGGATCCAATAGCTTGAAGGTAGGGGTGCAAAAAATTTGGAGCGATACATTGCATTTCTTAAAGGGTATGAAGATGTCTTCGCTTGGACATATGAAGATATGCCAGGTCTAGACCCTTCTGTAGTCATGCACCACCTAGTGGTCCATCCGGATGCTAAACCTGTTAAACAAAAACTTAGAAAAATGCATCCCAAAGTGGCTCTGCTAGTCAAAGGGGAGTTAGAAAAACTCCTGAATGTTATCTTCATACAAGCTATTGATTATGCTTGAATGGATCTCCAATGTAGTTCCAGTCACCAAGAAAGAAGCCACCAAAGTTAGGGTTTGCACAGATTTCAGAGATATTAACGTTGCATGCCCTAAAGACGACTTTCCTCTTCCAAATATGGACCAAATTATTGATTTTACTGCCGAAAGTGGGATGATGTCCTTAATGGACGGATTCTCCGGCTATAATCAGATCAGGATAGCTCCTGAAGACCAGGCTAAAACAGCCTTCATTACCCCCCGGGGTACCTTTTCTCTGGAAAGTGATGCCCTTTGGCCTAAAGAATGTCGGGGCAACTTATCAACGGGCCATGACCTACATCTTTCATGATATGATGCATGATATCCTACATGATTATGTAGATGATATTATAGCTCGCTCTCTTATTGAAGATCATCATTTAGACGATTTAAGAAAAGTTTTTAATCGATTACGAGAATATCTCATTCGATTAAATCCAACAAAATGTATATTCGGAGTTAAATCCGACAAGTTATTAGGGGTTTTAGTTTCTTTACGTGGTATCAAAATTGACCCTCTCAAAATTGCGGCTATCATTGATATGCCCGCACCCACTAATATATCTGAATTACGAAGTTTACAAGGTAAACTTCAAGCTATCCGTCGCTTCATTGATAAGCTGGCGGACAAAAGCTGGTCCCTTTCTTAAACTCCTTAAGAAGGACGTCCCCTTTAATTGGGATACAGAATGTAGAGAAGCTTTTGAACTTCTCAAGCAATATATCCTTAACCCTCCAGTGCTTTCATCGCCTAAATCTGATCGCCCATTTCTTTTATATATTTCTGCTTTAGATTTTGCCTTAGGATCTATGTTAGCTCAGCTTGATGATGAAAAACGAGAACGCGCTAATTATTATATTAGCCGAACTTTCGTCAGTTATGAAACTTGCTATACGAGCGTTAGAAAAGTTATGTCTAGCCAGTCGTGTTTGCTACGCAAAAATTACGACATTACATGCTTAGCCAAAAAACGTATGTCATTGCCAAATATGATCCTTTAAGATATCTCATGAGTCGACCTTATTTATCGGGTCGCACAGCCAAGTGGGTTCTTGCTCTAAGCGAGTTTGATCTCACCTTCATAGGACAGAAGTACGTTAAGGGTCAAATCATAGCGAGATCAATTAGTTGCTTGCACCCTTAGAGTCTACTCATCCCCTCATTATCGAGTTTCTGATGAATGCCTTCAATTAGAGGCGAGACCTTGTTGAACAATGGTCCTTATACTTTGATGGAGCCCGATGCATGAGTGGGGGTCAGGTGCGGGTATTATTTTAATATCTCCGCAAAAACATCTTATTCCTCTGTCCTTCAAACTAACCTTTGCTTGCACCAACAATACTTGCTGAGTATGAAGCTCTAATCCTTGGATTACGAGTCGCTTTAGCGCTTAAAATTAAAAACCTCTTAGTTTTTGGGGATTCCCAATTGGTTATAAACCAAATTAATGAAGTTTATCAAACCGAGAGATGATAAACTTCGCCCATATAAGGCCTATGTTTTACAACTAATGGCCTTGTTTGATCAAGTTACCTTGGAAGCCATTCCTCGAACTAGCAACCGTGCAGCCGACGCCATGGCCGCCGCTGCATCTCTCTTGCCCTTGGAGTTAGACGACGAATATGCCACTATCATCATTCGTCGACTCCGGGAACCCGCTTCACATAAGTCATGCTTAGAGCCTTTGGATGTGTTTCTAATCAAGGAAACCACTCCTGAACTACGGTATCTGAGACATATTTGATCTCCTCCAAAATGGGACTTTCCCTGCTAATTCTAATCGCAACCAGCGTCGGTTATTACGTCGACGAGCAAGTCGATTTGTAATCATTGGCAATACTTTATATAGGAGATCTTTTGAAGGTATCCTATTAAGATGTCTAAATTTAGAAGAGTCTAAATCAGCCTTAAGTGAAGCCCACGATGGATCTTGTGGAGGACACTTTAGTGGTAGCGTCATTGCTAAAAAGCTCCTTCGGATAGGATACTTTTGGCCTACCATGGAAACGGATGCACATGAATATGTGCGCCATTGCGACAAGTGTCAAAAACATGCTGACCTTGTCCATGCGCCTGCACAAGAGGCTGCGAGGCTATTTCTTCTCCTTGGCCCTTTTCTAAATGGGGCTTGGATATTATTGGTAAAATTAACCACTGTGTCTTCTGATGGACATAAGTTCATCATAACCGCCACTGAGTATTTCACGAAGTGGGTCGAAGCTATGCCTTTAGCTTCCTGCACTGGTTCACAAGTCTCTAAATTTATTTTTAATCAAATCATCTGCAGGTTCGGAATTCCTGCAAATCTCATCTCTGACAATGGAACTCCATTCAAAAATAAAGATGTTAAAAAATTATGTCAAAAATATAAGATTCAACATCGCTGGTCTACTCCCTATTATCCTCAGGGTAATGGTCAAGCAGAAGCTTCTAACAAAACTCTAATCAAAATTCTCAAAAGACTAGTCAATAAAACTGGTCGTTGCTGGCATATTCAATTATATCCAGCCCTGTGGGCTTATCGAACTAGTGTTCGAACCCCCACGAGCACTTCACCATTTGTTTTGGTATATGGTGCCGAAGCGGTTTTTCCATTTGAATTAGAAGTTCCTTCTTTGGCTCTGCTACTTCAAGACACCGAAGTAGGAGATGAATATCATGTTGGCAGACTCAGTCAGCTGGAACTCCTAGACGAAAAATGCATCAATGCTTTAGAGCATCTCCGTGCATACCAAAACAAGCTTAAAAGAGCATATAATAAGAAAGTTCGTCATCGATCCTTTGAGATTGGCGATCTTGTTCTAAAAGAAAATCAAAAAAATACAAATGCAACCAAAGAAGCTGAAAGGTAAATTTGAGCCCAAGCTGGCTTGGACCATACATCATTACTTGCCAAAATTTGAATCGGGAGCATATAAATTATCTACCTTAGATGGTAAAGAACTTAAAGAACCCATGAATATTTTACATCTCAAACGTTATTATGCATAAATTTGATTATTTCATCCATGTATATATTTGTTCAAAATCATTCAAAACCCTCAAAAACATTCATAAAATCTTCAAAAATCTTCAAAAATATTTATCGCATTTATTTTGTAAAGTTTCTTTTGCTTTAAAACAAAAATCAACATAAAAAATCCAAAAACAACTATATGCTTGACTCTTTCGAAACCAAAACAATATATAGAATAAAGAGAGAGTCAACATTCTCAAAACTTTCTCAAAATCATTATTTTCTTACAATTATTGCAGTTATATGTTTCAACTTATTTTGGATAAAACTAGCATTTATTTGGCATCCCTCACTTGCACACTCACATAATAAATATCTTGATTTTATACGGCATGATTACTAATCTCTCTTATATCAAAGTTCACAAAAATCAATTAAATAAAGTTTGAGCATAGAGAATTGATCTTGGTATTTACTTAAACCAAGCACATCTTTTCACAATAAAATGATTATATTTGTAATTTCCATGTTTTGCTACATAGTAGAACTGATTTCTTGAGTGAAAAGTTTCCCCTGCTATCCTATCATGCACATGGTCTAGAATCTTTGAGAATTGGCAAAAGGACAAGCTCACCCCTACCCAGAATAAAAATCCCTTGCTCTACAACTAATCCGAGCAAGTATCCCTAGAAAAAGAAAAAGAAAAGAAAAGTTCAAGAAAAAGAAAAGAGAAAAGAAAAATGTTATTCTATATCATTCCAGCAATATTTCAAGCACTATCTCAAAAATCAAGCAAAAGAAAAATAAGCAAAGTTCAAAAGAAAGCAAGAAAGCAATAAAATCCCTTTCCCTACCCTTTGAAAAAAAAAAAGAAGGGTTGATGAGCTTGAATCCCTGGAATTCTCAATTATTCGAAAACTGTGAGGTAAGCCCCATAACAGGTGGTTTGTGCCCAACACTTGCTTGGCCTTGGGTAACTCCTAGCGTGGCGATATGTCTGTCACATTAGCGACCTTCTTTTGTACGGACCTATGTCTGCTTATGGATTAGCTAGCTCTTGATAATCCGATCTACATAGTAGCCTAGTATGGTTATATGCATCTACATCATGGTTAATGAACACTTAGTTGGTTTATTCAAATCACTTGTATCATAGTATCTTGCTCAAAACTGGTAACTGAACCATACAATTGCACACACATTTGTATTTGAGAGATTTTGTCTATCATTATGATAAATCAAGATTGGCAATGAATTCACTTATGCACATGGGATTCCTTATAAATCTAATTTTTTTCAAAATACTTTGAAATATTATTTTTGCAACTTGTTTGGAATAATCAAGTACAATTATTTACCACAAAGACAACTATATAATAGAAGAAATCAAAAATTTCAATTAAAACATATCATATATATCTTATCGACTTTCGCGACGATGGTATAATTCCAAAACCAAAATTGGAGTTTTATGCTTAGCGCAAGTCCTCATTTTCATCTTTTACTGTTCATTAAAAATCAACCATGCAATAAAACTATTTTCTTTGATCTTCGCGATGATGGTATAAGTCTATACCTACATATTCTATACCTAGCGAAAACCATTGTAACAATATTTTCTCCAATTTATCAAAATTCATAAAAACCATATGACTTCATTCTATTACACAAATTATGCTTTTCAAAAGCAAACACATTTTTATTATTTCATATCATTATGTCAACCTTTGCATTTTGCAATGATGGTATAATTCTTAAGGAAATATTCAACAATTTTATCACACTTAGGAATTTATGCCTAGCAAAAATTATTTTACAATATTTCATGCATAATATTTTTATGGAAATCTGAAAGCAAACCATCATCATCATCATTTGCATCATCACAACAAAGTCTTAAGTCAGTCTCTTAAGCACTCTTTTCTTTTAACAATATTTCTATCCTGGGACTAGCTTGACGACCGAGTGAGCGACGACTCCATGAAATGGTCTATAATAGCGACAATGTCCTTTGAAATTATTGTTAGAAATCTCTTTTTATTTTTATCACATTTCATTACAACCAATCAATTTGTTACATCAGATTATTTCATTTAAAATATTTATAGCATGACATCCAAGTTATAATATTTTCCAAAACGACATAATTACATGAATCATCAATAAAATCATTACATCAATCAACTCAATCAATCAATCAAACATAAAAAGCATCATAAGCATCACATAAGACAAGTCATATGATCAAAAAATATCTCATCTATATATATCAACAGAATATATACATCATCAAAACTAGATTGGTATGCCACAATCTATACCTCGGCATACTCAATCCTCTATCAATACAAGTATAATACAATCTCAGTGGCAGTATCCCGCCCTCTAGCCTCGAGAGCCTCTAGAGCTCTCGGCCTCATCTCCTCCCCCGCCCTGCGGAGGACGAGGTGGTCCCATCGCGAGTATGTGTGGTACTGCGAGTCCTCGTCATCGACCGGGATGAGCTCCTCGTCGACCCTGTCCTGATAGGATCTGCTATGGCGGGTGGCAGCTGTACCCTCTGGCCCTCTGGCACCGCCTGGTAGTATAGCGCCTGATAGAATGCGGTCTGAGAAACCGACCGCAGCAGCTCTTGAGTGCTTACCCCTCCGCCTCGTGCCCTGAGACGAGCATTCTCGTCTCGTAGCTGCGACACCTCAGCCTGGTGCTGTGCAGCTGCATCCTGTAACGTCTGCACCTGAGCTCGCAGACGATCTCCCTCTGCCCGGAGAGTAGCCATCTCGCTACTCTCTCCAATGTCCACACCCTTGCCCTTATCAGGCGATGGTGGCCTCTGTGGAGATGGGGGTCTCGCCTCCCTCCTCTCCCTCTCCCTCTGCCGTGGCCTCTCCTGTGCCGTGGCCTCCTCTCGCTCTCCTCTGCCGCGACCCCGGGCTGCCTCTACCGCCGCTCGGCGTCGCCTCCCCTATCCGACGCACAAGCTGCGTGGATCGGTCCCTGTGCCCTCGTCATCCGAGGAGGGCGGATGCTTGTGTACCAGGCATCGTAGCCATCGGCTACCCTCGCGTCGTCCCCATCCACTGGCTGGATGGGGGCATCGTCCGCGTCCTGGCTCCAGAAGCGCTGCATGTCGGGAGCCCCGCTAACCGTGGTGTTATCCCGGACAGTCCGGGAAAACTCGTAATCCACGAGAGATGGGATCCCCTGTCGTAGACCGAACTGTCGCAAAACTCGGTCATAGCGGTGGAGCTCCACCTCTCCCCTCTCCATCCGTAGCCAGCAGACTCGCCTGATGCGAGCCAGCTCCTGTGCGTCCTCTGCCCACCCTGGATGCTGCCTCCACGGCCTCCAGGTGATCTGGTCTAGGACCAAGTCATCCAGTAGTCTCCGGGACACCGACAGGTCGATCCGTCGCTGTGCCCCTCTCCGGAGCCACCAGTAGAAGACTCGGGGCCTCTCCCCGTCAACCCCTGTCAGTGGAAGCCCTACCGGCCTCCGCACCGCAATGTGCTCCCAGCACCAAACCTGTAGGAGCGATGTCATAACCAGACATCGGCCGCCCTTGTATACGACCCCATGCAGGATCCTATACAATCGGCATAGAACAAAGCTGCCCCAAGCAAATCTGTAGCCATGATCGCGCATGTCGCAGATCACATCTGCCAGCATCCATGGTACCCTACGGCCGCTGCGGTGGCACGGCGAAGTCCACCAACCACCCCAGCCAAAACTCGTGTCGGTGTAGATGCCCCAGGCATGCGGCGAAGTGCCTCGATGTTCACTCCGCCCTTCTCCAGGGCGAAGCTCGGGTCACCGCAGAGTCGTCCCATCGCGTGGCCCTGATTGGCCGTAGGTGTGATCATCCTCCCTTGTATGGGGATTCTAAGAATCCTCCATACATCCTCTAGTGTGGGAGTCATCTCCCCTGTCGGTAACCGAAAACATGAAGAGCCCGGGTACCACCTCTCTGCTAGGGCCGTCAGTAGCCCCATGTCTGTAGATACTTGTGGCATCTCTGCCACATGTAGTAAGCCGGCCTGTGCCAGCTGATCTCGCTCTGCTGTGTCAGAGCGGCCAAGTCATCTCTTAATCCTCCATATTTCCACTCCCTGCTCTTTAGTAATCCTCTCTGCAAGCATAAACATCAAAACAACAAACAATCATTAATAACAATTTTAGCAATCAATAATGCAACTTAAAGATCAAAATTTTGCAATTGATGATATCGCCCACTATTGGCCGATATCGTCCGAAATTTGAGCAAAATCGTCTCCAATTTCGCGTGTCGAAATCGTCTTTAATTTGACGAAATCGTCCCTTTTTCGCCGATTTCGCCCTTGGGCGAAATTGACGAACTTGAGACGATTTCGTCGAACTAAGGACGATTTCGTCCGGACGACGTCGATGGCCAAAAACGGCCGCGATGCTCAAAATTCACCTAAAAATCCATCTAAAAAGCATGTAAAATCAAATTAAATCAATTCTAGATCAGTTTAAACCCTTAACCGTAGACCGCGGCGGACCTCTGCAGATACGTGCGTCTGTCTCTACCATTTTTGCTCCGAGCTCTCAAAACGGTAAAATGAACGAGTAACAAATGAATTAGGGTTTTACCCTATTTTTCTTAATTTTATTCAACAAATAATTTTTTGCTTTTCCGCGTTTTTACCTCAAACGTTCGATTTGGGTAAAAACACGGAGGGGGCACCATAGTAAGTCGTCGTACGATTCGACCAAGAATCGTCGCCTAAAAATGGGAATAATTTTTTGCTTTCTCGTAGATCGAGAAGAACTCATCTTTAACGCATTTTCTTCGAAAAATTCGCTAAAGAGGGGGCAAAATGTAGCACCCTAAAATTGGCGCGATAAAATTGGAATAATTACATTCACCTTAGTAAATAAATTTAAATTCAAATTTAACCTCCCAAACCGCCCGTTAACCGTCGAGAAACCCGTTTCCTCCTTTTTCGTGCCATTTTTAGCAGTTGTTTTGACCGTTTGACGATATCGTCTCCGATCAGACGATATCGCCCCAGATTTGACGATTTCGTCTGGACTAGAACGTCCAGACGATTTCGTCGCAAAACTGAATTTGCATAGTTGGAATCCGTTCCAACGGGTCTCCAATCCGGGCAGAAGCGTGTCTGCGCCGTTGGGACCCTTCCCCCGTTGGAGATCTCCCAAATTGGGATGATCTCCAACCTCCCAACAACTATCCTATGCCTATTTAACTCTAAGACTTTTCCCTCCCCAACCCCTGGCTGAATTTTTATGCAAATTGAACCCTTATGCTCTAAAACATCGTAATTCATATTTTGCATTAGTCCTATAGTCATTTCATTGCGGGTACACCACTTGGTTTTCAGTCGGAGCCGGTACCTATCGCAGCTAGACGAACCTGTCAAGATCGGAGGCGATCTCGTCAAATTCGGGACAATCTTTTACTGATGCGAGACGATTTCGATTGTAGCGCACATCGAGGCAATCAGTTCCTGGAGTTTGTTCTTCTGTCTCTTTTCTCTGTCATTTTATGTTGTAAATTAGATTGTTTATTCAGTTTTTATATTATATTGCATTTGGAGTTCACCCATTTTGTCTAAGTTTACAGATTAAGATCATATTCTGCTATCTAAACACAGTTATTTGCATTTACTTCTGTTCTTGTATATTGTTCAACACTCATATTATTGTTTTACATAGTTTGCCCCTGTTTGCAAAATAGAATTTCTCGTATTTCGCATCTGTTTGCTGTGTTTCTGCGATGAGTCATCGTCGAATTCGTCGATTCGACGATCTTGTCGGTTCGAGACGATTTTATCAAATTGAAGGCGATTCTGTTGAATTGCGGACGATCCGAGATAGCTTCAAGCTTCGAAACTCCATCGGACTTTCGGATCAGGTAATCTTCATTGGCCTCCTGCCAAATTCTCTGTTTCTGTTTTCCTTTCTGTTTGCTGTATGCATTTAAATTGCATTTTCATGTAGTTTAAGTTAGAATCATTCGGCCAAACCTAGGATGAATGTTTAAAAATAAAACGAACTCATCAAAACTCATTCCCAAAACCTAGGCGTGGAAGCTACCGTCAAATGTTTCCTGGTGAACCCACCATCCGTCGAAAAATCACCAAAATGCACCTCCCTTGAGAGGCGGGACCTTCGCAAAGTCCTCTCGTCCGAGGTACCGCACCATCCTTTTCCCATCCTCCTTCCGGGCGCGGATCCAATAGCCTGAAGGTAGGGGTGCGAAAAATTTGGAGCGATACACATATATCTTTAAAAATTATTTCCTTTTCGAAAGCATTATGGAGGTCTCATGCCTCTTCTGAATGGTTGCTTCCCTCTTTGACTTGTAAGTAGTAATTATTCTTCTTCTATTGTATGTGAGACGTCTACTTTCTAAAATAGGTTCACCAACTTTTCAAAGCTTGGTGTTTGCTCAATAGTATTGAGTTTACTCATAAAAAAATTGTACTTAGATGGTAGTGATCTCAAAATAATTGGAACTAATATTTCATTAGATACCTAAGTTCCCAATGCTTGCAATGAAACTTGCAACTCTACAATTCTTCTCATGAATGATTCCCACTTTTCTCCACTCTTCATCTTTAGACAATGGAGTGGGCTCTGGAGGAATAGAATATGGTTTTGATTCTTGGATTCAAATATTGTTTTAATCTTCTCCAATGGATCTTTGGCTATGGTCAAATCCCTAATGTATGCTTGGACCTCATCTACTACTCTAAACATGATTATTAGTTTTGACTTTTTGTTTTCTTTGTTGAAATTTGTTTGATCTTCTCCTTCTACAGTGGGATGGGCAATGCTTCCATCTACCACTTGCCACACTTCTTCAAACTCAAGTTGTGTCCTAAGTTTCATCTTCCAGGCAACATAATTGTTTCCCCTCAATAGTTGGGAATATGACAATAAAAATTTTGGTGCTCCACTAGCCATAGTAAACTTTCACAAAATTATTGAGTTCGTCTCAAAAAACACTTTTCAAAAAGTATATATATGTCTATACTCAAATTTCAATTGATACTTCAAAGTGCAAGAAATAATTATCTTGTCAAATGGAGGAGTGTTCTTCCTTCTTATAGTTTTTCTCTCATTTTTTTAAAATATTTATTTTTCAAAAAATATTAGGGGACCCTTTTTGTAAGCAATCCCTTTTGTATTCTTTAAATTTATTTCCCCTTGAAGTGTGGAATAACTATTTAAATTTTCTTGATGTAAGCGCTTCCCCATTGGATTTGTACACTAAAGGTTTTTTATTTGGATGAAAGCAAGTCACCTTCTTAATTGAAACATGATTTGTTATAATGTTGATGTAGTTTGTGCTCTGATTGCATAAGGCTCTTTATTTTGTGTTCTAGTATTTGTATACCTGCATTGAGGCTTTCAATTTTGCAATTTTTTTCCCTTCTAAAATGCTCTTGCATTGGAAATTTCCTTGGACAACTTGAGTGCTTGCTATTGTTTTTCATCTGTTTAGAGCCTAGATTTGTCTAGCACCTAGGTCATGTTAGCTCCTCCTTCCATTCCTTTTTATATAGTTTGATTGTGGATTCTTTCCATGAGTAGTCGTTGCTTCTATGAACACTTTGTCAATCTTTTGATGTTATTCTCTCTTGCAATTTCGAAGTGTCTGAGTGCTTTGTTTGCATCAAATTTTTAATGTTATTCTTTTTTGCAATTTAGAAGCATCTGAGCGTTTTTTCTACATCAATATTTTGATGTTGTTATATTCTATAATTTTGAAGCGTGTTTGTGCCAATATTTAAATATTATTATTTTCTAAAATTCAAAGCATTTGAGTGCTTTGATTGCATCAATTTTTTGATAGGAAAACGTTCACCAGGTTTGTATGTTTCTTTATGGATATTTTGTTATTCTTTAGATGTTGTTCTTTCTTGTTTAGATCATCTTTGTTGGCTTTGATTAAATTCTTTATGCACTCAACATATTGTTATGGAGATGCAAATGTTTTTTCTAAATATCCTTTCTCTCTCCTTTCTTGCCCTGGATGTCGGGCTTTTATTTTATCTTTGCTTTTAAAACTTGTGCGCTTCATGGATCTCTTGTGAGCATCATAGCTATTTCAACATGGGGGCCTTCTTTGGCTTCACAAACTTCTATTTCCAAACAAAATTTGTTTGCTGGTTATAACTATAATTTACAGGGCTTTTAATCTTCTAAATGTTCCATCGAGCTATTTTGAGCTTCTTCAAGAGTTATGATCTTTTTTTTTTTTTTTGAATAATCTAGCTATGATATGAAAACTTGTTTTTGGTCCTTTTAATAACTTATATGCCTTGAAGCGTATGTTTGCTTCTCCTTGTTTCTTTTAGTTACAAGCTTCTTACCTTTTGTTTCAACCGAATTGTTTACACAAAAACATTGTTGATGACTATTGTCTTCCATGTCCTCTTATGGCTAGCTTATAAACATTTTTCAATTTTCATCTGACATTCTTCTTTGAGAGCAATAGTTCTACTTTTGGAATATAGACGACGATCTCTCTTTGATTGTACTTTTCTTTGTAATTCTTTGAACGGTTTCCTTGTTGCAAGTTATCTTCTTGCAATCTTCTAACAAGCTTCAATGACTTCTTTTAGTTTCTTTTGAGGAGGCTATTCTTTCTTATTTGCTAAATATTCTAAGAAGCTTCAATGGCTTCTTTTGTTCCTTTTGAGAAGGCTATTCTTTCTTTCTAGTTGAGTCTTCTAAGAAGCTTCAATGGCTTCTTTTAGTTTCTTTTTTAGAAGACTATTCTTTTAAGGGAATATTTTATGACATCTTTTTCTTGCTTAAATTTGTTTGGTTGTTTCTTGTAGGCTTATGACTTTATTAGTCATAAAAGGGATTGAAACCCTTTTTCTATGCTTAAAGTATTTTGCCTTTGGCAAGGGTTTTTCACCTTGAACTTTTCTAAATCTACCATGGAATTTTGCTTCATAGTGACAATTTTGTATATGGCAATATTACCCTTGAAACTTCTTTTCTCAAACTTGAATAATTCTTTTCTAAAAATAGAGTACTCGTTGGCTTTCTTTGTGTCAAAGCTAGAGGAGGGTCAGAAGAACTCTTTCTTCCTTCTACCTACTTTGATACCACATGTTAGATCTTAATGACTAGTCCTCTACTTCAAATGAAAAACAAGAGGTAAGCACCACATGCTTGGGTGTTAGTAAATCAACAGGCTAGTAATGCATCAATACCAGATCCCTATGAAGAAAGAGATCAACTATTTCACAACTGATGTTGTTTAAAGGGCAAGCCTCTCCACGTAATCATTGACACAAGGATCTATAAGAACATCATCGCACAATACACAACCAAGTGCTTTGATTTTCAAATGACACACCTACAACCTTATTTTGCAAGTTGGCTTCATCTGGGGAAAGGTACCATGCAAATGGCACCATTGGACAACTATAATGTCTTGCTAGGAAGATCATTAATGAAAAAAGAAACATGGCGAAGCAGTACTCTAAAAACGTAAACTAGTTTCTGATTCACTAGATCACAAATGTGCAAATGAAGAGCATACTCCTAGTGTTGCAAGCTTTCTGGTTCACCAAATCACATTACGTGCAAGTGAAGAGCATAATACCGACAACAAAAACGTATTAGAAAACACCAATGGTTCATGCCTATTGGAAGAATGATTTACCAAATACCAATTATTGATATTTCGAGGGTATATTTGGAGGAACGGTTCATGCATATGGGAGGGTATATTGATATCAACTAAATAGTGTAAGATACTGATTTCTCTTGCACAAAAGTTTGTTTTGTTGATGTTTTGACCTCTGAACTATGGCACTGAGAAGTTCAACCTTGTCACACTAGTTATAGTCTGTTATGTGTACTCTTAACAAATAAATGGAATTCTTCATTTATACGTTGGTGTCTTCCAAAATCCCAAGGAAGATCCATTCCACTACTTTATGAAGCATCATATTGACTTGGTTCATGGAACAACACTTTCCAATAGTTTGCTATACTACCAATAAGTATAAGATAAAGATAGGGTCTAGCATTAGACATAAACTAATTGAATAGGGGAAGATCCAACCAAACTCATTGCCTTGTGGATCCTATTATGCTAGCACAAAAGGATAGGACATGACACCTCTCCATTGACTACAAGGTTCTAGACAAGATCATTGTGAAGAATATATACCCACTACGATGCATTGATGATTTGCTCTCTTCCTAACTAAATTTGGATCAATTGAAGCAATTTTTCATGGGACGATATGCTAATGTTGATGTATTTTGTTGTCATGTTAGGATAAATTTGCTTCTTTTCTATGATAATATTGTTCTACTAGTTTACTCCCTAATTGTTTCTAATAATAACTTGATCCTTTGGCTCATTTTTATGATCTTTTGGCTTGACAAGTTGGACATGACTATAGTGTTGGGTTATGGATTTCACCCTTTTTAAAGATGTTAATGGTCTACTTTTATCTTCTTCATAGGAAAACATATTGAAATTGTCACATCTTACACTCCTTATTGGCTATATTGAGAGAGCAATGCTTTCAAATTCATTTTTTACACATCCCTTCTAAGATGAAACTTTTTGACTCCCTTAAAAAGCCCAAAGTCCATTTGAATCATACATTTGGGGTCATGTTTGAATGAGGTTGATTATACACATATTGAAAGATTTCAAACTCTCATGCTTTTGGTGTAAACAAAAGATAATGTACACATCAACTATAGGGCTCATCCACTTTGGTGAGAGACCATACAACTTTCATATACTTATTCCTCACAAGAGATTGTTTCACATCAAGTACCTTTAGGAAAAAAATAATGCTAGAGGTGGCTAAGTTATTAGATTTTTTTGGGATTTGTATAGATGATATTCCTCCCTTTTAATACTCCTTGGATGTACCAAGCAATCTACTTCATAAAAAAAAAGCAAAAATCAATTGTATGGTAAGAGATGATGTCTACAAGAAATTTATCCAAGTTCTGTGGACTTCTCTTCTACCACCTAATCACAAAATAAACTTTTATTCAAACTTAAAACTGTGTTTGATTGATAATTATCATAATAACATGGTTGGAGAATTTCATTAGGTAATTCAATAGAAGACTCAAAGTTTAGAGTGAACATTGATTCTCATTGAGTTTTAGATGTGCTATCTACAGAGAAGGTATTACTACCATATAGAGATGTCAACAGTAGTTTGTTCATATTTTTTTATTATCTTCACCAAAGAAGGTTGTCTCTCCTTTAAGAAATGATGTTCCTTCCATGAGAGACTCTTCGAAGATGGTCTAAGCCAATGCAATTAATAACCTTCTTTCTCCAATCTTTTTTAGAGCTTTCAATGCTACATATACTAAGGAGCAAATCTTCGAAGATCATACCAAAACTATTTGCACACAGACTCCAACACTAACTACTATACTAGTTAGTATTCTTCCAACATTATAAAATGGAAACAAATTCTTTAAAGACAAGACCAAAACAGTTTGAACACATTCCAAAACTAGCTACCATACTAGTTAGGGTTCTTCCAACACTTCAAAACAACCGTTAAGGTCAACGCACGTCATACATTTAAGAAAATCACGATCTGCATCAATTTTTCACAATTCAAAGCCAAAACGATTAAATTAGCATCGAAATTGGCTCTCTTTTTTTTTTTTTCAAAAATCAGCATAAAATCGTGAATTGCAATTTTTGCAAAATATCGCAATCATTCTTCCAACACTTCAAATTGGAAGCAAATTCTTTAAAGACAAGACCAAAACAGTTTGGACACACTCCAAAACTAGCTACCATACTAGTTAAGGTTCTTCCAACACTTCAAAACTACCATCAAGGTCAACACGCTTCATACATTTAAGAAAATCATGATCTGCACCAATTTTTTGCGATTCGAAGCCAAAACGATTAAATTAGCATCAAAATTGACTTTTTTTTTCCAAAAAATTGTGAATTGCGATTTTTGCAAAATATCACAATTTTTTGCCAAAAAAATCAATCGTAGTCTGCACGGTAAAGCAAACGACAATATATATATATATATATATATATATATATATATATATATATATTCTATTTTTGCCTCATTTTTGCTTCTTCCAAACTTGAGAGAGAGGTCTATCTACCTGGTACCACAACAAACAAAACCCTAAAATGCATTCTAACAATAGATTTTTTAGAGTTTCAACCACCCAAGTAAAAACATAAAACCAATCACAATCATCATTTATGTTAATTTGTTGATGTTTTATTCAGCCTATGATTTGTTGAAGTCCCATATTAGTATTTGTAGCATTTTTTCAGCACCAAAATGAAAACAAGCAGAAAAATTCAGTTCAAATAGTAAAGGTATTAATGGCCTTTCCATTGAGGTTTTGGGACATTGCCTCCAACCCTATGTGTACACTATCCCTCAACCTCGTAAGGTACGTGTGAACGACGTTGTCCCTTGACCCTACAAAGAGGCTCCCACCTCCTTGACCCCGATACAGACGGTGACGAGTGTTAGCAACCAAGGCACAAGAAAAAACACAAACACAACGACAAAAAGAGATTAGACCTATTGCTAGGGCAAGGGGAAAAGGCATTCAAAGATCTTGAAACATTGTATTTTTTTTCGAGTAATACTTCTTATACACATCCACCATGGGGATTGAACCCGGGTCACATCACCGATAATGCAAGTGGCATCCTTGCCGGTAGAGTTGTCATGATTCATGACATATTTTGTAATTTGTACCTTTTTTATATTAAAAGCAATATAAGTAAATTTGAATTTTGGACATGTGTTTTATTGCTTTCATGTGTAGTTTAAGGCTTTAAGTTTGTATCACTAGCCACTTTCATGTATAGTTTAAGCTTACAATCTTATATCATTGATATTTGATTTGTATAATGTTAATTCATTATGATATGCAAGAAAAAAAAAACTTTTTTTCAATGAAAAAAGGTATTTTTCTTTAAAACAAAAAAAATTATCATTTTTCCTAGTTCATTTGCCTTGCAGATTCCGATATATTCTTGTTTTTGCTGAAGTCACAAGATGTACATTTATATATTTGTATTCTTGCCACTGTTCATACATTTAAGATATCTGTATTCTTGCCACTGTTCATACATTTAAGATATTTGTATTCTTACTAAAGTCATCAGTTTCTTTGAAGAATATCAATCAAGTTGATACTTCAAAGAATATCGTAATATAAATACATGATGGCCAAACATGTTTTTTACCTTCTTTATCTAAATATTTTCTTGCATGTTCACCCCTAGTAAAGAGTTTTCTTACTGAATTCTTCTTACCAGCTTCATTGAATCTCCAGGATGACTCAAGTTGATAGTTTGAATCCCTATTATTTGTACCCAAATGTTCTTATCCCACAAGGATAAGCCAAATGTCCAAGGTCCTACATAGAATGGATCCACAATCATTTTCCCCTAAAACTTTGTTAAACTGAACTATTTTAAAAAAAATCTTGGGATCAAAGGAAATTAATATTGCATGTTACCACTTTAATAAGTGACATTTTACATCACGGCAAGGACATCATAATAACAAAAATCATTGGGCTTGCTTAATGAAAATTCAAGTTCAATTCACAGGAAGGGTGACCCCTGATATACCCCACTTTTCAGCCTCTTCAAATAAATAAGTGACATTTTACAATTTTTTAAAAAATGCCCTCCATGGATACCTAGATTTTATTTTTTATTTTTTTACGTGAAAAACCCCTTGCTGGGCCGCCTTGGTCTGAGAGACCACAACCAGGGGTTCTACAACGTCAAAGTCACCCGAGACTCACGTCCGGCCCTGCCTGCACCAAAATTATCAATTGGATTTTGGGTACCCAATTTAACTTTTTGGTAGGGTGGAGATTCGAACCTGGGACCTCCCTTGGAGGATTGCCCTCTCCTCTCCAACTCACCTACAACACCTGGGTACCTAACTTTTATTGTTCCGAAGGTGGTAACAATATTTCATCCAATCATCATTAGGAAGGTGGTTTCTTCCATACCATAATGAGTACCGGTGGCATTAACACTAACTCCAAGAGTAGCCCAACCTGCTTGCCAACCACCTCTCCCATAATGCAAGCTACAAACATCTTACTATATTTTTCTAACTTGATTACTCAGCTTTTTTTTGTTTTTTTTTTTTATGATATGAATGTAAATTTTGAAGGACTTTAATAACCTGTGCAAGGTGGTAATAACTCTGGCCCGGGAGGAGAATTAGTCCTTTTTATGTTATTTGCATGAATTGTCTCTCTTTGATATAGTTAGTGTGAAAAAACCAAACATTGTCGAGGGCCCCACCAACAAAAACACAAAATACCCACATAGCCACAGCCAGCTGCTTTGTACTGTTAAAACATTCGGTGGCCAAATTTCTCGCTTTCTATTTCAAAAAAAAATTTCAACTGGTGTATCTGGCTGTTTGTGTAAGATGTCTTCTGGTATTCCTCAAGATTTCCATCAACTTTCCTAGAAGCTAGAATAAAACTGACAAAAACAAAAGTTGAATTTGGTAGAGAACAATCAAAATGATAAATCAACACGAATTTAATCTCATAAGATTGTTCTCTTTGATATGACTATTACTCATCCTGAAAATTAATGATAGCACTACTATGGAGAAGATTTCATATTGCATCAATAGCTCAGTCCAAACCATTCACTGCAAGGCTTACTAATTTTTTTAAAGAACAATGAAATTAACAAGTAAATAACAAAATATATATAAGAGGAATGATGTCTGTTACAAGATCAATCAATTACATAAACAGGCCTCCCAGGTTTCTATGCCTTTTCCCTTCCAGTAAGTTTCTGGGTATATTTTATATGCCAGAAACCAAAAAGGATAGACTCCTGGAATAAATGAGCCAACTTTGCCATGCCTTGTGAATATCTAAATCCCTACTACAGGTTCTCCATTGTATTTGATTGCAAAATTCTCTTATATGCCCCACACCTTCCTAAGGTTTGCTCCATAAGGAGTGATTACAATTGCTTGAATCCAGACAGTTAGCAATGGATCATCTGCAAAACTTCATTCCTCTGCTTTAATTTACCCTACGAACCCCATCTGTTATCTTGCATTTTAGTATTTTATTCTTGTAGTTAATGTTGTGGAAAGCACGATATAAAATTCCGGGCACATCAAATTGTCCCAATCACTGCACCAAATGGAAGACAGTTACAAACTCCTCAAAAGCACTGTTTTCAGTCCTCAGAAAATAGACGAATAAGAACAAAAATAATTGCATCTCTCGTCTGATGTGAATGCAAATATAGAACATACCAGCAGCTTTGGTTTTCAGAACCTAATAATGAATCGCATAAGTTTCATCAAATCCAGAGCCTAGCGCTTGATACCCAAAAAATTAATCTGGTAAAACAACAGCATCCCTTCATATTGTCAGAACCAGTGAAATTCTAATATGCCAAATATGTATCAAATGCACATCATATAGCTATTCCAAACATCTGAATAATAAAAATGCAGTACAAACAAATGACTTATAAATGATACCCAAAAAATTAATCTGGTAAAACAACAGCATCCCTTCATATTGTCAGAACCAGTGAAATTCTAATATGCCAAATATGTATCAAATGCACATCATATAGCTATTCCAAACATCTGAATAATAAAAATGCAGTACAAACAAATGACTTATAAATTCTTGAGTTTCTAGGGGAAAAAAAAAAGATTAGAAACTAAAATGTTAGACATTGCTTTGAAAATCTTTTACTGGAAATAGGTCTGTAACATGAAACAATCACATAACTAGTTATTAATAGTTTTTTCAACAAGGAGGCAGATGTCCATGAATATGGGATAGAGCATCACATAATTCCAAAACAAATGGGAAATGGTTGATATAGGCTATTCCTTCAAATGATATCAGCTGTAGAAAACAAAGGCATAAAGCACTCAAGGGGTAGAAGAAACTATCTTCGTTGAAAGCAATGCCTGTGATCGAGGCCAAAAAAGCTGGTCTATTTCAAATGCTCCCAAGTGAAAATAAAAAGATCTACAAACAAGACAAACACATGGCTGAATGTAAAACATTTGAGAAGGAAACTTTTCTCAAGTTTTACTTGATTCATGTGTAAGGATTATTATACCATACTCAGCTACCAGTGTCTAAGATGTTAGACACAATGTCTAAATAAAATTTTAAAAACAATACTATAAATACTTATATTCGATAAGCTTATTAACAAGTCAATGGAACTATCTTATGAAGACCAAACTAGCAATGCACATTCAATTTCCAAAAGTGGGGCAGAAGAATAAATGCAGACAATGAAATTTAAATAGTAAGTGACATAAATTGCAACCAGTTTGTCGATGTATTTGGGTGACATTTCAAAAATGACTTCTCCCATACAAAAGCCAAGAAATTGGATGCTTAGAGGTAGCATTCAACCTTCTAAGTTTCTTAGATTAACTATATGGTAGAAATATTCCTGAAAACATTTGAAAGATGTATTTACTCTCATGTTGTTGGGTTCTTAATATTAGTTATTATTGGTAATACTTCCTTTGCGACATCTTTAGAGCAAAACTTGTCTCAAAAGTTGTCTTATTATCCTCCTGGTTTTAGTAATACTCCTAAGGTTAAATCTACTTGAGAATTTCCTGATCTCCCTTTGGTGTACATATATAAGTGAAGTCCTTTGTTATTATCTCGAAAGCTGGGTGTCGTTTTCTACTATTGTCATATCATTGAGCTATATTGAGTATTTAAGGTACAAGGGTAACCGCCTAAATGTTTGTGTTATTTCGCTTTGTGCATCCCTCACCTCTTTAATCCTTCCCACATTCTTTGCTTCACATTGCTTTATCTTTACTTAATGAAACAATAAACTTCTCTAGATGCAAATTCACATGCTACCAAGGAAAAACTCCTCGGCCACAATGGCTGTGGGTATTAACATCCCCACCCACATAATGGCAAGAAAATATGTTAGACAAAAGGGTCCACTGCAGCCACTCTAAATACTTTTTCCCATTGTTAGTAGGAGTGAGGAATTCCACATCCATGTTAATAAGGGCTTGTGCCTCTAAGCCAAGATACTCCATTGACAAATTGACTGCAAGGTCATGGTGCTTAGCAACCACATGAGTCTCAAAATTGAGATCAATTTGGGGTTTAACTTTTTCTTACATGCACTACACATTTTCAAATTTTGCATGCTAACATAAACAATATTTCTCATGGGAAACATACCACAATAGTAGACAACAGAATTCTTGTGCTGCATACAACATAATGACAAGGATCCACTACACCCACTCACTACAATGCATGGAGAAACAACTTCGAAATTTTTACATACTGGAAACTACAGCATTGAAAAACACACATTCAAAAATATTCATAGAAAACATTTGAGTTTCACAAGTTAAACTTTTTGGATACAAGAGGTATTTGAAAAAACTTGGCTGATATTTCTAAGCTTGGTATTTACAAGATATGAACCCATAGCTAGTGAATCAGTGTTCAGTAAAAGCTACTTTTGAACAAACACATAATAAAATTGGATGAGGAACCGTTGTGCCTAGTTGTCAAAAAGCACAACATATTATGTCCGAAAATTGAATCTGTAGTCTTTAAAAAGCTTAGATTTTCTCAATACAACCATCATTCTTATAAAAGGAAAGAAGAATGTTTGGTAACTTCTATCTCCCATAGGAAATACAAAAGAAAAGATTCATCACTTTCAGGCTATTCTAAAGCGAACAATCTAAGCAACAAATAAATTGTTCTGACCCTAAAACACTTGGATAAACAAATTGAAGAAAGTGTGCTCACAAGAGAAAAAGGCTTGTAAAAGAATGCAAACGTATCAATTATGTCAATAAAAAAACATTGGAAAAACAATTTAAAATAACAACGTAGATGAACATTTTCTTGGTGACAAAAATTTATAAAAATTATGAGATACATAATATAAGGTTATGAAGCAATTCAGCTATGACATTGAAACAATGAATGTCAATGAACTAACTGACAGAACTTTTGAAACTTCAAATTTCATTTTAAACTATGGTTTCAGAAAAAAATAACTAAGTTTCCAATTTGTGACATGCTTTGCATTATTTGATTCTTATCTCTGTAACATTTTCAATTAAAACTCAGCTTTCCTTCAAGAAACACCATGTTTCACTAATGATGGTAGAAATTTCTTTTGCTACATTTTATTCTTGATGACTGAAATTTAGTCTAACGAGTAATATCTTGAATGTTTTCCTTCTTATGGTTAGAATCCAAGTTATAATTCTCATCAAACAGTTACAATTCAGTTCACAAATTAAAGTACTTCAAAAATCCAAAACACAAGAGTTAAGAAAACACACAATATTGTTTTCAGGGTATCTCCAATAGAATCCTTGTAGCGCAGCAGCAAATACATTGCATGCAGCCAAGACATATATAATCAAGGCATTCATTCCCATCCATTCCAGTAGTATGGTAAGACGTCTGTATCCATATACATCAACCTACATAAGAAAACAGAAAACCATTAAGATGGGCCCATGTTTGACATAACAAATTGCAAGCATGAAATGTGAAACAAAGGCAGTTGTGTACAACTTTTGAACTAACCTATATGCTAACTTCCAATAGTCTAATAAGAGCAATGCATGTTTGTGGGTAACTTTTAAGAAGGGTTAGAATACATGTTATTGTATATTCTAATATGTATAATTCTGAAGTTACATGTTTCTTCAAGATGCAGTCTTCAAAAGTATAAGCAATTTTGTTAGGTCATGGTGATTTCTTTATGACAGTGAGACATTGACAAACTTCAAAGGTACAAGCAATTTAGTTATGTTATTGGCCATTTTTTTGTCAGTTTGGACATTGACAAACGTTTTAGTGATATCAACCATAAACTTTATCATGTATACACCATAGGTTCAATGCTGTCTCCAGGATTAACTTTGTTGTACTTTACTACTTCCATTACAATGTAAGAACTTTTTTAACAGTTATTTAATTCTTCTATGTCCATAAAGTTTCCAGTACCTCGAAACTCGAAAAGTGCTTACTGATTTAGCCTTATTGCACAAAATAAACAAATTTGAAAATGATTTATGAGCATTTCACATGCCTGCACCTACATTAGTTGACCTCATGTAAACAACAAAGTTCCATAGATCATATAAGAGATGCCCTTCATGTCTCCCTCATTCTTCAATGTGTCATAAGCTGTATTAAAGAAACAAATTAACTCCTTCTGACTTTCACCTCTTTTGTGCTTTACAATATCCATTGTTTCACTGTCTTCGGGTAGTGTCATCATACATCATGGACATGAGTTACAGATTAGAATATATAACAAAGCCTGTCACATGATGTATATTGGTCTAATGGTTTTGAGGGTTAAGTAATTTCAATTATTCAGTATCATGGGTTGATTTTCATACCTTTAATGAAACTTCCATAGGATGAACAAAGACAGTACATGATGCAAGATCCAAAGTGTTTTTGTTATCATAGTAACCATTTACATGTGCAGCATGCTTTGTTTTGGGAGGCATGGAAGCAAATCCCCTCGTGTGATTTACAACCAATATTTTCTGCATTTGAGGGGCATCTTTCACAAGCCTGGGTGGCTTCATGTTTTTGATTACTCAGGAAAAGAAGAGGGGTTTATGAATTAACCATGTTCCATAAAGTTTCTAGTATGGGGCCACCTTCGCACAGTGCAAAAGTGTTTCCAGGAAGGGCTCATGATGGCAGGTCATGTTTTTGGGCCAAAAGGGCTTCCAAAACCCAATAAGTGTCCCCATGGAATATAGGAGTTAGGAAATAGTAATCTCCCAAGGGCCAAGACTTAGTCTCCAGTTTTTCATGATCAGGATAAGAATATCCTATGGCAGTCTATCACGCAGTAACGGGGAATGAAGAGATAGAAGTTTATTTAGTTGAATTTCACTATAAAGATTCCAAGAAAATGTGAGGTGATCCTTAGATAAGAATTAGTTGGGCTAAAGTCTATGATTGGACAGCTGGGCTGAGGCTAATAATTAAATTCCTTCTTTAGGCTGGGGACTTCAGTGAGGATTCTCACTTGTAAAATTTTGGGAAAGAGAAATTTGGAAGACCCATCAGAACGTGCTCTGTGAAGATCATGAGGATGCAGCATATCTTCTTACCATATGCATATTCACCAAATACCTCTGGGACAGATTGGGTAAAGCTGGCAGGGCAAACAGATTAAAGACCTTTGAGAGGAGCTCCCATGTGGTCAACACCACCATAATCTTATTAATATCATTTGGTCCAAAAGAATCAACCTTTTTATTGAATACCTGGTTGGAATGCTGACAAGGAAGTTTTGGTGGTGAAGGAGGGAATCTGATCAAGTCTAGAGCAGGATAGTAGGAAATATAAATAAACTTTGAAAATTTAGGAATTGGGAACCACAAGAGATGATAGCAAGAATATAATTGGTAATTCTGGGTGATGGGCCTGGCTGCCCTGATCTCTCCCAGTCATGATGATGATCATACTGCCAATTTTGATCAAGCTCGACAATGAAGTCTTCCAACCAGCGAATGGATGAAATTTGATACCAATAGGGCATATCCAAAAACAAGCTGGGGATTGCTGGACCTGAGGATCTGTTAAATCATCTTAAAGAGATTTGATTTTGGTTAAGGACATTTAAATCAGTTTCCATTGTTTTAATAACATAGAATTTGTTCATTCTAAATAACTTCTAGTAAGGTTTCTAAAGGAGCTTCAAATTTGGTTTGCACTTAACCTTAGAATCCGATAAAACAATATCCCATAAATGACAGGATCAAATACTGCTTCACATATGCTCAGATATTGGAATGCCAAAACATGGTGGTTGAAAGCAATTGGAAGTCTCATTTTTCATTGCTACCAAGGCTGAGTAATCTTTGAAAGTGCCATAGAAAATGAACTCTTTGATTAAGAAAGTTCAAGCCAAAGCCATTGTTTTAGAAATTACATAATATTTGTTCATATCATATCACTTTTCGTAGGAAGGCCAATTATGTTGCAGAGGGTACCCAACAAGTTTGGAGCAAGCAGTGAGGAGGAAGGAACTTCACATTGTAGGCCAACATTTCATTCCACAGGTGAGGCACTTTGTAGAGACACGGGGACACTTGAGGTAAGGGTCAAACTTTTGGTGATGCATGGATCTAGTGTCAACCACAATCATATTATGAATACAAATCCACTTTTATGTTCTCTATAAGCTCTGTCCAAACATTAACCTTACATTTATAGTCAAACCAATTTGGGGCAAGTAATGGGAATCAAGGAGTTTCTCACCATAACAGCCACAGTTCCAATCCCTTAGGCGGGCACTATGTAAATCCTACAACAACTGGACGTAAGGGTTGAATATATGGCAATGCTTGGACCATTGGTCAAGCATACCCATATTATGGGTCCAAGCCACCCTCATGTTCTCTATGGACTCTGAGGTCCCTAAAATTTGAGCTTAATAGGTTTAGAGCAAATGGTGGAAAGCAAAGAGTTTCACACCATAAAACAAGGTTCCAATCACACACGCACGGCACATAAGAATACTTGACAATAAGGACCAAACTTATGACAATGCAAGAACCTAAGGTTAAATGGCCATGGACCTGGGATCAGTTATAACCAATTAGAGATCCAAGACCATCTTCTTGTTCCCTATGAGCTTTATCCCAATGTTAACCTTAACATTTGGGTCCAATGTGTTTGGTGCGAGAGATGGGGAGCGAGAAGTTTCACACCATAGGTGAAGGTTCCAACCCTGTGGACAGGCACCTTGTAGAGCCATGATGACACCTAGAGGTAGGGGTTAAACTTATGGCAATGCATGGGCCAAGGGTTGGACCAAGGGTTGGACAAGGGTTGAGCAGCCATAGATCTGGGGTCAAGTGTACCCATATTATAGGCCTGAGCCCACCTTCCTGTTCTCTACAAGGTCTGCCAAATGTTAACCTTAACATTCTGGTCCAAGGCATTGTGAACCAATGGTAAATTGGAAGCAAACGTATGTGCACAACCCAAGTTCTAATCCTCCCACATCATGATGGACACTCCTGCAGTGCAGTCGGTGACAATACAGTTTTTTGTAATACCATGATATGTGGTGAGTTGAAGCACCACAATAATGCAGCTTGATATGATGATACCAATGAGACCCATTTCAATCCTATATAACCACTTAAAAAATAAATCATGTTGCAAAAGGTACTGTAAAAAATACAAATTATTTAGTTTGCAATTATATCTTGCATAATCATTGGTTTGACGATGATTATCAGACCATTGATTTAATGCTTTGTAAATGCAAAAATTGACAAAGAAGAGGACCAATTCTTCACACGCCCTCTCATACTCTCCTAATAATTATATAAATCATAAATGAAACCCATATGTAACTGGACCTTCAGATCTGAGATGGGAGTTTCACGAATCGAGGTCCAAATAACCATTCTAGTTGGGCTATAATGAAAAATTCAGCATATCATTTGAAAGAGGAAAGATCTGCGTGTATATTCACAATCACAGCTATTTATAGATTAGCACTATTTATTTTGATCTGTTATTATGTGGCTCAGTTATCTCTGACATTTTCTGATAAGAACAGAAGCATCATGCAGCTCAAAGGCAGGGAACTCCATGGGAGCTCATTCTCTTTTGATCAATGGTAGATGCTCTATGTCTGGGAAGATAGCAGGACTCATGCTAGGAGCAAACACAATGAGGCCAACCTGAAGAGCAGTGGCATGAATGCCAACCTGCTGTTGATGCTGACAATTTCTGGGCTTGTAACAAAATTGTTCACCACAGTATGTTAACCATTACTCCAAAAAAATTGCAACATGGGTGACAGAACAGTGCTTAAAAGTGTGATTGCATCAGGGAACACACATGGCTACATCAAAACTTCCGATTGTGTCTAAAAGAACTCATCACTAGAAATTTCCCCAGTTTATTTAGTACCCAAAATCTTGAAGACCAAGCATGAGCTCAGCATCTCTGGTAGGGTTTTGGTAATGTCGATAAAGAAAGCAATGATCAAGTTCAACAAGTGTGTAAAGGCGTGTTCAGTGGAGCATTATTTTCAAGTTTTAATCTACTCAGGGAAGTAGCAAACTGTAAAGAAAACTTGACCACAGAAGTGGAGGCTCTATCAAGCACCGATAATCTGTGCTTATTTCCATTTTCCAGGTGTTCTTCTTGTCCTCTTTTCCACTATAAATATTTTTCTAGAAGGATTTATGGCTTTATGCTTTTAGATCAAAATAGTAACGGTAATAGTTCCTCCCCTCTGCCCCCTAAGTTCCGTATTGAATGGAGTTGATAAATATGGTCAAACTCTGCAGTATTTCAAGTGGAAATTTTATATGGCTTATGTTTTTATCTAGCAAAACATAAGCGCCAATTTGTTTACTGCTCATCTCAATTAAATTGATCAAGACACAGATTCTAATAAAAAGAGTATGAAAAGAGTGTAAAACTGACATGTAAGTCATTAAGGGAATGTAAAACTCACAAGCAAGTAGGTTCCAGCAAGCAGAAGGCCTGCTGTGCCTGATGTAACACACATATAGCTGAATGTATAGAGAGCCTTGTTCAAGTGCATTCCTGTTGCAATTACATAATGTCTTAATCTTCATGCAAATTACTACATATACCTGGTTTCTAAATGCACAACGAAACTAATTGCTCAAACTGTGAGTAATGTTAAAATGTGACTTACAAAAAGTCTAAAGACAAACATAATTTTATCAACGATCTTACCCATGGCATCCAGCAAACATCCGAATAATATAAGTCCCAAAGAAGGAACAGTCCACTGCACTAACCTCTCTTTGTGGTCCTGCATACAGTTGGAAACCACAGAGAAATTAATTATTCATACTTCTTACACAATCAATTTTGCAACATACAATTGTTCATCAACTTTTTCACCATAGATAAATGAATAGAATACAATTGTTCTCATCCTACAGTCTTTTTTCAAACAAAAATTACAGATTAACAGCCCCATAAATTACAACCAAAGCTCAGATTCCTTTACAAGCTATGCTTTATAGACTAAGATCCACACGATGTTTACAGCATATTAGCTGTCTCTTCAATCAGATTTGAATCACAGAATGCAGAACTCTATCAGCTGTTAACCATAAAAGCTGTATCCTGCATTCTCTTAAAAGAAGTACCTGGCCAAGCTGACCAAAGATGCTCTTGATGTCCATCAAGATAAGAAACGCAATAGTCAGCAGGAAAAAATCGGAAGAAAAATGGCACCACATCCAGTTAACCACAACCTCCAGTCAAACCTTTTCAGGTTTCTTAGCCTCTGAGGGTCCCATTTTTCCTTCATCCATACTTCAATCCCTTTATACATTTACTGTGTTTCTTACGCCAAAGGAATTGTTAATGTTTGAGGCTTTCCAAGATTTGGTTTTTCCTATGGTGGGTTGACAAATATACGAATTTTAAACTGAATTTGTATTTAGCATTTTTTGGTCCTTCTTTATAGAAAAAGATATTTGCTATTACTAAAAGAAAAAGAGCTCAATAGTGGATGATCAAGGAAATGAAATGATTTCCAATAGCTTAGTACACCACAGAGAGAGAGAGAGAGAGAGAGAGAGAGAGAGAGAAGGTATTAAAGTGGAAAACAATTCCATCGTAGGTATATGCCACTGGAAACAACCTGTATAAGAAGAAGAGTATTTATTTCATGCCAATTTTTTGCATTCCTAAAAGCCAGAATTGTTTTCTGGCTAAACTTTGCATAAAAAGGACCAAAACTTATTGGAACATGGTCGGATCAGACTAAGAATAAAAAGTGCTTCTATTTGCCAGTGCTTCTTAGTTAAAAGAACACCCAAGGATATACAAGACGTGAATTTGCTCAAATTCTTTAATTTTAATAGAGCTTTATCATTATAATACATTTTGAACACACCATAAAAACATTTCCCAAAAGGAACGCCAGTTCACAATTGAAGTTCATAAAATTACCAAGTGACTAGTTTTTGATATCAAACAAGAAAAAAAATTATATTACAAGTATATGCACCAAAATATTCATCATACCTTATAATGGACAAGAACATGCCCAAAATGCAATCCAATAAAACAGGTAACAGCCGCCATTAATGAACTGCAAATGAAGGAAAACTGAGACATTAGCTAAGCGCAACACCTATGTCATTTAAGAGACAAAATGCAATTACCAGCGACCTTTCTCATTTAAAAAATAAAATTTAAAATTAGACAAATTGTTTCAATATCCTAATTCTGCAATAAAGTTTATCCAGGTTTAAAAATCTCAAATTGACTCAGTTAATACTGTGTCACCAAAACTGTAGACCGTAATTAATAGAGATCCAGCATGGATCCAAAAAATTGTAAGAGACACCGATTAGAAGTATTACTGGTTACAATATCTTTAAAATTTGGTGAAGGTAATACCAAACAGTCGATTAAAATTTTTGGTAAAACCAGTTAGCATATCATCATTTATGTGGCAAGTTCTTTGAGTTAAAAAACCAATATCAAAACACAGCAGCATTCAGCATTGGGTGGCTTAAAAAAAACACACCAGATAAGGATCATTATGCTGGGCATTATATCATAAACTTAAGACATAAATTAGTTAATACAAATTCAGATTTCATTTGCTAGAACTGTTTACATCTCTGCAGTTTGGAGGAGTGTAATATTGCTCCCAAAGCATCGCTGGTAACCCTCATACCACACTCATATCTGTCTCCTGGCAACTATGGTCCAGAATGAAAAACCTATCTTCCAATGTCAAAGCATCAAAACAAACAACTTTTTGAGAGTAGATAAAGGACTTTTTAAAGCATCACAAGTTGACAAATGTGCAAGGTGGCCACAAAAGCCAACTTCCAAGGGCCATAGAAATATTCACAGTGGCCACATTTACCAAGCCAGCTCATTTAATGTTCACAATTAACAAAAACAGCTAGAAACAACTCTCATCTCAAAGTCAGGAAGGGGAAAAAAAAAAAAAAAACAAGGATCATTCCAGAAAGGCACCAGAGACGCTGGCATTCTTTGCAACACCACTGATTACTCTCTTCGTGCCCAATCTTTACATCATAAAAAAATAGCAGTAGAGAAAGTACACAATAACAAGGCATAACCTATCAAATGGCATTAGCTCAACCGGTTAGATTCCTCAACATTTAAGGAGGAGACCAAGTTTAGAATCTTGCCAAGAGATACATAGAAAACATCCAAGCTGTTGTAATACCACTACGGGGTGATGATGTAATACGGGTGTGAACTGTTTCAATCCCATATAACCAATTGAAAACAAATAACAAGGAAAAACCTAGTCACAATTAAGACAATATGACTTTGAATGAGACTGCAAAGACCATAAGCAGCTTGCAATAGTAGCTAGTGGAGTTATGCAAAGTACAATAAGAAAATGCTAGAGCATGACCCAGTAAGGTAAGAAAATAAAATGGAAGAGCAGTAAGAGGTGTGGTGTTGAATTTGTAATTTGATTAATGGCCAACAGCCGGCATTGTGTGATGTATAGGATAGACCTAAGGGCACATCATTATGTAATGTATTTAATATTTTGTAATATTTTATTATGTAAGTCCAATGGGCCATAGTTAACCTTGTTATGGTTAAACCTTATTTAATATTTGTAATTAACCTAAAGCCCACTTGTTATGTTGGCTTAGGTTAAACTTTATGATGTAATTTTAGGTTTTGGTATTGCTATAAATACCCCCCCTCATGCTCCTCATTTGATTATCAGAGTGTTGTGCAATATAATCTATGGATAGTGATTATTTATGGGGCTTATGGGCACCCATCATACTGTCATTTTCTTTCATCCTTTTATGCTTTTCATATAATATTTGGGTGGATGGTTTGCTTCTGTTTGTTTCTGGAAACTATCGTGAATTCCAGTATTTTGTGAGTCTTCCAACATTGAATCTGGCAGTAGTTCAAAAAAGTCTTCATTATCAGAGCCCTTATTCAACTCCAAGTGCAATTCAGGCTTCTAATTCCTCCACATCTTCTGAATCCTCCTCAAGCCAGGGATCTTCCATGTACAAAAGGACAGACAGGAACAAACTTGACAGTGAGTTTAAGCAAGCAAACACACCTACCTTTCTTGGTCTCTGCATAAGATGCTAGGAAGTTGAAGCATAAATGTTGGCTATAGTCATTTCCAAGCTGCATGACTATTCCAGCAATAGGCATCAATTGCAGCATACAATTTGATTGGACAAGCATTATAATGTTGGGAACATCACTGTCATATTTAGAATATTTAAGTACTTATACTAAGCTATCAAGGATTAAGTTCTGCAACTATTTTCATAAAAATAATTATCAGAAGTTTTCATTATTCAAAACATGAATCTAAGTCTTTGGAAACATATGATAAGGCATTCATGGATTGACTACAATTAGTCTCTGCTGAATCAGAAGCTGAACTTGTTTGTAGGACGATTGAACCAAGCAATAGCAGATCATATTAAAATTATGGTATCCAGGATTGTAGCAAAAGCAATTTGCAAGACCAAGTACAGTGAAGAAATTTTTTATAATTGGTAACTGCAGAAGAAACAAGTTGTACAGAAAATAGAAGAAAAAAATCAATATTTAATGCCAGCTATGTTCAGCCAAGACCAGATGATGATTCAAATGCATCAGAGAAATAAATGCATACCAGGACTAATAGGTCACACAGGAGAAGAAAGGGCACTGTCGTTTGTTTCAAATGTGGAGAAGCAGAGCTTGTTAGTAGGAATTGTCCAAACAATACAGTAGGTAATAAAGGACTACTTTACCATGCTGAAGAAGCACAAACCATCTACATTGACTTAAATATATGGAAGATTATTCTAGAAGTTGCTAAAGTCTGTTATCGAAGTCACTCTTTTTATATGAAGCACCAGAACCTACGCATCATTCAATGTAGGCCTAAACATTTATGTTCCATATAGTTTGTGTGACAGGGATGGTAGGGGATCCGTCACCAGTAAAGCAGTGGACTGAAGGCCTTTTTTGTGGGACTGCCAAAGCACAGCAGGTGAAAAAACAAATGGGAAAAAATGTTTCAAAGATGAAAACAGCCCAAAAAGGTCCCAGATGCATCCCAATGGAACTCTCCTAAACACTCAAGCAAAACTATGTATTTTTCCTTGTAAGCTTGTTGTTAGATTACTTAACATTTCTAACTTTCACTGGACATACCTGATCGTAACAATATTCTGGATTACCAAGTTCTTGATCCTTGTAACTCATGAGCACTAATGTGTGCTAAGATACGACCAGTAGAGACATAGGGCAACTCACATGCAACACCACCTAAACAAAGCATCAAAGGCAATGCGTAAGCAAGGACCAAGATGATAGAAAGGTACACAAGCAGCCAATGCTTGGAAAACAGCATTATGGCTTTACACATGCCATAGGGAGGCTGTACCAAAGATAGAAAGAGATAAGAAATGAAATGAAATGAAATGAAATGAAATATTATTAATGTCCGCGGTGGGCCAAAATAAGACCCAAGGGACTATAAGAAGGACAATAATGACTGCCAGCTAGCAGGCTAAAAAGCCCAACAAAGAAAAGAACTAAGATAAATACAAGACAAAACCCGACAACCGGGCCAAAGAGAAAGGGAAAAGAAAAGGGAGAGTAGAGGGGGGGAGGGCTGTAGTCCAGAAGAGAGGAATGCACGCCAAGAAGAACGGAGAGAGAGAAGGAGGGGGGAGGGAGCAGCCCAGGAGGGGCAAGCTCCAAGGACCCCCAAAAACTAAACTCTCCTAACAGTCGAGGCCGAAGTACTGGAGCTAAAGAAGTCCCTGATATGTCTCTAACTAGCGCTAGTTCGGAACCCTGAAAAACTGTGGGTGCGCTGTCTAGTGACCCTGCTTCCGTCCGAACTGGATGATGTGGGGCGTTTCCATCCGGAGTCACCTGGTCCATCAGAGCTAGTGAAGTATGTTGTGATGAGCCGATGTTGAGGAGGGGGAGATCCATCTGGAGGAGAACTTCTATTTCGTCACAGCTGAGTTATCTCCCTAAGAAAGAGTGCGAGACACTGCTGATCCGGGTATCTGAAGAAGGTAGAAACAGATCGAGAGTTGTCCCTGAAAAGGCAATGGAATCTACCCCAGATCTCAAAATAAATGGGACAACAAAAAATAAAGTGATGAAAGGTTTCAACTTCACCCAAGGGGCAAAACAAGCAAATCCGTTGGAAGATGGTGATCTGACTCAATCCAAAGTTAGTAAGAACACACCCTGAGTTGCCCAATAGTGATCTGAAGACTATGCATTGTGTGCTGCTGAAGGTATTGTGGAGGAACTATTTTGCCCTCCTGTATCTGTAAAGGTAGATATATGACCAATACAGACCAAATTTACCCTGCAACATGCTAATTTTTAATATATTATTTGATTTTATACATGGAAAGGCTACCCATACCATAAAGTAGCATAACAACAGCAAAAACCTTAATTTCAGCCCTACATTCTAAACAAGATATTGCTAAGGATCATTTGCCTGAAGAGAATGTTCTCTAAAGCTGTTATGTATCTGGCTGTCTTTACCTAGTACCTATAATACCTTTATTTGTTATGAATAGCTAACCACAGATTGCAACTTCAAAATGGAGCATTAAATGTGAATATCACATCAAAATAACTGAGAACCAAATAAAAAATAAAAGAGATGAGAAATATAATCTGCCCCATCATGAGCAGTTAATAGGAAAAAACTCCGATAAAGGAAAACTTGTGATCAATATGAGCCAAATCTCCCCCATGACATGACATTTTTCAGAACATAAATTGATTTTATACATGAAAAACTATCCATAAAGTAGAATAACAGCAGCATATACTTTTTTGTCCAGATCTATATATTGTAAAGGATCATATCCTACAACACTCAATGCAATTTGATTGGATGCAAGATTATTTATATCTCTTGGGGAAACTTAATTTGGTCTATCTCATGCAATTTTCCAGGATGGAATATAAATGTGGAACCCCTCACAATGATACCATTTCTCATTAGAGTGGTGGTCATTCTCTCGATGGTTCCTATCTTTCATTGGACTGTAACTCGCACTTGTTTCCCAAAAATAATTTATAGGTCCCTATGATAAAAATAACATGACAATAAACAGCATATAGGCCAAAGATGCAGTATTAACATCAAATATGACAGGCACCAACAATGAGAACTTGCCCTTCACTTCTTTGAGTGCGTATGTATCATGTTCCTAACAAAGACAGATGCTGTGCAACTTAAGGCCTTCATACTTGCATATGAAACCATGATTGAGTATCCAAAAATAGAAGATGAGATATTTTTGGCCTCTTGTTTCCAATTGCTCCTATAAATGCAATTGTGGAGTATCCTCTAATGTACATACTTTATAAGATATAGGAATGAAAACAGAGAGTGAGCTTCTTCTCATTCAAAATATTAGGCAGAACTAATTAGCTATATACAACAAATTACAAGGGCAGAGACCTTAGAATTCCCTCAGGGTCAAAAGGCGCCTGGCACCATGAAGGAGCATTAGGGGGAAGTGGACCGTTATCTGGCGAATTGATGCTACATTCCTGCACAGTTGGAAACTCAAATTAGGATGCTTCAAGGAGGACTAAAAAGTTTTATACTTCTATTAAGTACAGTTCAACAAAAATGAACATGATAATTAAAAGGTCATGGTACCTTCATACGCCCATACACTGGGCGCTGATATAGATGCCTCATGCCTAAAACATAACGATCAATCATACCAACAGCATTACAAGCTGGTCCCACATTGCCCCGCACACCACATTGTACCTGAAGATTACTCGTAAGAAGGCATTTTAAATAATAAAAAAGTTTTACCATGAGACTGTCAATAAAAAGACAAACAAAAGAAATCAACAAACTATTAGATGTAACTAATTGAAAAAAAAAAAACAGACTATTAGACGCCATTAAAAGGATTTAATTTCTTAAACCTATGTGTGTGATCCACAAGACAAATGAAGACCAGAAAATGACTGCAAGACCAAAGCTGGCAATCAGTTTCCAAAAGAAAACCATCATCTTGATCCTACAAACTGTGACTAATGGTATAATAGAAAAATGTGGTAAACAATATAAACCCTGCGTACTAATAAACCAATTAGACAAGGCCAACATTTCTGGCAAGTATTCTACAAAGGCATTAAAAGGAGAAAAGGAAAGTCGTTTAACGTCCATAAGTCCGTCAGCTATATGCAACGATATTGTTTATCCGGTATATGTTAACCCACAGGAACAGCCATAACACAAAACTAGCACCTCCCATGGACATGCTACTTGTTCTATAACTAAGCAGCCAGCCTCTCACAAGTTCTATTCACCAGAGTGTGAATGGTGTTCCTACACCGTCCCTCAAGCCACATACGGCCTTAGCTCACATAACCTGTCTCTGAGCTTTAATATACCACACGTAATTAAATGCCATTTTATGTCATACTATTTATTGATAAAGTTTGACATAGGAGTATAAACAGAGCCATAGAACTTCAAAGGTCAAATAGTTTTAAAGGGTTATAGAAATCAGAGTCTCTGTGGACTCTTATATCATCTTCTGGCAAGTTATGAATAGTAAGATAAATCTCATATCTCCAATTTTCCTTTTTGTTAGTTTGTCTTCTCTAAAAGTCCCAATGAGAAGATCCAGCCTCTGATAAAGAGATTCAGATAGGCACTTGTCATGATTTCCACTCAGTTTAGTGGTGTTTGCTGTGTTTTCTGCTCTAGTTCTGTTGTATTTCATACCACTGAGAAACCATAACATCAATTGCCTTTGTGCTGGTAAAACCTTAAATTTAAGTGATTCTGTGCATTTATGAATGCCCTAAAAAAGCCAACTGGATCCATAAATTGGCTGGTTATCATTTTGAGAAAATGCCATCAACTCAGCACGCATTCATGTCAAAATTCTAACAACATAATGCAATATATTATAAGATTAGACAGCAGCCGATGACCATTTTATTTCAAGTAAAGATCATGTAGGATATATTATGTCAGTGGGGACAGCACGACCTAATTGATGGTGATCCTTACTAGAACAAATATGACTGTTTAAACCTGGAACATCTATGATATAATCAAGTGGCCATTAATGACGTTATGCCTAAGAAAAAATAAGTAACCAGTAAAAGAGGGCTTGGCCCACATCAGCCAAATTATCTGAAGATGCATATGATACCAGAATTCTGTTTTTTGAAAAGAAACTAGTAATTACATATACTCAAACTGCAGCAAGGAGGCATGATGAGAAAAGATCTCACAAAACTCAAAGAAGTCAAGCATCAATTAGAAGGTAACCGTAAGAAGGTTAAAAACATAAAGAGTATAAATCAATAGTTTTCTATAATTTGCCTCACAAGCTGATTGGACAGGCTGATGCATCTGATTTAGCTGGATGCTATTCACTTTGGATGCTACCACAGCTCTTTGCCTATGCATTATATTTCCCATTGCAGATGTTTCTTCAGGCACACAGGAAATTCATGGCCATGGCTTGGATTTCACTAATTGCATTGATAATCCACATTTTCTGAGTTGGTTATTGATCTTCAAACTGGGCCTAGAATTGTTTGGAGAAGTTGTTCTATCAAATTTGTCATGGTGTGATGCTCTGGTTGGAGTCCTGGTATCGGACATCATTGATTCTTTTGACAGGTCATCTAAAGAATGCAGCAATCGAAGTTGATGCAGTCTCCATCTGCATGAATTTGAGTGGATGGATAGCCACGATCTTTGGTTTCAATGGTGCCATTAGTAAAGGAGTATCAAACAAACTGAGAGCTAGTCGAAGAAGAGCTTCTTTATTTGAAGACACGGAAGAGGCATACAAGAGAAGGAACACAGCAACCAACAGAGAAAACACTTGTTGAATTCCATTGCAGCAGGATGTTTCCTCATTATAACATTCTTAACCAAAAAACAAGAATATAGGCATCTATATTAATATTGTATCGCTTTGAATACATACCTGGGGAGAGTATGTACTTGATAATGACGTTGTTTTGCTATAGTTTTGGTTGACATAATTTCCATTGGAAAACGTGAGAAAAACTGTTCTGATGTATTTTGGGGCAATCTTCATTTTATAGAGTTGAGAGAAAATGGTCGTCTATTTTCTGTCAATGCTCCTCATCCTTTTAATACAGACTCTCCAAACTTATGGCTACACATAACAAGTAGCGCACTTCACTAGGGAAAGGAAAAACAGGAAGGAAGCCATGATTATTGGATGGTGTGCATCTGCTAATGGAGAAGACAGTAAGTAGCATACCACTCTTGGTGAACAAAGGTAAAATCAAGCACATCAAAAATGCGGTTTATATGCCAGGTTTGAAAAAAGATCTCCTGTTAGTCAAATTGTAAAGCATAATTGTAAGTGAAGTTAAAAAATGGCATGTATTTGATGAGAGCAGTTGCAAATAAATAAAGCAGTTGAAGTTGAATAAACATGATTAAGGCAAGTTCAAATCAGTTGAGTGTGAATGAGAGGTATAGGCATTTAAATTTTCAATCTTTAAAGATTTTAACTCAGGTCAGTGCATGGAATGGTTATGATTGATGGGCACAACTAGAAGATGTAAAAGTTATTTGGCTGGTAAGCATAAAAAAGGGCCTTTTTAGTTCAGCTAAAACTCAAAGGGTATGTATGTTTAAAGCTTTAAGAAGTAGCAGCCAGGTGCACTGATTATACAGGTACTGCAAAATTAAATTGAGTATTCAACATGTGGTTGAAGTTGCATAATCATGATAATTGGATGTTTCTTGGAGTAAGGTGAAGACAATCGCTATCAATAATTTTCTAGAAATAATGAAGTGTACTTTCTAATCTCAAATCTAAGCTTTTGAAGAAAAATTTATGTTTAAACCTTTGGCCAAACCAAAATGGCGTGAAAGAAGCTTTCAGAACTAACAGTCATGAAGAGTTTTCACCAACAGTCGTGGAGTTTCACTAACAGTCATGGGCAGTTTTCTTCCAATGAGTTTCATTGATGGTGCAAGAATCATATCATCTGGAAACAACTCATGTTGGGTGTAAGAAGCTTTCAGAACTAACACTCATGGGGAGTTTTTTTTCAAATGAGTTATATAGGTGATGCAAGAATGATGTGATCTTTAAACAACTCATGCCAAGCTATGCCCCACAAATGAATGAAGCGGCAACAAGAAAGAAAAGGCAGATCATGGATATGGTCAAGCATGATCCGTCATTGGGATCTTATTTTTGTAACTGTAAGGAAAACCATCTATATTGACTGCAGTCCAACAATGAATACGTAGAGCAAGACACCAAAAGCATCATGGAGTAGCTAAAACTCAAAGTGGAAGTGGAAACTTTTCTTGGAACGAATTCCACAGGTACTGCAAGCATCATGGGATCTGGGAATAATTCACCACAACCTATACCCCATAACAGAAAAAATGGAATAGCAAAAAGGAAGAAGAGGTAGATCATGGAGATGGTGAGCAGGCATCCTACATGGTAAGACTTACTCTTTTTGGCTTGAAGATTAAGGACTGCCGTTACATCCTCAACACAATACAATAAAACATGTCAAAGGTAAGACATTAAAAGCAGCATAAAGTGCCCACCAACAGTAGGTAAAACACTAGTGCCTTTTTAGTTGTATCAGCTAAAATGTTCATGATAAGAGAAAACACAATTTGGATATGGTCATTAGGAGTATGGTTTTCATGTAAAGTCCAAGAGCAAGTTGGGAAGGTGTATCATCAATTAGTTGTAAAAACTTCATGGATGAAGAGTTCCATTTCAATGAACGTGCTTCTATTAATAAGTATTGTAGTGATGATTAGGGGAGAAATAATGTTCAAAATAGTAACCAGGAAGTTAACCAGCAGTGAGCAAGCCAAAAGTACTGCTAAAAAGAGATATAATGCATTGTATTACTGAAGTACCATTAGAATTACCAGTATAAATACAGTCACATAGCAAGACAATGGAATGGCTAAAGGACCATGGAAATTTGTCTTGATAAATCTTGCTTTATTAACGTAATCGATACCCATGACCTTATTTTCCCTAATAAAGGTACTAGTACAATGCTATGAAAGTAATAAAAAAAGGCTCTAATTAGAAATTATGCATAGCAGGCTTGTGGACTTGCCAAAACATAAGTATGTCATAGATTGAAAATGAGCCTTCTAAAGCAAATATAGAGATGATGCTAAAGTCGGCAAGTTTAAAACCTGGCTTGTTATAGGGGGTTCTGCTCGAGAATTTAATTACGAGGAAGGGTTAGTGCTTTCTATTGCTGGACATGTTAATTGAAGTGCCTATCAGATGGGTGCAAAAACCGCATTTCATACTACCAACTTGTCTAAGAAAATTTTATGTATTAGCCGGAAGGCATTCTTCCTTGATGAATAGAAATCTGTATGCTACCTGAGTACAGCCCTTGAGAGGCTCAAATAGGCACCAAGCACATATTACGTAAGGATGTAGCAACATCGTACAAAGAATGGTTTCACAAAATCAATTCTGCAAAGTTATGTGATAAAGCAACCAGAAAGAGTTCACTCGTATTTCAATGTAGATGATTCCAATACCACTAGACATAGCAACACATTTAACAATGAACTGAATTTTCTGCTTAGCTGTGCTTTGAGATTATAGGGGCTAGATGCATTAGTACTGAGATGTTGAATCTTGGGAGGGACAGGATTGCATATCCATTTCTCAAGCAAATTGCGCAAAAGAGCTGGCTTAAAATGATGACTGGATCTTAAGCTACTATCTGATTTAAGATTAACAGCCAACAATTTCGCAGCTTATAGAAGGTTAGCTTGTAGCATTATTATCTCAATAAAAGAGATCCAGGCTTGAGTTATATTGTCAGGATGGCTGCCAGGCTTATGTCAAAACCAATAAATACTCACAGGAACATTAGATATTCAGGGTACTCTTGATATGGGCATTGACTTTGTAAAAACTAGCAAGCTTGAATTAATCAGGTATACAGATTCAGATTGGCGTGACAGCAAAGATGACACAAGTTTACATCTGAAGATTGTTTTCAATGTCAGTTCAGGCTTTTTCATGAACAAATTAACATCAACTCATAGTTGCTCTCTCCTCAACTGAATCAGTAGTACTTCAATTATAATGTTACAGTTTATCAGTCTTTTGGTTCACATCCTATTAGCAAAAATGACTTACGTTGTACTAGTTTTTGGTTCATATCAAGAAGCATTTTATCAGAACTACTTAAAACAAAGGATTATCATCTGTAGGCTTCTTTATTCAGCAAATTAGTTCTATGTCCCAGAAAATTGATTTGCACTGTGCATTTTCCCTCAAATGTTTCTCAAAGAAATTGCTAACCACAATACCTTGTATAATATGTCTATAACAGGAGATAATCTATATTCTATTTTTTGCTAATCCAAGTCAAAATGTATTACAGACATCTTTTTGTTAAATTATGAACACCACATCTGACAAAACAGAGAAACAACCATTTTGAACTGATTCCTTATATACATCTAATTTCTTCACGATGTTCCATTTTGTCTCTCAATTCAAAAACCGGTTTCCAGTTTTTTTCTACTTTGCTTGTTCCTTTGACATGAAGTTATAATACATTACAAATGACAACTAGAAGTGGGGTTTGAATAAAAATAATGTCATATCAATGAGAAGAAAATAGCAGGGAAGAAACACTTACAGAAAATGTTTTGTATTCCAGATTTAAAGGAGAATTAGATGATTTTGTTACCGGCACTTCATATTGCCAGTCAGGTACATATAAGCCATACAAAAGTCCCATATAAAGCACAACTAATACAAAAGCGACCACCCTACACAACAGAAAATAATCATATCAGTAAAAGAAAATAGTGATCAATAACTTTATCAAAGCACTAATACTAAAGCAGATTTCTAACATTCTCAAGATGTTTCTACGTCATCTGCCCCCATAACTCCATCAAAGATTTCATATGATGTTAAGAGCACAAATTATATCATTTCTAGATTCATATAATGTTGCACAAGTCTCAAATATTCTATTCTTCTCTTTCATGTGATTTATTCTACATTGAAACTCATGCATATCAGTTTCAGATTTCTTATCTCGTTATAGCTGTCGTTTGTGCTGACAATCTGACATAAAATCCAGACCATTAAAATAGGAAGAAAACAGATAAAATAGAAAAAAAATTGAAGACAAGGTTTCACACTAAAAGTTTACAATCAATGTGTTTTGCAAGATGAAAAATGTCCTTATATCTCCTAAACCCCCCAAAAGCAATCATAAACCAAATCAATTGCCAACATTAGCCACTGTACCAACACTTGTACCATTTTTAAATAACAGAATAAAAATATAAGTTTGACAAATCATTAAATAGCCTTCTTTAGTGCTTGTATGACAGCTTCAAGAAGTATAGGGCCACCACAAATGTCCTTTATCATCCATATAATGAAAGCATAGGACACAACTTGCCACAACCTATCCACAATTGCAGTACTTGGAAATGGCCAAGTCCCACAACACAACTATCAAGCTATCATGGACATTCTTCATCATCCACATACAAAAGAAATAGTAGTCACTGATGCATTATCTTGCCAATACAAGGATTAGGGTATGCTATGTGCCATCTTTGCTCCACTTTTTCAATGGACCCACCAGCTTCAAGGAGAAGTGACCTAAGATTCCACCTTGCAATCACTCATTCAGCAACTTCAAACTGATTCCAACTCTGCCCAAGATATACATGGGGATGGACAACACCTGCAACAACAGGGTTGCCTCATTCTTTCTAAACATTCGCCAATCCATGAGACTATACTACAGGAAATGAATGCTTCTCCAACCACAAGACATTCACGCTTCTAGAAAATGTATAAACAAGCTAAACACACTTTTTTCTGGGCAGGCATGAAAAAGGATATCAAGAACTTTGTTGCAGAATGTGACACTTGTCGGCACGTTAAGGGCAAAACTGTTCACACACCAAGCACACTACAGCCTCTTTCAATTCCGGAGACTATTTGTTCAAACATTTCTATGGAATTTATTGAAGGCCTCCCAAAGTTTGGAGGCAAAATAATCATTCTCATGGTGGTGGATCATCTCTCTAAGTATGCTCATTTGTGTCCTCTAGCCCACTATTACACGGCCTCAACTGTTCCCAAATTTTCCTTGATTCCATTTTTCGCTTTCATGGCATGCCCCAGTCCATTGTATCCGATCATGACCCCACATTCACTAGGCATGTCTGGTAGGAACTGTTCAAGATGCACGGGACACAAACCAAGATAAGCTTGCATACCATCCACAGACCGATGGGCAAACTAAAATTGTCAACAAGTGCTTAAAGACTTATTTACATTGCTTTGCATCTAATCAACTTACTCATTGGATCAAATGGCTTCCTTTGGCCAAGTTGTGGTATAATACTTCCTATAACTCCTCCAGCAATATGACACTATATGAAGCAGTTTATGGATCATCTTAGAACCCAAGAATATTCTGGATTGGAGAACACACGCACTTCGCAACCACTCTCACCTAAGTCCTAGTACATTGGCATGGACAATAGCCATAAGATGCTACCTAGGAGCCACTCCATCAACTACAATAGTAGTTTCCTCACCTCAAGCTTTGAGGACAAAGATTCTTGAAGAGGGAGGGCATGTTAGGACCCTATCCTAACACAACTATCACTATGTACTTGTCTAGTGTTGGTGTATATTTACACCATGGGTGCCTAGTGTGCATGGGCCCATTATGATGTAACCTTTACTTTTATTGTAAGTAGGAGTTAGTAGCTTGGGTCCCCTCTTTCATGTGGTCCAACCCTTGAGCATTAGGGTTAGGGTAAGTAAGAGTATAAGGAAATGGGATTTGAGTAGAAAGAATCTCATATTTTTCTCATATTGTATCAGAGGTCTACTTCTGAGGAGGTTGCCACCTCGAAGAGACCTGAGATATTTGTTCCACTTGATTAATATAAGTTTGTTATTTCCATCCAAGTTATTTTTCATGAACACTTTTGTTACTTTCTTTTTCATGGTGATTTAGTTTGTGAGCATTTTCATTAATTCTTGCATTTGGTTATGCCTATTTTTATATAAAAGTTCCTAACACTAGACCTTTAATCCAACACCACTTCGACCATTGAGCAATAGCATACAATGTCTCACTTTATAATATCTTTAGTCACATCCTAATAAACACTATCTCAATATGCCACTTTTATTGGTTCCACAATCATGGATGCTATAAGAGTCTCGAGGGGTCAAACTACATGTCCCCCTAAGATTATCCAACCAGGCCCTCTTTGTTAGAAGATGAAGTTACTATCTAGATCTCTATTGTTCTTTAGCAAAAGGTAGTTGCATACGTCTAGCTACAGACGTCCATAAGGGTAGCCGCCAAACGTGTAGCTTCGAAAGACAAAACGAACAGTTTTTCGGAGTCTTCTTTTGGGAGAGGAAACAAACAGTTTTGAAAGCCTTCCTTCATTTATTTGTAAAAGGGGAACAACCCCTTGCATGTAAACAATTTGTGTGAATGTCAAGATTGCTGAAATCAATAAAATAAAGAAGTTGTCATTGCCCCATGGTTTTTCTTGCACATTGCAGGTTTCCACGTAAAATCTTTGTGAACTGTCTCTTCTGTGTTATTGTGTTTTCTGCTTGCAGGTAAAATTTTAAGATTTAACTAACATCTGGTATCAGAGCCTAAGGTTTTGTGCAAGTGGAAGCTATAACAATGACAAGAGGTGTAACCAAGTTCGAGATTGAGAAATTTGATGGCAGGAACTTCGCCCTATGGAAGATGAAGGTGGAGGATTTGTTGGTTCAACATGACCAAGCCCTAGCCTTAAAAGGGGTCGCGAGTAAACCAAGCAACATGAAATATGAGGAGTGGGTAACGCTGGACAATAAGGCGGTTTCTACAATCCGCCTCTGCCTAGCAGACTTTGTCTTGTTCAATGTTGCTGAAGAAAAGACAATGGAAGCTCTCTCGCAGAAGCTTGAAAAATTGTATGAAAAAAAATTAGCAACAAATAAGATTTTTTTGAAAAAACAGCTTTATAGTCTGAGGATGAAGGAAGGTTCATCTGTGGCAAATCATTTGAATGAGTTTAATACCCTTTTCAGTAAACTGGTTTCAATTAATGTGAAGATGGAGGATGAGGATAGAGCTATCACCCTACTTTGTTCCCTCCCGGACACCTGGGATCATATGGTGATGATCATTAGTAATGCATCATAGGGATGCTTTAAATTTTGATGATGTGGTAGCCGCTTTGTTGGCAGAAGAGTTGAGGCGAAAAACGTTTATGGAACCATCAACCAATTAGGGCGAAAAAAGGAAAAGAATGGTGACAAGCAAATTCAACTATCAGGTGAGGCCAGTACAATAGATTCAAGAGAGACGGTAACATGTGAGGCTTTCTGTATTAGCAACAGCAAATCTGTTTTATATATCTGGGTATTGGACTCGGGTGCATCTTTCCACATGTCCTCACAGAGACTGGTTTGACAAATATCAACCATACTATGGTGGGATGGTCTACTTAGGTGATGATCATCCTTTAGAAATTGTGGGAAGAGGGGATATAAGGATCAAGTTGGACGATGGTAGAGAAAGGATGTTATGTGATGTACAACATGTGCCTGATTTGCAAAAGAATCTGCTATCAATCAAGATGATGGATAACCTAGGGTATTCTGTCGCTTTCGGTAACAACTACCTCAAAATTACTAGAGGAGATCTTGTAGTAGCAAAAGGAGAATCTTATGGGACCCTATACCATTTATGCGGTGATACGGTGACAAACCATGCAGCAGCAACAAATTCCAAAAATTCTCAGGATGTAGTAATGCTATGGCATCAACGCCTAGGACATATCAGTGAAAAAGGTCTAAAAATTCTGAATGACTGAGATATGCTTTCTGGGATTTAGTCTTGTAATTTAGACTTGTGTGAGCACTGTATTTTTGGTAAACAAAAGAGGGTTCGGTTTACTGCAAGCCCTGGTAAAAGTTCTGATTTTATGCAACTTATACATTTGGATATATTTGGACCAATCCCTACTCAGTCCTTAAATGGTGCTATTTATTTTCTGACTTTTATAGATGATTATTCTAGGAGAGTGTGGGTTTATTTTTTGAAGAAGTCGGAAGCTTTGCAGAAATTTAAAGAGTTCAAAGCACGAGTAGAGAAAATTTTGGGCAAAAGCCTATTTTATGTCTCAAGTCAAATAATGGGGGTGCATATTGCTCCAAGGAATTTGATAAATTTTGTACACAAGAAGGTATTAAGCACTGGAAGACTGTACCATATACTCCACAGCAAAATGGTGTGGCTGAGCAGATGAATCGCACAATCATGGAACGTGCAAGAAGCATGTTCACTGCATCCATGTTGGAGAAAAGGTTCTGGCCACAGGTTGTTAATACAGTTGTTTGTCTTATTAACAGGTCACCTACAGTTGCGTTGGATGGACAGATTCCAAAGGAGGTCTGGTGTTGTAAGCCAGTTGATTACTCTCATTTGCGTACCCTCTAGCTGTGATGCGTTTTCCCATGTGCCTAAAGAAAAAAGGTCCAAACTTGACCCAAAGTCAAGCAATTGTGTTTTTCTTGGCTACGGAAATACAGTGAAGGGGTATAGACTGTGGGATCCTACTGCCCACAAGGTAATTATTAGCCAGTATGTTATTTCTGATGAAAAATCCATGCAAAGGAAGGAGGTACAACAAACTCATATTGTTGTACCAATTGAAGTATATATGAACGAAGATGAATATGGAAATCGGCATGCAGAACAGCAAGTAGAGCAGCCACAACGATCACAAGACCAAAAGCCACAATCAATAGATCATTCGGTTAGAATATCTACACGTCCACAAAAGTGTTCAGAAAGGTATTATCCTGTTTATCAATCCTCTTTTGCTTTGTTAACGGATGATGGTGAGCCTAGTTCATTTCAGGAAGCTAGAGAGTCTGAGAATGCAAAAAAGTGGAGGAAAGCCATGGAGGAGGAAATCGAGGCACTTCATAAGAATAAAACATGGGAACTTGTGGATCTCCCACCTGGAAGAAAGGCTGTTGGAAACAAGTGGGTGTACAAAGTAAAGAAGAACAGCGATGGGTTGTTGGAACGCTATAAAGCTCGCTTGGTGGCAAAAGGTTATGTGCAAAATTCAGGTATAGACTTTAATGAAATTTTCTCTCCAATTGTGAAGATGACTACTGTTAGAGTTTTACTTGCACTTGTAGCAGCACAGGATTTAGAACTGGAGCAGCTTGATGTAAAAACTGATTTCCTCCATGGTGATCTCAAGGAGGAGATTTATATGGATCAACCTGAGGGCTATGAAGAAAGAGGCAAAGAGCATTTGGTTTGCACACTCAAGAAACCTCTGTATGGGTTGAAACAAGCACCAAGGATGTGGTATAGAAAATTTGACACCTTCATGAAGAGCCAAGGTTTCAACAGGAGTGAAGTTGACCATTGTGCATAATAAGAGGTTTGATGATGGCAGTTTTATTATTTTGTTGTTGTATGTTGATGATATGTTGGTTGCAAGCCCCAACATGAAGAAAATCATTGATCTTAAGGCTCAATTGGCTAGGACATTTGAAATGAAGGATTTAGGAGCAACAAACCAAATTTTAAGGATGAAGATACACAAGGACAAAACAAGAAGAAAGATCTGGTTAAGTCAAAAGTCATATATAGAAAAGATTTTACGACGCTTAAATATGCAAAATGCAAAACTAGTTAGTACCCCACTTCTTTCACACTTTAAATTGTCTTTCGAACAATGTCCTAGAATAGAAGCAGAGAAGACAAGCATGTCTCGTGTACCGTATTCATCAGCAGTAGGAAGCCTCATGTATGCCATGGTGAGCACCAGACCGGATATTGCCCAAGCAGTACATGGCAAATCCTGGTAAGGAGCATTGTAATGCAGTGAAGAGGATACTTAGATATTTAAGAGGCACTTGATATGCTACTATTTACCACGGATCGGATAATTTGCAAGTTATAGGTTTTGTGGATTCTAATTATGGTGGAGATAGAGATGGGAAAAAGTCCACTACAAGATATACTTTCAATCTCACTGGTGGAGCTATGAGTTGGACTTTTAAGTTGCATTCTGTGGTGGCTTTATCAACCACTGAAACAAAATATATTGCAGCGACTCAGGCCAACAAAGAGGCAATTTGGCTAGAGGGATTCTTGGTTGACTTCAAGATAATGCCGGAGAAAATTACGTTGCATTGTGATAGCCAAAGTGCTATTTAGCTAGTGAAGAACCCAACATTCCATGATCGCACGAAACACATTGATGTTAAGTACTAGTTTATAAGAAATGTGGTGGAAGAAGGTAGGATCCTGTTGGAGAAAATTGATACTGAAGTGTATCCTGCAGATATGCTTACAAAGTCGGTCAAGACAGAGAATTTTGAGTGATGAAAAACTTCTTCGGGTTTGCTGAAAATGTAATAAGGGCAGCATTGGGAAATTGGCACTGGATGGAAAAACATAGGCAAAGAATCCTTGTATACTGACTTCAAGTGGGAGAATGTTAGGAGATGAAGTCACTATCCAGATCTCTATTGTTCTTCAGCAAAAGGTAGTTGCAGACGTCTAGCTCCAGACGTCTAGACAGGTAGTTCCAAACGTCTAGCTCCAGACAAGTAGCTGCCAAATGTGTAGCTCCGAAAGACAAAACAAACAGTTTTTCGGAGTCTTCCTTTGGGAGAGGAAACGAACAGTTTTCGGAGCCTGCCTTCATTTATCTATAAAAGGGGAACGACACCTTGCATGTAAACAAGTTGTGTGAATGTAAAGATTGCTGAAATCGATAAAATAAAGAAGCTGCCATTGCCCCATGGTTTTTTCTCCACATTGCAGGTTTCCACGTAAAATCTCTGTGTTATTGTGTTTTCTGCTTGCAGGTAAAATTTTAAGATTTAACTAACACTCTTAGTCATGGTCATTCTCTTGAATGTCATTAGATCCTCTGTTGGACCTTTTTGAATAGTTAGTGATGACGACAACCATGCTTCTAATTTACATCCCATTATATATTAATGTTGGTGTTTGGATATACTGGAGTTGCCTTCTATCTTTGTTGCATCACTTTTAACATGTTAGGGTCAATCCATTTTTGGGTAACCCTTGAGGCTAAAATATAATGCCATACAGTTGTTCCACTTTAGACTAGTTTATGCTAGATTATATACTCTAGTTTAGCTTATTTTTTTAGTGCTTTTTTATTACTAGAGTGCACTGTAATTTGTAACATCTCTTTTCAATGAGTCCCATCGGCCTCTTTTGGACATATGTGGACATTAATAGAATTACCTTATCTTATCTAACAACAACATGATCCGGCTTTGTAAACAAGCTTTAGGATCATTTTGTAGACCTCCAAATAGGCTTTCTTTGTCCATCTTGATTAGCTTTTCTGATCAATTTAAACCATGTTAAAAGTCATCATTGCTGCTCAAACAAGGAGGAATATACTTATCAAAGCTCTTTTTTTAAGGTCTCTCTAATTTTTCTCCCCTTCTGCTGTGGTTCATTTTTTTCCTTGCTATCCATCAAAATGAAACAAATTTTTGAAAGCTAAACAGTCATTTCTACACAGAATTCAGACATTATTCAGTCCCTGACATGAGCTGAATGATCAACAACAAGGAAAAAAAAAAAAGAGTTTTAGCTTAAAAATCATGGATCAAATGGCAAATATGTTCCAGTTTCTCATGAGACAACAATTTGACAGTTCTACCTCTATGACCATCCAGATTGGCCAACCAACTTTAGCCATTCCTTAATATAAGGCACTATCAACAGGGATAAAGTGGGTGCTTATGTCATTATTAATGGTCACTAACAGTTTGAAGGCTTCTTTCAAGATGCAACAAAAACTCATGGAAGTACAAGAATTTATGATTCCTATGGTCAATATGGACGACCAAACCTTCACTCGATGGCAATCCCATATCAAGCTTTTTCAAGCAACAAAGCAGCCAGAAATTGCAGGCGTAAAAGAGTTAAAACAACTTTAGGGTGCTATTTAACCCCCTCAGCTATGCACAGGATTTATTGGCTATTTGGTTCCATCTTCGTCAAAAAAATTGTCCATTCAGTTGTGTAGTACATTAAGGAGTTCAGCAGGCTCTATATCAAGTTGGACATGGTTGAACCTGATGATGTCATTCACATCAAATTTGTCTCCAAATTGTTTTTTTCTCATATCCAAGACGAGATAGACATTATCACCATTACTTCCTCAAAGCATCCTTACCAACTTTCCCTCAAGAAGGAAACTAGGCAACAAAGAAAGAATACAAATCATTCTCTTGCCTTCCCACTCCCCCAAAACCAAAAAAAAAAAAGAAACAGGAAAGATAAACTACTTCTCACCCAACCAACTCCCAAACCCCACCACCCTATCCTAGAAAGGGAATTCTCCCCAAGGTGGCTCCACACTAAGGGTCATGCCAACGACGAAAATATTTATTGTGTTTATCAGAAGTGTTTTAGACATTCTACATGTGAATGTTACATCTTGAAATGAAAGAAGGACAAGGCCCTTATAACTAAGCCACAAACACACCGTTAAGATTCAAAGATTAAAGTGATCAATCCCAACACATATAATCCTCAACATTTTCATATAATCAATAACTATGATGTGAAAAAAGAGAATCTTTGTTCATAATTGCCAAATCAAGGACAAATTGAAAGAGTTAATCCTTTGTAATGACAATCAGAAGAAACTAATTTCACAAATTTCTATAGGTGATTCACATTTACAACTTCAAAGCATCAATAAAGAAATGGGGATGGGTCGAGAAGGAAAAAGAAACAACACTTGGTCAACTCACCAATGTTATGTCACATTTGCCATTAAGCCATTCCCAAACCAAGTGATATGTGATACCACTAACACGATAATTTGCTACTTGGATTACCACACCAACCTCTCCATAAGCCTATTATTGATGACTTCCACAAGACCTACTAGTTGCAAAAATATGCTAGATGTACAAATTTGCTTATTGTGTTAGTCCTTTGCTTGCCAACAGACCTGCAGTTGAACAAGTTAATTTGCACAAGTTATTGATTTATTGATTCTTACTATCATTAGAGAAGCCAAGAAAGATCACCAATAAACTGCTCCAATCTTCTATTCAATCTCTTATCGCTGCTTCACTCTAAAGTTTTTTAGGAGCCTAGAGGGCTTTCTCCCTTTGAGGCCCATTTAGCATTCAATTGCAATTGTGTCCATATCTTAGTTGCCCACTTGGCCACCATATTGCACTTCATCAACCATTAAGAGTAAAGAGATAGAGCATGATATCAATAAATTGTTAGAGGACAACAAGATTCAACCCAACGCTTCACCTCTTGAATGTCTTGCTCTTGTAGTGCAAGAGAAAGAGCATGAATTACGATTAGTCAATAGTTACAAAACTCGGCGATTTCTTGAAAAACTCGCCAAGTCCGCGCCTGAGTCAGCCCTTCAAGGTTTTTTGACTCAGCTCGACAAGTTGTTTTGGACTCACCAAAATTGTTTTTTGACTCCAGCTTTTTTTTATGTGCGAGTCCAAGGAAAAAACTTTGTTGCGGTGGAAGAATGACAGGAAAACGACACATACTTTTTTTTTTGTCAAATTGGCCTCATATTTTAGGTTCCCACTTGCAAAGAGAGCAAAGACAAGGTGAAATCAGACCAACAAAAACACTCGTTTGCATCCTAAACCCAAACTTTTCCTAGTTTTCAGGAATTTAAAATACACCCAACAATTACATTTGCGGAAAAAAAAAAAAAAACAAAATTTGTGTTGTCTAATGTAACTTTTGTAGTGATAAATTCATTGAGGCATAAACCGCCTCAAATACCACTTGGCGAAGATAACTGGTCATGATGTCAAGTTATGCGATAAGTTGGAACTTGAAGTACAAAGGGAATGCAATACCCTCCTAGCACATTATGAAGAGAATAAAGAACTAAAAAGAAAAACAAGCTAAGCTATGGCTCTTCCTTCTTCTTGACCTCGTATAGAGATTACCAACAACACCTTTAGCCATTTTCAGCAACGACAGTTCGTCGTGGCAAACCTGGGAAGTGGGACAAAGGAGTCATTTTTCGTGGAAGTTCCACGCAAAGGTTACAACCCATGCTTCAGGGTATGACTACATGAAACCAGGAGAGACACAAGGCCACGAGGAAGGCTTGTGCAAGCTTTGGGTATTTTTCCGACATTCCCTTCAATGTGACAAGGTCTCCTTAGTAGTGGGGATTGGTTGATGCCCTCACAATTTGTGTCATAGTATTTAAGCCGCCCACTTATGATGATTTTAGGGCCTTTTCCTTCAGGAATTTGTTGAGGATATCCAACTCTTGATTGGAAAGCAACGTAGGATATGGAGAAAAAGGGGTTGCACGATCATGTCCAATGGATGGATAGATGGGAAGAATTGGACATTGATTATTTTTTTGGTTGCTTCTACAGGAGGAATTGTTTCCTAAGTCAATGGATGCATCGGCACAAGTTTAGAGTATCAAAATGCTTGCTAGGTTGTTGGAGGAGGTGTGTTGAAAGTAGGGGAGGACAATGTTTTCCAAGTTATCATGGACAACACAACAACGTATGTGACAACCAAAAGGATTTTGGAGGAGAGATTCCCCACGATTTTTTGGACAGCATGTGCATCCCATTGTCTCAATTTGCTTGTTGACGACATCGGGAAATTACCTTGGATATCTCAGGTTGTAAATAAGGCCAAATGTATTACAAAATTCATCTACAACCATACATGGGTTCTCCAACTAATGAAGCAATTCACTAATGGTAGGGAGCTTATGTGAGCAAACTTCATTACATTGCAAAGCTTCTTTGATGCAAAGGGGATTAAAGAGGATGTTTGTGAGCAAGGAGTGGAATAGAATATCGTTTGGAACTCGTGATGCATGAAGTTGTCAGTTTTATAAATTATGGCAAAGTAGGTGGTATACTCCATCCGCATTTCAAAAGAAGCAATGCATTCATATCTCATGTTACATTCCGCATTGCATATACATTTCATCTCAGTTGCATCTTCATTTCATGTACAATCATTGAGAAGGTGTCGAATCCTCTTAGGGTTATTACATAGCATATATTAAAAGGATCCTAAGGTTGGGAACTGATGCCCGAGCTATCTTGAACCAAGCACGTTCTACACATGTTAAAGAGGATCTTGAGCAAAATGGTCAAAACCATACTTGGAAGAAAAGTGAGGCGAAAAGAATTTTTCTTGTCTGTCCCATCATGCAAAACATAGTCCATGAAACAGTGGTTTTCACCACTCCACCTCCATAACATCACTTGGATTGAAAGGATCGTACTACATGTCCCTCATAAGGATGAGTAGTCATCCCCAAGATTCAAGGAAGCCATTACTACTCCACCTCCATAACATCACTTGGATTGAAAGGATCGTACTACATGTCCCTCGCAAGGATGAGTAGTCATCCCCAAGATTCAAGGAAACCATTACTATTCCACCTTCATAACATCACTTGGATTGATAGGATCGTACTACGTGTCCCTTGCAAGGATGAGTAGTCATCCCTAAGATTCAAGGAATCCATCATTAATCCACCTCCATCACATCATTTGAGTTGGAAGGATCGTACTACGTGTCCCTCACAAGGATGGGTAGTCATCCCTAGAATTCAAGAAAGCCAAAGCCAAGGCCTGGACTATGGGGTTGATCTCCACCGGGGCTATAGACGCCTGTCTGGCAGTGGAGTATGCTCATGCGTGGCAACATGTCTTGTCTAAAAGCAAGACCACTGACTGCTCAAACGAACAGGCTAGCCTGACAATTTCATCCATAACAGGTTAAATCATTTTGTTCAAAGTGAGGTAATGAACTCTAGATCAGAGTAGCAAGGATAGGGTTAAATTCCCATCTCGCTTAGGTTGGGAATCCGATTCCCCAAAGCTCTGATTTCACTTACACTTGCACATGGGTTCAAGATGGTAGTGACACATAACCAACTTTGGGAGCTAGTAAATTAATTCAGTATATATATTTTTGGTCCTAAGAGGGTTTGACAGTTTTAATATGTTTGTTCATGATACTAGAAAGTCTGATCCTTTGCAAAGCAGGTTGTTATATCTCTAACATAGTTGTCATACGTCAAATCCTGCACAAATCATTCATAACCGTGCATACTAATCATAAGTGAAACTGACAATGGAAAGTTGAACGAATTTCAAACGATAGGGAATGAAACACATTGCACACACCGAGCTGATGCTTCATGTATTTCTCGTCTAGTTTCATTCTTGGGATATTTGTTGATGCTTGTAATTGAGTCTGTGTGTTTTCAGGTTGAGTTCTCACCAAAATGCTCAGGAGCATTTTCCAGTAGAAGTCGCCATTTGTTGTGGCTGCTCCACAACGTACCCCAAAATTGGGGACCCACCTTTTTTGCATGTTTTCCAAGAAGACCGAAGTGGCCCATATGCTAAAGATCAAAGAAAAAGCAAAACACCACAAGGAAGAAAAACGCAGTCCAAAGCAAAGGGAGAGAGCACGGATGAAAAAGTGTCGCGATATCGCGACATGTTGCATTTTCGCAGTCCAAAGCAAAGGGGGAGAGCACGGACGAAAAAGTGTCGCGATATCGCGACATGTTGCATCATCGCGGCAAGAACAGAAGAAAAAAAAAGTGCCGCGATATCGCGACACGTTGCATCGCCGCGGCCGAAAGGGCAAAAGTGCCGCGATATCGCGACACGTTGCATCGCCGCGGCCGAAAGGGCAAAAGTGCCGCGATATCGCGACACGTTGCATCGCCGCGGCCGAAAGGGCAAAAGTGCCGCGATATCGCGACACGTTGCATCGCCGCGGCCGAAAGGGCAAAAGTGCCGCGATATCGCGACACGTTGCATCGCCGCGGCCGAAGGGCAAAAGTGCCGCGATATATCGACACGTTGCATCGCCGCGGCCGAAAGGGCAAAGTGCCGCGATATCGCGACACGTTGCATCGTCGCGGCCGAAAGGGAAAAGTGTCGCGATATCACTACGTGTTGCATCGTCGCGGCCGAAAGGAGAAAGAGTGTCGCGATATCGCGACGTGTTGCATCGTCGCGGCCGGAAGGAGAAAGAGTGTCGCGATATCGCGACGTGTTGCATCGTCGCGGCCGGAAGGAGAAAGAGTGTCGCGATATCGCGACGTGTTGCATCGTCGCGGCCGGAAGGAGAAAGAGTGTCGCGATATCGCGACGTGTTGCATCGTCGCGGCCGGAAGGAGAAAAAGTGTCGCGATATCGCGACATGTTGCATCGTCGCGGCCGAAGGAGAAAAAGTGTCGCGATATCGCGACATGTTGCATCATCGCGGCCAAAGGAGAAAAAGTGTCGCGATATCGCGACATGTTATATTTTCGCGGCGAAGGGCCACAAAATGAAACGAACAGTCAGGGAAGGTGAAACGAAGAGCCATGGGAAAATGAAACGAACAGTCAGGGAAGGTGAAACGAACAGCCATTGGAAAATGAAACGAATAGTCATGGAAGGAGAAACAACGTTTTTTGCAAAAGTTTAAATACGCCATTCAAAGAGGCCAGGAGGGGGGGAAACTGCTGCAAGTAGCGTTGCAGATTTGAAGGCAAGATAGCCATTCTGGACCTAGTTGGGCTGTTTTTCTTTCGTAGACTGGTTTTTCTTCTTCATGGACATGGGTGGAAAACTGTTGCAAGTAGCGTTGCAGATTTGAAGGCAAGATAGCCATTTTGGACCTAGTTGGGCTGTTTTTCTTCCGTAGACTGGTTTTTCTTCTTCATGGACATGGGTTGGAAATTGTTGCGAGCAGAGTTCCAGGGTTGAAGGCAAGAGGGCCATTCTGGACCTGTTTGAGTCGTGTTTATTCCATGGACTGGTTTGGGAAAACCAGAAATTTCTGTTATTGTAAAATGACAAATTTTTAATACAGAAAATTTCAGAAAGTTGCATCTTATGGACAAGAAAGGAGGAGTCATTTTCTGCATGCAAGATTAAATGTTTATTTTTCCCCTTTTCAGATTTTAGGCTTGTAAATGGAGTTTATGCAAGTTTTCTTGGTTGCTTCATGCGAATGTTTAAATCTGAAAAACCTCATTTAAAACCCTAGGAGCCAGCACTTAGCTTATCCGGATTGTGCATGTTTTGCAGGTCCAATAGGTTAGGTTGCATACATGACAACCTCGCATCTTCGGTTTTGTCGGAATAGGATAGCATCATACTGAATGCATTTTATTTTCAGTTTTCTGCATTTCATTTTCATTTTTTCTGCATTTTATTTTCTCCATAAATTTTAACTTATTTTCAGACATTAAAATAAACATTTAAAAAATTTCAAAATCCAAGAAAAAACAATGAACAATCACTAAAGTTTCATAGTGAAATAAACCAACATTGCCCCTTGTTTACAGTTACTTGCAATCACTAAGGTGTTCCAAGCATTTGAATTGAATATCTTTATTTGAAATTACTAATACACATATGCAAATGCTAATACAGCGGAGACCTTGGAGAAGTTGTTTATTTAACTTCTTTGCAAGAGGGGATTTGGAGCCCAAATCCTAAAGGAGAGTGTACTTTCACAACTGGGTGAAAATACCACTCAACAAGGCAATTACCTCATTTTATAATTATTCCAAACCCAAATAGAATCCCATTTGGGAACTAATTGACCACCAATGGACTTCTCAACTCCATAGCCCACTACATGCAACGGGGTACTACCTCAACCCCAAATTCTTTTATGATGATTCATTCGAGGCTAACTATGAGGTGATATTGGGCCTTCAGCAATGCCTTAACCGGATGGTGCCAGATGAGAACACTCACAATATGATACAGGATGAGTTGAAAAATTACAAGAGATGTGAGGGCTATCTTTTCACAACCATGTAATGCATTTGAGAAAGGGCAACTTTGAGGCCAAGTAACCCTTATGGATCGAATTATTATTGTCTTTTCATTATGTTTTCAAAAATAATCTCAGTTTACAATTTGTGTTTACAATTTTACACAAATTATTAAATTTCTTTCTTGGCATTTTCTCAATTTACGGTGGTAGGACATCGGTGCATATATGCCCAACCTTTAGTGCTTCACCATGGAAATTCTATGTCAACCATGCAACGCTTTAGATTGTGAACACAATTGGACTATGTTTGAGCACATTCACTCCAAGAAGCGCAACAGACTAATGCAACAGAAATTGAATGATCTTGTATTTATTCGTTCATTACAAACTTTGCCTCCACCACAAAAACTATTTGTGGGACCAAATTATGAAGCCTTTGATTTAGATAAGATTGATCCATCATCTACATGGATCACACAGCCAGAGAAGAAGCAACAAGAGCCTCTCTTTTCAATGGATGATTTTGAAAGTATGGCGGAGGAGCTCGCGACAAAGGCAGGGGAAGAGGCACGAGCACAGGCACAAAGAGAGATGACTACAACTTAGCTAAGGTAGAGAGCAAAGGCATTGCTAGACGGTAGATATATTATTAGACTATTGTAGTGGGCCTACTGAGGCATTTTGACACATTTTGTACCTTTTTACATATAATCAATACAAGAATATTTGGAGGCAATAAAATTTCTTTAATTGAAGTGTGTTTTATCACTTTCATGTGTAGTTTGAGGTTGTATCACTTTCAGTATTAATTTTGGATTTGTATAATGTTAATTAATTGTGATATTCGTGAACAAGACTTTTTCAAATGAAAATTGCATTTTTCTTCGGTTTTGTTATTCCAAGTTTTCCCGAGATCTTTTACCTAGTCCGAGTCAAAAATTGGCCTTGTCGAGTCCAATTTTCTCTCCTATGCAATTAGTTATAAATTATTGGTCTCTCAACAAAATCATTATGAAGAACCATTCTTTGCTTCCTCAAATTGATTATCAGATAACTTTAGGCAGCTAAGTACATCATTAAGCTTGACTTTCGTTCTAGATATCACCAAGTCCACGTGGAAACCCATGATGTCTAGAAAGCAGCCTTCAAGACAAACTTTGGGCTCTATGAGTGGTTTGTCATGCCTTGTGGACTCACCAATGCAGCTGCTCTGCATATCATCAATGACATCTCTAGGCCCCATCTTGGAAACTCTATTGTTATATATCTTGGTGACATCTTGGTCTATAGCAAAAGTTGGATAATCACTTGCTCCCCATGAAAACAATCTTGGATCTTCTTTTGCCAAAACTAGCTCCAGGCCAAGATTAAGGTGGCCTTTGGACAACTTCCTCATTGATAAGCATGGTTACATGCAGTCTAGATAAGGTCAAGATACTTTGTGAATGATCTATTCCATCCAACCATATATGAAGAGTTTTCTTAGGGGTTTGGAGTTTAATAGGAAGTTCATTTGTCACTACTCTCACGACACCATTCAATTCATCAACTTGCTCATCAAAGAACTTGACTCGATGTCCAAATCCTAGTAAAGAATTTCATCATCTCGAAGATTCACTTTGCACTGCTCCTACACTTGCCTCTCTAAACTTTTATCTTTCCAACTTGAGATTGGCATTTCTCCATATATCACGTGTAGTTATTAAGCAAGGAAGAAATCTAGTAGAATATCATGCTATGCATAATTTTGGAACATTAGACTTGGAATTTAATGTCCTAGTCCAAGCATTGAAGCACTCAAGCCATTATCCTCTCCGTAAGTAGGTCAGTTTGCACAAGAATCACCAACCCTTCAATCCTTCAACTTGCAACCAAAGATTCAAGAACATCAGCATTTAAGTGGGCTACCTACATTCAATAGTTTTGTTTTCAAATAAATGAAAGGTGACACCAACAAAGTAGCAGATTTTCTTAGTCATTGTCCTCCTTACATGCTTTAGCACCTTGAATGTTAAGTATGCAAATTATGATGTGTGGAAATATATGTTCTTCACATATCCTCTCTTTACTCCAATCATTGATGCTTTGCAGTAACTATAAATCAAATACCGTTCATTGACAATAGCTTGACAGATGCCTTTTGAATAAGTTGAATCAGCTTCATGTTCTTGTTTGCCTCTCTCATTAACTTCTACTTGAAAAGGCTCTTCAGTCTTCCTCTAGTGTACATTTTGGGGTTGAAATGTTCTAGCAACATATTCAAAATTACATTTAAAGGGGTTCTATGAGAAAGCAAATTGAGGATTTTCTCCACTAATGCTCGCTCACTTTGTAGCCAGTCAATGTCTTCCAATCGAAAGCTTTGTTTCCCCCTCTCAACCAAAGGAATATATTTCCATGAATTTCTTTGGTGGCCCTACCTACAACTTAGGGCCAACGTAACCACCTTTTTGTTATGGTGTGCCACTTTTCGAAATGGCAATTTCCTTGTCATTCACTAAGTTAATGATTGTGCATAAGTTTATTTTTTTATGGTTTGCACCTTTCAAAATGGCAATTTTCAGGCCATTCACTAAATTAATGATTGCTCCCCAAGCTACTGACTTGTCTTTGGAACATGTTTGGAGCATTTTTGCTCTACCTCTCACCATTATTTCTAATCATGAAGCTTGCTTCATAGGTCAGTTTTTAAAATCATTATGGAAGGTCCTTAATTGTCATTTGTGCTTCTCCACTTCAATTTATCCACAAACAAATAGCCATACTCAAATTGTTAAACACACTCTAGCCCATGCTCTATGTATATATCATCAATAGAGCAATCAAGGGAACAACCATCTACATATTCTTCAGCATAGCTGCAATTAGGCTACTAATGTCTCTAGAAGGCATTCTCCTTTTGAAATCTATTATAGCCTCCAACCCTTGGCCCCTTATGAAATTCTGGTTTCTCTTCCAACTCCACATATGTCCCACAAACAGAAGAAGCAAGACAAAGCTTCTTACTTTACAAAAAAATTGGCTAATTCAACTAGCCCAAACCAAATTCAGGGCAATTCATGACAACCATCAAATATGGGCCTTGCACAATTAGTCTAGCAATGAGACCCAATGCTTTTCGTTCGGATCTCCCACTCAACTTGGCATTCATAATGTTTTCTATGTAAGCCAACTAGAGCGATAGAAACCAAGTGACTTGCAAAAGGAGATATTTATCACTCATAGTGAAGATCCCATTCCACATTTTCAGTAACTCTCAGCGGATGATATTCTTCTGAACTCACATCGATCACAACCAGCAAACCACTACCTTACTTGGTAAGCCACAAATGTACTTTACCTAAGTAAACCAAGTGGTTCTCTGAGTCGACTCTTGCAACAAAGTTTCCTCGTCTACTCTAGAAATTAGGGACAACCATAACTAGGCAAGGAGGAAATGATGAGGACTTATAATGGTCTCCATCCTTGCAATTACCCATTTCATCCTTATCTTATCTCGACATTGTAAATTCATTTTGTGCACTTAAAACAGTAAACTAGATAATCTTCATTTGCATGTCCAGTTCATCTCAATTAAAAACTAGAATCTTAGTTTGCATGTCTTGTTCATCCCGTATATTCATTTTGTGTACTTAATACAGTAAACTAGATAACCTAAATTTGCATGTCCAGTTCATTTCAATTAAAAACTAGAATCTTAGATTGCATGTCTTGTTCATCCCAGTCAGAGACTAGAGTCTTGTCTTCCATGTCCAGTTTATCTCAGTTTGACTGAGAAAGATGTCCACAAGCATGTACAGTTCACTAACTGCATGTAAGTTAGACTCATTAAGGTGTGTATGCATTCCCAATTCAAAGGCACTCTAAAACCATTCAAGCAACCTTGTAAACATATTTATACCTCACTAATGAAGAGTATGCATCATTACCCTTGGGAAGCTATCTTCTCCTGTTTGAATATCAGTTTCTGCTTTCTGTTATATTAATTTCACTGGAAAGGGATGTTGTCTCCATGGCATGCAATATAAACTATCATGAATAGCTATGGTAGGATGAAAGTTGCACATTCTTCATGTATTATCTAAGGAAGTAGTCTAAAGACTCTAAACCTTTAATCTCATTATCAAATTATAAGCCTGACCTTCACTCAAATTTAGATGCAAAACACATTCCGATAAGATATCGTACGACTTCACATTGTCTAGAATAGCTTATAGAAAATGTCACATTTGTAGCATATAAATTCCAAATAAATAAATATGCATGCAGATCAACAACCCCCTCTACTACAATTTTCATGTTAACAATGTTATCATTTGAAAAATGCATTTCCATCATCTCTTCCATTTTTTAATTGATGTCTCCCCTAATCTCTGACATAACTGAAATATTTAGAGGTATAGAAAGACTAACCACTGAATGTAATATTTCCTAAAAAGTCCAAAAGTATCCCTATCCCAGTTGCTTCTTAACCAAATTTCGCACAATGCTGCTAGTATATATCCAAATGCTATTCTCTGCAAAACAACAAGAAAGTACGACACCATTTGAATATAAACCTCATCTAACAGTAAAGAATACTTAGAAATAGATTTAGTTTACTTCTAAAGAGCAAAATCTAAGGCTCAATAAAGACTGGTAATGACAACAAACACATTAACCATAGTACATTGTATTCCTATTAACATTTGTATGGAAGCATCAATCCTAAAAAATGCATATCTATGATTAGTCATTGAAAACCTCTCAAATTTGTTACCTTTATAAATTTGCAAACTACTTCCATTCCAGCAATTCATTAAGCATGTAACTAAGAATCAAACATGTTGTAGGCACACAACCATATAAAACCTGGCTACAGTTTAATTTACTATTTTCTGGCATTTACATAAAATGCAGAATAAAAAGCACAGCTGTAGGAAGAAAATGAAACAATAACTTGGGCAGGTAGCATCTTATTAAAGAAGTATTCAGGCTCATATAACAATGGAAAGAAAATAATAGTTACTCCCATATATTCAAATAAATTTAGAATTTTTACTACAATATAAACTTAGAAAAGAAAGTGATTTGGAAGCAGTCTATGTGGCAATCTACATTTTTATGGATTAATAGATAAAGACGTCTATGTATCTCCAAAATAATATAGTCAAATCATTAAGGTATCAAATAAAATTGTGGTGCTTATAATGAACTTATCAGATCCAAACCAAAGTAAATAAACCACTGTTTTTCTAATTGGTCAAAATATTTTGACTTCATTTGATAAGACCTTTCCTTATAGGATGACAACTTTATAAAAATATCTTAGCAAAATAATGTTGATCCTTACTGAAGTCAGAAAGATAGGCACCATTCTAAATAAAGATATAATCTTTATAACCTGAAGGAGATGCTTAACCAAGTGGACTGTGTCTCTATCAATTGAAGAGATGATTAAAGTGATTGACAAAAAACTAATACGACATTTAGTTGAACACACAGGACATGATTCCAATAAAGAGAAAGCTCCTTATCAAAGAGGGAAAATTAATATGAACACGGATAACAAAAGTAGGCAAATAGGACTCATTGGAATTGTAAATGCAATAAATGCAGATAAAAGACTTCCATCTAAAGAAACAGTGTTGGTCCTAGTGGGCAATTCTGCTTTCTTTAAAGTCAATGTCTATACTTTCAACAGGTTGTGCAACACATGCTAGCCTAAAGTCTGGCCTACTTTTTGTTGATAAATAAGCATATTAAATGTAATATTTACAAGTAATATTGTTAGTTATGTGTAAATGGTCATATAGAAATAGCAACTCTTCCTTTCATAACCTTGACAGTCACATATAGACTTTTCATTAATAATAGAGAATAAGACTTCAAATTGGATTCTAATCTATTACATATAGAATTTTTATATCTTGCTTGTATAAAGACTTCAGTGGAATGCTTGGCTCTTTGTTCAGCTATCCAACCTGAGATACTTGACTTTGTACTTTCAAGAAGGTTATATTCTTCGTAGGCCTTACACAGAAGATCAACTACACTTGATTAATCACCTCAATCTTTCACTCTATCTACTGTCGAGAGTAACAAGCATTTATCTGAAGCTATAGCTCTCTAAAATTTAATACCACAGTTGTGCATTCTCATCTACATACAAGAGTGGCTGCTGCGATTCAACAATTTCTTCTTCTTACATGTTGTGAGATGACTGAATTCTTCGACGTTGAGTTTTGAACACCTCTCACATACCCAAGAATTGCAAACAAGCACAACTTAACTGTTTCCTATCTTCTCTTTGGTTCTTCGACAATGGATGATAGGAGATTCTTTAGGCATCGAACTCTATTTCTAACTAGGATTATCCAATCAGGCCTCTCAGCACTGGTCAATCTTGGATTCACTTGAGGTCTTTTCTATCTCTCTTTTTACATTGACTATTGGCTCTCTCTTCTCTATATTGCTTTCGCATATTTGGGTTTTACCCATTTTTGGGTCTAACCTTCGAGGCTATAATTTTATGCCATATAATTGTTCCATTTTGGTGTAGTTTACCCTAATTTCTTTCCTCTAGTTTATCTTATTTTTGTGGCACATTTTTGGTTACTACAATGCATTGTAATGACTCTTTTCAACAAGTCCAGTTGGCCTACTTTGATCATTTTTGAATATTAATAGAATTATCTTAACTTCGTCTAGGATGTGTGTCTAGCATTTTATGCATTTATTCTTATTAACATGAACATATTTACTTGTATGTATGTCAACAATTGCATCATAGCAAATAGACACGATCTTCAAACAACTCTATTGAACAAAAAGCATTCATTATAGTCCTCTCTCCTTGAATTGCTTTGTTCTAAAGCAGTTGCAATGACTGTGTTGACTCTATCTTGTAACAACTTAAAAGGAAAATCTTTATATATATCCTTAAACATCTTTTTTTTTTTTTTTTGAGTAAATACTTCTTATACACATCCTTAAACATCTTAAGATACTTATTAATAGGAACACTGACTTGTGGGGAATATAAAAGTGTTGAGATTCAAACTCATCTTGGACTTGAGCCTGTTTTTTCTGACATTGACTCAGGCTCAAGGCAAAACTCAAAGATAAACTCTGCAATCACTCAATAAATAAGATAAATAAATAACTATGACTTCACACTAGAAGCCAAGGTTCCATCCCAACATTTTAGAAGCCATGTGAGGAGCAAGCCTCACATTTGAACTTTAGAGTTCTCTTCTAGACCTTTGAAGAAATTTGAATAATGGAGATCTCTCATGTGGACAAGCAAGGTATCAAAGTACATCATTTTGAGAAGCCCTAGTTGGAAGCAAGGATTCCCTTGTTGAGGAATGTAATCTTTTGTTGAACAAGATCAAGGTGAAGAGGGAAACTATGTCAAACCTCATCGAGGCATCACATGATTTGCCAAAAAGTAATTATATCAAGGATGAGATGGCTGGGGATGATATAACAGTTCTTAAAAGTAGAGAGTTAGTCAAATTCATGGTCAACTGAAAAGAAATGGAAATTAAAACTGTATATCTATGACGTCTCTTCCAAATGATTTATTTCTCATAATCTATTCAGATTGAAAAGAAAAGGTTAAAGTAATAGGTGGTGCTCCACAGTTTATGGGGAGGGTTGTCTTGCATTTACAACCATGCAATGAAAACTTTTCTATAGAGGCTAAAACTCTTGAAAGGGTTCCTGTGTAGGTCAAGCAGTTCGGACTTCCATATAAGCTTAGCTTATCAACATAGAGGTTTTGCAAAATATTGGTAATACCCTAGGAAAGTTCATTCATGTGGTACTGACCTTTGTGAAGCGGCATCCAGTTGTGCACATGTAGTTATAAGATACCATGGATCTTTCAAAACCTTCTGCCAATATCCATCATTATCAAATCCAATAGGACTAGTCAGTAGACTAGGAAAACATTGCATTTTGATGCAACACACATGCCATGAGATTGGCCACATGGCAAGAGATTGCAAAATGAGAACAATTGAGAAAGATGTGAAAGGTTCTTATCATAAAACAAGCCTAAAGTTGAAGCAAAGGGATTAAATAGCAACAAAAAATGGCTCAAACCAATTATTTTCCACTCCCAAAAATGTGGCAAAGAAAGACCTTTTTCCCCATCAAATGGCAGAGTTTGACACAATTCATTTGAAGCAAACTTTTGGAGAACCCAAGAGAGACACACCTGATGAACAATTGTAACGTGCTAGATAACGTGGAAGAGGGTTGCTATGAATCAAGTCATCTCCGAGCTATTTAAGCAATAGAAACTTGTATCCTTGCAATAAAAGGCTATGCAATCAAAGAGAAAGGAGCGTGGAGTTTGCCCCTTGCACTTCAAATTCTCCAGGGCAGCAAAAAGATGACATGTCAAATTGGAAACAGCCTGATTAAAAATGTGTGTGTGTGTGTGTGTGTGTGTGTGTGAGAGAGAGAGAGAGAGAGGAAAATCCTGGTGGTATTGGCAAGAACAGAGGATGACCCCCAAAAAAAAGCATGAAAGAGAAACAGGAACTCAAAGGGAGATAGATTTGGGAAGCCAAAAAAAATATTACAACTGCCAACAAAAGGTGGGGTTAAACATATAAGTAAACAATGATGATGAAGATTGTATCTTAGAATATTCATGTTATCAAGGATGATATAATTGTCCTAAATTTGTTTTAATAAAGGAGTGGTAAATGTAGGTAAGAACTTATTGATGGATATGATATCTTGGAAATGTCAAAATTTGTACAAAAAAGAAAATTAAGTGGCAAATAAATTTGCCAAACACAATGTTTATCTTGATGAAATTTGTGACTAGACAAAAGAAAATTAAGTGGCAAATAAATTTGCCAAACACAATGTTTATCTTGATGAAATTTGTGACTAGACAGTCATTGGATGACCAAGATTTTATCCCTCAATGAAAATCATATCAAAAAATTGACAAAGGAAAAATGATGGCACCATAAGTAGGAAGAGAAGGGAACTAAAAAAATCCGCAAGCTAGAAATGATTCGTGGAAATTATGGTTGGATATGGTCTATTTGACCTAATAGCAGATGTATAAAGAAGCCACATATAACTTATTAAACAGAAAAAAAGAAAAAACATGCTATTGCAGGATTTTATAGAAAAAGACTCCACTAGGGTCAAAGGGTCATAATTTCTTGACTGAGTCATCTGACTTGCAAACTCAATAGTCCTTCTAGACTTCGGGACAGTCTCAACAATGGTTGGGAAAAAACTTGCAACTTGATAACATTGTATAGAAAATTGAAACATAGATCCCAATTAAAAGGTTGTTTGGTCATCTCAGTGGTTTATTAGTTTAGTTATGCCTAATTGCAACTCTCTAGTGGCTACCAGCGCCTATTCTCTCTAAAATTTCATGTACAATTTTGTCCAAATTGATGCAAAATCTAGCCAAAGCCTTAATCGGTTGTGCCTCCACGATCAAATCACCTCTTGAGAGTTACTTGAAGAGATCTACAAAAACTTATTCCATAAATAATGCAGAAATAAATAACTTAGAAGAAATGACACCACACAATGCACATATGACACACGATATTTACCCTGGTTCACCCGATGTGGGCTACTCCAGCAAAAACAAGAGCCACTCCTTGATATTATTATTTTCCTTTCTTGCCCGAAAATGGGACATTACAATAAAATATAAAGGAAACTCTCACAACCCTAAACCACTGTGGTATTAGAATACAATGGGCACAATACCATGGGCTAAACCACCCACACCCACCAACCACCCACCAACCGTGGGAATCCCGGCAATCGCTCCGAAAAAAAGGGGGGAAAAATTTTTCTGGCATTGCCGGAAACCGCCTTAGGCGTGGCCAACATCTTTCATATCAAACTGTGATGCTAACTAAGACTTCACTTCCCTAATCATTTTCTTACTATTTCCAATTAGTAACATGTCATCAACATACAAAACTATAATGACAAGTACATCACCAATTTTCTTTGAATATACACAGTGATCAGCATTGCTACGAACAAAATCAATTCCTAAGACATAAGTATCAAATTTCTGATACCACATTCTAGGTGACTATTTCAGTCCGTACAGAGATTTCTTTAACTTACATACAAGATGCTCCTTTCCTGCAACAGTGAAACCTTCAGGTTGTCTCATATAGATTTCTTCCTCCAAATCTCCATGTAGGAATGCAGTCTTTACATCCATTTGCTCTAATTCAAGATCAAAAGCAGCAGCAACAGATAACAAAAATCTAATTGAGGTTAGATTTGCAACAGGAGAAAATACTTCACCATAATCATTCCCTCTACTTGAGAATAACCTTTTGCCACCAAGCGAGCTTTGTATTTCTCCACTTTACCTTCAACATTTTGCTTCTTCTTGAAAATCCATTTACAACCTATTGCTTTTCTTCCACCAAGTAATTTCACTAAATCCCATGTTCTGTTCTTTTTCAGGGCCATCATTTCCTCATCCATGGCCTCTTCCCAAAGGTTTGCCTCTTCAAAATTTATAGCTTCTCTAACAGTTCTAAGATCTTCATCAGTAACAGATAATACAAAAGAAGTAGAAAATGCAGATGGACTGTACCTTTTAGGTTGTCTTATTTCCCGTGTTGATCTCCTTACCACAGGTGTATGAACCTCTTGTTCATCCTCATACAAATCCTCATCCAGATCCTCATATGTCTGCTCCTCTACCAGATCCTCTTTTGTGTGATCTTCTTCCATGAGATCAAATTGGACCTTTTCAGGTTCTTCTTCTGTTACTTCCTTCCTGTGATCACTTTTAGTTTCCCTAAACACCACATCTCTACTGTACACCGTTCTTTTAGTTTCTGGATTTCAAAGTTTATATCCTTTAACACCGTCTTTATAACCAATAAAGATACATTTAACAGCCTTATTATCAAGCTTACTTCTTTTCTCCTTTGGAATGTGCATGTATGCATCACAGCCAAAAAGATGTGAGAGAGAGGGTTTCTTACCAAACCGTGCTTCAAATGGAGTTTGATCCGGCAATGCTGATGTAGGAGATCGATTTCGCAAGTAGCATGCCGCACTCACTACCTCAGCCCAGAATTTTTATGTCAAACCTGCACCACTGAGCATACTCCTAGCCTTTTCCATCAGAGATCTGTTCAATCTCTCTGCAACTCCATTTTGTTGAGGTGTATATGGAGTAGTCTTATGTCTTGCAATACCACACTGCTTACAAAAATCCTCAAATTTATTTGAACAATACTCTCCTCCATTATCAGACCTCAACACCTTAATTCTTTTCTTAGATTTTCAACAAGTGCTTTAAATTCTCTAAATTTATCAAACATTTCATCTTTATTCTTAAGAAAATAAATCCATGCATATCTTGAAAAATCATCAACAAAAGAAGCATAATACCGTGATTTTCCAAGTGATGGTATAGGGACAGGACCAAAAATATCACTATGAATCAGATCTAATATCCCTGTTGCTCTAGCAGCACCAGATAGGAAACTCACACGATTCTGCTTTCCATAAATGCAGTGTTCACAGAAATCAAAAACCATTGAGCAATCAGGGATACCATGAACCATACCTTTTGTGTGCAGGGTACGCAATCCCTTTTCTCCAATATGTCCCATTCTTTGATGCCAAAGTGTTGAGCTTTTATCTGATTCAGCCTCAAAAACAGTTGAGCTATTGCACTCATTTGTCATAGTTCTTCCCAATAGCTTGTACAAAGTTCCAATACGAACTCCTCTTGCTAACACCATTGATCCTCGAACCATTTTGCATGAATCTTTGCTGAAACTAACATTTACTGCTGCATCAACCATTTTCCTTACAGAAATTAAATTTCTAACAAGGCCCGGAATATGCATCACACCTGGAAGGGTCTTAACCCTACCATCCTGCAATAGTATTTTCACCCTTCCACGACCAATGATCTTAAGTGGTGAATCATCTCCCAATAATACCTCCCCTCCATCATATCTTTCATATTCACTGAACCACCCCCTGTGAGGAGTCATATGAAAAGAGGCACCAATATCGATCAACCAATCATTTTTATCTGATCGTGTGGAGCAGGATGCTAGATATACATCCCCTCCTTCATCAATAGATTTATGTGTCTCTGTGGAAGTGGATTCATCGAGACCTCTTTCCGGAATCAACATTCTTTGATCTGCAGTCCTTCTTCATGTGACCAGGCTTGCCATACTTCCAACACTTTCTCTCAAACTTTCCACGAGACTTGGATCTACCTCTAGACTTAGATCTATCACCGTATCTTGTTTTATCCTTTTCCTTGGCACGCCCTCTCACTGTTAAGGCTTCCTTTGAAGTGCCCTCCATGGCTTTTCTCCTCATATCCTCTGATATTAGAGATGCCACAATATCTTCAAACTTCAATGTAGATGAAGTTGTACTACCAATTGCTACAACTAGGTTATCCCATGAATTTGGTAAAGAGCATAGCAAGGTAATACATTTATCTTCCTCACTTAACTTAATATCAACAGATGTAAGCTGACTTACCACTGTATTGAATGAATTCAGATGATCTACAACTAAATCTCCTTCATTCATCCTGAGAGATTGTACAATTTCTTTCGGAGGAACAATTTGTTCACCAGGGACTTAGATTGATACAAAGCCCCTAATTTCTCCCAGAGATCCTTTGCAATAGCTTCTCTAGAAATGTTGATTAGGACTGAATTTGCAAGATACAGTCGAATCAGACTCCTTGCTTTCCAATTCATCTTTTCCCAATCTTCATCGGATGTTCCTGCAGGTTTCGTTTATTCAGAAATAACAACCCACTGATCTTTTTCCACGTGCAGATCCTCCATTTTCAACTTCCATAGCTCAAAGCGTTTTCCATCAAATTTCTCGATCTCTATCCTTGAATGATTTCCTGTCATTTTCCTTCAAGCTCCTTCTACGAAAAAACTCACACTCTGAAATAGGTTCTCTCCCTCCTAGAAACCCTTCAAATGAAATGTAACCCTAGCAATAAAGGCGAACCCTAGCAATAAAGGCGTCCCCCTATGGCTAACAACTTGGCTCTGATGCCAAATGAAGAGATCTACAAAAACTTATTCCAGAAATAATGCAGATATAAATAACTTAGAAGAAATGACACCACACAATGCACATATGACACACGAGATTTACCCGGGTTCACCCGATGTGGGCTACTCCAGCAAAAACAAAAGCCACTCCTCCTTGATATTATTATTTTCCTTTCTTGCCCGAAAATGGGACATTACAATAAAATATAAAGGAAACTCTCACAACCCTAAACCACTATGTGGTATTAGAATACAATGGGCACAATACCGTGGGCTAAACCACCCACACCCACCAACCACCCACCAACCGTGGGAATCCCGACAATCTCTACGGAAAAAGGGGGAAAACAAATTTTCGACGTTGCCCCCGGACCCCCCGACACCCCCGGGAAGGGCTTCGCCCTCCTCGTGAGGAGCTTCGCTCCTCCTACCCTCTCGTGCCTGCCGTACAGTATTTCCTCGGCAAAGGATGAGACACATCCAACAGTTACAACATAAATTTAAGCCCAACTTATCACTGAGAAGCTATAATTTCAACCTCTTTATCATAACCTTGGAGTTCATCATCATGCTATTGTCCACTGAAACTAGAAATTTGCTAGTGGCTCTAATTTCAAGTCCACAAATCTTGCCAGCTTTCAATCAATAAAATTATGTATCCCACTATCAGCAACCATTGTTCTTCCTTCCTTCTTGCCTTATACCTTCAAGATATGATATTGAGCCATAGCCATCATGGCATTAAAATTTGTTTCCAATCCTGTTCTTCTTCCTTCACCATGTGCACACCCACAAGTGTAGGTTCCTTTTAATCACTAATATCCACTTCACATCATTCTTCCTCTACAATATCAACAAAGTGTATCCTTTAAAAAGTCTTGCATTAGCATCACTTCAACCAAATTTCTTTGCAAGTATAGAACCCTTATGAATGTAAATCCTCTGGTACAATAGGGTCCAAGGCTCAGACGGGCCAATATTCAAAACTCAAGGAATTAAGCGTTTCATTAACTTTAATGTCAACCTCTTTAGCTATAAAGGATTTGAAAGTTGATGGTTACCAATTGACTTCTAACAACTTCTGAGTAGGCCTTTGCTTATTGAATGAATGAACTCCAAGATATTACGCATCAAAATTTCTTAACATGCACCCCAATACACTCTTTCAATCTAGCATTATACATAGAAAGCAGTCATTGAGAGAATATCCTTCGATCCACAAATTCACTAAAATGAAACTATCTTCTTAGGCACAAGCCTGCAAATTATGAAGATATATAGTTACAAACCTTTCAGGTGCTTTGACTTGGGAACTGCCACCATCATCATCTACCTCCATTTGTCACTCAATCATCTACCACCAAGTAGATGTTTTAAAGATCTCACATAGGATGCAAGTCTAAAGAAACAGTCCAACTTCCCAATTCAAGCCCTAGGCTTAACATCATTGTTTCACCCTATCAAACTTGGAAACAAAGGACTTCTCCATCAACTTTGCATTCAACTGATTCCCATCTTGATTTTCTTTTAGGAATCTATTTATGTCCCCTCTCCTATTCCTTGCAAAAAGGGTTATTCCATAATTCCTCTCCTATTTCTTGCAAAAAGGGTTATTCCATCGTTCCTCCAACCTCTTTTCCTTAGTTCAATGCACACATAACAAGCCTCTTCATCATTGAACCAGTTTCTTTGTCCTCTATTGTCCATGACTCCATGGATAGATGTAAAACATTTAAAGTCTTATTCATGGAGACGATATCCATGTTAATCCAATTCATGGTATTTCCCTTAATCCATCCACTAGATCATTGATAGCTCTTTCACAAGGAATGCTACTTCTGATTCCTAATTTTCCCCATCTTCCATGGCCATCTTCCATGGCCAATAATTAAGCCATTATTTGCATTCCCTAAAACATCCAACAGAGTCACTCTAGTACAGTCTATAAAATACCAAAACTAAAGCATAATTATAGCTAGAATAAAATCTTGAGACTGAAGAGAAATTTGAAAATCTGAATAAAATATCAACTGCTGAAGATCATGAAGTCATAGAAGAGCCAAAAATCAAAAATGCTGAGAAATATGAGAATCTAAAACTACTAAAAAACTTATGCTGAAACCTAGAATAAGATAAATCCAAGCACAAAAACCTTACACCTGCAAAATCTGAATTGATCACATGTCTAAATAACAAGTAGGTACTACACTCCCAGAGGAGATGTTGTCATTATTTGCATCTTCCTCCAATCCAATGCACGAAAAGCAGATTACATTTGCAATGGCAATAGAAAGGTATATCAACCCTATTGTACAAAGACTGGTTACACAGACAGTGGCAGCCATTATACAATGTTAAAAGCTTTTATTACCAACAACTGTGACATCTAAACAAGTATCCTTATATCAAGGACTAACATAAGCTGGGGTGTCCTCAACTAAACTAAGGATCTTGATGGGACCATGTCCAATGTAAATTACAGGAACTCGTGTTGCCCATTATATAATAATAAATAGATATAAGAAAGGAGAAAGAGACCAAATCAATGACAAAGTTGAATATGTCTCGAAACCAAAACTATCACAGCTAATGTGCATCATGTAGACAAATTGGCAAAAAAAGTACATATCCAAAATATTTATATACAAATCAGACAAGCAAAATACATAAAAAGATAAAGAAGAAATGCAATTCAATGGTAAGGCTGACATAACACCTGCAATATGCCAAGCCAACGTATCTTTTCAATGTCAACTCCATAAGTCAAATCATTGATTCCATGAAAGTATCCACCTGACCAACAAAACATCCGCTAAACAGCTTAGTACAAGAAGATTCACATAATGCCTCAAATATGACAACCAAACAAAATGAAGTTGTCAAAGATTGCAAAACTCTGAAGAGTGAACTAGAAACTTAGAAAAAATTGACTGAATAAAAAAAAACCCTTCACATGAATATAACCTCATTAAAATGTAACTCGTTTATTTTCCCATTAAAATGAACATAACTGGATTAAAAAGAAGTCCTTTGTTCATATTCTTCAGTAAAAAATGCACCTGGGTAAAATAATAAAAAATGCAGCCACCTATTTTTAAACCCAAGATCAGATCGCAAAATTTGCATGCTTATGCAGGCATGCACTAAAATTATTTAACTCAAAAGTTCAAGGTGTTTGAGCCCAGTACTTATTTCTTCAAAAATTATTTATCTCAAAGTTCAAGGAGTTCGAGCCCAATATGTATTTCTTCCTAGCAAAAGATTCTTTTGTTTTTAATCTTTACAATCTCCTTAACTATGAAATATGGAATAAATAACAACTCTACTTTCAAGAAAACACTATCAAGAGAAAAAAGATTACCTTGAAGCACAATTCCTAGTATCAGAAGCTTAAGAGCCCTTAAAATGGCCTTTCGTGTAGCCAAAACTTTGTCACATACTTTCTGCATGATAATAACCCAAAACACAATAGTCACATATTGTTTTACAATTAGAAAATGCAAACATGGAATATAACTTTTACTTGTGAGATGGCATTCTCCTCTGAATCAAATGCAAAAACCAGGATGGTGAAACTACTCAATGTGCCACTTCCAAGGAAAGTAAGCATAACACAACTCAAAACTTGCAAAATTAGAGGACACCAATGTCAGAATAGATCAATCTCTAGCAATTGCATATTCCATGCTCCCTACTCAATTTCAAACCATAGCCAATCTAGTAAAATATATCTCCCTCTGAAAAATACACTAGCAGTGGAGGCAAAATGTCAACTTTTTCTAAATCCTGTATCAAGAAAATAGTCCCATATACTGCAGCAAGTTCTCTAGGCCGCAAAAAGAAATAAGAAGCTTCATTCTTCAATCTCAACTCAAGATGAAAATGGATTCTCAGGAATTCATTTTTCCACTTCATGATAGATCAACGTCTCCTGAAATTAGCAAGAAACAAACAGACAAATCCCAATCCAAACATATACCTTATATACAAGTCCAAGGGAAACGCCAACAATGAAGAGGAAAAACGGCATCACAAAGTCTGCGAGCGTAACCCCATTCCAAGGAGAGTGATTGATAGCAGGCAGAATCCCACCAGCATCATCAACTAATATCATAAGCTGCACAAGTCCAATCAGAAAATTAACCAAAACGTATTGTAGAACAAACACTCGTTAAATTGCAGATGATATAAACACTTATAATAAAAACTTCAATTGTTCATTTCCGACCTCTAAACTCTATTTCAATCTGTCGGAGGCAAAAATAATTTTTTCTCATTTCCCTTTCATAGGAGATATAAAAATGAAGAATTTGAAACAGGTTTTGCAGATAACTGCGGCCATATCCTTTCTATCTTCTAGTGATCATCGGTTGCCTTTCAATTGTCTGTCATGAAACACTGAAAAGATTTTTAACTTTCAGCTAGAATACATCAAATCCAGCCAATTTAATTGTTGAAATAAGTTTCCCCAAGGATTAAGGGCCTGTTAAGGCATTCCCACTTTATCATATTTAGAAAGCTCACAAGTTGCTCTTGATAGAAATCAAGATTCAAGAGGGATTTCACATTATTAGAAGCCTAGAACATAGTTACTCTTACGCAAAAGAACACACCCAAAAGAAGAACCTAGAACATTGAATTGCAGGTAGTACACCAAGGATGCAGGTGGCAGGGCAAGGCCTGATCTAACCCCCAAGGGACTCCCTGTGTTCCCTTTATGGGATCTCATATACCAAGTAGACACGTAAGCTAGGGTGGAACCTAAAAGTAAAATTCATATTTTCTACATAAACAAAAGTCGTCCCTTCAAATTTGTTTCAGACAGTAAATACAGCATGTCAAGAGCATTTGATACGATCCTGGATGGTTAGTTTCTTTAACGTTTCCCATCACTTTATTTTCTGCTGCATAAAACATCTTTAAAATTCCCAGCCAAAAGCGTCCCTATCCATCACGACCTTAACCTGTTCTCCTCAAAAACATAGGGTTGTCCGGAAGAAAATATATAAAGAAAACACATCATCAATTTCTCTACCAAATTTGCATTTCCAGTGACCTGTCAATAAGACGCAGCTTGTCTATGACTATCGGCTTGTCTATGACTAACCCAAGAGAAATTCGATACCAACATGAAAAACTTTTCTAATCTTCATAGGAAAGATATGACCAAACACAAAAATTAAGCTGAAAACAATAAAAAATTGCAATTTTTTATTTTAATTCTAACATTGAATGAAAGGATGTTGAGACTAGTATCAGTGGCCCATAAGAGACAAATATCCAAAATTCTTTCAAATCAAATGGCATCAGCTCAACTGGTTACATAGATCCACTCTCAAGGAGAGACCCGTTTCTCACATCAATAATTGCTTAAAAAAAAAAATACATGATATTGATATGTATTCAAACTAAAAATATGTTTTAACCACAAAGAGAGAGGGGGCACCAGTGATTCAATTATTATTGTGTAAATTCATCCGAAACCATTAAAAGGTAACACAGCTTTCACAGTATAGTAATTATATTTTTTTGACAAGGTAAAAAAATGAAAAGAAAATTACCGCAACCGTGAGGCCTCGGAAGACATCAAGCGACGCAAGTCGGCTCCCCCTGGCGTTGACGATCTGATTCTCACCAGCAGAATGCTTCCTCTGCGAATGTCTTTTAACAAGTTCCACCTCATTGTCCCCCTCCCTCTCCTTGTCTCTGTACCCTTCCTCCATTGCTAACAAATTACCATTACCATTACCATTACCATTGCTATTATTACTATTCTTCACGGTGCTCTTCTTCCTATGATCTACAATGGAGTTTTCTTCGTCCCTTATGAGCTCGTAAGTCCCCATCGATTCCCACACCCGCTTAACCCTCCCCACGGCCAAAAGAAGCAGGGATTTCACATGCATTTTCGCCTACTTCATCGCATTCCCCTCCAAATCAAGCGAATTAAAGAATACGAAACCAGAAACCTTCTCAGAGAGCTTCCCTGGCCCACATGAAGCTTTTTCCCATCCTTCTATGAATTAAATGCATGATCAGAAGAAGAAAAAGATCACGGAGCTCGAGGATCCATCAGGTCTGGTCCATGGCAGGCCCCTAATAAAAATTCGAAATTCTAACCCCGGGCCAGAACAGCGAGGGTTTCTTCCGATTCTTGTTAAACCACTCGCACACTCTTTCCCCTCTGGGAGAAGAGGAATGCTTTTAAAACCTCCCTTGTCGGCCCCGTCCCTCTCCACCACCAACGAGTGGAGGAGTGCGTATATAATTTCTAACATAAAATAGAAATGACAAATCAATCCACAACCACTGGCTATGAGATTGATTTGGATTATAAGAAAAGCTTTGGGATTCGCAAACACAAACAGCACTCCACCCTCCTGCTTGCTTTGCTTTGTGCGCTCCCACTTTCCGCTATACACGTCAGTTATTTTATTTATTTATTTATTTTCTCTAACGTCTTCTCCAGGACCTCCGGTAGCTTTTTCCGTCGGTACACGTGGAAAGCCCCCTAGCTAAGGTCGCAGGATATTTGTTTGTCCATATTACCTTGGCGTAAGGCCGAGTACCCTCTTTCTTTAAATTAAATTAAATGAAGGTGACAGTTAAAGATCTCTAAAATTATCAAAATGAATTGGATTAAATTGGATTGGTGGCAGTTGTCCAGTGCTTATTCCTTAAGCTTTCATTGATAATAGGTTAAAATTTAAACAACGACATGTGTCAAGCAATCATGTGTTGATTATTATGCTCTCTGTCTAGTGCGTTGTTGACGTGGCAGGGTAGCCCACAATTAACGGCAATCTTTAGATTTTTCTGGGAACTATAATATTTTTTAAGAAGAAAATCCCATCGTAAATATAGTTCAAGGCCACCCCTGGATGACAAAAACAGCTGTACAGTTTTTCGAGCATATCGCAAACAAGTACGCAAGGACACCTTTGTGCCTTTCTAATGTTGGAGGCAAATGTAAAAAAAAATTATAAATCACCAATGAAAAGGCGAAGCCAACTGTTTTGAATGACGTGGTACGGATCATTTACTAGTCCTTAACCGTATTTTGTTATGTGGATAATATGAAACTCTTACGCAGCCTCCACCGATCTCCTTAAATTAATGATATTTATAGACTTTAGAGAAGAGACCAATTAATCGACCGAATTGGTTGGCACCGTACAAATATGCCAAAGTACGTAATTTGGGTTTTTACTGACGGTAGAAGTGTAGAGTCTTTAATGAAAACTTAAGTGTTATTGAGATTAGATTTAAAAGAATTTATGCTCAGCTTGAACTTTAATGCATTGGAATATATTGTTACGGTTGAAAGATTTTATAGAGGTGGCAGACCTGCACATGTCTTCTTTTCAATGTGCATGTTGACCATGATGTGGACAATTTTTTTACTTGTAGTCCAAGGAGTAATGACTATCCGATTATGACATTCCAAAAAACATTATTTCCTTTCCATAGCTAATAAACATTATTGGTTTAGTTTGGGTTAAACGATAGGTTGAGTGGATTGTGATGGTTCAGTTTTTAAATTTATTTAATAGATTAAAATTTATTTTTAAAATTATTAATTTAAACTATTTTATTTCAAATTAAAAATGCTTTTAAAAAATATATGAAATGAAATGAAAGATTTCAATTCCGTCACCGAAATCTAAATATGATCTATAAAACTTCAAATATGAAAGTACTGATCTTTAATATCTTTGAGAAGGAAATGGAAACGTATCTCATGGCTATGTTGTTCTTTGACTTTACACTAAATAGTAACGCAACTTCGATTTATAATGGTGAGAACGACAAATTAACTAATAAAGGTAAAGGAATATTTAAAATATAAAGACCGTTTATGTGGTTTAATTTCTGTGTGGGGTTTAGGTTTAAAAACTTTTGAATAATAGTAAACTTTAATTTACAACAGTGAGAATGACAAGTTAACTAATAGAAGTGAGTAATTATGCAAGTATAATTATTTTTAAAACATAATGCTCCTTTACGTAGAAATTTAAAAAATATAGCTTACCATATACATTATATAAATAAAATAAGTTAATTGATAATGGTTAAACATTAAGTGATATTAGTTTAATTTGTTAGATTTTTAGATCAACAATCTTGCCAAACAATACATAAATAATATCTAAGTTATGTTACCCCCAAATACCCTAAGGTGTAGGTGGATTGGTAAGTGCATGTGTGGTTGGGCACTTACCAAGAAGAGACCTGGGTTCAAATCTTGGGAAAGCCAACCCTTTGCAAAGATAGTAGTCTGCTCCGACGTCATACCGATGATGATGAAACCTTGAGCCATCGATGATGGTATAAATCGTGAGCGATTGGTGGTCTCTAACCTTTATATATATATCCAAATTTTGTTATAAGATCACTATATACCGATGATGTAAATGTTTATTAATAAGTTTTTTTTGTTAGCTTTGTTTAAACCCAACAAACAAACATTTAGAAAAGTTTTCTGTACAACCAAAAATTACATAAAATATTTTTATGACCTAAGCTAAGTATTCTATTAAAAAGAAACATGGATCTTGTACGAAAGGAATAGGATTTTCCAAATGATGTAATTCCGTGAAACATATGCCTTTTTTAGGTATCTCTAGTGGCAACATAATGAGCTTTTTCCATTTAAAACAAATAAACGGTAAGCATTCGTACTTTTGACCATGATTAAAGAGAATTTTTTGTTTTTAAAGTTTTATTTTATGTAAAAAGTAATATTTTTTTTTTGGTATATAGAAGCAATGGTTACAATCACGATTTTTAGTAACTACCAGCACAGCTGGTAGGGTTCAAACTATCTACGAAGGCTCCCAGGACTTCCACCGTCTCGGTACATGGTAACCCGGCGTGAGATGGGGACCGCCGGACGCACAGGGGTTGCACCGTCGTCATCAATCTGGCGCACCACTCAGAGGAATCAGATCTGGGCTACTGTCTGTGCATGGGCAAGCCCGTGGGATTGGAACCTAGGTCTCCTCTCGGTAAGCGCCCCAACTTACCAATCCACCTAGACCCACGGACATGTAAAAAGTAATATTGTCCTAATTTTTTTTACAGAGTGGTTAGAGACTGTCCCTTAACAGTTAAGAGTGATGACGTATTCACTTCACACACTTATTTTTAGTTCGTGTCTTTCGTCTATTAACCAAGATGAATATTTTAGTAACCAAGATGAATATTTTAGTAAAATTTTAGGAGAAGAAAATTCCTTATGGTATAATGTGTTTACACCTATATAATATTGTTGTGGGTGTTGTTACGCATCTGCATGTTATCAAAATAATTTTACTTTAGTTGGTGATGGTATATAATAAAAAAATAAAAAATAATGTTGAATTTATATTTAATTTATTAAATTGTATTTTTATAATCTTGTTTAAGGATTTATTGTAAGGATAAGAGTTTATTTTTAATTATATTGAAGATAACACTATAATCTTTTAACAAAATATATTTTTTTAAGTTTTTAATGGATAGTATATAGTAAAAAAATTAAGAAATAATTTTCTAAAAGTTTTTAGTTTGTTAAAAAAAATAAAGATAGCAATGTTGAATTTACACTCATACATAATTTATTAGTTAAGCAATGTTGAATCTACATTCATACATAATTTATTAGTTAAGCAATGTTGAATCTACACTCATGCTTATCTACTTATTATAGATAAAAAAAAAAAAATTAATATTAAGAGATGGGTGTTTTGACTAGGAATCCCCCAACCTGTTACAACAAATCTACCAGGGAAACACATACCCGCCCCTCACACACTCACCCACGCCATGGTTCTATTATACATAATTTATTAGTTTGTGTATTAAAAAGGATTTATTGTAACTGTAAAAGTTCATTTTTAATTTAATTATATTGAAGAAAGATCTACGATCTTCCAACAAAGTAATTTTACTAAAGTTTTTAGTGGATGTATATAGTTAAAAAAAATTGAGAAAGTAATGTTGAACCTACATTAATACCTAATTTATTAGTTTGCAGGATTTATTGTAACAATAAAGAGATCTTTTTTAATTATATTGAAGATATATATGTTGTAAGAGAGAAATAAAGTAAAATATTTGATACACAGAGGAATCGACAACTACCTTTCCTTTTTGAACAATTGGTCACAAGGTCAAGTCGCATTGCCTCCGATCTTAGAGTCAATGGTGCTACCACTATAGCCTCGGTAAACACAACCCGATGTGAGGGAGACCTCTGTGGCTTAGGGTTGGTGCCATCATCATTAAGCTGGTGCATACTTAGAGGAGGGAGACCTCCTGTGGCTTTGGTTGGTGTCGTCATCATTAAGCTGGTGCACACTTAATGGAGGGAGACCTCCGGTGGCTAAGGGTTGGTACCGTTGTCATTAAGCTGGCGCACACTCAACGGAGAAGACCCTTGGTGGCTCAAGGTTGGTACCATCATCATTAAGCTAGCGCACACTCAGTGAACTCTGGTCAGACTACTACCTTTGCCCAGATTGGGCATGCCCTTGAGGTTTGAACCTAGGTCTCCTCTTGGTAAGTGCCCAACGTCTTACCAATCCACCTAGCCCTTATATATATATATAAGGGCTAGGTGGATTATTTATATATATATATATATTTATTTATTTATTTAAATAATAATAATTTAAAAGGTATTTTATAAAAAAATCAATATTTTATAGGAATTATATAATATGTTTTTTTTTTATAGTTTATAAAATGTAAGGACATTTAAATAAATGTAATAATCAAGTGGTATTAGCTCAACTGGTTAAATTTCTCAACATTCAAGGAGGAGACCAAGGTTCAAATCTTGCCCATGATACATGGACAATATTCAAGCTCGTTGTAATACCACTATGTGGTGGTGATGTAGTATGGGTAGGGCTCGTTTCAATCCTGCATAACCAATTGAAAAAACTAGATGTAATAGTGTTTAATAACTGGTACAAAGAACATACGCTTATGATATTCATAATAGATTTATTTCATACGTTTATATTAAATGTTCTCTCTCACCCTCATCTATCAAGTAAATTTTTGGCTCAACAATATTAAGAATGGTGAGACATCATGGAACAACTACATATTCAAGGTTAGATATCACGCTATTATAAACCTGTGGGGAAAAAAATTGGAGGATAGAGTATGGATTCTAGTAAGGGACTGGTCAATCATGGCAATGGAGGATGTCAAGGAGGTTATTCATCAAATTATTAGAAGATAGTCATTGTCTTGGACGAAAGACGAAGATAATTTGGGATGGGACTCACATTCTAATAGTGTTATATTGTAGCTCTATGATATTCATCCCTCACTCATCATAGAGAAAATCCACTCAATAATGTCTCTAACAAGATTTGGCAACTTTGGTCTAAAGTACGACTCTTTATCTGGCTCCTACTCCACAAGAGGTTCTTACAAGAGACCAATTGATGAAATGGGTTTTTCTAGTTTGTTCATATGTGAGTTATATTGTTTAGAGAACAAGACTTGAGATCACCTTTTTTTCTTCTCTCTTAGCTATTTAATAATGGAAGTGGTTGACAACCTTTTTAGATCTAAGATTTTGTTAATTCACCTCCCTTGAGCAAGCATGGAGGACTTGGCCCAAAATGAATGGATTTGACAGTTCAATGAAACAGATGGCCTTGGTTAGTATCTCTCTAGTGCTCTGAATTCTATGAAAAAAAGAAATACAAGAATCTCTAAAGCAATTCACCATAATGTTCAATACAGTTGGGAAAAAACTTAACCAATACCAGAAAAATTACTTTGTATACATTGAAGTCCCCTCCATAATATCTCAACAATGGCATAGTTTACTCTACAAGCTTCAACTCCCTATGGATAAATGGAGATGTAGGTATCCACAAGGTCCTCAACCTACTATTCAAAGGGATGGATCATGGCAAGCTCCTCCTAGAGGCATATGGAAGATCAACATTGATGGTGCATCAAGAGGTAATCCAATAAGGGCAGGTATAGGAGGTATAGGAAAATTCTCAAATGGTACTCATGCTTTTCTTTTTGAAGATAATCTTGGCATCCTCAAAAAAGGCATCCACCAAGACCTCCTAAGGTTGGCTAGTTTGTAATATAAGTAAAATTAAATTTATAAATAATCATTAATGGACAAAAGGCGTCCACCAAGACCTCCTCTTAGGATTAGAAATTATAAAGGTGATTGATAAGATACACGCACTTCAATCTAGATTAAGAATAGTAGAGTTTATTCATGCTCCTAAAATATTGAAATAAGATTGTAGATGCTATGGCAAATTGGGCTTTAGACTATGGGGATATGACTTGTTATGGATATTCTCCACGATGGTGGATGCAAAAAACTTGGAAATATCTATACCATATACTACATATCGATGTTGATAACTCTCCTTTCTATATGTCATGACTCAAAAGAAAGTCATAGATTTCTCTGTCCTTGTATTAGCAGAATATGCTTAAGATATAGTTGTTGCTCTTCTATAAAATTTTGGATGAAAGCCTTGTTTGCATGGCATGGAAGACAATGTAGCTTTCTTATTTTCTTATAAGTAATATAAAATATTTTTTAACTATATATATATGATGTCTCTTTTACTATCAAGTGTAATTTTAAGGGTAGTGTTCAAGGAGCATATGTCTACTTATTAGAAAAATCATTTATTGCTTAAAATTTATTTAAAGCATATAAATGGTAGAGTGAACCTTAAGTGGCTTATACTATGTACTTGTTTTGTAAAACCATGTGTCAACCATTTGGATGTCTCTCAACCATCATCTCCTCTTGCTTCAACAAGACTAAGTTGCCACATGACATATAGAGTCGATGCCCATATGGGTTGGGAAGACCCTTCCATCTGCAACTGGTATTGAGTTACTCTCCTGAACTCTTTGGATTATGGCAAAATAGTTGGGGCAATGGGCCCTTCCTTTGATCAACACAAATAAGGTTGAAGGGAACCAACTTTATTATATGTGTTGGGATGATTCCTTCTACACTAGGGTGTTATGGGGACTAGAATTTATTTTTTCATTAGGATTTAATCATTAGAAGCCTAAGCATAGATGGTTTGGATGTTGGAAAGCCTTATAGCCTCTTAATTTAACACAAGAAAAATTATATTTTTGGAGCCCTACATAGACATCCAATTTTGACACAACAAATTTGTAACCACCCACTAAGTAACTAAAGAGGTCAATTAAGCATCTAAATAAAAATTTTGAGCTCTTTGCTTTCTAGAACAAAACCATTGGTCAAAGGTAGAGATTTTATCAAAATTAATCTACCTCACTGACCTACAATGATCAGATTGACAAAACTATCAATATGAAATTGCTAATAGCCATTTTGTCCCACCAAGTACAAAATCTTAGAATATTTGATTCTCTTCCTCTTCAAACCTCCTATCATTCATGACATCATCTCCCTTGGATCCACACCATCTCTCCACCTAGTCCCAAACCCTGATGTTGCCCTTTTGAGATATACCTCCCCTTGTACTCAATATATGAAATTTAAAAACTTACCTTCCAATTCCCATCTCCACGAATACACCTTATCCTTCCTCGAGGTCATGAAACTCTATAAATTGAGGGCTCGTGTGCCTCTAAAACACACAACTTCATGCTAACAAATTCTATCATTTTGTTCTCTCATTGCAATAAGCTCTAATCATTTTGCTAGTTTTCATCTTATCACTTGAGGGAGTTCATACATGGGGGCAAGAGAAGGAACTAACTCATATCTCTTTAGGTCATTGCTCTCCTCCCTTCTCTTATTTCTTTCAAGTTCATGCTTTATTTTACTAATAAATGCTTGATTTTTTATTATTTTGCTCATATTTTGGTCATTTGGTTATGATGTTTGCCTCCTCAACTAATATTTTTTTCTTTTGCAAGTGTATAATCTTATTTTACATCATTTTAAACCATCTATCATAGTAGCCAACTCCTAGATAGCTATTGGGTTCATCCATACACTCAACTTCAATGTTCCATCCTCTTATTTTTTTGTTTAGGTCCTTAGAGTGGAATCATCACTTCCCTATTATAGGTGATGATTCCCTCAACTATAACTTTTTGTATAGCTTTTAACCTCTATCCACATGTTTGTAATAGATTTTGCTCTAATATTCCCTTATTTGACTAGACTACTAACCTCTTAATCATCTTCTTACATGTCTTGACCTCCTTTTCTATCTATTCTTTATCTCAAGATAAAATCATTGCATCCTTGTTACAAGCAATAATTTCGTCATTTGTAACTCTAATCTTTGTCACTCTTTGTGTTTACCAATAGAACATAATCGTCATCCTTAAATTCTAGACAATGATTTCATTGATAATTGCTTTAATCTAGATAACAAATGTCATACCATACTCTGTAGCACATACTTGATTAGAAATAGCACAATCTAACTTACCTATCTATCCCTTGACTAAGTTTCACACATTCAACTCTCTATTGTTCTTTTTTCATTCATAGATAGAAATTGCCGTCTATAAATTATAGGCAATGATTTTGTCATTCATGCTTCTACACTTTTTTCTCTTACAAAATTTTGGTTTACTAAAACTAGGGGGTCTGACCATCCAACACAAGAAGTTCATTGTTCTCTTAAGCATTGGAAAACCTCCTAAAAGCTAATCTTTGTTCAAGGTTTATCTTTGGTTGACTGGTATAGAACGATATCAATAATGACAACTGATAGACAATGATCTTGTACAATTGTTGGTGATTGGTTATAGGCGATGATTTTGTTACAAACTGCAAAACTAGGAACTTCCTTCATAGTTTTAGTAAATTTTCCTTTCATAAGTAGTCTTGTTTGTTGTTTTACAATAAGTTTAAGCTTTTTATTTCTATTTTGAAACATTTAAAAGGGGAAAATAAGAGGAACATTAGTTTAGGTTTAGCATAGGCTTCCATTTTCTAGTTTTAGGTATTGAAATTTAGTTTACATTAGGCTAATTCTATTTGTACATTCTCTTATACCCTTACTCAAAAGGAAAAACAATTTATTTCCTTTTAGTTTCATGTAACTCCTATTTTAGTTTTGTTGAGAAACGTAGCTCAGACAGGAACTTCTTGTACAGGCTTTAGTATGAACGTGCTAGAAGTGGTTCGAGACATTTTTAATTCTATTTTGAAATTCACTTAAGTGATTTTCTATTTTTAAGTTCACTTAAGTGATTCTATTTTGTAATTCACTTAAGTGATTCTATTTTGATATTCACTTAAGTGATTTTCTATTTTTTAACCTTACATCTCAATATGAGATGAGATCTAATCTTAGGGTTAGAAATATTAGGGTTACCTTTTTCAAGGATAAAAGGAGAAGATCAAGAGTGTTTTAGGAACACAAAAAAGAATGGGAGGAGAACATATTGTAGAAGGAAAACTACAAGCTTAGGAGAAGAACAGTGATTGTTGGCTAGAAAAGCAACAAGAGAGCAGAAGTGTTTTGCTATAGCTGTAGCCTCTTTTATTTGTAATATTTCAAGTTCATAAATATATTGAACTTCTGTTGTTCTCACTATTTATTTTTCCAGCCATTTGTGTGGTTGTTGCATGTTTGAATAAATTATTCTCATATCTTATTTATTTTAAAATAACATAGGACAACAGTTATCTAGGGCTGGAAAATTTACATGGTATTAGAGCTAAGTTCTGTGATTGAGATCCTCGAGGGTTTATAGCAGTAGATCACTGCTGGATATTAAGAAAAAAAAACAACAGTTAGGGTTTCAAGCGAAAAAAACAATAGTAGTTAGGATTTTATTTTTTTTTGGCTTGAAGGACTAAGCTTATTTGCAGGACTATTTTTTTAGTCATTAATATTTCAGCAATTAGAGTTTCAAGCAAAAAAAAAAAACAATAGTTAGGGTTTCAATTTTTTTTTTTGGTTTGAAGGACTAAGCTTATTTGCAGGACTTTTTTTTTAGTCATTAATATTTTAGCAGATCTCAAAGATGGCAACAACTAGTCTCAGATTAGAGGATAGATTGGAAGGTGCCTCAAATTTTTTTCCCTGGAAAGTTAGGGTCATGTTCTTATTGGAAGAGAATGATCTATAGGATATTGTCAAGGTTGATGTGACTTTTCCTTCAGATTCGTAGGAATTGGCAGCTCACAAAAAGAAGGAAGTGAAGGCCAAGCGGATGATCTTGGATGCAATGAAGGATAACCTGATTCCTCACATATATGAGAAGACTAAAGCAAGGGAGATGTTCGATGCCCTGGTTAGCCTCTATTCGAGCGAGAACATAAATAGGAAGATGATATTGCAGAACAAACTCAGATCTATGGAGATGACCAAATCTGACACCGTTACCAACTACTTGATGAAGATCACGCAGATTCGTGATCAACTAGCAACAATAAGGGAGAAGGTTGAAGACACAGAGTTGGTGAACGTGGTACTTAATGGTTTCTCAGCTTAATGGGAACCATTTGTCAAAGGCATTTATGCTCGTGAGAACCTTCCCAAATTTGAGAAACTATGGGATGATTTCATCCAGGAGGAGACTCGGATGGAGTCAAAGGCCAACAAGAAAGGTAGTGACGATAACCTAGCTCTTTTTGGGCAAGCCAAGAAGGGCAAAGGTAAAGGACCCAACAAGGGTAAGGTAAAGAATGAGGAGTCAACCTGACAATCAGGGAAGAAGGAATTGAGCAAGATCAAGTGCTTAATTTGTAATAAGCACGACCATTATGCATCACAGTATCCAGATAAGAAGGGCAAAGGGAAGCAGCAACAGATGCAGGTAGCAGCCTTTGCAAAAACTCAGATGAGTGAGTTTGCTACCAAATTCGAGAAGGATTTCTCATTGGTATCTTGCATTTCTACCAACACGGTTCCAAGGAATGCTTGGTATGTGGATAGTGGGGCATCTCGACACATGACATCAGCCCAACAATGTTTTACCAGTCTAAAAGAGCAGGACTCAGGGGTTCAGGTTGAGCTTGGTGATGATACCAAATATCCAGTTGTAGGAATTGATACCATTCCTTTTCGACTCCTAGCAACATGATTAGGGAGAGCAGACCTCCAAGGAAGTTTTCAACCTACATGACATTGATGAGTAACATCATAAATTCAAATCCTACCAGTTTTCAGGAGGCAAAAAAACGAGCAGGTTTGGCGAGATGCCATGGTGGAGGAGTACATACCTCCATCATGAAGAATGATGTTTGAGACATAGTGCCAAGACCGGAGGGGAATTCAGTTGTGAGTTCCAAGTGGCTCTACAAATTTAAGCATGCTACAGATGGCAACATCGAGAAGTTCAAGGCAAGGTTTGTGGAAAGAGGGTTCTCCAAGAAAGAAGGGGTGGACTATGAGGAGACTTTTGCTCTAGTCGCCAGATACACTTCCATTAGAGTAGTTATATATTTAGCTTCATCTATGGGATGGTGGATTCATCAAATGGATATGAAGACAACTTTCCTTAATGGGATCATTGAGGAAGAAGTGTACATAGAGCAACCTCAAGGCTTTGAGGTAAGTGGGAAGGAGTCCCATGTTTATAGGTTGAAGAAAGCCTTATATGGAATCAAACAAGCATCGAGAGCATGGTATTCCAGGATAGATGGATACTTGCAGAGTGTGGGTTTCACCAAAAGTGATGAAGATCCTAATCTATATTACATATTTTTTGGGACTGATCTACTCATTTTGGTGCTATATGTAGATGACTTGTTTCTTACAAGTGTAGATAAGCTCATTGCAGGGTGCAAAGTAGATATGGCAGCTAAGTTTGAGATGAAGGACATTTTTATGATGCATTACTTCTTAGGTTTGGAGGTTTGGCAGAGACCAAGGGAGATAATCCTTGGGCAAGGTAAGTATGCAGTTGAGATCCTGAAGAGGTTTCGGATGGAGGACTGCAAACCTATGGCCACACCCATGATCACTAATATGAATAAGGTGATAGCTTCAGATTTAGAATTGGTGAACCCTATGTTGTATAGGCAGTTGATATGATTTTTGATGTATTTGGTCAACACTCAACCAGATATATGTTTTTTGGTGAACACCTTGAGTCAGTTCATGGTGGAGCCAAGGTAGGAGCATTGGGTAGCAACAAAACATGTGCTCAGATAATTAAGGGGCACAGTGGAGTATGGTCTAAGATATCTTGGAGATGGTAAAGTGAGGTTGCAGGGGTATACAAACTCAGATTGGGTAGGCAATGTAGCAGACAAGAAGAGCACCTAAGGGTGCTGCTTTAGCTTGGGATCAGGCATGATATCTTGGTTCAGCAGGAAGCAGACTTCTGTGGCACTTAGCTCAATAGAGACCGAATACATGGTAACCAGTATTGCTAGTTGTGAGGCCATTTGGCTTCATAAGTTGCTTACAATATTGATTGATCAAGAGTTGGATCCCACGGTGATATACTGTGATAATCAGAGTTGTATCAAACTATATGAGAATCCAATATTTTATGACAAGTCCAAATACATAGACATCAAATATCACTTCATACGAGACAAGATTCAGAAGGGAGCCATAAAGCTCCAGTATATTTCCACAGATCAGCAGGTAGCTGATATTCTGACCAAGCCCTTAGTGAAAGGGAAGTTTGAAGCATTCAGAGACAAACTTGGATTCAGAGACAAACTTGGATTGGTGCAGAATTCCTTCCTCGCTAAGAGGGAGTGTTGATAAATGTAGCTCGAAAAGGAACTTCTTGCACAAGCTTTAGTATGAACATGTTAGAAGTGTTTCGAGACATTTCTAATTCTATTTTGAAATTCACTTAAGTGATTTTCTATTTTTAAGCTCACTTAAGTGATTTTCTATTTTTAAGTTCACTTAAGTGATTATATTTTGTAATTCACTTAAGTGATTCTATTTTGATATTCACTTAAGTGATTTTTTATTTTTTAACCTTACATCTCAATATGAGATGAGATCTAATCTTAGGGTTAGAAATATTAGGGTTACCTTTTTCAAGGATTAAAAGGAGAAGATCAAGAGTGTTTTAGGAACACAGAAAAGAATGGGAGGAGAACAGATTGCAGAAGGAAAACTACAAGCTTAGGAGGAGAAGAATAGTGATTGTTGGCTAGAAAATTAGCAAGAGAGTAGAAGTGTTATGTTGTAGTTGTAGCATCTTTTATTTATAATATTTTAGGTTCAAAAATATATTTAAATTCTGTTGTTCTCGCTGTTTATTTTTCCAGCCATTTGTGTGACTGTTGCATGTTTGAATAAATTATTCTCAGATCTAATTTATTTTAAAATAACATAGGACAGTAGTTATCTAGGGCTGGAATATTTACAAGTTTCCCATAGTTTTGAAAAAATACAAAATTATATAGGGTGGTTATTTTCTTGCATCCATCTAACAATTTTTTTGCATTTTAGCTAATCACAATCTTATAAGGTTAAGGAATCCTTTTAGAAAATGAGACCCTAGGTGTATGTCTTATAAAATCATCAAACTTAGGCACATGCCCATATAACATATTGAGATGATCCCACAATGCACTCACATTTTAGTGAACCCAACATAAGACACCTCTTGGGTCCCATATTCATTGGCCCTAAAATTTGATAATCTTAATTTAAAGATAAAACTTTAGCACACCATTTAAACAAGACCACTTAATTCTTGTTTGATTAGACTCGTATTAATTAAGATTAACAAAAAGAACTTAGCCTCTCACATCTCATACTAAGTGATGTATCTAGGTGTGGTTGATCCTTGTACCATTCTCTTTTAGTACCTCAAGGTCTTTCTCACATATAATCGTGTATATTGAGAGGAATGAGCCTCTTCCACCTATTGATGAGTATATCAGAAGATTTAGGTATCGAGAGATACTAGTAAGGTATATCAATCGATTTGGTATATAGAATGGAGCAGGTAGAAGTGTTCAAAGCATTTTCTACTCTATTTTAGTCAACCTATCTTTCTTATCATAATTAACTTTAAAATAATTAATCCTCTTTTCCTCAAACCTTATCCTATGGTTGAACACCAATATAACACCCATAGTAGGGTATGCCAAGTATCTTCCTATCTTCCTTCTTTTGAATAAATTCCTTTTAACAACTCTAACTTTGAGGAGGATGAAGATAATACTCATAATCAAGACACTTTGAAAAAAATTAATTTTGATTCCATAGAACGTTTAAGATAATTTATAAGAGAAAATATATATGTCTTCATGAACATAATTAGTGACAATCAAAATGATCAAAATGTTTTTTTCAAGGAGGATATCCCTCACCAAACCAAATCTAATTATATGCCTTCTAGTACATCTATTTAAGAGAATTAATTAATTATTAATCTTAACCAAATTGCATCCAACCTTTAATGCATCAAGGGCACATCATGTAGGTTCCACCACTCATCCTACCATCTCTACTATAGGTGGTGGATCTTAGAGAAACCATCATACTTGGTGTGCCATATGCTCACCTCTCTTGTAGACTCCTACACCTCGACAATAGCAAACACTTCAATTCCTATAATTGCACATATCCCTACTAATCCCTTTTCAAATTTCCCTTCATCTCAAAATTATATATTTTTTATCTCCACCAATCCCTTCATTTCTAGTGGTTTAGGGATAAGTCACATAATGACACCTTTGGTGTTATCTCCCATACTCTCACCCTTATTCATATGTAAGTTCTCAAACCTTACTTCAAGCACATTCTAATTTACCTCCCTCTGATACCACTTCTAAATTAGAGTAAATCAAATGATGGCTAGATTCTCTTCTTAGATTTTCCATTAGTTGCACATATTCCTACGAGTATGTGTAACCAACCCTTAGATCCCCTCATAGCTAGTAGACTACTCCCTCTCGATTTTGAAATGTCTATGTTTCAAATGTACATGGGGAAAGAATACCTAGTTAATCATTTACGACTTTTCCAAGTCACATGTAGTGACATCGATAATGATGAGATATTTGCTTCTTAAACTTTTCCCAAAAAGCCTTAGTAGCCCTGCCTTGGAATAATATTTCCAAATACCATGACATTCCATTAGGATCTTTGAAACCATTGCAAAGATATTTGTACAATAATTCTTTGTATATGTTGAAGAAAATATCACAATCAATAGCATATACCATCTTAAGCAGGCCAAAAATTAGCCCTTTGTAGAATTATTGGCTAAGTGGAAATCCCCAATAGGGATACTGGAATATGTCCCCCCACTAAAGGACCTTTTAAAATATTTATTTGTAACCTACATGACCAACTATCCTATCCTCTAGAAACTGACAACATATTTCCCCTTTAAGAAGTTGTTGAGGTTTCTAAGAGAGTAGAAAGAGCCCTCTTGAGGAGAGAGCAAATAAAAATTAGAAAGGAAGAAGATAAATATTCCTCCAAAGGCTAGTATAAGAATAAACATGTTGTTGGTGATGGAGACAACCTCACTAAAACTCATCATAACAAAACAATAAAAGCCCAAACCCTATTTCACTAGATTAGACCAACCTCTTTCTATTATCTTAGAGTAGCTTCTAGAAGCTAAAATGATAGATATTCCTCCAATTTGACCTATGGACCTCTCGAAGGGAACACCTAATTGGTATAATTCTAATGAGCATTGTAACTTTCATAGAGTTGATGGTCACACTACCAATAAGTGCAAAATCCTTCACCACATTATCCAAGACTTTACTAAGGATGGTCATATCATGCTCATGGATCCAATTTCTAACCTTCTTCTTTTAATCAAGACATTTGTATTTTTTAAAAACTCTTAAACTAGATAGCCTGCCTGGATTTGTGGTGGCTATCGATTCCACCATGTAAATTTAAAAAACAATCTCTTACCCAACCATAATAAAAAAATCTTCCAACCACATCACCTACTAGAATATGCTAGGTACAATCCATGTTGTCACTTGACAACAACAAAGGAATCAATCCTTTGATCAACCTTCTCAGCAATATTTTATCCTTCATCTCCCTAGCTCATTCGTCAATTGGGTCACAAAATTGAACATTTAAGTCAATATTCACACATCTTCAAAAAATTTACTCCAATTATTTTAGTCTAGTATAAATTTCCTATCAAAAGTCATTTTTCTCTACTCTCATTGTTGGTCTTAGTGATATAAGATGTGATTATCTACGTCCCCAACAACCCTATCATCTCACCTCTCTTTTTTCCCCCTATTTTGCTTGGGGGAAACTTATCAACAACTAGATATCCATCACATCAATAAATTTTAGGCCTTAAATGGCAACCATTCAAGCTTGTTTAATTTTTTGGTCTTAATTGGTTGTTGTTCAAACTTACTCAATTTTTAGGCCTTAACTAGTTATTAAAACTTGTTTATTTTTTAGGCCTTAATTGATTGTTGTTCAAAATTATTCAATTTTTAGGCCTTAACTCACTAACATTCAAATTTGTTCAACTTTTAAGCCTTTACTGGTCATTGTTCAAACTTGTTCAATTATTAGGCCTTAATTGGTCACTATTCAAAGTTGTTCAAACGTTTAATCTTTAATTGGCCACCATTAAAAATCTTAAGCCTTAACTGGCTACTGTTTAAATTCATTCAAAATTCTTGGCCTTAACTAGCTATTGTTCAAAATTTTAGGTGTTCATTGGTCGTTGTACATATATTTTTGTAAATAGTTTAGTAATTGCTTTTATTTTTGGGCCTTAAATGCGCATTGTACATAATTTTATAAATAGTTTTGTAATTATTAGAATAAGTGAATATTCTCTTAAGTTCTACTAGGATAGACACACTTGATTTTTCACTCCTCCATGTGTCAGGTAAACTCTCAGTGGTGTCTTCATCAAAATTGATGAGTTGTTGTAATATAACGACTCTCAATGATCAACTTTGCTATTTATACAAAGTTGATCCCTAGAATAAATCAATCAGTTCTATTTTGTTTCTTCAAATCTTGTAATGCTTTGTAGTTCTACTCTTGGTAATTCTAACATGGTATCAAAGCAAGGTAGATTCTGCTAGCATTCTCTCTTGAAGGAGGTTTCTCAAACTCGTTCTTAATCTCTTATTCTTTGCTTTTTTAAAGAAAGAGGTTTTTTTCATATTGTAGTATGCTCATATATGCAATTTTTTTAAAATATATTTGCTTATGGTAATACCTACTAGTTTATATAATTTTGTTTTACCATTGATGCAAATCTTTCAAAATTTCTTTATTCACTACTTTGTGTATGCATATTGATTTTTTTTTGCCTCTATAAAAATACACCTTCTTAACAAACGTAGCTTGCTTTAAAACAATTAAAGCAACGCTGCATCCCATTCTAGGTGTTTTTTAATTTATATTATTTCTTCCCCTCTCAAACACAACCATCACTGCGTTTCACTCAAGAAGGAAACTAATATAAATCAAACATTTTTTTTAGAGGCCCCCTGTTTTATTTGTCCTCCTACTTCGCCTACATTTAAATTTTTTTCCCTTAAATGCCAGCTCGTTCGGCTGTTAATAGCCTTTGTTGCGCATTTCATAATGTAGAAGGATAAGTGTTCGACATCCTTTTGTGCTCGTTGCATATATTATAACGTGGAGGAAAGAGAAAAACCGTAGGCCCTTACTTTTGGTGGGCATTTAATTTTTTTTATCTTACAATCTCAAATCGTTTTGTCTTCGTAAATTTTAATTAATGTAAGGATCACTCTTCGTGTCACCAATTAATGACTCTTGGTCTACCTACCTAGACCAACGTTCATAATTTTTTTTCCAAACATGGCCTTTGGCCAGCGTTTTGTTGTGGCGCGCCTTGAGACTGCATCTCTCAACGGGCATTTCCCTCATTAATTTTTTATGTTCTTCAAAGATCTTAAGATTTTAGGAAGCATTCTACTCGAAGTTCGTCATATTTGTTTGTCCTTCGGTGCTCAAGAGGATCTTCTATCCTCTTGTTATATAAACATCTATTCTTTCTTTATTCTTTCATTAAGCAATTAAAAATCTTTGTGTTCAAATTATTATTGTTGACAAAGAGTATTTTTAATTATCTCTTTAAAAGCATTATTTCTCATTCTAAACTTCCTAAGAAGAACAAATAATTCATATCACCACTCACCTTATTGTACATACTATTTAACTTATAGTTTCTCTCAAGTAAGGGCGAGTTATTTGGTAACGAATACAGGCCTGGTTGATATTCACCTATGTTCCAAGTATCATATCTAATCAAATACTTATAGTTTCCCTCTAGACAAGGCGGGTATTTGAGAAGAAAAGATATATAGGCTTGGCATATTTGTTCTCTTAACCAGAATTAATATCAAATTTACTCAAAATACTTATAGTTTCCCTCTCGTTAGGGCGGGTATTTATTGATTTATTTGGTTTTTCATAAAATATTTGGCATATTTATCTCATTAACCTCATTAAATATCAAATAACCTCAAAATTACTTATAGTTTCCCTCTCGTTAGGGCAGGTATTTTTGAGCAATTTGGTATTTTTTATAGGATTTTGTTGACTAATATCCATTGCATTCTCTAAATTAAAGTTAAAGGGGGGACCTTTGGGTTAACTTCAAAATGAAATAAATGAATACAATTGATCTGAGAACTCCTCACAACTTCCATACATGGAAACCTAAAATTTTAAATCTCATTTCTCAGAAAGGGCCCGCACACCTATTAAAAGAAAATCAACCTAAGTTCGAAAAAGAATATGAAATATTTGTTCACAAAGGAAAAATGTATGAAACAATGGGTATTATAAGCTCTAATGTGCATGAAAGTTTGCGGTTTCACATTGCAGATTGTAAAAATCCTTATGAAATTTGAGAGAATCTAAAGACCTTGTTTGGGAAAGAAGATCAAATAAGATTAATGCAACTAGAAGCAGAATTAAGAACTTTTTCTTCTGAGGACTTCATCAATATTGTTGACTTCCTCACCAAATTCAAAGAGGTCCTCACTCAATACAAAGGTAGTGGGAAGACTAATACTGAAGAAGAATGCATTTATCTAATCCTTTCTAAACTAAATGGTGTATTTCAAATATTTGCTACCACATTTCTATCTACCAAAGATGCTCTTGGTGCAACCTTTAAAATGCCCTCTTTAGAAGAGTTTTGTGATAGACTAACTAGGGAAGAAACAAAACTTGCAAGATATGAAATATTTTCTTCTTCCTCTTCCTCAAAAGCCTTAGTAGCCTCCACCTCTTCTAAAGAAAAATTCAAAAAGAAATAAAAGAATCCCATAACTTGTACTCATTGCAAAAAGAATGGTCACTCTATAAAAAAATGTTGGAAAATATTACAACTAGAGGCAGCTATGAAGGATCAAAATATAGACAATAAAAAGCAAATAGGAAAAGCCCTTAATTTTCAAGGGAAAACCTTCAATTCTTCTTCTAATCACTAAGTCCTAGATTTTTGGGCAACTCATCACATGACTGCTTCAGATGAGTCATTATGTTCTATCTCCTCAAGTTCAACCTATAACATAGAAGTTGGTGACTCTTCCTTCATCCCAGTCAAAGGAAAGGGTGATATAACCATTGATGGTGGCTCTATCAATAATGTTCTCTATGTTCTAAACATTGCCACAAATATCCTCTTTGTCTATCAGATTTGTACTTTTGGAAAGGGGAAAACTGTTCTCTTCTCTCTAATAGAAGTTGAGATAAGAGAATTTCAATATCCCCATTCTCTCATAGCCAAAGGAGATATTTATCACAACACTCGCCTATTTCACTTCAAAGGATTCAAAAATCCAAAAGAGGCCTCCTGTTTTGTGGCTCATGGAGATATTGAAAGCAAAATTTGACATGAAAGGTTTGGTCATCTTAGTTACAACTACCTAAGGGAAATGAGCACCCATGAAATGGTAACAGGTTTACCTCAAGTCTCTTCTATTGATGGAGTTTGTCTTGGATGTGCTCTTGGAAAGAAACATCAATATCCTTTCCACCTAAGTAGTTCTTGAAGAACACAAGCTTATACTGAGAGGGGGGGTGAACAGTATAAGACCACTTTTTACTTTCTTTCCAAATCAATATCAATTAATGTCCTTAATTGCAATAACCAAATATAGCAGTGTGCATTAATAACTCAGATAGCAGTAGTAAGCAAGAGCACAAGTCACCACACACAATTGAGACACAATATTTAACGTGGTTCCCCCAATGTGGGGTACTCCACAAGCTGATCTCCTTATAATATTTCACACAGAAATATCCAATACAATGATTTCTTTGATCTGCTCAAAGCTAGGCAATAACAAGTTCACACAGAACTTGTCCAAATCTGAATAACAAGCTCACACAGAACTTGTCCAAATCTGAATAACAAGCTCACACAGAACTTGTCCAAATCTGAATAACAAGCTCACACAAAACTTGTCCAAAATTGAATAACAAGCTCACATAGAACTTGTCCAAATTTGCTCTAGCAAGCTCACCAAGAACTTGCCCAAAACTGCTCCAACAAGCTCACTAAGAACTTGTCCAAATCTGCTCTAGCAAGCTCACCAAGAACTTGCCCAAAACTATCCCAAATCTGTCCACAAATCTGCCCACAAATCTACCCCAAAATTGTCCACAAAGCTTTCTCAAAATTGTCCACAAATGCCTTCTCAAAGGCTCAATCAATCATGCTCAAGTAGCACTCAAATCTCATCCACAAATCTATCAAGGCAAAGCTCAAATATGAACTCAACAATGAATGGCAATGTACTCTTCAATGGATGACAACAATGATCCACAATGATCTCAACTCAACTCAACTCAAATCAACTCATAGAAGCATAAAGAGAATTGTTAGAGACTCAATATGTTCTAGGCTCAATCTCAACTCAACTCAACTCAACTCATAGAAGCATAAAGAGAATTGTTAGAGACTCAATATGTTCTAGGCTCAATCTCAACTCAACTCAAATCAGAATAATGGAATAGTTTGTTTCATAGGACTTGAACAATCACTTCACACATCACTTGACTAGGCTTATTCAACTCAACTCAACCCAAGTCTTATAGAACCATAAAGAGAATTTTTAGAGACTCAATATGTTCTAAACTCAATCTCAACTAATCACCACAAGGGACAATTCTTCCTCACACAACCCTAGTCCAAGTATGTATCAACCAACTCAAATGTTTCCAACAATGCTCAATTACAAATCTCACATAACAATGATACTCATGTTCTTTTCTAACTCAAGTTCTTTCACAACCAATGGGCTTCAACAACTATGCTTATAAAACAAGGTTTAAACACAACTCTCAATTCAGAAAACCTTGAAGCATTCAATCAACCACTTTTGAAAAGGAAACCACAAACAATCCTTTTCCCTCCAATGATATTTCAGAAATCAACCACCATAGACAATCAATAGGAGAATGTGCCCATACCTTTTATGAAGATGAAGAAACCCCTTTGGAAAATCTGCCACACTCAACACACTTTGAAAAGAACAAAACAACCTTCACTTGAACCCTTTTACAAAAATAGAAATATCTCTTTATGTACACCTTATTTCTCCTTCTAAACAAAATAATCAAATAGCCCTCGAAATAAGCTTTCCAACGATATATAATATGATATACTTCTTAAAAGGAAAATCACCAAAAATATTTCCTTTTCACAACATGCACCACAAACCTTATCTCTCCTAGGGCAACCTTAGAAAAATAAAATATTTGGAAAAATTAATAACTTGCCTTTAACCTCAGTAGGATTCGATCCCCTGTCGTTGCCTTCGCACCACTCAAACTATGGTGCCAACAACCATGTGAGCCAACCGCTCACATAGAAACCAAGAGCGCAAGACCTCCTTCTTGCTTCCTCTGAACTTGCCCTCAAAAACCACGTGCGTAAAAAAGGTTCTCCCTTTTTACCTTGCAAAAACAAGCGTCGACGGGATTCGAACTTTGGATCTGCTGGCGCTTAAACACCTTACGCACCTTCCTCTTGCCGCTAGGCCACAAGCACCTATGGTGATAGGTAAGGAACCTCCCTTACCTTTGTTCCCTCTTCTCTTCGCTGGTTTTCAAATGAATACGACACTTCTGCTCCCTTAGCGCTTCAAACGGATTATCTTCATCGAGGACTTAGGGAAAATAAAAAGTTTAGTGGCATATTTATATATGCCCACCTTTTTCTTTTGACGTCGGCTATGACTTAATATTATTTGCCTCCTCCTTTTTGACGTCGACAATAATAAAATATTAATTTTAATTTTAATTTTAAATTTTAATTTTAAATGATTAAAATTTAAACTTAAATATTTAAAATTAATTATCTCCTTCATCGGGGCACCTTTTTCGATGAAACGAAAAGCCAACCTAGGTTTTAAGAAAAACCCATTTCAAATATGCCATCCATGGTTTTAAATAAAACCTTTTATTTTTCCTGCCTTGGTTTTCACAAAAACCTTGTAAATAGCCATGCTTTCCAAAATATCATAAATGCTTATTTATGAAATATTTTGGCCACCAAAACTCAATGTGATCCATGTGACATCAATGATCCATGTGACATCAATGACAACATAAAATGCCTCAAATTACCTCAAATTTCCAACAATCTCCCCCTTTGTCATTGATGGCAACACCTCTAATGCAAATCACCATAGTCACTGCAAAAACCAACTCTGAGAATCAAAGTTGCTCCCCCTGACTCAATACTCTCTATGGAGGCTGCTCCCCCTAACTCAATACTCTCTTTGGAGGCTGCTCCCCTTAACTCAATGCTCTCCCCCTTACTCAAATCTCTCCCCCTTTGACATCAATGGCAAAAGGGACACCTATGGGGCTAAAATATATGACTCTTAAGCTTAGCCCCCTCACCCCCTTCTCTCTTGAGGTGATTAATTTTGGGGTGGGAGTACTTTTACTCCCATATCACTTTGTTTCTTTCCTCTATCAACTTCCTTCCATGTTTTTCTGATATCCTTCTCTTGATGAATTACTTGATCTTCTTGTCTAGAACCTGTTTGACCTTCTTGCCTTGAACCTATTTGGAATTGAGTCCTACACCATTTTGCAATATGCCCAAAGTTATTGCAATTGAAACACTTGATATTGTAGCCTTTGGATGGTGCCCATGTCTTGAATTCATTCTTAAAATAATTTCCATATCCATTCCTTTCTTGAACCCTGTATTGTGAAGCTCTGTTTTCATGACCATTATGACTTCTGAATTGTGTAGCTCTAAAACCAAAACCATGTTGCTCATTTCCTTTGCACTGAAAATCTTTATGACCAATCCTGTTACATGAGAAGCAATGTCCCTGAAAACCATACCTTCTTCCTTTGAAGTTTCTTCTAGCAAAATCAAACTTCTTTGATCCATAGACCTTGCAGTGTATAGCCCTGTGTCCAAATCCATTACAAGAAAAACAATGTCCTTGAAAATCCCTTTGTTCATGCCTTGGTTCTTCATATCTTTCTTGACCATTATCCTTATGATCATTTTCAACTTGTGCATTGCATCCTTGAACCTTCTTTGTAGTATCTAAAACTTCTTCCTTAGTTTCTTCCTTGCTTTTCTTTTCAAGAATTTATTTTCCTTTTGAACTTGATTCACCTATCTCAAAACAAGAACCAAACTGAATATTTGGAGCCATAGGAACTTTGGAACTTTCCTCACAAATCTTAGGTGCTTCCTTGCTTTCATATTTTAAAACTTCCTTTCCTTTTGAGTGTGACTTTTCTTGGAAGTAAGATACAACCTTAAAATAAGTTTCCACTCCTTTTTGAACCTTTTCATCTAATGTATCATGTCTTGTCATGGTTACCCTTAGTTCTTCATTCATCCTTTCTTCTATCCTTTTTGCATTTTGAAGCTCTTCTCTGAGATTACTGATTGTTTGAAGTAGTTCTTCTCTGATTTTGACATCTGTTCGAATCTTGTTTTCAAGATTCCTGTATTCTTCTTTTAGCCTTTTGATTTCTGATTTTTGTTTACTTGGCTCATCCTCTTCCTTTTCTATTACCAAAAGTGAGACTTCTTTGTTTTCACTATCATTGAGACCATTATAATCTTCTATAGCAAACAAACTCTCAAGATTTCTTTGACCATGCTTGTTTCCTTGATGTGTCATCTCATCTTCACTATCACTGAAACCATTGCAATATCCTGATCTGTGATCTCTTTGACCACACACAAAGCATTGTTCTCTTTCACCTTCTATTCCTAGAAATAAATGTTCTTCCTTTTCATCATCTGATTTGTCTCTATCACTATGATCTGAGCTATCACTTGCTTCTACAATGTAGTAAGATTTCTTTGCCTTATGAAAAATTTTCTTCTTCTCATACCTGTTTTGCTTGAATCTATCATCTTTGTCATGCTTATGCTTTCCATCTTCTTTTCTTCTGTGATCCTATTTTTCATCATCATTATTTTCTTCATGTGGACACTTGTATGCATAGTGACCAAGATCACCACACTTGTAGCATCTGACTTTCCTTATATCCCTAAAATTCCTTGAGTCCTTATTCCTTTTGATGAAGTTAGCTTCCTCATCATTATCTAAAACTCTATCCATCTCTGAAACTTTCCCTTTCTCTTTTTCTGAAGCCTTGAATGCAATCTCTTTTATTGGAACCTGATGCTTACTTACCCTCATCTCATAAGTTGTGAGAGTACCTTGCAATTCTTCCATTGTTAACTTGTTGATATCCATTGTCTCTTCTATTGCTGAAACCTTAGAATCATATTTCATGGGAAGTGATCTCAAAACCTTTTGAGTAACTTCTGATTCTTTCATCTCAAAACCTAGGCCTCTCATGGTGTTAGTAATTTCATCAACTCGAAGTAAGAACTTTGCAATATCTTCAGAATCTTCCATTTTCAATTCCTCAAATATTTTTCTATGAGTTTGTAGTTTTGCCAACTTTACCTTGGAATCTCCTTCATAAGTATTCCGCAACTTGGTCCACATTTCATTAGCTGAAGTACATACCATGACTTTTGCAAAATCTATCTCATGAAGCCCACTCAAAATACAATTCATTGCTCTTGCATTGATCTCAACCAATTTCTTGATAGTCTTATCTGCCTCGGGATCACCTTCAACCCTATACTCTTTTTCAACCATTTTCCATACCTCATATCCTTGTGATATCAAGTAGTTCTTCATCCTCATGCTCTAGAAAGCATAATTGTTACCATCAAATAATGGAGCCTTATTTGTAGATGATCCATTCTATGAAGCCATCTGTGTTCTTATAGAATCTGCCCTCAAGTTGTTAGCCTTTTCGAAGGAACCCACTCTGATACCAATTGAAGAACACAAGCTTATACTGAGAGGGGGTGAACAGTATAAGACCACTTTTTACTTTCTTTCCAAATCAATATCAATTAATGTCCTTAATTGCAATAACCAAATATAGTAATGTGCATTAATAACTCAGATAGTAGTAGTAAGCAAGAGCACAAGTCACCACACATAATTGAGACACAATATTTAACATGGTTCCCCCAATGTGGGGTACTCCACAAGCTGATCTCCTTATAATATTTCACATAAAAATATCCAATACAATGATTTCTTTGATCTGCTCAAAGCTAGGCAATAACAAGTTCACACATAACTTGTCCAAATCTGAATAACAAGCTCACATAGAACTTGTCCAAAGCTGAATAACAAGCTCACATAGAACTTGTCCAAATATGAATAACAAGCTCACATAGAACTTGTCCAAATCTGAATAACAAGCTCACATATAACTTGTCCAAATATGCTCTAGCAAGCTCACCAAGAACTTGCCCAAAACTGCTCCAACAAGCTCACTAAGAACTTGTCCAAATATGCTCTAGCAAGCTCACCAAGAACTTGCCCAAAACTATCCCAAATCTGTCCATAAATCTGCCAAATTCTTATTTTTCTTCATTTTCCCATCAAATACTTTCTCAAATCTATCCACAAATGCCTTCTCAAAGGCTCAATCAATCATGCTCAAGTAGCACTCAAATCTCATCCACAAATCTATCAAGGCAAAGCTCAAATATGAACTCAATAATGAATGGCAATGTACTCTTCAATGGATGACAACAATGATCCACAATGATCTCAACTCAACTCAACTCAAATCAACTCATAGAAGCATAAAGAGAATTGTTAGAGACTCAATATGTTCTAGGCTCAATCTCAACTCAACTCAACTCAACTCATAGAAGCATAAAGATAATTTTTAGAGACTCAATATGTTCTAATCTCAATCTCAACTCAACTCAAATCAGAATAATGGAATAGTTTGTTTCATAGGACTTGAACAATCACTTCACACATCACTTGACTAGGCTTATTCAACTCAACTCAACCCAAGTCTTATAGAACCATAAAGAGAATTGTTAGAGACTCAATATGTTCTAAACTCAATCTCAACTAATCACCACAAGGGACAATTCTTCCTCACACAACCCTAGTCCAAGTATGTATCAACCAACTCAAATGTTTCCAACAATGCTCAATTACAAATCTCACATAACAATGATACTCATGTTCTTTTCTAACTCAAGTTCTTTCACAACCAATGGGCTTCAACAACTATGCTTATAAAACAAGGTTTAAACACAACTCTCAATTCAGAAAACCTTGAAGCATTCAATCAACCACTTTCGAAAAGGAAACCACAAACAATCCTTTTCCCTCCAATGATATTTCAGAAATCAACCACCATAGACAATCAATAGGAGAATGTGCCCATACCTTTTATGAAGATGAAGAAACCCCTTTGGAAAATCTGCCACACTCAACACACTTTGAAAAGAACAAAACAACCTTCACTTGAACCCTTTTACAAAAATAGAAATATCTCTTTATGTACACCTTATTTCTCCTTCTAAACAAAATAATCAAATAGCCCTCGAAATAAGATTTCCAACGATATATAATATGATATACTTCTAAAAGGAAAATCACCAGAAATATTTCCTTTTCACAACATGCACCACAAACCTTATCTCTCCTAGGGCAACCTTAGAAAAATAAAATATTTGGAAAAATTAATAACTTGCCTTTAACCTCAGTGGGATTCGATCCCTTGTCGCTGCCCCTGCACCACTCAAACTATGGTGCCAACAACCATGTGAGCCAACCGCTCACATAGAAACCAAGAGCGCAAGACCTCCTTCTTGCTTCCTCTGAACTTGCCCTCAAAAACCACGTGTGCAAAAGGTTCTCCCTTTTTACCTTGCAAAAACCAACGACGATGGGATTCAAACTTCGGATCTCTTTGGCGCTTAAACACCTTACGCACCTTCCTCTTGCCTAGGCCACAAGCGCCTATGGTGATAGGTAAGGAACCTCCCTTACCTTTGTTCCCTCTTCTCTTCGCTGGTTTTCAAATGAATACGACACTTCTGCTCCCTTAGCGCTTCGAACGGATTATCTTCATCGAGGACTTAGGGAAAATAAAAAGTTTAGTGGCATATTTATATATGCCCACCTTTTTCTTTTGATGTCGGCTATGACTTAATATTATTTGCCTCCTCCTTTTTGACGTCGAAAATAATAAAATATTAATTTTAATTTTAATTTTAAATTTAAATTTTAAATGATTAAAATTTAAACTTAAATATTTAAAATTAATTATCTCCTTCACCGGGGCACCTTTTTCGATGAAACGAAAAGCCAACCTGGGTTTTAAGAAAAACCCATTTCAAATCTGCCATCCATGGTTTTAAATAAAACCTTTTATTTTGCCTGCCTTGGTTTTCACAAAAACCTTGTAAATAGCCATGCTTTCCAAAATATCATAAATGCTTATTTATGAAATATTTTGGCCACCAAAACTCAATGTGATCCATGTGACATCAATGATCCATGTGACATCAATGACAACATAAAATGCCTCAAATTACCCAAATTTCCAATAGTCCTCTAAAAACTTCATCCTCTCTAGAATTAATCCATAGTGACTTGATGTCTTTTCCAGAACCTTCTTTCAAAGCAGCAAAATATGCTCTAACCTTTATTGATGAATTTTCTAGAAGAACTTGGTTCTACTTCCTAAAATATAAAAGTGATGTTCTATCCCACTTCAAAGTCTTCAAATCCTTAGTTGAAAATCAGGCCTCTTGAAATATCAAGCAAATTCGCACAGATAATGGGGGGAATAATGCAGTAATGAGTTATCCACCTTTCTATCAAATCATGACATCATTCATCAGCATTTTGTCTCCCATAATCCTCAGCAAAATGGCATTGTAGAAAGAAAAAACCGAACATTAAAGGAAATGGCAAATTGTATGCTCCATTCAAGAGATCTTCCAAAAGTTTTTTGGGCAGAAGCTATTAACTGTGCCAATTATATTCAAAACCGCACACCTCATAAAGCTCTTGATCATTTAACTCCTAAAGAAGCATGGACTAGTTCAAAACCAAATGTTTCCTTCTTCAATATTTTTGGGTGTACTACTTGGGCTCACATCCCAAAGAAGAAAAGGAAGGCTCTAGATAAGAAAAGCATAAAGTTCATCTTTGTTGGTTATTGTGAGGAAATGAAACCATACAGGCTCCTTTATCCCTCAACTCATGAGGTATTTTTTCATAGGAATGTCCAATTTGATGAAACATTCCCTCATAAAGATCCTCAACTCTCCTCTTCCTCCATTGAGCCTTCTCCTATAATAGAACCTCAATATTATGAAGAACCAACTCTAGAGGTTAACTTAGAGATTTATAATCAAGATGAGGAATCTGTAACTCCAACTCAATGTCCTTCCACTCCTACTCCTTCCACTATGCCAAAATGGGCCCGCACCATTGTTAAAGAAGCTATTCCTTACATCAAAAATCTTCCATCATCCAAATCAACCAACTCCATAGGCACTGGTCTTGTTTGTCAGTCTATTTCCTCTGATCCTCAGTCCTTTAAAGAAGCAACTGGTATTAAAGAATGGGATGATGCCATGGAAAATGAATTCTCTTCCTTAATCAAAAACAAAACTTGGTATTTAGTTCCCTTGCCTAAAGGAAGGAAATTAGTTCGTTGTAAATATTTTTACAGAACAAAGTATGATCCTAATGGAGAAATTGACAAACACAAAGCTCGCCTAGTAGCCAAAGGTTTCTCTCAATTTGAAGGAATTGATTATGTCGAAACCTTTGCTCTAGTTTCTAAAATGGATTTTGTAAGATTGGTTCTTGCTCTGGTTGCTTCCAAAAAGTGGTTTGTCTTTCAAATGGATGTAAAAGGTGCTTTCTTACATGGGATTTAAAGGAAGAGATATACATGGAACAACCTGCTGGTTTCACTCAAGACTCCTCTCTTGTTTGTAGGCTAAAAAAGTCTCTCTATGGCCTCAAACAAGCTCCTAGATATTGGTATGAAAAGATGGACTCCTTCCTTCTTTCCACAGGTTTTTCTCATTGTGAGTCTGATAACACAATCTACATTTGGAGAGATGAAGGGAAAATCACCATTCTTGTTTTATATGTTGATGATCGTCTAATCACTGGTAGTACCTTCAATCACATTCAGACTATAAAAGACTCCCTCTCTAAAAAATTTGATATGGTTGATCTAGGTTTAGCTCATTACTACCTTGGAATCCAAATAAATCAAACAAATGCAGGTATTTCATTGTGTCAACAAAAATACACTCTAGATCTTCTTCAAAGGTTTAAATATCATATTGTAAACCTTCTCCTACACCTTTTCAATCTGGCATAAATCTAAGTACTTCCTGCTCATCCCCTCTATGTGATGCAACTCTATACCATCAAATTGTAGGAAGTCTGTTATACCTTACTCATACTCATCCAAATATCTCATATGTTGTTGACCTCATATCTATATTCTCCCATCAACCTCACTTCAGTCAATGGCAAGCAACAAAAAGAATCTGCTACTTGCAAGAAACTACTCAATTTGGGCTCTTATATAAGGGAAAATCCATGGATATCATTGGCTACACAGGTTCAGATTGGGCAGGTTCAGTAGAAGACAAATGTTCAACTTCTGGCTATGTCTTTTGTCTTGGTTATTTGCCAATAGCCTGGTTATGCAAAAAATAACAAGTAGTAGCCTTATCATCTACAGAGGCAAAATATAGGGCAGTAGTTTTAGCAAGTCAGGAAGCTCTTTGGCTTCATAAAATTCTAAGGGAATTTGGTTTTTCCCATGATAAAACTATAAATATTTGGTGTGAAAATCACAGCACAATTCACATTGTACGAAATCAAGTTGAGCATCAACGCACCAAGCACATTGAGATACATATGCACTTCATTCGACAACACATTCAGAACGGGGACATATACTTGGACTATATTCCAACTGAGGAGCAAATTATAAACATCTTCACCAAGTCATTTCCTTCTCCGTGTTACATATAGTTGCGAAAGAAACTTGGAGTATTACAACTGCATTGACACAAAGGTCTTCCACCTCTCCTTTTACTATTGTATTCTTTGGAGGATGGTTTTTTCCCTTGTGGTTTTTTTCATCATCTCTCCAAAAGTATATATTGTTCATGAGTACCTAATCAGGCCAAATTGCCAGGACTCATTATTTTTTTTTTTGTTGAGAGGAAAATATTTGCCATCCGAAGACATACCTCTGTCTTGGATTTTTTTCTTGTAGCATATGGTTTTTCCCCAAGGGGTTTTTTCACCATCTATATATTGTAAATGAGTACATCATCAGGCCATGTTGTAGGGACTCATCCTTTTATTATTTTAAGAGGACAATATTTGCCATCCAAAGATAAGCCTCTTCCTTATTTCTTTTTTTATTGATGGCTTTTCCCATTGGGTTTTTACCATCTATTCAAAAAATAAATCGTTGTACGTGAGTACCTCATCAGGCCTTATCGTCGGGACTCATTTGTACAAACCACCCCTAGTATCACTTAAGGGGGGTGTTAGGATAAGTGAATATTCTCTTAAGTTCTACTAGGATAGACACACTTGAGTTTCCACTCCTCCATGTGTCAGGTAAAATCTCAGTGGTGTCTTCATCAGACTTGATGAGTTGCTGTAATCCAACGACTCCCAATGATCAACTTTGCTATTTATACAAAGTTAATCCCTGGAATAAATCAATCAGTTCTATTTTGTTTCTTCAAATATTGTAATGCTTTGTAGTTCTACTCTTGGAAATTCTAACAGTAATTTATACATAAAACTCCACAAATTTTAGGCCTTAACTAGCCACTACTCAACCTCGTTTAACCTTCAGGTATTAATTGGTTGTTATCCAAATTTTTAGGCCTTAACTAAACACTTTGCATACCGTTTATAAATATTGTATATACTGTATTCATAGTTCACATTCCAGGCCTTAGCTAGCCACTATACATAATTTTGTAGATATTATAGGTAATTCAAAATTTTAGGTCTTAATTGACCGTTGTTCGAATTTCCTGAAATATTTAGGCCTTAATTGGCCATTGTTCTAACTTATTCAAACTTTAAGACTAACTAGTCATTGTTTAAACTTGTTTAAATTTTAGGCCTTAATTGGCTATTGTTCAACTTTTTAGGCCTTAAATGGCCACTGTACATACATTTTGTAAATATTTTAGCAATAAGACCTTAACAAGCCATTGTTCAAATTTCTTTAGGCCTTGATTGGTCGTCGTTCAAAGTTTATGGGCCTTAAATAGATATTATACATAGTTGTGTAAATATTGTTAATACTCCAAATCTCTTTATCACCAAATATCGAGTGTAAAATAAATTTTATTTTACCCCTTTTTCCTTTTTACCTCCACCACCTCCCTTTTCCTCTTCCTTTTGCCCCTCTGCAACTCTTCCTTTTTTTTGCTTGTTCTTTTTCTCCCAGTCCATTTGAGTTTCCTTGAATACCTCCAAGTCCCCTCCAAAAATCAAGGGGGCACCCTGGATAGGGGTATTAATGCAATTAATGTTGCCTAAAAAGGTGATTTTTCAAGTTGCTCATAAAGAAATGATTTTCACATTGTACCTTTGTCTAAGCTTAATGATCGCAAGGAAGTATTTTTCCTTCAAAATTGGGACTATCTACTACTATTTATGACAAGTTTATTATGCAATATATGCATCAAAAAGTGGGTAAATGTAGATACCTAATTTTGACACACCAAATATGTAACCACCCACTAAGTAGCTAAAGAGGTCAATTAAGCATCTTGACTCAAATTTTTGAGCTTTCTACTTTTTAAAACAAAATAATTGGTCTTTGAAATCACAAGGCCATGATTTTTCCAAAATTACCCAAATTTGATCCTTCCTACCTCGTTGACCTGTAATGGTCATATTAGAAAAATAGTCAATACAAAATCACTGATAGTGATTTTTTTGAAAGTGATTTCATGCCACCAAGTACAAAATATCAAAATATTAAAATCTTAACCCCTTTCATCCCTCCACCATTTATGACACCATCTCCCTTGGATCCATTCCATCTCTCCACCTAGTCCAAAATACTAATGTTATCCTTTTGAGATCTACCTCCCCTTGTCCTCAAGATATGAGTTTTTAAAAAGTTACCTTACAATTTCCATCACCATGAATGCACCTTCTCCTTCCCCAAGGCCATGAAACTCTATAAATTGAAGGCTTGGGGTGCCTTAAAACACACAACTTCATGCTAACAACATTCTACCATTTTGCTCTCTCATTGCTTTAAGCTCTCATAACTTTGCTAGTTTTCATCTTATTAGTCAAGGGAGTTCATACTTGGGGATAAGAGAAGGAATCAACTCATATGTATTTGGGTTTTTGCTCTCCTTCCTTTTCCTATTATTTCTTTCAAGTTCATGCTTTATTTACTATTGTATGCTTGATTAATCTATGAATTGTTATTATTTTACTCATTATTTGGTCATTTGGTTATGATGTTTACCTCCTAAGCTAATCCTTTTTCTTTTACAAGTGTATAATCTCCTATTTTGTAATATTTTCAAACCATCGATCAGATCATCCAACTCCTAGATATCTATTGGATTTATCCATACCCTCAACTTTGATGTTCCATCCTCTTATTTTTTGTTTATGATATTAGAGTGGAATTGTTGTTTCCCTATTATAGGAAGTGATTCCATCGACTGTAGCTTTTTATATAGCTTTTAGCCTCCTATCCACTTGTCCGTAATAGATTTTTCTCTAATATTCCCATATTCAACTAGACTATCAACCTTCTAATCATCTCCTTACATGTTTTAACCTCCTATTCTATTTATTTTTTACCTTAAGATGAAATCGTTCAATCCTTATTACAAACATCTTTGTCATCTTTAAATCTATTCTTTATCACTATATGTTTACTAGTAGAATGAAATCGCCATCTCTAAATTCTAGGTGATGATTTTGTTAACTGTCACTCCGACCTAGATTAGACGCCGGACCATACTCTATAGCATATACTTGACTGTATATAGCACAATTTAGCTTACCTATCTATCCCTTGACTACGTTTCACACATTAAGCTCTTTGTTGTTGTGTTTTTATTGATAGAATAAAATCACCACCGATAAACTATAGACAAAGATTTCACCATTTATGCTTCTACACTTTATTCTCTTGCAACATTTTGATTTACAAAGGAACTTAAGGGTCTAATTGTCCAAAACATGAAGTTTAATACTCTCCTAAGCATTAGTAAAGCCCCTAAAAGCTAATGTATGCTCATGTTTTGTCTATATTTTTAGGTATAGAATACAATTATTGGTGGTAATTGACAGAAAATGATCTTGCAAAATCATTTATGGTTGGTTACAGAAGGTGATTTCACTGTAAACTATAGGAACCAGGTACTTTATTCATAGTTTTAGTAAATTATCCTTTCATAGGTAGTTTGTTTGTCATTTTACAATAATTTTTAGCTTTCTATTCATGTTTTGGAAAAAGGGGAAACTAAGAGGAATATTAGTTTAGGTTTAGCATAGGCATTTTTTGGTTTTAGACATTGAAATTAAAAGTAATTTAGTTTACATTTAGGCTAATGTTTTTTGCACATTCTATTGTACCCTTGCTCAAAAGGAAAAAGTGATTTCTTTCCTTTTAGTTTATTGTAACTCCTATTTTAGTTTCCTTTAGTGTTACAAAAATAAACAATCATTTAAGATAGTTAGAAACACAATCTTATAAGGTTAAGGAAAATTTTTAGGAAATGAGACCCTAGGTGTGTGTCCAATAAACTCATCAAACATAGGCACATGCCCATATAACATATTGAGGTGAGAACCACCCATGAAACTCAAGCTGGGAAAAACCTCTCAGGATCGCACGAAATGCTCTCATAAGACCAATATTAGTAGTTAGAATTATGTGTAAAACAGGAAATGAAAATGTGAAGACCAAGTATTTTCAACAAAAATACTTTACTTTGTCTCTATATTTATGGATTACATAATATATTTACATGCAAAAATTAGAAAGTGGCTATCAAAGATATACGAGCCTAATAAGAGGAGTAGGATATGGTTGGGATATTATTCCCCTTGCTAGACTCTTGCCCTTGCTTATGACATGGTTTCCATCTATTGTTCATCAACATTTAAAGGTTAATAAATTGATGGTACAAGATTTGATAATGTTATTTTGTACAATATGGAGAACTAAGAGATCAAGATTTGAGACTTATCTTTATGAGAATATGATATCTCTTTCACTATCAAGTGAAATTTTAATAGTAGTGTTTGAGGATGAACATATGCATACATATTAGAAAAATAATTTCTTGCTTAAAATTTATTTAAATCATATAAATGGTAGAGTTAACCTTAAGTGGCTTATACTATGTACTCATTTTTTACAACTATATGTTTTAACCATGTGGAATATCAACCATCATCACCTCTTGCTTCAACAGGACTAAGTTGCCACATGGCTAAGAGTCGATGCCTATATGGGTAGGGGAGACCATTTTATTAGGAATGCAATTGATATTGAGTTACTCTCCTGAACTCTTATGACTATGGCAACATAGTTGGAGCGATGGTCCCTTCCTTCAATCAACCCAAATAAGGTTGAAGGAAACCAACTTAATTATATGTGTTGGGGTGATTTCTCCCACACCAAGGTTTGATGGGTATTGGCATTTGGTTTTTCATTAATTTTTAATCATTGGAGACCTAAGCATAGATTATTTGAATGTTTGTAAGTCTTACAACCTCTTACTTCAAAATAAGAAAAAAATCTATTTTGGAGACCACTATTAGTAGCTAGAGTCACATGCAACATAGTAAATGAAAACCTAAAGACCAATTTTTTTTATCAACAAATGTACTTTAGTTCATCTCTACATTTATGGATTACATAGTATATTCACATCAAAAAAATGTGAAAGTATTTATCAAAAATACACGAGCCCACTAAGAGGAGTAGGATATGGTTTGGATATTATTATCCTCACTAGAATTTTGTCCTTGCTAATGATATAACTTTCATCTATCTTAAAGGGAAATTTGTTGCTTTTAGTTTTCTTAGGTATCCTTATATCAGTTAAGAGCTCAAGTCTCATGGGATGTCCCTTTGCTTGAAGATTACTCCACATAAAAGAAGATCTATGGAAACCACACTTTTAATAATGAGTCCAACTATATGATGCTCTCAAAGTTATCTTTCTTCTTCCACTTGAGAGTATTGAAATTTGTGTAATCTAATCTTGTTTAGGCCAAGGCCAAAGTTGTGGAGTGCTTATGAGGACTATTAATATAGCCTACGAGTATGTTCATATAATATTATGGGTCCTTTTACTATTTCACCCGTAGTAGCATTGGTTAATCCACCTTTATGGATAACCTTTCTTAAAATGGAAATTTACTAAAATTTTATTGTGAGGTTAACATCAATATGAAGTTTATGTTGGCCTACGGTTAACCTCTCATTGGGGATTTGTTACCACTATAAACACCCGTCAATGAGAATCCAATAGTAATTATAAGTGTGAATAAAATGTGATATATTGTGGTGACCATGGGCATCCACCTTATACTTATTTTCATATCCCTTTATTTCTTTACATCATTTACTATTTTTATCTTTTAATCATCTTTTCTATTTTTTTGGTATACAATTATGGTGAATGCATGTTTTGGAATATTTCTAGAAAATATTATAAATTTGAACATGGTATTAGAGTTGTTTCTAGATCCACATCACCCATAAGTAGAAGATAAACTAGTTCACTAGTGATTAAGGGCATCATATTCAGGTTCAAGCTTTTATTTTTCAAATTTAAATTCTTACCACCATGTTTTCTTGGCCAAAAATAGATTGTTTTATCTATTATTTAGATGCACGACCTTACTATTTGCACCTTGTATGTCCATGCAATTTTGATGCTAAGATACGTGGATGCGTCGATGTGGTGGGACAATAGTAAGCACATGCACTTTCAAACAAGAGGTGGAATATTTGAATCTTGATGGTTTTGTTTGTCAACAATCACATCATGTTGTTCTTCAAGAAATATTTCTCCACCACTCACCAAAAAGGAGTGGTGTGTTGGTAGAGGCAATGCTTTGTTGGGAGGTCATCACAGGGTCAAGTCATTGTTAGTCAAAAAGTGACTAACTACAGAAAAATAGTTGATGCACCTTTTTGCATATTTTCCAAGAAGACCGAAGTGGCCCATATGCTAAAGATCAAAGAAAAAGCAAAACACCGCAAGGAGGAAAAGTGTCGCGATATCGCGACATGTTGCATTTTTGCGATCCAAAGCAAGAGAAAGGGCAAGAAGGAAAAAGTGTCACAATATCGTGACATGTTGCATTTTTGCAGTCCAAAGCAAAGAGAAAGAGCAAGGAGGAAAAAGTGTTGTGATATCGCGACATGTTGCATTTTCACGGTCCAAAGCAAAGAGAAAGAGCAAGGAGGAAAAAGTGTCGCGATATCGCGACATGTTGCATTTTCATGGCCAAGAGCAACATAAGGGAGCAAGGAGGCAAAAGTGTCGCGATATCATGACATGTTGCATTTTTGCGGCCAAAAGAGAAGAGAAAGAGCAAGAAAGAAAAAGTGTCGCGATATCGCGACATGTTGCATTTTCGTGGCCAAAAGAGAAGAGAAAGAGCAAGAAGGAAAAAGTGTCGCGATATCGCGACATGTTGCATTTTCGCGGCCAAAAGAGAAGAGAAAGGGCAAGAAGGAAAAAGTGTCGCGATATCGCGACATGTCTCATATTCGTGGCTGGAGGCGACAAAAGAGCAAAGCAAAGGGCGAATGTCGCGATTTCGTGACATGTCGCATTTTCACGACAAAAACTGGCAGAAGAGCAAAGCAAAGGGCGAATGTCACGATTTCGTGACATGTCTCATTTTTGCGGCTGGAAGCGACAGAAGAGCAAAGTAAGAGATGAATGTCGCAATTTCATGACATGTCTCATTTTCACGGCTAGAGGCGGCAAAAGAGCAAAGCAAGGAAAGAATGTCGTGATTTTGCGACATGTCGCATTTTCGCGACCGCCCAGAAGAAATGAAGGAAAAGACATAAAGATGTCGCGATTTCGTGACATGTCTCATTTTCACAGCTGGAAGCGGTAGAAGAGCAAAGTAAGAGACGAATGTCACAATTTCACGACATGTCTCATTTTTGCGGCTGGAGGCGACAAAAGAGCAAAGCAAGGAATCAATGTCATGATTTCACGACGCGCCAACTGTAAAGGAATAAAATGTATTTTTGGCAATCATAGGCATGCACTGACACCAAGAAGTGATTTCTGACATGATTATTAGAAATCCAGGATAGAGCAGGCTTGCCAGGTGATTGAAAATATGACAGGCTCTTCTAGAATCTAATCTGCAAAGAAGATATCTAATTCATATAAGACTTGTGTATTATTAGAAACTGTAGATGATTGCTTGTAAAATAGTAAGATGTACTTAGAAAAAGATACTCTTTTAGGGTATATATAGGGGCGAGCGACTCCAAAAAAAGGGTCGGCTCTTGGACGTTTACAAGACTGAATGCATGTACTTTGAATACAAGCAATAAAATCACATATCCCATTGGTTTCTGGTTCATATCGTGCAAGTGTATGTATTAATGTTCTTTATTTCTGCTTACAATATTGAATTGTAAATTGAGTTTGTTCTTATATCTGAACTTTCGCAATACATAAATCATATTGTTGGAATGATAATCTAATATATACGCATGTTAAACGAAATATTAGAAATCATATCTGAAATTATATAATTTATGCATGGAAATGTGTTTAAATGCTTTGGATAGAAGTAAGTAAATATGTCTTCATTGTTGTCTAATCTACACCATATATTGGATCTAGCTTCGGCTATATTCCCCTCTCTTTCAATATTACTTCCTTCCCATTTTCCCATAAAAAACTTCAAGGAACCAACCTTCTCTAGAGATCAGGCGAAAAGTCTCAAACCTTCTCGTCTTTTCAATGTTGACAAAATCTAAGGCGCAACTAAACAACCCAAGGCAGATTTTGTTCCAACAGTTTTTGGCATGCTCGGTGGGACCCTAAATCCCACATTATTTTTACAAGGTTTGGTGTTTTGCCTCTGATATTTAGAATAAAAAACCCAATCACTTGGCGACTCCGTTTGAAGGTATAGACCCAAAAAATACCTTATCTTTTTAGACCTGGTTAAAGCTAATATATGTTTATATGATAACCGGATCCAAATCAAAAAACTCGAAGAGCCCATTGAGTTCTTCGAGTTACATCTTGGTAGCTTAAGAGTGAATACAGTTTTATCCGCAAGATCAAATCCACCTGTTACCAATAATAGCGCCATTATACCCTCTGTTTTGCCATATTCTATCATTGGTTCATCTCCAGCTGTTACTACAACCCCAATAGTTCAGACAAATATAGCAATTACAGTGGCCGCTCTTCCACCACCATATTATCTTATATGGAACCACATTGGTCCACTAAATTTAGCAGCCTAGAATCAAATTCCTGGTGTAGCATTGAAGGCATTGCCTTCATATGATGGAACAGGAAAAACAACATATGAACATTGCTTAGATGTATCAAGAATGGTCGCAACCTATAACATCACACAAGAGGATGTGATGATCAGATTGCTAGTTATTTCTCTGAAGGGTAAAATGCTCTATTGGTATCGTGCACTCCCTCCTCAATCAATTACCACCTAGGCAGAGCTCGTTGGAAAGTTGGTGGATGAATTCAATCAGCATGCAGATCCGTTTTCCTTATTGAACCAGTTCACGATCATAAGGAAACATCCTCAAGAAGAAATTATAGACTTCAATATCCGTTTCAGTCAGACCTGGGAAAGGATTCCTCAAGGATTGAAACCAACAAAAGAGCAAACAATATATTACTATATGAGATCCTTTGATTCAGATATTAGTATGATAATACGACAATCAAGAATATTCACATTCCCTGTCGTTTATCAATAAGCTTATATAGCAGAGAGAGATCTCATAGCCACTAGAAGGTATCCACCCAAAGCAATAATGCCCATTTTTCCTGATATTCCCCAGGCTACTCACGCTGCTTCTCCACCATATCTCGGATGGAGTGGTACTTCATATCAAAATGTTTCGTTCTACTATGGTGGATTGGATTGTATGCCAAATGAATGGCACTGATGTTGTCATAGTAGATTCTGGTCGGACCACTTTGCGGTTCTCCAATCTCTTCCAAAGACTTTTCTCAACCATAACACTTGAGTACTAGCATATGTGACTCGCTATATACTCAGCTTCTGTAGAGGACAAAGCTACTACGACTGCTTTTTGGAACTCCATGTTATTAGTCCTGACCCTAGACTAAAATAGTTCCCTGAAGTTGATTTCCTGTCATCAATGTTGCTGCCCCAATCACTATCACTAAAGCCTACAAGCTTGATAGTGTTACATTTATGGTAATGGATTCCAAAATCCCATGTACCCTTTACATATATGAGAATTCTCTTAGCTGCCTGCAAATGCAGCTCAGAAGGGCTAGCCATAAATCGACAGACAAGAGAAACAACATACTGAATATCAGGTCTGGTGTTGGTGAGAAACATCAAACTCCCAACCATGCTTCTGAAAGTAGTCACGTCACCTTTTGGTGCTCCATCATCTTTGCTTATTTGGATCCCATGTCCAACTAGAGTTACAACTAGTTTGCAATGCTCCATAGCAAACTTCTTGATCATGTCCCGAGCATACTTATGTTGACAGATGAAGATCCCTATATCTGACTGATGAACCTCCATTCCAAGAAAGTAGTGCATTAAGCCAAGATCCTTCATCTCAAACTGCTTCATCATGGAGCGCTTGAACTTCATATTCACTTTTTCATTACTACCCATGAATATGAGATCATCTACATACAAGCAAACTATGAGGATGTCAATACCTTGCTTCAGGTAGTAAAGGGTGGGTTCATTTTTGCTTCTGGTGAACCCAAAATCTTTGAAGTACCCATCAATGCGTGAGTACCAAGCTTGTGGTGCCTGCTTGAGGCCATAGAGTGCCTTTTTCAGTCTATAAACAAGGTGCTCCTTGCTTTTCTCTTCAAATCCCTGTGGTTGCTCAACATACACTTCTTCTGTCAAGTAACCATTGAGAAATTCACTCTTTACATCCATGTGTTGGAATTTCCAACCTTTGTGAGCAGCTAAAGCAAGAACTGTTCTGATGGTTTCCTGTCTGGCTATAGGAGCAAATGTCTCCTCATAATAAATACCATACTTCTGTGTAAATCCTTTTGCAACAAATCTTGCTTTGTGCCTTTCAATGCTTCCATCAGCATTGAATTTGGTCTTGAAGACCCATTTGCATCCAACACATTTATTTCCTTTAGGAAGCTCTACGAGCTCCCAAGTGTCGTTGTTTTTTATAGAGGTTATCTCCTCTTTCATAGCATCTTGCCAAATTTTTTGAGTACATGCCTTCTCATAACTAGAAGGTTCAAGCTGTGCACTAGTTAACAAGGCATAGTTAACTATATATCCCCGAGGTTCTTGGGAGTCATCATCACCATACAAATGCATATTTTCAAGTCTTTGAAAGATTGAACTCATTTCACTAGCTTGACTTCTAGTATATCTTCTTTGAAAGTTTTTATCCAACATCTGATAAGATGGATGATGCTGGAGTGTTCTATTACCTCTAGATGGAGAATCAATATCCATTGGTGAGGAACTGATCGACCTTTGAGGAGAAGGACTTGGTGAAGAAGTTGAACTCGAAGATGAACTTGGGCTTGTTGGAGGAGACTTCTTACCTTTCTGTGGTGATTGTTGTTGCACCTGTTTAGAAACTACATCATTGGATTCATCATCATTGAATATTTGGGGCTTACCCCATTCTCCCCCTTCATCAAAAATCACATCCCTGGAAAGCACAATCTTTCGAGTCCTAGGATTGTAGAGTCTATAAGCTTTTGTGTTCTCACAGTACCCTACAAATATGCATGCCTGACTCTTTGGATCAAGCTTTTTTCTCAGCTCATTAGGAATATGAGAATTTGCTAGTGAACCAAACACTCAAAAATGCTTGACATTTGGTTTCTTACCATACCATGCTTGGTAAGGAGTTTTCCCTTTCAAACTTGAAGTAGGACTTCCATTCAAAATATACACACTAGTCCTAGTTGCATCTGCCCAATACATATTACTCAAATGCTTCGTCTGAAGCATAGATCTTACCATCTCTACAATGGTGCAGTTCTTTCTCTCAGCCACACCATTCTACTGTGGAGTGTAGGCAGCAGTGAACTGCCTCTTTATTCCATGTTTTTTACAAAAATTCAAAAATTCATTAGAGGAGTATTCTCCTCCTCTATCTGATCTTAAACACTTAACAAAATATCCACTCTCATTTTCAACTCTTGTTTTAAAATCTACGAAGCAGTCAAATTCTTCATCTTTATGCTTCAAAAAATATATCCAGCACATTCTTGAAAAATCATCAATAAAAAGAAGAAAGTAAGAGTTTTTACCGATGCTCTTGGTCTGCATTGGACCACATATGTCCGAATGCACTAGTTGGAGTGGATAACTGGCCCGCCATGCTTGCCTTCATGGAAACTTGGTCCTGGCATGCTTGCCCAAAGCACAACCTTCACATACTTCTTTATTATCCTAAACTTTAAGAAGTCCGGTCACCATCGCTTGAGAGGTTAACATCTTCAAACTAGCTGAATTCAGATGACCGTATCTCAAGTGCCACAACACACTTGGATTTAAAATAGCAACATTTGCTAATTGATCTCCCCTTGGCTGACCAAACCTTAAAGGGAATAGCCTATTCTTTGTCATTGGCACTTGTGTAATAATTCTATTACTATTATTTTTATCAAAAATGGTGCATTTACCCTCATAAAAAAGCAACTTGTAGTTATTTTCTAACATTTGACCAACACTTACAAGATTGTGTTGGAGATGGGGTGTGTAATAGATATCACTTACTTGCTTAACACCTTATTTAGTTGGAACCGCCATGGCTCCAATGCCTTCAACTGCCAATGACTTTTTGTCCCCCAACTTGATGCTAGATTTGTAGGAAGAATCTAGGGTAGCAAAGAGTTCTTCTTTGCCACTCATATGATTTGAACACCCAGTTTCCAAAATCTAGGTGTCATTCATGTTCTGATCTGACTAGCCATATGAGAGAAAGATATTTGTGGTCCCTTCCTCTTATCCAAAATTGCCATACTGACTGCTTTGGCTATTGCTGCTCCCTTGTGAAGGCTGCTTTGACCAATAGTCATAAGCATAGTGGCCAGGTTTGCCACAATTGTAGCAAACTTGCTTCGACTTGTCATTTCCTTTTCCTCGGCCTGGATGCTTTCCTCTATTCTGTTGTCCACCTCTATTCTGACCTCCTCCTCTGTTTGAAGATCCTCCTCTGCTTAGGGTTCCACCTCGTGGACTATTCTTACCTCTTCCTTTGTACTGACCTCTACCACGACCTCTACCTCTTCCTTCTTGTGAAACAAAGGCTTTATCATCTCCTCCATGGCTGGTGGAAAGAGTGTCCTGCAATCTTTCTTCATGTCAAAGAAGAGAACCAATCAGTGCTTCAAAAGAAAGAGTAGTCAAATATTTTGACTCTTCAATAATGATTGCTACATGATTCCACTTCGGAAGAAGTGTTCGCAACACTTTCTTCACCATAACATCAGGCTTAACATCTTCACCTAGAGTGACCATTTTATCTACTACCGCTTTAACCCGCACGCAGTAGTCTCCTACTTTCTCATTTTCTTGCATTCTGAGATTTTCAAAATCTCTCTTCAGTGTTTGAAGTCTAACCTATTTTACTTGATCACTACCTTGAAAGCTTTCTTTCAAAACTTTCCAAGCATCTTGAGACGTGACACAGGATGCTATTCTAGGAAAGATACTTTTATCTAGGGCTGCTTGTCAATAGTACAAGGCAGAGGAATTATTTTTTTGGGCTTCTTTTCTAGTTTTTTTATTTGCAGCACTCAAAGCTGCCCATTCAACAACTGTGGGTTCTATATACCCTTCTGTTACAATATCCCATAAACCTTTTCCTATTAACAAAGTTTTCATCTTAATCGACCAATATTCGTAATCACCACCATTGAACTCAGGGATTGGTAGACTAGTATTGGATGTCATTTCAGAAAGCAGACTTTATTTCAATTCCAAGAAAGTAGTACAAAGAAGTACAAAATAGATCACTGATTTAAATCAAATCTAGCCTTTTTAATTCTCTCACTGATTTCTTGCTCTTCTTGTTGTGGATTGCCCAGTATTGGATGCCCAAAATTATCGACAATGGAATCCTTGTCGTCGCTGATGACGATGATTTTAGGAGTTGATTCTGGCTCTGGCTCTAGCTCTGGCTCTGGCTCCATTGGCTCTGGTTCTGGATTAAGAGAGTGTGGTGTATAGCTCTCACTTGATTCTATTTCAGGCATTGCAGGTGTATAACTGTCACTTGATTGTCCTTTAGGTGCTTCTTCAACCATCTCCGACTCTTCTATTCTTTACCCGAAGATATTGTCCTCTGAGTCAGCCTCGTATCTAGAATCGGGCTTCCTTTGGGGGGCTATTACCGCGTTTTCTAATTGATTGAAAACTGTATGCAAACCATATCTCCGAAATTTTTTGTCAAACCATTCGGCATTCTCTCTTTGTAAAAGAGAACAAAGAGCATGATAGAATCTGGTTGATGTGATCATCTAATCATCAATGCAAAAAACAACTTCATTAGAGCCTCTAAGGTTAAAATTTTCACCCTTTTGCAGCTCGTTGAGGCTATTACAAAACAAATATTTAACCTTGAACGGGGTTCCAAGGGGCAGAAGGAAAAAGTTTCGCGATATCGTGACATGTCTCATTTTCACGGCTGGAGGTGACAGAAGAGCAAAGCAAAGGGCGAATGTCACGATTTCATGACATGTCGCATTTTCGTGATGGAAATCGGCAGAAGAGCAAAGCAAAGGGCGAATGTCACGATTTCATGACATGTCTCATTTTAACGGCTGGAAGCGGTAGAAGAGCAAAGTAAGAGACGAATGTTGCGATTTCGTGACATGTCTCATTTTCACGGCTAGAGGCGGCAAAAGAGCAAAGCAAGGAAAGAATGTCGCGATTTTACGACATGTCGCATTTTTGTGACTCCTAGAAGAAATGAAGGAAAAGACATAAAGATGTCACGATTTCGTGACATGTCTCATTTTCGCGGCTGGAAGCGGCAGAAGAGCAAAGCAAGAGACGGACATCGCGATTTCGTGACATGTCTCATTTTCGTGGCTGGAAGCGGCAGAAGAGCAAAGCAAGAGACGGACGTCGCGATTTCACGACATGTCTCATTTTCACGGCTGAAAGTGACAGAAGAGCAAAGTAAGAGACGAATGTCACAAAAAAGTAAGGAAAGAATGTCGCGATTTCGTGACGCACTAGCTGTAAAGGAATAAAATGTATTTTTGGCAATCAAAGGCATGCATTGACATCAAGAAGTGATTTCTGACATGATTATCAAAAATCCAAGATAGAGCAGGCTTGCCAGATGATTGAAAATGTGACAGGCTTGTCTAGAATCTAATCTGCAAAGAAGATATCTAATTCATAGAAGACTTGTTGTGTATTATTAGAAACTGTAGATGATTGCTTGTAAAATAGTAAGATGTACTTAGAAAAAGATACTCTTTTAGGGTTTATATACGGGTGAGCGACTCCAGAAAAAGGGTCGGCTCTTGGACGTTTACAAGACTAAATGCATGTACTTCGAATACAAGCAATAAAATCACATCTCCCATTGGCTTCTGGTTCATATCGTGCAAGTGTATGTATTAATGTTCTTTATTTCTGCTTACAATATTGAATTGTAAATTGAGTTTGTTCTTATATCTAAACTTTCACAATACATAAATCATATTGTTGGAATGAGAATCTAATATATACGCATGTTAAATGAAATATTAGAAATCATATATGAAATTATATAATTTTTGCATGGAAATGTGTTTAAATGCTTTGGATAGAAGTAAGTAAATCTGTCTTTGTTGTTGTCTAATCTGCACCATATATTAGATCTAGCTTCGACTATATTTCCCTCTCTTTCAGTATTACTTCCTTCCCCTTTTCCCATAAAAAACTTCATGGAACCAGCCTTCTCTGGAGATCAAGCGAAAAGTCTCAAACCTTCTCGTATTTTCAATGTTGACAAAATATAAGGCGCAACTAAACAACCCAAGGCAGATTTTGTTCCAACAATCATCTAGATAGTTGTATTTTTTTTTTGAAATAATGTGAAGCATAAGTGCCAAAGAATGAATCTTGCAACACTACTCCTAACAAAATATTATGGCACGATGGTTTGATCCCTATTTTGCATGGACAACATCATCAAATTGAATCCTTGTAGCTATTTTTCTCTTGCAAATATCCTCAAAAATATTTTAAACAGGACTTCTCTTCTTTTGATTGCATCCAACCATATAATGTAGTGGTGAGAAAAGAGGTTTGTATACGCATGTGTGCGTGCATGCATGCACGCATGTGTGTATGTGTGTGTGCGCACATGTGAGCAAAAGAGAGAACATGAATAATGCAACCAATCATATCAAGTCATTTTCAAATTTAGATTCACTGGTTGATAGTGCATCATCCATTCGAGTGGCACCAAATTGCAAATGTTGATTTCACTAATTTTTTAAAGGCTTGACATTGTTTGTATTTGAGTGCTAATATACCAAATATTTTGGAGACCATAACTTTTATATACAAAAGTATTTGGATCCCATTTATTTTTTAGATTACATGATGTGTTGATCTCTATGCAACGGTGACATTAGTTTATGAACCTATTATAGATTTATTTAGGATTTTTGTGTAAAATAGATTTCTTAGGTTATGTTACTTGTCTTAATGGATAAAATTATAGCAATTGGTTAGTTTAGATGGCAAGATTGCTTAAAAGCAAGAACCTATGATTCATATTTAATAATGAATTAGAAGGTCTCAATGATCATGAACTCAGTAAGATAAAGGAGGAAGCTCTTGGACTCTTCTTCATGTTAGTGGAACTATATGTATTTTTTCACATTAGAGAGAACATCGATCTTATTGAGGTATGATCTACTGTGAAAGATCTAATGGAAAATTAAGTGCTAGTGAAGTTAACAGAATAGAGATATAGCTCTTCAATATCAAAATTTTTGATTTTAGTAATGTTGAAGATAATATATCTCACTTCAAATCTCTAAAATTTGATCTAGCCATGATAGGATGCAAGGTAAAGAGTGATGAAGAGTATGTAAAATATATTACTTTTAATATTTCTCCTCCTTTTCATATAGTTGGCTTGGTTATTTATGTGAATGCTATAACTATCAAAGAGCCACAACCCATCTCTCTTGAAGGTCTTTTCAAGCTTATAATCCATTATGAAATGGTAGAAAATAAATATGAAGCTCTTTCTCATATACAAGCCCACCTGAAAGACTTCAAATCAATGGAATGTAAGCCTCAATTTCCTAAGGGTAAGTCTAAGATTTCTTGCAAGTATTATAAAAGGAAAGGACACTCCATCAATAATTGCATTATAATGCTAAATAAGATTGAGACACAATTGTTGAGGGTTGGAAATAAGACTTTTGATGATGAAGGTGAGGATAAACGAGGAATAGTGGAGGCCCACATCCATTGAGGGTGGAGGTGTTACCTCAAATACCTTCTCTCCTTGGACTTCTTAAATTAGATTATGGGGGTGTCAAAATTTGTGTAATTTATTATTATATAGGCTAAGACCAAAAGTATGAAGGAGTGCTTATGAGCACTATTAATGTAGCCTATGACCATGTGTTTATGTCACATTTATTTAAGCCTATGTGCATTCATATTTTATGTAAGCCTATGAATATGTTCCTGTAAGCCTACGAACCCATTTCATATTTCACCCTTAGTGGTCTTGATCAATACACCTTTATGGGTAACCTTGCTTAAAAGGGTAATTTATTATTATTTTATTGTAAGGTTAACCTCAAGGTTAAGTTTATGTCAGCCTAAGGTTAATATATCATTGGGGATTTACTATCACTATAAATGTCCCTCAACGAGAATCCATTTTTAATTATAAGTGTGAATAATGTGTGATATATTAGGATGTCCAATCGAACCCATATTATACTTCTTGTTATCTTCCTTTGTTTCTTTACTTCATTTACTATTGTACTACTCGTATATTTTGATTGTATTTTCTTCGTTTAGCATACGATTGTGGTCAATGCATGTCTTGGAATGTTTCTAGAAAATATTAAAAATTCGAACAAGTTATCAAAATTGGTTCTAGAGCTGCATTACTCATCAGTAGAAGAGACATTGGTTTGTTGGTGACTAAGGGTATCCGATTTAGGATCGTGTCTTTATTTTTTCAAATTTTATATTTAAATTCTTGTCACCAAGTTGTCCTACGCAAAAATGGATCGGTGCAACCATTCTTCATGCATGTGACCTAACTATTTATTTCCCATCCATCCATATGATTTTGATTCCAAGAGATATGGATGCAAATATGCAGTGACCATAAGAATAAATATGCACAGTTTCAACTAGTAGGTGGGATGTTCAAATCCTAACAATTTTCTTTGTCAACAATCACATTAGATTATTCTTAGAGAAATCCTTATTCACTTGCCAGAAGGGAGTGGCATGTTGGTAAGGGTAATGCTTTATTAAGAGGTCATCATGGGTTTGATTTATTAAGACAATTGGAATATTTTTTCTTTTAAATAATGTGAAGCACAAGTGTGAAATACTGAATCTTGTAGTAATGCTCCTAACAAAATGACACAATGGTTTGATCTCTCTTTTGCATGGATAAGATCATTGGATTGAATCTTGACAATTGTTTTTCTCCTACAAATCTTCTTAAAAGCATTTAAAAGGGACTGCCTCTCTTATTTTGATCACATCTTACTATATAACATAGTGGTTTGAAAGGAGGCTTGTTGATGCCAAATGCTGAGTTTAAAACCAACGTTATCATTTTACTTGCTCCATGGTAAGGACATCTCTTGCACATTAGTTAAAATCAAGTTTATATATTTTTTTGTTCAAGGATGTGTGTGTAGCATGAGTGGTCCACCATTTCTCTTGTAGGCAGATGGTAAAATGTTCGAGCCCCATCATATCAAACCCATCAATGTTATATATACGAGCATGAATCATCCAACCAATCAATTCAAGTCATTTGTCAAATTTGGAATCATTGGTTGATAGTGTGTCATCCAATCCAATGGTGCTAAGTGATAGTTGGTGATTCAATAATTTTTTTCTAAGTTTTGGCGTTTGATTTTATTATTAATTTGAGTTCTAGTATACCCATTTTTTGGAGGCCATAACTTGTGCATATGGAAGTGTTTGGAATTTTTTTTCTAGATTGCATATTTTTTTTATCTCTATATAATAGTGATATTAGATTATTGACCTATTATAGATATTTTTAGGGTTTTGTGTAAAATGTATTCCTTAGGGCATGTTACTCACCTTAATGGAAAAAATTATAACACTTGGTCTATTCAAATGGTAGGATTACTAAAAGAAAAAATATCTAGTTCATCTTCCATAGTGAATCAAAAGAAGGTCTCAGTGATCATGAACTCAATAAGAGAAAGGAAGAAGATCTTCCACATGCACTTTTTCAAATAAGAGAAAAAATTGATCCTACTGAGGTATGGTCTACTTTGAAAGATATTTATGAAAAAATAAGTGTTTATTAAATTAACAGAATAAAGAGAGCTCTCCAAATTAATTTTTTTAGATTTTAGTAATGTTGAAGACTATATATCTCACTTCAAATATTTAAAAATTAATCTAGCTATGGTAGGAGGTAAGGTAAAGAGTAATGAAGAGTATGCCTAATCTATTACTTTCAATTTTCTCCTCCCTTTTATATAGTTGTCTTGGTTATTTATGTGAATTGTATGACTATCAAAGATCCATAACCTAAAATACTTCAAATCAATGAAATTTAAGGCTCAATTGCCTAAGGCTAAGACAAAGGTTTCTTGCAAGTATTGTAAAAGGAAAGGACACTACATCAAGAATTGAATTACAATGCTAAAGAATATTGGGACAAAATTTTTTAGGGTTAGACATAAGCTTTATAATGATGAAGATGAGGATGAAGGCGAAATAATAGAGGTCCACTAGAGCATCCATTAAGAAGATGAGGTGTTACCTCTAATGCCTTCTCTTCTTGGCCCTCTCAACTTAGATTATGGAGGGTGTTGAAATTTATGTAATTTGTTCTTGTTTAGGCTAAGGACAAAAGTGTGGAGTGCTTATGAGCACTATTAATGGAGCCTATGAGAATTCATCATTTATTTAAGACTATAATCCCCTTTCTTATTTCATCCTTAGTGGTATTAGGTAATCCACCTTTATGGATAAACCTGTTGAAAAGGGGATGAAATATCTAATTGAGCATATAAGAGTATTTTGAAATGATTTTCAAGACATTACTTATGATGTATACTATTATTAAAATACTTTCCAAAAAGTCTTTGAGGTGCACACTAGAATGGTATTATCAACTACCTTGCCATTCTCTTAGAATTTTGAAGAAACTATCGAGATGTTTGTCCAACATTTTGGTGCTTACATGGAAAAGAGAGTTAGCCTCCAAGACCTATATCAACTTAAACAAGCTAAGGATGAGATTTTTATAGATTTCTTGTCCAAATGGATAGGATTGGTGGATAAATTACAATATACCCCACCACCTAAAGATATGTTGGAAATTTTCATTAACAACCTTCAAGATCAACTATCTTATGAATTGGAAACTACAATTGTTACATATTTTGAACAAGTGATTGATCTAGCAAGAAGAGTTGAAAAGGATCTTATAAAAAGAGAATAATTGAAACCTGAAAAAACAAGAAGAGAAACCTACTACATCTCAATATAAAAATAAAAATATAGGAGGTGATGGTGTCACCGATAATTATCAAAATAATAACGTTAATACCATAATCACTTTGCAAAATTTGGTGCTCAATAAACCTCAAAAACCTCAAAGAAATTTCACTAAGCTCAGTAAACCTTTATCATCAATTCTTAAACAACTTTTGGATGTTAAAATGATTGAACTTCTAAATATTAGACAACTTGATACTACTGCTAATTGGTATAATGCAAATCAACATTGTGATTATCATAGAGTGGAAGGACATCTTATAAATCAATGTAAAAGACTTAAGCATGTTATTCAAGATTTATTGGATGAAGGTCACCTTGTTTAGGTGATTCTAAACCAATTGCTTCCACTAACCAAGATATGGGGATATTTCAAAATCCTCTACCTAATCATGATCAACAAACAACCAATCAAGTTTCATATCATAATATTACATCTCCATATCATAATATGATTGGGATAATATCTATCACCACTAAACAACATTCTCAATCTCAACCATCTCAACAACCTCAAACTCAAGATAATTCAAATTCAAGTCAACCTTCTAGACCACCATTAATTTTAAAGAATAAAAAAGCTTCTAATTTTGATAAGCCACCTTTAGTTCTTAAACCACAATTAAAAACAACTTTTGATCTTAAACAACTTGCTAATACTCCAACTAAAATATCTCTTCTAGAAATTTTCCAAACTTCTTCCACTTATAGATAAGCTCTAATTAGATTATTAAGTCAACAAAAAGTACCCAAAGATCTTCCACCAAATAATATTACTAATATTGGATCTCTTGTAGTTAATAATATAATATTTTATGAAGATGATCTTCCCCTTCCAACCATGCAAGGAGAATCTCCCCTCTATGTTATAGGTTCTATAGGAGATCGATTTATTAAAAGAATCTTGTAGATAATGGGTCCTCATTAAATATATGTAGCCTTCAATTTATTCAAAGATTTGGAATGAGAGAAGAAGACCTTGAAAAATATGATATAATCATAAGAGCATTTAATAATGGAGCCCAAGAATCTTGTGGGTCCATAACCTTACCTCTTAAAGTTGGACCAAGAATTCTTAATACTCTTTTCTATGTCATATCTTGTCCAACTTCTTTTAATATTTTGTTGGTATACCCTTGGATTCATGCCATGAGGGCCATCCCATCAACTCTTCGTTAATGACTTAAATATGAATATCAGAATAAACTTATTCATATTCTTGGTTATCCTCATCCTTTCCAATATTGCACTATGGTTGAGGTCGACCAATCCAAGACCAATTTTTGTCCATCTGTACCTCTAAATGAATTTTTTTTTCTTCTTCTTCCTCGTATTCTTCTTCATTAGTAACAAAGAAGCTTAAAAGTTAAACTATTAATGATCAACCCTCAAATAAACAATCTCCCAAGCATAAATGTTCAAACTAATCAAATTAATCAAGATCCTTTCATATATCTTTCTATGCTACCACCTCCACTAAGGACTTTAGGATTACCTCACAAGAAAGGTGAAATAGTGTGTGTTGGCATGCACACATTTAATTATGCAAGGACCTCCCACAAAGAAAATATTAGTTATAGCAACCCACCCCCATCAAAAAATAGTTTGGAACATGTTACTTATCTAAAGAATATCCTCTACCTAAGCAAATTATGACAAATATGGGATACCAAGAAAAAGTCTTGGGCCCTCAAGAACAAGGAATTAAAGAACCATTGGAGGTTGAAATTTACCCTAGAAGATGTGGCATTGGTTATATTCCTAATAAAAATCAATTTGCATCCACATATCTAGATGATGATCAAATTATAACTTATGAAAAATTCATTTATCAAAATGGATTGGATTGGAGTGATCAAGATGAAGAACCTCCTTCCCCATCCTCAATAATATTTTGTGACATCAATTTAATCACAATTGTTCATCCTAAATTAATTGCAATCCAAGGTGAATACATCAAAGGAGATATCTTTTGTGATGTTCCCCATAAAGATATCCTTCAAAATAACTTCTTTAATGAGTTTGTCCCATGTGTATCCCATGTCGAATATATTAAAATGAAGAAGAAGATCAAGTATCTTTAAATACCAAAGACCTTGAGCAATTAGGGGTTCTACTTGCCCCACTTTATATACTATGTTTTATTTTTTTTTAATTTATGATAAAATGTAAGGAAATTTAATTAGATGTAATAATCAAGTGGTATTAGCTCAACTGGTTAAATTTCTCAACATTCAAAGAGGAGACCAAGGTTCAAATCTTGCCCAATGATACATGGAAAATATTCAAGCTTTGTTATAATACCACTATGTGGTGGTGATGTAGTATGGTTAGGGCTCGTTTCAATCCCGCATAACCAATTGAAAAAACTAGATGTAATAGTGTCTAATAACTAGTACAAAGAACATATGCTTATGATATTCATAATAGATTTATTTCATATGTTTAGATTAAATGTTCTCTTTCACAATCATCTATCAAGTCAATTTTTGGCTTAAAAATATTAAGAATGGTGAGACATCATGGAACAACTACATATTCAAGGTTAGATATCACACTATTATAAACCTGTGGGAAAAAAATTGGAGGATAGAGTATGAATTCTAGTAAGGGACTGGCTAATCATGACAATGGAGCATGTCAAGGAGGTTATTCATCAAATTACTAGAATACAGTCATTGTCTTGGATGAAAGATGAAGATAATTTGGGATGGGACTCACATTCTAATAGTGTTATACTGTAGCTCTATGATATCCATCCCTCACTCACCATAGAGAAAATCCATTCAATAATATCTCTAACAAGATTTGGCAACTTTTGACTTGGCCTAAAGCACGACTCTTTATCTGGTTTCTACTCCACAAGAGGTTCTTACAAGAGACCAATTGATGAAATGGGATTTTCTTGTTTGTTCATATGTGAGTTACGTTGTTTAGAGAACGAGACTTGAGATCACATTTTTTTCTTTTGTCTCTTACCCATTTAATAATGGAAATGGTTGACAACCTTTTTAGATCTAAGATTTTGGTAATTCACCTCCATTGAGCATGCATGGAGGACTTCGCCCAAAATGAATGGATTGGACAGTTCAATGAAACATATAACCTTGGTTAGTATCTCTCTAGTGCTCTAAATTCTATGAAAAAAAGGAATACAATAGCACAATTTAGCTTATCTATCTATCCCTTGACTACGTTTCACACTTTAAGCTCTTTGTTGTGTTTTTATTCATAGAATAAAATCACCACCCACAAACTATAGACAAATATTTCACCATTTATGCTTATACACTTTATTATCTTGCAAAATTTTGATTTACTACGGAAATTAAGGGTCTAATTGTCCAACACATGGAGTTTACTGCTCTCGTAAGCATTAGCAAAGCCCCTAAAAGCTAATGTATGCTCATGTTTTGTCTATATTTTTAGGTATAGAATAAATTTATTGGTGGCAATTGACAGGCAATGATCTTGCAAAATCATTGATGGTTGGTTACAGAAGGTGATTTCACTGTAAACTATAGGAACCAGGTACTTTGTTTATAGTTTTAGTAAATTATCCTTTGATAGGTAGTTTTTTGTCATTTTACAATAATTTTTAGCTTTCTATGTATGTTTTGGAAAAAGGGGAAAATAAGAGGAATCTTAGTTTAGGTTTAGCATAGGCATTTTTTGGTTTTAGACATTGAAATTAAAAGTAATTTAGTTTACATTTAGGCTAATGTTTTTTGTGCATTCTCTTGTACCCTTGCTCAAAAGGAAAATGTGTTTTCTTTCCTTTTAGTTTATTGTAACTCCTGTTTTAGTTTCCTTTAGTTTTACAAAAATAAAAAACCATTTAAGATAGTTAGAAACACAATCTTATAAGGTTAAGGAACATTTTAAGGAAACAAGACCCTAGGTGTGTGTCCAATAAACTCATCAAACATAGGCACATACCCATATAACATATTGAGGTGAGAACCACCCATGAAACTCAAGTTGGAAAAACCTCTCGGGATCGCATGACATGCTCTCATAAGACCAATATTAGTAGTTAGAATTATTTGTAAAATAGGAAATGAAAATGTGAAGACCAAGTGTTGTCAACAAAAATATTTACTTTGTCTCTATATTTATGGATTACATAATATATTTACATGCAAAAATAGGAAAGTGGCTATCAAAGATATATGAGCCTAATAAGAGGAGTAGGATATGGTTGGGATCTTATTCCCCTCGCTAGACTCTTGCCCTTGCTTATGACATGGTTTCCATATATTGTTTATCAACATTTAAAGGTTAATAAATTGATGGTACATGATTTGATTATGTTATTTTGTACAATATGGAGAAATAAGAGATCAAGATTTGAGACTTCTCTTTATGAGAATATGATATCTCTTTCACTATCAAGTGTAATTTTAATGGTAGTGTTTGAGGATGAACATATGCATACATATTAGAAAAATAATTTCTTGCTTAAAATTTATTTAAATCATCTAAATGGTAGAGTTAACCTTAAGTTTCTTATACTATGTACTCGTTTTGTACAACTATATGTTTTAACCATTTGGAATATCAACCATCATCACCTCTTGCTTCAACAGGACTAAGCTGCCACATGGCTAAGAGTCAATGCCTATATGGGTAGGGGAGATCATTTTATCAGGAATGTAATTGATATTGAATTACTCTCCTAAAATATTATGACTATGGCAACATAGTTGGAGCGATGGTCCCTTCCTTCAATCAACCCAAATAAGGTTGAAGGAAACCAAATTTATTATATGTGTTGGGGTGATTTCTCCCACACCAAGGTTTGATGGGTATTGGAATTTGGTTTTTCATTAAGTTTTATTACCTAAGCATATATTATTTGAATGTTTGTAAGCCTTATAGCCTCTTACTTCAAATTAAGAAAAAAATCTATTTTGGAGACCTCTATTAGTAGTTAGAGTCACATGCAATATAGGAAATGAAAACCTGAAGACCATTTTTTTATCAACAAATGTACTTTAGTTCATATCTACATTTATGGATTACATAGTATACTCACATAAAAAAACATGTGAAAGTGTTTATAAAAAATACACGAGCCCACCAAGAGGAGTAGGATATGGTTGAGATATTATTATCCTCACTAGAATATTCTCCTTGCTAATGATACAACTTTCATCTATCTTAGAGGAAAATTTGTCGCTTTTAGTTAGGTATTCTTATATCAATTAAGAGCTCAAGTCTCATGGGATGTCCCTTTGCTTGAAGATTACTCCACATAAAAGAAGATCTATGTAACCCACACTTTTAATAATGAGTCCAACCACATGATGCTCTCGAAGTTATCTTTCTTCTTCCACTTGAGAGTATTGAAATTTGTTAATCTAATCTTGTTTAGGACAAGGCCAAAGTTGTGGAGTGCTTATGAGGACTATTAATATAGCCTACGAGCATGTTCATGTAATATTATGGGTCCCTTTAATATTTCACCCGTAGTAGCATTGGTTAATCCACCTTTATGGATGAACTTTCTTAAAAGGGTAATTTACTAAAATTTTATTGTGATGTTAACAGAAGTTTATGTTGGCCTACGGTTAACCTCTCATTGGGGATATGTTACCACTATAAACACCCCCCAATGAGAATCCAATTGTAATTATAAGTGTGAATAAAATGTGATATATTGGCGTGACCATGGGCACCCAACTTATACTTCGTGTCATATCCCTTAATTTCTTTACTTCATTTACTATTTTTATATTTTAATCATATTTTCTATTTTTTTGGTATACAATTATGGTGAATGCATATTTTGTAAAGTTTCTAGAAAATATTATAAATTTGAACATGTTATTAGAGTTGTTTCTAGATCCACATCACCCATAAGTAGAATATAAACTAGTTCACTAGTGATTAAGGGTATCATATTCAGGTTCATGCTTTTATTTTTCAAATTTAAATTCTTACCACCATGTTTTCTTGTCCAAAAATAGATTATTTTATCTATTCTTTGGATGCACGACCTTACTATTTGCACCTTGTATATCCATGCAATTTTGATGCTAAGATACGTGGATGTGTCGATGTGGTGGGGCAATAGTAAGCACATGCACTTTCAAAAAAGAGATGGAATATTTGAATCTTGATGATTTTGTTTGTCAAAAATCACATCAATTTTTTCTTCAAGAAATATTTCTCCACCACTCGCCAAAAAGGAGTGGTGTGTTGGTAGAGGCAATGCTTTGTTGGGAGGTCATCACAGAGTCAAGTCATCTAGATAGTTGTAATTTTTTTTTTGAAATAATATGAAGCATAAGTGCCAAAGAATGAATCTTGCAACACTAATCATAACAAAATATTATGGCACAATGGTTTGATACCTCTTTTGCAAATCTCCTCAAAAATATTTTAGACAAGACCTCTCTTCTTTTGATTGCATCCAACCATATAATGAAGTGGTGAGAAAGGAGGATTGTTGGTGTCATATGCTGAGTTTAAAACTCGACACTGACATTTTACTTGCTCCATGGTAAGGTTACCTATTATGCATAAGTTAAAATCAAAATTTTCTATTGTTCTATTAAAGGAAATGCATGTGGCATGACTTGTTTTCCCTTTCTCTTAAAGATGGATGGTTAACGATTTGAGCCTTGTCAACTCAAACCCATCAATCTTATATATGTCTATATATATACGCATGTGTGCGTGCATGCGTGCATGTGTGTGTGTGTGTGCGCGTGTGAGAAAGAGAGAGAACATGAATAATGCAACCAATCATATCAAGTCATTTTCAAATTTAGATTCACTGGTTGATAGTGCAACATCCATTCGAGTGGCACCAAATTGCAAATGTTGATTTGACTAATTTTTCAAAGGCTTGACATTGTTTGTATTTGAGTGCTAATATACCAAATATTTTGGAGACCATAACTTTTATATACAAAAGTATTTGGATCCCATTTATTTTTTATATTACATGATGTGTTGATCTCTATGCAATGGTGACATTAGTTTATGAACCTATTATAGATCTATTTAGGATTTTTGTGTAAAATAGATTTCTTAGGTTATGTTAATTGTATTAATGAATAAAATTATAGCACTTGGTTAGTTCAGATGACAAGATTGCTTAAAAGTAAGAACCTATGATTCATCTTTAATAATGAATTAGAAGGTCTCAATGATCATGAAATCATTAAAAGAAAGGAGGAAGCTCTTGGACTCTTCTTCATGTTGGTGGAACTATATGTACTTTTTCACATCAGAGAGAACATTGATCTTATTGAGGCATGATCTACTATGAAAGATCTAATGGAAAATTAAGTGCTAGTGAAGTTAACAGAATAGAGATATAGCTCTTCAATCTCAAAATTTTAGATTTTAGTAATGTTGAAGATAATATGTCTCCAAATATCTAAAAGTTGATCTAGCCATGATAGGATGCAAGGTAAAGAGTGATGAAGAGTATGTAAAATCTATTACTTTTAATATTTCTCCTTCTTTTCATATAGTTGGCTTGGTTATTTATGCGAGTGCTATGACTATCAAAGAGCCACAAGCCATCTCTCTTGAAGGCCTTTTCAAGCTTATAATCCATTATGAAATGGTAGAAAATAATTATGAAGCTCTTTATCATATACAAACCCACCTGATAGACTTCAAATCAATGTAATATAAGGCTCATTTGCCTAAGGGTAAGTCTAACATTTCTTGCAAGTATTATAAAAGGAAAGGACACTCCATCAATAATTGCATTATAATGCTAAATAAGATTGAGACAAAATTATTGAGGGTTGGAAATAGGACTTTTGATGTGAAGGTGAGGATAAACGAGGAATAGTGGAGGCCCACTAGAGCATCCATTAAGCATGGAGGTGTTACCTCAAATTCCTTCTCTCCTTGGACTTCTTAAACCAGATTATGGGGGTGTCAAAATTTATGTAATTTGTTATTATCTAGGCTAAGACCAAAAGTCTGAAGGAGTGCTTATGAGCACTGTTAATGTAGCCTATGACCATGTGTTTATGTCACATTTATTTAAGCCTATGAGCATTCATAATTTATGTAAGCCTATGAACATGTTCCTGTAAGCCTACGAACCCCTTTCATATTTCACCCTTAGTGGTATTGGTTAATCCACCTTTATGGATAACCTTGCTTAAAAGGGTAATTTATTATTATTTTATTGTAAAGTTAACCTCAAGGTTAAGTTTATGTCAGCCTAAGGTTAATATCTCATTGGGTATTTACTATCACTATAAATGTCCCTCAACGAGAATCCATTTGTAATTATAAGTGCGAATAATATGTGATATATTAGGGTGTCCAATCACACCCATATTATACTTCTTCTTGTTATCTTCCTTTGTTTCTTTACTTCATTTACTATTGCACTATTGGTATCTTTTAATTGTATTTTCTTCGTTTAGCATACGATTGTGGTCAATGCATGTCTTGGAATATTTCTAAAAAATATTAAAAATTCGAACATGTTATAAAAATTGGTTCTAGAGCTACATCACTCATCGGTAGAAGAGACATTGGTTTGTTGGTGACTAAGGGTATCAAATTTAGGCATGTGCCTTTATTTTTTCAAATTTCAAATTTAAATTCTTGTCACCAAGTTGTCCTACACAAAAATGGATTGGTGTATCCATTCTTCATGCATGTGACCTGACTATTTATGCCCCCATTCATCCATATGATTTTGATTCCAAGAGATATGGATGCAAAGACGCAGTGAGCATAAGAGTAAATATGCGCACTTTCAACTAGTAGGTGTGATGTTCAAATCCTGATAGTTTTCTTTGTCAACAATCAAATTAGGTTATTCTTTGAGAAATATTTCTCCACTTGACAAAGGGGAGTGGCATTTTGGTAAGGGTAATGCTTGATTAGGAGGTCATCATGAATTTGATTTATTAAGACAGCTGGAATATTTTTTCTTTTAAATAATGTGAAGCACAAGTGTGAAAGAATGAATCTTGTAGCAATGCTCCTAACAAAATGGCACAATGGTTTGATCCCTCTTTTGCATGGACAAGATCATGGGATTGAATCTTGGTAATTGTTTTTCTCCTACAAATATTCTTGAAAACATTTAAAAGGGACTTTCTCTCTTCTTTTGATCACATCTAACTATATAACATAGTGGTTTGAAAGGAGGCTTGTTAATGCCAAATGCTGAGTTTAAAACCAACGCTATCATTTTATTTGCTCCATGGTAATGAAATATCTTGCACATTAGTTAAAATCAAGTTTATCTATTGTTTTTTTCAAGGATGTGTGTGTAGCATGAGTGGTCCACCCTTTCTATTGTAGGCGGATGGTAAAATGTTCAGGCCCCATCATTTCAAACCCATCAATGTTTAATATATGAGCATGAATAATCCAACCAATCAATTCAAGTCATTTGTCATATTTGGAATCATTGGTTGATAGTGTGTCATCCAATCCAATGGTGCTAAGTGATAGTTGATGATTCAATAATTTTTTTCTAAGTTTTGGCGTTTGATTTTTTTATTAATTTGAGTTCTAGTATACCCTTTTTTTGGAGGCCATAACTTGTGCATATGGAAGTGTTTGGAATTTTTTTTTTCTATATTGCATATTTTTTTATTTCTATATAATAGTGATATTAGATTATTGACCTATTATAGATATTTTTAGGGTTTTGTGTAAAATGTATTCCTTAGGGTATGTTACTCACATTAATGAAAAAATTATAACACTTGGTCTATTCAGATGGTAGGATTACTAAAAGAAAGAATATCTAGTTCATCTTCCATAGTGAATCAAAAAAAGGTCTCAGTGATCATGAACTCAATAAGATAAAGGAGGAAGCTCTTCCACATGTACTTTTTCAAATAAGAGAGAAAATTGATCCTACTGAGATATGGTCTACTTTGAAATATATTTATGGAAAAGTAAGTGTTGATTAAATTAACATAATAAAGAGAGCTCTCCAATTTTTTTTTTTAAATTTTAGTAATGCTGAAGACTATATATCTCACTTCAAATATTTAAAAACTAATGTAGCTATGGTAGGAGGTAAGGTAAAGAGTAATTAAGAGAATGCCCAATCTATTATTTTCGATTTTCTCCTCTCTTTTATATAGTTGGCTTGGTTCTTTATGTGAATGGTATGAATATCAAATATCCATAACCTAAAATACTTCAAATAAATAAAATCTAAGGCTCAATTGCCTAAGGGTAAGTCAATGGTTTCTTGCAAGTATTGTAAAAGGAAAGGACACTACATCAAGAATCAAATTACAATGCTAAAGAATATTGGGACAAAATTTTTGAGGTATTAGACATAAGCTTTATAATGATGAAGATAAGGATGAAGGAGGAACAATAGAGGTCCACTAGAGCATCCATTAAGGGGAGGAGGTGTTACCACTAATGCCTTCTATTCTTAGCCCTCTCAACTTAGATTATGGAGGGTGTTGAAATTTATGTAATTTATTCTTGTTTAGGCCAAGGACAAAAGTGTGGAGTGTTTATGAGCACTATTAATGTAGCCTATGAGAATTCATCATTTATGTAATACTACAATCCCCTTTCATATTCCATCCTTAGTGGTATTAGGTAATCCATATTTATGGATAACCTTGTTGAAAAGGGGATGAAAGATCTAATTGAGCATATAAGAGTATTTTGAAATGATTGTCAAGACATTACTTATGATGATATACTATTATTAAAAAACTTTCCAAAAAGTCTTTGAGGTGCACACTAGAATGGTATTATCAACTACCCTGCCATTCTCTTAGAAATTTTGAAGAAACTATCAAGATGTTTGTTCAACATTTTTGTGCTTACATGGAAAAGAGAGTTAGCCTCCATGACCTATATCAACTTAAACAAGCTAAGGATGATATTTATACAAATGTCTTTTCCAAATGGATAGGATTGGTGGATAAATTACAATATACCCACCACATAAATATATGTTGAAAATTTTCATTAACAAACTTCAAGATCATATATCTTCTCAATTGGAAACTGCAACTGTTACATCTTTTGAACAAGTGATCGATCTAGCAAGAAAAGTTGAAAAGGATCTTATAAAAATAGGACAATTGAAACCTAAAAAAGAAGAAGAGAAACCTACTAAGTATCAATATGAAAATAAACATATAGTAGGTGATGGTATCACCGATAATAACCAAAATAATAACGTTAATACTATAATCACTTTACAAATTTTGGTGCTCAATAAACCTCAAAAATCTCAAATACATTTCACTAAGCTCAGTAAACCTTTATCATCAATTCTTAAACAACTTTTGGATGCTAAAATGATTGAACTTCTAAATATTGGACAACCTGATACTACTATAAATTGGTATAATGTAAATCAACATTGTGATTATCATAGAGTGGAAGGACATCTTACAAATCAATGTAAAAGACTTAAGCATGTTGTTCAATATTTATTGGATGAAGGTCACCTTGTTTTAGGTGATTCTAAACCAATTGCTTCCACTAATCAAGATATGGGGATATTTCAAAATCCTCTACCTAATCATGATCAACAAACAACCAATCAAGTTTCATATCATAATATTCCACCTCCATATCATAATATGATTGGGATGATATCTATCACCACTAGACAACAATCTCAATCTCAACCATCTCAACAACCTCAAACTCAAGATAATTCAACTTCAAATCAACCTTCTAGACCACCATTAATTTTAAAGAATAAAAAAGTTTCTAATTTTGATAAGCCACCTTTAGTTCTTAAACCACAATTAAAAATATCTTTTGATCTTAAACAACTTTCTAATACTCCAACTAAAATATCTCTTCTAGAAATTCTCCAAACTTCTTCCACTTATAGAGAATCTCTAATTAAATTATTATGTCAGCAAAAAGTACCCAAAGATCTTCCACCAAATAATCTTACTAATATTGGATCTCTTGTAGTTAATAATATAATATTTATGAAGATGATCGGGGAATCTCCCCTCTATGTTATAAGTTATATAGGAGATATATTTATCAAAATAATATTGTAGATAATGGATCCTCCTTAAATATATGTAGCCTCCAATTTATTCAAATATTTGGAATGGGAGAAGAAGACCTTGAAAAATCTGATATAATCATAAGAGCATTTAATAATGGAGCCCAAGAATCATGTGGGTCCATAACCTTACCTCTTAAAGTTGGACAAAACCCAAGTGTTGTAGGTGAGTTGGAGAGGAGAGGGCAATCCTCCAAGGGAGGTTCCAGGTTCGAATCTCCACCCTACCAAAAAGTTGAATTGGGTACCCAAAATCCAATTGATAATGTTGGTGCAGGCAAGGCCGGGCGTGACTCCCGGGTGACTTTGACGGTGTAGAACCCCCTGTTCATGGTCTCTCAGACCAAGGCAGCCCCGCAAGGGGTTTTTTGCTTAAAAAAAAACCCAGGTGTTGTAGGTGAGTTGGAGAGGAGAGGACAATCCTCCAAGGGAGGTCCCAGGTTTGAATCTGCACCCTACCAAAAAGTTGAATTGGGTACCAAAAATCCAATTGATAATGTTGATGCGGGCAGGGCCGGTCATGACTCTCGGGTGACTTTGATGGTGTAGAACCCCCTATTCATGGTCTCTCAGACCAAGGTAGCCCCATAAAGGATTTTTCGCTTTAAAAAAAAAAGTTAGACCAAGAATTCTTAATACCCTTTTCTATGTTTATATCTTGTCAAACTTCTTTTAATCTTCTATTGGTATACCCTTGGATTCATGCCATGAGGGTCATCCCATCAACTCTTCATTAATTCCTTAAATATGAATATCAGAATAAACTTATTCATATTTGTGGTGATCCTCATCCTTTCCAATATTATACTATGGTTGAGATCGACCAAGCCAAGACCAATTTTTGTCCATTTGTATCTCTAAATGCATTTTTTTTTCTTCTTCTTCCTCGTCTTCTTCTTCATAAGTAACAAAGAAGCTTAAAAGTTTAACTAATAATGATCAACCCTCAAATAAACAATACCCCAAGCATAAATGTTCAAACTAATGAAATTAATCAAGATCCTTTCATATATCTTTCTATGCTACCACCTTCACTAAGGAATTTAGGATTACCTCACAAGAAAGGTGAAATAGTGTGTGTTGGTATGCACATATTTACTTATGAAAGGACCTCCCACAAAGAAAATATTAGTTATAGCAACCCACCCCCATCAAAAAATAATTTGTAACATGTTACTCATCTAAAGAATATCCTCTACCTAAGCAAATTCTGACTAATATGAGATACTAAGAAAAAGTATTGGGCCCTCAAGAACAAGGAATTAAAGAACCATTGGAGGTTGAAATTTGCCCTAGAATATGTGGCATTGGTTATATTCCTAATAAAAATAAATTTGTATCCACAGATCTAGATGATGATCAAATTATAACTTATGAAGAATTCATTTATCAAAATGGATTGGATTGGAGTGATCAAGATGAAGAACCTCCTTCCCTATCCTCAATAATATTTTGTGACATCAATTTAATCACAATTTTTCATCCTGAATTAATTGCAATCCAAGGTGAATACATCAAAGGATATATCTTTTGTGATGTGCCCCACAAAGATATCCTTCAAAATAACCTCTTTAATAGGTTTATCCCATGTCGAATCTATTAAAATGAAGAAGAAGAGCAAGTATATTTAAATACCAAATACCTTGACCAATTAGGGGTTCTACTTGCCCCACTTTATTTTGAGGATGAATCACATATCCTCATTTAACAAACCATAGACATTAATATTGGAACTATAGCTAATCCTAAAAACCTTAAATTACGACAAGCTCTCACCATTGAAGAATAAGAACAATTAACTAATCCTTTAAAATAATTTGAAAACATATTTGCTCGGTTTTACGTTGATATGCTTACTCTAGATCCCTCTCTAGTTATGCACCACTCACTGGTTTGACCAAATATAAAACCTGGTAAACAAAACCTAAGAAAAATGCACCCTAAAATTGCCTTGTTAGTCAAAGAAGAACTCCAAAATCTTCTTGATGTCAATTTTATTAAAACCATTGATTATTTTGATTGGATCTCTAACATCGTACCTATTTCCAAGAAAGAAGGTACAATCAGAATATACATTGACTTTTGAGATATTAACATGGCATGTCCTAAAGACAATTTTCCCTTACCCAATATTGACATGATTGTAGACTTCACAACTGGATATGGAATGTTATCCCTAATGGATAATTTTTTAGGCTATAATTAAATTAAAATTACTCCTAAAGACCAAGATAAAACTACCTTCATAACTCCTTGGGGCACCTTTTGCTATCAAGTTATGCATTTTGGTTTAAATAACATAGGTGCCACCTATCAAAGGGCTATGACATACATATTTCATGATTTAATGAATGACATTGTGGAAGACTATGTGGATGATCTCCTTGGTTTCTCCATTAATTGTGCAACTCATGTACAAAATCTAAGTCATATCTTTAAACGATTAAGAGAATATAAAATTTTCTTTAAGCCCTCTAAGTGTGTCTTTGGAGTCACATCTGGTAAGCTCTTCAATTTTGTTGTGTCTAGAAGAGGCATTGAAGTTGATTCAGCCAAGATTTTATCAATTACATATGCCACCCTACGCAATCTAACTGAATTATGCAATTTGCAAGGTAAGCTTCACACCATTAGATATTTTATCTCTTAACTAGCTGATAAATGTCAACCCTTATTTAAGCTCTTATATAAGAATGTAGAATATAAGTGGGATGATTGAGTGTCAAAAATATTTTGATGTGCCAAAATAATATCTCACATCCCCTCCCATCCTCATAGCACCAAATGCAACCAAAAAATTATTTCTCTATATTGCTGCTACAACACAAGCCTTAGGGGCTATGCTAGCCCAACATGATGATAAAAATAAGGAAAGAGCAATTTATTATATTAGTAGGACCCTTATTAGCTATGAAACCCATTACACTCCTTTAGAAAATATTTGCCTTGCTATAGTGCTCGCATCTAAGAATTACGATACTATATGCTTAGCCATAAAATATTAGTAGTTCCAAAGGTTGATCCTCTTCATTACTTAATGTCCAAACCTCACCTTTTAGGGTGGGTCTCCAAGGGGGTCATCACCCTTAGTGAGTTTGATTTAACCTTTATTAGCCAAAAATCCATTAAAGGTCAGGTAATTATTGATAAGTTAGGCACTAAACCTTTAGATTCAATTCATCCTCTAGTAATAGAGTTTCCTGATGAGTGTATCTTCAATATTGAAGAACCTCAAGATTCCTTGATCTTGTACTTGATGGAGTCCATTTCTTGAAGGGTGCAAGAGTGGAAATCTTCCTAGTCACCTTACAAAAGTGGTTGATTCCTCTTTTCTTTAATTTGCACTTCTCTTGCACTAATAACACTACAAATTATTAGATCATGGTCTTAGACCTTCACACTCATTTAACCTTGAAAATAAGAACTCTCTATGTCTTTGGTGATTCCCGACTTGCGATAAATCAAGTTAATAAGGTGTATCTCATTAAAGATAAAAAGTTGAAGACTTATAAAGACATTATTACAAAGCTTATATTAGCCTTTGATAAGATAACCATAGAATCCATTCCTAGGTCTTCCAACCACCATGCAGATGCCATGGTCATATTCACATCCCTTATTCCCTTAGAGCTAGAGGATTATCATGCTGCTCTAATCATTTTCTAGTTTTGAGAACCTACATACCCTTCCTCTAGTCAATTGCCTTTAGATGTCTTGACCATCGAATCATCTTCATCTAAGCCTTGGTACAAGGATATATTTACCTTCTTAAAAGATGACATGATACCTAAAGGATTAGAACACAATAAGCAAAAACTATTTCGTAAAAAAGTGCGTAAATTTATGATCATTAGTGATATCTTATATTAGTGCTCTTTCGATGGCATTCTCTTCCGATACCTCAATCCTAATGAAGCCAAAAAAACCCTTCGTGAAGCCCATGAAGGGTCATGTGGTGGTCATTTTAGTGGCAACACAACTCCGAAGAAGCTCCTTTGTATAGGGTATTATTGGCCTTCCATGGAGAAATATGCATGTGATTATATTTGGTACTATGATAAGTGTCAATGTCATAAAAATATTATTCATGCACCTTCACAAAATATCCAAGCCATTTCTTCCCCTTGGCCCTTCTCTATGTTGCCTCTAAACATCATTGGGAAGATTAAACCTATATCTTTTTATGGCTATAACTTTATTATCATAGCTACAAAATATTTCACTAAGTGGGTAAAAGCCATGCCACTATCCATAGTCATTGGAGTTCAAGTTTCCAAGTTTATCCTTAGTCAAATCCTTTGTAGATATGAGATTCCCCTCGTCATAATTTTATATAATGAAACACCTTTTAAGAATAAATATGTTAGAAAAATTTGTGCTAAGTATAAAATTTAACATAAATGGTATACTCCTTATTATCCTTAAGAGAATGACCAAGTAGAAGCCTCTAATAAAAGCTTAATCAAGATCCTTATGAAGTTGGTTAGTAAGACCAACCGTGATTGGAATCTCTAACTTTACCCCGCTTTATGGGCTTATCGTACTAGCGTGTGAATGCCTATGGGGGTGACCCCATATGTCCTGGTATATGGGATAAAAGACATCTTCTCGTTTGATCTTGAGATTCCCTCCTTGCATGTCTTATTGCAAGACACTTGATTTGGCTATGAGTATCACCTTGTCCATCTAAATCAATAATATTTTCTCAATGAAAAGTGCATCAATACCTTGTAGCACCTTTGTGTCTATAAAAATAGGCTCAATCTCTCCTACACTAAGAAGGTACATGATCATTATTTTAAAATAGAGGACCTTGTCCTTGAAGAAAATAAAAAAATACCATTGCTCAAACTGATTTGAAAGGTAATTTTGAGCCTAATTGGTTAATTTCCTTTGTCATTATGACTAAGTTTGTCTTGAGATACTATCGTCTAGCAACCCTAGGTGGAAGATATCTTAAAGAACCCATGAAAATTATGCATATTAAGAGATACTATGCATGATTGTGTGATCACTCACTTGCATCATGATCTTCTTTGGAGAGGTCTTGATAATAGGACTTCAACCAACAATCACTAGTCGCAACATAATTTTCTTCTCAAAAACTCAACTTATTCTTCAAGTTTCCATAATATTCAGAGAACTAATTATTGTTCATCTTATTTTAAATCCTCTGCTTCTATCAGATTTTCTAAGATTCCTTTTATGCTAGTTTACATTAGTTTACCTAATCATATTGCATACTGCCTTTCATATATGCATGATTGTTTGACATCTATTGCACAAATTGATTAACATATTTTCTTTGCATCTATGCTTGACATATACTATATGATTTCTTAACATATACATGTATGCATAATCTGCTTGCTCGTATAGAATTTTGGAGATTTTATAATGAGGCAATGATGACAACTAGTCAAGTTAGCTCATATGCATTGCACTTGCACCAGGTCACTAACGCTTAATGAATCCCCAACCCTAGGGAATTACCTTTGCTTTTTTTTTCCTACTAAGATGTTAAGTTTACTATGCTATGCTTCTACCACTCGAGTCTCAGTGACCTAGTGCAATGCTTCTACCACTCGAGTCTCATCTTAATTCCATGCTATCTCATATTATAGGACCATGATCATTTGGTCATGTGGTTTGCCGATCACAATTGTGGCACCCTCTACCTTGAAATGCTGTATATATCTATCTAGCTCCTCAAAGTTGGTATGCCTCTACTCGAGCAACATCTCACTCTATTACAAGCCGGTCTTACTTGTTCGTCACTTGATCCATCTCAACAATGATATGGTCGATGGTTCTCCTCTACTCTATCAACCTCTGGGATTGGTCTACTAATATGCAACCCCTCTTCACTATCAACCCATCCACCTATTCTTATAATCTACCCACCTCAACTTGTAGGGCATCTCTCTTTGTAGTAGGATCCTCCTATCCTGCTATCTTGCTAAGACTTCCCTTTATCACCATGGGGGCAACTCTTATGTCCCCCTCTTTGCCCTATAAGACTATCTCTAGAAATTTCACCTTGATAAATGTTAGGCTCATGATCCTCACCTCTAATCATGTCTACCTAGGCTACCCTGCTTCCCTGCTCCTCTCCTTTTTCTAGTAGGATGCCTATCAATAGGCTTGTGGTATGTCAACACTCATGCCATGGTGTTTATGAATTGGGACTATTGGAGATATCCTCACTAGTAGTATCACCTTGTACCAATGCTAATACCCTAGAGCTACTCCAACATCATCCACCCTTCGATTGATCAATGGAGGATCATCCTAATCCTCTACAAAACTGGTAGGGTTAGGCCACTCGCCTATCCCTACTAGGTCCCTCACCACCATCTGTACCAATAGTCACATATATGTGGTTGTTGTTAGACCAAGCCAAATTGCCTATGCACCCTATCAAAATAATGCAACTCTTGATCATCCTAGTTTGTGATGACCCAATAAATCTATTGGATCTTAGCCAACTCTATGCCATCCTTTTCCTATCCTGGGTGTTGATGCCATGGCCTCTAGATCATCTTTAGAGACCTAACATTGACTACCACTCTCTATGTCAATGCTAAGGAGCCAATAAAAACCTATTGATGATGCTTAGAGTGGTGAGCCCACTAGTATGCTCTAGGCCTCTCTTTGTCTTGTACAACCCTTGGTAATCCCTATTGTTACCTTACTTCCAGGTGCTCCTAGCACCAAACCTACAAAAGTGTCCTGCATGTAAATTCATGATCTTGCTTGTACATGACATTATACAATATCCAATACAAGCATGCAAAGATCAATGGCCCCCATGCAAATCGAGTCTAATGATATTGCATATTCAAGATCACTCCTCTCGAAATCGAACCAGGTGGCACTATGAAAGATTAATAATAAAATTAACACAAATTAATTAAACTTCACGCAGCACCATTACAACAACAAGAACATAGGATAGAGTTTCTAATTTATATGAAGGGAGAAGGGAGGAAGTCGACGGAGAGGAAAAGAAGGGAGGTTGGAGGAATAAGGGGAAAGGGAGGTGGAGGGATAAGGAGGAAGAGGGAATAAAGGAGGGAATGGAGGGATAAGGGGAAGAAGAGAAAAACTAATTTAAAAAACATGCCGACATTATAAACTTGCCGACAATTAAACTTAACCTAGCCTAACCACTATGTGTTCACACTGCTACATTCTCCCCCTTAAAGGTGAGAGGACTGACAATACAGTCTCTCAGCTTTACAAATTGAGCTTTAGCCGACGCCTTGGTGAAGATGTCCGCAACATTCTCCAAAGTGGGGCAATAGTGAAGCTCAACAGTTTCAGTTTCCACCATATCTCTGATGAAGTGGTACTTCATATCAAAATGCTTTGATCTACTATGGTGGACAGGATTGTATGCCAACTGAATGGCACTAATGTTGTCACATAATAACCTTGTTGGACCACTTTGTTGCTCTCCAAGTTCTTCTAATACCTTTCGTAGCCATAGAGCTTGAGTACTAGCATGAGTGACCGCTATATACTCAGCTTCTATTGAAGATAGTGCTACTACTGTCTGCTTCTTGGAACTCCAAGTTATTAGTCCTGATCCCGGACTAAAACAGCTTCCCCGAGGTTGATTTCCTATCATCAATGTTGCTACCCCAATCACTATCACCGAAGCCTACAAGCTTGATAGTGTTACATTTATGGTAATGGATTCCAAAATCCCATGTACCCTTTACATATCTAAGAATTCTCTTAGCTGCTCGCAAATGCAACTCAGAAGGGTTAGACATAAATCGAGAGACAAGAGAAACAACATACTGAATATCAGGTCCGGTGTTGGCGAGAAACATCAAACTCCCAACCATGCTTCTGAAAGTGGTCACGTCAACTTTTGATGCTCCATCATCTTTGCTTAATTGGATCCCATGTCCAACCGGAGTTGCAACTGGTTTGCAATGCTCCATAGCAAACTTCTTAAGCATGTCCCGAACATACTTATGTTGACAGATGAAGATCCCCGTATCTCGATCGATGAACCTCCATTCCAAGGAAGTAGTGCATTAAGCCAAGATCCTTCATCTCAAACTGCTCCATCATGGAGTGTTTGAACTTCATATTCAGTTTTTCATTACTACCCATGAATATGAGATCATCCACATACAAGCAAACTATGAGGATGTCATTTCCTTGTCGTAGGTAGTAAAGGGTGGGTTCATTTCTACTTCTGGTGAACCCAAATTCTTTGAAGTACCCATCAATGCGTGAGTACCAAGCTCGTGGTGCCTGCTTGAGGTCTTAAGGTGCCTTCTTCAGCTTTGTAAACAAGATGTTCCTTGTCTTTCTCTTCAAATCCTTGTGGTTGCTCAACATACACTTCTTCTGTCAAGTAACCATTTAGAAATGCACTTTTCACATCCATGTGTTGGACTTTCCATCCCTTATTTGCAGCTAAGGCAAGAACTGTTCTAATAGTCTCCTGTCTAGCTACAGGAGCAAAAGTCTCTTCATAATCAACTCCATATTTCTGAGTGAATCCCTTTGCAACTAGTCTCGCCTTGTGCCTTTCAATGCTACCATCAGCATTAAACTTGGTCTTGTAGACCCACTTACATCCAACACATTTCTTGCCTTTAGGAAGCTTTACCAACTCCCAAGTGTCGTTGTTTTTTATAGAGGTTATCTCCTCTTTCATGGCATCTTGCCAAATTTTTTGAGTACATGCCTTCTCATAACTAGAAGGTTCAAGTTGTGCACTAGTTAACAAAGCATAGTTAACTTGATCTCCCCTAGGTTCCTGCCGGGAGACATCATCACCATACAAGTGCATACTTTCTAATCTATGTAAAACAGAATCCATTTCACTAGCTTGACTCCTAGTGTATCTTCTTGAAAATTTTTTATCCAACATCTGAGATGATGGATGATACTGTAGAGTTCTCTTACCTTTGGATGGAGAATCAATGTCCATTGGTGAGGAACGTACGGATCACTGTGGAGAAGGACTTGGTGAAGAAGATGAATCAGAAGATGAACTTGGACTTGTTGGAGGAGACCGCTTTCCTTTCTGTGGTGTCTGTGGTTGCACCTGCTGAGAAACTACATCAATGGATTCAACATCATCGAATATTTGGGGCTTACCCCATTCTCCCCTTCATCAAAAATCACATCCCTGGAAATCACAAGCTTTCTAGTCCGAGGATTATAGAGTCTGTAAGCTTTTGTATTCTCATAGTATCCTACAAAGATACATGCCTGACTCTTTGGATCGAGCTTCTTCCTAAGCTCATCAGGAATGTGAGAATAGGCCAACGAGCCAAACACTCTGAAATGCTTAACATTTGGCTTTTTACCATACCATGCTTGGTAAGGTGTCAGTCCTTTCAAACTTGAAGTAGGACTTCTGTTCAAGATATATACGTTGGTCCTGGCTGCATCTGCCCAATATGAATTAGTCAAATGCTTCGTCTGAAGCATAGACCTTGCCATCTCCACAATGGTGCGATTCTTCCTCTCTGCAACACCATTCTGCTGTGGAGTGTAGGCAGCAGTGAACTGCCTCTTAATGCCATGTTGCTTACAGAAATTCACAAACTCATTAGAGGAATATTCTCCTCCCCTATCTGATCGAAGACATTTTACAAAATATCTACTCTCACTTTCAACTCTTGTTTTGAAATCAATAAAGCATTCATATGCTTCATCCTTATGTTTCAAAAAATATATCCAGCACATTCTAGTATAATCATCAATAAAGAGTAGAAAGTAAGAATTGTTACCCAGACTCGTGTCTGCATCGGACCACAGATGTCGGTATGCACTAGCTGGAGTGGATAGCTGGCCCGCCATGCTTGTCCATGAGGAAACTTTGATCTGGCATGCTTTCCAAGAGCACACCCTTCACAGACTTCTTTACTATCCTGAACTTTAGGAAGTCCAGTGACCATGGCTTGGGAAGTTAGCATTTTCAAACTAGCAGAATTCAAATGGCCATATCTCAAGTGCCATAGAACACTTGGATTGGAAATAGCAACACTTGCTAACTTATCTCCCCCTGGCTGGCCAAACTTTAAAGGAAACAATCTATTCTTTGACATTGGCACTTGAGTAATGATTCTATTATTGTTATTTTTATCAAAAATAGTGCATTTACCCTCATCAAAAAGCAACTTGTAGTTCTTTTCTAACATTTGTCCAACACTTAAAAGATTATGTTGGAGATGGGGTGTATAATAGATATCACTTACTTGTTTGACTCCTTCTTTAGTTGGAACTGCCATAGCTCCAATGCCTTCTACTGCCAATGATTTATCATCTCCCAATTTGATGCTGGATTTGTAGGAGGAATTTAGAGTAGCAAAGAGCTCTTCTTTGCCACTCATATGGTTTGAACACCCAGTGTCCAAGATCCATGTATCATTCATGTTCTGATCTGCTTGACCATATGAGAGAAAGAGATTTGTGGCCTCTTCCTCTTCTCCAAAGTTTCCAAACCGATTGCTCTAGCTGCTACTAGCTCCTTGTGAAGTCTTAGTCCAACAGTCACGAGCATAATGGCCAAGTTTGCCACAATTGTAGCAAGATTGTTTTGACTTATCTCCTCCTTTACCTCTCGCTCGATTGTTTCCCTCTATTTTGTTGTCCTCCTCTATTCTCGTTGCTGTTCACTATTGTTTGAGAATCCTCCTCTCGTTCTGATTTCCTCCTCTCGTTAGGAGTTCCACCTCTCTCGATTATTTCTGCCTCTTCCTCTAGACTTTCCTCTCGCCACGACCTCTACCTCTCGCCTTCTTGAGAAGCAAAGGCTTTATCATCTCCTCCATAACTTGTGGAAGGAGATGGCTGTAATCTCTCCTCATGTGAGAGAAGTGAGCCAATGAGGGTTTCAAAAGACAGAGAAGTTAGGTCTTTAGATTCCTCTATAATGATGGCTACTAGAATTCCATTTAGGAAGAAGTGTTCTCAACACTTTCTTCACTATAACTTCATGCTTTACATCTTCTCCTAAAGTGACCATATTATCTACTACGGCTTTCACACGCACGCAGTAATCACCAACCTTTTCATTTTCTTGCATTTTAAGAGTTTCAAACTCTCTTTTCAAGGTTTGGAGTTTAACTTGTTTGACTTGGTCACTACCCCTATAACTTTCTTGTAAAGCATTCCAAGCAGATTCAACAGCTTTTAAAAGAAGCTATTCTAGGGAAAATACTTTTATCAAGGGCGGCGTGAATGTGATAAAGGGCAAAAGAATTATTCTTCTGTGCTTCTTTTCTAGCCCTTTTATCAACACCACTCAAAACTGCCCACTCAGCAGCTGAAGGTTCAGGATATCCCTCTTCAATCACATCCCAAAGACCTTTGCCAATCAACAGAGTTTTCATTTTAATTGACCAATACTCGTAATCACCACCATTGAATTCAGGGATTGGTAAACTAGTATTGGAAGCCATTTTAGAAAGCAACTTTTATTTCAACTTCAAACAAACTGTACAAAGAAGTACAAAATAGATTACTGATTTACTGATTTAAATCAAATCTAGCTTTCTTAAAATGCTCATTGATTTGGCGTTCTTCTTCTTGAGGATTTCCCAAGACTGGAAAGGTGAAGTTGTCTGCTTCATCGTCACTAATGATAATGACTTCTTTTGCTGCTGTTGTTGGCTCAAGATTCCTTTTGAGAACAACTCGTTCTTCAATTGCAGGTTTCACCTCCACCGGTTCTTTTTCCTCTCGCTTCGCTTCTGCTTCGTCGGTTCTCGAATCGGAGAGCGAGGTGTATAGCTCTCACTCGTTTCAACTTCGGGCACTGCAGGAGTATAACTGTCACTTGATTGTCCTTCGTGCATCTGTTTCAACCGTCTCGGATTCAACTACTCTCTGCCCGAAGATATTATCTTCGGAATCCGCCTCATATCCATAATCTGGTTTTCTCCTGATGTGCAATCACTTGGTTTTCCAACTGACAAAACACTGTATGAAGTCCACTCTACTGGACTTTCCTATCAAAGGAATCAGGATTCTCTCTTCTCAACAGAGAGAGCAATGCATAATAGCATCCAGATGACCGAATCATCTACCCAAAATTACATCGCATGCACTGGGTTACAATAATGATGCCAAAAAAAACTTTTCACCCTTTTATTTTTTTAAATCAATTTTCCAAAATTTGTTTTAATAAAGCCCTTAAAATTTTTAACAATTTTCTATAGATATTTTAAATTAGTTTTTTAAATAAAAGTTTATTTAAAAAACTTAATAAAAAATATAAATAAAAATTATTAAATATTTAAAAAACTTTAATTAAAAAACTAATAATGAAAAATTAAAATAAAAAAACCTTTTATTTTTTTTCTCGTCGCGAAATCCCCGACGGGATTCGAACTCAGGACCTCCGTGTCCTACCCGCAGGCACTAGCCACTACACCACGCGACGCCGGTGAGAAGAGTGGTGACGTCCGCCGTGTTATTCCCTTCGTTCGACGATTACAAACAAAAATAAATAAAAAACTTGGTTTTTTACCCCGACGGGATTCGACCCCGGGACCTCTCTTCCGCCAGCAAACAACACAACCAACTGAGCTACAGGCCTCGGCGGGTAAGGAAAGGAACCACTTGTTCCTTATACCGTCGACGGGCGGAGATTTAAAAAAAAACAAAAGGATTTATCCCACATGCAGTGGGAGGAAGTAAAAATACTCCTCAAATATGCGCGAAGGCGCATTAACCTTCGATTGCCTTCGGGCAATCGCTCCTCAACACTATGCTTGCTCGACCAATCTGCGTTCGCCACGTATCACCCTCAGACGAATCTGCATCCGCCACGTGGATAAACCAGTTTTTGCCATCGCACATGCTTAGCTTGCCACCTCTGCTCGCCACGTCGACCGCCACGTCAGCACGCCACGTCGACTTCCACGTCAGCACCACGTCGACCACCACGTTAGCATGCAGTTCACCCACTCGCCACGTGTCAGCTGTCGCCACCTCAGCATCCACCTCAGCTCCTCGAGCTACGTGTCCACGTCAGCTGTCACTCCGCCTGCCATGTGTCACCTCAAAAATCATGCAGCCTCAAATTTGTGCCCAGCTCTGCCACCTCCTCGATCCGATCACCGGCTCCTCGAACACGATGTGCCCTCGGGATTCATGCCCGTGCGACCTCGAGATTCGTGCCCAGCACGCTTGCCCGATTGGCTCTGATACCAAATATCGAAATCGAACCAGGTGGCACTATGAAAGATTAATAATAAAATTAACACAAATTAATTAAACTGCACGCAGCACCATTACAACAACACGAACATAGGATAGAGTTTCTAATTTATATGAAGAGGAGAAGGGAGGAAGTCGACGGAGAGGAAAAGAAGGGAGGTTGGAGGAATAAGGGGAAAGGAAGGTGGAGGGATAAGGAGGAAGAGGGAATAAAGGAGGGAATGGAGGGATAAGGGGAAGAAGAGAAAAACTAATTTAAAAAACATGCCGACATTATAAACTTGCCGACAATTAAACTTAACCTAGCCTAACCACTATGTGTTCACACTGCTACAACTCCCTTCAATGCCCATGTCAAATATTGTTTGTTGGTGTGGAAAATAATCAACCTTACCACCAACCCACTTAGTAGGCATGTGAGGTCTGAGACTCTATATTAACTGATCATCTCATTGATATGGATACCCCACTCTTTACATTGTGATATGGATTCCAAAAAAGCCTCTATAGTGTCTCCCTCTACCTTGATGTCCTATAGACCTATTTGCCTTGGATAGGCACTTGTAAAATCCATCACACATCCTCTATTGTGATAGTATCCTATTCTATCGATAGCCTAAATATAGATGACTTAGGGTACTACTACTTGATATGTGTGATCATCATAGCTCAATCACACTCCACTCTTAACATATGTGCTAGTTACAGTAACCCCACTATGTCAAGCACATCGATATCCATTTCTATGAGCCACTTAATCAATGGCTCTAGTGTCCATAGTCGTCACTATTGAGACTAGGATATCCAACTACAAAATCCAAATCAATTTTCATCATTAGTTTATAAGTCATCATACTAAATAATAATCTAAATTCATCAAATTATAAATATCATCAATTATCCACTCATACATAATATCTTTAAATCTTAAAAATAACATTACATTACCTCTTTATTGGTTGATCAATTTCACCACCTAACTTTCTTATCAATCCCTACATCATCCTTAACAAACAATCTTAACAATAATTCAACTCTCCATTTCTTCTTTTGTCTCTTTTTTCCCCTCTCTATCCTTTCTTCTCATTTTTTCCACTTCTTCTATGATATTGTGCCTTGTTTTTAGCAAGTGTTATGTCACAACATTACACTTTATATTTAGGGACTATGATTTTTTTTGACCTCGTACGTAATGATATTGCTGACACCCTACGATATAATAGGAGGCCCCATGATATCGTGTCATTTTCTACACTGACTTCTTCCCAAAAATTATAAAAAATATTTAAACACACTTAAATTTACCCTAATCCTATCCTATCAAGTAGTATTCAATGCATACTTGAGCTCCTACACCTGGTGCTCTAGCTTCCCCCCTGCAATCGCTGCACAGTGAATTGGAAGTGCCATCCTCTCTGAAGAGCTCTTTTTCTCTTATCCCACATGATAAAAATGATTTTATTTTTATCCTCTCTTTTCCCTCATCACTCCTGCCTTTTTCCATCATTATTTTTTACTTGTTTTTCTTGCCATTTTGAATTTCTTTGAGAAGTTTCATTTTCCCTCTGAAACTCGAGGGGACACCTTGGCTTGGGGGTATTTGATGTAATCAATACCTCATAAAGTATGTAAAATGTTCAAAGTGCTTAAAATTACATTATTTTTGTATCATCCCTCTGCCTAAACCTTCTAGCTCCTTAAAAGCTATTTTATTCAAGCCTGAGGGTATCTACAAATGCATCAAAGGGGGCAAATATAGACACCCAAAATTGATACAGCTAAATGAATCAATTTTCTTATATGCCTAATTAAGCCTTTAAAAATTATCAAATACAATTTTTAGTCTCTCTGACCCTTAGTTTCTAAGTTTTTCCTCTCATAACAATATCGCGGATCTCTAATATAGACTAAGATATTGTTCTTTAGCTGTTTCTTAATCAATTTTTAAATACTAGCTAGCATCATTCAATGTGACCCCCAACGATCATGTCAAAAATATCACAATTGTTCAAAATCAATCATGATATCATTTTACCAAGGCAAGGAATCTAAATCATGGATTCTCTACCCTCCTTGGGATTTTGGCCATTTATGACACCATTTCTTCGATACCCTCACCCCTGCAATTGAATCTTAAGGTAACATTATTTAGATTTGATGAGATTGAAATTCACCCACCTCCTCCTCCTTGCCATGAATGCTCCTTCTACTCCCTCCAAGCCAAGATATCTTATAAATTAAAGCCTTAGGCCTTCATTTCTAAGAAGCTCTCTCATGGTAATTTTTTTTTTGGCATTTGGTGATTCAAACCTATTGGACTTGTTGATGTTTTTTTGGAGACACTTTGAGAGAGATCTCCCTGGTAATCCTGGAGAGAGTGATCTCTCCCCCTTTGGTTGTTCTATCTCTCCTCTTTGCATTCTTTATTTTATTGCTTTATCATTTGAATTTTAATCATTTTGTTTTATCATATTTTACATGGTTTCATCGTCTAACACTCCTCTCAAGTATTGTGCATCTATATATTTTAGCTTTAGTTAGCCTTGGTATTTGTATAAGACTACTAGGGACCATCCTCCTAGCCTAAATCATCCTTGGCCTAGCACACAAAATGATATTCTGGCCTATAATCTCTGGTGCATGATTTTGTTGGTGAAAGATGTTAAAGTTAATGTATACTTATCCTTAACATGTGTCCTTGATACTTATCATTTTTCATATAGGCTTATGCCTATATATTGTACTCTTTTTATGTATAATATATTTTGTGAGTTTATGTGCCAACTTTTGGTAATAGAGGAGGTTTTACCACCCTGTAATTTTGAGGAGGGAATTATCTCTTTGGAAATTCTCCCCTCCCCCCTTCTCCCATTGGTGGTGCACCTCCATTCCTTCCTTCTCCAAAATCTCAGGGAGTATGCTCTCCACATTTATCGATCAGAAACTAGAAAGCAATAGAGAGGAACTCATGGCTGCCCCTAAAGCTTTAAGCTTGGAACCATGATTTTGGTTTGGAAATACTTTTTAAAAAAATGGGTCTGATTTTTTTAAAAGGAGGTGTAGGAAAAGCAGCATTGGGACTTCCTAGGTGGTCATCCATACCAAATTTACTCCAATAAAATATGCTTAACTATAGAGTTTTTGATGGCATTCTCTACCACAATTAGAATAAGGGGTTCTCCTTTGGTGAAAATTCATGAGATTCTATGAGGTCATTTGAATGGAAGGACGTCGGTGTTGGAGTTCTAGATCTATTTGTTGAAGACCCTATCCAAAAATAGTAGGACATCACCACCTACTCCACTGAGTGTGAGGAAGTGACTTATTTATAGTTTGATCTTTGATATACCCCTTTAACCACAATTATCTTATATCTGCCCAGATCATGAAACAAAAATAAAAAATATACAAATACATCCAATAAATGATTTAAATAAAAGTTTGGAGGCCTTGAGGTAATTTGTGGATGCAGATGTGATGGCGATGGTAAACTCAGTGACCTCCACCCAAATGAGAGCATGTGGCCCATATGAGCCATGGAGCATGCCATCTCTGCCATCGTGATATAGCCATTGCCAACCAGATCGAAGGTGTGAAACAACTCCAAAAAGCTTTGTATACAGAACTAAGGAAGCAACCACATCATGGATATGGGAACAAAAACCAACGAATTTGCTGGGGAGGGTTGAAGGAGGATGATGATGTTGATATTGATGAAGTTGACTGTTTCTCTGGTAATGCAAGACCATGAGATGGTCCTTTGAAGAACAGTTCGATGTGAATCTTCTAGAAATTTCATCTTCCTTGAATGTGGATGACCACATCACATCCCGTATGTGTTTTATAGAGTCAACTAGTGACAGTCAATATTGTTGGATCAAAATCAATATTGATTTAATGATACAAGAAAATATCTGGCCCACTATGAGTAGAAGGCTTTTGTTAGAGTAAGGACTGAAAGAATATTTAGAAAATCATGGAGGTGGCACAAATAATCTAGACCTATGTGCGAATTCACAAGGCTTTGAACTGCGAGGATATTTTAAAGGGCTTCGAGTGGCACAAATAATTCAAACTCCCTCGATATTGAGAAGGGGATTTCTTTTCAAGGCTATTTTTAGTTTTTAAAAATATGCAGACAAATTTCATGGTGGTTGATGGGTGGTTTTTATCGTCTGATCACCAGAGTTTCACCCCTAGAATCAATGGCTGATGATATTGCTATCAACTGATGCATGCCACTGATGCAACCTTGGAAACACACAATTTATCCAATCCTACACGCTAAAGCATCGTAACAGGGTTAGAAGTGGGAGCCGAAGCACAAACCTAGAGGAGGACCGCAAAAAATTTCTCTAGTGCCAATTCTTGTTTTTGGGCCGCCCTCATAGTGCACAGTACCTATAGTAGGAGCACACAACCATGATGCACATTTTCTGCCAAAAGAGTGCACAAAAGACACACCACGTGGCATGATCACAACATGATGGCATCGCAACACCCACTTCCATAGGTAGGCGCATGCGGTATCAGTGCGGTTAGAGCACAAATATTTTAAAATTGATTTTTTTTATGAAGGAGCACTCATAATGTAGCCCATTAAAATATTTTTTTTTATTAAAAGGTGAAAGTGTGACATGAGGGGGTGAAATATTTTGTGGGGGCCATGTAATTTTTTTTAATCCCATGAAATGAATTTTTAAAATATTATATTATTTCGAAGGAAAATTCTAGAATATTCCCTTGCAAGAGAAAATTGAAAAGTTGTGTTTACCGCCAGAGAGCAATGTCGCTAGAGAGCGATTCCAAGAATATTCCAAGGAGAATATTCTTTGATGCCAGGAATATTCTTGATTCTTGATGTAAAGGCATGTTGTTATTTTTCCCATAGATGAAGGCCCCATTCAAACTAAAATATAGGGGTATTTATACTCATTAGAAAGATTGTTTTGAGTCAAACATATTGGTGGTGTTCAATTTTAATTTTGAGGTAGTCCTATATGCTTTTTTGAGCCTCAAAGATTATTGTACCATGGAGTGCACTCTCGGTTAAACCTGACACTCAGAAAATGTAAGTGAACCTAGTAACCAGTGATCTTCACTATCACACCTGGCGGATGCAACAACTAGTTATCCATACATTTCGGTAGGATGAGGTGCTCACCATAAGGACACTTACCACTCTAGGGACTATAGAATCTTGACACCCTAGACTCTATCTAAATACTATTTTATGAAGACACTTCGGATCAACTTCTAAAGACTACAAACATAGATACTTCAAAAGATTCTCTTCTTTCACTATGTTGGACATTTTGAGGAATGTTATTGTCATTGATGTCAAAAACATTGTTGAGAAATGTTTGTCATTTTTTAGGACATTAGGAGATATCAGAAAATGAAGATCTAAGAAGGAGAAGTCAAATTAAATAATAATATTTTATTATTATTTTCAGCTCCAAGATCAAGTTAAAGGAGATCAACGACAAAGTTGAAAAGACCCACATATTAATTTAAATTAATATATTTTAATCCTTGATTAAAAATTTTAATTTAAATATTGATAAGTGCTAAGGTTAATTTAAATATTTATTTAATATTTAAAATTAACTTTACTATAGATCTAGTTTAAATTAAAGTATTTTAATTATTGATTAAAACTTTAATTTATTAATGTTGGGTGCTAAAGTTAAGTTAAATATTTATTTAATATTTAATTTTAACTTTCCAAATCAAATTCAAATTTGAAATTCGAAATGTGTTGACGTTGAAGGAAGCAAACCTTAGGTATATATATGCCAAAAATATTGGCATTCGAATTATCCATGCGACTTATGGTTGGCTCGTGAAAAGAGAAGGGAATTTCGCATGTGAAAATCGAGCAAGGGAAAAAGACAAGAGTTTGGCATCCTCCGAAAAAGACACGAAGTGCTTGCAGCTTAGTTGGCAGCCAAGGGATGCATAAGACACCGGTGGGATAGTTGAGGTAGGTTCGAAACCCATGCACATTGATTTTTGGGAAGAAGGTATGCGTTTTTCTTTTGCGCTGAACATGGGAAGAAGGTAAAGGCACCAAAGTGCCTTTAGGCTCTTGTGGAGCTACGCAACCCAAGCGATGGGCGTTAGCACTATGAAAGCGCTTGGGGGAGAACCAATGAGGGTTAAAATCCCACCAAGGCCCTTTTGAGTGCATTGAGGTATGTGATTTAATTTGGTTGTCTTGGCCTGTGAAAAGTTAAAGGGAAAAATAATGTTTTTATTTTTCTAAAGTAATTTAAATTAAAGTACTTTGCATGTTATTTGGTGTGTAAGTAATTAGGGGAGTTAAAAGGAAGTGCAAAGATTTAATTTCTTAGTTTGAATTTTAGAGGCTAAGGAGTTATAAGGAAGGTTGAATTTTATATTTTGAAATTGAAAAATGTTGAATATTATTTATTTCAAGTTGGATATTATAAGGAGTAATTAAGTGCTAACTTTTGTATTGAAGAAAAGTTTTGAAGAAGAGTTAGAATGATATTTTTATCATCTAACCTTGGTGTTTGGTAAGGAAAGTGGTTATACTTGAGACAGGTTTTAAAGACTATTCTTCATCAAGAAAAAGGTATGGGCACATTCTTCATTGGCTGAAATAATTGATTGATTGAGTTTTTCTGAAAATAAGTTTGGAGTGAAAAGGAATTGGTTAAGTTTTCCTTTGTGAGTTTTGGTTGAGACTTATTGATGAAGATTTTTCTGAAAGAGTGTTAATGCTACAAGACCTTGTTTGATTAGCATTGTTGAGAGTGGTTTTCTGGAAAGAGAGTTGATGCTAAGAGATCTTGTTTGATGAGCATTGTTGGACATTATTGAGTGATGATTTGTTGAGAAATCATGAGTATCATTGTTATGTGATGTTGCTTGATAAGCATTGTTGTTGAAGCTAAGAACTAGCTTGGACTAGGGTTTGTGAGCAAGGATTAATTTCTTGAGTGATTGGTTGAGAAGAGTTGGTTGAGCCTAGTCAAGTAGATGTGTTGAAATGATAGTACAAGTTCCATAAAACAAATTATTCTATATTCTAAATTAAGTTGAGAAAGTGATTGAGAGTCTTATGAGTGTGAATCATATTAAGTCTCTAAAAATTCTCTATATGTTTCTAAAAGAGTGATTGAAAGTGAATTAGTATTAAGGTGAATGTGAAGCATATTGAGTCTCTAACAATTCTCTATATGTTTCTAAGAGAGTGATTGAAAGTGATTGAGTATTGAGGTAAATGTGAAGCATATTGAGTCTCTAACAATTCTCTATATGTTTCTAAGAGAGTGATTGAAAGTGATTAAGCATTGTGATGAATGTAGAGCATATTTAGTCTCTAACAATTCTCTCTATGTTTCTATGAGATTGGACAAGTTCTAGTGTGGACTTGTTGAGCAGATTTGAGGCAAGTTCTAGAGAAGACTTGTGGACAGATTGGTGTGAGCTTTTGTGGAAGCTTACAATACAGATTGAGAGCAAATTTGGACAAGTTCTAGAGAGGACTTGTGGAGAAAATTTGGACAAGTTCTAGAGAGGACTTGTGGAGCAGATTTGGACAAGTTCTAGAGAGGACTTGTAGACAGATTAGTGTGAGCTTTTGTGGAAGCTTACAAGGTAGATTTGAGATAAGTCTTTGAGAAGACTTGAGAGCAGAGTTGATTGATTGATTTGTTCAAACCTTAAGTTAATATTTGGGGCAGATTTAGCAGAGTTAATTTGAGATTGAGTCAAGCTTTGAGTTAAAGCTTGAGGACAAATTTTTGCTAGACTAAAGGATTGTGTTTAGTATAGATTCGAGGACAGAGTTTAGTACAGATTTGAGGACAGATTTTGGTACAAATTTGAGGACAGGTTTATACCAGACCAAATATAGAGATTGAGGATAGATTTATGCTAGAACGAAGGACTGTGTTTAGTGCAGATTTGAGACAGAGCTTTGGATGTGACAGATTTGAGGACAAAGGTCTCCAACTAGAGCAGGGAGGACATATGTCTTCTATGGATAGAGTTCCATTTGGTAAGGGCAGTAGAGGCATATGTCTTCTAGAGGATCACCAGCCAGAGTAAAGTTAGGAGATGGTGTCTCCTGTGGATAGAGATCCACTAACTTGATTAGGGGATTGGTGTCTCCTTTGGATAGAGATCCATAAACATTGTAATAGGGAAAGGATTCCCAAGATATTGATTGAGAAAGTTTTTAGTAAAATATTTTCTCCATGGAGTAGCCCACATTGGGTGAACCACGTAAATTTGGTGTCTCTATTATGTGTGATGATTTGTGCATTGCTTTGGTTATTGCTATTGATATTGTCATTGATTATATTGGATAATATTGTTTGGGAAAGAAAAGTAAAAAGTGATCTATTACTGTTCACCCCCCTCTCAGTATAATCTTATGTTATTCACACTACACTAAAAAGGGCTTTAACGATGTTTATAAACCGCCCTTAAAGACCTTTAAAGGTAGTTATTCAACCATCATCTATGAGGGCATCATAAAAAGTTTGCGATATATGATGATGGCTAAAAATCATCTCAAACAACCACCCTCTTAGGGTTTAAGAGGGCGGTTAAAAATTGCCCTCTTAAGACTATGAGGGTGGTTGTAAAACACCATATTAGGACTAAGAGGGTGGTTATTAACCACCCTCTTAGGGATAAGAGGGTGGTTTAAAATTGCCCTCTAATGGTCCCACCCTAGAAAAATATAAAAGAGATGATCTACGTTGGAGGGACTAGAATTTAGGCCAAACAATTAGGCTCATGAACAAATTATAGTGATAATGGATATTTTAATTGTCCTTACCTATAGCTTGGTTGTTGAAATTACCATTGATGTTCACTGTTGTGTACTTACTCGGATAATAGAAAAGTTATAGGCACTAAAATCAATATATGGGAAATTCAATATGGAAATGCACTAACTTAACAATTGTGTATTTAAGTGATAGTGTTATCAAATAAGTTATGCCATCGATTATAAAGAGCCTATGACTCTTTATTCAACACTCTCTTAGTAGAAACAATTATGTCAGTGCATGTTTGTTCTTAGTAGAGCATGGTGTGGAGCATCCTCCAAGTGTTGACCTAAGATCTTCCTCAGTTGAAGAGGAATTTTGAGGTTTTTTAAAACTAGATTATTGAATGCTCATTATTCAACCACTTATCCTTTTCATGTTTTTAAACTCATACATGAAGTACAAATTGGAGTGTGAGGTGAAAATCCATTACACGTCTAATGAGTGCTACCTCACCAATTTCAAGATTGTAACCATAAGTTTGCAGGACTTGCTTATGGACATATACTTGTAAAACCTAAAACTATACAGACTATTATGAAGGGAATGTGAACTAGTCATGTGGAACAAGAACCTACATTGAATGAACATAATTTTACATGATGCAAGGACTTTGTATTCTAGTTTGACTACATCAAAATAGAACTTAGCAAAAGAGTGGAGATGATTACTATGTCCAAAAGTTGCTAAGAATTGAAATTGATGCCAATGTTGTGATGATTATATATTTATGGCTTGTGCTAGCAACAAAAATGATTATCTGTTGCAAATTTGAATAAATATTCATAGATTCTATTCCTACTACCTCCACTTGGTTGCATTAAAACTTTAAGCTTAACTATTTTATGTGCAAAAAAATTATAATGTAGAAGAATTTAATAGTTTATTTTTATTTTATTTTATTTTATTTTTTTAGCGAAAAACCCCTTGTGGGGCCGCCTTGGTCTGAGACACCACGAACAGGGGGTTCTATACCGTCAAAGTCACCCGGAGTCGCACCCAGCCCTGCCCGCACCAACATTATCAATTGGATTTTAGGTACCCAATTCAGCTTTTTGGTAGGGTGGAGATTCAAACTTGGGACCTCCCTTGGAGGATTGCCCTCTCCTCTCCAACTCACCTACAACACCTGGGTTTATTATTTTTTTCAATTAATAGAATAGCTCACATAATTCCCACATAATTGGCTAATATCCAAAGATAAGAAATTAACAAAATCATGACAATTCCAAGCAATGCTCAAGAACTTAGGATATTTTTATGATGTACCTTGAATCATTGTTTGATTCATCTGCATCAATTTGTGTTATCATAAACTCCTTCGATGCAAAAAGGAAGAGCCCCAACAGTGTACAAACTCTTTTGATCATCATAAGTAGGTAGTCTCTTACCCAAAAGGGTCTCTATGTAAATCGAATATAGACATTAGTTCTTTTAAAAATTTAGAAAATAACACATGCAACATACTATCATGTTCTAGGATAGAAGTAGCCTGATGAACATCAGTTTATCAAGATTTTGATTCCCATGAGCCACAATAGTAGTACCAGATCTTGACATATGGTCTGCAAGTAGTCCTAAATAAGTAGTAAGAAATTGTTGTTCATGTTGCCTTAAAGTATATTGACCATCAGATAGAAAAACAACACATGTCTGAAATTGGAAAAAATATAAAGGAGATGATCCATGTTGGAGGGACTAGAAGTTAGGCCAAACAGTAATGTAATTTACAATTATACCACAAATGAGAACATAATAACAAGTCCATAGGCAATTTTATCAAAAATATAAAAGATAAAAAAGAAACACTTACAAGGTTTGTTCAATCCATCTAACATAGAACATGATAATTTCTTCTTATGCAAATGCAAAAATATGTCAAATTTCTTCAAGCCTAAAAACAAATATCTTAACATTTTGAAATTCTTTGTAAACTTAAATTCTTCTTGCTTCTCATCATTCCATCATCTTGTATGTAGCAGTAAATAAATTTCCATGCCACAAGGCATCCCTATAAAATAATCTTCAAGACTAATACCTTGTAGTGAGGACATAATGTATTAAGAATGAAATAAATATGAAGTTCCAAAAAAATGCAAGAATATTCAATCAAATTATTGTGACAATTACTATCATATATCAAAACTAGGCAGGATTTCCTCACTATCTAATCATCTTTTCGTTACAGACACCCAGCCTCAAATTCTTCATCAATGTTAAAGTCACTTTTGGTGGTAGTTCTGGAATTACAGATAGCAATGCCAGTATTCTATCATCACCACTAAACACCACACTTGACATTGAAGCCAACATCGATCCTAAATTACAAATTACAGAAGTAAATATTAGGGTCTTTTAAATATTTTCTTATACAAAAGTAAGATTCATCAACTGTTGTCAACAAAAAATTACAAACAGTTCATATTTCTAAACACAAAAGGATATATTGTAATAAGCTTTGTTGTTGAAAGTAAGTAAACAACAAATAATATTTACATTGGAGAACTACCTCAGTGCTATATACTCTAAGTTTCACTAGATTATTGACATCCGTCAGATAGAACATAAACTATTAGAGATCTAAATCAAAATATAGAATTTTTTGGGGTATGTTAAATTTAGTCAGCCATTTATTGCAAGTCAAAAATGAATGAAATAACAATTATTTGAGATGTGGATTTTGAAACAATGACAACCCCAGGTGTTCCATTCTTTGGTTAAATTTATGCCCAAAATATCTTCCCTCAAACAAAACTAAGCATTCTCAACTTCATATCCAAAATTTCTTCCTAGGACAAATAGGCACATTTGTAAAACATTCTCATCATTGTTGTGTAAAAATACTACCATTGTTTTATAATATAAAACTTCTTTCAGTAGCATTTTAAACCAAAATTTCATGAATGAGTTTAGCTTTAGCAGCATCTTGTCACAACCTCTATTAGACAAAGTTCCATCATCTTCAAGCAACATAAGAGAACACAAAGGCTATAAACGAGTCACTCATAAAGACATATGTCAACAACTAAAAGAGGTAATATTAAATATAGAGTAGAAGTGATTTTATCTATAAATATAATATAAACCCTTTCGAAAAGGGAAGAAAAAAACACTAATAAACAACTACATAAACCAAAATCAACTACAAAAACACTCATTTTAATGTAAGCTTAAATGGACAACCTGAGCCCTCCATATAATGTGTAGATGTCTAAACAACCCTACCTACCCCAACCACCAGAGATGAGGTAGTAGGGTATCCTGAGACTTCCTTCAGATATATAAATACCCATCTATACAAATCAAGTACTGCTGCTAATTAAGGACTAGGACTAAGATTCAAACATGAAACATCAATTTCATAACTAACACACACTCAACACAATAAACCTTTATTTCACCACATTATAACATACATGCATGATTAGAATCTTAATCCTATGCCCTAGTAGCATTTGTATTCTCTCTCTCTTTATTTTTTTACCAAATTACCTTCTTGTATCTGACTAGCCAACCTTATGCTCAGGATACCTACTCACCTCACTCCTAGCTTGGCTATTCATTAATTATCTACTAGCATTTTCTAAAAATAGAATAAAAATGTAACATCAAATATAGAGTAGAAGTGATTTTATCCATAAATAGAATATAAACCCCTTTGAAAAGGGAAGAACAAAACACTAATAAACAACTACATAAACCAAAATCAACTATAAAAATACTCAGTTCAATACAAGCTTAAATGAAAATAAAATAACAGTTATGCAAATAGACCACTAAGGGAGAAGTAAATGGAGAAAAGACAATCTCTTTTGTAATAATTGATGTCAAATGTTAATTCAAAGCATCATACAATATTGCTACAACATGGAATAATTTATTTGTAAACAATGTTTGATATAGGCCAGGCAATGAAGGAGCCCACAACATCCTTCATTGTGGCCATTTCATCATTCCTTATATACAAGATTGTTTCCTCTTTATGGGTGACATGCACATTGAATTTGCAATAACCTTCACCCAAACGTTGACCATGTATAAGATATTCAAGGTTAGTATTGATCACCATGCCTTCGGACACTACGTTATCATTATGGATCTGAGTCAAGTAGCATTTCCTTCTCTCAGGTTGAAATTATGAAATCATGAAAAAAAGGGCACACCTCTATCTGTGCAAGCTGTATCAGAATCTCATCAATCTTTTTTTTCTCTCTACAAGATTCTATTGCCACTTTTTCTCTTTCTCTACCATATGCTCTTGCATTTGGTGCAACTTCTGTAAGTAACCCTCGCTAGCAAACAGAGCAGTTGGTGATACTCCTTTGTCGACACCCTAAAATTGACCCGGTATTTTGGATTCTAAAACCTTGGCAAGGACATCATCCTTAATAGATTGATTTATGGAGCTCATAAATGATATTTCATCATCCAATTTTTTTGGCAACATCACATGCATAGTTAATTGGTAACATGTTAAAAAAACAATTGATATAACAATGGTTTGAAGTTCAATGTATTGCTATTTCCAAGGGAATGTCACTTACGATTGTCTCTACAACTTCTGGTAAAACATGAGCCCCATCCTTATTTGTATGAGATGCCATCCACACAATTGCCCTTGGTAGTGGAGTTTCCGCATTTGGTTGGCTCTTCCTCTGCAAGATATATAGTTGGAGAGACATGGAGATAAGTCATACAAAAAAACAATATAACTATATTTGTCACATAATGGACGAGTATGATAGAATACCATTTCATGCTCCAGTCAAGCATATCCTATTTGACTGCAAGTGTGCATGATAGATTGGTGAGATCTATTTTGTTTATTTCTTTGCCTCATTGCCTAAAACACAACGAAAAAATCATTATATAATTAATTCATTAGGTAAAGCAAGGTCAACAAAATTCACATGAACATAACAATAAAATGAACTACCATAGTAGACTGGATGGTACTTGCCTAAAACTCAACGTTGCTCCTACCATTCATAAAGACTTCCCAATATTATTGTGATACACAAGATAGGGGATTAGCAATTCTATATTTGTCATTATCATACTTATCATAGTGGTTTTCACAAGTCGATGCTTATGTTCACACCATTGCTTGTCCATGGTCAGGAAGACCCATTTCTTCATTGTGTTCGAAATGATATATTTTTGTTGCATCACACCAATATATTATTAGATGCAATATTTATGTAAGTATTCAATAAATGAACACTAGCTATGAACTAAATTAGCTAGAAAACTACTATAAGGAGTGTCCATAACTGATTTTTAACTTCCACTAGGATTGCTCTCCAATCTGTATGGGTGATAGGGATAATCTCCCTCACAATCACCCCCAAGTAAGATGAAAACTTAATAGAATTTGGACCTACAGTCTATCTGTTTAGATTGCAAATGATCTCCACCCTATATGTGTTGCTTGACTCTATTGTACATCTTGTTGGACCTCTCTTTCTATGATATTTAGTGTTTGAAGTGTGTGATGACCTGGCATCAACACCTATAATACCAACACCATCTAAACATCATTATGCCATATAGTATGATAACAACGAGTAATCCAACATCACGAGAAAATTTCTTGTGCAATCTATGTACTTTATTCACTAACCAAAGTATTTTTAACCTCATTTTGAGTATTCTCAACATCATATTCATTTATGTTATGAGTTGCCTCCTTATCTTACTTTTTAATAGAACAATGTAGCTAGTATCATCCAACAGTTGCTATAACAAACCATAGTCGACGATAAAACCACGACCAGTTCTAATATTCCTAGGTCAACTACTATTGAACAACACTATAAAATTTCAATTACTTACTAGCGTGCGAGATGTGTGTCATTGACTCCTGATTTATTGTGACAAAGTGAACTACTTGTGACCTCTTTCTTGGTCTATAAAAGAAAAAGAAATAGAAAGCACGATTGTAAAAATGCTAAATGAATGGAAAATTCTTATTTTAAGTGCAGTTCTTATTTATAAATATAAATGAATGGACAACCTGAGCCCTCCATATAACAGGCAGATGCCTAAACATCCCTACCCAACCCAACCATCATAGATGATGTGAGAGGGTATCCTGAGACTTCTGTTATATACATAAATATCCAAGTATACAAATCAAGTACTGCTACTAAGGACTAGGACTAAGAGTCAAACATGAAATATCAATTTCATAACTAACACACACTCAACACCATAAACCTTCATTTCAACACATTACAACATGTATGCATGATTAGACTCTTAATCTTATGCCTTAGCAACACTTTTACTCTCTCTATTTTTTATACCAATTTACCTTCTACTATCTAACTAACCAACCTCATGCTCGGGATACCTACTCGCCTCACTCCTAGTTTGGCTTCCCATTAATTATCTTTTAGCATTTTCTAAAAATAGAACAAAAATGATTGGAACTCAACATCATTATCTCGCAGTTCTTGTCCACTCTTTGAGCAATTGTCATTGAACAATTTGTATGCATCATTGACCATTCCAATAATGTCATATTGAACATCTTCAATAATTGGACCCTCATTAGTGGCAAAGCATGTGTTCGATGCATATGTGTTATTCCAATGGATTTTGCAAAAAAATCTCATTTGCATAACCCAATACATGTTTGTTCTAAAACCAATTGTTTTCTTTCAACCGAATCTTATAAGACAAAAAATAGAACCCTCAACTAACAAAAACTAGAAGAGTTAGTTAAAAGAAAAGAACTAGTTTAAGAACAAAAGAAAGAGCCATGGTTAAATCTATCTCCATTAGCATTAGTTGTTTTTACCCTCAGGGATATTGAACTAGTTAAAATTATTGAGTTACATAGTCAAGAACTAAGAATACCAAGAAAAACTTGGATAACAAAAGTTATTTGAGTATACAATGAATCTCAAGGATAGAGGTAAGAGTCAATATGAGAGCCAAATAAATTACATTTAAAAAGTAGAGTGGATGAAAATAATCAAAGGTATATATATATATATATATATATATATATATATATATATATCTTTGAAATTAAATGCTTAAACTAATCCTGGAATAAAGGCTTCTAATTAAGAAAAGAATTCCATACAAATTTATCTAATGGACAACAATTGACAGTAATCAAAGCCCTTGTTTTATCAGATTTAGTAGGAAAAAAAAATGGAAATGAAGTGAATGCACTCAGACAAACATAGGAAGTGATAAACACCTTGAAAATTATTATTATTTACTTTACAATGTGACTTCCTCGGGCGTTGTCATAATATTCTATCTTTGCTCATCCTTTGCCAGTATTTTCACCTATGCTAGACTATGGAAATGAGGCTATGTGTTAAACCTACAATCCTTATGGATTTGATCAAATGACATGAAATATTCATGCAAACAAATAGTAGAGGACTGATTGTGAAAAAGTACTATTTCTTGTCACACTGGGGTAAGGTAGCCTTAAAAAATTCTCCAGGCACCATCATATACATAAGCCCCATCTAGGGTAAATAATGCTCTAAAAAAATAAATGACAAATCAAATCTATAGAAATAATTTAATTCTTAGGAGATGAAAATGGTTTTGTTGGAAAGTAATTCTACAAGGCATCTTGATCCATGGACTGCCATATGATAAATAGATGTAAGGGTATGTAAAATATCTTGTAATTGTTCTAAATCTACAAAAATCGTAGACCTAGAACTTAAACTAACAAAATGAATTTTGCAGATAATGGAGATATAAGTGTTATATTGGTAGACCTAGAACTTAAACTAACAAGTTGTTGCTCCTTCATTGCAACTCATCAAAACTGATAATAAAAATTTTAAACATCCTAAAAATATATTGCAATGTACAAAATCATGCAAAGTCTTATTTGTTTTTCAAGACTCCATAACATGCTATACTTAAAGAAATATTATTTATAGCTTTGTCATAAATAATATTTATTTTTTGTAGTTGATATATTACTTGTATAAATTGTATATATTACTTATATATCCATAGAGGATTACCAAACATGCATAAGTCTCAAAAAAATTAATTGGTACCTTATTTTTTTATTTGTTTATTTTTTTGAATAATACTTCTTATACACATCCACCGTGGGGATTGAACTCGGGTTACATAATTGATAATGCAAGTGGCGTCCTTGCCGGTAGACCCCACACACACGGATAAATTGGTACCTTATTATTAAAAATCATTTCCAAAAATAGTGTATACCCAACCTTGATCATATTCAAATATCAGGTGTCTATATAGAAGCTGGAAAGCTGCCTCCTATTGAGATTCTAACCCTTCTAATGTTTAAGAATTATACTCCTGGAATTCCAGCTCCTATTTTATATATTAAGAACTTGGAAAAAGATGTAATTGTGGATGAATTACACTTCGTATTTGGGTCCCTTTTTGAAAGCGTGGAGGAAGCCAAATATGGACTTGTCATAAAGTTAATGCAAGAGGACCAGATGAGGGGCCAAGCATTTTTAACTTTCCCATCTACAAAAATTATAGACCATGCATTGAAAATGACACATAAGTATGTGCTAAAACGAATCCAATGATAATCAAATTTGGAATAAATCCTTCAACTGACAAAGTGAATTAAGTAGTGGAAAATTTTAGGATAGCACATGCACTCCAAGAGCTTAAAAATAACTTCAACCAATAGATGGTGAATGGAGGTATTTGCCCATAGCACTGGAGTCTTGTTGGTTAAGGATTAGGTATACAATGTAGCTATGTTATTACAACTGTATCTGTCAATCTATTGGAAGTGCAATTTATTTAAGCAAGTAATAATTTTAGAGGTCTTCTGAAGATCAAATATGCTACATAGGCCCTATACAAAAATATTGTTGTTTTGAGTGTCACACATCACTATCACAAATATGTATTGCAGATCTATAGAGCATCTGGAGACAATAGTATGACTGATAAATGTCAACTATTATTTCTATGAATTTTCTCTCTATGGATACCTATGAATATTTTCTCTTTTTTACTTGCCACAAAATCCTTGCTTCTAAGGCAAATTTAGAAACCTAAATAATTTTGGCACTTTTCTTGATCTTATTCACTTGTGTTGAGGTTAACCTTTTAGCATGAGATTATAATATAAAATAACTATGGCTTCTTTCTCAAAAACTAAAGTTTGTAATGTTTTAAAGGTCCTAGTTAAAGAATAATTTTTTATAACATAACCAACTATAAAATGATTCATGTATGACCTTTGTAAATTATAGCAAGCAAATAAATTTGATTTCCAACTGCTATGGTCTTTCCTTATAATGATACAAGAAGAGAGGTAATATAAAATGGATAACTTAAATAATATACCACTACCAACAATAAAGCATACTGTATTGCTCTTGTGTAGGGATTGGAAGCAGTAAAATATATTGTTATTGTTTGAATTTGTGTATATAGCACCCTTCTTATTTATCATTAAACAAATAGAACATAGAAAATCGATGCTTACCATCTAAAATAATGGATAAAATAGCAAAAGAACTTGCTAATTACTTAGTCCTATGTCATTGACCACAGTAGACTAGGAGACTATAATCCCAAATATATAATGATATGCGGGGATTTCTTGTATGGATATAGTAAGTAGGTGATTTTTGTTTACACTTAAACCACAAAGAAGAATGTGTGTTTTTTTGCCCTACAATAATTAGTTTATTTCTAAGTTTATTTTGTAAAGAAACAAGATTTCATATTGCAATGTCATGAACAAGATGAAATCAAACTTAAAAATGGTGACTTAATTGTGCATATTATTGATGTCCTCAAGTTTTGAAAATATGTCTTTGTTATACATGGTTGCTTAATAGTATAATTATAAGCTGAAAGAATTGCTATATCTAAAATTTCTTAAGGTCGTCTCATCCCATTCAGTAAAATTCTAAAGGATCTTTACCATGTCATAGCCTTAAACCCCTTAATATTTTGAATGCAAATCTAAATAATTCGGTGATAAAATTTTAATATTCTTAACTTGCTAATATTTTGAAATGACTTCATTGCTCAGTTGGCAATATATGGTTCTTCATTTACTAAATTTATTAAGGATGTGCTAACAACTGCTCTAGAAGCACAACTAGATATCTTACAGGGAAGAGCTCATTGAAACTTGGTTAGTGCTAGATGGTTGTGCCTTTGTGGGTAGCTCTTAATGATAATGCCTATGTTATATGGAAATAGATACGATATTTGATACTGGTACGGAATTAGATATGGATACGATAAATTTTCCAGATCTAATATGAATACGATTGGATACAACATTAGAAAAACATATATGTTTAATATATGAAAAGAAAAAATATATGAAACAAAAATATTTACACACATATATGTTTTTAATAGGATATTTTCATTAACTAGGTAGCCTTAAAAAATTCACCAGACACCATCATATACATAAGTCCCATCTAGGATAAATATTGCTCTATAAAATAAATGATAAATCAAATATGTGGAAATAATTTAATTCTCAAGAGATGAAAAGGGTTCTGTTGGAAAGTAATTCTGCAAGGTATCTTGATCAATGGACTGGCAGACAACAACTAGATGTAAGGGTATGTAAAATATCTCATAATTGTTCTAAATCTACATAAATCGTAGACCTAGAACTTAAACTAACAAAATGAATTTTGTAGACAATTGAGATATAAGTGTTTTTTTGGTAGACCTAGAACTTAAACTAACAAGTTGTTGCCCCTTCATCGCAGCTCATCAAAACTGATAATAAATATTTTAAACATCCTAAAAATATATTACACTATACAAAATCATGCAAAGTCTTAGTTTGTTTTTCAAGACTCCATAACATGCTACGCTTAAATAAATATTATTTATAGTTTATTGTCATAAATAAGATATATTTTTTAGTTGATATATTATTTGTATAAATTGTATATATTACTTGTATATCCAGAGAGAATTACCAAACATGCATAAGCCTCAAAAAAATAAATTGGTACCTTATTATTAAAAAGTCATTTCCAAAAATGGTGTATACCTAACCTTGAACATATTCAGATATCAGGTGTTTATATGTTAAACCTCAACTTTATCCACATTTTACAAAACTGCCTCAACACTTCTTATCACCAACCAACCTCACAACATAGTAAATAACAATAATTGTAAATAAAATTGCATCTAAAAAGCAGAGTGGATGAAAAAAATTATATATATATATAAAGTGTTGCGTCCTCTCTGGACCTTACCATGAGACACACAGAGTTTATTCAAAAGAGTACTTGGTAGTCTCAGAAAGTAGAGTAGAGTTTCATGATTTCAAGGAATTGGTCAGCCAAGTACATGAATGCATGGTTGAGTCAAAGAAAGAAGATGAAAAAGGTGATCTTGGATTTCGTATGGATGTGGTTGAAGAGTCCATGGATAGTTTGTCTGAATCAATTGTAAATGCAGAGGTTGTGATTTTAAAAACTTCATATCGTAGGTTGTCTCTATTGTAACCTATGCACCCTACCAACCTATAATTTTAACTTTGAATGTTGGTTTGGTTAGTAACACATATTTTTGAGGTTATTTGCTTATAAACCTCAAATTTGATTAGCATATGAAATGTGATTGTTCTTATTCATCTTATATGGTTACCTCTAATCAAGATAATTTGGAAGATAGGAATTATTTTTTATCTCTACATGGCCAAAAAAGTTAGATGGTAATATGAAATAGAAACATCAATGTCATATCTAAAGGTTTGTGTCAAACTATTCTCTAATTATAGAGCATTGCAATACCTCTCAATTGGAATGATAATAAATTATGTTATAAACCTTGCTAAGGTTATCATATAGTAAACATTTTACATTTATAAGGGTATGAGGAAATTCACGACCCACTCTTTCCTTGTCTATGAACAAGATGATAGATAGTAGTAAATTTAAATTTTGGAGCTAAACTAGTGAGAATTGGATGATGTAGGTCGAGGAAGAGTTTCTGGTATCTGGCGAACTCTTGGTGGACCCTTCTAGAGGATTTGTAGTTTGTAATACAGGCGATGAGAGCATGGCTATAAAAGAAACACCTATTACCCTGCCCATTTGGGCATATAAGCATAAATGAAAATTCAATGTCATGACAAAAGTGTTTAGTGTCAAATAGGACAGAGGAATGGGTTGCTATGGTACATCAAATAGATCCTCAAAGGTTGTCACTGACTGATAGGAAGATAGGCAGTTATTGGCCTCATAATATTTTTTTTAAAACCCTATCAGTAAAAATATAAAATTTGGCTAAGTGTCATAGTGGGTGGAGAACTGGGCACTCAAAGTTGAAGCGAGAATGGAGCAAAATATTGCTAGGGTTCTATTTGGCTCATCTAAGGCTACTGGGTTCTATGTATGGTACACTAAAATTTCCCTCAAAATAATTTCTTCAAAGGAAAACTCTACTCCCTCAAACACCCTCATGACAAGTGGCCAATATTAGGGTTTAAATTTTACAAATCTCATGCGTAAACACAACATTACAAACTAAAAAATTCTAAACCCTAATCACAAAAATACTTGAAATAATATAAAATTTACTAAACCTAACTAACCTCATCTCTTCCAATATTATATTCATATTCATGCCCTATTGTATGCTTTCGACTTCGGTCCTCATATCTTGCCATTTCGGGTAAATTAGCAAAAGTTTTAGAAATTTCAGGGTAAACCCTAGCCAAAAAATGAACAGCAGAAATCAAAGCCCAAGAGCCCTAGAAGTTTCAAAGAAATTTTGGGACAAACCCTAGCCAAAAAATGAAAAAACATGAATCAAAGCCTAGGAGCCCTAGGTTGTGCGTGTAGTGTGGAGGTTGCAGTAGCTAAGGTATGATGTAGAGGTTGTAGTAGCTAAGGCACGATGTGGAGGTTGTGTACGTGGTGTGGAGGTTGTAGTAGCTAAGGCACGATGTGGAGGTTGTAGTAGCTAAGGCAAATGGATTATCTATTTGTGAAGCTTCGAAGAAATAATGATGTCACCGTACGGGGGTTTAAGCCCACCTATTAAAAAAAATCTAAACCACCTCTAAGAAGGTGGTTTATAACCACCCTCTTAAGGATAAGAGGACGATTTATAACCACCCTCATAGGGGCACCCAAAAAAATTTGGGTTCTCCTAAGAGGGCGGTTATAAACTTCCCTCTTATCCCTAAGAGGGAAGTTATAAACCACCCTCTTAGATCATCCTAAGACGATGGTTTATAACTGCCATATTAGTCCTATGAGGGCAGTTTATAGCCACCCTCTTAGGCTAACCCTAAAAGGGTGGTTATCCTAAGAGGGTTATAAACCACCCTCTTAGGATCTATTAGGACAATTTTTTACTACCATAAAAAATTGCCTTATTTTAGTTGTTAAAGCCCTTTTTTGTTGTAGTGTTTCTCTTTTGGATTCTAGTTTATAGCTCATTTTTTTTGTAATATAGAGCGCATTTTCAACTGAGATAAACACTTTCAAATGACTCAATTATTGTAAAGGTGCATTTTCAACAGAGATAGACACCTTCTAGATAAATATTTTACCATGATAAGAGGATCATACCCATGGTGAACCTAGTCAGTGACCTACAGAGACAAAAAATATGAGGAAGAGGCTGACCCTGAGGCACTAAGATAAGGTTGATCCAGAGGCAAAAAACCCAAATAAGTGGCTGACCCTGAGGCAACAAACCTATATGTATACACAGCGGATCTAGAATTGTTGTTCATAGTTGAAGAGCTAAGAGCCAAAAGCAAAAGCATAGACACTATTCCGAATATTGCTATGGAAATCAACATTAAGGGGGAATGTCTCTAATGTTGATTTATATTTTTTAGAAAGGTACACATTAAGGGGGAATGTTAAAGTTAATGTGTACTTCTCCTTGACATGTGTCCTTGATACTTGTCATTTTTTCATATAGGCTTATGCCTATATATTGTACTCCTTTCATGTATAATATATCTTGTGAGTTTTTGTGCCAACAAAAGGATTTGGGGGAAAACCTATATCGAAACCCTTGGTATTAGCATTTTTTTGACTATTCCTTGTTATGTACCCCTTTGTGCATGTTTAGAACTGTTAGCAGTCCGTATTCACCTCTTTGAATCCCTTTTCCATAGATAAAATTGTGGTTCATCTTCATAGGGCATGATTTTGTTCTTAAAGGTAGAAAGTGCACATATTCCTTTGTCATTCTACTTTCTCTATCATCTACACACACTTTCAAACCTCCATCCTACTATAAACTAAAATTTCTTGTTGATAATGTTCTTCTACTATTCTCTAACATGGTATCATGGTCCATAATTATTGTTGGTCGTCAAATCTGCTTAGGTAAGGATTTTGAGTAAATGTATGCGCCCTAGACCTGGACCAAAATTGAAAGGCCAAAGGGAAGAGATGCCCCTCGTGCCAATCTACAGAGAAAGGCCGGCTCCTATGCTAAATTACTTGGGTGTTTGAAGACAAGAGTGTTGGGAAGAGATAAAAGGAGTTAGGGTTAGAGAAATCAATGATGTAAAGTGGGAGAGAACAAGAAGCACGATCACCAACTAGCAACTTGAATATAAGCAAAGAACACCAAAGATAAATGAAAGAAACGCAATGTAAATTTTCCTATGTATCCTTTGGGCGAGTTTTAGGGTACATTCCCCGATTGCACATCAGACGCAAGGTTCAGCATCCAACATCCAAACGAAGAAAGATAAAAGAATCAAGCATAGAAGGCAGCATAAAAGAAAGCCAACACGATGTCTTTCAACTCCTATGTATCCTTCGAAACGAGTTTCAGGGCACAGTCCCCGATCACATACCGGACGCAGGGTTCAGCATCTCGATATACAAACAAGGAAAGACAAAAGAATCAAGCACAGAAGGAAGCATAAAAGAGAAGAATTGAGCTCAAAAATCTTAGTATTAATTGCAAGACATCAAGTTACAATAGCTTTCTAGCAGATAGTTCCCCCCATTTTCTATTACAATGCCTGGGTTTTTATAGAGGACCCGGGCCCTTGAGTCATAATTACATAGCGAAGAAGAGTACACCCTCGAGCTCTGAGAATTTGGTTCCCCGAGGCTCTCGTGATCGAGCTTTCAAGTTCGTTACCAAAATTGGCAACTACAACCGGGTCAACCATGGAAAGGTGCATTGATGAGCCGTCTGGACATCCTTGGTCTCTAGGTACGGTGCTCGAGTGGCCGCCATGCTCGTCAAGATCTCCATCATGGCTTGATACTTCGTTTTTGATTGCCAAAAATGAGCAGCGGGCTTGGTGGGCACAAAAAATTGCATTTATGAGGTACTTGATCACCTCGAGAAAATACCCGGATTGGAACGCGTGCCCGTGAAGCGCTTCGCTAAGTTTTCATCCACAACTTTGCTTCGCAATGGTTCTGGGCCAAAGCAAAAACTCATTTTTGGTATGTACTTCATAAAATTGAGCTTTGCAAAACTGCTTCGGGGGCGGGGAGTGCCGAAGCATATTTACTTCACAAAATGGGCCTCTTCGTCTTTGTCGCTTCACTGACTAAATTGCTTCGTCGACGCCTTAGAGAAATACTTCGCTGCGATCCTCCTCTGAAAATGTGGTTCGGGAAGATTTAGGCCGAAGCAATTGTCTTCAAAAGACATTGCATCCTTTTACTTCGGGCAGAAGTACTTCGCATAAAATTAGCCGAAGCAAATGCTTCGCAATGAACTTTTGGCAAAGTAAAAATGGTTCGCTGATGGAGGGGCCTGAAGTGAGTACTTCGGCAACTTTCTGGTGAAATATTTTCAATGCTCCTTGAGTTTCGCTTCACAAAAACCCTTCCCGAAGTAATGCTGGAAATGCTTCGGGTGTGAAGTAGTTTCATTATGTTTCTTTGTATTTCTCTTCGACGCACCGCTTCGCAAAAATCTTACCCGAAGTAGCTTCTGAAAATGCTTCGGGCCCGAAGTAGATTTCTTGCCTTTGCTTTTTGACAAAGTTGTTCTTTCGAACGCTGCTTTTGTATTCTACTTCGATGATATTACTTCGCAAAAAACTCCACCCGAAGCAGTGTTGAAAATGCTTCGGGTGCGAAGCTTTCTTTTCTTCTGAATGCCGCTTCGCTCAACTTTCGCCCGAAGTAGCTGCTGGAAACACTTCGGGCGCGAAGTAGTTTCATTTTCCTTCCCTTGTATTTTTCTTCGACAAAAACTACTTCGCAAAACTTTTACCCAAAGTAGTGCTGGAAATGCTTCGGGTGCGAAGCTCTTTTCATTTTCATTCGGTGAAGCTCTTTTCCTTAGCTTGTTCGGCAGCGAAGTTCTTTTTCTATTTTTATATACAAAGGGGTGGCATTGGAAGCCAAAATTGCTGCATCTTTTCAAAATAAAAACAGAGCAAAAAAAACTTTACACAACACTGTACAAAATTTGTTTTCCTTTTCTACCCCTTAAGAAATTTGACAAAATTGTCAACAATTATCAGTCGTGATTTCGTTGTGATCATAGAATCCCTGTTTGTCCATAGTTGATCTCTTTTTGTCCATCTCTATATTTTACACTATATCATGCTCTCTGATCCCAAAGTGCAATTTATTTCTGCAAACAAAGGTCACTCATACTCCTTTTTTATATATGTGTATTTGGTCTTTTAAAAGAGACCTTGGGACTTGACTTTGGAAAATCAAGATCATCAACCTCCCTTGCTCTAGTTGGTCCCAAGACCTAACACCTAATCTTTCTAGTTTTTGTTGTGTTTTATCGTAAATCATAAAATTATGACACATTTTTTCAAGGAACGATAAAAAATCATGTTTTAGTAGCACTAGGCATGATATCGTCTCAAAAACCAATTCAGGTAAATGTTTTTGTAGATTTTAGTAGCATTTCCTTTAAAAGGATTGTCTGTTGTTGTGCTCTTTCTCTGTTTTCTATAGACCACATAAAAAATAAAAAAAGGATAAAAGAAATGTAAGTTATAGTTTTTACTTTATGTTCTTAGCATACAAAATAATTAAGGATCAAGGAATATGGCTTAGTATTTCAATTTTTTTAATCTCCTTTTCCCCTTAGGTATTCAAAATAAAAGAGCATATAGATTTGTATCTAGGTTAACTTGTATGTTGCATTCTCTTGAACCCTTGTTCAAAAGGAAAAGGTTTTATTTCTCACAAATCAATGAACAATATTTATTCAAGTGAACATCATATACATGTTAGCTCTTATATTTTGCATCATTTATCTTATGCATTTTAAGTCTTGATTTATTCTATAGTTCTTGTACTTAGTTATCAAAACAAACTTAGGTGTTTTTCTAATAGACACATTGTAGTAAGAGAAAAGCACCATGCAAATGAACAAAGGAAAGATAATATTTTATTATAAATTTTTACTTTTTCCTTTACACAAATACCCTCTAAGGGCTTATGACATAGATTCCTCAATAGTTGAGGAATTCTCTTTTATGTTACAAACAATGTAACCAATGGTGCCTAACAAAACTTTCTCTTGCTACAATCAAAAGGTGGAAGGGTTTTTATGAGTTTGGATTTTCTTGAGCCCTCCTTTGTTGCTTTCAAGTCTAAAATACTTTCACCTTAGAAGCACCTCCACACAACTTAAATAACATATTAGTAATACAAAAGGGGCCCACCTTGGTTGGGCCCAAGCCAATAAAATGTGAACAAGAAACTTTAAAATATTTAATAAAAGAACCTAGGATGCCTGCAAATGCTAAATATAAATGTATACCTATATTTTTACCTTGTCTCTCTACCAAGGATTGAAATATGATGCAGTCTAGTCTTTGGCCTATGACCATCTCGGACGAGATGACCTCTTTTGTAGACCATCTTGAGGTGAGACGATCATGACCTTTGACCATCTTGGGTGAGACGATTGTTGTGCCTGAAACTTAGGTGCTAATGATATTTTGTGAAGGTCTTCCTAAGATTTTGACAAGCGTCCAACAACAGTTTGAAGTTGAAATAAGGATCTGTGTATACACAACTTCAAAAGGAAGATGTTAGCATATGAGGAATCATCTCCATTTTCATGGTTGGTTAAGGATGTGTGAAGGGTGATGGTTGTGGCTGAAGATAATAATGCACAATGAAGGTAGCTGGAGAAAATTAGGTAGATTTTTTCCTAGGTGACAAAGTGTTCTCTTGAAATGAGAAGAAGTGGAGGGGTATTTATAGAGATTTACAAAGGGGGACGGGTAGGATGACAAAGCATTGACTTGACACCATGTGGCATGTGCAAATGTCTAGGTAAATCTGGAGGATTTTCTTGGAGGGTTGTGCACCCTCCAAATTTATGATATTGGGTAGGGTGAATTCTCACCCACCCATGTGTCATAAATTGACCTTGGGGAGTGGGGGTCCTTGGGTGGAGAAAAGGAATTTAAAATTATTTTTAAATGCACATGAGATGAGGTGGAGAGGAATTTAAAATTTCTAAAATGCTAGGTAGCTAGGAGATGCACATGTGGAACTTAATGAGATTATTTATGGGAGGTTGAATTTGCATTTTTAGTGAATTTTTAATTCATTCAAAAGAGGAGGGAAAATGGTAGGAGGATTTATGAATTAATTGGTGGAGATTTCTAGAGGATTTTCGAAGGATTTTAGTTTTGAATTTAACCAATTAAATGTGCTTTTTCTTTATGATTTTGCATGGGATTTAAAATAGGGGTTAAGACCTAATTAGGGGTTTAATTAAGGAAATAGGAGGCTCAACAAGGTTATGCAAATTTTGAGGGAAAGTAGGGAAAAGAGGAATTTATGGAGAATGGAGAGGATGTTTTAGGGATTTGGGTAGTATTTAAAAGTTTATTTTAGAATTTTCCTTGCTATTTGATTAGGGATGTAGGGGAATTTAAGACTTAATTAATAATCTAATTAGAATATTAGAGATTAGTTAAGATTATGGGGAATTTTGAGGAGGATTTGGGGATTTGGGAGATGATTAAGATTTTTATTAAGAAAAATGGATTAGGGATTAGGGAATAATTGGGGTTTAGGGATTTTAGAGGATGATTTATGGAATTTTATTAGGGTTTGGGATTTTTAGGGAAATTAAAGGAGAAGTTAGAAATTTTAGGGATTTTAGAAGAATTTAGGGAAATTGAAGGGAAAATTGGGAATTTGAGGGTTTTGGGAGGAAATTGGGAAATTATTCAAAATTAATCAAAATGATTTTAAGGCATTACAAAAGTGGCACATTTTGGGTGTCTACACACAGTAAACAAATGATTTAAAGTGAATCCATAAAACACTCCTGGTGAACCCCTCAACCTATAAAATCCACCAAACCATCTTTGAGGTGAGGACCAACACGAGGATTTTAGCCCTTGTGGATCCACTAAGGTTCTCTTGTGTCCTCACAAATCCCTAATTCTACTTATTTGGTATTCCTTACCCCTATTAACTTTGAATTGTAGTATGTTAAAGGTATTTTGACCTCTAGATTTTTAATTGGTCCTTTGTGATTCTTTTCTTATACAAGATACTTATTTCTAGTGGCATATTCCTATTATGGAATTTAATTTCACTTTAATACCTATTCTCCTTAGTGAATTTAGTGCGTGCATGGGTTAATATCCACATTGACCTCATTATGGTACTTTGAGTGGTTGATGAGGTCCAACATTGGCTAATCTCTTTGCTAATGGATAGCAAACTTAGAGGTACGAGCACTTGGTTATGCTTATGTGGGATTTCTCACCCCTATAAACATCAAGTTATTGTACATATTATGGAGATAGTTGGATCTCTTATTTTTTAAAATATTCATTGTGATTCTCTTCCTATATAAGCCATTTATTTTTCATGTTAGCACTTTAATACATATTCTCCTTACTTAGTATAGTGTTTTCATGCATTAATAATCCCACATTGATTTAATTATGGGACTTATGTGTTTTATAAGTCCCACCACTCTAGGAAATATTTTTCAATGGTGTAGAAGGATTAGAGGTACAAGCTCTCAAGTTTACTTATGAGGGTTTCCTTACCCTAATTATAATTAATTCGTGACATTGCATGGGGGATATTTGGATGCTATCTTATTACTAACTACTTCAATGTGATGTTGTTGTCATACAAGTTGTTTATTTGTAGTTGCATATTGCTACGATGGAATTTTATTTCACTTATATATATTCTTCTTAATTAGTATAATTTGTGTGTTCATTAACAATTCCACATTGATTGGGTTATGAGAATGGAGTGTTTTATGATTTGTACAACTTACATGTAGTTCCTTGGTTATGCTTATGTGGGGATCCTCACTTGTATTAATATCGATTCAAGAAACATGTGTGGGGTTGATTGGACCTCTTGCTTTCTAGCCAATTTATTATGATGCTTTTATTATACAATTTGTGAACTTCTAGTGGCATATTCCTATGATGGAATTTCATTCAACATTTATAATATATTTTTAATTACAATTAAATTTAAAATGGACTACAACTTCTCAAGGAGATATAAATGATCATCTAAACATTATAGGGGTTCACATAGGTACTCATCTATCATGGTGTTAAGCATGTCATTAGGCCTATGCAAAAATTAGCTTATACATCTTGGTGGACACTTGAACTTCTCTTAAACCAAATTGAGATCATACATAAAAGGTGACACTAATGTTGTGCTTTGTGCCTCGTTTTTGTTATCACTTATGCTAACATAAATATGGTTCTAATTAATGCTAGTCGTAACCTTGACATAGAACCAAAACCTTTAACATTAATCCTAAAATGCAAAGTGATGTCAAGTGCCAATGTATAATGACAACTTCAAATTTAATAAATAGCTAATTAACAATTGGAAGATTGAATCATCACACATCATATAACTAATTCAAAGTAGAAATATAAATAAATAGTAATGTTACTATTTTTATAAATAAATAATAATATTACTATTTTTTAAATATAGTCTTGTGAATGAATCTTGGAAAAAAAAAAATTATCTTTCCAATTCTTTTGGAATCATATTGCACATAATTTTATATAACTACGAGTTTAACATAATTAACTATATCTAAATCATTGTTTTTGTCTATAAAAACTTTTTTATAGACTAGAAGTTATTACTGGTGTACATAATAACCTATCAATTTTTAGATACAACATTAAAATTAGCGTTGTTGGAAACCCTATTACATGAAATACTCATGGTTTATTGTTCAATTGCACTTTGTTTTTTGTTTAATTTAATAACGCCGATTCCATCGTAGTGAAGATAGTGGACTATTGCTCTTCAGACTGCAACGCAACCATTGAATTGTCGGCCGATGCCTTCATGGATATAGCCACTTCCGCCGCAGACGTTATCAACATAGAATATGATCAGTAAGTTTTATAGGATGATAATATTTTACTCTTGTTATGAGATATAGATGCATCAACTTTTTATTTTTTTATTCATGTCTATGGTCGGCACAACCTAAATAAAAAATGAGGTTGGTAAAACTAACGACTATTACGGTTCAACTAGAACGGACGAGATACTTGATTCACATCCGAGCTGTGGTGGCAATGTTCCAGATCCAGGGTGCACCCCAGCACTGCCCTCCAACAAGGAAATGCCAACGAATTATGGCCATATGAACCTCAATAATGATGTCATGATCACCTCTTATGGTTGCTAGACCTGAAAAAGACATGTATGATTGCTACTTATTGACTTCCATAATTTTGTATTCCGTGAGAAATGATGACCCTAATAGTATTAGAAAATTTCACCCTATTAAGATTGTAGATAACCTTTGACTAATGTTTAAAAGTTATACGATAATACTTATTTAGACTATTTAATTAGTCGAGATTTAGTTTTATACTTAATTTTCTAATAAAAAGCAATGAAATAAACACCATATTCAACGAATGGATGTATAGCAACAAATAAGGTTATCTTATTTTATTTATATGATTTTTCATTTCTATTTTAACACATTCGAATGATATATTATTAATATAAAACAATAATAAAATCAACTGATATCTTTCGTGATCAACATTTTATAATTTTTTTAGTTTTTCTAAAAACTTAAGTGTTCCCAAGATTAAGTTACCTTGCCCTCAAACATTATAACATATGTTCATCATAATATACATGATAGCATATGTTTGTCATAATATTGTACACTATATACTATGCATACTATATACTATGCATATGACAAGAAGAAAGATTTTTCAAATGAATCAAGTGGCATTAGCTTAATCGGTTAGATTCCTCAATATTAAAGAGGAATAGATTCCTCAATATTAAAGAGGAGAACAAGGTTCAAATCTTTCCAAATTATATATGGATAATATCATAGCTTTGTTGTAATACCATTATGTTGTAATAATACAATACAAGTAGGACCCGTTTCAATCCCATATAACCAATTGAAAAAAATTCTAGTATTTATTTAATACTCTTTGGCATACACCAAAAAAAATCCCTATTATCATTATGTGGTAATAATACAATACAGGTGGGACCCGTTTCAATCCTGAAAAAAATTCTAGTATTTATTTAATACTCTTTGGCATACACCAAAAAAAATCCCTATTAATCACTATAATCCTTTAATATAAATAGATCTATTTCATTTTTTAATGTTTACTGATAGGATTGAGTTTTTCTTAAAAGATAAATAATTGCTAGTAAGTATAAACTCTTTGTTATTCCCAACAGTCTTATAATTGTGTAACTCCCTTTCTAGTAATGGCATATTGATTTTCAAAGAGATAAATTATAATTTATGCAATTAACATAAATGTATTCTATTAAGTGAACAAGTTAATTCAAAAAAAAAAAGACTTTTAGGGATACTACAAGGACTACAGAAGATTTAGACCCCTATAATGTCTAAATTACTAATAGATATTATTTTATGCAATGGACTAGTTTTAGCTCAATGATCATTTTTTAATTTCTTCATTAAAATAGAATTTTCTTACATTAGTCTTTGAGCAAGTACTTATAATAAAAGTTATGTGATATATCCTCTAATAAAAAACGTATTATGGTGACAATGAAGCTTGATAATCGTGTGCCCTAGCGAAAGTAGGAAGCTGGTAGTGCACTAGATAACAACATTCCACCAATCACTCTAATCGGAGGCCCTTTTTGGTTTAGGAACTAGGTTCCAAATTTTGATGACATAGGCTCTCAACATGGGGTGGTGTAGAATAGAAGTACTAAGGTAGAATTTTTGATTGGAAAAGAGGATGGGGGTGGAAGAAACCAGGATGGAAAAGGAAATGGGAGAATGGTAAGACAAACAGAGCTTAGGGTGGACAAAGACAAAGGAGGAAGAGGACAAAGGTCGCTCAAAGGAGAAATATTAGAATATGAGAGCATGAATTTGACAAAACAATAGGGGAGAGAAAGCGCCACCCATTGCCAAAGCACAAAATGATCATTAGCATCATTAGGTGCATAGATATTAAGCACACCAAAGAGATGGCTATCAATCTCCATCACAACCTAGACAACATGATTGGAAGGGTCACATACCTTAAAAATCTACTTATAATGATAGGTTTCTAAAAGGCAGATGACTGCCCCTCCTTTTCTTATGTCATGCATAGTATGAAAGGTGTAGCCCCAAAGCTAGAGAAAGGAACAAGTACTTGATAGAATGAAGTTAGTGAGTTTGAATTCCTAAAGGCATAAAATATCATACTTCCAAATAAGATCTTGAAGTCATCTATACCCTGACACACAATGTACTTGCACACAAGATCTGTCAAACCCTTAACATTCTAGGACATGAACTTCATGAGACATGATCGAGGAGCATATTTCCTTCGATGACCTCAAAGTCCTCAAAATATGCCAAAGATTCAAAGGCATTTGTGAGAAACCTATTATGGTTTTCCCAAAAAAAATTGTTTGTCTTCGCTTTTCCATAGCAATGCCCAAGGACTCCCTAGTTGGACCGTGAGAGCGACGAGAGTTTCGTGAAGAAATTGCATTAGAGATCCCTGGCTGAGAGCTCATTTGAGACTCATTTATACCAACTCCTACAAAAGGTTGCAGTCAATTATCTTTACCATTTTTCCTAGTGACAAACATCCATTCCTTCCCTCCATTAGTGTGAGGGAAAAATTAAACTGTGGTCAAATGCGTTGATGCTTCTACTGGAGCTCAATTTTTGAACCAACCGTCCATAAGAGGGCAATATTTTATCTTGTGAGCTATGGACTAACAATAGTAACAAGTGTTGGGGAGATTTATATAGACCACCCATTATTGAAAATTGATCTCACCAACATGAATATCAATAGAGTCCTTAAGGTCCATTGAGAGATTAATTTCAACGTAGATGTGTTTGTAAGACCACACAACGTAGAATTTTTGTAGCTTCATGCACACATACTTGCCAATGGATATGCTAATTTGTAGTAGGAATGACCAAAGGGGTAAGGGGAGACCTGGGAATTCTATCTAAACGTGGATACATAGGGAAACATTGACAGAGACTGTAAAATTATGGTGTTATAGTTAAAGAATTAAAAGTGTATTTCTAATATACCAAGGACCTTTGCTTATAACCATAATGACATGCTACTGTTCGAAAAACTAGAAATGAAAGAATCCTTTAGTAAGGTTCTAAATGTGATCAAATTTTATGCCATATGGATGCCAAACTTGTTGAATCCATTGACGAATTAGCAAGTCACTAGGAATCCTCCCCAAAAAATACCCAATGAGGGTGTGACTCTCAAGCCAGTTGTAGGCTTTATCAAAATTCTATATGGATAAGACTATGTTTGGTACTAAGGACTTATCTTGTGGAAAATCCTTAGGATAAACTCTATGTCTGTTGGATTGTGCCATGGCTCTCTGCAGCTACAACTTCACTAAACAATGAAGCGATAACTTGAGATGTGATCATAACAAAGGGAGAAGCCCCCCATCCTAGACAGAGTTAGCACACAAAACTGTAAATTAAGAGCTCTTAGATCCCTAATAGTATGAAAACCGAAGAAAGAGGAAACATATAGCAACAACATGCAACCAAAAAGTCCTAGTAGATCCTCCATAAGAAACCCTAGCAAAGCCTCCACAAGAAACCATTTTTCTATACTATTAAGCACTTGTGTTTTTTTTAATTATTGTTTGAATGAAAAATGTCATCTTAATATTTATTCCATGATTTAGTTGAATGTAGTTCTTCCTATAAAAACATGAATTAATTAGAAGTATAAAAGGACAATGACAACAAACTTATTTCTCATAAAAATATAATACTAATATATTTTGAGATTTTTTTAATGATGTATATTTATTGTAAGGCATTCCTCTATTATGGCATAGGTCCTAAGTTGAAAGCAAAGTCTAATATCATTCTCCTTTTTGAACGAATTAGTATCTATAAGTTAAGTCTAGATTTAAAGGTTTTCCTTAGACTCCATCTTCAAATACAATGCTCGCACACTGATTTATATCTTATTTTGATGTCAAGATATTTTAATGTTGAAACTTGACAAAGGTGATTGTGTTTTATTTTATTTTTGTTTAACTCTAGATATGTGGTAGAGGCATGAAGGTCTCTCTACAATAGTGAAGTGCTATGGTGTAGTGGCGTAACTCATAGATTGTGTATGGGATGTTGTATGTTCAAATACTGATGATAATTTTGGAATGCTCTTTTTTGGTCAGCATGAGATAAAAAGGCCATTAGTATTATTTTGTCTTTTCTACTACAAAGCCAAGTTGGAACACTTAGCTAGACAAGTGATCCTATGGCATATTTAGTCTAAAGAGTTGAGTTCAAAACCTATAGTTGATATGGGGTAAAGATTGGCAATATATATTTTATCTATATATCTATTTATCTATCTATATAAACAAATTTGACCTACCGTTGTATTTGTCACTATATATAAAAAAATTTTGAGGTGGCACTTTTTGGTTAAGATTGTTGGAGTTATTACACTATTTGGCACCTTACGATATTAATGCAAGGACCTTGTAAATAGTTTAGATTAGAGCATGTTTAATATTTGAGTCTATAGTATGTGTCATATTATTAAGTGTGAGTTATGTGTCATGTAAATAAGTGTAGAGTTATGTGTGTGAGGTGTCATGTTAGTAAGTATGAGTTATGTGAGTGAAGTGTCATGTTTAGAAGTGAGAAGCTATGAGCAATCATGAGAGATTTTGCCTTTATGTAAATATATGAGATTATGAAGAGTTAGATCTCTTATGAGGATGAGGAAATGAAGAGTTTATGTAAGTGTAAAGGTCAAGAGTCATGTGAATATGAAAAATCGCATGTATGTATATATTGAATACAAATCCTTGTAATATGTAATCAAATAAGCATTGCATTTATGCATTGCTTAAAGTAGATATTTATTAATAATATTCAGTGATTTTTATGTTCATTGTTGTGGATTGATTCATGTATGTTCTTGAGATATTGTTTGATCCTCGAAGAGTGATAAACTTGTAAGAATAGTAGTGATTTGTTAACAGTGATATTAGATCCACATTTGTTATATGACTAGGGTGGAGGACAAAGCAAGCTTGAGAGAAGAGAAGTTTTCAGTGAAGAGTAACTACATTGAAGAAGGAAAAGTATAGGCAAAAGCATGGTGAAGGAGGCAGGTAGAAAGCGTAAAAACACAATGAAGGAGAAGACAACTAGTAGGTAGAAAGAAAGGAGAAAACACACTTGTAGAGAGACATCATTAATAGGCCAAAATCATAGCTCATATATGTCATTTGTAGGCCAAAAGCATAGCTAAGACATGTCGTTCGTAGGCGAGAAGTGCAACTAAGAGGCATCATTTATAGGTAAGAAGAACAACTGAGATCATTTGCAAGTGAGAAACATCATTAGTTGGCAAAGAATGCACAAAAAATAGTGAAAGAGTTATTTTGAATAAAGGAAATTAAAACGGGAAAGAGTTATTTTGAATAAAGGAAAATAATTTATGAATAATTAGTAGATGGTATAAGGGAAAATGGATATTAATAATTGTTGGGAGATAAAAAAGAATATAATAATATATTTGAAAAGGAAAAAAACTAAGGAGAAAGAATATTTGATAATTGAAAGAGTTATAAGAAAATAATTGATTAAAAAAACGAAAAAAAATGAAGAAGAAGATCATCGAGAAAGAAATTAATTGGAGGAGGAAAATTAAAAGAAGAAATTTAATTGAAGTAAAGAAGAAAATTGAAGAGAAGAATAAAATTTGAAAAGGAAGATTAAAAAATGAAAGATTGAAGGAAAATAAAATTTTGAAATTTAAAGGAATATAAAATTGAAATTGAAGAAAGAGAAGAAGAAAATTGAAAGAAGAAAGAATTTGAAGAAGAAAAAAATTAGAAAAGAAAAATTTAAAGAATATTGAAAATTGAAAATTGGATTGAAGGAAAAATTGAATAATGAAATTAATTGAGTTGAAGAAGAAGAAAATATTGAAGTGAAAAGGTTTTCTATAAAGAATAAAAAAATTAAAATTAAAAATAAAAAGAGAAGAAAGAAAAGAATTATAAAAAATAATAATTGATTTGTTTTTTTAATTTAAGAGTAATAAAAAATTCTACAACAAAAAAAAAGGCATGAACTTCAGTCTCATGTTGTCCAGCTAAGGCATGAACTTAAATTTGCTGAACTTTATGAGGCTCGAGGAGCTCGAATTAAAGTTCGTTTTCATTGGCTTAAAGTTGGTGATAGGGTCACCAAAGAATTTTTTCAAAGGCTTCGCCCTCCCAGGCAAGCTCAATTCAAGGTCATTCAAGACAATGGAATAAGGCTTACCTCTTTTCCTGAGATGATTAATGCTTTTGTCAAGCACTATACTAATGTTTTTTCCGCTCAAGCTTATTACTTTGAGTGGGAGCAAGCACTAGAAGCTTGTATGGTAGTTGTACCAGTTAAGGTTTCAGAGTCTCAAAGAGCAGGGTGTGATAAACTACTCTACCTTACAAATCTGGAGGATGCATTATATCAAATGGTAAATGATAAAGCATCAGGTCTGGATGGCTTTCCTTGTGAGTTCTACAAGGGTCTTTGGGACTTAGTTGGTCCTGATCTGCATAAAGTTTATCTGGAGGCTCTTCGAGTAGGCTCTTTGGGAGTAATTATTAACAGGGGCAATATTAAATTTATACCCAAGCAAGGGGACCCGGAGTTGATTACTAATTGGAGGCCTATTACTTTGTTGAATGTTAGTTACAAGATCATTGTCAAAGCTTTGGCTCTTCGCCTTAGGCCTCTTCTTCCTTTGATAGTCAGATCAAAGCAAATTGGTTTTATTCAAGGAAGGTACATCCTTGACAATGTTCTGGCTATCTCGGAGGGCATGGAATGGGTCCAGATGTCAAACTAGAACATGTTTTTTATTAATATTGATTTTGAGAAAGCTTATGACCGCATTGAATGGAGATTCATTCTTGCTATGCTCAAAGCTTTAGGATTCGGGCCAGTTTTCATTTAGACTATTGCTATGTTATTCAGAGATGCTTCTGTTATTCTCAATCTGAATAATTCACTGTCTGAAGCAGTGGGCCTGTTTAGATCTGTTCAGAAAGGGTGTCCTATTGCTCCTTCTTTATATGTGCTTGATGTTGAAGCCTTCGGCTATCTTTTAACTGCTCAAGCTTCTGCATGTATTATTAAAGGAATTGTTCTTCCCAATGATCAGGGACAACTTATTAATGGTCACTTTGCTGATGACTTCTTTCTTACTATAAGGGAAGACAATGTTGTTTTTAAACAGTGTACACCTTCTATCACATTTACTCATGCTGACAAATTAGAATTTTTTATTGACATGTGGCTATAGATATGTACTCAAGCTAACAAAGTTGTTATGGATTTGGATCATCTGCATGTTCTTCTGGCGCACTGGGTCAATGCTCCATGTACAGTAAATCGGATCCCCACAAAGCGCTCTTCTCAAAAGTATTTTTAATCCTGCTCTTACCGTCGGCCTCCGTCATATGCAAGAAGTGCTCTCATAGACAGGCACTGGTCCCAACCCTCACTAGTCAGGAAGCATCCTAATGTTGACATTGCTTGTTTGTCCCGCCAGGATGGGGGCTTAGATGATGTTTAACAAGTTTCTCCTGGGCTAGTTGTTGGTTGGAGCGATGTGGATACTAAAGGTCTTAATCGTGATGTAGAGGGGTGGATTCCCATCCAATAATCACTAGCAATTTATGCAGGACAATACACCACGGCACATTACTCTATATGATATGCTTTCTTTGATGTAACTTGTGTTTTCTTGGCAGCTCTGTTTACTAATCCAAGGGTGAGTTTGATTCCCCATAAAATATGTTAATCCATCCATTTTTTAATTGTAAAGGCTATTATCTTAAATAAATATTGAAAAAAAAAACTATAAAATTATTTAAATATATTAAATATTGATCAAAACAAATTCCAATAAAACACAAAAACAAATATTGACAATACATCACTAGAATATAATGAGAAAATGTTGAAAACCTGAAATGTTTCACATAGAACAAAATATATATACATATCAATAAAATTAAAAAGGTCTTAGGAGCCCAGTCTTAAATCAAAGAGCCATGGACCGACCTAATATACTTTGACATGTGTCAGACAATCATATGTTGACTACCATGCTCTCTGTCTAGTGCAGACTATCCCACAATTAACGGCAATCTTTAGATTTTTCCACGAACTACAATATTTTTTAGAAGTAAATCCCATCCTAAATATTTTCTAAGGCCCGCAGCCCGTCGCATAATAAAACAGCTGTACGGTTTTTTGGAGGATATCACCAACAAGTACGCAAGGACACCTTTATGCCTTTCTAATGTTGGAGCCAAATTTCTGGAGCCAAATTTCTGTAGTGCAAGTGGACAAATGTAAACTTAGTTTTAGTGAATAGAAGGTACATAGCCAGAGGTGTGTGGTGGTTGTTTGTTAAATTCTCTATTGATAAGTATAGTTTTAGGTTTTATTAGGAATTATGGTTGAGAGGAGAATGAAGTTATAGTTAGGAGGAGACTTTTCATCATAGATTTCTCACACTAACCAAAGAAAATAATAATAATAAAATAATAAATAAATAAATAAAATAAAATCTAAATTGAACAATAATGGTGGTCATGTTTGAGAGATAAAAAATAAATAAAATAAAAATAAATAAATAAAATAAAATATAAATCCAACAATAATGATGGTTATGTGAAAAGGAGACTGAGATTATGGTTAAAAGAATTTCTCACACTAACCAAACCAAAAAATAATAATAAAATAAAAAGTAAATAAAATAAAATCTAAATCGAACAATAATGGTATAAGCCAACTGTTACCGGCGATGTGGTAAGGATAATTTATTAGTCTGTAAATTAATGGTGTCATTAGTACGGATAATTTATTATGAAAGTCTTACGCGGCTTCCAACTATCTCCTTAAATTAATGGTGTTATAGACATTAGAGAAGAGACTAATTAATCCACCGAATTTGTTGGCTCCGTACAAATATGATAAATTACATAATTTGTCGAGTCTTAAATGAATATTAAAGTATTGTTGAGATAAGATTTAGAAGAATACGATACTTGGTTTCAACTTTAATGCAATGGAATAATATTCTTACGGTTGAAAGATTTACTTGTAGACAATATTATACTTGTAGTCCAAGGAGTAATGTTATGACATTAAAATAAACATTATTTCCTTTCCATAGCTAATAAACATTATTAGTTTGGATTCTGTGTTGACATGGTCTTTTAGGACATCGTAAAAAAAAAATTATTAGTTTGGATTCCTTTACTTTTATTAAAAAATTCAACTTCAAACTAAAATAAGATATGCGTGCGTGTATTTTGTGTGTAAAAAAGACATATGACATGAGCGGCCAAAGGAGGAAGTGGATATGGATTTGGATGGCAAAGACCGTTTCAGGTTTAATTTCTATATGTGGTTTAGATTTTTTGAATAGTAGTAAACTTTAATTTGCAAGGGTGAGAATGACAAGATTACTAATAAAGGTGGCAAAGACCGTTTCAGTGGTTTAATTTCTATATGTGGTTTAAATTTTTTAATAGTTGTAAACTTTAATTTGCAAGGGTGAGAATGACAAGATAACTAATAAAGGTGAGTAATGATGCAAGTCTAATCATTTTTAAAACATAAACATCCTATGCGCTTTAAATTTCTAAAAGAAACATGCTTCTCTTACATAAGGAAATATATAAAATATTTAAATTTAAAAAGATAGGTGGTTGATAAAGGCATAATGTTGTTAACTTTATTTTTTAAAATTATAAATTTTTTTAATATAATTAATAAATAAATACTTTTATGGGCTGAGATAAGTATTAAGAAAACACGGATGTTGTACGAACAGGATTCTCCAATCTCTACTGACAAAAATAATGAGCTTTTTCCTTTTAAAACAAATAAACGGTAAGCATTGGTACATTTGGCCATGATTAAAGGTAATTTTTTATTTGTAACAGTTATGAGTGGTAAAAGGTGACAATGTTTAATTTATTTTTAGAGTAGTTAAGACGGTCCCTTAACATTCAAGAGACGTATTCACTTCTCACACTTTTTAAATTTTTTATTTTTAAAAGTTAGATAATATTAATTTATTGATCGGAACATTATAAGATTATCGAGTTAATATTGTCCATCAATTAAAAAATAAATTGAGTTGGATAAGAAGTAAAACAACAAAAAAGATTACCATACACCAAATCTAAGCACTTATTTGTGAGAGAATTTGGGCGTGCAGTGATATCTTCTGAAGTCTTCAAAGAATAAATAAAGATAATTAAAACCTAAACTTGCTCATCATTATTAACCAAATATTAATATTATAGTAAAAATTTTAGTAGAAAATTGTTCATGGTATAATGTCAATGTGCTAATATATAACATCGTTGTAGGTGTTGTCCATCCTAGTGGTTAAGGTTAAGGTTTTGGCTTATTTTTGGAAGGTCCAGGTTTAAACCATTAGGTCTGTGTAATTATGTGTTACATATCATGGTATAATGTCAATGTTTTCATATATAACATTGTTGTAGGTGTTGTCCATAGTAGTGGTTAAGGTTAGGGTTTTGGCTTATCTTTGGGAGGTTTAGGTTTAAACCATGAGAGGTGCATAATTATGTTATATATATATATATATATATATATATATATATATATATATAGTTGGAGGTGTTATTACTTTTTTGAAATTTTCAATAATTTTACTTTTGTTAGTGGATGGTATATAATAAAACAATTATGTTGAATCTACACTTATATTTAATTTATTAGTTTGTGTGTCTCCAAGGGCTAGGTGGATTGGTAGTTGTTTGTCTGAGGCAGCCAGGTACTTACTAAGAAGACACCCAGTTTCAAACTTTAGGGGCAGCTTGTTTGCAAAGGTAGTAATTTGATTCGAATATTTTAAGTACATGTCAGGCTCACAGTGACGGTACGAATCCTAAGCCACCACCAGTGGTTTCCCTCATGTCGGGTCAACAACAACGAGGTGGAATAAATTTGGTGAGAGCAGCTCGTGTGGTTTGAACTCTAACAATGACTGGAAAAATCTTGAGCTACCCATGGTCCCCCTCATATCAAATCAATTTTGAGCTACCGATGGTCCTCCGAATGTCGGTTCAACAACAAAGAGGTGGAATAGGTTTGGTGGGAGCAGCCCGTGTGGCTTCAACTTTGCGCTTGACATTGAAAGTTACTAAAAGTGTGGTTGTAACCAACTCTCCTATGAATAATAATAATAAGATATTAGTTTGTGTATTTATAATCTTGTTCAAGGATTTATTTTAATTGTAATAAAAAAAAGTCATTTTTTAGCTCACTTATTTATAATTTTTGAGTTGGTTGACGCTATTAGCTCCATAATATTGTATTGTTCTGGTGTATGAATTAATATAACCTAGTTTTTTCTTTTTAATAAAATAAACTCATACATAGTAAAAAAAATATTTAACAAAATATTTTTACTATATTAAAAAGAAAAAACTACGTTATATTAATTCATACACCAGAACAATACAACAAAATATTTTTACTATATTAAAAAGAAAAAACCAGGTTATATTAATTCATACACCAGAACAATACAACAAAATATTTTTACTATATTAAAAAGAAAAAACTAGGTTATAATCCAACAAAATATTTGTTTTTAAGTTTTTAGAGGATTGTATATAGTAAAAAAATTAACAAAGTTGAATCTACACTCATACATAATTTATTAGTTTGTGTATTTATTATTTTTTTATGGATTTAATGTAATTATAAAAAAATTATTATTTTTTTATTTTTTGAACACACCCACCCCCTTACACGTTCACCCACGTCACAGTTTAAACCATGAATCTCCCGAAGAAGAGTCAAAGCTCAAACCTTTAAGCTGTCTCATGGGACAAACTCATTTTTTATTACATTGAAGATAGATCTATAATCTTTCAACAAAATATTTGTTTTTAAGTTTTTAGTGGATGATGTATAATAAAAACATTAATAAAGTTAAATCTACACCCATACATAATTTATTAGTTTATGTATTTATTATTTTTTATAGATTTAATGTAACTATAAAGAACTCATTTTTAAAAAAAATTGGACCATTTCTCGATTTGTGCGTGTCATCCTTGCGCAGGAGCCATGCTAATCTTCTGTGTATCGTTTCGGATGTCTCCTAGGAGACAAGAACTGATTTTTAATTATATTAAATATAGATCTATGGTCTTCCAATGGTATACTTTTACTAAAAAAAAATTTAGTGGATGGTATATATTAAAAAAAATAAAAAAACATAACGTAACAATAATATAACACTCATATTTAATTTATTTATTTGTGTATTTATAAAGAACTTATTTTAATTGTATGGAAGATAGATTAATTGTAATGGTGGGAATTAAGTAAAAATATTTTTAAAAAAATTAAAATTAATTTTTTTTTTTTTTAATATAATTATTTAAAGATTTTATATGAATTATATATTATGTTTTTCCTTTTGTAATTTATAATAAAATGTAAAAAAAAAATATTTTTAGAAAAAGTTAGATTATATTAATTCATTAACCAGAATATTATAGTATTTTGGTGTTAGCATTGTCCATTAACTAAAAAATAAAATAAGGTGGATGAGGAGTAAAGCATCCATAACTGAATATACATAATAATAGAAGCTAATATCAACAAAAAGACTATAGTTATATCTTGCTGCAATACACCAGATATCAACATTCATCTGTAGTAGAATTTATTATATGAAGAAATTTTAGGCATGTCTTCCGTGATATCTTCTTAAGTCTTCAAAGAAGAAAAATAAGTAATCAAAACTTGAACTTGCTCATCATTGTTAACTGTCTTCTTCTTAGTTTCTCGTTGCACCTTTTGAAGATCCTGAATCATATGAAAAAGTTGATGAAGTTTATCAATAACATCTCGAGGTATGTTGGAAGTTTCATAGACTTGGGAATGAATGCGTCCCACGTGTAACAAAAGATCAAAGGTCAAGTATGCTAAAACTAAAACTAAGTCTTGGAAACTTTGTACTCAACCTAAGACTTTAGGAGGTCTAGGCATCATTGATCCTCTTACCGAGAGTAAAAGTTTAGCTGCAAAATGGGTTGCTAAAGCCATTATTGGTGATGAAAACTGGAAACACCTATTTCGATACAAAATCTCTCTAGCTACTCACAAAGATAAATGGAAAGAAACCTTTTGGGAGGATAAGGTCTTTAACACACCTTATTTTACAATTAAAGGATCTATTCCAGTTACCCAAAACTGGAAAGCTTGGTAATTATTTATCTCATTTATTGGCTTGGAAGTCTGACTCCTTGAGACATGGTTTGAGCAAACAATCTTTGGTGGAATAAACTTATCCTCCATAATGATAAACCTTTAGCTTTATGCAATGTTATTCATGGTGTAGCTTTTTTGAAGAAAGGAATTAATAGAATTAGAGATATTTGGGATCCGAGTAGTTGTTCAGTTCTTACCTCGAACCAGATTTGCAATTATTGCTCCCTTCCCTCTAGATTCAAAGAGTCTTATGGTTTAGTTGTGGCTTCCATCCCTTGTGAGGTCCTTATGAAGTTGGGAACAACTGCCCATAATATTTGGAATCACTAGAGATGGATTAATGGTCATAGAATCTCTTCCATTACTTCTAATTGGTTATACAAAAGTCTTTTGTGTCCCCCTTCTTTAGACTCTAAGTTCAATGTCAAGTGGCAAGTGAATTTTACCAATATCCAATGGTAGTTTCTTGCTACTCAAGTTTGGAAAGCTCATGTTGAATCCAAAACTCAACTTCTTAGATGGCGGATTTTGCATCAAAAGCTTCCAAAGTTTGGTTGCGATTGTACACGTTCGCCCTCAATGCAATTTTTGTAATGCTTTAGAAACTCTTATTCACTTGTTTTGGTTTTATGACATGGCTATTTAGTTTTGGGATGTCTTCTACTATTTTCTTTTCCCTCTTTCACTAGATCTTGGAAGCTTTCTCTGCTTGGTTTTTCTTAGTTGGATCAATGTCCCAAACTCTGGGATGTTTGTAGACTCATCATTCTCAAGCACATTTGGAAGTGCAGATGTAAAAAGGTGTTTACTGGATCTACTCCTCCATGGGATATAGTTTTAGCAAACTTGACCTTTGATCTTTTGTTACATGTGGGACTCATTCATTCCCAAGTCTATGGAACTTCTAGCATACCTCGAGATGTTATTGATAGACTTCATCAACTTTCTCATATGATTCAAGATCTTCAAAAGGTGCAACAGGAAACTAAGAAGAAGGCAGTTAACAATGATGAGCAGGTTCAGGATTTGATTACTTCTTTTTATTTTTTGAAGAATTTATAAGATATCACGGAAGACATGTCCAAAATTTCTTCTTATAAGAGATTCTCCCAGAGATGAGTGTTGATATATGGTGTATTGCAGCAAGATATAACTATAGTCTTTTTGTTGATATTAGCTTTTATTCTTATGTATATTCGGTTATGATGCATTACTACTGATCCACCTCATTTTATTTTTTAGCTGGTGGACAATGCTATCACCAAAATACTGTAATGTTCCGGCTAATAATTAATATAATCTAACTTTTTCTTTAAAAAATGAGACGTGGAAAACCTCACAGCTATTCGCTTGGTCGTGTACCTTCTTGCTTTAAATTAAATTAAATGAAGGCGAAAATAAAGATATCTTGGCCCACAAAAAGAGAGTCACCATAAAAGCCCATTGACACCCAATCTTAAATCTAAGAGCCATGGACCGACAAGATGTACTTGACACGTGTCAGGCAATCATCTGTTGATTACCATGCTCTCTGTGTAGTGCGTTACTGAGGTGGTAGACTAGCCCACCATTAATGGCAATCTCTAGATTTTTCTGGGAACTACATTATTTTTTAAGAAGAAAATCCCATCGTAAATCTATTCCAAAGCCCGCCCGTTGGATAACAAAACCGCTGTACGGCTTTTGGAGCATAATAAGAAACAAGTACACGCAAGGACACCTTTATGCCTTTCTAATGTTGGAGCCAAATGTCGAAAATATCTAAATCAGTCCGTCACCCTATTTTGTAACGTGGATAATATGAAAGTCTGACGCGGCTTCCAACTATCTCCTTAAATTAATGGTGTTCTAGACATAAGAGAAGTGACCATTTAATTGACCGAATTTGTCGGCACCTTACATATAGGACAAATTACATAATTTGTGTTTTTTAATCGACGGTAGAGTCTAGATTCTTAAATGAATATTAATGTACTGTTGAGATTAGATTTAGGAGCACATGATACTTGGCTTGAACTTTAATGCATTGGAATAATATTGTGACGGTTGAAAGATTTTAGAGAGGTGAGGGACCTGCAAGTCTTCTTTTCAATATGCATGTTGCCCATTTAGACAATATTAGACATCTAGTCCAAGGAGTAATGAATTATTATATTATATAATGACATTGAAATAAACATTATTTCCTTTCCATAGCTAATCAACATTATTACTTTTGATTCTACGTAATACTATAATTTTAGTTTTTTATTAAATAAATTATAAACATGCGTGTATTTTGTGTGGCAAAAAGAACATATAAGACATGAGTGGCCAAAGAAGGAAGTGGATATGGATCTCCATGGCTATGTTGTTCTTTGACTTCCCCCTAAGTGTGGATACACATTTCAAATAATAACACTAAACTTTAATTTATAATGGTGAGAATGACAAATGAAGTAATAAAGACAAGGAATGACGCAATCGTATTTAGAACATAAAGACCGTTTCAGTGGTTCAATTTCTATATGTGGTTTAAAAAAATTGAATACCCTAGTAAACTTTAATTTAAAGGGTGAGAATGACAAGATAACTAATAAAGGTAATCATTTTTAAAATATAAATATTTTTGTTTTAATAAATAGTAAATATATAAAATATTTTAATTTGAAAAGATAGGTTGATTGGTAAGTGTAAAATGTTTATTTGTAAATTATTTTGATTTGATTTTTTAAATAAATAATCTTATTAACTTTTTCTTTATGTTCATGAGTGTGGTTTGATGTCACTTGCATTATAGGTGATGTGACCTGGATTCAATCCTTATAATAAATATGTATAAAAAATATTACTTAGAAAATTTCTTCTTTACTTATCATAAATTATAAAAATTTATCTCTACAATTAAAAAATAAATAAAATATCTTTATGGGCTAAGCTAAGTATGTGAAAAAAAAACACGGATGTTGTACGAAAGGAATAGGATTCTCAAAATGATGTAATTCCGTGCAATATACAACTGTTTTTGGTATATCTACTGACAAAAATAATGAGCTTTTTTCCTTTTAAAACAAATAAACGGTAAGCATTGGTACTTTTGAGCATAATTAAAGTGAGTTTTTTTTGAACTTCTTAGTGGTAGAAGTAATATTGTTTGTTAAGTGTTGGTATTTGTTAAGAGGAGATTTAGATTGGTATGTTTGTTTGTGAAGGTAGTACTTTGACTTAAATTATTTGAGTGCGTGTATAATGATAGTACAAATCCTGAAAGACTAGTAATCCATTTCACATCGTATTAAACAATAACTAAATAAAATAAAATTTATAATGTGTAACCTTAAAACTTAAACCTAAAAATAATTGTTGATAACCAATTTCCTATATGTTAAAAAATATATATTTTTAATTTATTTTTATACAGTAGTTAGAGACGGTACCTTAACATTCAAGAGTGATGACGTATTCAGTTCACACACTTATTTTTAGTTCACGCCTTTCATCTATTAACCAAGATGAATATTATAGTAAAAATTTTAGGAAAATTTTTTTAATGTGCATGAATATAATATTATTATAGTTATTATTTTTTTTTAATTTAGTTATTGTAAGAAATTTTATGAGTAGCTCAGGGTTGAGTAGTCTTCTCTCAACCATGACTTTGGTAAAGTCTAGAGCTATATTTATCAATAGAAATAGAATCAAAATCCGAAAACGTTAGACTGAACCCCCACCCCAAATACTATGGCTGTTGTTACTTATTTGAAACTTTGGATAAAATAATTTAGATGATAATATAGTAAATATTTTAAAAAAATAATGTTGAATTATATTCATATTTAACTAATTATTTTGTGTATTTATAATCTTCAACGAATATAGGCTATTTTTTATTATATTGAAGATAGATTTATTATCTTTTAATAAAATAAAAATTTTAAAGTTTTTAGTGGATGATATATATAGTAAATTATTTTTAAGAAAATAATGTTGAAACTGATTTATATTTAATTTATTATTTTGTATATTTATAATTTCGTTAAAGGACGATGAGATGATTAGAGGGATAAGTTAAAGAACTTTAAACCATTTTTTTTGTCGTGGATTGGTAAGAAGGTGGATACTTAGGAGGAGGAGATTTAGGTTCAAACCTAGAGGCATGCCTAATCTAGGGCAAAGGTAGTAGTTTGATCTAAATTCGTTAAGTGTGTACCAGATTGATGATGATGGTACCAATCCCGAACCACCAAGGGTTTTCCTCACTCCAGGCCACGTTTACTTACCGACGGGAGGTAGGGATTATAGTGGTAGCACCATGATTTGGCCACAATTGGAGGTAATGAAACTGTGAGGTGATTGGAGGTAATGCAACTGTGAGGTAGTTGCCGATTCCTTTATATATAAAAAAAATTATAATATTTTTAAAAGATTTATTGTAACTACAAAATGCTCATTTTTAATTATATAAAAGATTTATTGTAACTACAAAATGCTCATTTTTAATTATATAAAAGATAGATCTATGATTATTCCAACAAAATAGTTTTATTAAATTTTTTACTAGATAGTATATAGTGAACAAAATTTAAAAAGTAATGTTGAATCTACACTCATACCTAATGGATTTAATGTAATTAAAAAGAGTCTATATTTAATTATATTTAATATAAATTTGTTGTAACGATGTGGAATTAAGTAAAAATATACAATATTAAAAAATAAATAAAAATATATAATATTAAAGAATAAATAAAAATTATTTTTATATAATTGTTTTAATATTTTATATGAATTATATATAGATTCGGGTGATGTGATAAAATCTTACGACTAATGCATAGGATTAAGCAATTCCCTTCCAACTATGACCCCTCGTAAGGCCAAAATTTAAGATTATCAATAGAGGATTAACACACGACCACAAACATACACCGTAGTTTGAAGCTTGGACCTCCCAAAGAAGAGCCAAACCATGAAATTGTCGCATTCTCTCTTGGGACTATATGAATTATATATTATGTTTTCTCTTTTGTCATTTATAATAAAATGTAAGCATATTTAATTAGATGTAATAGTGTTTAATAAATGATATGGACAACATATTTAAACTAAATATTCTCTTTTATCATCATTTACGAGTTAATAAATTGATGGTATGAGATTTGATTAAGGTGGTTGTTTTGTACAATTTAGAAACCTGAGAGATCAAGATTCAAGACTTCCATTTGTGAGAATATGATGTCTCTTTCACTAGCAAGTACAATTTTAAGGGTAGTATTCGTGACAAACAAATGCCTACTTATTATGAAAATCAACTCTTGCTTATAATTGATTAGCATCTAAATAGCAAAGTTAACTTTTAATAGCTTATACTATATGCATATTTTATACAAGAATGTGTCTTAGCCATTTGGATGTATCTCAACCATCATCCCCTTTTTGCTTCAATAAGACAACCACCACATGGTATATAGAGTCAATGCCCATATGGGTAGGGAAGACCCTTCTATTGGGAATGTATTTGGTATCTTGAACTCTTAGGACTATGGCAACATAGTTGGGGCGATGGGTCTTTCCTTCAGTTAACCTAAATAAGGTTAAAGAAAGCCAATATTTTTAAATGTGTTGGGGTGATTCCTCCTGCACTAAAGTGTGATGGGGACTAGTAATTGGTTTTTCATTAGGTTTTAATCATTAGAAGCCTAACCATAGATGGTTTGGATATTGGTAAGCCTTATAGCCTCTTACTTTAACACAATAAAAAATCTATTTTTGGAGATTTGTAAACACCTAATTTTGACACACCAAATTTGTAACCACCCACTAAGCAACTAAAAAGGTCAATTAAGCATCCTAACTCAAATTTTTTAGCCCTTTGCTTTCTAGAACAACATCATTAATCGAAAGTAGTGATTCTATCAAAATCAATCTACATCGTTGACCTATAATGGTTAGATTGATAAAATGGTCAATATGAAATTGCTAATAGCAATTTCTTCCTATCAAGTATAAAATATCATAATATTAGATTCTTCGCCCTTTCAAACCTCCCACGAGTTATGACACCATCTCCCTCAAATCCATGTCATATCTCCACCTAGTTCTAGACCCCAATGTTACCCTTTTGAGATCTACCTTCCCTTGTCCTCAAGATATAAAATTTGAAAACTTACCTCCCAATTCTCATCACCATAAATGCACGTTCTCTTTCCTCTAGGCCATGGAACACTATAAATTGAGGGCTTGGGTGCCTCTAAAATACAAAACTTCATGCTAACAAAATTCTATCAATTTGCTCTTGCATTGCAATAAGCTCTCATTATTTTGCTAGTTTTCATCTTGTCACTCAAGGGAGTTCATAATTGGGGGCAAGAGAAGGAACTAACTCATATTCCTTTAGGTCATTGCTCTCCTCCCTTCTTCACTTATTTATTTCAAGTTCATGCTTTATTTTATTAATGTATGCTTGATTAGCCTATGGATTTTTATTATTTTACTCATCTTTTGATCATTTGGTTATGATGTTTACCTCATAAGCTAGTATTTTTCTTTTGGAAGTGTATAATATCCTATTTTGCATAATTTTTTAATCAGCTATTAGAGCATCCAACTCCTAGATAGCTCTTGGTTTCATCCATACCCTTAGCTTCAATGTTTCGTCCTCTTATTTTTATGTTTAGGCCCTTAGAGTGGAATTATCGCTTCCCTATTACATGCGATAATTCCCTCAATTATAACTTTTTGCATAGCTTTTAGATTCCTATATACCTATCTAGAGTATATTTCACTCTAATATTCCCTTATTTGACTAGCCTACTAACTTATTAATCATATCCTTACAAGTTTTAACCTCCTTTTCTATATGTTCTTTATCTCAAAATAAAATCATATCATTGCATTGCTATTATATGTAATGATTTTGTCATCTATAAATTTATTCTTTGTCACTATGTGTTTACCAATAGAACATAATCACCATCCCTAAATTCTAGATGATGATTTTGTTGATTGTCTCTTTGACCTAGACAACAGATGCCATACCATACTCTATAGCACATACTTGATTACAAATAACACAATCTAAATTACCTATTTGTCTCTTGACTATATTTCACACATTTGTCTCTCTATTCTATTTTCATTCACATATAGAAATCATCATCTATAAATTATAGACGATGATTTTGCCATTCACACTTCTATACTTTATTCTCTTGTAAAAATTTGGTTTACTAAGGAACATGGGGGTCTAACTATCCGACACAGGAAGTTCACTATTCTTCTAAGAATTGGTAGACCCCTTAAAATCTAATCTTTGTTCAAGTTTTATCTCTATTTGACAAATATATAATAAAATTGATAGTGGCAGTTGATAGATAATGATCTTGTAGAATCATCGGCGGCTAATTATAGGTAGTGATTTTGTTGCAAACTACAAAACTAGGTACTTCATAATTTTAGTAAATTTTCTTTTCATAAGTAGTCTTGTTTGTTGTTTTGTAATACGTTTAAGTTTTTTTTTTATGTTTTGGAACATTTAAAAGGGAAAAATAAGAGGAATCTTAGTTTAGGTTAGCACAGGATTCCATTTTTTGGTATTAGGTATTGACATCAAAAGTCATTTATTTCACATTTAGGATAATTCTATTTGTACATTCTCTTATATCGTTGCTCATACGAAAAACACATTTTTTTTATTAGTTTCTTGTAACTCCTAATTTCGTTTCCTATAGTTTTGAAAAAATAAAAAATTATATAAGATAGTTATTTGTTTGCATCCATCTACCCATTTTATTACATTTTAGTTAATTAGAATATTATAAGGTTAATGAATCCTTTTACGAAATGAGATCCTAGGTGTGTGTCCAATAAAATCATCAAACATAGGCACATACCCATATAACATATTGAGGTGAGAAGCACTTGTGGGACTCAAGTTGAGAAAAAACTCTTAGGCTCCCACAACATGCTCATGTTTTAATGAACCCAACATGAAACACCTCTTTGGTCCCATATTCCTTGGCCCTAAAATTTGACAATCTTAATTAAAACATAAAAAATTAGCACACCATTTAAAAAATACCACTTAATTCTTTTTTGATTAGGCTCATATTAATTAAGATTAAAATAAAACTTAGCCTCTCATATATCATACTAACTGACGTATACAGGTGTGGTTGATCCTTGTATTGTTCTCTTTTAGTACCTCAAGGTATTTCTTATGTACAAACACATATATCAAGAAGAATGAGTCTCTTCCACATACTGATAGGTATATTAGAAGGTTCAGGTATTAGGAGAAACTTCTAAGGTATATTAGTTGATTTAGTGTATAGAGAGGATAAGGTAGAAGTGTTCAAAGCACTTTCTACACACTTTTAGTCAACCTATCTTTCTTCTCACAATTAAATTTAAAAAAATTAATTAATCCTCTTACCTCCAAATCTTATCCTATGGTTGAAAACATATATACCACCAATAGTAGGGGATGCCACAATACTCCTAATCCATACACTTTGAATAAAATGAGTTTTGATTCTAGTAAACGTTTAAGAGAATTTATAAGAGAAAATAGATATGTTTTCGTGGACATCATTAGTGAAAATCACAATGATCAAAATATTTCTTTCGGGGAGGATATTCCTCACAACCCAACTCTAATTCTATGCCCTCTAGTACATATAATAAAGATAAATAATTAAATATTAATCTTAACCAAAATGCATACAACCTTAATGCATTAAGGGCACATCATGTAGATTCCACCACTCATCTTACCATCTCTACTATAGGCGGTGGATCTTAGAGTAACCCATAATATTCAAGTTACCATATAACCACCTCTCTTGTAGACATCCTACACCCTGATAATAGCCAACACTTGTCTTAATCAATTTCTATGACTGCCTATCTCTACCAATCCCTTTTCAAATGTCCCTTCATCTCAAAATCATTTTTTTGTTATCTCCACCAATCCTTTCATTTTTTAATATACTAGAGGAATTGGTAGCTCGTTACAATTTTATAGCCTCTTCGTGGGTTAGAATCTCACTCCTTGTCACCACTATAAACTCCAGTTGCATCGAGTAAACCTTTTACGTAGATGGTTATGCTGGCATGACACACCCACCGGTACTACGGGACCTGAGGGATTGGAACCTTAGTCTCCACGCTCCTACAAAAGCATTTTGACCATTGAACCAAGCCCTCCGACCCTCCACCAATTCCTTCATTTTTGTTGGAGAATATTACATTATTTGGTACATGCAAATGTATCCCCATGGTACCATTGTGGTACAAATGTAAATATGTAATATATTAGGGTTTGAATCTATAGTTTAGAAGAGTGATTTATATTTATGTAAGAGTGTAATGTGCAAGATATGCACAAGTTTCATGTAAGTAAGAGTGCAAGTGTGTAATATGCAGGATATGCACAAGTGTCATGTAAGTAAGAGTGCAAGTGTGTAATATGTAAGATATGCACAAGTGTCATGCAAATGTGTAATGAGAGAAAGTGTACAAGTGTCATGTATGTAAGTGTACAAATATGTAATGTAAGGATGTGCACAAGTATCATGTATTAGGAGTGCATGTAGGAGAGTAAGTGTCATGTAGAAGTGTGCAAGTGTCATAGAGTTAAGTGTGCATGTAAGTAGAGAGTGAAGAGTCTTGTATACAAGTGGCAAGATGAGAAGCCAAAGGACATGAGAGTCTTGTCTTATGTAAAGAATAGGAAAGGTTGCAACTCTTGGATATGTGAGGAGTGCAATAGTCAAGTATTGAAGAGTCACATTTCTATGTCTATATTATGGAGATAAATCTCCATACAATGTATTGGGAAAATGATCTATAAACGATAACCATAGCAAGCATTTATAATATTGAAGCCTTTATACGACTTTTGAGGTATATTATTGTAAGTACTTTTTATTACATAAATGGTTTTGATCATTTTCATTCATATTTGATGTTATAGCGAATGTTATTATAATTTATATTGGTTAGTATATACTTTAATTACTCTTATATTTAATTATACTCTTGATTATTTATATTAAGACCTAAGATATTATGGTTTAATTACACTGGCATTTGAGAGATAGTTTGGTTTAAAAGCCAATAATTTTTAGTGGTTTAGATATAAGTCACACAATGACACCTTTGGTGTTATTTCCTAGAAATTTCACCCTTATTCCAATTTAAATTCTCAAATCTTGCATCAAACACATTCTAATTTACCTCCCTCTGATACCACTTCTAAATTGGAGTAAATCGAATGATGACTAGACTCTCTTCCTAAAATTTCCATCAATTACATATATTCTTATGAGGATATGTGTAACCAAATGTTAGATCCCTTCATACCTAGTAGACCACTCCCTCCAAATTTTGAAATGCCCAAGTTTCAAATGTACATGAAATAAGAAGACCTAGTTAATCATTTGCACCTTTTCCAAGTCACTTGTAGTGACATTACTTATGACGAGATATTGCTTGTTAATGTTTTTCCAAAAAGCCTTAGTGGCCCTACCTTAGAGTTGTATCTCCAAATACCACAACATTCCATTAGGATATTTGAAACCATTACAAATATTTTTATACAACAATTCTCTATATATGTTGAAGAAAAGGTCATAATCAATAGCCTATATCGGCTTAAGCAGGCCAACGATGAGCCTTGTATAGAATTATTGGCTACGTGTTGAGCCCTATTAGGGAGACTTGAATATGTCCCTTCATCCAAGGACCTTTTAAAAATATTCATCCATAACCTACATGACCAACTATCCTATCCTTTAGAAACTAGCATATTTTCCCTTTAAGAAGTTGTTGAGCTTGCCAAGTGAGTAGAAAGCACCCTCTTGAGGAGAGTGCAACTCAAATTTAGGAAGGAAGAAGATAAATATTAGTCCAAATGCAAGTATACTAGTAAACATGTTGTTGGTGATGGAGTTTTAGATTCTCGATAAACCAACAATGTGAATACCACTACAACCTCATAAAAATTCATCATAACAAAACAATAGAAGCCCAAACACAATTTAACTAGATTAGACCAACCTATTTCTATTATCTTAGAGTAGCTTCTAGAAGCTAAAATGGTAGAGCTTCCCCCAATTTGACCCATGGCCCTCTTGAAGGGAATACCTAATTGGTATAATATTAATGAGCATTGTGACTTTCCTAGAGTTGATGGTCACACTACCAATAAGTGCAAAAATATTTTACTAAGGTTGACCATATCATGCTTAAAGGATCCAATTCCTAACCTTCTTCTAATCAAGACCTTGGTATTTTTCAAAATGTCTTACCCATCCATAAAAAAAACTATCAACCATGTCACCTACTAGAATATGGAAGGGGCAATCCGTGTTGTCACTGAACAACAATAAAAAAATCAATACTTTGATCAACCTTCTTAGCTACCTTTGATACTCCATCCAGAAAACACCTTTAATCTTGCAATAACACAATAATAATAATTTGGGTGCTTTTGATCTTTGTAAATAATTAGAATGCACTCCAACTAAAACCTCTCTTTGAACTTTTAAGATCTACAATTTATCAAACTATTCTCCTCAAACTACTAAATGAACAAATTATTCCCAAAGACCTTAATATTGATGATGTTGCGGATGTCATTGGGTCTATTGGAGCACATAATGCATCTATTGCATTTCGTGAGGATGATCTTGCCTCTTCCTTTGCATCTTTCAAACATTCCCTCTATATCATTGAATACATTGGTGAAAAGTATATTAAAATAATCCTTATTGATAATGGTTCAACCCTCAATATTTGTAGCCTTAAGTTTATTAACAACTTTGGCTTAACCAAGTAAGATTTTCAAAAATTTGATAGCATCATAATGGCCTTCAATAATAAACAACGAGAGGCTAGTGGAACTATCATTCTGCCTCTCTGAGTTGGGCTTAGAATTCTAAACAGTTTATTCCAAGTCATCCACTATGACCTAATTTATAATGTTCTAGGACAACCATGGATTCATGCCATGAAGGTCAACCCATCAACTTTGAATCAATGCGTAAAGTACGAATATTATAAATTAATTTATGAATAATTAGTAGATGCTATAAGTGAAAATTGATATTAATAATTGTGGGGATATATAAGAAGGATATAATAATATATTTGCAAGGAAAAAAAACTAAGGAGAAAAAAAAATTGATAATTAAAAGAGTTATAAGAAGATAGTTAATTTAAAAAATGAAAAAATAAGAAGAAGATCGTTGAGAAAAAAAATAATTGAAAGAGGAAAATTAAAAGAAGAAATTTAATTGGAGTAAAGAAGAAGATTAAAGAGAAATAAAATTTGGAAAGGAAGATTAAAGAATGAAAGATTGAAGGAAAATAAAATTTTGAAATTTGAAGAAATATAAAATTGAAATTGAAAAAAGAAAAGAAATTAAAGAAAGAAAAAGAAAATTGAAGATTGAAAAGAAATAAAAATTTGAAAAAAAAGTAAAATTGAAGGAAGAAGAGGTATTAAAGTGGAAAAGAAATTCCAACATAGGCAAGAGGGCCAACTACCTCCCACACACATGCCGTGACTCGATGTTAAGAGGGGTGAGGAGTCCCACATAAGCAGGACCAAGAGCTTCCATCTTTAAGCCTGTTACCCCATTGGCAAAGGGTTTGGCAAGTGTTGCAGCTCATAAACCACTCAATTCCCACAACCAGGTCAATGTGGGATTATTAACACACGCACACATTACACGAATTAAGTAGAAGAGGCATTAAAGTGGAACAAAATTCCAACATAGGAATATGCCATTAGAAATAAATAGCTTGTATGTGAACACAATATCACATGAACCGGTTAGAAAGCAAGAGGGCTAACTACCTCCCACACATATGTTGCGACTCGATGTTAATAAAGGTGAGAAGTACCACATAAACGGGACCAAAAGCTTCCACCTTTAAGCCTGCTACGTCATTGACAAAGAGTTTGGCAAGCGTTGAAGCTCATAAACCACTCAAGTCCCACAACCGGGTCAACTTGGGATTATTAACACACACTACACTAAGTAGAAGAAGTATTAAAATAGAACGAAAAATATTAGAATTTTTTTTTTAAAGAATATTAAAGATTGAAAATTGAATTGAAAGAAAAATTGAAGAAAAAAATTAATTGAATTGAAAAAAAAGAAAATATTGAAATGAAAAGGTTTTTTATAAAAAATTAAAAGAATTAAATTGAAAAGCGAAGAGAAGAAAATTGTAAAGAAGTATAATTGAAAAAAAAATTAACTTAAAAATAATAAAAAATTTTACCAAAAAAAAAGTACTTAAAAAGTAAAATTTAAAATTTAAAATTTATATTAATAAAAGAAAACTGTAAAATTATTTAAATTTATGCAAGAAAGCAAACAAAAGGAAAAACAAATATTTAGAATGCATCTCTAAAAAGATTTTAAAAAATGTTGGAAAACCTAAAATGTTTCACACAAAAAGAATATAAAGAAAAAAAATATATCAATAAAATAAAAAAGGGCCTTACAAAGCCCAATCCTAAATCTAAGAGCCATGGACTGATCTAATATACTTGACATGTGTCAGGCGATCATATGTTGACTATCATACGCTCTGTCTAGTGCAGACTAGCCCACAATTAAAGGCAATCTTTAGATTTTTCTGGGAGCTACAACATATTTTAGAAGTAAGTAAATATAATCTATGGATAGCAAATACAGCTTACGGTTTTGGAGCATATCACAAACAAGTATCTAAGGATACCTTTATGCCTGTCTAATGTTGGAGCCAAATGTTAAAGATATCTAAATCAAACAATAAATGGTATAAGCCATCTGTTTTAAGCTATGTGGTACGGATAGTTTATTAGTCCGTAAATTATGGTGTTATTAGTACGGATAATTTATTATGAAAATGTTACGCGCCTTCTAACTATCACCTTAAATTAATGGTGTTATAGACATTAGAGAAGGGACCGACTTTGTTGTCACCGTACAAATACGACAAATTATATAATTTGTGTTTTTTAATCCACGGTAGAGTGTAGAGTTTTAAATGAATATTAAAGTATTGTTGAGATTAGATTTAGAAGAATAATATTCTTACGATTGAAAGATTTACTTGTAGACAATACTATACTTGTAGTCCAAGGAGTTATGTTATGACATTGAAATAAACATTCTTTCCTTTCCCTAGCTAATCAACATTATTAGTTTGGATTCTTCTAGTTTTTTATTAAAAAAAAAAGCTAAGCTAAGATATACGCGCGTGTATTTTGTGTGTAATAAAAACATATAAGACATGAGCGGCCAAAGAAGGAAGTAGAGATGGATCTCCTGTTATTTGACTTTAAATAATAACACTAAACTTTAATTTATAATGGTGAGAATGACAAATTAAGTAATAAAGATAAGGATTGACGCAAGTGCAATCGTATTTAGAACATGAAGACCATTGCAGTGGTTTAGTTTATATATGTGGTTGATAAAAATTGAATAAAAGTAAACTTTAAAATGACAAGATAACTAAAGGTTAGTAATGATGCAAGTCTAATCATTTTTAAAGCATATACATCCTTTATGTGCTTTAAATTTTTATAAGAAATATGAGGAAAGAAACATGCTTCTCCTATATGAGTAAATATATAAAATATTTTAATTTTATATGTAGTAGGTCTTTTAACAACTTGGCCTTTAAAATAAATGTATAAGTAACTAACAATCTTTATTTCATTATAAAGTTTTTATTTATCTTATAGTTGAATGGTTTAATAGTTAAAATTTTTGAGCAAAATAAAAGGGCGAAGGAATTGCAGATGGAAGTTGAGGTGAGTACAGGGAACCCTAACCCTAACCCTAACGATGGTTTCGATGGCGGCGATGATGATTTTGGTGTGCAGAAGGGTGTGAAATGGGCAGATGTGGGGTCTTTTGCAGCCAGTGATGGTTTCCAGGGGAGCTGTGGTGGTATTTGGAGTCAGAATGATAAGGTGTCTGTTCACGGGGCGACGCATGTGGGTGTTGGCAAGAATCCTGAATCTTCTGTTCACGGGCCAGATTCTATTCATGGGTTGCAGGCTATTGTTTCTGGGAATCAAGGTGTAGATACTGCTGGAATATCCGCTCACGGGGGTGGGGAAGTACCGAAGAAATCCTTCAAAGATGTTGTGGCTACAAATTGCAGTGGAGATGTGTCAAACAACGCAAAGTTTCTCGTCAAAGAAAGTAAGTTGGTCTCTGCAAACTCCGTTAAGTCTACGCTTGTCCCAAACCATGATATGCTTGTGGCTTTAAACAATGAACAGGCTAGATTGAAGTCTGTGGCTGTTTATTTTGTTGCTCTCGATGTAAATATGTTACCTTCTCACCATTTTTTTGATGACTGGTTAACAAATGTTTGGGGGAAGAGACTCGGTATAGGTTTTTCTTTCTATCGGATGGTTCAGAAGGGGCTTTTCATGATTATGTTCAAAACTAGCCAAATGCAAGCTAGGGTTTTGCAAAAACAATTATGGACTATAGGAAAATCTGTATTTAGAGTTGTTCCTTGGACACCAGAGGTTTTGAATGAGGAGATTTTTGTTGCTTCTTACCCTAGATGGGTAGTTGTAAAACATGTGCATCTTGTTCTCTGGTCTTTTTTGCCTCAGTTGATAGCACCTTTTGGCAAGGTCTTGAAAATAGAAGAACCCATAACTGTTTTGCCGCATATGGATGCGCGGTTGCTCGTATCTTTGAACCTGGGGTGGATTTTTCGACAGAAATTGAGTTAGAATGTGGAAATGAAATTGTATCTTGTAAATTTGAGTTGCTTGGGGGAATGAATGCTTGTTTTATTTGCAAAACTGAGGGTCATGTAAGAAGAAATTGCCCCCTGATTATTAACAGGAAAAAATTTTATGTTCCTCCTGTAGCCACGACTGTAAATACATCTGGTTCTTCTGATGGTCATAGTAAAAATGATACAGTTGGTTCTAACAATGGGAATATTGTTCATGTTAGTCCTGTAAATCAATGTAATGTTTCTTCTAATAAGAATGATGGTAATATGTCTATGACAAATATGGAGGTTTCTTATAATATTGAGGAGGATAATAATGATAGTGTAATTAAAGATGCTTCTGTTATTAATAAGTCTGTAGTGCCTGAATCCAATATGCTACAAAATGGCTCTAACTGTAATGTTGGGGTTACATCTTCTGTGGTTGATCATGGAAATGTTTCTAATATGGATGGTAATGCTATCTGTAAATTGAAATCATTTTATGAGAAGATGGCTAATAGTAAGGAAGTGATTGAGAAAAATGTGGCTTCGAACAAACTGATTCCTCCATCCAATATTGATAATATGAACAATAAATTTCTTAATGATAAAGGTGTTAAATTAAATGCCCAAGAACTGGCTTTACAGTCAATTAATCAGAGGGCTTTGGAATATAAAAAGACTATTGAGACTAACACAATTGAGCAAGATGGAGCATCTGGGGATATGACTAATAATGATATTTCTGATGTTGAGTCCCTGCCAAGTACGGAGCTTGCTAGCTCTGCTGGGGATAGTGTGGCTGGTGATGACTTAGATCAATCAGGAATTGATTGGTCAGTGGTGGAAAAGAAGAAAAGAAGAAGAGTTGTAGATTCAATTACTAAAGGGAAAACTCTTAAAGCTGCCAAAGAGCTTGCTAGGAGCAGGAATAGAATTTCTAATCTTGATAATGACAATTAAATGTATAAGTTGGAATGTTAGGGGACTGGAGTCCCCTGACAGGAAATATGTGGTTAAAGCTTTTCTTCAATCTGTTCGTAAATATGATTGTATTCTTCTTCAGGAAGTGAAGGCTACAAATTTTTAGTTATATTCAGCCTTGAAAGTTATTTGGAAAAATGCTTCCTATTATCATACTAATCACGTTCATGGTAAAGGAGGAGTTGTGATCATGTTGTCCCCTTTCTGGGCATCTAAAGTCATTGATTTTGGATATTCTCCTTGTCACAGGGCAGTCTGGGTAATTATTGACAAAAACAATGTTAAGTTTGGTATATGCTCTATATACGCTCCTAATGATTATCAGGATAGGAGTGTTTTGTGGCAATGGTTGTTGGGTTTGCAAAATATTCCTTGGGTGTTTGGAGGAGATTTTAATATGGTGGAGCATCACTATGATAAATGTGGTGGTTTGGGGGTTGAATGGAAAAGTGATGAATTCCATCATTGGTCTAAATTTAAAGCTCAGTTTAGTTTGTTTGACCCTTTGGAAGGTTTTCATGATCAACATCAAGGTTTGTGGTTTACATGGTGCAATATGCAGAAAGGTGCTAATAGAATTTATTCTAGATTGGACAGATTCTATGCTACTAGTTCGTTTTTCCACTTTACTCATATGGTTGATGGTCTTAGAGTTCATACTGTTCCAAATGCTTTATCAGACCATTTTCCTATTATTGTTAATCTAAAATTTTAGAATGAAATCCTTCATCATGTAAGGCCTGCTTGGAAATTTTTGTTGAATCTTTCCTTATTAGACCTAGCTGATTGCAATGATGCTATTTTCACTTTGAGAGAAATTAATAGGTGGTTGTATAAACATGCTAGTCCCATTAATAGATGGAATATGAATGTTAATGGTTGGAGAAGAGTGTTTCAATCCATTAGTACACAACAAGCTTTTGAAAATAAAAAGTTAGAAAATATGCTTCATAGTAACATTTTTCAGCTGGAATCTGTTTTACAATCAGATCCTGGTAATACTCAAGTCCAAGAAGACTTAATTATTATGAAAAATGAGCTTAAAAAATTGCAAATGAAGAAAATCCAAAGGCAAAGAGCTCAGGCTAAACTTAATTGGTTACAGGTTGGTGATAAAGGGTCAAAATTTTTCTTTAAGTACGTTAGAGAAAGAGCCATTTTCGACAGAATTACTGGAATCTGGAATGGACAACAGTTGATCTGTGATGATAAGGGCATAATGAAGGTGTTTTTTCACTATTATCAGGAGCTATTTACATCAGAAGATAACAGTTCAAGATATAATGATAGGTTATATTGTTGTTCCCTAATTCCTAAGAAAATTTCTTTACAGGAAGCTGAATCTTTAGGTGGTCCTATTACTAAAGATGAAATTATTAAGGCCATACAGTCTATTCATAATGATAAGGCTCCTGGAATTGATGGACTTCCTATTGAATTTTATAAAAAGAATGTTGAGTGGATAAGTGAAGATCTCTGTCAGGTGTATGAAGAGGCTATTCATAATGGATCCTTGGGTAAAGATATTAATACGGGTATTATAAAATTGCTTCCTAAGGATGGTGATAAGTCTCTAGTCAAGAACTGGAGGTCGATTACCTTACTAAATGTTTCATATAAAATCCTTGCTAAGATTTTGGCGCTGAGAATTACTAATTATCTTCCTAAATTTATAAATCCTTCTCAAACAGGTTTTGTTAAAGGGAGGTATATATTAGAAAATCTTCTTACCAGCTGGGAAGCCATGGATTGGTCTAAGTTTTCAGGTCAGAATGTTGGAATGTTGTTGCTAGATTTTGAGAAGGCTTATGATAGAGTTGAGTGGAATTTTGTTATTAAGGTTCTTGAAGCTTTTGGTTTTCCTTCTAAGTTTTGTGATATGGTGAAGGTCTTATTATCAGATGTTGTTGCTTATATTGAAATTAATGGCCTTCTTTCTGATCCTATTGTGTTACAAAGGTCAATAAGGCAAGGATGCCCTCTTGCGCCTGCTCTTTTTGTTATAGCCAATGATGCTTTATTTTATCTGCTCAGAGAGAATGTTATTAGTCCTGTTATTAAGGGTATTGTGCTCCCGAATGGTCAAGATCTTGTGAACATCCATTTTGCTGATGATACTTCTATATTTGTTAAGCTGATAGAGGAAAATTTTGATTCCTTGTTTGCAAAACTTGACTGTTTTTGCAGTGCTTCAGGTGCAAAAATTGCTAGATCCAAGTCAATTTTGTTAAGTTGGGACAATGTTGCCCCTCCTTGGTTGGCCAAATTTAATATACAGTGGGGTGGTCCTACGAGACAAATTCGGTATTTGGGCATTCCTTTTGCTCTTGATCCTAATCTTAAGAATATGTGGATTTGGGTTAAGGAAAGGATATCTACTAAGTTTTCTAAATGGAATAAGAGATTTCTTTCTAATGTTGGTAGGCTACAGATATGTCAAAATATTTTGTCATCATATACTATATATTATGCTTCAGCCTGGTTTTTTTCTTCCTATCAGGTTAATGACATTCACAAGCATATCAAGAATTTTTTATGGGCTGGTAATGTTTTTGGTAAAAAGAAACATAGTGTTAAATGGGACTGGTGTGTTATTAATAAGTTAAAAGGAGGTTTGGGCCTTAAAAATCTTCGTTTTCAAGGAATGGCCCTTGCTATTAAATGGATTGTTAATTGTATAGAGGGAGAAGAACCTTGGAAAGTTTTAGTTAGGAACAATATTCTTATGGTTGTTCCTAAACAAGCCCGTACTTGGAAGGGCCTCCCCATGAGTGATATCTTGCTAGGCAGATTTCCAGTTGCTCCTTCTGGTTCACTTGTGTTTAGAAGTCTTTGGAAAGCCTGGGAGATGATTAGAGGTAGTCATTTTGCTTGGTCTGTTAATGATAATTCAGTCCTCTATTTGAATAGCTCTATATGGTGGAATCTTATGTACAAAAATAAGTTTCTTGCTCTTACAAAAGGTTGTTCTGCTAGAAATTGGGCCAATTTGGGTATAAGAACGTTTGTTGATATTCTTGATAATGGCAGTTTGAGATCTTGGGATTCTCTTAGGACTCAGTATGGTCTTCCTGCTTCACAAAAAAGGACATACTATTTCTTAAGAACTTCTTTTTTGCAGCTGAATTCTCCTAATTTTGTTTCAGATGAACAATTTTTGTTTGATAATGTGCGTTGGAAAGGTGATGTTCAGTTTTATAAAATCACTTCCAGGCAGTTATATAATATTTTGGCTGATACTAATGATATCATTATGCATATCAATAGAGTTTGGCAGATGGATCTTTCAGCGTCTTATGGTCAGGTCATTTTGCAGCATATTTGGTCCAGTCACTTGGAACCTAAGAAATCTTGGTTTAGATGGCTTCTTTTGCTTCAGAGACTGCCTATTTTGAATGATTCTAATAATCTTATGAGTTGTTCTATTTGTAGAGTTCCTGATTCTGTTGAGCATATCTTTTTTGACTGCTTCTTTGCTCGTGAAATTTGGCACATGTTCTTGTATAATATGCAGGGATGGAACATTCATGATACTGTGACTAGACAACATATTTTACTGGGTTTTATTCCTCATATGCAAAAACATTTGAATAATTTTTGGCTTATATTATCATCAGAGATATTATGGATTATATGGGTGTATAGAAATAAGGAGATTTTTCAGAATTTGCAGAGATCACTTACTGGGTCTTTTAGAAGACTCACAAGTTTTAAAATTTCGTTACAAGTTGCTCGGAATATGAGAAGCTACAGGGACAAATACAGGTTCTTCTTTGATAGACTTCATGATGCTGGAAGACAAGAAGACTATTGCTGCAGACTTGAGTATTTTGATTATCAGTTAGCTATGATTCAACATTTTATAGCTCTTTTCTATGACAGTTATAGAATGGTTTATGACATTACTTGAGTCTGTTTTAACTCAGCATAAGTAGTTGTATCTGGTGTTTTTATGTGCTGGTTTATTTTGAACTTGACATGATGTAACTTTTGTTTTCTTAATATATGAGTATACGTTCTTCCTTAAAAAAAAAAAAAAAACTTGGCCTTTACTGATTCTTTTATGCAAAAAAAAATCTTTATCTTTATCTATCACTAAAGATTATAACAGTTGCTTTACATAATTTAAAAATAAATAAAATATTTTTATGGGTTTAGATAAGTATATAAAAAAATATTGATTTTGTATAAAAAGAATAAGATTTTTTAAATGATGTTTTGTGAAATATGCAAAAATAATGAGTTTTTTCTTTATCAAGTGGTATTAGTTTAATCCATTTGATTTCTCAATATTTAAAAAGGAGACCAAAGTTCAAATCTTGTCAAGGAATAGATAAGTAATATCTTAACTTTGTTGTAATACCATGTTGTAATACCACCACATGATGATAATATAATATTGATGGACAAGTTTTAATCTCATATAATTAATTAGAAACAAATATAACTTTATTGTAATAATACTATATAGTAATGATGTAATAGAAGTAAAACAATTTGTAACTATAATTATGAGTGGTAAAAAGTAATAATGTATTTTTTACTCAAGAAAAAATAATGTATTTTTTATTTTTTTTAATAGAGTAGATAGAGACGGTCCCACATTCAAGAGTGACGACGAATTCATTTCGCACGCTTAATTTTTTTTCGTGCCTTCCGTTTATTAACCATGAGAAATATTATACTAAAAATTTTAGGAGAAAATTGTTTATGGTATAATGTTAATGTATAAATATATAATATTGTTGTATGTATTGTTTTAGTGGAATAGCATAGTTGTAATGGTATATCTTGTGTTATTAAATAAATAAATAATATTTCGTGGGTTTAGGTGGATTGGTAAGTTGGGGCGTTTATCGAGAGGAGACCTAGGTTCCAATCTCACGGGCTTGCCCATGCACAGACAGTAGCTCAGATCCGATTCCTTTGAGTGGTGTGCCAGATTGATGACGACGGTGCAACCCTTGTGCGTCCGGCGGTCCCCATCTCACGCCGGGTTACCATGTACCGAGACGGTGGAAGTCCTGGGAACCTTCGTAAATAGTTTGAACCCTACCAAAATTGTGATTGTAACCATTGCTTCTATATATATATAAAAAAAATAAAAAAAATAAATAATATATAAAATTATGTTGTAGGTGTTGTTACTTAATTGATGGTGGTTAGAGTAAAACAATTATTAGTGGATGGTATGTAGTAAAAAAATAAAAAAAATAAATTTGAATCTATACTCATACATAATTTATTTTTGTGTACTTATAATTTTTTTTTAACGATTTATTGGAATTATAAGGAGCTAATTTTTAATTAGATAAATTTATGATCTTCCAACAAAATATTTTTTTTTATAGTTTTTAGTGGATGGTATATAGTAAAAAAAATTAACAAAGTAATGTTGAATCTATATTCATACATAATTTATTAGTTTGTGTATTTATTGTAACTGTAAAGAACTCATTTTTTATTATTTTGAAGATAAATAGATGATCTTCCAATAATATAGTTTTACTAAAGTTTTTAGTGGATGGTATATAGTAAAAAAATAAAGAAAGTAACAATGAATTTACACTGATATCTAATTTATTAGTTAATGTATTTATAAAGAACTTATTTTTAATAATATTGAAGATAGATTAAATGTAACGACAAGGAATTAAGTATAAATATACAATATTCGTGCTTTGGGATATTGCAATTGTTTGGGATTTGGATCCTCTCTAGGAGGTCCAAGGTTCAAACCGTAACGTGAGCGAGTGTGTGAGCTTTGGATCTTCTCCGGGAGGTTAAAGGTTCAAACCGTAGCGTGGGCGAGTATGTGAGGGGGTGGGTGTGTGGTGGGTGTGTGTTAAATTCCCGATTGATAAGCATAGCTAGTGTGTGTTAATTTCCCGATTGATAAACATAACTGGTGCGTGTTAATTTCTCGATTGATAAGCATAGCTCTTGGCTTTACGAGGGGTCATGGTTGAGAGGAGACTGCTCAACCCTATTTGGTCGTAGGGGTTTCTCACACTAACCAAATAATATATATATATATATATATACAATATTTTTAAAAAATAAATTTAATTTTTTTATATAATTATTCTAATATTTTATATGAATTATATAATATGTTTTCTCTTTTATCGTTTATAATTAGTAAAATGTAAGAACATTTAATTAGATGTAACAATGCTTAATAAATGATGTGGACAACATGCACATGATATTTATAGTAGACTCATCTCATATATTTAGACTACATGTTCTCTTTTATCATCATTTACAAGTTAATTTTACAAGTTAATAAAATTGATGGTCAAGATTTGGTTAAGGTTGTTTTGTATAATAGAAGAGATGAGAGATCAAGATTCAAGACTTCCTTTTGTGAGAATATGGCGTCTCTTTCACTATTAGTGCAATTTTAAGGGTAGTATTCATGACAAACATATGCCTAGTTATTAGGATTACCATTTCTTGCTTAAAATTGATTTAAAACATCTAAATGGTAGAGTTAACTTTCAATGGCTTATACTATATACTCATTTTGTACAAGCATGTATCTTAGCTATTTGGATATGCCTCAACCATTGTCCTCTCTTGCTTAAACAAGATTAAGCCACCACATGGTATATGGAGTCGATGGCCATATGGGTAAGGAAGACCCTTCTATTGGAAATGCAATTGGTGTTGAGTTAGTCTCTTGAACTCTTAGGACTATGACAACATATTTGGGGTGACAGACCCTTCCTTCGATCAACCTAGATAAGGTTGAAGAGAACCAACTTTATTGTATGTGTTGGGGTGATTCCTCCTACACTAGGGTGTGATGGGGACTAGCATTTGGTTTTTCATTAGGTTTCTATCATTAGAAGCCTAGCCACAGATAGTATAGATGTTGGTAAGCCTTATAACCTCTTACTTTAACACAAGAAAAAATCTATTTTTGGAGACATGTAGACACCCAATTTTGACACACCAAATTTGTAACCATCTGCTAAGCAACTAAAGAAGCCAATTAAGCACCCTAACTCAAATGCTCTTTATTTTCTAGAACAAAATTGCTAGTCAAAGGCAACAATTCTATCAAAATTAATCTACCTTGTTGACTTGCAATGGTCATATTGGAAAAATCATCATTATGAAGTTGCTAGTAGCGATTTTATCCTGACAAATATAGAATCTCAGAATCTTGCATTCTTTACCCCTTCGAACCTCTCACCATTTATGACACCATCTCCCTCAAATCCAAGCCATCTCTCCACCTGGTCCCAAATCCTAATGTTGCCCTTTTGAGATCTTCCTCCCCTTGTCCTCAAGATATGAAATTTGAAAACTTACCTTCCAATTCCCATCACCATGAATGCACCTTCTCTTTCCTCAAGGTCATAAAACTCTATAAATTGAGGGCTTGGGTGCCACTAAAACACATAACTTCATGCTAACAAAATTCTATCATTTTTCTCTCTCATTGCAATAAGCTCTCATCATTTTGCTAGTTTTTATTTTATCACTTAAGGGAGTTCATACTTGGGGGCAAAAGAAGGAACTAACTCATATATATTTAGGTCATTGCTCTCCTCCCTTCTTCTCTTATTTATTTCAACTTCATGCTTTATTTTACTAATGTATGCTTGATTAGTCTATGAATTGTTATTGTTTTGCTCATCTTTTGGTCATTTGGTTATGATGTTTACCTCTTAAGCTAATCATTTTTTCTTTTGCAAGTGTATAATCTCCTATTTTGCATCCTTTTTGAACCATCTATTAGAGCTTACAACTCCTATATTGCTCTTGGGTTCATCCATATTCTTGGCTTCAATGTTCCATCTTCTTATTTTTCTATTTAGGCCCTTAGAATGGAACCATCACTTCCATATTATAGACAATGAATCCGTAGACTATAAATTTTTGGATAGCTTTTAGCGTCCTATCCACTTCTCTACAATAGTTTTTGCTTTAAGGCTACCAACATATTAATAATATCCTTGCTCAAATTTTTAACCTCCTTTTCTATATGTTATTTATCTCAAGAAAAAATTATTGCATCCTTATTACAAACAACAATTTTGTTATTTGTAACTCTATTCTCTGTCACTCTTTGTGTTTACCAATAAAAGGAAATCATCATCCCTAAATTCTAGATGACAATTTCGTTGATTGTTGCTTTGACCTAGATAACAGATGCTAGACCATACTTTGTAGCACATACTTGAAGAAAATAACACAATCTAACTTATCTATATGTTCCTTGACTATGTTTCACATATTTAACTCTTAGTTGTTCTATTTTCATTCATAGGTAAAAATCACTACCTATAAATTATAGACAATAATTTTTCCATTTATGCTTCTACATTTTATTCTCTTACAAAATTTTGGTTTACTAAGGAACCTAAGGGTCTGACTATCCAACACAATAAATTCACTATTCTCTTAAGCATTGGCAGATCCCCTATAATCTAACCTTTGTTGAAGTTTTGTCTTTGTTTGACTGGTATAGAATGAAACTGGTAGTGGTAGTTGATAGACAATGATCTTGTAGAATCATTGGTGACTAGTTACAGACAATGATTTTGTTGTAAATTGTAAAACCAGGTACTTCAGTAGACACCAAAATATAACCACTTGTCATCCATCTATATCCTCCAATCATAGCCATTCATTATATATATATATATGTATGTATTTACTTAATATATATATATATATATATATATATATATATATAGATATTAATATTTTATATATTATATTTATATATTTAATAAATATATATGTATTTATATGAATAAATCCTAGCCATCCGCCACATTTTAATCTCAAACATCCATCCGTCTCAATCCATGTCACTTACCCAAGCTTAATCTCCACCCTTCCTCATGTTTTAATCTCAACAACCCATTTTGTATCATCGAAACCCTAACATGTTCAAGGACAAATTATAAAAAGTGATTCATTTTTATGAATCAAGGTCCCAAATTTGAATATTTGTCCCCAATCACTATCATTGCCCTCTCTCCTTTGCAACCTCCGTCGCCTCACCCATTTTTGCCATTGCTAAACCTTCATAAACTAGATCTGGTTCTGCCTTATTTCCATTCACCCCCGAATATCACCCAGAGTTCGTAGATCACTGTTGAGCATTTATGGAATGTTGTTGGATGTTCACAACCATCACCAAACATCCTTGAGCATTTCTCACATAAAATTTTCAATCCGTAAGCCCTCGAGTGCTTTTGGGCGTTCGTGTGACACTGGATCATAGATTCGAAAACATTCATCATCATTGACAAGGTAAGATATTTGTTGCATTATTTTATATTTTTGTACTTTTTTTTATAGTATTACATTGCAACATCTAGGGTTTAGTAGTTTTTATCTTTTAAAGGGCCTCACACAATGGAGCCCTCATAGGTGCTTTTAACCCCTTTTATGTTTTTTGCTATTTGTAGATGCAAGAATCATATTTTGGAAGTTGTTGAAGCTAGGGTGGTCCTGTAGAGATAAAAAATCCCACCCACACATTAGTTTGGATCAAGGACGAGCGAGAAGACACCAACTGTTCATTGAACTAGGGTTTTGAAACCCTATTATTTGTAATATTTGTATCAAAAGCATTATAAAACCCCATATTGGGGCACATTCATTGTACAACTCAAAGATCTACCCATATTAATAAAATATTGTAGACACCAAAATATAGTCACTCACAACACCACATTTGCCACCCCACATCAAATCCTGCATAATAAAGTTATATGCCTAAGTTTAGACTTAGGCATATAAATCCTGCACCATTATCCTATTTTCTAGATTTATTAAATCTGGAAAATTAGCCTAGGATACCCTACCTACCCACTAGACATGTGTCCTAGCCACCTCACCCAACATCCTTGCCACATCTCATCCACCCTTGTCCCCTTTGTCCCTTCACATGGGGTAAAATCCCACACATCACTCCACTTGCAGCCACATCACCCCAGTTAAGTGAGGCACACTAGGTGACTCACTGTAACTACCCCCTCCATTTGGTAGCCCAAGATTACCACTTGGCAATCCAGGCTTACCACCTCTCATTTCCCTCCAAAACCCTAAGGAGCCTATAAAGGCACCTTCACCCCACCAAATTAAGGGAGCTAAACATTGACACCGCCAAGCTACCAAAATAGGACCTAGACCTCTACATGCATCTCGAGGAGAAATCCATATTTTGAGTACAATGATCCTATTTTGAGGTATTCTACCATTCAACCAAAACCGTTGGTCCATAGTTTCATAGTCAGAAATCGTACGCCTGCGGTCTCACCATCGTGCGTTCATGGTTTCCAGTCTCACCATGCATCCACGGTTTATCAGAGCCGAGAACATAGATTAGATTCGATCGGTAACACTTATTTTTGGCAAGGCTTTTTATGGTTTTCATACTTCTATTGTCTGTATTTACATGATTTATTGCATAGGGTTTTATAGCATCATATTTATACTTGGATTTGTAGGTGCTACTAATCTCTTTGCTAGTTTTCATGTGTGTAGGTGATAGGTATTTTGGGAGAAGTTGTTGAAGCTAGAGTGGTCCCGTGCTGGATACCAAAGCCCACTCACCTTTTTGAAGTTGTAGCAAAATATTGAAGAACACTGTACCTTGTTGAAGATTTGGAAGACCCCATTCCTTTATCAGAAAATATTGTACCATACAGAGAGAGATATTGTAACATTGCTCCCAAAACACTTGGGGTAATTCAAAAGTTGTAAACATTGTATCAAAAGAAATCAATAGAAAAGCAATTTTTGTCAATTCTCCTATCTTTGTGTGCTTCTATTTTGTGTTCATATATTTTTGTTATAGAAAATGGTGATCACGATGGGACCCCCTAAGGGTTCCATTTTGTTCTACCTTGCCTTTACCTAGTTACTGATCTATGTTTTCTGCATCTACAGGTTTTGAGAGTTCAAAGAGCACAAGGGTTCGATCTCGGGTTGACAGATTCGAGACCTATCGCATTCGGCCCTATCACTATGAAACCATGCACCCGTGGTTGTAGATCTAAGAAACCATGCACCTATGGTGAAGGATTTGGAGGAACATGCTCGTGCGGTTGCATATCGGAGGAACATGCACGCCTGCAGTTGGACATCTGGAGAAACGTGCACACATGGTTGCTACACTATGGAACCATGGACCTACGGTTGATAGCTGGAGGGAGCAGTGAAAGGATAAGAGGTATGTACCCCTATCCCTTTTTTTATTTCTATTTTTCTAGTTTTAGCATGCATCTAGGATAAATTAGAGGTCTATCCTATGTGCCATTGTTTGCATCTAGGTCCTAAGATAGATATTTTTATTTGTGCATTCATCCAAATATAAAAAAAGAGGATCTACATTTATCATTTTAGGGAATAGTCATCTTGCATAGTCGGGTTAGAAATAACTCAGGCATCTTTTTTAGGGTTCGAGCCTGTGTTGCCCTTGTTCTGTTTGTAGAAAGGAACCGTGCATCCATGGTTGGGATTTCCCAAATGCAGGTGCACGGTTGGTGAACCGTGCATCCATGGTTTACCAGAACCAACCACCCACCCATGGTTGGCCCTGTTAAATAGAACTTGGTCAAATCTTACCTAAAATCAGCATTCTACCCCTGATTTGATTTTGTCTACTATTTTTATTTCCTATTTTCCTGCATGTAGGCATAAAAATGAAATCGCATCTTAGTTGCATCACACAATAGTTTTAACAAACCTCACACACACTCACTTAAACATTGGAAAATGACTAGATTTCATCACCACCAGGTTGGATTTCATCACCAACCACCAACATAATTACCCCATTTTTGGCCAAGGTCGGCTCCAAGATCCGACGTAGCTTGGAAAATTTGCATGTATTCCTCTTTGAAGGGTATAACACTGACCAAGTGAGTACTGGGTGAGGACTGGTAGGACCTGTGCTCCCTAACCGGGTATGGGCTTCATCTCCATACTTTGGTGGGTTTACATGATCGAACTTCATCATCGGTTGTCGAGCTGTGAGTATATAGGTGAAATCCTAGATTCATCTTAGGGAAAAATATTTTGCACATGAATTTTTCTTTTTCAAAACCTTCAAAAAAATCAAAAACCTTTAAAATCCAAAAAAATCATCAAAATCAAAAACTTGCGAGAACTTAGGAAAAATTGCTTGTTTGTTTGCTTTGAGTGTTGTTTGCATTGTGCTATCTCAAAATTCACACACTATCACTTGCATCTCATACATCATCACATCATTGCATATTAGCGTATGGTAACAACCCGTAGTCAAGCCAAAAAGTTAGCCTTAGTTCAGAGTCAGTTGTCTCTCCCCATGGATCCACCTCAGGATAGTCAGGTCCCTAACACTTCAGTGGTAGGGCAAGTTAGTGTAGTCCCTAATGTGTCCCAAGACTTAAATGTAGGGCCCTCTAGTAGTGCCCCTATTTTAGATAGAGACATCATGCATAGGGCTACCCACACTACTATTCCTGAGACTCCTAGGAGTGAGCCACCCACACCAATGGATGGTCGTGTCACACTTGTAGACATGGACATCATTAGGATGTACCTGAATGCATCTGGAATGGTTTTTCCATCGTTACCACCACTTACCATCCCATCTCGCACCATACCATCATTGCATCAAGAATCCACCTTCACACACCTACAATAATCTGGACAAGATCTTTACAAATCCACTTTTTGAGTTGATTGCTACTACCCTGGCTAGCCACCCATCATCATCTAGCCAACCACCCACCACATTGCCTCAACAGAACATCACTTGCACCAACCCCCTTTATGAAGCGACAACTCAGGTTGCTTCGTAGATCCCCACATCCATTCCATCTACTACCCCTACGGGCCCCATACATCATATCACCCCTCATTCGGTGGCAATGCCTTTTGCTACCTACCCTCCACTCACATCCACTACCATGGTTGTCTCACAACCAACCCAACCATCCACTTCATATGTGACTATGCCCACATCATCTATGATTGCTATGCAACAGGCTTTCTTGCAGCTACAACAAATGATTTTGGATAATGCTAACCACAGCGTTAACCCTGACCCTAATCAACATTCATAGAGGATTGAGCAGAACCCACCATCTACCTCTCACCAAACCCATACCTTTATCCAAGATCCATCTTGGGTATTGCATCCCCCAACCACTACCATAGCAACTAATCCACCACATCACATGTATGCTAACTCATCAGGTCAGCATGCTATCATGCCTCCATCACCTCATCCATATCAGAACCTTCACCAGCCATCATACCATCATGCATTTCAGCCTAACATCCCCCATCATCCATAATCCACCTACAATGCACCTTATTACCAGTAGTATCAAGCAAACCAGGGTTTTAACCCCATGGAGGATCCTAAGTTCTAGTTCCTATAGAGCTAGATTGATAGCCTTGCCATGCAGACACTAGGTTTGCAATATCAAAAGCCAACATTAAGGCAACTACTCAATCACCCGATCCATGCTTCGGTGCCTGCACCACCTTATCCGATGGATTTTTAGATGTCAAAGCTTGATACATTTAAGGGGGATGAGGACCCCCGAGAGCATGTGACAAGATTTGTAAACACGTGTTTTAGGATAAAAATAATGATGCACTCATGCTACACACCTTTCCTCAAACACTTGGGGGAGAAGCCCATGATTGGTACAACCACTTACCGCATCAGAGTGTTTACACCTTTGAGCAGCTTGTAGACCAATTCCTAGAGTGATTCACCCTGAATGTCCGAAAGAAAACCACATTGATCGATCTGCTTAGTCTGAAGCAATACGATGATGAATCGGTCCATGATTTTGGCAACCGTTGGAGGGTGGTTATGATCAAATTGCCATTCTCCCTCCCCATGTCAAAAATAACAAGAATGTTCATGAAGAGTTGTGCCAAGCCCATCTCTTTGTTACTACAGTTGTAGTAGTATAGGACATTCGATGAGGCACTCACCCAAGCCAGAGTGATAGAGGAGATAAAGATCCAAGAGGGCAAGATCAAGCCTAAGAAAAAAGAGTGGCAGAACAAGAACCAAAAGGGGAATAACCATGGCCAGTCCAAGGCTACTTAGGTTAATCAGATAGTCTTGGGCCAACCTTCACAGTCAAATCAACAAGCCCAAGTTTAGATCCAACAACCCCAACAACAATAACAATACTTTTATTTGAAAATTTTCACATTGTCGAAGATTAAACTTGAAGACCCTAGCAAGCTAAAATCAAAGGCCTATAGAGAGCACTTATACTACATCTATCATCGAAAAAAGGGACATGACATCGAAACTTGCCATGGGTTTAAGGGTATTGTGCAAGACTTATTGGAAGCGAGAAAGATCAAAGTCGACAACCCACTAGCCCAATATAATCAGAACCTTGGTATATATCAGACACCTTTGCCTCACCATGAGGTAAATCAACAAGCAATGGGAGCATCAACTTCTACAGTTCCTCCCAACCAAGTCAACTATGTGTCTCAACTACACCAAGGTTTTGTAGGGGCTATCAGTGTGGTCACCCATGGGCAGAGACAAGCAAATCGCACAACCCAAGCTCCCGCAGCACAACCAAGTGTCCCCATACAACTAGGGCCATCCATTCCACCTCCACCATTTCATAATCCAAGTAATCCATCTCACCCAACTATCACCCTAGGTATCTGGTTAACCCAAAGTTTGAAAATGGCATCGATAAAATTATCAATCTATGAGTTGATACAATAGTCGCCCCCACATCGAGAGGTATTGATGGAAATCCTAAAATCCATCCAAGTACAATAAGAAGATCCTAATGCCTTCAACTCCTTTGTGGGGAGTGTACAAAAATGCATGGAGCCCTCGATAGCATTTTATGACTTCGAGGAGAAGAATGTTTCATCAGATTTACCGGATCCTCCATTGCACATAGTCGCTCATATTGATAGGAAGCCATTCAAGAGAGTCCTTATTGACACCGACTCCTCCATCAACCTCATTACCACTCCCACCATCAAAAACCTTAACATACCATCATCCCACATTACATCATCCACCTTCACCTTAAGAGCCTTTAATGATACCTTATGCTCAACTATGGGGAACGTAGTTCTTCCTATCACCGTGGGGGTGAAAACTATACATGTCCTCTTCCACATCTTGGAAGGGGTGATGCAATACAACATACTTCTTGGATACCCCTGGATCAGGGAGATGAAGTGTGTGCCCTCAACATTGCACCAATGTCTAAAGTATGTACATGAGGGCAAGGTACATTGCATCCCAATAGACATAGAGCCTTTTAAATACTACAACTTGATCTCAAATCCTTATGAGCCATTGCTTCCATCAACCCATCTATCCATTCAACCACTCATCATCCGAACCACTCCCACTAACATCACTTCATCAAAAGCCCCCATCTCAGAGGAATTACCGATAGTTGATCCTACTTTTGCATCTAAAAGTGTCAGCTCTAGTCAACCCTCCTCCACCACATTTCATTTTTCCACCACACTTGATCATCCTACTAACCAATCATCAACTCCATCAACCATACCACCCACTTCACAAATACCATTCATATTCATAACTCAACCTACTCCATCAACTAACAACCCCATCAAATCTAATCCATCTCAAACATCACCACCCATAGTCTCATAGATAGGGTCACCTATCCGAGAGGAGCCACCACCTCCACCTGAACCACAAGCCACCCTAGAAGCACCCTCCTCATCCACTGAGCCATCATCATCCCAACCATCCCAAGTTGTAGTACATCTCGCCAATCCAAGCATTGGTGAGTACATCATTGAGAGTGTCACAGTTACACCACCTATTGAGTCAGTCAGAGACTATGGTCACCCACGCGATCCACCTTTAGCCATAGGTGTAGTGTACAAAATGGTTTCCCAATAAAATAGGATTAATTTCATATATGGGGGAGTGGATTCTTCGATCCACCTCCTCCTAATGAGGAACCCTTGCAAGAATTTAATGCAAATTTAGATTATCTATCCAACCCAGATTTCCCTTTGCGATATTTTTGTAGGGTCAACTGGTAGGGATATGGACTTGGATGACATGAGCAGGGTCCACATCACATTGTTGAGCCCAAATATAGAGAAGCACATGACCGCTCTGGTCTAGGGTACATACCTTCTACCTCAGACTCTTCCTTCAACCAAACCTTCCAATGACTCACTCTTGAGTATGAAGAAGAGGATGAGGAGAGCGATGAGTGTGATGATTGTGATGATATTGATGATGAGTACCTGGACCCTAACTTTGCACCTCATCTACATGAGGCCTTTTCAGATATTGTATTGCATACATTCATGATTAATCACATTGAATATGATTAATCTTCGATGAAGATTTTGGGATTATTGGTTTTTTTGGAAGTAATTAGATTGGATATTGAATCTTTGATGGTCCCCAAGATGATGTGGTTCCTGCTGAACCCATCGAGAGAGATGAGTGTTATACTAAGATGTTTCCCATAGATCACACCATCTTTCACTTCAATAAGGAGCATGAGCACCCTGAGCCAGATCCTCCACCACCACCTTGGTCACTCCCACAACACCGCCATTCATCCACCTTAGGTCAGTTGCAACCTAGAGAGAGTGAGTCATCACCTCTTGAATCATAGCCACCTCATTTCCACCAAGTCAATATGATCTCTGTTGACTTGTTCACCCCACTCCATAACCCATACGATTTGGAAAAGCTGATTCAGGTCGATGCTAGCCTTATCACCATGGATAAGATTTCATCCCCACCATCCATCATCAAGTTTATCCTATCCAAAGAGTTATTGTGAGCTTCAAATGCTTACATTCCATAACAACCTTCATCTTCCTCTACCTCAATTTTTCAAATTAAAGTAGAGGGGGAGACCTCTGAGTCATTTGAGCATGTGGAGGATGATATCCATCTCATCCCAACTCCACATCATCTAGAGGAAGGTTCCCATATGCTGATCAAAGAATCTATTGATGTGAACCTTAGCCAAGATGTAGACAATCCACAAATCATTAAAATTACAAAATATTTATTTGTAGAGGAGAAAGAGTGTATGATCGACATCTTGACAAGAAAGAAAGATATTTTTGCATGGTCATACAAAGACATGCCTGGCCTTGACCCCAACTTGGTGGTCCACAACCTTACCTTAGCGCCAGATGCTAAGCCTTTCAAGAAAAAACTTAGGAAACTTCATCCAACCATTGCATTAATTGTCAAAGAAGAGCTACAAAAACTACTGGATGTGAATTTCATAGTCCCAATTGATTATCCAGAGTGGCTCTCTAACATGGTACCCATTTGTAAGTTGAATGGGGGTACATGTATGCACTAATTTTTGAGATCTAAATAAAGCATACCCCAAGGATGATTTTCCTCTACCTAACATCGATCAATTAGTAGACTCCTATGCAGGCCATGAAATGCTTTCACTAATGGATGGTTTCTCAGGATACAATCAGATTTGAATTAATCTTGAGGACCAACACAAGATGATATTTACAACACCTTGGGGGATATTTTGTTACAGGGTGATGCCTTTCGGCCTTAAAAATGTAGGAGCTACATATCAATGTGCCATGATGTACATATTCCATGATTATATGCATAAAATCATTGAGGATTATGTGGATGATCTGATTGCCAAATCAAAAACACGTCTTGAGCATATTGAAGTCCTAGAAAAAGTATTTGATCGATTGCTTGAACATAAGGTAAGGTTGAATCCTAAGAAGTGTGTATTTGGCATCACATCAAGAAAACTTCTAGGATTCATTATCTCCAAGTGAGGCATTGAAGTGGACCTTGATAAGGTCAAGGCCATTATCGAGATGCCACCTCCAACAAACTTGAGAGAGTTGCATAGTTTACAAGGAAAGATTCAATCTATCCGATGATTCATTGCACAACTCTCAGACAAATGTAGGCCTTTCAATCACTTGATACAGAAGGGGGTGATATTCTCTTGGACAACTGAATGTCAAGAGGTATTTGATGACATAAAGAAGTATCTGGCTTCACCACCAGTTCTTACACCACCTCATTCAGGAGTCCCTTTTCACCTTTATGTCTCTACAATAGATTTTGCACTAGGGACAATGCTTGCTCAGAAAAATGAGAATCATAAGGAGCAAGCCATTTATTACATTAGTCGAATATTGGTAAGTTACGAGACAAGATATGCTTATGTCGAAAAGTTGTGCTTAGCAATGGTTTTCACCACTAAGAAACTCAGACATTACATGCTAAGTAACACTACCTATGTCATAGCTAGAGAAAACCCTCTGTGATACATGATGACTCACACATACAACAACACCCGTACCACAAAATGGATAATACTTTTAATATAATTTGATCTCAAATTCATCAGTCAAAAATCCATCAAAGATCAGGTGATAGCCGATCAACTTGCAGAAGCTCCATTACCAAACGATAAACCACTTATCATTGAGCTTCCAGATGATTCGGTATTTTCCATCAATGAACAAGAAGAGTTAGTCCCTCTCGAGGATGATATTGACATGACAATGTTCTTTGATGGATCAAAGTGCAAAAGAGGACAAGGTGTTGGAGTCATGTTTTACACACTCGAAGGAATTTCGATTCCTTTATCATTCAAACTCGACTTCCCATGCACAAACAACAATGCAAAGTATGAAGCCCTAATCTTGGGGCTTCAATCAGCTATAGCTATGGGCATTAAATGACTAAGCATATTTGGTGATTCTCAACTTGTCATTTATCAAGTGAAGGGAGAATATCAATGCAAGGAACCAGTCTTGAAATAGTATCATGAAGTAGCAATGAAGTTGCTAGAGAAATTTGACTGGTATGAAATTAGTAACTTGCCTCATTTGACTAATAGATTTGTGGATGCAATGGCCTCTTTGGGATCCTTGATTCCTAAGAATGAACATGGAGAAGTCCAACCACTTATCATAACAATAGTGTCCAAATCAGCAATCAAATGAGCAGATTCTGAAGGTGAGAAGAGTGTTAATTTGGTCCACGTGGAACCCTACAACTCTTACCTTGATGAGATCAGAGACTTTCTCAAGTTTGGGACCCTCCCAATAGAAATGACATGAACTACAAAAAGAATATTCAAACAAAAAGCAGCTCATTTTACTCTCTTGGGGGATATGTTGTATAGATGTGGCTATGATGGAGTACTACTTCGATGTCTAGATCCTGTTGAGGCACAACGAGCTATAATGGAAGCCCATGATGGTACTTGTGGTGGCCACTTTAGTGGAATGGCCATTGCAAAGCATATTTTGTGCATGGGTTATTATTGGCCCACCATGGAAAGTGATTGTTGTCAGTATGTTAAGAAATATCAAAAATACCAACATCACACCAATTTAACTCATGTACCATCACAAGATTTACAACCCATTCAAAGCCTTTGGCCCTTTTCACAATGGGGCCTAGATTTGATTGGAAAAATTTCACCTGCCTCTTCAGGACAACATAAATTCATCATAACTACCATGGAATACTTCACCAAATGGGTCAAAGCAATTCCAATGACCACTATGACTGGACCTCGAATAGCAGAGTTTATACTTCAACATATTATCTATCATTTTGGGATTCCTTCCAAGATCATTTTAGATAATGGCAAGTCATTTAAGAACAAGGATGTTCGAGCCTTATGTAACAAGTACAATATCCAACACAGTTTCTCGACTCCTTACTACCCATAGGTGAATGGACAAGTCGAAGCGACCAACAAGATAGTGATAGCCATTCTCAAGAAACTTGTCAAAGAAAATCATAGAGATTGGCACACTCAACTCCCCTTGGCACTATGGGCTTATCGAACAAGCATCAGAACGCCAACGGGGGCAACACCTTTTTCACTAGTCTATGGCACGAAAGCAATCATACCTCTTGAGCTAGAGATCCCTTCTTTGTGAATTACATTGCAAGAATTCATGGATGATGACACAGCTAGACAAGCACATCTTGACCAATTAACGCTCCTTGATGAAAGGTATATCAATGCCTTGGAACATCTACGAGTATATCAGGACTGAATCAAACGTGCTTACAATACAAAAGTCCATCCTCATGAATTTCAAGTGGGAGATCTCATGCTTAAAGAGAATCAACAAAATACCAATGCATTGCCGCACTTGAGAGATAAATTCATGGCTAATTGGTTAGGTCCATACATTGTCAAATAGAAGTTGGGACCAGGAATGTATAGACTTGCCAACTTGGAAGGAATATTGGAACCTGAGCCATTGAACATAATACATCTAAAGGCATTTTATGCATAGTGCAGTTTATATATATGTACATATACATGGCTAAAAAAAAAGGAAAGAAGCAAAAATATCAAAAATATTTCATTTTGCATCTCACAAATCCATCCATGCATGTCATACATACACTTTAGGCATTTTTTTTATACAATTCTTTGCATTGCATCATTTGGTTAATTTGGATGATCGCTAATCCACCATGTCTTGTTGCCTTAATCAAGGGCATCCTACAATCCATTACTCACAATAATATGCAACTTTCCCTATAATATTTTCCTAATTAAGGGACTCACATGAAGTAGGATAGATACCGTATAATTGTTAGCAATAACAATTACGTGACCACTGGCTATTTTTTGTGTATCTTTTAATTTTCAAAATATTGAATCGAAAGTATCACAAACATCGCAAACCACATCAACCATTAAGCAATTTCCAATGTTTTCAATCACTCAATCTGGTCCTAGTGTTTTGAACAAACTTGATTCAAATTTAAGCAATCTCTAGATGCAACAGGTCATTCCTGGTCAATCAAGATTCCTCTTGGACCAAACACAATAAAATACATTAAAAACATTGTGAGTCTTGGGAATAATAAAGTCAAAAGTTGTTATTGCCATAAGTGAAAGGTTTCCCCTGTTCATCCAATTATGTGCATGGTCTAGAGTACTACAGAGTTGGCAAAAGGACAAGCTCCTCCTTCATCCCCCCCAAAAAAATCCCTTGCTCTTCCTCAAATCGAGCAAGTATCCCCAAAAAAAAAAGAAAATCCCTTGCTCTCCCTCAAAATGAGCAAGTATCCCGAAAAGCATCTCAAAGCAATAAGTTCCCCATTTTCCCTTCCTCAAAGTGAGCAAAAATCTTGAAAAATGTATCAAAGCAATAAAAATCCCCTTGCTCTTCCTCAAAATGAGCAAGTGTAAGCAATAAAATCCATTGCTCCATCACAAATGAGCAATCCCCCCAAAAAATAATAATAAAAGAAGGGAAGGAGCTTGAATCCCTGGAACTCTTAGTATCTCAAAAATCATGGGGTGATCCTCATTACAACAATGGGCTGAATGAATCCCACCTAGCAATGAGGTATCCTTACACGTGGTACCATATCTGTTACATTAGCGACCTTCTTTTGTACAGACCTAAGGCTACTCTCGGATGAGCTAGCTTATTGGCATAAGTTACAATTGATCAGTTTGACCTAGCTCATAATGGGAAATGAACGATCATTGCACACAAAGTTGGTCCTTGAGAAATTTGAAAACACTAGGATAACCCTTGCATAAAGAAGATATGTGAAATATAAATAGGTTTGTTTGAATCACTAGAATGTTTGAGTCTTTGTAAAAACACCCTAGAAAAATCCATTAAATCATACCATATCATTCACATTATTACACATCGTAATATCCATACCAATATCATCTATCTATGCCCCTGATTAAACAATAAGAACAATGTTGCTCAAGCTAAGTCTAAAGCTACCAAATCATCATTAGAATATAAGCATTAATCATCATCACATTACATATCACTTCATTCCATATGCATCCATACATACAATAAAAAAAAAGTGCACAACACAAATCATAATAAAAGCCATGTATATATATATATATATATATCGCATAAGTACAAAATACCCATAGGTTGTATACATCAGAGCACTGAGGCTCATAGCAAAAAGAAATAGAAAACTACAAAAAGAGGTAATAAAGCACTACTAGCTAGCACCCCCATGACCCCTGGGAGGCCCATGTGTTGATGACCCAAAGGGAGCATGTGACCTAGATGGTCGATGAGACCTAGAGCTTCCTAGCCTGGACTCACTCTGCCTGTTGGATCTTGAGACTGAAGAAGAAGGCTAAAGTGGTAGTGGAATCTGGTGCTGGCGTAAAGTGTCCTCTAAGGATGTCATGTACCATGCTTGTCTCTGAGCTGCATCCAAATCCTGCCCCTTATAGGCCACCCATTGGGCTATCTCATCCCTCAAATATGCAATGGTAGTAGATTCATCACCACTACTTGACCTAGCCCATAGTCCATCCAACTCACCCTATAACCTCATGATCTCTACATCTCAAGTTACAATAGCATCACTCTCACCTAGTCCACTCTGCATAGCTCATCCACCTCACCCTATAGTTGGGTCACCTTACCCTAAAGCAAGATCACCTCACCCTTCAGCTTCGTCACCTCCTCATCTAGACTATCTTATTGCACCTACAACACCCCCCACTCCTCCTCTGTATGGTAAGGAGGAGCATCCTGCTCTCCTTGTCCTCATTGCTCCATCACCTCCATCTCATATCCTTTTTTTTTTATTTATCACCTCCATCAACTCCATCACCTCCATCACCTCCATCACCTCCATCTCCATCATCCCCATCACTCATGTCATGCCCAACATCAACATCTGCTTGTTGTATGTCAATAATAGACTGCCTCCTACCACCACTACCCCGATGGTGCTTCGCTCACCTAAGAGCCTGATCACTAGTATCCAGCTCATCCCCACTAATCACATCATCCACTACCTAGCTCGGCCTCCAAGGAGGCTGAGCTACAAACCAAGCATCATAATCTATAGTAGTGCCTGCATCATCTACATCAAAAATCTCCATAGCTACATCATCACCCGCATCATCCATAGTCTAAAATTTTGGAGTCAAGGGTAGGCCTAGCTCATCACCCCACTGCCTGTATATCATAGGAGCATCTGGAACTCCCTGAACTAAGCCAAACTACCTCAAAACCCATGAGAATTGGATGTACTCCATCTCTCACATATGACTGCCCATCATCCATCTCCCTTGTCTAACCTGATGAAGCTCAACAACATCTCTCTCCCAAGCCATGCCCCTCCATGGTCACTAGCAAATATCATCCCTAGTCAGGCCACTAAAGCTATCTCTGTATGTAGCAGCCTCAATAGAAGGGCGTGTGGGAGAAGCCTCCTCGCTAACCCACCATCAAAAAGCACAAGGAAGTAGAGGATCAAATGCACAAGGTAGCCCCTCGGGATGACCCACTCTAATGTGCTCCCAAGACCAAATCTGAAGTAACAAGCTACAACTAAGTCCCTTTCGCTCTCACCTCTTTACCTCATAAAGCTCACTATATAGCTGGCATAAGAGAGTGGGAGCCCATGCCAATATTTATGAGGATCATAAATCAACTACAAAATAATAGGAACCTAGTTCCACGGGATCCTCGATCCCATGCTATTAGGCAACACCATGTTTCCTAGAATGTACATCAAAAAATTCAAAATTATGGCCAACTTCTTGCCCTTGAACAATTCAAGGTAAGGGATACCTCCCTTACTACAGTCCACATCCCAGAGATCATCGTAGATAGGTCTGAGAGCCTCCTGCTTGTCGTGGCCCACCCTCACTGGCGGACCCTCGATAGGCACTCAAAAGATGTGGTATACATCCTCTAGAGTAATAGTAAGCTCCCCTATTGGGAGCTAAAATGAACCCCTATCTAGGTCTCATCTCTCGATGAGTGTGGATAAAAGTACCTCATCTACTCGGACTATCTCAATCAGTCCACACCCATCCAAGCCCATAACCTCAAGGAACTTCCAATCATCTATTGTGAGAGCCTTCCACACTTTTGAAATAGTGCGAGGCCATCGATGTCTAGCGGTAATGAGCTTAACCTGCAACACAAACAAAGAAAAAATCAGTGCATCACATTTAAAAAAACAAAACAACAATATTGCATTTTAAAAAAAAACACATTGCATTTTAGAACAATTTGCATCTCAAAACAAGAAAAACACAAAAAATAGCATGTCACAATATATTGCATTAAAAAAAAACTTTTAACCTACCCCATTCATGGTAGTAAAAAAAAAAAAATTTTCAACCCCTCTTAGTGGTTGTGAAAACAAAAAAAATAAAAACAAACAAAATTTTTCCAGCCCCTCTTAGTGGTTGTAAAAAAAAAACAAACAAACAAGCAATAACACAAATAAAACCTAAACTAAGAGTTTAGAACACCTACCTTGGCGTAGCGGACATTGGCTTCCGCTCTAGTCGAGCCACCACCTCCCACACCCGCATCCGCACCACCACCACTCCCCTCACCGACCTCCATCTCACTCATCCTCACAAACACCAGAGCAAATTTCATAGTTTGCAAAAGAAAATAATGAAATGAAAATGACCCATGAGCCTTTAAATAGCCATTTTTCATGGTGAAAATTGTGCACTTGCATTTCATGGAGCATGTAAAATCGTTGACCCATAATTTGTGATGCAAAACATGCATCTATATTTTGTGGAGCATGCCAAACCATGACCCACGATTTACGGTGCACAACGCGAACACGTAGTGCAAAAGAAATAGAATTGCACATGTGTGGTTTGCCAAAAAAAATACAATCCATACAATATTTCAAACACAAATCCACTTCATCCATCATCATCAAAATCACCAACATAAATCATTTAGTGAACCTTGTATCAAGTCGTTTACCCTAGAAACCTGGTGGTTGCAATGACTAGCAATCCATGCAATCCGGTAGGATGGGTAACCCACAATAAGGACACTAATTCATCATCATCACTATGGCATTAAATCAACTGAACCCTAAATCTTGGACCTTAGTTGAGTCAAGTCAAATTTGCAAAAGGTTATCCTAAACCCTCCCTCCATTGGGTCAAAAGTGAAAAATAAATCAAATCATGGTGTAATCAGAAATCACTGGAGTATCAAATTCCCGAATGACTGATTCCTTGAACCCATCATTTGGAAGGAATTTGTGAAAGTCACAGTGGAAAAAGAACTCTGAAAGTGGTCAAATATTTTACCACAAATATTGTGCCTCATCGAAACCAAAGGTAAATTTGCAAGACACAAACAATCCCGAACTTGGGGCATCAAGTTGAATCAATGTCATACATTTGCATCACATTCACATCAACCACCATTCACATCACCTAATCATCCAAATTTAGTCAATTGGCTCGTGGGTTTCATCCTTTACCCATTCGCCAATTGAGGGGGTAAGCAAACAAATCAAAATTTAAAAAAAAATCATCATTCATTCTTGTGCATTGAGAAGAGTTGAGTCCATCCATCCAATAAAGATAGGTGTCATTGGTTTTTGCACTGCATCGTGTTTCACACAATGCAGTACAAAAAGGGGCATCTGTAGACACCAAAATATGGTCACTCACAACACCACATTTGCCACCCCACATCAAATCCTGCATAATAAAGTTATATGCCTAAGTTTAGACTTAGGCATATAAATCCTGCACCATTATCCTATTTTCTAGATTTATTAAATCTAGAAAATTAGCCTAGGATACCCTGCCTACCCACTAGACATGTGTCCTAGCCACCTCACCCAACACCTTTGCCACATCTCATCCACCCTTGTCCCCTTTGTCCCTTCACATGGGGTAAAATCCCACACATCACTCCACTTGCAACCACATCACCCCAGTTAAGTGAGGCACACTGGGTGACTCATTATAACTGCCCTCTCCATTTGGTAGCCCAGGATTACCACTTGGCAGTCCAGGCTTACCACCTCTCATTTCCCTCCAAAACCCTAAGGAGCCTATAAAGGCACCTTCACCCCACCAAATTAAGGGAGTTAAACATTGACACCACCAAGATTCCAAAATAGGATCAGACTTCTACACGCATCTCGAGGAGAAACCAGATTTTGGGCACATAGATCCTATTTTGAGGTATTCTACCATTCAGCCAAAATCATTGGTCCACGATTTCACAGTTGAAACCGCACGCCTATGATCTCACCACCATGCATCCACGGTTTCCAGTCCACTGCATATCCATAGTTTTGCAGAGCCGAGAACATAGATAAGATTCGATCGATAATGATTATTTTTGGCAAGGATTTTTATGGTTTTCATGCTTTTTTTGTCTGTATTTACATGATTTATTGCACAGGGTTTTATAACATCATATTTATGCTTGGATTTGCAGGTGCTACTGATCTCTTTGCTGGTTTTCATGTGTGCAGGTGACAGGTATTTTGGGAGAAGTTGCTGAAGCTGGAGTGGTCCCGTGCTGGATACCAAAGCCCACTCACCCTTTTGAAGTTGTAGCGGAAGATTGAAGAACATTGTACCTTGTTGAAGATCTGGAAGACCCCGTTCCTTTATCAAAAAATATTGTACCATACAGAGAGAGATATTGTAACATTGCTCCCAAAACACTTGGGGTAATTCAAAAGTTGTAAACATTGTATCAAAAGAAATCAATAGAAAAGCAATTTTTGTCAATTCTCCTATCTCTGTGTGCTTCTATTTTGTGTTCATATATTTTTGCTACAAATATTATTCATTTTGTGCATTCCATGGTGTTATTGTGCTTTTGTACTTTATATTTGTATTGGTGTTGTTCATTTTTTGTTTACAAAATGGTGATCACGGTGGGACCCCCAAAGGGTTCTTTATGTTTATTTATCTTGTCATTAATCTCTATTTTTGTTTCTATTTTGTAGGGTTCCAAAAATTTGATCGTGTAATTTTTGTGAAAGTGAGGGTTTCTGGAAGTTGCAGAATTCAATCAAAGGTCGCACAGATGCCTTGCATCATTTGAGATATGCCCTGCAATGTTTAGGAAATGCCTTATAGCGTTCCAGATACTTTGGACGATATTTAATAGAGTGGGTAAGAAATATGTAGGATTCATAGTAAGACTGATTCAAACCCTAACTCATTTTCGCTTTCATTTTCCTGCTTTTAAAAGTGAAACTAACAAAAGAAAAAAAATTATTTTCTGTTTAAAACAATTGCAATTTTATTTTCATTTTAGGCATTTTACATCTTTCATATAGATTGCATATAGAGTAGAGCTACATCTATGTATTTTCTGTAGTTCATATTTAGATTTATATTGTTTCATGGTGTTTTATTTACTATTTTGTATGTAGTTTGCATTTGAAATTACAAAAGCATCAATAGCTAGATAATAGGGTTGAAAACTTCCATTTTTATTTTTCTAAGTTGGAACAAGATCATAATACCTAAGTATACTCCCACTGTTGGAATCACTTGATGATTCAGGATGGAAGAACTGGGTGAACCCTCCACTATTGGAATCACTTGATGATTCAGGGTGGGTATTAAGTGGTGTACCCCTAAGTTCCTTTGAGGAGCTTAGTGTTAATGTTATTGGCTTCTAGCTTAGAGAAATGAAATAGGTCTATTTCCAACATTGAATGAACATCCAACATTGAATGAGCATAGTAGAAAACACAAATATTAAAATGAATCACACACTTTGCATGTTTTACACTAAACAACAGTGAGTTGGATTTCATCACCAACCATTGTTTGAGATTGGCGATGGTGGGTTTCATCTCCATCCATCATATCGCCCATAGAAGCCATAATAACCCATGATCAAACTTTCTAGATTTCATCATCAGGAAGAATCTCATTTGCCATCTAGCCTTAGATTCCACCTTGCATAATAGTTTAGTTTAGCACATCTACAACACACAAACCCCACATAAAAAAAAAAATTGTAAAACATAGGATTGAATTGCTTTGATTGATTCCATGTGATTTCCATTTACATTTTCTTTTTGTACATTCCACATTCACCACCCTCATATGACTCATTAGCTTATGGTTTCAACTCAAATCCAAGCAAATATTTTGAGTCAAACCTCCGTTACCCAAACCACTTCATCCATGGAGTGTTCCACATATTTCCTTGCCACTTCTATGGTTAATATTGTCAATGTAATACAGATAAGCTGTTATGGTTTGTGTACGGGACCTTCACATACTGTGTATACCTCAAATGCTAATGTGTTGTACAAAGCCATCAAAACCTCTATTCTAGAAGCCAAGCCATCTACACCTAAGTCCTTCGAGCAACATAAAATTAAGTCCTCCGAGCAACACTAAGTCCTCCAAGTAATGCTAACTAAGTCCTCTGGGAAACATCATACATAAGTCCTTTGAGCAACATTAAGTCCTCTAAGCAATGCTAACTAAGTCCTCCAGGTAACATCATACACAAGTCCTCCATGCAACACTAACTAAGTCCTCCGAACAACATCATATATAAGTCCTCTGGGAAACACTAACTAAATACTTCGGGCAATACTAACTAAGTCCTCTAGGAAAAATCATACATAAGTCCTTCGAGAAACACTAAGTCCTTTGGGCAACATCATACACAAGTCCTCCAGGTAGCACTAACTTAGTCCTCCAGGCAATGCTAACGAAGTCCTTTGGTAAACATCATACATAAGTCCTTTGGGCAACACTAACTAAGTCCTCTGGACAATGCTAACTAAGTCCTCTAGGTAACATCATACATAAGTCCTCCGGACAACACTAACTAAGTCCTCTAGGAAACACTAACTAACTACTTTGGGCAACATCATACATAAGTTCTCTAGGCAACACTAAGTCCTTCGGGAAACCTTCGGGAAACATCATACATAAGTCCTTCGAGAAAAACTAAGTCCTTTGGGCAACACTAATTAAGTCCTTCGAGCAAAATCATACATAAGTCCTCTGGGAAACACTAACTAAGTCCTCCAAGCAAGCTAACTAAGTCCTCTGGGCAAGCCAAGTCCTTCAAGAAAGCTAATTAAGTCCTTCGGGCAGCGCCCATCATTACATTCATCGAACAGGATGAGTATTACCTTATAATGTTCCACATACATCAATCCATATTTCACTTACTTCTTCCACAAGAGCGAGTTGAATCAATCGATGAACCATCACCTCCATTTCATTGATCCACCTCATCGGCCATTTTTGTAACATATGTACATAATTCAAAAAAATAAAAAAATCATTGCATTGCATGTAAATGAATTTTTTTCGATTGTAGTTATTTGTATTGCTCACTATTTTTTAGGTTTCCAGAGTTCTTACATCGGTTCTAGAAGATAGGATCTATCCATCCTTCACATTTTTCAACCACCAGTTTACCCTTTAAGTTAACATGAATCCTGTTGACTTATTCATCCCACTCCGTAATCCATACGATTTGGCAAAGCCAATTCCAATTTACATGAGCCTTATTGATATGGACCGTATTTCCTTACCTCCATCCTTTTTTGAATTCATCCTTTTTGAGGAATTGTTAAGGGGTTCAACCAACTACATTCATCCATCACCTCCACCTTCACCTTCACCTTCACCTTTAGATCCTGAGGTTTTCCAAGCAGACATAGAAGAGGTTGAGTCAAAAGAGTTTGATGACATTATAGATGACATTCATCTAATCCCAATGCCGTATCATCTTGAGGAAGGTTCTCATATATCAATTGAATATACCATCGATGTGAACCTTAGTTCAGACGTAGACAATCCTCAAATCATTAAACTTGGCAAAATTTTATCTGCAAATGAACAAGAGCAATTAATTACTCTTCTAAAGAAGAAGAAGGGTATTTTTGCATGGTCCTACAAAGATATGCCTGGTCTTGACCCTAATTTGGTTGTCCACAATCTCACCTTGCACTCTGATGCTAAGTTGATCAAACAAAAATTGAGAAATATGCATCCTACCATTGACCTCATGGTCAAAGAAGAGATTCAAAAGGTTTTAGATGTGGTTTTTATTGTACCCATTGAATATCCTGAGTGGCTTTCAAACATGGTATCTATTTGCAAGCCTAACAGGGTGATACACATTTGCAATGACTTTCGAGACCTTAACAAAGTGTGTCCTAAGGATGACTTTTCTCTACCAAACATCGATACTCTTGTCAACACTTGCACTGGCCATGAAATGCTTTCTCTAATGGATAATTTTTTAGGATACAACCAGACACAAATTAATCCTAATGACAAACACAAAATAACATTCACTACATCTTAGGGGACTTTTTGTTACAAGGTGATTCCCTTTGGCCTCAAAAATGTAGGTGCCACTTATCAACGTGCCATGACATACATATTCCATGATTACATGCATAATATCATTGAAGATTATGTGGATGATATCTTGGTAAAATTCAAAACTTGACAAGAGCACATTGATGTCTTGGAAAAAGTCTTTGATCGACTTCTAGAGCATAATGTAAGGTTGAACCCCAAAAAGTGCCTTTGATGTTATCTCAGGTAAACTACTAGAATTCATTATCTCCAAAAAAGGCATTGAGGTGGACCCAAAAAAAGTCAAGGCCATCATGGAGATGCCTCCTCCAACAAAATTGAAGGAATTGCATAGTTTATAAGAAAATATCCAATTGATCCGTCATTTCATTGTGAAACTTTCTAACAAATGCAAGCCATTCAATCGCCTGCTATAAAAGGGGTGACATTTTCATGGATATATGAATGCCAAAAATATTTCAATGACATTAAGCAATACCTAGCTTCTCCACCAGTCTTAACTCCTCATTTGGGGGTCCCCTTCCATATTTATGTTTCAGCAATGAAATTTGCATTAGGGACAATGCTTGCACAAAAGAATGAAAAAAGCAAGAGCAAGCTATCTACTACATTAGTCAAACATTGGTAAGCTATGAAATTGGATATGCTTACGTGGAAAAATTGTGCTTAGCAGTGGTTTTTGCCACTAAGAAAGTCATATATTACATGCTTAGTCACACCACATATGTTAATAGCTTACGAAAATTCTCTACGCTACACGATGTCTCACACTTACAATAACACCCACACCATAAAATGGATAATGCTTCTTACTAAATTTGATCTTGAATTGATTAGCCAAAAATCCATTAAAGGTTAGGTTATAGCCAATTAGCTTACGGAAGCTCCACTTCCTAGTGATCAACCCTTGATTATTGAGCTCCTAGATGATTCAATATTCATTATCACTGAACAAGAAGAAGATGTCATTCCAAAGGAAGATGTCGATATCACACTATTATTTGATGGTTCTAAGTGTGAAAAAGGTCAAGGTGCTGGATTTGTGTTTCATACACCACAGGGGGTACCTATTCCCTTATCATTCAAACTTGACTTCCAATGCACAAACAACAATGTAGAGTATGAAGCCTTAATATTAGGTCTTCAAGCAACCATAACTATGGGTATAAAGTATTTCTGGATATTTGGTGACTCCCAACTTGTCATTTTCCAAGTAAACAAAGAATACCAATGCAAAGAACCAGTCCTAAAGCTTTACCATGAAGTAGCAATGAAATTGCTTACCAAATTTGATTGGTATGAAATCCATAGTTTGCCACATTCAACTAATATATTTGTAGATGCGATGGCCTCTCTAGGATCATTGATTCCAAAGAACTCCATAGGAGAGGTACAACCACTCATTATCACAATAATCTCTAAATCTACAATTGTCCGTGTTGAATCTAAGGATGAAAAGGATGTTTGCTTTATCCATTCAAAGCCATATGAGCCTTGGTCCAACCAAATAATAACCTTCCTCAAGTTTAGAACACTCCCATCAGACATGTCACGGACTGCTAAACACACAAGAAAAAGATAGTTTGTTTTACTCTATTGGAGGACGTGTTGTATAGACGTGGTTACGATGGAGTCCTCCTCCTTTCTATCAAGTCTTTAGAGGTACAAAATTCCATAGTTGAAGCTCATGATGGTACTTATGGTGGTAATTTTAGTGGAATGGCCATTGCAAAGCATATTCTATGCATGGGTTACTATTGGCCCACCATGGAACATGACTGTTGCACTTACGTCAAGCATTGTCAGAAATGTCAACAACATGCTAATTTAAATCATGTGCCATCACAAGCATTACAACCTATTCAAAACCTTTGGCCCTTTTCACAATGGGGTCTTAATTTGATTGGAAAAATCTCACCTCCTTCCTCGAGACAACATACATTCATCATCACAGCCACTGAATACTTCACAAAGTGGGTTGAGGTAATTCCTCAAACTAGTATGACAAGACCTCGAATTGTGGAGTTTGTACTTGATCATATCATCTGTCATTTTGGTATTCCCTCCAAAATCATCTCTGACAATGATAAGTATTTCAAAAATAAGGATGTTTGAGCACTTTGCAAGAAATATAATATCCAACACAATTTCTCGACTCCTTACTACCCACAGGCAAATGGACAAGTTGAAGCTACCAATAAGACCTTAATTGCTATTATAAAGAAACTAGTCAAATAAAATCATCAATCTTGGTATACTCAAATCCCATTGGCATTATGGGCTTATCAAACAAGTATCCACATGCCTACTGGGACAACGCCATTTTCACTGGTCTATGGAGCCGAAGCAATTATGCCTCTTGAGCTTGAGATCCCCTCATTGCAAATTTCATTGCAAGAATTCATAGATGATGACACTGCTAGACAAGCATATTTTGACCAACTCATGCTTCTTGATGAAAGGCAAGTCAATGCTTTAGAGTATTTACGAGTTTATCAAGACCACCTAAAGCATGCTTACAATGCCAAAGTTCATCTACATGAATTCCAAGTAGGAGATATTGTTCTTAAGGAGAATCAATAAAACACCAATGCATTACCACATCTTCATGATAAATTCACGGCTAATTGGCTAGGTCCATACATTGTCACACAAAAAGTGGGTAAAGGTACGTATAGGCTTACCAGTATAGAGAGAGTTGAAGAGCCCAAACCACTTAACATCATCCACTTGAGAGCATTATATGCTTAATGTGATTTATATATGTATATATACATGGCTAATACACAAAAACACCATTGCATTTCACACATTATATTTTTACTTTTCATTACATACATTGCATTTTACAGAAAGCATTGCATACATTACATTTCAAAAATTACATTTCAAAAATTGTATTTCACACATTGCATTCAACCTCACACGTTTCATTCACAACATTAGGGGTCATTTATTCAGTTTAGATTATAATTGGTCCAATAAAGTTTTGTTGCCTTAATCAGGGGTACCTTCAAACCATCATCAGTTTCATTGCACCATTCCATAAAGTTAAATTGTTAGTTGTAAATCAAATTTCCATAATCTCTAGGTGTTTTTGGTCACTCAGCCACTCTTAGTGTTTCTAGAAACCTCCAATACATGTTGAGTTTTCTTTTGGACCAAGGAACATTTTCACTAAGAAAATATTGAGTTTTGGGATTGACTCTAACACTCTTCAACCAAACACAATCACACATCTTAAAAACATCTTGTGTCAAATAGGGACAACACCATGTTTGGCTTGAACCTCGAAGTGAAAAGGGTATTCCTTGCTTGTCCCATTATGCACATAGTCCAAAAATAAAAAACAATGATTTTTACCACTATCACAATTTTCAAATACAAGAATGAGTAGTAAGGATAGGGTAAAATTCTCATCAAACATTAGTTGAAAATCCGATTCCCTAAAGATCTAAATATTTTACAAATCACACACCATAGATCCTCAAGTTGTAAGGATAGAACTACATTTCCAATCAGACGGTTAGGTAGTCTAAATCCCCAAAGCTTAGAGACCAAATTCTTGGACTATGGAGCTAATCTCCACCGGGGCTATAGACGCTTGAATGGAAGTGGAGTACACTCATGCATGGTAACACATCTATCTTGAAGAGATATCTGATTGCACATATGGACAAGTTAGCTTCTTGGTCTCCTCCATGATAGGTTTCATCTCAATTTACTCAAGATGGGTTGATGAACTCACTTGCACACACATTGGTTCTCGATTTCCTCGAGTCATTACCATACTCATGATTCTGTAAAAGAATTTACTGCACACACATTTTGTCCTAGAGAAATTAGGCAGTATTTAGTGATTTTTTTGGATATCACTAGTATGTTTGAGTCTCTGTAAAACAATCAATTTTCCATATCAACATCCATATCATTACATGAGTCTTCCATTTCACATGCCACAATTTTGGTGCCCTTGATTAAACATCAATGCTATACATGGTCAAGTAAAATCTAAACTATCAAATATCATTAGTGCATTAATTAATTTTCATTCATACACATTATCATTGCATTATCATCCATCACACACACAAAAGCACATACACAAAAGCATTCACACAAAAGCATAACACAAAAGTAAAAGCCATGTATATATCTATCTATCTATCTATCTATATATATATCGCATGTACAATGAATGCTAGAAGGCTATATGCAATGAAGCACCAAGGCTCAAATACAAAAAGTGCATCTCAACACTAGCTACCGCCTATAGGAGGACCCTTGTGATCCTAAAAGAGTCCTAGACCTAGAGCCACTATGCCTAGATTCACTATGCCTAATAGATCCAGATATGAAGGAGGGTCGATCTGACAGCCCAATGTAGTGCTGCATCAATAGATCCTCCAAATCATGGATGTATCCATCTCAAGACCAAATGCATAGTACATCATGTATCTAATTATGGTCCCTCTAAAGTAGCTCTATTTGGGACCTTGAAATCCTATCCTCGCCTCCACCTGCAGTATCCAGTACCTCTAGCTCCACTCATAGTCGAGCTATCTTTGCATCTCGTGCTGCTATATCTATGTCTTGATCCACCACCATATACTCTAACCTCATCCAATAATCCTCACTTTGACCTTGAGGTATCTCTAGAACCTCCTCCATATCATCCATGCCATCTCCATCATCTCTAATCCCTGGAGGTTGCTCTACTACATCCCTCAAATGTCTCCCTCAACTGCTAGAGCGATGATGTCACTAATGTTTTGGAGCATCATCTATTTCCTCCATCTCAACCTCAGGCTCATCATCATCTCCACTGCCATACTCCACTGTCTGATTGGGTACCCATGGTGGCTGTGCAATAAACCATGCATCATACTTGAAAGTAGTTTACATATCATCCACATCGGGGAGATCCATCTCCTCATCATCCTCATAGGTCACCCATTATTCCTAAAAACAAGGTAGACTCATCTCATCTTGATGATGCCTATACGATACTAGTGCTTTAGGTGCTCCCTACCATAACAATCATGAGAATTGGATCAAATCCACCTCTCCTGTGCCTCCCAACCACCCATATAGCCTACCAAAATCTTCGTAGCTACTTCGTATCATCAGTCCACCTAGCACCATGCCATGGTATCTAAAACACATGATCTGGTGCCAGTGCTACCCTTATATACCTATAATCCTCATAAGTGTATATAGGATGAATCCATTGTACCTCTTTAGCTACCCTCCATCTCATAGCATAGGGCTTCTCACCATCCCATGCCTTGGTAGGAAAGCCCATAGATCGAGCCACACTTAAGTGCTCCTAGCCCCAAAACTCCAATAATAAACTATAACTCAATACATTTTGCCTTTGCCTTCTAACCTCGTATAAATATTGATATCATTGAGCTAGTAGATCAGGTGCCAATGCATATACCAGAGGCTCATTTATCATGTTGTACACCAGCTTGATCATGTTCCAAGAGAACCGACATCCAATGCTATTCGAGGCCACTATGTTGGCCAACACGAACATGACCAAGGTAGGTAATGCCTCCAAATTATTCTCAACATACATCACCAAGTACCTAATCCCTCCACTCTTCACACTCACATCCCACCATCGATCTCCAAATATCCAACTCATCTCATGCCCCTTGTTGTGTCCAACCTCAACATGCAACCCCTTCACTAGCACTCAAAGAATGTGGTATACATCCTCGAGTGTCACCATTACCTATCTAGTAGGGAGCTGAAATGTCCCACTATATGGATCCCATATATTTTCCAAGATAGAGAGATACCCCTCATCTACCCTTACAACATAAATTCGAGCTGCCCCAGCCAACCTCACATCCTCCAACCAATCCCAATCCTCATTCTGCAACACTTTCCTCACCCCAGGTATGAGGGGTGAGAACCAATGTTGAACCTCCAAAATCCTCAACTGCAGCACAATGCATACACAAGGGAAGAACATTGATGTCACATTCATTGCATAACTCAAAAACAAATTGCACAAAATTCAAATAAGAGTGCCAAGGGCACTTACCTCAGCCACCTGCACTGATGCTCCTATTGTATCCACACCCGCCATCACCATCACCATCACTTCCACTCCACTGAACTCCACTACACCACACTCCAATCCACTAAATTCCTCACTCACTCTCCTTTAGATGCAAATTTTGGAATTTGTGAACACAAGAATGAGTCTAATTTCACCTTTGTAGACTATTTATAGCTGTTTATGGTGCACTAAAATTTCTAGGGGCATTCACAGGTGCATTGAAATGCTGGCCAACATATGTAGAGTGGCAAACACTAGTCGACGTCTATACATGATGTTGATGCTAGCCAACATTTGAATGTAAAATTTGCATAAAGATAAAAATGATAAAAAAATGTAGCTTATTTCCACAAAATCACTCCACATTGCATCCATGCATTCATTTCATCATCATATCATGTTTTGTGAAACCAAAAATTGATTTCTTCATTATCCAATCCACCAACAATTGCATTTGCATCAAACATTTGCCAAATTCACCCATAATTTCAAGTGAACCTCGTAGCCAGTGGTCTATTCTATCTCCTTGGAAATTGTAGTGATTGGTTATCCATGCAATTCGGTAAGATGAGTAAATCACCATAAGGACACTTGACTATATTCATCATCGAATATCTCATTGTTCGAAAACAAAATTACTTTTGGTTCCTCATATTTTGAGTGAGACTATGCCAAGACCAATTTTCTCAACAACTGTCATTGATGCCCTTTTCCATGGGGTTCCCAACATGGATAACTTTCATAATTTCCTTTGCAATTACATCAGTCTCCTAGGATGTAGGCCGGTTAAAGTGATTGAGCAACCATTTAGTAATTCAGTGTGGGATATAACTGCAATCATGAGTGGCCCCATGGATAAACTATTTTTTTTTTTTCCGCATTTGCATCTTTGCATTTTAATGATGCCAAAAGGCACTTTATTCAACAACATGGAATCACCCCAAACTTGGGGTAAACAAATTTAATTTTGATTTCCCACAACAGGATACAATTTACATGATCATGGCATCTACACTTGGCAAAAATCCTTTCTCTATTGGGGCAAAAATAGAATCAACCAATTGCATTTTACAACAACCCCTTTCTCTGTTGGGGCAAAAATGACATCAATTTACATCATTCATATCCACATTTACACCATTAACCCACATAAGTACCCATAATTATGTCAATTGGCTTGTGAGACTTATTTTTTACTCATTCACCAATTAAGGGGGTAACCTAAACCAACAAATTTTGTGTCTTCAAAATCTTCTTTACATTCCAAGGAAACAAAAACTGCTTCATCATGCCAAACCAGGTGTCTCGTATTTTTGCACCGCATTGTGTTCCACACAACACGATATAAAAAGAGGCATATGTAGACACAAAAATATAGCCACTTGTCATCCAATTGTATCCTACGATCATAGCCATCCATTATTTATATATATGTATATACTTAATATATATATAGATATTAATATTTTATATATTATATTTATATATATTTAATAAATATATATGTATTTATATGAATAAGTCATAGCCATCCACCATGTTTTAATCTCATCCATCCATCCATCTCAATGTCACTTGCCCAAGCTTAATCTCCACCCTTCTTCATGTTTTAATCTCGATTGCCCATTTTGTGTTGTCAAAACCCTAACATGTTCAAGGGTAGATTATGAAATATGATTCATTTTGATGAATTAAGGTCCATAAAAATTTTCAAGATCTCGAATTTGAACATTTGCCCTAGCCATTTCACTATCATATTATTCCATTGCTAGAACCATCGCACCCACCACCAAACCATCGCGAACCAAATCTAGTTTTGCCTCATCCCCATCAAGCCCCGAACATCGCCCAACCATCACCAAATGCCTCTGGGCATTTCTTACAACAAATTTATAGTCTATAAACCCTCGAATACTTTTGGGCATCCATGTGACTATCGACCACAAACATAGGAGAAGAGATCATCGCTGACAAGGTAAAAATATTTGTTGCACTTTATTTTATGTTTCTTACATTTTTGTTTACAGTTGTAGCTAGGATTTTACAATTTTATTTTTCAGAGGGCCTCATACAGTGGAGCCCTCTCAAATTATTTTAACCCCTTTTATATTGTTTGCTATTTCCAGGTAAAAAAAATCATCTTTCTAAAAGTTGTTGAATCAAGAGTGGTCCCATAGGGATACACAAGCCCACCCACACTCTTGTTTGGATCAAAGACCAGAAAAGAGACACCAGTTGTTCATTGAACTAGGGTTTTGAAACCCTATTATTTGTAATATCTATATCAAAAGCATTGTAAAACCTCATATTGGGGCACATTCATTGTACAACTCAGAGATCTTCCTATATCAATAAAGAATATCCATTTTGTGCATTTCATGGTGTTATTGTGCTTTTGTACCTTTGCTTTGTATTGATGTTGTTTGTTTTTGGTTTATACAACCTTTAGGCCATAGTTGGATGTTGTCCAAATATTTAGGTCTCAAACGATCGATTTACATACCTTTTGCAAATATTGTACATACTTTATTCATAGTTTACATTCTAGGCCTAAGTTAGCCATTGTACATTAGTTTGTAGATATTATAGATAATTCAAATTTTTAGGCCTTAATTGGAAACTATTCAAACTTGCTCAAATATTTAGGCCTTGACTGGCCACTATTCAAACTTATTTAAACTTTGAGCCTTAACTAGTCATTGTTTAAACTTGTTCAAGTTTTAGGTCTTAATTGGCCATTTTTCAACTTTTAGACCTTAAATGGCCAATGTACATACTTTTTGTAAATATTTAGCAATAAGGGCTTCACAAGCCATTTTTAAAATTTCTTTAGGCCTTGACTGCTCATCGGTCATAGTTTTTGGGCCTTAAATAGCCATTATATATAGTTTTGTGAATATTGTAAATACTCCAAACCTCCTTCTCACAATAATCAAGGGTAAAATGATTTTTCTTTTACCTTTTTTTCCCTTTAATCTCCAACACCCTCTTTTTTCCATTCATTTTTCCTTGTGCAACTCCTTGTTTTGCTCCTTTTTTTCTCCTAGCCCATTTAAGTTTCCTTGAGTATCCTCCAAAATTTGAAGGGGCATCTTAGATAGGGGTATTAGTGCAATTAATGCTGCCTAAAAGGGTGGTTTTTTATGTTGCTCCTAAAGAATTACTTTTCACACCATACCTTTTTCCTGGCTTAACGATCACAAGGAAGTGTTTTTCCTTCAAAACTAGGGGTATCTACTACTATTTTTCAAGCATTTTGTATGCAATAAATGCATAAAAAAGGGGGTAACTATAAACATCCAATTTGTATCCACCCATTAAGTAGCTAAAGAGGTCAATTAAGCATCCTAACTCAAATTTTGAGCTTTTTGCTTTCCAAAAAGAATTTTTTAGTACTTGAAATTGCAAGGTAGTGATTCCATCAAAATTAATCTTCTCACCCAAATTTGATCCTTCCTACCTCATTTACCTCCAATGGTCATATTGGTAAAATTGCCAAATATGAAATCATCGACATTGATTTCATCAAAAGTGATTTTATTCCACCAAGTATAGAATCTCAAAATCTTGGATTCTCTATCCCTTTGAGCCTCCCATCATTTATAGCTCCATCTCCATCGAATCCATACCATCTCTCTACCTAGTTCCAAACCCCAATGTTTCCCCTTTGAGATCTACCTCCCCTTGTCCTAAAGATATGAAATTTAAAAACTTACCTTCCAATTCCCATCACCAAGAATGCACCTTCTCCTTCTCCAAGGCCATAAAAATTTATAAATTGAGGGGTTAGGTGCCTTTAAAATACATATCTTTATGCTAAAAATATTTTAACATTTTTCTCTCTCATTGCTTTAAGCTCTCATAACTTTGCTAGTTTTCATCTTGTCACTCAAGGGATTTTATGCTTGGAGGCAAGAGAAGGAATCAAATTATATCTCTTTGGATTGTTGCTCTCCTCCATTCTCCTCTTATTTATTTCAAGTTTATTCTTTATTTTGCTAACATATATTCAATTAGTCTATGAATTATTTTTCTCATCATTTGGTCATCTGGTTATGATGTTTACTTCCTAAGCTAATCCTTTTTATTTTACAAGTGTATAATATTCTTTTTTGTAACATTTTAGACCATCTGTCAGAGTAGCCATCCTTTGAATAGTTCTTGGGCTCATCCATACCCTCATATTTGATGTTCCACAATCTTATTTTTTTTAGGTCCTTAGAGTGGAATTGTTGCTTTCCTATTATATGCAACGAGTCCGTCTACTATAACATTTTACATAGCTTTAAGCCTCTTGTTTGTAATATATTTTGCTCTTAAATTCCATTACTTGACTAGACTATCAACCTCCTAATCATATCCTTATAGGTTTTAATCTTCTTTTCTATTTGTTATTTATCTCGAGATAAAATCGCTACATGCTCTTAATAGACAACAATTTTTTCATCTATAACTTTGTTCTCTATCAATCCGTGTTTAAAAATATAACAAATCGCCATCCTTAAATTCTAGGTTATGATTTTCTTTACTGTCACTACCAAATACCATACCATACTTTATAGAACATACTTGACTATAAGTAGAACAATTTATCTTACCTATCTATCCCTTGACTAAGTTTCACATATTAAGCTCTTTCTTGTTCTGTTTTCATTCATAGAATGAAATCGTTGCTTATAAACTATAAGTGATAATTTTGACACTCATGCTCTCTTACAAAATTTTTATTTACTAAGGAAATAAGGGGTCTGACCGTCCATCATAGGAAGTTTAATTAAGCAGTAACAAACCCCTTAAAAGCTAATGTTTGTTCAAGTTTTATCTATGTTTGTAGTTACAAAACAAAATCACTAGTGGCAATTGACAAGCAATGATCTTGTATAATTCTTGAAGACTGATTATAGGTAGTAATTTCATTGCAAAATATAAAAGTAGGCATTTCATTCATATTTTTAGTAAGTTTTCCTTTCATAGGTAGTATTTTTTGTTGTTTTGCAATATTTTTAGTCTTTTCGGATTACAAAACTAGGTACTTCATTCATAGTTTTAGTAAATTTTCCTTTCATAGGTAGTCTTATTTTGCAATAATGTGAAGACCAAGCATTGTCAACAAAAGTAATTTACTTTATCTCTTCATTTATGGATTAAATAATATATTCACAAGCAAAAATGGGAAAGTGGCTATCAAAGATACATGAGGCTAATAAGAGGAGTAGGATATGGTTGTGATCTTATTCCCCTCGCTAGACTCTTTCCCTTGATTATGACATGGATTTTATCTATCTATTGTCATCATTTATGAGTGAATAAATTGATGGTACAAGATTTTATTAAGGATGTTGTTTTATACAAGAGTTGAGGGATCAAGATTCGAGATTTTTCTTTATGAGAATATGACATATTTTTTACTGGCAAGTGCAATTTTAAGGTTAGTGTTTGAGAATCAAATTATACCTACTTATTAGGAACATAATTTCTTGCCTAAAATTGGTTTAAAGCATATAAATGGTAGAGTTTACCTTAAGTGGCTTATACAATGTGCTCATTTTGTACAATCACATGTCTTAACCATTTGGATGCATCTCAACCATCATCACCTCTTTCTTCAATAGGACTAAGCCACCACATGGCATATGGAGACAATGCCCATATGGATAGGGAAGACATTTTTATTGGGAATGTAATTGGTATTGAGTTACTCTCCTAAAATCTCATGACTATGGCAATATAGTTGGAGCAAGTGGTCCTTCCTTCGATCATCCCAAATAAGGTTGAAGAGATTATTATATGCATTGGTTATTATTTCCACACTAGGGTTTGATGGGTACTTGTAGACACGAAAAATTGACCCACTTTAGTGGGTAATATTCCTTGAGCCCTCTAGGAGACCCCTTAGACTTACCTAGGGAAAGGGTAAGGCTTCTCTCCCCCTCTTTTGCCTTTTTTCTCTCTCTATGTGAAATTGCAGTCGCCCTTGATTGGGCGCGAATTCACATAGGTAAAATCACAACCAACCTTCACAGGGCATGATTTCATATTTTTAGGGTTTGTTATAAGAAAACCCTAATTCTTCGGGTTTGGCATGTTTTATGTCAACCCTCCTTGGTTTTATTGTCCATCTCGCCTTCAAATCCGCTATATAAGGAGGATTTGAATTCACTTTTCATACATGGAAATAATACATGACAACAATTGATGATTTAATGCTAACAATTATTATTCGTAAAGTGTTCTTATTATTCGGTCTACATCCTTGTTCTTTTGCAAGTAAGTTAATTTTGGAGTGTAAAGTTTGATTGGTTTTCTGTTGCATTGGATTGTTGGTTGTTGTTGCTCACTCTTGGTGGATTTGTGTTGAAGCCCTAAGGAAAGATCAACTATCTGGGAGGTCTCAACCCTTCTGCCTGCTTCCTCACTATTTTCTAGGTGAAAGCAGTCTATTGCATGTTTGTTTTCATTCCCTACTCTTAGGATTTATTATCTCACTTTAATATGAGATGTTTTGTCTCACTTCTATGAAATTGCACTTGGGTCTCTATGGGGCACACGATTCTGCCTGTGTATTATTGTGATCACCTATTATAGGGTACGATTTTACCTAAGCCATATATGGGGGTAAACTACTGTTACAAATTTTGTGATTGTATTTTAGGATGCATCTAGAGAATAGTACTACATTCTATTCTATGGTTTTATCATTTTGTTCTATTGTATTGTAATATGCTTGTTTTCTTCCAAAGGTCAAATTTTGCTTTTGTTTATCAAAGATCAGCTAAAAGGACCTAAGGGGCTTGACTACTATGCCTCCAAGTATTTTTGTGTAGTGGCCTAAGTAGGTCCCCTAACACTAATCATATTTTTCAAGTGTTTATCAAGTTATATTGCAAGAATATGAATTGTTGATAGTATTGGATAAAAGGATAAAGGTAAGGATAAATCACCGGATAAGATAAGTGTTTTTATTACTCTTTAGGTTGTTTTTTGAGTGCTTTACACTTATGTTGTAAACCCTAGATCTAATTTATAAGAAATACATCTAGATAATTTCTAGGTATTTGAAATATAAACAACATATAGTGTGCACGTAGGGTTAATTATGTTTTTGCATCTCTTCTTGAGCCATTGCTTAAAGGTTATCTGTTTGTAACCCTAGGATTAGAAAAGCATTCAAAGGAAGAATCATTCTAGGTTTAGCTCTTGTCCTCTTGCATTCTATATTTTTGAGTTGTCCTTTATATTTTATAGCATAGATCTAGAAAGGACAAATATAGGTGTTTATCTTGAATCGAATACATCAAACATTATTGAAAACCAAAGGACTTGGAGCGAGTTATTAAACCATTCCTGGTGAACCCTTCCCCCTAGAACTGAGTGTAGAGAAAAACATACCCTTGCGGTTCACCTCAAGGCTTTCTCTTATGGATCCAGCCTTTGAGAATTGTACATAGTAGGGTAGTTTCCCCCCTCTACATCTTTGATGAACCCGATGTGAATACCTCCTTTATTTTTAAAAAATATTAAGCAAGATCATTATATTTATTTGGTGTGGCTGAAAAATATTAACATCTTTAAAAATATTTTTGTTTATGTTGTTAGCACCTAAATATGATTAGATTAATAGAGAGGATCCTAACATAGATCCATAAGAACAAGATAATATAGAAATTTAAATGAATTTTTATCCTTATGAGGGACCTAATGGTGGGTTCATATTTTTATCATTTGATCATATTTGGGGCTTTATGAAATATAATAGGGATAAATACTGGAAGGAATGGAACAAGAGGCTCATCTCGAAAGAAGTGAAACTCCTCCACCTTCTCCTCCAATAAGCTCCACTATGCTTGACCAAAATAACTCCTTGTATCTATCAATGCATCTTGATATTTTAAACCAAGCTATTGATACTACTACAACCACCAACATTGGAAGGAATCTGCAAACCCCTAGAAAAAGATACAGATCTTGGGTCAACATATGTAAAAATTGAAATGACTTTGGATGACTGTTATTGAATAAACTATATTTCAAGATAATGGGTTTGTGATATTATTATACTTGTAATAAAATATTTAAAGAGACTGTATACTTTATTTGTAACCATACATTGGATAAGAAAATTCTATTCAATCATTTTTTTGTTTATGGAAAACATGCCAATTAGGATACCACTTTCAAGTAAGTCCTAGGGTGGCATGAGTATCTATTCCACGAAAAATTCCCAGGGCTGGTACTAGGCCTCCCCCCTTCAACACACTCGAAGAGCATGTCTAAAACAACAAAAACATGAACAAGCAAACACAAAAACACAAACAGACATAAACAAACACAACAACAATAAAAAATAATAAAAGATAACAAAACAAACACAAAAACAAAAAAATATAAAAAACAACAAAAAATGCAAAAAATAACAAAACACAAAACACACAAAAAACCACAAAAAACAACAAAACAACACACAAACACACACAAAACAAAAAACAAAAAACAAAAAAAAAAAACAAAAAAAAAAAACAAAAAACAAAAAACAAAAAACAAAAAACAAAAAACAAAAACAAAAAACAAAAAACAAAAACACAAAACACAAAAAAATATAAAAACACAAAAAACAACACAAAAAATACAAAATCAAAACATAATGAAAACAATACAAAAACACACACACCCAAAAACTAAAAAGGAGGAAAATAGATAACTTTGGCCTTTCTAGGCCAATAGGCTATTCAAGCAAGATTCAACAAAGGAAACATAAGAACGATCAGTTTGAGCAAGGGAACTAAAATACCTTGACCAAATAAAAGAGAAGCAAGAACAAAGTAATGAGAAACTAGATACCTCTAGTATTGGAGCCATCTAGAGAAATGATAGAAAGAAGAGCTTCCCTTATTTGTGAATCCCACCATTTGGGAGGGTGGTCATAGTAAGTAATATCACCTTTGTCCAATGCCCAATTAGCTAAAGCATCAACACTATTGTTATGTTCTCTTACCACATGATTGTATTCAACTTTCAAAAATCCCATTTGGATCAATTTAATCTTCTCAACATTTCTTTTTACTCTCCAATCAACCTTATGATTCTTAGGAGTCTTCAACAAATTAGTCATGACTTGGAAGTTAGATTCAACCAAAACCTTTTTTCCATCTCACCTTAGAAACCTCTCGAAGGCCTCTAAGGATACCATACCCCTTAGAAATATTATTGGAAAGGATACCCAAATTCTCAACAAAAGTGAAAACCACCCAACCATATGAAAGTCTACCAATTCTTCCCGCACTAGCTTTTCAAAGGTTCCCCCTAGAGGCTCCATCAATATTGAATTTTCCAAAAGCCTTAGGAGGAGGTTGTCAATTCCTTGTTTTATCCATCTTTTGATTACTTATATTCCATTTAAGATGATTTCCCTTAGAAGAGTTAATCTTCAATCTTTGCATCACTTGATCCCATATTTGGTGGGAGTTCTAGGGGTGATTAAGGAGCTGTTGGACTGATTCAACTAAGTTGGCAATAGTATTTTTCCAGATATAGTGGATGTCCTTCCTTTCCTAATTGAAAATCCTATTGTTTCTTTCCTCCTAGATATTCCAAGGTAGAATGGTAGAACCCATCCAAACTAACTACTTAATAAAATGATCAACACCCTCTTGATTATGCCAATCCCTCTAAAGTTGTTCAAAAGTAAAAAATTATACCACTATAAGCCAAGTAAGATGGTCATTCTCATCCATAGCTCAAAGACTAAGGTACACTCAATAAAAATATGGCTAAGAGTTTCCACATTCTCTCTATACATTTCACATCTAAACGTACAATAAAAACCATGTTGTATAAGTTACTCACTAGTAAGCACACTACAATGCAATACAAGCGAAGTAAAGAACCTCACCTTAGGCCATAGCTTTTGAGCCCACAACTAAGTAAATATGTCATATGATTGGTTGGGATTATTATGGCATAAGGCCAAATAACCTTGAGCAACTAAATACTCACCCTTAGTAGTGTTGTTGCATATAAAATTATCTTTATCACAGGACCAAGAGAGAGATCTCATATGAAGAATGCTTTGGATATATTTTATTTACTTTTTTGGCATTTGAATAGGCCAATCCTCGATAGGAATTCAATATCTATCAACCTATGAATCACTAGTATGCTATTGATAGTAATTAGCTACCTTTATCCAGTTAGATCAATGAAACTCCTCAATCCAAGAACTCCAATTAGGAAACTGAGTTATCAAAGGCTGGTGACCATCATAATAATCTATCCAAAAATTTACTTGTTGACCATTATGAATGATCCAAAATTACTTTTTCTTAATAAAATAATCACTGGTCTTAAGAACTGCTAAAATTGGAGAACCTTTGGTAGGAAATTGATAATGAACAAGGTCTTCAGGGCTTTTGTTCTCAACATATTTAGCATAAATATTTTTGGCCTAAAGAGCATTGGGATTATGCAAAATACTCTAATATAATTTAGCAACTAAAGCCTTATTGTTATTAATAGCAGACCAAAATCCTAACCCCCCTTCATTCTTGAGAAGGCATAAAGTATCCCATTTCACCAAGGCCCATTTTATTTTCTCCTTAGTACCACTCCAAAAGGACCGATGATTGATTTGATCCAATTCTTGAAGAACTACCTTTGGTATTTTGAACACAACATAAATATAAATAGATATAGCTTGAAGGATAAATTTAACCAACGTAATTCTACCCCCAAATGAAAGCCACCTATTAGTCCACTTTCCAATTTTCTTCTTAACTCTATCCAACAACCAATTCTAAAGTTTTTATTTTTCTTTGAGTATTGATAGGAATACCTAAATAAGTGATTATAAGGGAGGTATTTTTATATATTAATTTATCCAAGACCATGGATTCCTATCTGGGAGAGTAGTGAAAGAAACTGACTTTAGATTTATCCTCACTGATCAATTGTCCGGTAGCATTACAAAAATAGCCAATGATTTGTTTAATTTTAGAAGCTTCCTTAACTGTAGCTTTATCTAATAGAGTAGAGTCATAAAAAAATTAAAGATGATAAATAGACCTAGCTCCATGAGCAATGGTAACTTCCTCAAGGGTTCTATTTTCTCTATTTTTAGTTATAGTCCTTCCCAAGAATTGAATAAGAATGATGAATAAATAAAGGGAGAGGGGGTCTCCTTGCCTAATACCTTTGGAAGCTAGGAACAATTGAGAAGGTATATCATTGATAAGAATAGAGTAGGACACAAAGAGATACATCCCAAAATCCAGTTCATCCAATCTTGAGATAAGCCAAATTACCTCAAAATTTTGATAAGTGGTAATCCACTTTATCATAAGCTTTTGATAAGTCTAAATGAATTAACATAGATGGAGAATTTTGTATTTCCATGGAATGGATGGCTTCCTGAGAAAGAACTATCTCATCCACTATTTGATTCCCTTCCACATAACCCCCTTGTTCAGGGGAAATAATCTTATGCAAAAGAGGCTTCAACCTTTCCACCATGATTTTTGTAATAATTTTGAGAAGAAAATTACATAAAGCTATAGGTCTAAAAGCTGAGATATGATCTACCTCTTGAGCTTTTAGAATAAGAGTTATATAAATTTTATTGATAACATTCAAAATTTCTTTGGATTTCTTGGGTTCTTCCACCATCTCTAATAAATAAGCATGAAGGATATCCCAAAACTCTTGGTAGAACTCAATGGGAAAACCATTATGATCTAGGATTTTTCATTTTTGTATTTTAAAAACCACTTGTTGAAGTTCATTGATAGTAACTAGAGCAATCAAGATAGAGTTCTCATCAAAAGTGATAAGAGTAAGGATCACTTGAAGAACATTTTGTTGAGAAGCTGAGTCAAGAGGTGCAACAACAAAAATATTGGAAAAGTAATTGAAAACAACAGAGTTCATTCCATTCCAAATGTAGACAACATCTGTAGAATTAGATTTTAGAGAAGAAATAAATTTGTGAGATATTTTATCTAGAAGATATTTGTGGAAGAAATCTATGTTTCAATCTCTTTCTTTGAGCCATTAGATCCTAGATTTTTTCTTCCATAAGAGTTCTATTTTTTCCCATTCCTCTAATTGAGTTGCAATTTTAATTTCATCTATAATTCTACTCTCTATGAGGCCATATAATTTTTTTTTTTTATTCAAAAATTCAAGCCGAGCAATAATTTCATGTTTTTTTGCTAGACATATCCAAACTCCTTCAAGTTCCAAGTCATGATTTTGGATTTAATGTATTGCAACCTTTTGGAAAAATAGAACATCTTATTCCCATAGTTTGGTTTACCTTCCTTCCACCATTTATGCACTCGAGGTTTGAAGGAACTGTCTCTAAGCTATATTAACTAAAATAAAAAAGGTGAGCAACTCACATTGGTTTCCCAAATTTCTACCATGACTGGCCAATGATATGAACCCACATTGTTAAGAGTCTTCACCTTAGGAATGTGACCATGGATTAAGAAATTATCAAAGAACAAGAACCTATCTAATCTCTCCATGATACAAGCTAAGTCTTACCTTCTGTTAGACCAAGTCATAATGCTATTATCTGGCTAGATGTCCACAAGATGATTTTACAATATATTCACTCATGAGGTCAATGCTCTTGTCCAAATTTCTATTTCCCCCCATTTTCTCATCTAGAGAGTATGGTATTGAAATCTCCTCCGATCAAGATCCAAGCTTTAGGAAAATGTGAGATAATATAAGTTATATCCTTCCACCGTTTTCTCTTTTCCTCCAAAGTAGTTAGAGTATAAAACATTATGCAAAGCAAAATTTGGTTAGAATATCTACATTAAATAACTATAGCTAAAAGACCCCAAATGCTAACCATATGGTGAATAACTACCTCTTTTGGGTCTAAAAGAGAAAAAATACCACTAGAAGTCCCTTGGGATCTAAGAGAAACAAATTTTCTAGCTGACGAGATTTTACTAGTAATTGAATCCAATTCCTCTATTGACATCTTTGTTTTGTAAAGGAAAATAAGATGTCGATGGTTTATCTAAATCATTCTTCTAATTTTATTTTTTTTGAAAGACTCCCTTTGAGTCCTCTAATATTCCAAGTGATTATCTTCATTAATACCAGGGCTAAAAATTGGTAAGGGCATTAATGTTACCTTCCTCTACAAGCTTTTCACCTCCTTTTATCATATGATGCTGATTGGTCTTGCAACCTGCCTTTTGGTTGGAATCCATATTTAGTTTTTTTTTTTTTTTCTATTTATTGACTTACCCCAATTGAATTTGGGATGGCTTCTAACCTTGAAGAACATGTGTATAAATCCAAAGTGTTATTGGAAGGTTCAATAGAGTTTATTTTGGGACCTGTATTATTTGAAGTCTCAACATTTAAAAGATTGTTTTTCTTATGTATATTTCCTCCTTTTTTTTCCTGTTGAAAATCTTTGATTTGTTGGGTTGTGTTTGAGTCCTTCCCTGCATCTTTAAATTTTCTTTCTAAGATTTTTGTCTCCATTATTTCCTCTTCCTCACCTGGGACATCATTTGTGAAAATAATTTCAAACATATTAGATGATAAATTTGATTGATCCTTCATAAATGGTTTCTTTTGAGTGTTCTTCTTCTTAGGCATTTGGAAACCTGCTAAGTTTGTATCCTTCTTTTTTTTATCGAAAATTTTATTTGGGTAGACACTAGCCAAATGACCATATTCATGACAAATTCTGCAATGAAAAGGAATGTTCTCATAGTCCACCACTTGCTTCCAAGTGTCCTCCCCAAATTGTAATGAGATCTTTTCAGGTAGGGGTTTCTAAATATCCATTAAAACACAAATCAAACATAAATTATATGTTCAAATTTTTGATTAAAATCAACAATCATCATAAAAGTTCCCAAAGAGTTTCCAATTGAAGAAAAAATAGTCGGATTCCAGAATTCAACTAGGAGGTCAGAGAGTCCAACCCACATAGGACCTATAGAAGACATCTCTTATTTGGCTTTAAATATAGTATTTCAAGGCTTCATGAAAAGCCCCACTCTTCCAAAGAACAGGGACACCCTTGAAATAATTTCTCTCTATCTTCATTATTAGCAAATAAAATAAGAAAATAACCATTTGGATAAACAAATATTTGTAACTCACCTTTTGTTTTCTAGTTTTTTGTAGCCCAAACTTTGAAATAAGATAGACTTGAATGAAAATCCAAGAAACGATAAATTAGTCCTCTTTTTTCTATATCTTCTATGCCATTCTAAATGTCGCTCATGTCTAGCTTAATAATCGAAGTTCCATCAACTGCCTTAAGATATCCTGACTCAGTTTTCCAAGGATCAATATTAGGTATTCTCAAATATTTATGAGAAGCCCTAAGATTAATGGTAGGGTACCTAGGAATAGATATTTGGGGATATATTATTATATTGTATAAGGGTTGGCATGGGACACACATAACCCAAGGTTGATTGTATTATAATATTATATTATATTTTAATATAATATAATATTAGTAGTAGGCTCTCCAAAGTAGAATAAGAATATGGATATATAAAGAAGAGATATTTGTCATTGTAAGGATTTTCATATCATTGAAGAAGAATCTTATGTAATCGTCGTGCCCACGAAGTGGCCTCTCATCTTGGGAGATCTTGTGGAGTTATTCCTTCCTTAAGGATTATTATTGGTGTTGCCCTACCTTAAGGGTATTATCTATCTCTCTCTCATTTGTGGATTGTTATTGTGGATGAATGATTTGATATTTCTGCATATTGGTGAATGGTTTATGCTAATAATAATAAAGTTATACAACAAGTGGTATCAGAGCAACAATTTTGGCAAAGTGGGGATTTTTGTGTGAAACCCTAGAATTAGGGCAATTTTTTTTTGGAAAAACATCTCATATTTCAGGAGCCATATCTCTGCGTAAGTTTATCCAATTCAGGCGATTCTTGGATCAGATTGTGTAGAATTTGAAGAGCTTTAAAATGAGTGGTCATATGATGAAATCTAAGCAGTATTGAGGGAGATACGACCTTTTGAAGTTATTATCCAGAACAAGGATAGTGATGAATTTCACAGATTTTTTGTGGAAAAATGTCTCATCTTTCAGAAGCCATATCTCTGCGAGATTGTATCCGATTTAGGCGATTCTTGGATGCATTGGTGCAGAATTTGAAGAACTTTAAAATGAGTGGTCATATGAAGGAATCCGAGTAGTATTGAGAGAGATACGACCTTCTAAAGTCAATCATATGGAATAAGGGTAGAAACAAATTTTCAAGTCATGAATTTTTCAAAAGACGAACTTTGTTTATTTCGGGTAAGCAAAGTAGTTGCACTTTATTTTGTTTGGAAGAAAAATGGTAGATCTAGTTGTTTATGTGGAATTTTAGCTTCAAATAAGTGGAAAGATATTTATTTCCATAAAACCCTAGTTTGCATTAGGGCATGATATATATTTTCATGAAACCCTAGATTTGCATTATCTAGAGGTGAACTTATGGAGCTAGAAATATTTTTTGGAGAAGATGATATTGATGTTAGGGAATGGTGGAAAAATTTTAGGTCTCCATATCATAATATTTCTTTTGAGAAATCCTTCCTGGATATATGTTTTAAAGGGAAAGCTTTGTCTTGGTGGATAAAATTTTGTAAAGAAAGGAATAATGAATATACTTGGGATGAAATAGAGCATGAATTCTTGAGTATATGGGATCCATATTATATAGATTACCTAATGGATATCATCGAAGATGATGAAAAGAAACTACAGGAAACTCAAAATGAGCGGAATGCAATAAAAGGAGAATGTGAAGTTTTAAAGAAATAGAATGAAGACTATGAAAAAGAAATAAAATTACTCAAGAAGAAAGAGGAAAAGGTCAGGGAAGATAAAAAAGATGTCAGTATGCAGACAGAGGAAACCATACCTTTGGTAGAAGATAAATTAGAAAATGGACAAAGGAATTTGTTTGAATCTAAAAAGTCTATTATGCAGGTTCATGGAAGCATTCAAAAGGCACAAGTTATTATTTCCATTGACCCTGGTAGTAGATATAATTTTATTAATATTGCTTTGGCTAAGAAGTTGCAAGTTCAAGCAACAAAAATCAAGGACATACAACTAGAGTTGAGAATGTTCAGATTTTTGAAGATTTAAAGATCACCATGGATAAATATGTTTTACATTCAGATTTCTATGCTATTGAGATGGATGATAAGGATATTGTTCTTGGTTATCCTTGGTTAGATTCTTTGGGTCTTGTTAACATTAATGTGCAAAAGAAGTTTATGAAGTTATGGTACAGGAAAAAGAAGATAACATTACAGGATATTTCTCAGCTTAAGGAGTAGGGATCCAAGGAAAATCAAGAAGCGATTGTAGAGAAACAAATTGAAGAACCTGAAACAAAATACAAGAAGGCCGTAGCAGCAAAAGAGTCCATGGAAGAAGTAGCAGAAACTGATTCAGTGGAAATATCGATAATGAGAGTCCAAGGAAGCTTTGATAGAAGAGCACAAGGACACACCAAAAAAAGATAACATGAAAGAACAATGTGTGGAGGAATTTAAAATAATGGAGACAAATGTTGAGAAGTCAAAGAAGGTAGAACATAAAGTAAAGGTTGCACCATATCGCCATCCACACCATCATGAGCAGAAACAATATTGGAGGCATGGTTCAAGGCAACAATATTATGGTTCTACATGTAATCAACAGGGCACCAACTATGGCAGTGTTTGGAAAAGAAAGCATAGTGATCATGGTTTCCAGCATGGTTCATCAACATCAAGGAACAAGTGGACCCATCATTCAAGTTATCAAAATACAATAGCAGAAGTGTGGAGCCAATGAAGCAGATTTGGATACTCAAGTAACAAAATGGCGTACCAGCATCATCGAGTTTCACTTGGATGGATGGATGAGCGAGATTGGTACTAATTGCTAACATTGCTTAGCAAATCATACTATCAGGTTTCTTCATATGTTTCGAGGATGAAACATTTGTAAGGAGGGTGGCATGGTAGGATACCTAGGAATAGATATTTGGGGATATATTATTATGTTGTATAAGGGTTGGCATGGGCCACACATAACCCAAGGTTGATTGTATTATAATATTATATTATATTTTAATATAATATAATATTAGTAGTAGGCTCTCCAAAGTTGAATAAGAATATGGATATATAAAGAAGAGATATTTGTCATTGTAAGGATTTTCATATCATTGAAGAAGAATCTTATGTAATCGTCATGCCCACGAAGTGGCCTCTCATCTTGGGAGATCTTGTGGAGTTATTCCTTCCTTAAGGATTATTATTGGTGTTGCCATACCTTAAGGGTATTATCTATCTCTCTCTCATTGTGGATTGTTATTGTGGATGAATGATTTGATATTTCTACATATTGGTGAATGGTTTATGCTAATAATAATAAAGCTATCCATCAACTGCCTTAAGACATCCTGACTCAGTTTTCCAAGGATCAATATTAGGTATTCTCAAATATTTATGAGAAGCCCTAAGATTAATGTTAGCATTAGGATGAGGCTATCCACTATAGAGGACATCCCTAGAATTTTTTTTTGGAGCTGAATGTTTGAAATCCTTACCCTTGAAAGGGGTTTCCATAGTGGATTTATTTTGGGGGTGCTTCTTAGTGCTAGGTTCACTTGATATCTGAACCATTTTTTATTAGTTGCTTGAAACTTATTTTGATATCTCTAATCCATGCTTTGGATGTTGAGGAAATGTATGATTTTCACTTTTATTTTGTGCAAAAAATTGGAAGCCATTTTCAATCAAGTTCATAACATGAAGATCTGTTGAAAGATATATTTTTAACCCATATTCGGCCCCCTATAATATATCTCACTATCCACGTATTGTAGGTGAGTTGGAGAGGGTAGGGCAATCCTCCAAGGGAGGTCCCTGGTTCAAATATCCACCCTTCCAAACACACATTGGGTACCTAAAATCCAGTTGATAATGCTGGTGTGATCAGGACCAGGTGCAACTCCTTGGTGATTTTGATGGTGTAGAACCCCATGGTCGTGGTTTCTCAAACCAAGGCGGCCCCACAAGGGGTTTTTTGCTAAATTCAATAAAAATATACCCCACTAATAAATTGAACAAAAACCATAAATATATTGGTTGCTAGGGCCCGAAGGCCTCAAAAAACAACCTCTAGAAACCCTTGCACTCAACATAGATGAAAGCCTCACACAATCATTCGCTTCCAAAAACCCTCCTAAAGGTCATTTGAATTGATAAATAAATTAATATTCTCTATTGATACCATGCAAGAGTACCACCATTATTTATTGAAGGAGATGAAACTATGTTGAAATCCTCTCTAAGAATCCATAAATGATAAATACTAATTATCATCATATTTGAGAAAAATATTCTAAAAACCTTGAGAAGTAACCATTATTGAAGCATATATAATTATAACCACAACTTTGATATTTTTCTCTTTCTTGCAAAATAGAACAACCTTATTATTTTTGCTTCTAGAAATTATCCATCTCATTTATATTTGTCCAATATTATTACAATACCTATGAAAGCTATTATACAAGACACTATTAAAAAATTTCTTATATTCCAAATGCATCCTTACATTGTTCACAGCTTATTTTTATTTCTTATATTAGAATAAATTTAAAGCTATAAAAACCTTTTATGCCAAAAGAAGAAACCTATTTTACATTGTTTACATTATATAAACACAATCGATATTTTATAAAATAACATTAAATATCTATTCTACGTGCTTTAATGTTCTGGGATGGGCCAACTATTTAAATGTGCTTCAAATTAAAATTCCATTATACATGAACTACCAATTTCATAGATGAAATTTAACAGATAATTTGAAACAAAAACACTAAAACTACAATAATCAAATTAATTATAATTTAAGCACTATTAACTTGTGAGTTCTCTCTACTTGAATCTCAAGTTCCATGTGTGTACTATGCATAATAAACACAGGAAATATCATAATACCTAGTAGACTTAGAAAAATAGAGACAGTCTCATATAATCAATAAATTAACTTTCAAAGTAAGTCCTATATGTAAAAGTATATTATTATAAACAAGCGATTTATAAAATGAAAACATCCCAATAAACTGATTAGTAATAATTAAATTGATTTTTTTAATATTATTTAATTGAGCACAAATAGGTCGATCTTGTCCTAATTGTTTTTTTGTAAGTTAATAGGTATTTTGTTAAGCTAGGAAATTTGATGGCTCCCAAAAGCCTATTACATCAATAGCAAACAATAGAACAAAAAACAATAGCCATAACATCAAAGGAAAAGAGCCAAACCCTCCAAAATAAAGGTAAACCATCACATATTACTACAGTAGTAGATACTACAAAAAGGAATGAAGCACAACCACCAGTGCTTAACGAAACTATAACCCATCACAAAAATAAAAGAAGCATAGACACCAAGAAGCAGGGAATACACCAAGGAACTAGGGAATCCCTTAGGGTGTAAAACACAATAAACAACAGAACTCAAACCAACAGAAGGGTTATTGAGCAGAGCTACCCATGGCCTCTTTTTGTTCATCTACCTTCTTGACCACTTGCTGGACAATTTCACGAATCTCCCCAGTTATCACCTCAATTGTTTTGGCTATCACCTCAGGATCTTCACCAGGAAAGTTGTCATAGTAGAATAACAGATACAGAGTGTTTCTGTGGTCCTTCAACGAGTTCACAACACATTCCAGATGGGTAATGGTAGTGGAACATGACTTTATAGCATGAGATACGTATTTGAAAATGTAGTGGTACCAATGATGCTTCCACATGCAACAAGGATCACAAGAATTTAGTTGACTGAGGCCTTCATATGCATGGAAAATATATCCACTAAATCTGCAAAAATCAACCTTTAGGATGGACCAAAACCTTCTATTTGAATTATTAATAAACCTTGGAAAAATATTTATACTCTGGACAGCCAATAGAATGGAAATTCTCTTGGAAAACAAAAATATCATGAGATAAATTTCATAAGTGATAGACATACTGGAAATTAAGTACAAGAACACCCGTAGCCAAATAAGTGACAACCAATAGACCTTGAAAAATATTTATACTTTGGGAATATTTCATGGAAGATTTATACTCTGGGAATATTTCATGGTCTTGTCCTATTTTAACACCATCTCCCTAGCTATATTTCATGGAATATGTTCACAGTATTTTTTTATTAGAAATCACTCCCAAAATTGGAGAGTAAGAGAAAAATCTAGCTGCATTCTCGAAATTTTAGAGATAAGCATTCCAACTCCAAGTTAAGGAAAATCTGTTGTGGCATCCCAAAACCTATTCTATATAGGGCAACTGCTTTTACAGCAGAATGATAAATCAAGTAATTCATCATAAATTTGATCCTAGGATAAAAGATGATTTAATATTTCTTTTGTTCTTGTTTTGGCACTGTCATAGATTGTAATGTTCATAAGTTCTTCTTTCCTACCTTGATATTTGGACCATTTAGCTTCATTTTTTATGACTTTGGGAATTGTTTCAAAAATAAGACTTTGAAGAATATTGTCTAATCTCATCAATAACATTTTTTCTAAGTTTTTATATTTGTTTTCCTTATATCAACAAAATGTTGGAGAATGATTATTTCTTCCACAAAATTTACATGGATAAATATTCCAACATCTTGCTTTTTCATTTTCAAATGATTATAATATCCATCTTCAAATTTATATTTCAATCCTTGCTTCCAAATCACAACTTTGCAATCATAATCATTAGTATTCTTGAAAAAATAATGCAACCATTGATGCAATATTAAGGACATCCTATCTTTATTTTCTTCATAAATGAGTTGCATATTTTCTAATGATATATTATTTTATTGAATACTTATTATATCCATAGTTTAAAACTTTTGGAGTAGTATTCCTTATTACTCCTTTTTCAAAAAATAAATTTACAAATAAAAAATGTCAAATTCTTTAGAAAGTTTGTTTGTCATCAACTTGGAAAATTGATATTTTATTTATTATTCTTTTTAAATTAAAATATAAAAATTTGGTTTTATATCGATAAGTATTTAGAAGGTAGTGATTTTGAGCAAGGTGCAGCAGGAGTATTGTCATTGTTGTCAACACAGTCAGATAGATCTGTTGATGCAGTGGACAGGAAGTTCAAAGGCTAGTCAGATGCAGAAGACAGGAGTTCAAAGGTTACTCAGAGTATGTACAGTGATTTTCCAAGAAGACCGAAGTGGACCACTTGCAAAAGATCAAAGAAAAATACAAGTAAGAAAAGTGTCACGATTTCGCGACATGTTGGAAGAGAGAGAAAAAGAAAGAAAAACTGTCACGATTTCGCGACATGTTGGAAGAGAGAAAAAGGAAAAACTGTCATGATTTCGCGACATGTTGGAAGAGAGAGAAAAAAGAAAAACTGTCATGATTTCGCGACATGTTGGAAAACTGTCACGATTTCGCGACATGTTGGAAGAGAGAGAAACAGAAGAAAAAGTGTCACGATTTCGCGACATGTTGGAAAGAAAAAACAAGTTGAAAAAGTGTCGCGATTTCCTGACATGTTGGAAGAAAAAGACAAGTAGAAAAAGTGTCACGATTTCACGACATATTGCAAGGAAGGTTGTACGGACGAAAAAGTGTCACGATTTCGCGACATGTTGGAAGGAAGGTTGTACGGAGAGAAAAGTGTCACGATTTCGTGACATATTGCAAGGAAGGTTGTACGGACGAAAAAGTGTCATGATTTCGCGACATGTTAGAGAGAGAGTCAAAGAAAAAGTGTCACGATTTCATGACATGGCAGGAGAGAGAGTAAGAGAAAAAGTGTCACGATATCGCGACATGTCGGGTTTTCGCGACCCAAAGGCAAGAAAAAGCGCTAAGGAGAAAAAGTGTCGCGATATCGCGACATGTCGCATTTTCGCGACTAAAGAAGGAGAGAGAAAAAGATGTCATGATTTCGTGACATGTTTCATTTTTGCGGTCCAAAGCGAAGAGAAAAAGGAGAGAGAAAAAGGTGTCACGATTTCGTGACATGTTTCATTTTTGCGGTCCAAAGCGAAGAGAAAGAGGAGAGAGAAAAAGATGTCACGATTTTGTGACATGTTTCATTTTCGTGGTCCAAAGCGAAGAGAAAGAGGAGAGAGAAAAGGTGTCACGATTTCGCGACATGTTGTATTTTCGCGGGCCAAAGATAAGAGAAGAGAAAGCATATGAAGGAAAAAGTGTAGCGATATCGCTACATGTTGTATTCTCATGGGCCAAAGCTAAGAGAAAGCGTACGGAGGCGAAAGTGTCACGATATCGCGACATGTGTTTTTGCGGCAACAACAACAGAAGAGTTACAGGGGCAGTTGAAGCCGACGAAGACCGATGTTAGCCGACGAAGATTAGGGTTTGCAGCTGACTATGATGAGGGGTACAACTGACTAAGATTAGAGTTTTTCATCATGAAAATGTTCTTATAAAAGCAGGGCTATTTTGGAGAAATGGTCAAGGATCGAAGTGTGCAAAATACGGTCGCTGAGCGCAGAAGAGCAAGTCGTGTCGAATCTTTCGAAGTGTGGAATTTCGCTAAGAAAGCAAAGTGCGCAACAAGGAGAAGATGACTGCGAGGTGCAGCAGAGTGAAAGCAGAGTGCACAACAAGGAGAAGACGACTACGAGGTGCAGCAGAGTGTGCGAAGTGCTTGCACAAAAAAAGCAGAGAACACAAAGGTGAAGTAGACCAGTCAGGGTCTTGTAAAAGCGAAGGTATCTTACTGTTAAACCCAAAGATTCTATTTGAAGTCCAGGTTGGTGCTTGGCATCAGGGGTTGGTGCTCCTTCCAGTTGGTGCTGGTAAATCAGGGGTTGGTGCTCCTTTCTGTTGGTGCAGATAAATCAGGGGTTGGTACTCCTTCCAGTTGGTGTTGGTAAATTAATTGTAAAGTTGGTGCTTTGCAAAGGCTAGATTTGGATGGTAGTCCAAGCAGTCATTTTTGAGGAGTAGCCACATTGGTGAACCTCGTTAAATCTTGTGTTGTGTGTTGTTCTCTTGTTGTTCTTATTGTATCTATTTTTAAGTTTTAACTATTGTTATTTTAAGAGCTGTTAATTCATAATTAAAGAGCTACACTGATTCACCCCCCCTCTCAGTGCCATTGTAAGTCTAACAATTGGTATCAGAGCCAAGTCCCTGTACAAGCCTAACCAGCTAGGGTGATCTTGGAAGTAACACAATGGCAGGTGGTGAAGGCTTCTCATCAAACAAAGCACCACTGTTTGACGGATCTAACTATGCGTTCTGGAGAGTCAGGATGCAGACATATCTCTGTGCCTTGGGATACGACATCTGGAACTCAGTAGTTAGTGGATACACAACTCCCACCACTCCTCCAAAAGAAGCGAATGAAAAGAAACTATTTGAGAATAATTCGAAAGCAAAGAATGCCATCTTGTGCGGATTAGCAGATAGTGAACTAGTAAAGGTCATGAACTATAAATCGACAAAAGAAATATGGGACAAATTGAAGAGTGTTCATGAAGGAGATGATAAGATCAAAGAAGCCAAGTTACAGACACATCGAGCTCAGTTCGAAGCATTGAAGATGAATGACGATGAAAACATTGAGGCATTCATGTTGAGAGTTAATGGAATCATCAATGCGATCAGAGGACTCGACGAGGATATCGATGACTCCACTGTCGTGAAAAAGGTATTAAGATCTCTTCCTCAAAGGTTTGATTCCAAAGTCTCAGCGATAGAAGAAGCTAAAAATCTAAATTTTTTCAGTATAGATGAAATGTATGGTTCTTTAACTGCATATGAGATGAGGATAGGAAGATCTAAACCCACTGACAGAGAAGCAGCTTTCAAAGCCCTTAAGAATAAAAACACAAAACAAGAGTCCGAGGAAGAAGAGACATCAGATGAAATGGAAGCAAACTTTGTGAGAAAACTAAAAAAGGGGAAAGGAAAATACGGAGGGAAGCTTCCATTTAAATGTTTCAACTGTGGAGGCATTGGGCATTTTGCGACTAAATGTCCACTTAAAGAGAAGAACAAAAATGATGAAGGATCCCACCAAGAAAGAAGTGACTGGAAGATGAAAACGAATTTCAGAAAAGGCAACTTCAAAAAGAAAAGTTTCATCTCCAAGAATGTCAGTTCATCAAAAAATAGCTCAGGAGAAGAGTCTGAAGAAGAAAGAGATGAAGCTCTTTTTATGGCATTTGAAGAAGTTAAATCAGAAAAAGAAGGAGTGACGTCTGAAGTTTGTGATGAGATTTTTGAGGCTGAAGTAGATCTAGAAGGTGAGTTGATATCTGCACTTGAAGAGTGGGAGATAGAAAAGAAAAAGAACAAGAAACTGTCAAGAAAGCTTGAGGATGCAAATGGAATCATAACCAACTTAAAAGTACAGATAGAAGAATCTAAGAAAATCTTCGAAGATCTCGAAGTGCTATTAACAATGAAAATAGATCATTGCAGCAAGTTAGAAGAAGAGATTGTTGGTTTAAGAATGCAACTAGAAGAGATGAATAAGAAAATCAGTTGTTATCACAAACGTGAAGAAAGTTCTATGAAGTTGGATAAGATCTTAAATGATCAAAGACCTGCAGGCATCAAATTTGGTCTAGGCTTCATCGAAGGAGAATCATCAAGTGGATCAAAGGCCAAGTCCATAAAGAATGAAGCTAAGAAACAGGTTGATCAAGGAAAAACGTCTCATGAAAGAGAAAGCATTCATGCCAGGCACGATGGGAGGATTGACAATGATGGATTCACCAAAGTCACACATCAAAGAAGAAGAAGACCTATGGCTCCTACGACAACATGGCAAAGACCATCACCCAGGTTCAATTATCCTTTCTCTGGTTTCTGTTTTAAATGCAATGGCTATGGGCATAAAATCTCAGACTGCAAATATAATGTAAGACCAAGGAACTTCACCAGTAGAAATGTTTTTTCTCCTCTGATGAATTATACAGTGGAATGTTATAACTGTCATAAGTTTGGGCACATTGCAAGAAACTGTAGAAACACATTTACTTCAAATCAGTTTCAGGGAAGAAAATTTCAACCATACAGGATGAGTCAAAATAGAAAGCTTTCCGAAAAACATGCTCAAACTACTGATAAGGGAAAGGCAAAACAAGAGCCCAAAACTACTATCAAAACAAGTGTGGAAAGGAAAAGAACAATCGAAGGAAGAAAAGGAATCCTTAATTGTTCAAACTGCATTCAAAGCACAGAATAAATATGTACCATGGATACTAGATAGTGGATGCTCCAAGTCATATGACAGGTGACAAACAGAAATTTGAAAAGTTACAGAAATATGAAGGAGGATCAGTAAAATTTGGAAATAATGATGGAGCCAAGATAGTCGGCAAAGGCTCAGTAAAAATTAGTGATGGAAGGATTAAATCAGAAGAAGTCTTATTTGTGGATGGGTTGAAACATAATTTATTGAGTGTAAGTCAGATTTGTGATAAAGGTCATGAAGTAGTCTTTATGAAGCAGGGTTGTGAAGTCAGAAAAACTAACAGTGGAAAATTGATAGCAACAGGGTCAAGAACATCTGGTAACCTGTACACGCTCTCGGAGACTTCAAAAGGAGCTTGCTTTATTGGACAGGAAGAAGAAAATTGGTTGTGGCACAAGAGACTTGGTCATATCAGTTTTGATAATCTAGTAAAAATCACCTCAAAAAGGGTAGTGAGAGATATTCCCACCATCAGAAAACCTGCAAACAACATTTGTGCTTCATGCCAAAAGGGGAAACAAACCAGAGTCTCCTTCAAAACAAAAGAATACTACACAAGCAAACCTTTGGAACTAATTCACACCGATTTATGTGGACCCATGAGAACACAAAGCATAAATGGTGACAAATATTTTATGTTGTGCATTGATGACTATTCCAGAATGACATGGATATTCTTCTTGAAGAATAAATCAGAAGCTCTTGATATGTTCAAGATTTTCAAAAACCAGGTTGAGAATGAAATAGGAAAGAGGATCAAATGTTTAAGATCAGACAGAGGAGGAGAATTCATTTCAGAGGAGTTTGCAGAATACTGTGAAAAATACGGTATCAAAAGACAGTTCTCAGCAGCCAGGACACCTCAACAAAATGGAGTGGTAGAAAGAAAGAACAGGACTATGCAGGAAATGGCACGATCTATGTTGGCTGAAAGCAGAGTAGCAGACAGATTTTGGAAAGAAGCAGTCCATACTGTAGTGTATATCCAAAATAGGTACATGCTGAGAACACATGAAAGCAAAACTCCTTATGAACTGTGGTTCGGTAAAAGGGCAACAACAAAATACCTCAGAGTGTTTGGCAGCAAGTGCTATATCAAAAGAATTGAAGATAATCTTGGTAAGTTTGAAGATAGAGCAGATGAAGGTATTTTTGTTGGTTATTCGCCTAGAAGCAAAGCTTACAAATGCTACAACAAAAGGCTAAAGAAAATTGTGGACAATGTTGATGTTAAGTTTGATGAAGGTAAAGAACGAGTAATCAGTTATGAAACAAACTACCCAATCTATGAAGAAGTTATTGAAGGAGATGAGGAAAACGAAATTGAAAAGATACAAAAAATTGACTCAGATGATGATGAAGAAATGGAAGAAAATAAGAAATTCAAAACAGGTAGTCGGCAGAGAAATCATCCTAGAGAGCAAATCATCGGAGATCCCAAATTTGGAGTTCAGACAAGAAGAAGAGCAATGAGCAACTACTCTCTACTATCCACCATTGACCCTAAAAATATTGATGATGCAAGCAAAGATGTAAGCTGGATGAAGGCAATAAATGAAGAATTAGATCAGATAGAGAAAAATGACACTTGGGAGTTAGTTCCTAGACCTGCAAACAAAAATATAATCGGGACTAAATGGATTTTTTGAAACAAATTGAATGAAGATGGACAAGTAGTCAGAAACAAAGCAAGATTGGTATGCAAGGGTTATGCTCAAGTTGAAGGCATTGACTTTGAGGAAACGTTTGCTCCAAGTAGCTAGACTAGAGGCAATCAGAATGTTTCTGGCTTTAGCGAGTCTACAAAAATTTCAAAGTTTATCAAATGGATGTGAAATCAGCGTTTTTGAATGGGAAACTTGAAGAAGAGGTTTATATTGAGCAACCAGATGGGTTCCAACTTGGTGATAATCCCAACTTTGTTTGTAAGTTGAAGAAAGCATTATATGGCTTAAAACAGGCACCCCGAGCATGGTATGCTAGACTAGACAACTATCTCACTCAACAAAGGTTCAAGAAAGGTATGGTGGACAGTAATCTGTATGTCAAAATAGAAAATGGGCATCTTATTGTTCTTGTTGTCTATGTAGATGATATCATATTTGGCAGCAACAAAGATGAGTCGTGCAAGGACTTAGCAGATAAGATGCAGAAAGAATTTGAAATGTCAATGATTGGAGAACTGTCATATTTCCTCGGATTGCAAGTTAATCAAAGTAAGAAGGGCATATTTATTTCTCAAGTTAAATATGTAAAAGAGATGCTAAAAAGGTTCACAATGGAGGACTATAAGCCGGTTAGCACTCCCATGACGACAGAGCTGTAAGTTGAGCAAGGATGACAAATCTTCACTCGTTGATCAAACCATGTACAGATCCATGATTGGAAGTTTATTGTACTCGACAGCTACCAGACCAGATATTTTATAGGCAGTATGCATGGTAGCACGATTTCAAGCTAATCCTAAGGAGACTCATGTAACAACGGTGAAAAGGATTCTTCGGTATCTCAAGGGTACTATGGAATATGGATTATGGTATCCGAAAGGTAAAGACTTCACCCTTATTTCGTATTCAGATGTCGATTGGGCAGGATGTGTAGATGACAGAAAGAGTACCAGTGGAGGTGCATTCTATCTCGAAGACAGATTGGTTGCATGGCACAGTAAGAAGCAAGAGTCAGTTTCTTTATCAACAACAGAGGCAGAATATATTGCAGCGACAACATGTTGTACACAGGTACTATGGATGAAACAAACCCTGAAAGATCTTGGTATCTGCTTCAGTGAACCAATATCAGTTAAGTGTGATAACACCAGTGCCATTAACATCTCCAAGAATCCAGTTATGCATTCACGCACAAAACACATCGCTATCAGGTATCACTTCTTGAAGGAGAAAGTTGCAGAAGGTGAGGTTAAATTGGATTTTGTTCCAACTACAGAGCAAGTAGCAGATATCTTCACAAAACCATTGCCCAAGGAAGTTTTTGAGTACCTTCACAATAAATTGGGAGTGGTCACACTTCCCAAAGATTGACTAGCTACAGGGATCACATTCTCAGGGGGAGCATCTAAGCATTTGATTATCTTGTTGCTCATGATCATGATTTTTGCTAAGTATAATCTATTTTGCTTGAGAATGTTGTGCATGGACTCAAGGGGAGTCTGCAGTAGCCCTTTGGTATTATTGTCAAAGGGGGAGAAGAGTTACAAGAAATTACACATGTGTTGCCAACAATTCCAAAGGGGGAGATTGTTGAGCAAGGTGCAACAGGAGTATTGTCATTGTTGTCAACACAGTCAGATAGATCTGTTGATGCAGTGGACAGGAAGTTCAAAGGCTAGTCAGATGCAGAAGACAGGAGTTCAAAGGTTACTCAGAGTATGTACAGTGATTTTCCAAGAAGACCGAAGTGGACCACTTGCAAAAGATCAAAGAAAAATACAAGTAAGAAAAGTGTCACGATATCGCGACATGTTGGAAGAGAGAAAAAGAAGAAAAACTGTCACGATTTCGCGACATGTTGGAAGAGAGAAAAGGAAAAACTATCATGATTTTGCGACATGTTGGAAGAAAGAAAAATTGTCATGATTTCGTGACATGTTGGAAGAGAGAGAAAAGTAGAAAAACTGTCATGATTTCGCGACATGTTGGAAGAGAGAGAAAGTAAGAAAAACTGTCATGATTTCGCGACATGTTGGAAAGAAAAAATCACAAGTTGAAAAAGTGTCGCGATTTCGTGACATGTTGGAAGAAAAAGACAAGTAGAAAAAGTGTCACGATTTCGCGACATATTGCAAGGAAGGTTGTACGGATGAAAAAGTGTCACGATTTCGTGACATATTGCAAGGAAGGTTGTACGGACGAAAAAGTGTCACGATTTCGCGACATATTGCAAGGAAGGTTGTATGGAAGAAAAAGTGTCACGATTTCACGACATGTTGCAGGAGAGAGAGTCTGAAAGAAAAAGTGTCGCGATTTCGCGACATGTTGAGAGAGAGTAGGAAAAGTGTCAGATATGCGACATGTCGTGTTTTGCGACCCGAAGGCAAGAAAAAGCGCTAAGGAGAAAAAGTGTCGCGATATCGCGACATGTCGGTTTTCGTGACTCAAGGAGAGAGAAAAAGTGATGGGAAAGGGGGAAAAAGTGTCGCGATATCGTGACATGTTCATTTTGCGTCAAAGCAAGAGAAAAAGGAGAGAAAAAGTGTCATGATTTTGCGACATGTTTCATTTTCATGGTCCAAAGCGAAGAGAAAAGGAGAGAGAAAAAGGTGTCACGATTTCGCGACATGTTTCATTTTTGTGGTCCAAAGCGAAGAGAAAGAGGAGAGAGAAAAAGGTGTCACGATTTCGTGACATGTTTCATTTTCATGGTCCAAAGCGAAGAGAAAGAGGAGAGAGAAAAAGTGTCACGATTTCATGACATGTATTTTCGGCCAAAGCTAAGAGAAAGCATATGAGGAAAAAGTGTAGCGATATCGCTACATGTTGTATTCTCGTGGGCCAAAGATAAGAGAAAGCATATGAAGGAAAAAGTGTAGCGATATCGCTACATGTTGTATTCTCGCGGGCCAAAGCTAAGAGAAAGCGTACGGAGGTGAAAGTGTCGCGATATCGTGACATGTGTTTTCGTGGCAACAGCAATAGAAGAGTTACAAGGGCAATTGAAGCCGACGAAGACCGATGTTAGCCGACGAAGATTAGGGTTTGCAGCCGATGAAGATTAGGGTTTGCAGTCGACTATGATGAGGGGTACAACCGACTAAGATTAGAGTTTTTCATCATGAAAATGTTCTTATAAAAGCAGGGCTATTTTGGAGAAATGGTCAAGGATCGAAGTGTGCAAAATACGGTCGTTGAGCGCAGAAGAGCAAGTCGTGTCGAATCTTTCGAAGTGTGGAATTTCGCTAAGAAAGCAGAGTGCGCAACAAGGAGAAGACGACTACGAGGTGCAGCAGAGTGAAAGCAGAGTGCGCAACAAGGAGAAGACGACTGCGAGGAGCAACAGAGTGTGCGAAGTGCTTACGCAGAAAAAGCAGAGAACACAAAGGTGAAGTAGACCAGTCAGGGTCTTGTAAAAGCGAAGGTATCTTATTGTTAAACCCAAAGATTCTATTTGAAGTCCAGGTTGGTGCTTGGCATCAGGGGTTGGTGCTCCTTCCAGTTGGTGCTGGTAAATCAGGGGTTGGTGCTCCTTTCTGTTGGTGCAGATAAATCAGGGGTTGGTACTCCTTCCAGTTGGTGTTGGTAAATTAATTGTAAAGTTGGTGCTTTGCAAAGGCTGGATTTGGATGGTAGTCCAAGCGAGTCATTTTTGAGGAGTAGCCACATTGGTGAACCTCGTTAAATCTTGTGTTGTGTGTTGTTCTCTTGTTGTTCTTACTGTATCTGTTTTTAAGTTTTAACTGCTATTGTTTTAAGAGCTGTTAATTCATAATTAAAGAGCTACACTGATTCACCCCCCCTCTCAGTGCCATTGTAAGTCTAACAAGTGAAAAGGATTATGCTACACAATTTGTAAAAGTCCTCACATTATATCATCATGACCTTCATTACCTTTATTACTTGCCTTGTTCATAAAGAACATTTGAACTAGTTTCCCACATAGGACATCATCCCATTCATATCATCCATCACTTTTATTATTAATCAAATAAATCTCTACTAGTCACATTCCTTACCTTTATTAGACCGCAACTCCATGTGTATCCTCCATTATTTGAATTATTTTCCAAGTGACATTGTTGGTCAAATAAAATAAATTTCCTATTTTAATTGCAACATTTGGAACCTCTTCATTATTAAGTGGTCACTAGTTGTTTTATATGTCCTCCATTACGTGCATTATTTGTCAAAACAACAAAAATATTATATTTGTTGCCACATCAATTCAACCATATCCATCTTGTCTTTTTATCAAAAATATTCTTCATTTCATTTTCTATTAAATATAATATTCATATTCTTAAAACTACTATGTTTCTACAATCAACTCATTGACATCATTTTTATTAAGAGATAAATCTCACTTTGTCAATTGTCTTCTAAAATTAAAATTTTTTCAAGATGAAGATCAACACCACAATTAGCTAAATTTTTTGTTACTTGGTTTCCTTCTCTCTATATATGCTCGTATTTCTAAGAGAATAAATCCAACAATAGTTGATGAACATCAACAATATTATTATTTTATATATTCTCCATATCTATTTTTGTTAATATCATTAATGAAATTTTATGAATCTCTTTCAATTGATATATATTTTCATCCTTTTTTAATTATAATTATGATTCTTCTAAGAAGTTCTATAGCCTCTCCTTATTTGTTAGTTGAAGTTCCATATGATTCTAAGTAATAAAGGAAAATTTTACCTTCATTAAAGCACCACCTCCGTATATATTCCTAAATTTCCTTTAGAAGCACCACCAAAATTAATCTTGATAAACCTAATTTTCAATATTTTTATTTTACTATAAATCAAAGCAGATCCTTTGTGTTAACTCCATTTTCATAGATGACCCTACTATGTATATTCAATTCTTGTGACCAATAGGCTAGCACCCTTTTTTCTACACTTGAGACATCCCATGATGAGCACTATGTTTGTAAACATTATACAAGAGAGGTAATGATATGGCTTAAAATGTAGGTATGATTTTGAGATTTATTTTTAAATTTCTATTATTCATTTCAAGTGATAGTTTCCATCAAATAATGACAAGTCCAATCCTCCATAGAATACATAATGCTTTAACTTTGAAATAATTAATCCAATATCTCATAAACTCATTTACTATTGATGGAGTTATCCAATATAATCTCATATTTTTAATAAAGCCAATCCAAATAGTTTAAGCAAAGGGACAATAAAGAAGTAAATGAACTCATTTTTCTAGATCCTTCTTACATAAGGCACACCTAAAAGGTACATGATATCCTCTTATTTACAAACTGTCTTATATCCAACTTTAGACTACTAACCAAAGGAATGTTAAGGCCTTAGGTAAGGCCTCTATTATGACTAAACACTATTCCAAGGAAAATTATTAAGACTATTAAATTCTTACTACTCTAAATTTTCATAAAGCCACCTTAACTAAGTGTTCACCATATTTTGATACATTTCAAAGCAACTCATTCTTATACATAAATAATGAAAATAGAAATCTTGAAGCATATTACAAATCTCATTGGTTATTTATTTAATTTCATCTCATTCAACCAATTTACTAATAAAAATCCATGATCCAAAGTTATTGCTCACATTAATATAGTCTTTAACCTTTGGATTTTTATAAGCTAGGCATGCCCAAGCTAATAATTTAAATTTTGTATTAGAAATAAGAGTATAAGTACTCAACCAAGCATTGAACCAAAAATTTGTAGAATATTCCTCATCGATTGACCATATAATATATTTTTTGATAAATTAAAAATTATCTAATATGAAGTTACATGTTGGTGATCCTCTAGGTAGTATTCATTTCTTTATAATTTTATTACATCAAGATAACCTATATATTTTTGAAGTAATATTTTTTTCCCAACTTTGTTATTCATATTTGAATAATCTCTAATCAAGTTTTACCCCTAATTACAAACTCATAGATATGTAATTCCACAAGACTTACGCTCAAATATTATTTTCTTTATACACTCTATACCACTTACAAAGGATAAACTTATTTTTTTCAAACATCCTTTACAAAAAAAAACTCTTTATTTTATAAAATTCAAATGTTGTATCTGTTGGTAGTCTTTAAAGTGATATTGTATATATGATGGATTGTAATGTAGTATTTATGTTTTGTAGTCTTCCATCAATGGTTAAGAACTTATATTTTAAACCTAAGAAACTACATTTTATTCTATACAAAATTGTGTCTTAAAAGTCCTTGTTTTTAATCAGACAAAGGAATGACCAAATATATTGATGGATTTTTTCCTACTTTAAACCCTAAAATATCCACAATAATCCATTTTAAATCTAGGGTAGTGATAATGAAAATGCCCTAGATTTTGTAGTAGCAACCAACTATCCAACAATCTTATGATAACACGATAATATTTTTGAAGTCCATGGCTTCACTAATTGAGGGATCTAAAATAAAAGTATCATAAATAATTTAAGATAATATTGAAAGGGATAATTTGTTACAATCTAAATACCTTTGATTTTTTATTTGATTTTTACCTTTGAAAAAAATATTTGCAATGACTACACAAGAATAATAAATAGATAAGAAGATAGTTGATCACCTTGGTAGAGTCCACAAGATGATTCGAAGTATCTAGCAAGAGATCCATTAATAAAAAAAATATTTTCTGGTGTTATGACAACATCCAATCCATTCACATCAACCTTGATGAAAAAAAAACTTTCAAATAATATCATGTATAAAACTCTAACAAACTTTATCATATACTTTGTTCATGTCTAATTTTATCAGCATGCCTTGCATTTTCATGGAATGAAGATAATGTATGACCTCTTGAGCAATGGTTACACATCAAGAGTTTGTTTACAAAAAATAAAACCACATGTTCCTTTGAGGTAACATAATCTAGAATACTTTTCATTCTATTTTTCATAATTTTTGAAATGATCTTATAAATCATATTGGAAAGGTTAATTGGATAAAATTATTAATGTATTTTGATTCTCCTTTATTGGGAACCAATGAAATGGTCTCACTAATATCACTTATTGTAGGTTTATTATTCTTGTCCTTTACAATCATAACCAACGTATTACTCTTCAACAAATTCTAAAATCATTGAAAGAAAATTACAAGAAATTTATGGGGCCAATTGCCTTATTAGGATGGAAAGAGGAAACTACATCTTGTAGCTCCTCCATAGAGATCTTCCTTGTTAATATTTATTTTATCCCTTTGTGATAATTGATAATATTTTTATAAAATATTTACCTTTAGTATCATATTGCCTAACATATTATAAAATATTTTTGAAATAATTAATTGCTTCTCTTTTTAAATTCTTCTTCTTCAATGTTACTTCTATTAGAAGTTGAAATACTTTGGTTTTAGTACAAAAGAATTTGATAATTTTTCCACTTCCTTAATCTATCTCTCCCTACATTTTTGAGACCAATATGATTCTTCCTTTTTTTTTTCAATATTTTATGATAATAAGAAAGTAATTACTTTTCTTGCACACTATTTTCATGGTCCATTCCATTGATTTCTTCTATCTCCTATAAATTTTTGAGTTTGGATTCAATTTCTTTCTTTGATTTAAATATATTACCAAAAAAATTGGTATTCCAAATCTTCAATTACCCCCTAGATATTTCAAAATTTAAACAAACCCGTGTATATATAATTCTTCAAAATTTTCTTCTTTCAACCATAATAATCTATAAGAAATAAAGATCTTGGGTCAATATTTTCTGAAATTGAAATGACTTTGGATTACTGTTATTGAATAAATTATATATCAAGAGAATGGGTTTGTGATATAATTATACTTGCAATAAAATGTCTATAGATACTGTATACTTTATTTGTAACCATATATTGGATAAGAAAATTTTATTCAATATTTTTTTTGTTTGTGGAAAATATGCCAATTAGGATACCATTTTCGGGTAAGTCCTAAGGTAGTATGGGTATCTATTCCACCAAAAATTCCCAGGGCTCATACTAGGCCTCCCTCTTCAACACACTCAAAGAGCATGCCTAAAACAACAAAAACACGAAAAAGCAAACAAAAAAACACAAAAAGACACAAAAAAACACTAACAAACACAATAACAACAACAAAAAACAATAAAAGACAACAAAACAAACACAAAAACAATAAGAAACATAAAAACAACAAAAAATGCAAAAAACAACAAAACACAAAAAACACATTAAAAACAAAAAAAATAACAAAATAACACTCAAACACACACAAAACACAAAACATAAAACAATAAGAAACATAAAAACAACAAAAAATGCAAAAAACAACAAAACAAAAAAAACACATTAAAAACCACAAAAATAACAAAATAACACTCAAACAAACACAAAACACAAAACACAAAACACAAAACACAAAACACAAAACACAAAAATATAAAACACAAAATCAAAACAAAAAAAAAAAATATAAAATAACGCACACACTGAAAACTAAAAAGGAGGAAAAATAGACAACAACTTTGGCATTTCTAGGCCAATAGGCTATTCAGGCAAGATTCAACAAAGGAAACATAAGAATGATCAGTTTGAGCAAGAACAAAAAAGAAGCAAAAATAAAGTAAAAAGGAACTAGGTACCTCTAGTATTGGAGCCATATAGAGAAATGATAGAAAGAAGAGATTCCCTTATTTGTGAATCCCACCATCTAGGAGGGTGGTCGTAGTAAGTAATAGCACCTTTTCCCAATGCCCAATTAACTAAAACATCAACATTCCTGTTATGTTATCTTACCATATGATTGTATTCAACTTTCAAAAAAGTCTATCTCGATCAATTGAATCTTCTCAACAATTATTTTTACTCTCCAATCAACCTTATGATTCTTATAAGGAGTACTCAACAAATTAATCATGACTTGGAAGTTGGATTCAACCAACACCTTTTCTCCATTTGACATTAACAAGCTCTTGAAGGCCTCTATGGATACCATACCCTTTAGCAAGGTTATTGGAAAGGATACCTATATTCTCATTAAAAGTAAAAACTAGGGAACCATCTGAAAGTCTACTAATTCCTCCCACACTAGCTTTTCCAAGGTTCCTCCTAGAGGCTCCATCGGTATTGACTTTTCCAAAATCCTTAGGAGGAGGTTGTCAATTCATTTTTTTATCCATATTTCAATTACTTACATTCTATTTAAGTTGATTTCCCTTAGAAGAGTTAATATTCAATCTTTGCATAACTTGATACCATATTTAGTGGCAGTTCTAGGGGTGATTAAGGAGTTCTTGGACTGATTCAACTAAGTTGGCAATAGTATTTTTCCATATATAGTGAATGTCCTTCCTTTTATGATTGAAAATCCTATTATTTCTTTCCTTCCAAATATTCCAAGGTAGAATGATAGAACCCATCCAAACTAACTACATAATAAAATGATCAACACCCTCCTGATTAGGCCAATCTCTCTAAAGTTGTTCAAAAGTAAAAAATTTAGACCATTGTAAGCCAAGTAAGATGGTCATTCTCCTCCATAGCTCAGAGGCTAAGGTACATCAATAAAAATATGGCTAAGAGTTTCCACATTCTCTCCATACATTTCATATCTAAATGTGCCATGAAAACCATGTTTCATAAGTTGTTCACTAGTAAGCACCCTACAATCCAATACAAGCCAAGTAAAAATCCTCACCTTAGGCCAAAGCTTTTGAGCCCACAACTAAGTAAATATGCCATATGATTGGTTGGGATTATTATGGCATAAGGCCAAATAACCTTTAGAAACTAAATACTCACCCTTAGTAGTGTTGTTGCATCTAAAATAATCTTTATCATAGGACCAAGAGAGAGATCTCATATGAAGGATGCTTTGGATATATTTTCTTTACCTTTTTGGCATTTGAATAGGCCAATATTCAATAGGGATCCAATATCTACCAACCTATGAATTGCCAATATGGTATTGATAGTAATTGGCTACCTTTATCCAATTACCTTAGTGAAGCTCCTCAATCCAATAATTCCAATTAGGAAAGTGAGTTATCAAAGACTAGTGACCATCACAAGAATCTATCCAAAAATTTACCCATTGACCATTATGAATGATCCAAAACAACTTTTGGTTAATCAAATCATCACTAGTCTTAAGAATTGCTAAAATAGGAAAATATTTGGTAAGCAATTGATAACGAACAAGGTCTTTAGGGATTTTGTTCTCAAGATATTTAGCATGAATATTTTTGGCTCAAAGAGCATTGGGTTATGCAAAATCCTCCAATATAGTTTAGTAACTAAAGACTTATTGTTATTAATAGTATACCAAAATCCTAACCCCCCTTCATTCTTGGGAAGGCATAAAGTATCCCATTTCACCAAGGTCCATTTTATTTTCTCCTTAGTACCACTCTAGAGGAACCGATGATTGATTTGATCAAATTCTTGAAGAACTACCTTTGGGATATTCAACACAATAGAAACATAAATAGGTATAACTTGAAGGAAATATTTAACCAAGGTAATTCTACCCCCAAATGAAAGCCACCTATTAGTCCACTTTCCAATTTTCTTCTTAACTCTGTCCAACAACCAATTCTAATATTTTTATTTATCTTTGAGTGTTTATAGGAATGCCTAAATAAGTGATTAGAAGGAAGGTCTTTTTATATCTTAATTTATCCAAGACCATGAATTCTTGTATGGGAGATTAGTGAAAGAAAATGACTTTAGATTTGTCTTCATTGATCAATTGTCAAGTAGCATTAAAAAATATTTGATGATTTGCTTAATTTTATAAGCTTCCTTAACTATAGATTTAATTAATAGAGTAGATTCATCAACAAATTGAAGATGAGAATTAGGTCTAGCTCCATGAGAAACGGTAACTCCCTCAAGGGTTCTATTTTATCTAATTTTGGTTATAGTCATGCCCAAGCATTCAACAAGAATGATGAATAAATAAGGGGAGAGGGTTCACCTTACCTAATAACCATGGAAGTTGGGAACAATTGATAAGGTATGTATTTGATAAGAACATAGTAGGACACCAAAGAGATACAACCCAAAATCCAGTCCATCCAATCTTGAGAGAAGCCAAATTGACTTAAAAATTTGATAAGTGCCAATCTACTCTATCATAAGCTTTTGATAAGTATAAATGAATGAACATAGATGGAGATTTTTACATTTCCATGGAATGGATGACTTCTTGAGCAAGAACTATCTCATCCACTATTTGATGTCCTTCCACATAACCCCCTTGTTAAGGGGAAATAATCTTATGCAAAAGAGGCTTCATCCTTTTCACCATGATATTTGTAAATATTTTAAGAAGAACATTACATAAATCTATAGGTCTAAAAGCTGAGATATGATCTACCTCTTGGGATTTTGGGATAAGAGCTGTATACGTTTTATTGATAACCTTTAAAATTTCTTTGAATTTCCTGGCTTCTTCCACCACCTCTAATAAATCAGCATGAAGGATATCCCAAAAATCTTGGTAGAACTCAATGGAAAAACCATTAGGACCTGGAATTTTTCCTTTTTGCATTTTAAAAACCACTTGTTGAAGCTCATTTATAGTAACTGGAGTAGTCAAAACAAAGTATTGCTCAAAAGTAATAAGAGTAAGGATTGCTTGAAGAATATTTTTTTGAGAAGCCAAGTCAAGAGGTGCAACAACAAAAATATTGGAAAAATAATTGACAAAAATAGAGTTCATGCCATCCCAAGTGTAGACAACATCTCTAGAATCATATTTTAGGAAGAAATTTGTGGAAGAAATCTATGTTTTGATCTTCTTCTTTGAGACATTGGATCCTAGACTTTTGCTTCCATAAGAGTTCTTATCTTTTTTTTTTCCATTCCTCTAACTGAGTTGTGAGTTCAATTTCATCTATAATTCTACTCTTTATGAGGCCATCTAAACCTATTTTCTTATTCAAATTTGAAGTCGAGCAATCACTTCATTTTTTTGCTAGACAACTCCAAATTCTTTCAAGTTCTAAATCTTGATTTTGGATTTAATGTATTGCAACCTTTTGGTAAAATCGAATATCTTAGTCCCATACCTTGGTTTACCTTCCTTCCATCATTGTTGCACTTAGGGTTTGAAGGAATTTTCTTTAAGCCACATTAACTAAAATCGAAAAGGTGAGAAACTCACATTGGTTTTCCAAATTTCTACCATGACTAGCTAGTGATCCAAACCCACATTGTTAAGAGTATTCAACTTAGGAATATGACCATAGATTAAGAAATATTAGAGAATAAGAACCTATCCAATCTCTCCATAATACAAGCTAAACCTTACCTTATGTTAGATCAAGTCATAAAGCCATTATCTATATGGATATCCACAACATGAGGGTTTACAATATATTCACTCATGAGGTCAATGCTCCTGTCCAAATATCTATTTACCCCTATTTTCTCATCTAGAGAGAGAATGCTATAAGATCCAAATATCTATTTCTTGTCCAAATATCTATTTCCTTTGATCAAGATCCAAGCTTTAGGAAAATGAGATATAATATAAGTTATATCCTTCCATTGTCTCCTCTTTTCCTCCAAAGTAGTAAGAGCATAAAAAATTATGCAAAGCATAATTTGGTTAGAATTTCTACTTTGAGTAGTTATAGAAAAAAGACCCCAAATGCTAAGCATATGGTGAATAACAACCTCTTTTGGATCTCAAAGGTAAGAAATGCCACCAGTCCCCTAGGAATTGAGGGAAGCAACTTTTCTAGTTGACCAGAATTTACTAGCAATTGAATCCATTTCCTCTATTTATATCTTTATTTCTTGAAGAAAAACAAGATGTGGATGGTTTGTCTAAATCATTCTTCTAATTTTATTTTATTTTGAAAGACTCCCTTTGAGTCCTCTAATATTACAAGTGATGATCTTCATTAATACCAGGGCTAAAAACATTGGTAAGGGTATTAATGTTACCTTCCTCTACAAGATTTTCACCTTATTTTACCATATGATGCTGATTGGTCTTGCGACCTACCTTTTGGTTGGAATTCATATTTAGATTTTTTTCCTATTTTCTGACTTACCCCAACTGAATTTGGAATGGTTTCTAACCTCAAATAATGTGTGTATAAATCCAAAGTGTTACTGTAAGGTTCAAGAGTCTATCTTAGGACCTATATTATTTGAAGTCTCAACATTTAAAAGATTGTTTTTCTTGTGTATATTTCCTCCTTTTTTCTTGTTGAAAACCTTTGATTTATTGGTTTATCTCTGAGTCCTTCCCTACATCTTTAAATTTCCTTTCTAATATTTTTGTCTCCATTATTTCCTCTTCCTCACTTGGGACATCATTTGTGGAAAGAATTTCAAACATATTAGATGATAACTTCAATTGATCCTTCATAATTGGTTTTTTAGTGTTCTTCTTCTTAGGTATTTAGAAACCTTCTAAGTTTGTATCCTCTTTCTTTTGATCTAAAATTTTATTTGGTCAGACACTAACCAGATGACCATATTCATGGTAAATTCTGTAATGAAAATAAATGTTCTCATAGTCCACCACTTGCTTCCAAGTGTCCTCCTCAAATTTTAAAGAGATATTTTCAGGTAGGGGTTTGTCAAAATCCATTAATATATAAATCGAGCAAAAATCATATGTTCAAGTTTTTGAGTATAATCAACAATCATCATAAAAGTTCCCAAAGATTTTTCAATTGAAGAAAAAGTAGCCGAATTCTAGAATTTAATTGGGAGGCCAAAGAGTCTAACCCACAAAGGACCTATAGAAGGCACCTCTTCTTTGGCTTTAAATTTAGTACGCCAAGGCTTCATGAAAAGCCCCACCATTCCAAAAAACCAGGGAACCCCTTGAAATGTTTTATCTCTATATTCATTATTAGCAAATAAATAATAAAATAACCATTTGGATAAATAGAGATTTGTAATTAACTTTTTTTTCTAGTTTTTCGCAATCCAAACTTTGAAAGAAGATAGACTCAGATGAAAATCCAAGAAATGATAAACTAATCCTCTTTTTTTCAAATCTTTTATGCCAATCTAAACGTCGCTTATGTCTAGCTTAATAATCGAAGTTACATCAACTGCCCTAAGACATCATGACTTAGTTTTTCTTGGATAAATCTTAGGTATTCTCAGAGGTTTATGAGAAGCCCTAAGATTAATGTTAGCATTAAGATGAGGCTATCCACTACAAAGGATGTCCCTAAAATTTATTTTTAGGGTCGAGTCTTTAAAATCCTTGCCCTTGAAAGGGGTTTGCACAGTGGATTTATTTTAGGGGCGCTCCTTAGCATTAGATTCACTTGAGATCTGAACCATATTTTGATTAGCTACTTGAAATATATTTCGATATCTCTAATATATGCCTTGGATGCTGAGGAAAGGTATGATTTTCACTTTTATTTTGTGCAAAAAATTGAAAGCCATTTTCAAACAAGTTTATAGCATAAATATTTGTTGAAAGATAGATTTCTAACCTATATTGGGTCCCCTATAATATATTCCACTAAAATTTTGAGCGGAAACCACTAAAATATTGGCTTCTAGGGCCTGAAGGGCCTAAAAAACAACCTCTAGAGCCCCTTGCACTCAACATAGATGAAATCCTCACACAATCGTACACTTCCAAAAACCCTTCTAAAGGTCATTTGAATTGACAAATAAATCAATATTATATATTGATTTAGACCATGCAAGAGTACCGCCATTATTTCTTGAAGGAGATGAAACTATGTTGAAGCCCTCTCTAAGAATCCATAAATGATAAATACTAATTATCATAATATTTGAGAAAAACATTATAAAACCCTTGCGATATTTTCATGAGAAATAACCAATTATTAAAGCATATATAATTATAACCACAACTTTGATATTATTCTCTTTTCGCAACAACTTTATTATTTTTGCTTCTAGAAATTATCAACCTCATTTATATTTGTCCAATATGGTAAAGCTCTTATACAAACTACTACTAAACAATTTCTTATATTCCACATATTTTTAAATACGTCCTTATATAACTTATTTGTTAAATTAAATTTAAAACTATAAAAACCTTTTATGCCAAAAGAAGAAACCTATTTTACATTGTTTACATTATATAAACATAGTCGTTATTTTATAAAATAACATTAAATACCTATTGTACGTGCTTTAATGGTCTGGCATGGGCCAACTATTTCCATGTGCTTCAAATTAAAATTAATTTCGTAGATGAAATTTAACAAATCATTTGGAACAAAATCATTTAAACTAAATCAAATTAATTATAATTTAAGTATTATTAACTTCTGAGTTCCCTCTACTTGAATCTCAAGTTCCATGTGCGTACTATGCATAATAAACATAGGAAATATCGTAATACCTAGTAGACTTAGAAAGATAGAGACACTCTTATATAATCAATAAATTATACGTAAAAGTATATTATTATAGACAAGCGATTTATAAAATGAAAACCTCCCATCCCAATAAATTGATTAGAAATAATTAAATTGATTTTTTTTTTTTTTAAATTGATTTTTTTTTCAATGTAACAGGTCGGTCTTGTACTATTTTAACACTATCTTCCTATCAATATTTCATGGAAGATGTTAGGAGTATTTTTTTTTATTAGACATCACTCCCACAGTTGGAAAGTAAGAGAAGGAGAAGCGCAAAAAAGTTGAAAATCTAGCTGCCTTCTCGAAATTTTAGAGATAAGCATTCCAATTCCAAGTTAAGGAAAATCTGCTGTGGCATCCCAAAACCTATTCGATATAGCTTACTCTATGTGTCTCCGGACATTGCAACTGATTTTACAGCGGAACGATAAAGTGGCAACGAAGATTTTTCGGAAATGCGGTGGAGATGCATCAATATTTGTTCTATGGAATTAGATATATAAATAGGTATCCATACATTTAACTACAGCACTCGGCTGAGCTAGCGTGAGTATGACTACAAATACAAGTGACATACACACACTATTGCTGTAGTAAATCATAAGTAATATAAATAAACAAGTAATTCTCTTATGCAGCTTGTGGCGGGGTCTTCTTGGAGTGGAATCCGAACAGGATGCGGTGATTCGTGGGTTGTTGTTCACAAGGAAGGATGAGAAGGTGAAGCCATACCCCTACACCGTTGCAGAATTCACCAACAAGATTTTTGTGCTACGGAATACTCTTCGACGGCACAATGTGAGCGTGGACGAGGGGCTGTTTGTGCCGAAAGCCGAGGGAGCAGAAGGAAAGGTGGAGGGCAACGTTCTTGCAGGTGACAAGTATTCGGTGGCGTATGCACGAACTCCGGAAGAAATTCTAAGGATCGTATACGCATCTGGTAATGAGTCCCAGCCCGGAGGATTTCTCCCTCGAGGTGGCGATGGAAAGATCGCCCTTAGCCCTCTACCCATGTAACCTATCGACTCCTTCGACACTCAACAGTACCTCGTGTCTAATTTCTTCTTTTTTGCATTTTCTAAAATAAAACTGTAAAACCCTTTCCCACAATAATACAAATAATAAGGTTATGTGGAGTATAAGTTTGTTTCTTTTCAAATCCCATGCAAGTAGCTGAAAGTGAGTGCAGATTACAAAGCTTATGAACAGAGATTTAATGACTTTCCCAGAATGGATTACTAAAAGGTAGAATACATTATTCATATTGTACTTAAAATTAATTTAATTATTGCTGATTTTACAAAACGTTATATGAGATTTTTAGGTAGTGTTATTATTTTTAAATATTTTAATTCTGATTTGAATTACATAGTTGTTGTATTTTAAATTGTATTATTTTATTATAAATAATTATTATGTGAACATTATTTACAACCATTGAAGGCTTTTATTTAAAATTGTTTGGTGACTAAGTAAAGGTATGAAAAGAAAGCACTTAAAATCTTATCATTCTTAAAATAAAGGCAGGCAAATAATTGTCTTTTAGAACTTATAGTTATCAAAGATGTACTTACTTCATGTCACATAATCAATGGGGATAAATATCCTATTATACCAAATGGGTATTAAGGATGTAAAAACAAAAAAATAGAAATTTAATAGGAAGATGTTACTTAAACTATATAAAGTATATGTGGTGAGCTTTTAATGAATGCAACAAAGAGAATAATTCATGTCCTTTAATGCAAAGTTTTTGTTTCGTTGGTTGTATGTGGTGAGCTTTCAATGGTTGTAACAAAAGGAATTGTTTGTTCCTCTTAATGGAGAGTTGTTGGTTAGTCACATGAAACTTTGTAGAAGAATAATTCTTCCTCTTAAAAGAGTCTTTTTTTTTTGGAGTCCATAAAGGAAGATAAGGGATATGATGAGTCTTCCTATTAGAGAAGTCTTTTGTTGGAGTCTATTAAGAAAGAAAAGAGACATAATGGAAATGATAACAAATAGTGGTTTCATTTGGTGATTGGTTACAACCAACGTAATGATGTCTATAATGGACGATTTTATTGTTGGTCCAAAATTATTCTTAGATTCTTTTTTTGGAGACTATAAGAGAAGATAAGGGACATGATGGATCTTCCAATTGAAGGAGTCTCTTATTGGAGTCTATTAAGGATAATATATGATACAAAGGATAGTGCGGCTAATAGTGGTTTTTATTTGATGATTGGTCATAGCATGCCATAAAGTTTCAATTAGATGATTTTATTACTGGTACTAATAGGTGTTTGTTAAGTGTGTGAAGGTAAATAAACTAGAAGGAGATAATAAGTCTAGGGATATAGAACAAAATAAATATTTTTCCTACCTTGATTGTATATATAGATAACTCCACATAGATTATGTATCATAACAAGCACATGGTTAAGCATTTTGATGGTTAGTAATTTGTAAAGATGAATCTAACTAAAGAAGGTACTACCTGGTCTATTGAAAATGGTCTACTTATAATAAATAGGAAATGAGTGAGTTTAGCATTAGGGGTAAAACTTGTTGGAGAATATTCAAATATCAAGGAAGTATTTAGTCATAAAATATAGTTAAAAAACATATAGGTTCTCTTGGTGTATTGAAAAATTTTGGGTGACAAATCCTACCTAGAGGCTTGTAACATGTACTTTCATATTAGATAGTTTATAATTGATAAAAAATAAGTTGGATATGTTTTAATTTATGTAACAACAAATATATTTTATTATTTTAATGGGAGTGGACCCCAATAGAAGCCACATATAACTTACTGAGATAGAAAAAAGTTATCTCAAGGGGTTATATAATAACCCACATACTTAAAATAGTAAAAAATAACATGAGTTGTTGTATTTAATTAAATTATATCATAAATAGAAGAAACATATTTAACTATGACTTAATGGAATATAGTCTAATAAACAAATCAAACCATATTAACTAATAAATGCATCTATATCACATATCCTAAAAGTACTCAACAATGCAATCCACTCTATTTTCATCTCATTAATTCAACTAGACTATATAGTCCCCTTGACCACTTGGTTTCACTAATATTTAAACATTCCAAGTATAATAACTTTAAAAGTATCCATAAATGGCAAGATGTAGGTACACTTTTTATCTATTCATTAAACTAGTGTTATCCTTTGACATGACTATACTAAATTTCTTATTCATCTTAATGTAGTCCATTAAAGATCATAGCTAATACCATTTAACATAAGACCTTCCAACTAGCATTGTCCTTTGTCATACTTGTGTATTCCATCATAGCCTTATATTTACATGTCTAAGGTTCATAAAATAACACAAATTTCATACCTAGTAGTTATAAGGCCACTCACATCAATGAAGCAAATGATTTCCTCTTTATGGCTAATTTTAGACTCATCTAAAAAAATAAGTCAAATATAAAAACTCAACATTCTAATGATACATCTTATTATTTCTTGATTTTCATAAGAGAGTTGTAATGTAATTGAACTATGCTAAAGTGATCATTATAAAATACTCACTTGATAATCATTAACAGATTAAACCCATTCTTTGATTTCTTTTTAATTTAGACTTATGTATCATTTTTTAATTTATGCAACATATCATGATCACTAGTACCAATTTTTTTTTTTTATGATCTCAATTGCAAAGAAATAATTATTTGGTAGTTTCCTTGATAGATACAACACATTGATCATTCACATTGTACACATGAATCACAATACAATCACCCTATAAAACTAAAATGTTTACATTATACTCATAATAAGGTATAGTAAATACACATACATTCATTTGACTAGTTTTATAGATAAGACAAGATTGTGTTTGAAGGAAGAAATATCTTATTTGGTTTTAATTTCAACATGTTGTTAAAGTCATGGTTCTTTATAAAAAGGAATAAGATATCAAAAGGGGGTTGATATATAATTTGAATAAGGACTATATTATTTAAGAATTTAAGGTTATGCCTTTCAAATAAAAGAAATAAGACATGATTCAAGTCAAAATCAAAATGAGGTTATGCAATCTAGATGAGGGGGTCTAAATAAAAAAACTCTATTAACCTAAATATCTCACAATAAATTCACACAACTAGAAAATGAACAACAATAATTTACTTGTATTCAATTTTTTTTATTGAATGAAAATTTTTTAACATCTAAAATTTAAATAAGTAGAAAAATTACAGTAAAAAAATTCCCTTGCTAGAACCCAAAACAAACTTAAATTACTCCCCTTGCTAGTATACTAAAATTTGTAGCAAAACTAAAAACTTCATTAAACTGCTTTCATTGTCAATAATCCTTGTTAGTAATCTAAAAATTACAACAAAACTCAAAACTTATTCCTTTGATTGTAATCCTTGCCTATAATCTAGAAATTACAAAAAAACTCAAAACTTCCTCCTTTACTAGTAAGCTAGAAATTCTAGCAAAACTCAAATCTCTATTAATTTTGCTTCCCTTTATAAATCATTTGAAAATTTTAGTAAAACATCCAACTTATTATTTTCAACCATGGGAATGAAGGTGGGATATGGAAGGCTAAAAATTATACCCCTATCTCTTCTCTTGAATGCTGGAAAGATCTTCAATTTATTATTATTTTACCTAGATGCTCCTACATCATACATTATAGGAAATGAAATATTTCTTGATATTTAGCTCATGAATATGTTATTTAATCTTCAATAGAGATCACATGTTTGGTAGAAAAATTTACTATTAAAGATAATTGTCTATCTTGAAAAACTTCAAGTTGTGGAACAAGGGCTCCTTGTTCTCAATTTCTTTTGACTTGTTCAATGTCTTCTACATCCTTTGAAAACTTTCATATAGTGACATCTACAACTCTTATAGAGGTATATGAAATTTATATGGATTCAATGTACTTGTAAGTCCTTCTACTAAATTATTCATAAGCTTTCATATGCAAATACATCTAGATCTTTGGTATATGCAAGACAAAAATAATACATCTTTTCTGTACTCCATGCAATATATCTCTACTTCAATCCCTATTCCTATACGTCCTTGCCAAAAAATATCTAAAGGTTTTTAACATGATGTTTGGTAGTTTCTTCCCTTGGTGGCCACTTTGTATTTGTTGGCTTATCAAATTGTAGTGGTTCTAAAAATATACTATTTATTTCTTCCATGGCTGCTTTGGTATTAATAGTCGAATAAACAAGACCCTGATGGGAAGAAACCTCTAATGCTTTACTATCATTGGTAATAGTAGAGTCTACATTTTATGTATGAAATTTATGTTTTTTCTACAAGATTTTGAATGCATACTTATATCTTCGTTATTTTCTTACTGTCTAGGATTAATTTTTTCCTTTGAGTTTTTCTTCTTAATATCACAAGTTCTATTTGCTATAGTTACTCCCTTTATATATTTTGATGGAATAATAGGGTTTATATCCCAGAAATCTTGGACACAAGGCATCTCTACACTGAAACCAACTCTTTTAAAATCTTTGTCATCCAATACTTATATATTTTTAACAAGTTTTTCATGTGTTTTTATCTTTTGTAATTGATATACTAGTTTTGATTTCTCAAAATTCAATGGCTTTCCAAAGATATCATTTATTTTTAACATCACTTCCTTTGTAATCATAGTAGGTTCTGTTATTCCATTATGGTAAATATCATATACTTCATGAGTATCACCAAAAATAGTGGAATATACAAATTTGCATATAACAATTGTATCTTTTGTGTAGAATCTAGAATAAAAGGTGGCTATAAAATTAGAACATTCACACATGTTGTGTGATATTTTATCCACTCTAGTATTCCATAATATTGAATAATATGTCTTCTATCTATTTAATTCTTGAAAATATTCAACCAACATAGAGGTAGTGATTTTGTCTTTACAAGTATGCTCTTGGCTACTTATAATACTGTTATCTGCCAATACCTCAAAGCCTTCAACAAGAATTAACTTTGATCTATTGTTAGATGAGACATAAGAATCATTTTCTTCAATAGAAGCCAAATTTGTAGACTTATTATAAACTAGAATAGTAGAATTATTTCCTTCTATACTAGTCTATTCAATCAAAGCTTGGTATTTAAAGCTTTCATCAAACAATATATAAAAGTTTTCATTAGTAGGTTAACTACCATTGATTCCTCACAACAAATTCTTTTTTATTGATTCATAAATTTGGTTTTTTATCAAATCATCACTATTATTATAGGATAATTTCATAGGATATGAAAATATTTCCAAACACAAATTTATACAATATATCACTTAAATATTGTACAATAAACTCATTGAATTTTATTGATAAACATCTACTATAAGCAATGCATAAATATAATACTTTTTCAATACATATTATAAGTCTTTATCTTCAATATATACATATATAAGACTCTTCATATGCATATGACTCTTAAAATTTACACTTATATAAACTTTTCATCTCCTCAAACTCACGAGAGCTCCAACTCTTCATATTTTCGTCTTGCATAATAATAATCTCACATATTAAATCAAGATAACGTCTCTCATGATTGCTCATAACTCCTCACTTCTAATCATGACAATTCACTCACATAAATTTCACTTATTAATATGACATCTCACACACATAACTCCACATTTATCTACATGACACATACTCAAACTTAATAATATGAAACCTACTATTGACGAAAATATGAAACACACACTATATTATTTGCATGACTAAAAAAATTACATGGTTTAAGCAATGTTCCAAGGTACCAAATAATGCAACACATTCAATCCCATCACACTACATCATTTGATACGAAGAACTTTTGCCTTTAATCTTCTCTTGTACTGATGCTAGTATTGATTTTGGTTTAGGTTTTAAAATTTATCCTCTAAGTTGTCACCTATTATTTTAAAGAAGTCATCAAATATATTTTCCAGCTTTTATTTTCTATAAGAGTTTTATGTTCAATAAAATACTTTTTTGATAACATTATTTTCAAAAAAATTGATACAATTGTTTTTATGCAAGTTTTATCACATCCAAGACAAATTTACCACTTTTGTAGGATCCTATGGATTCAATTTTATGTAGTATTTTAATAATACATATCTTATTGCCACTGATGATTTTGAATTTTACCTTTGTTCCTTTATCCAACAATTGTGGTACTAAAATTAGATTATTTGTATACCAAGAACATAAAACACATTTTCCAATGTACATTCTAAATACACTAGATGTCACAACCCAATTTTATAGGATTTTTTTTTTTTAAATTCCACTTACTAAAGGTTGTTCTTGGACTCGTAATAGACAACCCTATCAATAGAAATAATCTAGGGAATTCCTACCACAAATTGTCCATCCAATATTTTTTTACCACTACATCTCTTTGCGACACACCCATCTCCACATCTTGCATACATTAGGCTATGCAAGAGTGCTAGGTGTAGGGTAATAGTTACCAAGCTATCCTTCTCATTAGTCCTTTAATGAGCTAGCCCTCCTTTCAGCTTGTTGAAAGAAACGTACTATCTTTCTCACACCACATGAGACTTTCTATGTTGGTGTCAAGAGCATGATATAATCGATTATCCCTTTCACCTATGTGATGAACTAGTCGTCCATTGCTGAGTCCAATTCTAGATTTATTTTGTGGTAACAATAGTTCTAGAATTTGTTCTAACCAATATTTTACTAAGGTTATTTCCTCACAAGTATTCTCATGTATCTTATTTTTTGAATGAACCATATGGTACTATACATTATATTGCATGCTATTAATTCAACTTGATTTAATAAGATCCAAAAGTTAAAGTTATGCTTCACCAATTTAAAGGAATCCAACAAGGAGCATCAATTCATATAAGGTTACTATGGATTTATTATCTTTACCAAATTTGGATCATTTAAGATACTCTAAAACATATATTTTCTTCATTAATTAAAAATAGCAACATTCAAAATTTATGAACACATAAATATTTACCCAACTAGTAAATAAAAATGCAACATCATAATAGAGTCCATTACCATCAAGCTATCATAAAGTAACCATCCACAAGAGAACACACAAATCCATAAATCACTCTAGGAGAAACCTCGTAGGGAAAACCTAGCAATAAATATAACCACTTTAATTAAACTAAAGATAGTTAAACTTTTAAATAGCGTTAAAGGTATTCAAATCTACCTTTGTCTCCCACTAGAGTCATCCATAAATCCTAGATATTACAGAAAGATTAACTACTTCCCATCTTCCTTTACAATCAATTCTAAAATTTTACCCAAACATTATGGATTTACATTTTAGAACCTCCACTTATAATACAAGTTCTATAATCTACCCATATTCAATTTACTTAAAGACAACTAATTCTATATTTCCTGTGCTCATAAGAAATCCATCATCTTAAGGTTCTACGATGTGGACCATTCCTTCTGGATCAAATGCAACTAGACTTCAAACTCAACCTACATCATTACTTATATCTAGCATGAAATAATATATTGATTGTATTCTTAGTTACATCATTAAAACATTGGATATGAAATCCACATGAACTGTGCTACAACAATACCCTCCGTTTTCTTATAAGCACGAAATATTGCAAGCAAATTTTAACTAGTTATACACCACCATCTGTCAATAATCAAATTAGTATGATATATGCATAATATCATGTACTTTTAGTCACATCACTATCAACTAGAGCAAAACACATATCTTTGGTGTTCCCAAACATAATCTACTTTAATACATACCCTCATTAAATTATTTTAAAGCAAGATGAGTTGAACTTACAACTAAATTTAATCAACCTAAAATTATAACCAGTAAAAAACCACAAGGTTATATAACACACTCTATATACCATTGAAAATTCCCATGGTAAGGATTCAAAGCACAAATCGATGGTAATGTAAAAATGTATGTTAAACATAGATATCAACTTGTGTGGGGGAATTTATTAACTTTAAGTTTTGTGGTTAACCAAGGGCTTCCATTATACACAATTAAATTCTGCCTACTCTATAGTACATTTACTAAGTTGGCACTCAACATGCTCTTGGTTATTTTTGAATAGAGATAAGGACATACGACATCCACCAACCTCTATTCTAACTCTAGCATGGTATTACAGAAAATTCTAGATTTTCTATGGCTTTCTCTCAAATAAAATTATATACATAGAGCTAATAATTGCAGGGTGATCTCAAGCGAAAGGTGGATTCATTTATAAAGTTTTAGAAAACCAATATACATTAGCTAGAAATGCAGGTTTCAAGAATCCAATGAATAATGCAGACATACAAGAATAATGGCTCTAAATTCAAAGAGTTCAACCTAGAACACTAAACATCCCATTCTTCAGTAATTTCAATGCTACAGATTCTGTAAACTTTTAACTTAAAGGAAAAATTAATTCCACTTACAAAAGAGTTCTATCTAAAGAGAGATTCATCCCATTTAAGTTACGTTCCTATAATAACTATGAACTTGAAGACAAACTATATGAATAAAAAACAACATAAAATTTCTTTTTTACTGTGAGTTTGTTTGGTAATGTTAACATTGTTTCCAATAATAACTCGTTCCAACAACTCTTCTGCCTTATATTTTTCTTCTCCTTATTTTTTTCTCTAGTATCCCACACCTAAAAATAAAAAAATCCCCTCGTTACTCCTTCCATCGATGGCCAAAACCAACCACCTTCACCCTATCCACAATTTTTGATTTGCACCCCCCCTTCTCCTAACCTCCCACTCTGACTTTCATGAGTCATGATCTCTAAAACATTTGATGCAGCAAAAAACAACAAAATTAAACTATTCCACATTAATTTTAAGATCTAATTAATTAAACTCCATGTTTGGTTTCATTCATTGTCCAAGGAAAATACTCCAATCCTCAAACAACAAAAATACTACTTTCAAATAATAGCACTTTGCTAAACTTGCAAATGTATACAAGTGGCATTAATTTTTCATCGTGGTACCCAAGGCAAGCCACTTGTCTAACTATATCTAGATTGAAACATGCTTGGAAGGTAGCAAAAATATTTCATTAGATACTCAATCAGTTGTAGATGTCGTGCAATAAAATAAAGTTGTCATATATATTCTTTCCCATAAAACATTACCAACAAATATTTAGAAAAATATTAACATGAGCTGGTTTATCATTCACACAAAAAATTATATCATATTACTATTATGTCAAATATGTAATTTCATGAATGAAGATGAAATGATCAGTTATTCTACTGATCAAAATATTATATTTTCCATATAAAATAAGTCCTGAATAAACCAATAATTAAAAATCAATCCACCCATCACATGATAATATAGCTTAATCATTAATCCATCAAATCAAAAGGTCTGCCAAGGAAGGATCATGACATCCTCCCCTCCTTAAGCTTAACATAGTCCTCTGTGTTTCATTATAGTTTAAAACAATATAACAATTATAAAGTGTTTTCAAATAAGTATGGAAAATATTTTTGCATGTCTCCTACTTTTTTCCAAGTAGTATTTCTCTCAAAATAGCAGTCCCACTGGAACTTACATTGCTCCAAAGTCCCTTTCCTCATAGATTTGGAATGGAACTCAAGGATATTTACTGGTCGAACCTCTATAGCCTTTAGATCTACCATCTGCAATTTAGAAAAGTCCCACACATGATCATAATTAGCAATGTATTTTCTAAGAAAAGAAATGTGAATGGTGTCATGAATCTTCAATTGATTGGGTGCTAAAGCAAATTGATATGCCATAGGACTATTTTTTTTGTAATTTCAAAGGATCCCACAAAATGAGGATCCAATTTTGTGGAATTAATAACACTCTTCTTTGGTATCACCATTAGAAACACTCTGCCACCCATAACAAACTCTCTTGGTGATCTCTTAAGATCGACATAACTGTTTTGATGATCAATTGCTTCTTTAAGCCTTTATCAAATCATACTTAATTGTTGCTCCATTTCCTTGATTATATCTAGTCCAAGTACAACCCTATCCTTTGGATTATCCCAAGATAGTGGTGTCCTACACCTCCTTCCATATAGAGTTTCAAATGTTGCCATGCCTAGGGTCGGATTGTGATCATTGTTGTAGGTAAATTCTACCAAATGTAGGTAATATTTACATTGGATTTTCTTATCCATACAATACATGCAAAGCATATCCTCTAAAACTTGGTTTACCCTTTTAGTTTGCCCATCAATTTTTAGGTGATATGCAAAACTAATGTTTAACCTAGTTCCAATGGCATGATGTAAAGCTTACCAAAACTTGGATGTGAATCTTGAGTCTCTATCTAAAATTATCACTTTTGGAAAACCATGAATCCTAAATATATGTTTGGAAAATCTGTTAGCCACAACCACGACATCATCCTTGGTGTTTTTCAGGTATAAAATACATAATATTGGTTAGTATGTCGACCACAACTAGAATTATGTCATGCTAGAATCAAGTCTTTGGAAAACCTACAATAAAATCTGTTGATATCACCTACCATTTTTATGTAGGTACATCATCAGGATATATTATTCCTACAGGGTGTCTTTGTTCTACCTTAACTTTTTGGAATTCAAGGCATTGGACAACATATTCAATTATCTCCTTTTCATTCCTGATTAGTAGAAAATTTTCTTCATATTCTCCCTCATTTTTACCCCTCTTGGGTGAGCAGAATATGAAGATCTATGTGCTTCATTCACATCATTTTATTCAAATCACCAATCTCAAGAATTGCTACTCTATCCTTAAAGCATAAGAAACCATCATTGATGTTGAAATATTTACTTTCATTAGGTTTCCTTTCCATCCCTTCTCAAATTTGATTACAAAACACATCTTGATTTTGCATTTCCTTAACTTGATCCATCAAGTCCATATGGATGCAAGACAAGACAACTATGTGTCTTCTTCTATTGAGCACATCGACAATCTTATTTTCCTTCCCTTTTATGTATTCAATACCAAAATTATATTTGGAAAAAAATTCCATCCACCTTATTTTCTTGGCATTTAGAATAGGTTGAGTAAATATGTACTTAAGACTCTGATGGTCTGCCCTCAACTCAAAGGGTCTCCCTACAAGAAAATATCACCAAATTTTAAGATAAAAAACTATCACTACCAATTCGAGATCATGGGTTGCATAATTGACCTCATGTCATTTTATATTTCGGGATCCATAGGCTATTATTGATTCCTCTTGTGAGAGCACTCCTCCCAAACCTTCCAATGATGCATCTGTACAAACAAAAAAACTATCCTGAGGATCTAGTATCTTTAATATGAGAGCTATAGTGAGTTTTTGTTTGAGCAAATCAAAAGCTGCCTCACATTTATCTAACCACTTAAACTCTTTTCCCTTCCTCTGAAGGTTATTTATTGGAGTGGTTATCTTGGCATAGTCCTTAATATAACACCTATAATATCCAGTTAGACCCATAAAAATTTAGACCTCCATCACATTTGTGTGTGGTAGTCATATCAGTATAACTTCTATTTTCTTAGGATCAACCATAATCCCTTCTGTAGATAAAATATGCCTTAAATATTGTACTTTCAACACATAAAATTCACACTGACAAATTCTCGTATAGTTGATTCTTCCTTAGCAGATCTAGAATGATCTTAATATGTTTATCATGATTTGACTTATTTTGATAATATATCAAAATATCATCTAGGAACATAAGAATAAATCGATCCAAAAGCCTCCTAAAAATGTTATTCATCAGGTTCATGAATGCTACTGGAGCATTTGATATTCCAAAAGGTAATATAGTAAAATCATAATGTCCATATCGAGTTCTAAAAGCTATTTTATGAGTATCCTCTTCGTGGATTCTCAATTGATAATAACTAGATTTCATATCGATATTTGAGAAAATAGTGGCATCTTTGAGAAAATCAAAGAGATCTTCTATTCTCAGAAGAGGATATCTATTTTTGATGGTTGCTTTGTTGGGCATCCTATAACCAGATGTTTCTCAAACACTTTTTCCTTATTTTTCTCTTCTATCTTGTTTAACTTCACTACATAAATTGTTCCTCCTCTTTTTATTACTTTCTTAAGCTGCATTACAGAGAGGATTTGGGGTCGAAAAGACCCTTATAGGCTATACACCCTCTGTAACATCTATATTACAGAATGCTCAACAAAGCAACCATAATATATGCTTGAGAAACATTGTGCTTTGGGTCTTGGATGTGTCTTTTGCTTCTATCCATATTTTATTTTTACTGCTAGTGGGGAATTGACCTGACCCTATAGTGGTGATCTCTTACTCCTGTTGTTGCAATTGTTAGGATTATGGTTCTTCCCATTAAAACTTTTCCTAAACTTCCCTTATTTTTGGTCATTCATTCTATCCTATCTAGGGTAACTCTTGTTTGCATGTTCTACTTCCCACTTCATGAAGCCTACACTATTTCTTTTTCTTAGTGCCTCTCTATCCTACTCAAATTCCCCTTCATAATTAAAGTAAGGCTTGAGATAAGTTTTAGCTTTCCTATCAAAATCATAGGTCTTATAAATAGTAATAGGCTATCGCATATTCACTTCATGCCCTACTATAGGATTTGCTTCTAGTATAAACTTATGTACCTTTATTTTCTCACTATACATGGGTACATACTTCAATAGCTTACTAATAAACTTCCACCATATTATTTTCTTGTCTAAGGTTGGTGAATTCCTTAAATTTCTTGATGTAGAAGTGTTCGGTAAGAAATATTTCTTTAAAGGCTACTATAAATTCTTCCCACTTTAGATCAATTGCTATTGTAATTCCTTTTTCCTCGCTAAACGCTTCCCACCAATCCAAGCCAACACCCTGTAGGTGTAGGGTGGCATAAGATATTCGGGTGCCAGTAGAATAGTTCTTCATGTTGCAGAAAGTCTCTATCTCCTTCAACCAAGCTTTGGATTTATCACCATCTTCCTCTCCATTGAACTTGGAAGATTTTAGGTGTTTCATATCCTTACCCAATTCTACCTCTAGATGAAATATAGCATGTTGTGTCTCTATATGGGTTTAATTTACTTGTTCCCCTCTATAATTTCCATATTGTGAATCATGATTCGCTATAGCCTCCAATAGTTGTTTTTGAGTTTCCACCTATTCCCTTAATAGGACAACTATTACGGAGAGATCCTCCCTCTCATTACTGGGATTGTTCGCACCTACATCAAGGTTCCCAACTTCTACGTTAATTTTTCATATCTACCTCATCCATGGGGAAGCATTTCCTCTCATTATATTTGGTGACATTATCCCTAGCCACACACATGAGAGATGGTAGGAATCAATTCACACTTACATCTTTGAATTGTTTCGCCTACTTGCAACTATATTCCTAGTTAACCTAACTAGACATTCAATATCTAATTCTTAATAGATACTCTTTCCTTATAGATATAGTATTTACATGGTGCACTATCCTAATACACTAATATATTCTTGCACAAAGAAACTTGTATTCCTATGAAACGAGCACTTTGATACCAAATGTCACAACCCAAATTTACAGGGCTTTTTTTTTAATTCCACTTACTAAAGATTGTTCTTGGACTCTTAATAGAAAATATTATGAATGAAAATAATCTAGGGAATTCCTATCATACATTTCCCATCCAATATTATTTTACCATTAAATCTCTTTGAGAAACACCCATCTCCACATCTTGCATACATCAAGCTATGCAAGAGTGTTAGGTGTAGGGTAATAGGTACCAAGATATCCTTCTCATTAGTCCTTTAATGAGCTAGCCCTCCTTATTTCATCCTATCAAAATAAGTGTATTATATTTCTCACACCACATAAGCCTTTCTATGTTTGTGTCAAGAGCATGATAGAATTGACTATCCCTTTCACCTACATGATAAACTAGTTGTCCATTGCTGAGTCCAATTCTAGATTTATTTTGTGGTAAAAATAGTTCTGGAATCCATTCTAACCAATATTTTATTAAGGTTATCTCCTCTTAAGTATTCTCATGTAGCTTGTTTTATCGAAGGAACCATATGGTACTATACACCATATTGCATGCTATGAATTCAACTTGATTTAATCGGATCCAAAAGTTAAAGTTATGCTTCACCAATTTTAAGGAATCCAACAAGGAGCATATTTTCATCTAAGTTTACTATGGACTTATTATCTTTATTAGACTTAGATTATTTAGTATACTCTAAAACAAATATTTTCTTCATTAATTAGTAAAATAGGAACATTTAGAATTTATGAACACATAAAGATTTACCTAACTAGTAAATAAAAAACCAACATCATAATAAAGTCCATTACCATAAAGCTATCATAAAGTAACCATCCACAAGAGAACACACAACTCCATAAATTACCCTGGGAGAAACCCCGTAGGGAAAATCCAACAACAAAACTAACCACTTTAATTAAGATAAAGATAGTTAAACTTTTACATAAAGTTAAAGTCATTTAGATTTGCCTTTGTCTTCCACTAGAGTCATCCATAACTCCTAGATCTTATAGAAAGATTAACTACTTCCTACCTTCCTTTACAATTAGCTCTAAAATTTTATCCAAACCTTTATGGATTTACATTTTAGAACCTCCACTTATAATACAAGTACCAGAATCTACCTATTGTGACCTTTGCACAACTTACCCCAAGCTTGAGGACCCACCTTAAAATTTTTGGTTTTTGAGGGCTTTGGTGTTCATTGAGTGTTGATTTTGTGTGTTCCAAAGTTAGAATGTTGGTTAATATACACTTTTATTTTCTTTTAAATATCTAGTGTGTTGTTAGTTATAAAGTTTGGTTTCTTTAGTTTTAGTTTTAAGGTTAGTTAGAATTTTGAAGGGAATTGTTAAATTGAAATGTTTTGAAATTTGAAGTTAATTAAATTCATTTTAAAAGTAAAAAAAAAATAAAGAATAAAATATAAGAATAGATAAATAAATAAAATAATAAAAAAATAAAAAAAATGAAACAAATAAATAAATAATAATAAATATATATATTCAATAAAAGTTTCAATCAATAAAGTAGAGCAAAATTGTGTTTTATTAACGATCGTTTGTCTATATAATATGCTTTATATGTAAGCTCTATTTCACGTCCTTATAATTATTTATGATTTCATTTATGCGTGTAGATGTGACGTAGATCAAAGGATGTTGATGTGGCGATGGTAGCTTGGACAGACTGGGTGGTGATGCTGATTGTGCACAGGACGTGTGGTGACTTGACTTAGAGCTCACATGGTGATGACCAAGACTTTGACAGACACATGATGTGGATGGCAGACTATGGGTGGACCGTTGACCAGGTCATCATATCTATTAGTCAATGAGGAGGATCGTGCTTGAATGAGAGTTAAGTAGTATAGAGGATTCCAACTGGATGGTGTACATGGTAGACAATTGGATGTGAACTACCAAACCAAGGCCACTGACGTGGGCAAATACTGAATTCTATATCCTTCTTTTTGTTCCATTGTACCATATGATGCTTGTAATCTCCATGTCATAACAAACGTTGATGCTGATTCATCATGGATCAATTTTTGGATGATAATGAAAACTTGTATCTGACTATTATGCCCATACGAGTGCTTTCGTTTGGGAATGATCCTCGATGTTAGAGATTGAAAATGTTGTAGATCTCACAATAGGATGCAGCGGATGTTGAGGTTTATGGACGCTCATCGCAGTGAAGGTGTTTGAGGTAGTTGGCTGAAAATATGCTAAACATGGCGATTGGTGAATAGTTAAAATAATGTTCGCATCCTAGAATGATCGCCTATGATGGAAAGTGTAGCAAAAGTGGAGGTAGAAATAATAGTAGCAAGAAGGGTATTTTCATTAAGAGTTGTTTTAATGATTAATGCTTAATACCCACCATGTATGCAGTCCATGATAACATTCCTCCCTTATTGGTTCATGACAGCACGCGATACTGCAAGACACTCAACGTAGAGTTGAAAGTTCACCATGATATTAAGGATAATAGTCAAAATATTACTAAACAGAGTTGCAAAATGAATAGAATCATTACCCATAATGCTACAAAGAAAATAGGAGCTCATTATGGCCACATGGAATGTTAGATAAAGGGCCATTGATTGTTGGCAGAAGAATTTTACGAAAATGGCTACATGGAGGATTTCTATTGATATGCTCATATTTTCCAGAGTAGCTAGGTTAACATCGTGTTATTCCTACCACATCTCATGCAGAATAGTTTAGGATGTGGGTGGAGACATCGATAAGATGCGTAGTGAATGCAAGATACCCTATGCAAAATATCCACTCTACAATGATGCCTTCCATGTGCGTATTCAAGGTGAAAAGGCAAGGTGGGGTGCATAGTGTGACCGAAAATGGTGGTTGTGGTATATTTATCATATAGTAAACAAGACTAAGACATCGATGAGCACTGAACAGTGCATGATAAAAATCCGTGGACTTAGAAACGCAGATGATATGATGAATAGCAATTATTTAGACTAAGATGATGGTAAAAAGTATGCATTTTTTATCCCTCTTCGAAGCTACATAGATGTACAATTCCGAATATGGCCAGATCATAAGCATTAATAGCGTTTCGGGTTCTGGCATGGAGATTTGTGTGGGGATGATCAAATCTTAGTGGATAAAATAGATGGCAGTAAGGACCTATGTATACAGGGTTATGGGGCCTATGGGCATAAATGAACAACACAATCGACAGTGCCATCGGTACACGAGATGGAGATAAATACTACGTTGAGGTGGTTCTACATTGCTTGGTAGTGAAAGATTGTAGATTCACTAGAACATACGAAATTATTCAAATGGAGGAAATACAATGGTGATATTATTAATAAAAAAAATAATTAAGCAATTTCTAGGATAACACCTTTGTTTTAGTAATTTCAAGTTCAATGTGGCACGCGTTCGAGGGTGATAGTAAAACGTTGTTCTAAGTAAATTCCACAAAAGAAAAAAAAACCAAGTGAAGAACAAAAAAAAGAAAGGAAGACGAAAGGAAGGCGTTGGAAATAAAAATGAGGAGTTTCTCCTAAAGTGTTAAATATACCTTTGAAACAGAGGACAAGGGCTGGAAATTTTTTGAAAAGAAAAATCATTATCTTTTTGTTGTGAATGAAAATGCTTCAGAAACTTGCACCTTGTAAGTAGAGTCGGAGGATATATTTTATGAGTATTTTGAACTAACAGTTTATCTTTCCCTTCCATGCTTTTAGGCTTATATATAGCGTTTAGTGCATTTTAATGGTTGCACTATACAATGTTGAGCAACGTGGAATTTATATTTATTTCCTTAGAAGATTGCACCTAATTTATTTCACACCGTGTGAATGCAGTTTCGATTAGATTAGGTAACATTCAAAAATTCTCACATCTCTGGTTTTGCAAGATAGGGTAGCATTATACTAATAGTAGTTTATCATTTAATATTTTTAGCACTTAGCTTTGTTGTTTAGTTGTTTTTCTTCATTTTATTCATTTCTCTTCCAAAGCATTATCAAATACTTAGAATCACAAGGTTTTATTTTACCCATAAATTTAACCAAGGGATTATGTAGTCACTAATCATCCAGGTAATTAGTTTCAAAAGGCATAAATGTAGATCATTATCTAGACATCTTTTCATTTCAAGGGTTAAAATGAATTCTTTCTGCACAATTTTTAGCATTCATTAAATATCAAGATAAAATTTGTGCTCAAAGGGAGGGTCTACTAACCTACAATTTCATATTAATGCTTAGATAAAATGAAGTGGATCTTCCACAATATTTCCTAACTTTCACACCCTAATATGAAGATAAAAGGAATTGTTGACTTTACTAACCTTCAATTTCACATTAAGGTGCAGATAAAAATGAAGTGGATATTCCACAACACTTGCTAACATGATAACATCAGGATTTTAATTTGAAGATAAAATAAACCTCCTAACAGCTAATACTAACCTACAATTTCATATTAAGGCAAACATAAAATGAAGTGGATTCTCCACAACACTTTCTAACTTTCATAGTTTAATCCGAAGTAAAAGTAATCCACTAATAGGGTTTTCAGGGATAAGTCATATTAATCCAAATATAAAAGGAATTAGGAGCAAAATCATTCATCATTTATTTTTGCATATAAGGGAAATCAAGCCCTTTTAATCAATGAACGATAAAAACAAGTCAAAAATCACATAAACCATAGGCCCCTTGTTAAAAATTTACTTGCAATCACGAAGGTATTTTAGCATTAAGTTTATACAGACTTATACATTTGCATATTTTGTCAAGCACATATTTTTTTATGCTAAAAGGAACCTTGGAGAAATCTTATATTTCTTTGCAAGAGAGGGTTTTCATTTCAATACCTTGACTGTGATGGTGATTTTGTAATTGGGTAAAATTACCACTCAATAGAATTGGTGCTAGAAGGAGGGCCTGATTGAGTGCTTTGTGATTTGTTTACTGGAGGTTGCTTATATATGACATTATTGTTTTGATGCAAGATTTTTATTTTTATTTTATAGCTAATGTGCAGGTTTAATGGTTTTGTTTTGTTTTTATGCAAGATGTTAATATGAAAGATGTTTGTCTAAAAGTAGTGAGAGTTTGAGAATTCCTTTTTGAGTGATTGCATTTCCAAGATGGATCCACCTTAATATATCATTACTAGATCCTAATCCATAGGGGATGCTATTTTTCAAAGTCTATCTCCCACTCATAGAAATAGAAAAGCTGAGAGTCAAATCGTTGTTATCCCACCTAGTGTTCTCATAGTTGGCTTACCTATTGTTTCTAGTAAACCTATTGTGTCTTTACCCATTGACTCTATCGCTCCTAGTGTTTCTTTAGGGACACCTCTGCTGAATATGATGGCTCAAAATATTGCTTGGTATGGAGCACACAATACTCCATTGAACATAGTTGGGGATGTCTATGATGTATCCAAAAACATTGATAGTTTCTTGCCCAAGTATAAGCATGATGGTCATAGATCAGTTGAAGAACACATCTAGGAGTATAAGGATATCTTGATCAAATTACGAGTTAAACATGAAGATGTGGCTTATAGATTGTTTCATTTGATTCTAGATGAAACGACATACAATTGGTATATTAGTATACCTGCTGGTTCTATTACCTCTTAGATCCAATTAGAGGTTTCTTTTGTTAATCAATTTAGGTCACTCTTAGATCGTACCATTATCTATCATCAATTTGTGACTTGTAAAAGGGAACCTAATGAGTCAATCAGGATGTTCAATTCTAGATTTTAGAAGCTTTACATGAGATTGACTCATCATTTCATTGTTGATGCTAATGTGGCTCTTCAAATATACTTTGGGATGTTAGATCCCATGACTGCCATGTTTTCTAGGAGGAACCCTTAGGTTACTACCCTTGCCCTAGCTTACTTGAAGGCCATGACCATTGAGCAAAAAATGATATTGCAAGGTGTTGGGATAACCCAATTACCCATGGTAGGGTAGATTGGCCCTTATAATCATATCTCTATGATAAACCAGGCTATGGTACCACATATATCGATGTTGAATACCTTACCTTACAATCAACCTTATCCATATATGCCCACTCATCCATCCATGCTCACCTATCCAAACGCATCCATTCCTACAACTACTTTGTTACTTATAGATAATAAATTGGCTACTCAGGGAGTCACTACAACCAATGCTCATGCCTTAGCCTCATTTCCCATGCCCACACCCTTATAGAGTGTGAATCCATTATTAAGTCAAAGTTTCCAAAACCAAATCATGATGCCAAATCAAAATATTGTAGGTTTTGGGAACCAAATTTGTCCTACCATCATGCCTCAACCAAAAGAGTTAGATTCAAATGTTGAGGAACTGAAAAGATTATCCAAAATATAACCAAGGACATGGTTCATATGCAAAAGCAGGATTCTCAAGATCCTCAACAAAATCAAAATTTTGGTTTTTAGAGTAAATAGTAGTATATAAGACCAAATAATGGGGGTGTGCCTACTCCTGTTACTAACTAAGCCAACACTTCCATAAGTTCTAGCTAGTCTAATACAATTGTCAATATTTTAGACTTGACTATGAATAATTGGTGTAGGTTACATGCCACTACGAAGTATAGTGAGAAAGAGTGTCCAAAATTCATGTCAATCGTGAATATAATATAGGAAGAAGTAGATAACTTAGAGTGGGTGCCTAATGATGGTTTACCTCACCAACACAAGGGTAAGGGAACTGCCCTAGTTGTTGAGGCCCAGAGGAAGAAGTGGAAGAAGAGGAGAATGATGATACCCTAGAAGAAAATTTTTAATCCTTTAGGCGATTTCAAAAGGGGAATCATGGTTATCATTTGAGGAATATATCCAAAGACCCAAATACTTCCTCTACTCCTCCAAACAACTTTGTTCTTCCACCTGATACCAAGGCCAACAATAATTTTCCACCTCCATATTCCATTGAGTCATCTAAACTAGTTCAACAGATGCAAAATTTGGACAAAACTTCCTATAATATCATTGAGGATGTGAAGAAAACTAAAGCTAATATCACTTTTTTTGAGGTTTCTCAATTTACAAATAAAAAATATGCCTTGATTAAGGCACTCACCCCATCAAACAAAATCAATGATAGAAAAGCTACCGAGTCACACCTTTCCTTTCAAAAGGATAAGGTAGAGATTCCTTCTTTTCTCATAATAGTTAGGATTACAGGTAAAAACTTACACAATTGCCTATTAGACTCAGGTGCATTAGGCAATGTCATGCCTTCTATGATTTTTAAAAGGTTAGGTTTGAAGCCTACTCCCTTAAACAATACTATGCTTCAATTAGACATTTCTAAAGTGAATGTGGTAGGCATGCTCCATAATATTCATTTCTAGATTACTTCTAAGACTAGGATTCAAAAATTTGTTGAAATCTATGTGGTGGACATTTTTAAAAAATATGGCATGTTATTGGCCAAATATTGGAGCAGGAATCTAAATGGCTACATGACCATAGATTGCTCTCACATATGGCTACATTGGAAAGGGGTGGCCAACCAAATTCATGTTGATAGGGAGCATAGGCTCAAAGATATGATTATAGACTATAACATAACCAATGAAACTCTCTTTACAGAGTTGAAACTAGGGGTATACACCATAGATATAAAAGGGACCATCGATAAACCTAAAGATGCAATCCTTTCTGGTAGCCCATTTAATTATGATAATATTGTGTGGATACTTGAGTTTGATGGATCCAGGTCAAAATAGGGTTCTAGGGTTGGTATTGAGCTCACTTGTTCTAGAGGTGAACCTTTTCTCGTTGCCTATAGAATATAAATCCCATGCACTTGTAACGTAGCAGAGTATAAAGCTCTAATTTTTGTGTTACAGGTAGCTTTGAGTAAGGACATCAAATGCTTGAAGGTATTAGGTGACTAAGATTTAGTGGTAAAACAAGTCAAGGGACAATACACTTATCACGAAAAAAGGTTAAGTTATTACAAAAATAGGGTTAGAGATCTAATTGACGAGTTTGATGCTTTTAATATTTCTTTAATTTCTAAAAAAGGTAATCATGTGGCTAGTTCCTTGGTTAGTTATTGCAGGTACACTGAGACACATTGATAATAGAAAGTTTAAAAAAATTTCAATTCAATTAGTCCCCTATCCTTTCATACCTGATAATGTTAACAATTTGTAGGTATTTTAAAGCGACATGCACATATTTAAATTTATGACTAATTCAGGTATTTTTGAAAAATAGGTAATCAATGAGGATCAACGATGGCAAGAAAAGGAAGAAAATGAGAACGAGGTAACTCAAAAAAGGAATAATATCCCAAAGGGGGTTATTTCACTTGAGAAGTTATTTGACATTGGCTATGAAAGCAAGAGGTGTGATAAAATTCCTCTCCCAAAAGACATTTGTAATGTAGTTAGCCTTGGGAGTAAAGAAAATACACATGAGGTATTTATTGCCAAAGAATGCACACTCCAAGAGAAAGAAAGGATAGAGCATTCTCTTAGAGACTATGTAGATTGCATTGCATGGAGTTATGAGGACTTAAATATCTATAATCAAAATATCATCATGCACACTATCCCACTAAAATTAGATTCTAGGTCTTTTAGGTAGAAACAACAATCGGTCAACCCACTATTAGAACCCCTAATAGAGAAAGAAGTTAAAATATTGGTTGATGCAAAAATCATACTTCCTATTAGACATTCTACTTGGGTGGCTAATATTATGCCTATTAGGAAGAGTGGGGAGATCATATTATGTATTTACTTTAGAAATATCAATAAAGCATCACAAAAGGATAATTACCCTTTTCCTTCAATCGATGAAATTTTACAAATGGTAAATGGTTCTGAGATGATGTCCTTTTTGGATGGTTATTCAGGGTATAACCATATTCTTATTTATCCTAATGATAGAATGAAAACTGCCTTTACCACTAAGTGGGGAACATTTACCTATAAAAGGATGCCTTTCGGTCTACTCAATGTAGGTGTGACATTCCAACATGCCATGGACTATGCCTTTAAATATCTCATAGGCAAATGCATAATTATTTATGTTGATGACATTCTAGTTTTCTCAAAGAAAAGACAAGATCACATCAAGCACTTGAGAAAAGTACGTCAAAGATGTAGGGAACATGAGATTTCTCTTAATCCAAAAAAGTGCATCTTTGGGGTAACTAAGGGAAGGCTATTGGGATATGTGATATCAAAAGAAGGAATTTCCACAGACCCCGTAAGAATAGAATAAATCCAAAATATTCCCCTCCCACACAATAAAAAAGAGCTAAGGTCATTCTTTGGTAAAATCAATTTTGTTTGGAAATTTATTTTTGGATTTACAGAAATAGTAAGGCCATTGAATGATATGCTAAGAAAGGAAGTCAATATAAGTTGGACAAGTGAGGCAAGAGAATATTTTTAGAATATTAAAGATGCTATCTCTAGTAGACCAGTTTTGGCAAGTCTTGACTATAAAAAGTCGTTCTACATTTACATATTTGCTTCTAATCATTCATTTGCAAGTTTTTTGACTCAAAAGAGCAAAGGTAATTATGAAAATCACATTACTTTTATGAGTTCTCCATTAAAGGATGCACAATTGAGGTATACTACTTTGGACAAACAAATGTATGCTTTATTTAAAATGGTAAAAAAATTTAGACATTATATTTTGCATAGGATAATTTTTGCTATTGTGCCTGATCCAGCAATTAAAACTATGTTTTTACAAAATGAACTAGGAGAAAAGTGAGGGAAATGGATCTCCACTGTACAATAATTTGACCTTGATATTAAACTAATGAAACTAGTTTGAGGATAAGGCCTAATGAAAATTATTACATGAATTGATCCCCAAATGTCATGTCAACAATATAATGTAGGGGACATCACACATGATGATTGGTATGTCGACATTGTCTATTTTTTTTGAAATGGTAAGTGTCCCTCCCACCTTATATCTACATAGAGGAAAGCTCAAGGTAAATGGTTCTGAGATGATGTCCTTTTTGGATGGTTATTCAGGGTATAACCATATTCTTATTTATCCTAATGATAGAATGAAAACTGCCTTTACCACTAAGTGGGGAACATTTACCTATAAAAGGATGCCTTTCGGTCTACTCAATGTAGGTGTGACATTCCAACGTGCCATGGAATATGCCTTTAAATATATCATAGGCAAATGCATAATTATTTATGTTGATGACATTCTGGTTTTCTCAAAGAAAAGACAAGATCACATCAAGCACTTGAGAAAAGTACTTCAAAGATGTAGGGAACATGAGATTTCTCTTAATCCAAAAAATTGCATCTTTGGGGTAACTAAGGGAAGGATATTGGGGTATGTGATATCAAAAGAAGGAATTTCCACAGACCCCGTAAGAATAGAATAAATCCAAAATATTTCCCTCCCACACAGTAAAAAAGAGCTAAGGTAATTCTTTGGTAAAATCAATTTTGTTTGGAAATATATTTTTGGATTTACAGAAATAGTAAGGCCATTGAATGATAAGCTAAGAAAGGATGTCAATATAAGTTGGACAAGTGAGGCAAGAGAAGCTTTTCAGAATATTAAAGATGCTATCTCTAGTGCACCGGTTTTGGTATGTCCTGACTATAAAAAGTCATTCTACATTTACATATTTGCATCTAATCATTCATTTGCAAGTTTGTTGACTCAAAAGAGAAAATGTAATTATGAAAATCCCATTGCTTTTATGAGTTCTCCATTAAAGGATGCACAATTGAGGTATACTACTTTGGACAAAAAAATGTATGCTTTATTTAAAATGGTAAAAAAATTTAAACATTATATCTTGCATAGCAGAATTTTTGCTATTGTGCCTGACCCAGCAATTAAAACTATGTTTTTACAAAATGAACTAGGAGAAAAGTGAGGGAAATGGATCTCCACCATACAATAATTTGACCTTGAGATTAAACCAATGAAACTAGTTTGAGGATAAGGCCTAATGAAAATTATTACATGAATTGATCCCCAAATGTCATGTCAACAATATAATGTAGGGGACATCACACATGATGATTGGTATGTGGACATTGTCTATTTTATTTTAAATGGTAAGTGTCCCTCCCACCTTACATATACATAGAGGAAAGCTCTTAGATTAACATCTACAAACTATATGATTAAATCTGGTGCTTTGTATAGAAATAATCATGAAGGGATTTTCCTTCGTTGCTTGAACAAGGAAGAAGTTACCCAAATCCTACATGAATTCCATGGTAAGTATGGAACGAGATACAGATATGTGAATGCTAAAATACATCAGATTTTGAGAGTCGAATATTATTGACCCCATATCTTCAAGAATACTCATTTCCATGTGCATTCTTGTCACATTTGTCAAGTAACAACTAATAGAGAAAGAAAGGTGGCTATTCCATTACATCCAGTAGTGGAAATGAGACCATTTGCCCAATGGGGAATAAAATTTGTAGGGGTTATCAATACTAATTTTTCCACTTCTCATTAGTTCATCCTCATAACCACTGATTATTATGCTAGATGGACTGAAGCAATCCCCACAAAGAATTCCACTAGTGAAGTTGTTCTTCAATTTGCTTTGCAGGTTGGACTTACAACAAAAAGGTAAGCATTACATTTTTGTTTAATTATTATCCTCAAGGTAATGGTCTGGTTGAATCTTCTAATAAAAACCTCCTATCTATTATTAAAAAATTGCTTAAATGAAATCCTTGTGATTGGCATAAAAAATTGAAATTCATGTTGTGGGCAGACAAAATAAGAATCAAAGAGTCTATTGGGACATCACCATATCATTTGGTATATGAGCAAGATCTGATTTTTTTTGCAAATTTGAAATTGCAAACATTACAATTTATGAAAGAATATATTGAAACTGATAATCAAATTGAAGCTTGTTTAACTCACCTAATGCATTTATAAGAAAAGTGAGAAGAGGCTTTGCTTCATCTTAGCAAACATCAAGACATTGTAAAACAGTGGTTTGACAAAAGAGCTAAAATTAAAAATTTCAAGATTTTTGATTTACTGTAATTGTGGGATAAGGCTCATGAAAAGAAAGGTTATCATGATAAGTTTGATTGTTTGTGGGTTGGTCTTTACCATATTTTTGAAATCCTTGTTGAAAATACTTTCAGGGTGAAAACTTTGAATGGAGATGATATTCACTTGCTTGTGAATGGGCAATATCTCAAGCACTACTTTCACCCATGATGAAATAGAATACTTGTATCATTTGTACAATGCTTGTATATTATGTAGATTTGGGGTTTTGTATTTTTACTTTTATGATTATCTTTGTTAGGAATTTTTTGTGCATAAGGTTGCATACTTGCTTCTTGATTTCTTATCAACTTTCATTGGTTTAGTATAGGGTGATGCTTTTCATTTTCTCATGTTGGTTTTATCCCTTTGTTTGTGGAAATATTTGGTGAAGGGCACTAACACCTGGTTCCTTGGTTGGTAGTTGGTCCTTTGTTAAGTAGGTTGGATTACCCAGTTTGAAAATAGGTGAAATTACTTAGTGATCATTCATAGATTTTGAGACCAAAATGGTGGAAAGTGGAACAATAAAATATTTTTCTAAAGCTCCACATATAACTCACATGTTAAAGTGTATTCTATAAAATCTTGAAGGATGAAATCATTCTGGTGTGCAAATTAAGGTAAAAATCTAACACACTTCATATCTAGCTTCAAATACTTTATAACCCATGTGGTGCATAAATGTTTTCAAAGCCATTTAAAAAAAACAAGTAAAGGAAAACACGCTAAAATTAGTCACTAGGTTTGGATAAACTCTACTAGGGCTATAGACTCCTGACTGGCAGTAGGACTCTATCTTGAAGAACACAAGCTTATACTGAGAGGGGGGTGAACAGTATAATACCACTTTTTACTTTTCTTTCCCAAATAGTATTATCCAATATAATTAATGGCAATATCAATAGCAATAACCAAAAAAATGCACAAATCATCACACACAATTGAGATACCAATTTAACGTGGTTCAACCAATGTGGGCTACTCCACAAATAAAATATTTCACTAATATTTTATCAATAAATCTCTTGGGAATCCTTTCCCTATTACAATGTTTATGGACCTCTGTCCAAAGGAGACACTAATCCCCTAATCAATTTCATGTATCTCTATCCATAGGAGACACCAATATCCTAACTCTGCTTTGGTTGGTGATCCTCTATAAGACCTCTGCCTCCACTACCTTTATAAAATTGAACTCTATCCATAGAAGACACCTGTCCTACCTAATTTGGAAGGAGACCTTTGTCCTCAATTCTATCACCTCCAATTTTTTGTCTTAAATATGCACTAAACATAGTCCTTTGATCTAGCACAAATCTATCCTTAATCTCTATCTCTGGTCTGGCACAAACCTATCCTCAAATCTACACCAAACTCTATCCTTGAATCTGTACTAAAAATAATACTTCAATCTAGCACAAATCTATCCTTAATATCTATCCTCAATATATATCCTCAAATATGTACTAAACATAGTCCTTCGATCTAGCACAAATCTATCCTCAAGCCTTAACTATAAGCTTGACTCAATCTCAAATCAACTCTGCTGGATCTGCCCCAAACCTTAACTCAAGGTTTGAACAAATCAATCAATCAACTCTGTTCACAAGTCTTCTCAAATACTTATCTCAAATCTGCCTTGTAATCTTCCACATATTCTCACACTAATTTATCCTTAAGTCCTCTCTAGAACTTGTTCAATCTGCTCTACAAGTCCTCACTAGGACTTATCCAAATATGCTCCTAATATTTATTGTAAGCTTTCACAAAAGCTTACCCAAATCCTACATGAATTCCATGGTAAGTATGGAATGGGATACAGATCTGTGAATGCTAACATACATCAGATTTTGAGAGTCGAATATTATTGACCCCATATCTTCAAGGATACTCATTCCCATGTGCATTCTTTTCACATTTGTCAAGTAACAACTAATAGGGAAAGAAAGGTGGCTATTCCATTACAACCAGTAGTGGAAATGAGACCATTTTCCCAATGGGGAATAAACTTTGTAGGGGTTATCAATCCTAATTTTTCCACTTCTCATAAGTTCATCCTCATAACTACTGATTATTGTACTAGATGGACTAAAGCAATCCCCACAAAGAATTCCACTAGTGAAGTTGTTATTCAATTTCTAAAGGATCATATTGTAACCAAATTTGGAATACCTAATTCAATTGTTTGAGATAACGATTCTGATTTTTCTTCAATTTGCTTTGCAGGTTGGACTTACAACAACAAGGTAAAAATTAAATTTTTGTTTAATTATTATCCTCAAGGTAATGGTATGGCTGAATATTCTAATAAAAACCTCCTATTTATTATTAAAAAATTTCTTAAATGAAATCCTTGTGATTGGCATAAAAATTTGAAATTCACGTTGTGGGCAGACAAAATAAGAATCAAAGAGTCTATTGGGACATCACCATATCATTTGGTATATGAGCAAGATCTGATTTTTTTTGCAAATTTGAAATTGCAAACATTACAATTTATGAAAGAATATCTTGAAACTGATAATCAAATTGAAGCTTGTTTAACTCACCTAATGCATTTAGAAGAAAAGTGAGAAGAGTATTTGCTTCATCTTAGCAAACATCAAGACGTTGTAAAACAATGGTTTGACAAAAGAGCTAAAATTAAAAATTTCAAGATTTTTGATTTACTGTAATTGTGGGATAAGGATCATGAAAAGAAAGGTGATCATGATAAATTTGATTGTTTGTGGCTTGGTATTTACCATTTTAAATCCTTGTTGAAAATACTTTCAAGTTGAAAACTTTGAATGGAGATGATATTCACTTGCTTGTGAATGGGCAATATCTCAAGCACTACTTTCACCCATGAGGCAATAGAATACTTGTATCATTTTTACAATGCTTGTATATTATGTAGATTTGGGGTTTTGTATTTTTACTTTTATGATTATATTTGTTAGGCATTTTTTGTGCATAAGGTTGCATACTTGCTTCTTGATTTCTTATCAACTTTCATTGGTTTAGTATAGGGTGTTGCTTTTCATTTTCTCATGTTGGTTTTCTACCTTTTTTTGTGGTAATGTTTGGTGAAGGGCACTAAGTCCTGGTTCCTTGGTTGGTAGTTGGTCCTTTTTTAAGTAGGTTGGACTACCTAGTTTGAAAATATGTGAAATTGCTTAGTGATCATTCATAGATTTTGAGACCAAAATTGTGGAAAGTGGTACAATAAAATATTTTGCTAAAGCTCCACATGTAACTCACATGTTAAAGTGTATTATGTAAAATATTGAAGGATGAAATCATTCTGGTGTGCAAATTAAGGTAAAAATCTAACACACTTCATACATAGCTTCAAATACTTTCTAACCCATATGGTGCTTAAATTTTTTCAAAGCCATTTAAAAAAAACAAGAAAAGGAAAACATGCTAAAATTAGTCACCAGGCTTAGATAAACTCTACTAGGGCTATAGACTCTTGACTGGTAGTAGGGCTCTATCTTGAAGAACACAAGCTTATACTGAGAGGGGGGTGAACAGTATAATACCACTTTTTAATTTTCTTTCCCAAATAGTATTATCCAATATAATTAATGGCAATATCAATAGCAATAACCAAAGTAATGCACAAATCATCACACACAATAGAGATACCAATTTAACGTGGTTCACCCAATGTGGGCTACTCCATAGATAAAATATTTCACTAATATTTTCTCAATAAATCTCTTGGGAATCCTTTCCATATTACAATGTTTATGGACCTCTGTCCAAAGGAGACACCAATCCCCTAATCAATTTCATGTATCTCTATCCATAGGAGACACCAATCTCCTAACTCTGCTATGGTTGGTGATCCTCTATAAGACCTCTACCTCCACTACCTTTATAAAATGGAACTCTATCCATAGAAGACACCTGTCCTACCTGCTATGGCAGGAGACCTTTTTACTCAACTCTATCATCTCCAAAGTTTTGTCTTAAATCTGAACTAAACACAGTCCTTTGATCTAGCACAAATCTGTCCTTAATCTCTCTCTCTGGTCTAGCACAAACCTGTCCTCAAATCTGCACCAAACTCTATCCTTGAATTTGTACTAAAAATAATCCTTTGATCTAGCACAAATCTATCCTCAATCTCTATCCTCAATATATATCCTCAAATATGTACTAAACACAGTCCTTTGATCTAGCACAAATCTATCCTCAATATTTGTCCTCAAGCCTTAACTCAAAGCTTGACTCAATCTCAAATCAACTCTGTTGGATCTGCCCCAAACCTTAACTCAAGGTTTGAACAAATCAATCAATCAACTCTGTTCACAAGTCTTCTCAAAGACTTATCTCAAATCTACCTTGTAAGTTTCCACATATTCTCACACTAATTTATCCCTAAGTCCTCTCTAGAACTTGTTCAATCTGCTCTACAAGTCCTCACTAGGACTTATCCAAATATGCTCCCAATATGTATTGTAAGATTTCACAAAAGCTTACCCAAATATGTCCACAAGTCTTCTCAAATACTTACCTCAAATCTACTCAACAAGTCCACACTAGAACTTGTCCAATCTCATAGAAACATAAAGATAATTGTTAGAGACTCAATATGCTCTACACTCATCACAATGCTTAATCAATTTCAATCACTCTCCTAGAAACATACAAAGAATTTTTGGAGACACAATATGCTTTTCATTCACCTCAATACTCAATCACTTTCAATCACTCTCTTAGAAACATATAGAGAATTATTAGAGACTCAATATGCTTCACATTCACCTCAATACTTAATCACTTTTAATCACTCTCTTAGAAACATATAGAGAATTGTTAGAGACTCAAAATGCTTCACATTCATCAAATCTCAATCTCTTTCTTAAATCAATTTAAAATATAGAATAATTTGTTTCATAGAACTTGAACAATCATTTCACACATTCACTTGACTAGGCTCAACCAACTCTACTTAACCAATCACTCAATGAAATAATCCTTGCTCACAAACCCTAGTCCAAGCATATGACAACTCACTCAAATATTTCCAACAATGCTTTATCAACCAATCTCACATAACAATGATACTCATGTTCTTTCCAAACCCTAGTTTAAGTTATTCACTCAACTCAAACACTTCAACAACAATGTTTATAAAATAAGGTTTTATCAACAACTCTTAATACCAGAAAACCTTGAAGCATTAATTCAAAACACTCTCAACAATGCAAACCAAACAATCCTTTTCACTCCAACTTTTCATTCACAATTTTCAACAATCACTCACTAGGAAGAATATGCCCACACCTTTTTGTTGATGATGAAGGAACCTCAAAAATTTGCCACAACCACAAAAACTTCTTTGCCAAGCTCACGAAATTTAGAAGATGATAAACTCTCTCAAAAGTTTAATGTAAATATCAAAACATACATACACCTTATCATTCCATCTTGAAGAAAGCATCCATCAACATATACAAAAATAATTGATCAAATACACCTTATAATATCCTAGTTAAAATAATATCCAACACCAAAAATAACGTCAATACAATAACCTTCTCAAAATAACTCAATGGCAAGCGGTCCTCTCAAAATTGAACCAACACTTTAATCCACTTATTTTTCAATAAACCAATATGTCAAAAAAACTTTTTTAAAAATAAAGCTAACTCCTTATTCCTCCAATTAACCAAAATAATGACCACTTAAAATACTTTTTATCTACCCCTTTTAACTCCCTAGGACCTTATGTTAAAACCTTAGGCATTACAAAATATATTAATTATTTATTACCCTTACCTTGGTGGTACTTGAACTCATGATGTCACCCTCTCGTGTGCCCTATCTATGGCCTTGGCTACCGTGTGCGCTAGGCACTCGCTTTGGGAGCAAAGAGGACAATTTGCTCTTTACCATTCCTTTTGGTGTCTAAGTCCAAAATGATCATGCATTGCTTCCTTCAGTGCTTAAGCAAAACACACTCAAAAAATGTCATCAAGAACCAATCGTGGGTCCTTTCGCATACAACACTTTAGTCCTTGACCACTTGCCACTAGGCCATGCTATCGGGTGAATATGAGGATTTAGCCCACATCGAATTTATTCCTTCATTGGCGCTCAAGACAAAAAGCTTTGTCTTCTTCCTCGTACGAATCACATCAAATTACATGTTGACCTCTTTTTCATTCGAACAAAGGATGATCAAATACCATTAAGGCATTTGGTTTTTATACCATTATGCCACCTTGAATTTAAACATTGACGCATGTTGATTTGCCTTGCAACCCTAACCTTAGGGTAAATTAAAAAAAAAAAAAAAAAAAAAAAAAAAAAAAAATATATATATATAAAGAGAAAAACCCCTTACGGGGCCGCCTTGGTCTGAGAGACCACGAACAGGGGGTTCTACACCGTCAAAGTCACCCGGGAGTCGCACCCGACCCTACCCTCACCAACATTATAAATTGGATTTTGTATACCCAATTCAACTTTTTGGTAGGGTGGAGATTTGAACCTGAGACCTCTTTTGGAGGATTTTCCTCTCCTCTCCAACTCACCTACAACACCTGGGTTATTTTTTAATTTAATTAATAATGAAATTATTATAATTAAGTTATAATTAATTTAATAACCATAGGTTAATTAAATTAATTTACAAATAAATATATAATGAAATCATTACAATTAATTATAATTTATTTAATGTCCTTAGGTCTATCCATTGGTTTTAAATAAAAACCATTTATTTTTTCCATCATAGGTTTTAATAAAACCCTTTAAAATCATGCTCCACATAATATTTAGAAATAAATATTATGGAGCTCATCAACTTCTTGCATTGCTCCTTATTTACCTTTTGGCATCAATGGTAGTTCACTTCTTGGCATCAATGACAACTTCATGCCTTGACATCAATGACAACTTTATGGACTCAAAATGTCCAACAATATCTTCCTTTGTCATTGATGGCAACCCAATAACTTTTTACCATTTCCTTGAATTTTTATTCTGCTCCTCCTACGAAATTGCTCTCTTCTAAAACCAAATATTTCCCCCTTTTTCAAATATCAAATCTCTCTCCCTTACTCAAATCTCTCCCCCTTTGACCTCAATGGAAAAGGTTCACCTTTGGGGCTCGGGGATAAGAATGAGTTTCTTAGCTTAACCCCCCCCACCTTTTCTTGAGGTGATTAATTATGGGTGGGAGTATCTCTACTCCCAACAAGCACTGGTCTTTACCTTTATCCTCTTTTATTATTATCTGATCTTTTTTATTCCTTTGACTATTCCTATTCTTGTTCCTATCCATGTCCACATTCCTGTTCCTATTTATATCCATATCCATAGTCTTGTTCATGTTCCTGTTCATGTTCATATCCATATTCCTATTCCTATTCCTATTCATGCTTGATTCTAGAATGTTTTCTCTACACCACTTTGTTGTATGTCCATCATTATTTCACTTATAACACTTAATGTTATTATTCCTTGGAGGTGCAAATGTCTTAGGATTTCTCCTAATGAAGCCATATTCTTTTTCTGTCATGAACCCTACAATCCATTGCCTTGTGACCAAACTCATTACATGAGTAGAAATACCCATGGAAAAGCTGCCTATTTCTAAAATTCCCATTTTCTTGTGTTTCATGTGTCCTACAGTGTGAAGCCATGTGCCCAAACCTGTGACATGAGAAACACCATCCATTGAAGAAACCTTACCTTGACCCCATTGGTCTCTTAGTCTCTTCTAGCCTGTCCTATTGTTCCATCTATTCCATACTTGTGCATTGTTCCTTTCCTTGTTGAACTTTCTATTATCCAAATTATATTAAGAAGTCTCACTCTTTATTTTGCTTTATTCTTTTGATGCTTCTTCTTCTTTGGTGCTTGATATTGAATCTCCTTTTTCTACTTCCTATTTCCCTTGTTCTTCAAAATTAAGTCCTATTTTGGTGACTGATGATATTTATGCATTGATAATCTTGTTCAAAGTCTTTGAATTTTTATCAAACTTGTGTAGCTTATCCTTAGAGTCTTTCACTTCCATACTTAGTGAAACTATCTCATGTTCTAATCTTTCACACTCTAGATATTTTGTCTTTAATTTTTCAGTCATACCTTCTTCAATTTTCCTTGCCTCTTCAACCTTAATTTTGAATTTGGTGAGCTCTTGTAGAACTTTTGCTTTTGATTTCTCATCTTCTTGAGTTTGAACCCTTAATCATGAGTTATACCTTTTGATTTATTTAATAATAACCATAATTCATTCACATTCTATCTCTTTTACCTTTGATTGTTCAACCATACCTTTTTCAAATCTCCTTGTCTTTTCAACCTTATCTTTCAAGTCAAAGAGATCTTGTAGAAGCTTTGTCTTACATTTCTCATCCTATTGTATTTGAGCCTTTAATTCTAAGTTCTCATTTTTCAACTCAACAAGTTCCTTAAGAGTGACTTCCTCATTTTCTCTTTCTAAAATTTTCTCTTTTCTTTGGTCTTCAATTTCTTCTATTGTCCAAAGTAGAGTTTCTTCTTCATACCTATTTTGGCTGTCCCTATTATCCTTTTCTGAACCATCTTCTAGGGCTTCAATTCTGAAAGTATCATATTCATCTTCACCGCTACTAAACCCATTAAAATAACTTGCATTATGACTGATTTGACCACAAACAAAAAATTCTTATTCTTCTTGTGAACAATGAGCTGCAAGGTGACCTGTATTCCTACATATGGTACAAAAATTTATCAATTTGGTTATTTCTTCACTGCTTGATTCATCTCTTGAATCTATTTTCATTCTTCTTTCTAAAATAATAACATTGAATTCATCTTAATTTTCTTTCATGACCATGAGTGTTCTTTTCTTCTTGTGTCTCATGGTTCTACTTTTGCATTTCTTTGCTATCTATGTTCTTGTAATATCTTTCTTCAAGCTGTTAAGCCTTTTTCGAAGGAACCAACTCTGATATCAAATGAAGAACATAAGCTTATATTGAGAGGGGGGGGTGAACAGTATAATACCACTTTTTAATTTTCTTTCCTAAACATTATTATCCAATATAATTAATGGTAATATCAATATCAATAACCAAAGCAATGCACAAATCATCACACACAATAGAGACACCAATTTCACATGGTTCACCCAATGTGGGATACTCCACGAAGAAAATGTTTCATTAATATTTTATCAATAAATATCTAGGGAATCCTTTCTCTATTACAATATTTATGGACCTCTATCCAAAGGAGATACCAATCTCCTAATCAATTTCATAGATCTCTATCCACAGGAGACACCAATATCCTAACTCTGCTCTGGTTGGTGATCCTCTATAAGACCTTTGCCTCCACTACCTTTAGCAAATGGAACTCTATCCATAGAATACACATGTCCTCCCTACTATGGTTGGAGACCTTTATCCTAAACTCTGTCACCTCCAAAGCTCTGTCTTAAATCTGCACTAAACACAGTACTTCGGTATAGCACAAATCTATCCTCAATATTTGTCTTTGGTCTGGCATAAACCTATCCTCAAATCTACACCAAAATTTATCCTTTTATCTATACTAAAAATAGTCCTTCGATCTAGCACAAATATATCCTCAATATTTGTCCTCAAATCTATACTAAATATAGTCCTTCGGTCTAGCACAAATCTATCCTCAAGCCTTAACTCAAAGCTTGAATCAATCTCAAATCAACGCTGCTTGATCTTCCCCAAACCTTAACTCAAGGTTTGAACAAATCAATAAATCAACTCTGTTCATATCTCAAATATGACTTATAAGCTTCCATAGAAGCTCACACTAATATGTCCTTAAGTCCTCTCTAGAACTTGTCCAATCTGCTCTACAAGTCCTCACTAGAACTTGTCCAAATCTACTCAATAAGTCCTCACTAGGACTTATCCAAATATGCTCTCAATATGTATTGTAAGCTTTCATAAAATCTTACCCAAATCTGTCCACAAGTCTTCTTGAAGACTTGCCTCAAATCTACTCAACAAGTCCACACTATAACTTGTCCAATCTCATAGAAACATAAAGAGAATTGTTAGAGACTCAATATGCTCTACACTCATCAAAATGCTCAATCACTTTCAATCACTCTCCTAGAAACATACAAAGAATTGTTAGAGACTCAATATTCTTCTCATTCACCTCAATACTCAATCACTTTCAATCACTCTCTTAGAAACATATAGAGAATTGTTAGAGACTCAATATGCTTCACATTCACCTTAATACTTAATCACTTTCAATCACTCTCTTAGAAACATATAGATAATTGTTAGAGACTCAATATGCTTCACATTCATCAACTCTCAATCTCTTTCTCAAATCAATTCAGAATATAGAATAATTTGTTTCACAAAACTTGAACAATCATTTCACACATTCACTTGACTAGGCTCAACCAAATCTACTTAACCAATCACTCAATGAAATAATCCTTGCTCACAAACCCTAGTCCAAGAATATGATAACTCAATCAAATATTTCCAATAATGCTTTATCAACCAATCTCACATAATAATGATACTCATGTTCTTTCCAAACCCTAGTTCAAGTTCTTTACTCAACTCAAACACTTCAACAACAATGTTTATAAAATAAGGTTTTATCAACAAATCTTAATTACAGAAAACCTTGAAGCATTAATTCAAAACACTCTCAACAATGCAAATCAAAAAATCCTTTTCACTCCACCTTTTCATTCACAATTTTCAACAATCACTCACTAGGAAGAATATGCCCATAATTTTTCTTGATGATGAAGGAACCTCAAAAATCTGCCACAACCACAAACACTTCTTTGCCAAGCTCAAGGAAGTTATAAGATGATAAACTCTCTCAAAAGTATAATGCAAATATCAAAACATACATACACCTTATCACTCCATCTTGAAGAAAGCATCCATCAACATATACAAAAATAATTGACCAAATACACCTTATAATCTCCTAGTTAAAATAATATCCAACACCAGAAATAATGTCAATACAATCACCTTCTCAAAATAACTCAATGGCAAGAAGTCCTCTCAAAATTTAACCAACACTTTAATCCACTTATTTTTCAATAAGCTAATATGTCAAAAAAACTTTTTTAAAAATAAAGCTAACTCCTTATTCCTCTAATTAACCAAAATAATGACCAATTAAAATAATTTTTATTTACCCCTTTTAACTCCCTAGGATATTATGTCAAAAACTTAGGCATTACAAAATATATTAAAAATTTATTACCTTTGCCTTGGTGGGACTCGAACTCCCATGCACCCTAACCACGGCCTTGGCTACCGCATGCGCTAGGCGCTTTCTTTGGTAGAAAAGAGCACCATGTACTATTTACCCTTCCTTTTTGTGCCTAAGCCCAAAATTATCATGTGCTGCTTCCTTCAATGCCCAAGCAAACATGCTCAAAAACTACCACAGAGAATCGATCGCGGGTCTTTCTACATCCAATGCCTTAGCCCTTGACCACTTGCCACTAGGCCGCACTACTGGGTGGATATGAGGCTCTAGCCCATGCCAAATTTATTCCTTCACTGGCACTCAAGACAAAAAGCTTTGTCTTCTTCCTCACACGAATTGCATAAAATAACACGCTGGCCCTTTTATCATTTGAACGAAGGATGATCAAATGCCATTAAGGCATGTGGCTTTTATACCATTATGCCACCTTGAATTTAAATGTCGACGCATATTGATTTGCCTTGCAATCCTAACCTTAGGGTAAAAAAAATTATATTATAATTTTATTAATAATAAAATTATTATAATTAACTTATAATTAATATAGTAACCATAGGTTAACTAAATTAACTTACAAATTAATATATAATGAAATTATTACAATTAATTATAATTTATTTAATATCCTTAGGTCTATCCATTGGTTTTAAATAAAAACCATTTATTTTTGCCATCATAGGTTTTAATAAAAACCTTTAAAATCATGCTTCACCTAATATTTAGAAATAAATATTATGGAGCTCATTAACCTCTTGCATTGCTCCTTGTTGACCTTTTGGCATCAATGGTTGTCCACTTCTTGGCATCAATGACAACTTCATGCCTTGACATCAATGACAACTTTATGGACTCAAAATTTCCAACATGTCTAGACAAAGCTTGTTTAAAAAAAGGGGCTTTGCAAAATATCAATTAAACACAAGGGTGATTTAGATAAATTCTATCGGGGCTATAGACGCCTAACTGGCAGTAGGGCTTTGTCTATAAAAATTATTTTTATGAGAGATACTTCATAGCCTAAATGTAAAATAGATGATGGAATCTAAATTGTTTTAAGAGTACAGAACAAATCACTTTCCACACATTGATCAATGACAAATGGTCTATTTGTTTTCATTTGAAGCTATTCACCCCCATTTCTCTAGATATTACTTTATGATGTATATTTATCTAATCTTCAATTTTCTTGGTTTCAGATTGGGTTCTTCATTTTAAATGCTCAGGAGCATTTACTAGCAGAGTCACCATTTATTGTGACCTTTGCACAACTTACCCCAAGCTTGGGGACCCACCATTGAATTTTTGGTTTTGGAGGGCTTTGGTGTTCATTGAGTGCTGATTTTATGTGTTCCAAAGCTAGAATTTTGGTTAATATACACTTTTATTTTCTTTTAAATGTCTAGTGTGTTTTTAGTTGTAAAGTTTAGTTTCTTTTGTTTTAGTTTTAAGGTTAGTTAGAATTTTGAAGTGAATTGTTAGTTTCAAATGTTTTGAAATTTGAAGTTAATTAAATTCATTTCAAAAGTAAAACAAAAAAATATAAGAATAAATAAATAAATAAAATAATAAAAAAGTAAAAAATAATAATAATAATAATATATATATACATATATTCAATAAAAGTTTCATTTAATAAAGTAGAGCAAAAGTGTGTTTTTATTGGCAATCGTTTGTCTGTATAGTATGCTTTATATGTAAGCTCTATTTCATGCCCTTATAATTATTTATGATTTCATTTGGGCGTGCAGATGTGACGTAGACCAAAGGATACCAACGTAGTGATGGTAGCTCAGACAAACTGGGTGGTGATGTCAACTTCACATAGGATGCGTGGTGAATTGACTTAGAGCTCATGTAGCGATGAATGAGACTTAGATAGATGCATGATGTGGATGGTAGACTATGGGTGGACCGTTGACCAGGTTATCATCTTCATTATTCTATGAGGATGATCATGCTTGAACGATATTTAAGTAGTATAGAGGATTCCAATTGGATGGTGTACATGGTAGACAATTGGATGTGAATTGTTGGACCAAGTTTGTTGACGTGGATAAATACTGAATTTTACATCTTTCTTTTCATCCCACCATGTGATACGGTGCTTCTTGTTGTAACAAACATTGATGCTGATTCATCATGGCTCAATTTTTGAATAATAATAAAATCTTATATCTTACTATTATGCCCATATGAGTGCTTTCATTTGGGAATGATCCTTGACATCAGAGATTGAAAATATTGTAGATCTCACAATAGGGTATAGTGGACATTGAGGTTGATGGGCGCTCATCATGGTAAAGGCGCTTGAGGTAGTTTTTTGAAAATATGCTAAACATGGCGATTGGTGAATATTTAAAACACCTGCATCTTGAAATGATCGCTCGTGATAGATATTGTGGCAAAAGTGGAGGCAAAAACAATAGTAGCAAGGAGAATATTTTCATTAATAGTTTTTTAATGATTAATAATTAATGCCCACCATGTATGTAGTCCATGATAATATTCATCCCTTATTGGTTCATGATGACACATGACACTGCATGACTCTTGATGCAAATTTGACAGTTCACCATGAAATTGAGGATAACCATCAAAATGTTACTAAATGGAGTTGTAAAATAAATAGAATCATTACCCACAATGCTACAAAGAAAATAGGAGCTCATTATGGTGGCATGGTGTAGTTTCTATCAAACAAAAGGCTGGTCACATTGCCTATCATTTGCAGGATAGATCGCTATAAAAAATAGAATATTCACTAAAATTGAACATTACACAAAGGGCCATTGATTTTTGGAAGAAGAATTTTACAAAAATGGCTATGTCGAGGATTTTTCTTGATATGTTCATCTCTTCCAGAGTATCCGGGTTAGCGTCATGTTATTACTGCCACATATCATGCATAATGATTTAGGATGTGGATAGAGACATCGGTAAAATGCGTAGCAGATGCAAGATGCCCTATGCAAAATATCCACTCTACAATGATGCCTTCCATGTGCGTATTCATGGTGAAAAGGTAAGGCAAGGTACACAGTGGGACCGATGATGGTGGTTGTGGTATATTTATTGCATAGTACACAAGACTAAGACATCAATGAGCATCAACCAATGCATGAGATGAAGTCATGGACTTAGGAGCATGGATGACATGATGAATAGCAATGATTTGGACTAAGACTATGGTAACAAGTGTGCATTTTGACTCCTTTTGAAGCTATGTAGATGTACGATTCTAGATGTTGCCAGATCATGAGATTGAACAATGTACCGAGCACTGGTATGGAGATATACATAGGGAAGATCGAACCTTGATGGATACCATATATGGTAGTAAGGACCTACATAGATAGGGTCATGGGTGATATTGGCACAAACAAAAAATATAGTTAGTAGTGCCACCGATGCATGGGATGGTGATGAATACTGCGTTGAGGTGGTTATGCATTGCTTGGTAGTGAAAGATTGTAGTTTCACTAGTACATACCGTATTATTCAAGCGGAGGGAATGCATTGGTGATATTATTAATTAGAAAATAATAAAACAATGGCTAGGACAACACCTTTGTTTTAGCCATTTCAAGTTCAATGTGGCACGTGTTCGAGGGTGATAGTAAAGCATTGTTCTAAGTAAATCCTGTGAGAGAAAACAAAACCAAGTGAAGACCAAATGAAGAGAAAGGAAGATTAAAGGAAGGCATTGGAAAGTGAACTAGGAGTTTCTCTTGAAGTGTTAAATATACCTTTGAAACAGAGGACAAGGGCTGGAAATGTTTTGAAAAGGAAATACATTATATTTTTATTGTGAATGAAAATGCTTCAAAAACTTGCACCTTGTAAGTATATTCGGAGGAGATATTTTTTGAGTGTTTTGAACTAACAGTTTATCTTTCCCTTCTATGCTTTTAGGCTTATATATAGTGTTTAATACATTTTAAAGGTTGCACTATACAATATTTAGAAACATTGAATTTATCTTTATTTCCTTAGAATATTGCACCTAATTTATTTCAGACCGTGCGAATGTAGCTTTGATTAGATTAGGTAACATTCAAAAATTCTCACATCTCTAGTTTTGTAGGATAGGGTAGCATTATACTGATAGTAGTTTGTCATTTAACATTTTTAGCATTTACCTTTGTTGTTTATTTATTTTTCTTCATTTTATTCATTTTTCTTCCAAAGCATTATCAAATACTCAGAATCCCAGGGTTTTATTTTACCCATAAATTTAACCAGGGGATTTTGCAGTCACTAATCATCCAAGTAATTAGTTTTAAAAGGCATCAAGGTATATCATTATTTGGACATATTTTCATTTCAAGGATTAAAATGAATTCATTTTGCACAATTTTCAGCATTCATTAAAGATCAAGATAAAATTTGTGCTCAAAGGGAGGGTCTACTAACCTACAATTTCACATTAATGCTCAAATAAAATGAAGTGGATCTTCCACAACATTTCCTAATTTTCACACCCTAATATGAAGATAAAAGGAATTGCTTACTTTACTAACCTACAATTTCACATTAAGGTGCAGATAAAAATGAAGTGGATCTTCCATAACACTTGCTAACATGCTAACAACAGGATTTTAATTTGAAGATAAAATAAAACTACTAACAGTTAATACTAACATGCAATTTCACATTAAGGCATAGATAAAATGAAGTGGATTCTCCACAACACTTTCTAACTTTCATAGTTTAATATGAAGTAAAAGGAATCCACTAACAAGGTTTTCAAGGATAAGTCACATTAATCCAAAGATAAAAGAAATTAGGAGCAACCTCATTCATCATTTATTTCTATATATAAGGGAAATCAAACCCTTTTAATCAATGAACTATAAAAACATGTCAAAAATCACATAAACCATAGGTCCCTTGTTAACAATTTACTTGCAATCACTGAGGTATTTTAGCATTAAGTTTATACATACTTACACATTTGTATATTTTGTCAAGCATATCTTTGTTTATGCTAAAATAATCCTTGGAGAAATCTTATATTTCTTTGCAAGAGAGGGTTTTCATTTTGATATCTTGACTATGATGGTGATTTTGCAATTGGAATAAATTACCACTCAATACTACCCATATCTAGTTTACTTAAAGACAACTCATATTGTCTTTCTACGCTCATAAAAAATCCATCATATTACGGTTTTATGATGTGGACCATTCTTTCTGTATGAAATGCATCTAGACTTCAAACTCAACCTTCATAGTTACTTATCTCTAGCATGAACTAATCTATTGAATGTATTCACAGTTACATCATTAAAACATTGGATATGGAATCCACATGAATTGTGCTACAACAATACATTTCGTTTCCTTATAAGCACAAAATATTGCAAGCAAATTTTAACTAATTATACACCATCATCTATCAAGAATCAAATTAGTATGACATATGCATAATATCATATACTTGTAATCACATCACTCTTAATTGGAGTAGAATGTATATCTTTAGTGTTTCGAGATGCAATCTACTTTAATACATACCCTCATTAAATTGTTTTAAAGCAAGATGAATTGCACTTACATCAGAATTGAATCGATCTAAAATTATAACCAGTAAACAACCACAAGGTTATATCACAGACTCCAAATACCATTAAAACTTTCCATGGTAAATATTCTAAGCATAAACTAGTGGTAATGTAGAAACGTAAGCCAAACACAAACATTAACCTGCATAAGACATTTATTAACTTTAAGTTTCATGGTTAACCAAGGGCTTCCATTATACAAAAAAAAAAGCTGCTTTCTCTATAGTACATTTACTAATTTGGCACTCACCATGATTTTGGTTATTTATGAATGGAGATAAGGACATACAACATCCACCAACCTCCATTCTAACTCTAGCATGGTTTTACAAAAAATTCCAGGTTTTCTATGCCTTTGTCTCTCAAATAAAATTATACATAGAGAGCTAATACTTGCAGGGTGATATCAAGCTAAAAGAAGATTCATTTGTAAAGTTTTAGAAAGCCAATATACATTACCTGGCAACACAAGTTTCAAGAATCTAGAGAAGAATGAAAGCTTACAAGAATAATGGCTCTAAATTCAAAGAGTTTAGCCTATAACACTAAACAACACATTCCTTGGTAATTTCAATGCTATAGATTCATTAAACTTTAAAATTAAAAGGAACAATTCATTCCACTTGAAAAAGAGTTCTATCTAAAGAGAGAGTCATCCCATTTAAGTTACATTCTCAAAATAACTGTGAACTTGAAGCCAAACTAGATGAATAAAAAACAACATAAATTCATTTTCTTTTTACCGAGTCTACCTGGTAATTTTAATGTTGTTTCCAAGAACAACTCATTTTAGCTACCCTTTCGCCCTATATTTTTCTTCTCCTCATTTTTTTCTCTAGTCTCCCATACCCAAAAACCAAAGAACCCCCCCGTTACTCCTTCCATCGGTAGCCAAAACCAACCACCTTCACCCTGTATGCAATTTTTGATTTGCACTCCCCCTTATTCTAACCTCCCACTCTATCTTTTACCAACCATAATCACCAAAACATATGATGCAGTAGAAACCAAAAAAATTAAACCATTCCACATTAATTTGAAGATCATATTAATTAAAATTCATGTTTGGTTTTATTCCTCATCCAAGGAATATACTTCAGTCCTTAAACAACAAAATATTACTTTCAAATAATAGCACTTCTCTAAACTTGCGAATGCATACAAGTGACTTTAATATTTCATCATGGTACCAAAGGAAATTCATTTGTCCAACTCTATCTAGATTTGAACATGCTTGGAAGATTAGCAATATATATTATTTCCCATAAAACATTACCAATAAATGTTTAGCATAACCTTAACATGAGCTAGTTTATCATTCACACAACAAATTATATCATATTCTTTTCATACCAAATAAGTAATTGCATAAATGAAGATGAAATGGTCCATTATTCTACTGATCAAAACATTATATTTTCCATATAAAATAAGTCTTGCATAAACCAATCATTCAAAATAAATCAACCCATCACATGATAACACAGATTAACCATTAATCCATAAAATCAAAAAGTTTTCCAAGGGAGGGTCATGACACTAGACTAAGTGTGACATTCCTTGATTGTTGTACTTGATAAATTTTATCATCTATTTTATTAATTGGTATAGTTGGTTTTACATGGATGGAATCAAACCAATATAAATTTCCTTACATATGATGGTCAAATCCTGAATCAATGTACCAAGAATTATCTTCATAGTCATTTTTTGTATCATAGAATATGTTTGTGACAATATGTTTTATTTCTTTGAAAATATTTCTTCATGATATTTTCTTCTTTGAACATATGTGACTTTGAAAATACATCTTTGATGTATTCATTGTCATTCTTTCAATAGATTCTTTTGGTTCACACAAATTCCTTCAAATTTCTTCTTCAATTTTTAATTCCTTTGTTGTAGACTCCTTTATTGCTTCCAAATTATTATGTTTTGTAATTCTTCTCTTTTTTTCCTTCAATTTTAAATATTTTAGTTCTTTGTAATAAACCTTTTGTCTCCAAAACTTCAATTCAATTCTTCTTTATTCTTTCTCAATAATTTCCCTCTTCAATTCCTAAATCATTAATTTTCTTCAATTTTTTTAATTTTCTTCTTTTTCCATTTAATTAAATTCTTTCTTCAAATTTTTGTTCTCTTTTCAATTTCTTTTTCTTTTTCTCATCCATTGATTTTTGGGTGCATTAGTAGCAAACATATTGGGAACCATCTCTTACATGGACTACTAGACTCATTACTAATAGATAATTTTGTAAAATGTCCTTTGATGGTATTTGAGTGGATCTTTTCCCAATTCACCCAAGATTATTGAAAGGTATGGATGATGTAGCTATGAGGTGAACTGTAGGGATGCAAGTACGATTCTATGTATGTTAACTTATCACATTAATGTATTTGCACTCAAAATTTAAGCTATAATTCCCTCATAACATTCTCTTATTTGTTCCTCTTACTTAAAATTATGCATTTGCTAGGGCAACATGCATGATGACCTTCCTATTTTCTTAAAAGATATTTCTTGCAATTTTTATAGCTCTTTTGTATAAAATCTAGGACTAAAATAAGTTACCATTTACTCTTTCCTTTTTTACAAAGGAGGTATAAGGATATGACTAAAGAGCATCAAACAAACTCATCTCTAACATTCTTCTACACTATAACCCATTTTCTAGATAATGTCTACCCTAATTAGTTATAGGAATGGATGGTGTAATTCCTTCATCCCATTTCCATATTTTTACTCCTAACAATTCAAATTTATATATGGCTACCAAGGTAGATGACCCACAAGTATTCTCTTGTCATGGTCCCTTAGTGTATTTTGGCATATCTATGCCCATTATGTCTATTATCTTCAATCTCGTTCCAACTTCCTCAATTGGTTATGTTGATAATATTTGTTGTTGCTCAATCGGTCTCGAAAGTTGCTACTCCCGCAACTTCATATTCTCTTATTCTCATTGCTTCCTTTTTCAAATAGGACTTGTTGGATGTCCTTCTTCCTCCCTCTTTTGATGTAGTTGCTACTTTGACAACAATTTCTTAGAAGTTGTTTCATATTTTTCTTGATCCAAATCCATCCTTCTTCACTTATGCGTATGATGTACCTATTCCTCTAAAGCCTTGCTTTCTTCTATTTTAGTTATTTCTAGTTTATTTGGGTTCTTATTGGTATTCATCTTCTTAGGAGTAGGCTTATTTATTAGTACTAATTTTTTCCATCGCAAAATCGAAGCTTGATCTTTTAGCAAATTCTTTGGAGCAGTTAGTCCATAAAATGGAATGCTAGCTTATGACACTGCATCCAACATTACTCCAATTGCATGTAGTATTATGAGAAGTTATTCCTTTGCCTCTTTAGTAAATTTCTAATTTTATGTGACAAGTACATCCCCCAGTCATATTGCATAACTTCCATGATTCCTTCTACATATTATGCCAACCACATAGACATTTTTGATAATCATGCTTCTTATGATAGCCATGTTATAACAATATTTATGAAACACCTCATTTTGTTAGTCCTTAGTTGGCTCTACTTAATTCCATGTCCTATTGGACTAAAATACTTGGTGTCCTCCTCCTTGAGCTTAATTATACTCAACTTGTGAATAAGCCTATGGCACTCAGTTTAATGAATATGTCCCTTATTTACTACTTTTCATCCTTACAAAAACCTAAATGTTCATCAAGAATTATCTATAAAGAATACTAATTTTATGTGTCAATTCCCAATTTTAACATAAGTCCAATTTTTCTTTTTGGCAGGTCTTAGATGTAGAATAATTGGTTCAGCCAAACCCCATAAGGAGGGCAGACATCTAGGGTTCAAATCTTGGGCCTCGTCAAACTGAATGGTTGTCCATTTCCTGGTGCTTTCAATGGTGTAAAAGGTTTAAAATGATTGCGACATGGTGGTTATAGGGGTGGACTATGTGAGTACTATATCGTGGCTTTCGGGGTGAACAACGTAAAATACTGTGGTGGCCATAAAAGATAGACACCATGCCAAAATGATTGTGGCATCTACCAATTCCACGATGTAAAATAAATAAATAAAAATTTGTTTTGTGTCATTGGACTAAATTATCTGCAACAAGTACTCATGGAAGAAATTCTTGTAAAAAATAGTAACTTGTGTAATAACACTCAATCCTGCCTTCTCTAATATTACCTTAGATTCATTATTTTTTGGATTCTATTGACACCATTTTCAATAAAACTCTCCTATAAGCTGAGTGAATCTTATATATTTTAGTGGCACTTATTCCTTTTACGCTTCACTCTAGTGATCATTTTGTTCTTTTGGTATCTTTTCTTTGTGAACTTCACTCCGAATTTATTTCTGTTGTTCTCTAGGAAGTTCATTATTATGCTTTCTAGGGTATTTAATTTATTCTACCATCCTATAACCACATCCACCACCACATCCTTACCACGAATACAAAGCACATCCTAACAAGGTTGATAACCATACCCTTTCCTCTACGGGTATTGGACTAGTTATAAGCTCCTTATAAGCCTTATATCTTCTTATATTGGCCAATACTTTCTTTGGTGCAATGGACCTAGTGAATGCTTGATTATTTGTCTCTCAATATTCCATATGTGCTCATAAAAATCCAATCGTCCACTCATACTTCATTGGTGTTCATATTTCTTAGCTATCATACAAATCAATCATACAATTGTATTATTTCCCTCAATTTAGACTATATGATTTTTCCCTTACACAATATTTCAATATTATGTTATGCAATTGTATGATTCATCCTACGCAATCATACAATCTCCTTTTGATGTTATCATATGATCCTATTCTCATGCAATCATATGATCCTTCAATATTGTATAATTTCTCCTTTAATCATACAATTCTCTAGAAATTGTATGATCGTGTAATCACTTCCTAGTTTGTACGATAGGTTCTAGAATTTATTCGCCTAATCATATGACAAGGTCATACACTATACAATAGTCCTAATGAATTTTATAGAACTATTTGGCCAACTCAATTTGTGCACTTGCAAACTTTATTTCTTTTATTTTTGCACCCTTGTATGACAACTTTCTAGCTAACCAACCTTCAAACCTAGTATGATTTGTTTGTACCCTAGATTTTCTTTCCTTCTAAAAAAACCCTAACAAGAGATTTTTGGGTAGTAGGTTCCATTCCTATGCAATTTACTTATGGAGGTTTTAAACAAAATGGATTGATCTTCTTGCCTAGAATTTTACCCTTCCATTTTTGTTCTATAAATTTCTCCTTTTGTTGCATAGGCCCTTGCTTTTTAAGTTCCCTTTTCTTCTTTTATGTAGAAATATTTCGTACTCCTATAAATTTTAATGGCAACTATGGTATTTTCAAACCCTATATTTTATTTTTCATGAATTTACTTTGCATGCATCTTATAGAGGTGGTCCTCCTTGACTACCCGACAACTACCTCGACATATCTACAAATTGCTACTATGATGTGCTCTACTTTTCTCCTTGTGATTGTTTTATGTTTGAACTTGCATGCTTGTTATAACCTTTACTTTGGTGGAGATAATTCTAATTATTCATTGCTACTTAGTTGCATGTTTCTAGATGATTGCCACCTCAATGCTTGCAAGTGTTTTTAATTTATTTTTACTTTTTACTATTTTTTTTACCTACCTAACTAACTGTACAATATGTAGCTCCTTATTTTGTTGACATGTCAGAGTCATCATACAAGTCATACAACTACATTAACTTGCAATTGTACGAATATGTCATTTTATTGTTTCAATGGGTCTTCCACAACAAAAAGGTATATGATCTCTTATTTATGATTATATTCCTCGTCGCCTATCATACAATCATCTTTGGTATGATTTATTTCTTATTGTGACGTACGATCTATAGTTGTATAATTTGTAGTCATACAATCTCTAAACATATGATTCTTGGCTTTCGGTATTGTACAATCTATTTGTACCTGAGTCATATGATCTCCTATCATATGATGATAGGTCGTATGATTATCTTATTTTAGACATGTATGATATATTTTCATATAATTAATTTATTGGACTTGAATTGTACAACCCCCTATCATATAGTCCCCCTAGACTAATTCTACCTCCAAACTTGGTGATTGATTTCTTCTCTTGACTCCTTCACCAACATGTTGATCTCATGCTTGCCCTAGAAAAATTTATTCTTCTTCTCTTGAGAATTTCTTTCAAGGCCTTGCATTCATGCCAAGGATACTTGTCTAGCTCTTGGATTAATCTCACCAATCTGGGGTAAACCTCTTCCAACTCCTATTTTCCCGATATCCATCCAATGCATAGGTGGTCACAATAAAATTTTATGATTAGAATGGAGTCCTTGAGAAGGTTCAAATGGTCTAACCCAAAGGGTATGTCCAACTTGCATATTTCTTATTAAATCTATAGATGGTCCTTGCAATTCATTATATTGACTAGGCCACCTAGGGTGAGAGTCAATTTCTTCCCCTCAAGCCACTAGAGGGAAATTAATTGAAATTCCCCCTTGATTAGGTTGTCTTAGGCCCCTATAGTGGTTTAGTTACCTCTCCAAGATGCCTAAGTTGCCTTCTTATTGCTACTCATGCTGTCCACTTGTTTCTTCTCTTTCCCAAGTACCAGGAGCTATTTCAACCAATTTTATGTTTGCAAAGTTCCCTTCTCGATTCTGAGTTCTAGGAGGTAACTACCTTAAGGACCTCAATCTCTGATCTGCTCATCATAATTGTCTAATCCATATTATTTACTTTAAGCACCTTTGTGTTTCATAATCTAGTAATGCTTCTCTACGCTATTCTAAAATATCAAAATTAGTGCTTGAATCATTATGACTATCTTCTCTTTGAAGTGTCCAACTAGGTGATGTTTCTAAAATCCTTTGGAGTCTCCTCACCTCTGAAATTTTCCTTCATAGTTTTCTACATACCACTAAATAGGCCTCCACCTCAAAATAAATTTGTGGTTCTTGGTATCTTTGCAATAGGTTAGTACTACTACTGAACTATTATTATTTATCATAACTAAGGGAACCCCATCATCACTTCAATATAGTTCTTAGTTTCTTCCTACCTCCTCTAGTGTAGTAACTTCCTCAATACCCCTTCATACTATTTTAGCTACATTACCTATATTCAATGGATATTATGCTAGGATTTTTAGTTCTAATTATGACATTTATTCCTATTTGGCACTTCCATTTGATTCTCCTTATTGTTTTGGTGTTACATATTGTTCATGTTGTACATCCTCTTATACTTCCTCCTATTCCTCTAACTCTCATTGTATTATAGTCCATCGATTGTCACTTATTTGTATTGTATCATCTAGTTCTTGAATAATTTTTTCTTGTAATCTTACATTATGTGATTGCAAGGTCTGATATTCCTCTTGTAGGTATCAAACCTATTCCAACATTCTTTGATGTATAATTTTAATTTGAGCTAATGAGGTATGTCTTCGACATTGGTGACTCCATCTTCCAAAGTTAGTATCTCTAGATTATATATTTATATTCTATCGAGATATCATATATTTAACCCCAACCATATTCATCCATCCATGTGTTGAGGTAAATATTACTGCTCTAATTGAGGGTATACTTCTATTGCTTATTGTGGAGCTTCCTCTTGCATTATCAATTTTACTATTGTTGGCTCTTCAATTTGATTTCTTTCTTCATTTGTAGGAATCAGATCCTCTTCATATTCTCTCATTCCATCCACATATTGTACATGCGCCCATATTCTTCTTCTCTTTCCAAGGTGAGGTTCTAAATCTTGTTGTTCTATAATTAGTTGTGTTTCCTCCCCTTCTATCAAAAACCTTATCATCTTTATGTCATCATCATCTTGTTCAAGAATATGATTATTTTGGGTTGCTTCCTATTGTTCGTGGGACTCTTCTTATTGACTTCTTCTCCATTTTATCTCTTCCATTGCAATAAAAATACGTTGTACTTTGTAAGGATTTATATCATTTTCCATCATCTTTACAACTTTGAAAGGCCAAGCCTTAATATTTTCAACTTCCATGACTTGATTTCTCACTTGTTGTACTTCAAGACCAAGTCACCTTGCTTAAACTCCAAATTCCTAAGGTGCTTGTCATGCCATAACTTATTTTTTGAACCACTTTGATTTCATATTATGCCATGACCCTCTTCTTATCTAATTTAATGAGTTTCATAAGCCTCTACTCTAGGATTTACTGATCTCATAACTGATTCTCTATAGCTACCCTCAAGATGGGTATCAAGAATTCTACTGGCACTATTACCTCCTAGTCGTACATAAACTAGAATGAAATATGGTTTGTAGTGGGCTTAAAAGTTGTCCTATATTCCCATAGGATTGATGGTAACCTTTCCTCCCAATCAACTCCTTCTACTCCATAGGTTTTATAAAGAGTGGAGACCAAGATTTTGTTTGTCACCTCCACCTACCCATTTGATCTTGGGTAATATGAACTTGAAATGAATGCAAAATCCTAAAATCCATTGTCAACTTCTTGATAACTTCATTCACAAAGTGACCACTCCTATCACTTGTTAATTAAAACGAGATTTTAAATCTTTTTAACTGAAAGGGTGCTAACTTCATTATCATCTTTCTCTTTTCTATTATCGACATCTTTTTGGGTAGCTCTCTTATGGATACATATTCTTCAATTATTTTATACCATTCTTATGGAAAGAAATTGAGAATAAATAAATCCATCTAACTCTCATGCTCTTGTAGGCTCTATCAAATTAATCCTTGATAATTGATCTACAATTATGTGTTTCTTACATGGTCTAACCACTAGTCAAAATATGAATTTCTACAACGTGACGAGCCACCTGCTAACTTGCCCTTGTATAACTAGTTTATTAATCAAGTACAACATATCCTGATGATCAACATAAAAGGAAAATATATTGGTAAATAATTAGTGTCTATACTTCTATACTACATACACCATTCCCAAAGCCTCTTGCTCAGTTGTGCTATAATTTTTTTTCTATTTGTGGCAATAATTGACTTGCAAAGTAAGTAGGTTGGTCTAGCATAAACTATCATTCTTGGGCCAATTCCTATCCAATTGTATAATTGAATACATCTATGTGGACATTAAACTCTTTGTACTAGTATGGAAACACCAATATGGGACTACACAAATTATTTGCATTAAAATCCTTGAAGGCTCCCTAATGCTCCTCCAACAAAAACAAATATTCTTCTTTATTAGTGAATCTAATGGGTATGAAACATGGGTGAAGTTCTTGATAAACCTTCTATAGTACCCTATTGATCCCATAAAGGTATTCAATGATATCACATCACATGGTTCCCTCATATTCACAATGATGTCAATCTTATTAGGATTTATCTTCAAGACCTTATTACAAACTATGTGCCCTAAAAACTTACCATAAGGCACCATTAGGTGTTATTTTCTCAGATTTAAGGCTTTCCGAGCATTCCTTCAAAATCTCATGCACTCCTCTAATGTAGGTAGATGCTTTACTACTTTATCATATATCAACTAATTATCCAAGAAATATTTCATCTTTGTTGTTGCCATCTGGTCAAATATATAAGATAATCCTTTGTGGTTGGGGCATTACATAACCCAAATGGCATTCTATTGTAGGTATAATTTCCATTATATACCACAAACATGGTTTTCAACTTATCTTCCTTCATGATGCTAAATTTATTGTAGCCTGAAAACCCATCCAAAAATGAGTAAATATCATCTCCAACTACTTCTAGAATATAATCGATGAATGGAATAGGAAAGGGATCCTTAATTGTTAATGGGTATAGAATTCAAAAGTGTACACATATGCAAATTTTATTTGCTTCTATATTTAAAGTAATCATAATTGGTGATACCCATTTTCTCACTATGAATTTGAATATGATTTCAGTAATCAACATTTATTCTATTTTTGCATCTACCAAAGCTACATACTTTGGATTCATCCTATAAGGATTTCTTCTTACTAGTTGGGCTCCTGATATCAATTAAATCTTATGAATATAGTTTTGAAGGTATCACTTTCAATTCCTTATACATCTATATGAATATATCCTTGTGTTGTAGAAAAATATTAAAAGTTATTGCTTTCAATATAGAATCCCAATCATCTTTGCAATGGATAATCCTTGGATCTTTCTCTGTTCCTAAGTTCACTTTTACCATCTCATGTACTTCATACTTTGGATTCATCCTATAAGTATTTCTTCTTACTAGTTGGGCTCCTAATATTAATAAAATCTTATAAACATAGTTTTGGAGGTATCACTTTCAAGTCCTTATACATCTAGATGAAGACATCCTTGTGTTGTATGAAAATTTTAAAAGTTACTGCTTTCAATACAGGATCCCAATCATCTTTGTAGTGGATAATCCTTGGATATTTCTCTATTCCTAAGATCACTTCTACTATCTTAGGTGCTTCATATTTTATAATTTTTGGTTCCACCTCTGCCTTTACCAAATTCATAGGATGTGGTAGTTTTGCATCAAATTCAACATCGCCAACTATGTATTTTGCAAAGCTCTTAGGGAAGGTCCATTTCTCCTCTTCTTCCTCTATCTTCTTGTTGACTTCCATCTTCTCATATTGGTTTTTTGAAGTCTTATCTATTTGAATATAGAGATAGGTAGAATGTGTAACAAAATAACTGAACACAAATAGAATAGACACAAGAAAGAGATAATACTGTCGCAATAATATTTTGTATTAATATTGATACACTTTTTACACATATTTTTGAATTACCCCAAATGTATTGGGGGTAATGTTACAATAATTTGTCTTATCTTATTTATGCACAATGATCCAGTTTAAGAGAGAGGACCTTTCGACTCTTCAACAAGATATTATGTTCTTCGCTCTCTTGTTACAACTTCAAGGGGTGAGTGGGCTTTGGTATCCAATGTGGGGACCACTCCAACTTCAACAGCTTCTCAATGAACCTGTTACCTATGCGTATTACACCAACAAAAGGATTAGTAACATCTGTCATAATCAAGCAATAAATTTAATGCTACACATAAACCCTAAGCTGATGCATATGAAGTACAAATAATAAAAATAAATTATGAACTAGTAGCCTTGCAATTAAGAAATATACCGATATCTATTCTATGTGATTTGTGTGCTCAGGACTGTTAAACCATGAACTCGTAGTTTAGAACTAGAAACCACATACCTACGGTTGTGAGACCACGAAAACATGTTTTTGACTATAAAATCACAGATGGGAAATTTTGGCTGAGAAACAAAAAGCCTCGAGAATTGAACCAGTAGTATAGAATAGGGACTATGCTCGTGATTGTACTCTAGATCTGGGTCAATTTCGATAGATTATCGGTATGTAAAATTAGATCCATTTTCTTGGTGGAATAATGGTGCCTTTATAGGCCTCTTAGGGTTTTGGAGGGAGGTGGGATATGGCAAGTTCAACTTGCCAAGTGGCAGATGTGAGCTTCTAGGTGGAAGGAACAGTTATAGTGAGTCATCCAGTGTGCCTCACTTAACTAGGGTTATGTGGCTACAAGTGGAGTGGAATGTGGTATCTTGTCCTATTTGAGGGGACAAGGAAGATAAATGAATGGGATGTGGCATGAGTTTCGGGAATCTTCCCCATGTGCAAGGACAAGGGGGACAAGAGTCGGTGAGAGATGGTAGGGATGTTGGACGAAGTATCCCTAACACATGTCCAATGGGTAGGCAAGGTAACCTAGGGTGATTTTCTAGATTTTATGGATCTGGAACATAGGGTAATATGCAAGATTTTATATCCCTAAGTTAGAACTTAGGCATATATTTTTATTATGCAGAATTTGGTGGTGTGGTGACAAATGTGGTTTTTAGGATGTTGAATTTTGGTGTCTATAGGATGAAACATTTCATACTCCATTTGCAAATGGAGAAGTCTACTATCTATTCGATTATCATCTTCACTACACTCCTTGAAATACAACATTCCTTCATCATTTGGCTTATACTATTCTTCCTCTAAAGAACTTCCTAATTCATCAGTCATGGTCAAATCTTCATTGATCATTTGATTCCTCATATTGATCATATATTAATGTTATCCTTTTTAAAATGTTAAATGATCTTTTTCCTAGTTATGATTTACTTTGGCTAACCTTAGACACCCCCTTCCCACCAATTCATTGCATGATAGTTTCTGCATTGTAATCATAACAAAATCCAAGATGAATTCTTGGTTAGTAATTCTTACTTTTTGGGCTATTAAAATCCCTTTCATTTCAATTCCATATTGATCGATGCCATATAATTTAAATCTATGTGCCCAAAGAAATGGATCCCCAGTCTCCTTCCATGTCTTCTCTAGGAGTACATTAACACTTGACCTGCCATCTATAATTACTTGTGTCAACTTATGCTCTAGTATTTCCATATGAACTAATGTTGGCTTTTTCCCAACATCAATCATCAATACTATTGGATCAATGAAGTGATCCTTCTTCTTTACTTCCTCCACCAACTGGCTCCAGAATTCCATCACCCTTTATGGCCATAATTTCTCTCCTATCATTGCATACAACAATGATATGTCACCCAATAAAATTACCACCTATATTTCCATTATTGTATACAATACTTGCATTACTAGTTCTTGTGTTGACACTTTTTCTTTAGATTCTATTGGCTTCTTCAACTTCTTGTGCTCTATCATTCTCTCTTGTTTGGCTTTATCTACTTCCTATCCAATCACCTTCTATGACCCTACCACATTTTCTTCTTTATAGAAGGTTCAAGATAATTATCCTTCTTGGCATGACTCCTTGTCATGACCAATACATCCTTCTCTTTTTCCTTATTTTCCATAGGAGTCACATCAATGTCAAGAAAATTAACATTTCGTGAGTTACTTATACTCACCTTCTTTGAAAAATTGACCTCCTTATGGTTGTTTGAACTAAACCATTGATGCATGTGCATTATGTTATTTCTTGTTGTCCCATTTATTTGAGAGGTAGGGAAATTCTTCATAAAATGACCCCATTCCTAGCAATTGTGACATTGTATGATTGGTTTACCCTTCGAATCATACTACAATTGACTCTGCCCTCTTTATCAATTACCCTGATATTGCTTACCTGCTCGACGATTATTTCTATAACCACTACTAGTCGTGCCTTGCCCATTCCTTTGAGAATTTGGTTTTTCCTCTGTTTCCTGCACCATCAAAGTTTGGTACCTTGCCCCCTTAACATTGAATGGAAAGTATACAATCTCATTCACAATACATCACACATGTTACAATATGTATTCTCAAGATAATTGAGATTTGTGTGTCCTTCAAACTTACAATTTGTACACCATATGTTCTTTTGGTATTTATTGACTTCACCCTTGACTTCTCTTATCATATTATCAAATTCCTTTTTTAATGATAGTATAGAATTTTTCACCTTATTATCATAATCTCTATCCAAATATTCACTTTTAAAATCGACAATTCCGATGGTTGATTTTTTTTGAGTGCTAGTATACCAATTTTTTTTGGGGCCACAATGTTTGCATATGGAAGTGTTTGGATACCTTTTTCTATATTGCATATTTTTTTAGCTCCACACAATGTTAATATTAGCTTTTTGACCTATTATAGATATTTTTATGGTTTTTGTGTAAATTGTATTCCTTAGGGTATGTTACTCATCTTAATGGATATAATTATAGCACTTGGTTAGTTCAAATGGTAGGATTAATCAAAAGTAAGAATATTTAGTTATCTTTAATTAGAATAAGGTCTCATTGATCATGAACTTAATAAGAGAAAGGAGTAAGCTCTTGGGATCTTCTTTATGTTAGTGGAACCATATGTACCTTTTTAAATCATAGAGAAAAATGATCCTATTGAGGTATGGTCTACTTTGAAAGATCTCAATGAAAAAGTAAGTGTTGATTAAGTTAATAGAATTGAGAGAGCTTTCCAAATTAAAATTTTCATATTTTAGTAATGTTGATGACTATATATATCACTTTAAAGCTCTAAAAACTAATCTAATTATGACTGGAGGTAAAGTAAACAATGATTAAGAGTATGACAAATATATTACTTCTAATTTTCTTCTCTTTTTTATATAGTTGGCTTGGTTCTCTATGTGAATGGTATGACTATCAAATAGCCACAATCCATCTTTATTGAAGAAATTGTCAAGATTCTAATTCATTATGAAGTGGCAATAAAGAATTATGGAGATTTTTCTCATACACAAGACCACCCAAAAGAATTCAAATCAATATAATCTAAGGCTTAGTTGTATAGGGGTAAGTCTAAGGTTTCTTGCAAGTATTGTGAAGGAAAGGACACTCCATGAATAACTTCATTAAAATGTTAAAGAATATTTATATAGGATTATCGAGGGATGGATATAAGCTTTCTAATGATGAAGATGACAATGAAGGAGGAACAATGGAGGCCCACTAGACCATCCATTAAGGGGGGATACCTTTAATACCTTCTATCCTCGGCCCTCTTAGCTTAGATTATGGGGGTTGTGTAATCTAATCTTATTTAGGCCAAGGTCAAAAATGTGAAGGAGTGCTTATGAGAATTATTAATGTAGCCTACAAGCATGTGCTTGTGTAAGCCTATGAACATTAATTATTTATATAAGCCTACAATACTCTTTCATATTTCACCCTTAGTGGTATCGATTAATCCACCTTTATAGATAACCTTATTTAAAAGGGAAATTTATTATTATTTTATTAAAAGGTTGGTATCAAGGTTAAGTTTAGGTCAACTTGAGGTTAACCTCTTATTGGGAATTTGGTATCACTATAAATACCTCTCAATGAAAATCCATTTATAATTATAAGTGTGAATAAAATATGATATAATGGTGCACCTAGGGGCACCCACCTTATACTTCTTTTTGTCATCTCCCTTTGTTTCTTTACTTCATTTACTATTGCTATATTTTAATAGACTTTTCTTCTTTTTGGCATATGATTGTGCAGAATGTATGTCTTGGAATGTTTCTAAAAAATATTAGAAATTCAAACATAGTATTAGATCTAGTTGAAGATATGAACCACTCATCAATAGAAGAGAAACTGGTTCATTGGTGATTAAGGGCATTATATTTAGGGCTATAGTTTGTCTTTCAAATTTCAAATTTAAATTCTTGTTGCCCTATTTTATAACCTAAAAATAGATTGTTGTGTCCATTATTTGCACATGTGGCTTAAATATTTATACCCCCTTACATCCATGTTATTTTGATTCTAAGATATATGGATGCATTGATGAAGTAAGTACAACAATAAGTATGCACACTTTTAATTAGGAGGTGGGATTTTTAAATCTTGATGGTTTTCTTTATCAATAGTCATATTAGGTTGTTCTTTGAGAAATCCTTCTCCCTAAATCTCTAGAAGGAAGTGGCATGTTGGTAGAGGAAATAATTTTTTGAGAGGTAGTCACGAGATTGATTCATCAAGATAATTGCAACATTTTTTCTTTAAAATAATATGAAGCATAAGTGTCAAAGAACAAATCTTGTAGCATTGCTCCTGGTAAAAGTTGGTGGTATAGTGGTTTAATCCCTCTTTTGCATGGATAAGGTCATTGGATTAGATATTTCAATTGTTTTCTCCTACAAATATCCTCAAAAGCATTTAGAAGGGACTTCCTCTATTCTTTTGATCGCATTTGACTGTATGATGTAGTGGTAAGAAAGGAAGGTCTATTAGAAGGGACAAACACAACTAGGATGCCAAGCTGAAGGATGTTTTTGATGAAGATCTTTGCAGAAGAGCCAAGCTTAGCATGCAACATGATGAGCTTCCATTTCCCTTTGGGAATGTCCTCAAGCCAATAATGGAGTATGTCACTGTCGATGATCCAAATAAGCCCTTAAAGAGTTTTCACTTTGCTTTTTATAATCATTTTTGTGAGGTTAGAGTGTTGAATATTCCCAAATTCATTTATAATTCTATCAGTCATACCATTGAGGAGTCCAAGAATAAACAAGATTCCAAATTGCCTATCCATCATGGCTTGTTTAATGTCCTTTACAAGCACTAGTTGATCCATTGCCTCGAAGGTGCTGTCCTAACCCCTAACCCTAATCCTGAGCCCAAGTCGAGTCTCCCTAAGGCTATTTCTTCTCAATCGATTCCTCTGTCCTCCAAAAAGTCGAAATTATCTACTAAGAAACAAAAAATTATTGAGGATGTGGCACTTTTGAGGAAAAAGGCCAAAGAAGCTCCCACTGACAGTGATAGTGATCATGAACTAAATCCAAAGACTGAACCTATGCAAAAACCGCTTCGTGCCTTTGCACGTCTAAAAAATAAAGCAAAACAATAGGAGTCCATGGTCATTAACTCTGATGAAGATACCAAGCACGACCCTAATATTTGTTTGCAGGAGTATATCATCAAATCAAATTCTAACAATATTGCTCAACTTGTTGATTTACGCAATACCCTGAGCCTCTATTTTTTCAAAAGATCCTTCTCTGAAGAGGTTGTAAATATGCCTGATGCTAAATAGAGGAAAAAAAGGTCAAGATCGAGGAGTCCCCTGTTAATGGCAATGATGCTGAAGCGAATTTTCACTGCAAGACTACATGATCTCACAGCTAAATCTACTTTTGAGAAATAGTTGTTGGTTGTCATTCTTTTTTCCTTGTATCGGTTTTCCCTTTCTTCTACTTCTCTGTTATTTTTCTTCTTTCTCTTCACGATGGCTGAGGATAGCCTTTAGTTTGCTTTTGTTGTAGGCTTCTTTGCTGGTTGAGGGTTTCCTCAAGTTTTGATTCCATGGTGTTGTTTTCCTTCTGGTTGGTGTTTCTGTAGGCAGGTTTTGCCTTTTGTATTCAGGTTTTGGGTCCCTGTCAAAACCCCTGTTAATCTAATATTTTTATTTGATCAAAAAAAATAAAGGAGGCTTGCTGGCACTAGATGTTGAGTTCAAAACCAACATTATCATTTTACTTGCTCCATGGCAAGGCCATATTTTTTGCATTAGTTAAATCTTTTTTTGTCTATGGTTCTATTCATGGACGTGTGTGTAGCACAACTAGTCCACACTTTCTCTTATAGGTAGATGACATCAATCTTATATAAATGCAAGTATGAATAATCCAACTAGTCAATTCAAGTCATTTGTCAAACTTGGATTCATTGGTTGATAGAAAAACATATAATCTAATGGCACCAAGTGTAAGTTTTTGATTCAATGATTTTTTTTCTAATATTTGGCATTTGATTTTTCTTTATTTGAGTGCTATTATCCCAAATTTTCAAGATGTCATAACTTTTGCATACAGAAGCATTAGGAACCCATATTTTTCCAGACTGCATGATTTTTTTGAGCTCTATGTAATTATGATATTATATTATGGACCTAAATGAATTACTTAGGGTACGTTACTCATCTCAATGGATAAAAATATAGCACTTGGTTAGTTCAAATGATAATATTACTCGAAAGCAAGAATATCTAGTTTGTCTTCAATAATGAATTAGAAGAATATCTCAATTATCTTATGAAGACCAAGCCAAGATAAGGTGATGTATACCTTTGATAGATCTCATAGATATCAAGATGAGAGAAGGTATTACATAACATATTAAATTGAGTCATCATTATAAATTTTATTTGATACATTTTTTTTTGTTTTAAATATATTTAATGGTTAAATGTTGAAGACCAAAACGTTCTTTTATTTTTGAAGAAGAAAGCATTTTTGTTCCTTGAGTATTGATCTAGATAACATATTTATAGAAGAAACTCCTGAGAGAGAATTTTTAAATCTCTTTTGAAAACATTTAAGAGACCTTTTGTAAAAGTAATTTTAACTTGTGAAGTCACTTGAGAGGTTTCACTTAAGAAGTGATATGAGTGCTACAAGTTTTTTCTTGAGAGGCATCCTAAGAAGTGGTCTAAGTGTTGCAAGTTTGTGCCTAAGAGGTGTCACCTATGAAGAGGTCTGAGTACTACATGTGTGTGCCTAAGAGGTTTCCTATGAAGAAAGCTACGTGTAGCAAGTTTGCACTTGAGAAACATCACCTATGAAGAGGTTTGAGTACTTCAAGATTACGCCTGAGAGGTGTCCTATGAAGCAATATAAGTGTTGTAAGTTTACACTTGAGAAACATCACCTATGAAGAGGTTTGAGTACTTCAAGTTTACACGTGAGAGGTATTCTTTAAAAGCATTTTGTTTCAAACCTATGAAGTGGATAAAGGAAATGGCCTAAGAGTTTCTTTTGAGAAGAGGTAATTACTATGAGTAGACATTTTTCATACCAAAATCAAGCAAGTTTGCATAAAATGAGCAATATAAATATAAGGCCTCCAGGTTTATTATATTTCTTAAGTATTTTAAGTTTTTTTTAATAATTTTGAAAAACAATTCTATAGTTTTTTGAAAAAAATGAAAAATATATTATATTTATAGAAACTATATTACAAAGTAAAAGGAGCTTGATAGGAAATATGGAAGATAAAAAATTCTCCACCAATCCCTCCTAGATAAAAAATTACCCATCCCTCTATATTCATGCTATTTCACTCCATAGTCTAACTGTGATAGATTCATTCGAATCACTAGCTGCTCTTCCTATTATGCTATCTATTTGTACCACCTCTTGCATCACTTGGATTATTTTGTACTAGCTTATCTAATATTCCATTTGAGGGACCACATATTGTCCTTCCTCCAATTATTTTCCCCATTTTTCTAAATAACCTACCACTCTATTTCCCTCTCACTTGATATGTGTAATAAAAACATCTTGAAAAACCTTCCAAATCTTTTGAACTGCTTCCACCTTCCTTATCTTGCCACTTCCCAAAACCAAAAAGGGTCTTATAGGATCCAAGATTCCAACCCATATCTGAGAGTCTGTCTCTATCCATAGCTTATGTAAATATATATTTACATCTATCATTGATGCTGACAAAATTGCCTATCCTTCTGCTTCATTATTTGTTGTATCCCCCATATCTTTTGCTCTTACACCTGTTCTCCTTTCCAATTTTGTATGATAATACCAAAAACAAAATTTCCAAGGATTTTAGTAACCCATCCGTGTTTGCATTCACCCAATATTTGGGAGGAGGTCTCCACTTTATGTTATTTGAGGATATCTCACTTGTGCATCCAAACCTTAATTGTTTTCTTTTATAGTTATTCCAAAGCTCAGTAAAATAGTCACTTCCTCCATTTGTATGTTTGTTTCCTCCTACAATCTAATAGATAATATTTCCATTACCTTACTCATAATCCTCTCCCATACTTGTTCCCTTGTTCATGCTCTAATATAAATATGCATGCATTTCATTCTAGCCATAATTACCACCATATGAAACTAGGCCCCAAATTCCATGCCATTTTCATTGTTTTAGTCTTAAAGTTGCACTTTTCCATTTCTCATAAAAGCTTTCCTAGTTCTAAAAAATTTTCCAATGCTGTCTCATCTAGCTCCACCAACTGATCCATATGTCTTTATCAAAAGAACACCCAAAAAAGAGGTGATTCAAGGTCTCCTCTGCTTTTCCACACAACACATTTGGAAGGCCTGTAGAAACCTCTTTTTCTCAGATTATCAAATATCAAGCACTTTCTATGGTTAATCAACCATGAGAAAAAGTTAATTTTTGGCCATCCTTCCTTTTGCTAGATAAATATCCTTGGAAGTGGTGCTAGAGTAATCTCATATTCATAAAATACCTTGTATATCTCCTTTGCCTTATATATTCCCAACTTGTTTCCTCCCCATCCAAGTATATCCCTCATAGAATAATCCTAAATTGGGATGTCTTTGAAGATGTCTCCATAGTTTTTGGTTATTTCCTCTGTCCCCCTCACTAGCTATTCTCGGGGATGTTTCTATTGTAGTAAGTCTGGCACATGTTGATTCCATGATTTCATATAGGAAGAGGCTTTCCACCACCATGCCTTTTGGAACTCTTCTTCCCAAATCTCCATATCTAGGAATGTATGAATAATTGGTTGAAATGAATTCTATGAATCCTCCCAAAATAGGTCTTCCTTTCCATCCCCTAACTACCAATATAGGTATGTATTTATTAACTCTTGGCATACTTCCATTGTTATTCATACTATAGATCCCTCTACTTCCACTCGATGTCTTGGGATGTCTTTCTCAGCCACTCCTGGGTAATATTTAGTTTGTAACAGTCTACTCCATAAGCCCCTAGTAGCTGTAATCGATCTCCAATATAACTTCCTCACCAGTGCATTGCTGCTTTGGAATGCTAATATTATCCCCAATCCTCCTTGTTTTTTTTGTTGGCATCTTCTCCCACCCAACTAGTGCTAAATTTTTTTCTTCCCTTGCACTCGACCATAAAAAATTTCTTGTGTGTTTATTAATATCTTTCAGAATTTTCTTTTGAGCATAAAGTATGGAAAATTTATAAACTGGGAGAGCTTGTAACACAACTTTAATCATTGTAAGCCTTCCTCCTAAGCTTAGCTATTTGTGTGTCCTCTTCCTTAACTTAGTTTGAAGTTTCTTAATCAACTCTTTCCACTCCTTGCTTTTTGTTTTCTTTACAGATAGAGGTACCTCATAAATACTGTATGGATAAAGGAGTCTCCATGAAGTTCAACAATTGTGTAATTTTTGTTAAACTTACAACGGCACTGAGAGGGGGGGTGAATCAGTGTAGCTTATTAAAATCTTAAATCTGTAATTCTTAATGCTGAAGTAATGCAGACTTAAAAATAGATACAACAATTATAACAAGAGAGCATCACACAACACAAGATTTTAACGAGGTTCACCAATGTGGCTACTCCTCAAAAATTGACTGCTTGGACTCCCATCCAAATCCAGCCTTAGCAAAGCAATCAATTTTACAATAAATTTACCAGCACCTACTGGAAGGAGCACCAACCCCTGATTTATCTGCACCAACAGAAAGGAGCACCAACCCCTGATTTACCAGCACCAACTGGAAGGAGCACCAACCCCTGATTTATCTGCACCAACAGAAAGGAGCACCAACTCCAGATGCCAAGCAGCAACTTGGACTGCAATTCTGAATCTATAAATGTTACAAAAAAATACCTTTGCTTTCACAAGACCCTGACTGGTCTAGAGCTTATAGTTTGCAAGATACTCGCATCTGCTGTACTACTATAGCCGAGCTCTATGATCGACTTTGCCTTTTGTGCACTCTGCATCGTTATAGCCAAACTATCATCTCTGCCCTTTGCGCTCTCTGCTCTCTGTGCACTCTTACTTTGCACTTAGCTCGATTCGACATGACTCGCTCACTCTGCGCACTATGGATAGATTTCACACACTTCATCAATCCTTCAAATCTCCAAATAACCCTCCTTTTATAGTAGAAATCTCATGATGAAAAATCAATCTTAGTCGGCTATGTAAACCCTAATCTTAGTCGACTGTAACCCTAGCTTTTGTCGATTGTAAACCCTAATTTCAGTCGACTGTCATCGGTCTTCATCGGCTTCAACTTATCTGACTCTATAGCTTCTTTTTGTTCATGTTGCCGTGAAACCACAACATGTCATGATATCGTGACACTTTTGCCTCCGTACACTTCATTTTGGCTTTTGTCATGATATCGCGACACTTCTGCCTTTGTCGACTTCAACTTTGCTTTTGTCATGATATCGTGACACTTTTGCCTTCGTCAACATCAATTTTGCTTTTGTCATGATATCGCGACACTTCTCCCTTCGTCGACTTCCTTTCTACTTTTGTCATGAAATCATGACACTTCTGCTATTGAAGTCTTGCTCTCTATTTTTGTCATGAAATCATGACACTTTCTACAACCGTACGCTGCACTATCAATCTGTCATGAAATCATGACACTTTCTGCATCCGCATGCTTTCTTTTCTGCCTGTCATGAAATCGTGACACTTTCTGTATCCGTACGCTTTCTCTTCATCCTGTCACAAAATCGTGACACTTTTCATCTGTACTCTTTCTCTTCAACCTGTCATGAAATCATGACACTTTTCACTTTGAACTCTTTCCTCTATGTCAAAATCATGATTCTACTTAACACACCTTTCATTGCAGCATGTCACGAAATCGTGACACTTTTCACTTTACTTTCTCTCTCCTTGAACTTGTCGCAAAATCGTGATAGTCTCACTTTTTTCGTTCTTTCTCTATGTCAAAATCGTGACACTTTTCAAACTTACTTTCTCTCTCCTGAAAATGCGACATGTCATGATATCGTGACACTTTTTCGTCCGTACTATCTCTCCTGCAAATTGTCACGAAATCGTGACACTTTTCCTTGCGGGCTCTTTCTCTCCGAACATGTCACGAAATCGTGACAGTTTTCCCTGAATGAACTTTCTCTTCGAACATGTCATGAAATCGTGACTGTTTTCCTTCCTTGCATTTTTTCTTTCAACATGTCATGAAATCGTGACAGTTTTCCCTGCTTGCGCCTCTGCTTCGAACATGTCGTGAAATCGTGATAGTTTTTCAACTTGCCTTCTTCTCTTTCAACATGTCATGAAATCGTGACACTTTTACCTTCTGCTTCTCTCTCTTCCAATATGTCACGATATCATGACATTTTTCCTTGCACTTTCTCTCTCCTCCAATATGTCATGAAATCATGACAGTTTTCTTGTTTTCTGAGTATGTCGCGATATCGCGACACTTTTCTTACTTGTCTTTTTCTTTGATTTTTTGCATAAGGACCACTTAGGTCTTTTTGGAAAAACACTGTACATATTCTGAGAGATCTCTGAACTTCCTGTTTACTGAATCTGAAAAGCTTCTGAGCATCTGAACTTCCTGTCCCTTGAATCAAATGATCTAACTGATTGTGTTGACAACAATGACAATCCTGTTGCTGCACCTTGCTCAACAATCTCCCCCTTTGGAATTGTTGGCAACACATGTGCATCTTCCTGTAGCTCTTCTCCCCCTTTGACAATAATACCAAAGGGCTATTGCAGACTCCCCCTGAGTCCATGCACAACATTCTCAGGCAAATTTTATTACACTTAGTAATAAATAAGAACATGAGCAAGAAGATAAACAAATACTTCAATGCTCCCCCTGAGAATGTGAACCCTGTATCTAGTCACTTCTTGGGAAGAGTTACCACTCCCAATTTATTGCGTAGGTATTCAAAAACTTCCTTGGGTAATGGTTTGGTGAAGATATCTGCTACTTGCTCTATGGTTGGAACAAAATCCAGCTTAACCTCACCTTCCGCAACTTTCTCTTTCAAAAAGTGATATCTGATAGCAATGTGTTTTGTCCGTGAATGCATTACTGGATTCTTAGAGATGTTAATTGCACTGGTGTTGTCACACTTAACTGATATTGGCTCACTAAAGTTAATACCAAGATCTTTCAGAGTTTGTTTCATCCACAAAACCTGTGTACAACATGTTGTTGCTACAATATATTCTACCTCAGTTGTTGATAAAGAAACTGACTCTTGTTTCTTGCTGTGCCAAGCAACCAACCTGTCTCCAAGATAGAATGCACCTCCACTGGTACTCTTCCTATCATCAACACATCCTGCCCAATCTGCATCTGAATATGAAATGAGGGTGAAGTCTTTACCTTTCGGATACCATAACCCATACTCCATAGTACCCTTGAGGTACCGAAAAATCCTCTTTATCGCTGTCACGTGAGTCTCCTTGGGATTAGCCTGAAATCGAGCGACCATGCAAACTGCCTGCAAAATATCTGGTCTGGTAGCTGTCAGGTATAGTAAGCTCCCAATCATAGATCTGTATGTGGTTTGATCAACAAGTGGAGATTTGTCATCCTTGCTCAACTTGCAGCCTGTCGTCATGGGAGTGCTAACTGGCTTACAATCCTCCATTGTGAACCTTTTTAACATCTCTTTCACATATTTGATTTGGGAAATAAATATGCCTTTCTCATTCTGATTAACTTGTAACCCAAGAAAGTAAGACAGTTCACCAATCATAGACATTTCAAATTCTTTCTGCATCTTATCTGCTAAGTCTCTGCATGACTCATCTTTGCTGCTGCCAAATATGATATCATCTACATATACAACAAGAACAATAAGATGTCCATTTTCTGTTTTGACATACAAATTGTTGTCCACCATACCTTTCTTAAACCCTTGATGAGTGAGATAGTTGTCTAGCCTTGCATACCATGCTCGAGGTGCCTGTTTTAATCCATATAAGGCTTTCTTCAACTTGCAAACCAAGTTGGGATCATCACCAAGTTGAAAACCATCTGGCTGCTCAATATAAACCTCTTCTTCAAGTTTCCCATTTAAAAAAGCTGATTTTACATCCATCTGATAAACTTTGAAATTCTTGTAAACTGCTAAGGCCAAAAACATTCTAATTGCCTCAAGTCTTGCTACAGGTGCAAAAGTTTCCTCAAAATCAATACCTTCTACTTGAGCATAACCTTTACATACCAATCTTGCTTTATTTCTGATTACTTGTCCGTCTTCATTCAGCTTTGTTTCGAAAAAATCCATTTAGTACCGATTACATTCTTGTTTGCAGGTCTAGGTACCAACTCCCAAGTTTTATTTTTCTCAATCTGATCTAATTCTTCATCTATTGCCTTCATCCAACTTTCATCTTTGCTTGCTTCATCAATATTTTTGGGCTCAATGCTGGATAAAAGAGAGTAATTACTTACTACTTTTCTTCTTGTTTGCACACCAGCTGTGGGGTCTCCAATTATTTGCTCTCTAGGATGGTTTTTCTGCCAGCTGCCTATTTTGAATTTCTTATTTTCTTCCTCTTCTGAATCATAACTTAAATCATCTGAGACAATCTTTTGATTCTGTTCAGTTTTGTCTTCCTCATCTCCTTCAATAACTTCTTCATAAATTGGGTAGTTTTCTTCATTGCTAACTACTCGTTCCCTACCTTCATCAAATGTAACACTGGCACTGTCCACAATTTTCTTTAGCCTTTTGTTGTAGCATTTGTAGGCTTTGCTTGATGGTGAATAGCCAACAAAAATACCTTCATCTGCTCTATCTTCAAATTTACCAAGATTATCTTCAGTTCTCTTGATGTAACACTTACAGCCAAAAACTCTGAGATGTTTTGTTGTTGCCTTTCTGTAGAACCACAACTCATAAGGAGTTTTGTTTTCATGTGTTCTTAGCATGTACCTATTTTGAATGTACACAGTAGTATAGACTGCTTCTTTCCAAAATCTGTCTGCTACTCTGCTCTCAGTCAACATAGTCCGGGCCATTTCCTGTACTGTCCTGTTCTTTCTTTCTACCACACCATTTTGTTGAGGTGTCCTGGCTGCTGAAAACTGTCTCCTAATGCCATATTTATCATAGTACTCTATAAACTCATCTGAAATGAATTCTCCTCCTCTATCTGATCTTAGGTTTTTGATCCTCTTTCCAGTTTCATTCTCAACGTGGTGTTTGAAAGACTTGAACATTTCAAAGGCTTCTATTTTCTGCTTCAAGAAGTATACCCATGTCATTCTGGAATAGTCATCAATACACAACATAAAGTATTTGTCACCATTTATGCTTTGCGTTCTCATGGGTCCACATAAATCAGTATGTATTAGTTCCAATGGTTTGCTTGTATTGTACTCTTTTGTTTTAAATGTGACTCTAGTTTGCTTCCCCTTCTGACATGAAGCACAAATGCTATTTGAAGGTTTGCTGATGGTGGGAATATCTCTCACTGCCCCTTTTGAGCTGATTTTCACCAGATTATCAAAACTGATATGACCGAGCCTCTTGTGCCACAACCAATTTTGTTCTTCCTGACCAATGAAACAGGCTCCCTCTAAATTCTCTGAAAGAGTGTACAGGTTGCCAGCAGTCCTGCTTCTTAAAAACTACTTCATGTCCTTTGTCACAGATCTGACTGACACTCAACAAGTTATGTTTCAGACCATCCACGAACAATACTTCTTCAGACTTGATTTTTCCGTTAATAATCTTAACTGAACCTTTCCCTACTATCTGAGCTCCATCATTATTCCCAAATTTTACAGAACCACCTTCATATTTCTGAAACTTTTCAAATTTTTGTTTATCACCTGTCATATGACTTGAGCATCCACTGTCAAGTATCCATGGTACATATTTATTCTGTGCTTTGAAAGTTGTTTGTACTATCAGGGATTCCTTAAGTTGCTCTTTCTGTTTCCATTCTGTTTTGACTACCGTATTGGGCTCTAGTTTAGATTTTCCTTTTTCAGTATCTCGTGCATGTTTTTCAGGAAGTTTTCTATTTTGTTTCATCCTATTTGGTTGGAATTTTCTTTCCTGAAAATGATTTGAAGTAAATGCACTTCGATAATTTCTTGCAATGTGTCCAAAATTGTGACAGTTAAAGCATTCTACTATATAATTCATCAGAGGTGAAAAAGCATTTCTACTTGTGAATTTTCTTGGTCCTACATTAAATTTGCAGTCTACAATCTTATGACCATAACCATTGCATTTAAAATAGAAACCAGAAAAGGGATAGTTGAACCTGGGTGATGGTCTTTGCCATGCTATCGTAGGGGCCATGAATCTTCTCTTTCTTTGATGCGTGACCTTGGTGAATCCATCATTATCAATATTCTTTTTGTGCATGGCATTATCGTCTTCTTCTGCATGAGTCGTTTTACCTTTATCAACCTGTTTCTTATCTTCAATTTTTACAGGTTCTACATTTCTGGTCTTAGAACCATTTGAAGATTCTCCTTCGATGAAGCCCAGACCAAATTTGGTGCCTGCAGGTCTTTGGTCATTTAAAATCTTATCCAATTTCATAGAGCTTTCTTCGCGTTTGTGATAACAGCTAATTTTATGCTCCAACTCTGCTATCTGCATCCGTAAACTAACATTCTCTTCTTCTAGTTTGCAGCAGACATCTATTTTCATGGTAATCTGAATTTTGAGCTCTTCGGTTATCTTCTTGTATTCTTCTATCCGTATTTTCAAACTAGTTATGATGTCGTTTGCATCCTCAAGCCTCTTTGAAAGTTTCTTATTCTTTTTCTTCTCTATTTTCCATTCTTCAAGTGCGGAGGTCAACTCACCTTCTAGATCAACTTCAGCCTCAGATTTTTTACCACAAACCTCACAGTTTACTCCTTCTGCTTTTTCTGATTCTTCTTCTTCAAAAGCCATGAAAAGAGCTTCACCTGTTTCTTCTTCAGAATCCTCACTAGAGCTGTCTTTAGATGAATCGGCATTCCTTGAGATGAAACTTTTCTTTTTGAAGTTGCCTTTTCTGAAGTTTGTTTTCTTCTTCCAATCACTTCTTTCTTGGTGTGATCCTTCATCATTTTTGTTCTTTTCATTCAGAGGACATTTAGTCGCAAAATGCCCGACACCTCCACAGTTGAAACATTTAAAAGGTAGCTTTCCTCTGTATTTTCCTTTTCCCTTTTTTAGTTTTCTAACGAAGTTTGCTTCTTCTTCATCTGATGTCTCTTCTTCCTCAGTCTCTTGTTTTGCATTTTTATTTTTAATGGCTTTGAAGGCCGCTTCTCGGTCTGTGGGTTTAGCTCTTCCTATTCTCATCTCATAAGCAGTCAAAGAACCATGCAACTCATCCATACTAAAGAAATTTAGATTTTTTGCTTCTTCTATCGCTGAGACTTTAGAATCAAATCTGTGAGGAAGAGATCTTAATACCTTTTTCATGATAGCAGAGTCACTTATGTCATCGTCGAGTCCTCTCATCGCATTTGTGACTTCATTAACTCTCAACATGTATCCCTCTACGTTCTCATTGTCATTCATCCTTAATGCTTCGAACTGAGCTCGATGTATTTGTAACTTGGCTTCCTTGATCTTATGGTCTCCTTCATGAATGCTCTTTAGTTTGTCCCAGATTTCTTTTGCCGTTTTATAGTTTATGATTTTTGCCAGTTCACTGTCTACTAATCCACTCATGATAGCATTCTTTGCTTTTGAGTTATTTTCATATAGTTTCTTTTCTTCAGCCTCTTTTGGAGCAGTGATGGGATCTGTGTATCCACTACGTACTGAATCCCAGATGTCGTATCCCAAAGCACAGAGATATACCTGCATCCTGACTTTCCAGTATGCGTAATTAGATCCATCAAACACTGGTGCTCTGTTTGATGAGAAGCCTTCATCGCCTGCCATTGTGTTAAATCCAAGATCACCCTAGCCGGTTAAGCTTGAACAGGTACTCGGCTCTGATACCAATTGTTAAACTTACAATGACACTGAGAGGGGGGGTGAATCAGTGTAGCTTATTAAAATCTTAAATCTGTAATTCTTAATGCTGAAGTAATGCAAACTTAAAAATAGATACAACAATTATAACAAGAGAGCATCACACAACACAAGATTTTAACGAGGTTCACCAATGTGGCTACTCCTCAAAAATTGACTTGCTTGGACTCCCATCCAAATCCAGCCTTAGCAAAGCAATCAATTTTACAATAAATTTACCAACACCTACTGGAAGGAGCACCAACCCCTGATTTATCTGCACCAACAGAAAGGAGCACCAACCCCTGATTTACCAGCACCAACTAGAAGGAGCACCAACCCCTGATTTATCTGCACCAACAGAAAGGAGCACCAACTCCAGATGCCAAGCAGCAACTTGGACTACAATTTTGAATCTATAAATGTTACAAAAAAATACCTTTGCTTTCACAAGACCCTGACTGGTCTAGAGCTTACAGTTCGCAAGATACTCGCATCTGTTGTACTACTACAGCCAAGCTCTATGATCGACTTCGCCTTTTGTGCACTCTGCATCGTTACAGCCAAACTATCATCTCTGCCCTTTGCGCTCTCTGCTCTCTGTGCGCTCTTACTTCGCACTTAGCTCGATTCGACACGACTCGCTCACTCTACGCACTACGGATAGATTTCACACACTTCATCGATCCTTCAAATCTCCAAACAACCCTCCTTTTATAGTAGAAATCTCATGATGAAAAATCAATCTTAGTCGGCTATGTAAACCCTAATCTTATTGGTTGTAACCCTAGCTTTCGTCGATTGTAAACCCTAATTTTAGTCGGCTGTCATCGGTCTTCGTCGGCTTCAACTTATCTGACTCTGTAGCTTCTTTTTGTTCCTGTTGCCATGAAACCACAACATGTCATGATATCGTGACACTTTTGCCTCCGTACACTTCATTTTGGCGTTTGTCGTGATATCGCGACACTTCTGCCTTTGTCGACTTCAACTTTGCTTTTGTCACGATATCGCGACACTTCTGCCTTCGTCAACATCAATTTTGTTGTTGTCGCGATATCGTGACACTTCTCCCTTCGTCGACTTCCTTTCTACTTTTGTCACGAAATCGTGACACTTCTGCTGTTGAAGTCCTGCTCTCTATTTCTGTCGTGAAATCGTGACACTTTCTACAACCGTACGCTGCACTATCAATCTGTCGCAAAATTGTGACACTTCCTCACTAGTGCATTGCTGCTTTGGAATGCTAATATTATCCCCAATCCTCCTTGTTTTTTTGGTTGGCATCTTATCCCACCCAACTAGTACTAAATTTTGTTCTTCCCTTGCACCCGACCATAAAAAATTTCTTGTGTGCTTATTAATATCTTTTAGAATTTTCTTTTGAGCCTAAAGTATGGAAAATTTATAAACTAGGAGAGCTTGTAGCACAACTTTAATCATTGTAAGCCTTCCTCCCAAGCTTAGCTATTTGTGTGTCCACTTCCTCAACTTAGTTTGAAGTTTCTTAATCAGCTCTTTCCACTCCTTGCTTTTTATTTTCTTTGCAGATAGAGGTACCTCATAAATACTATATGGATAAAGGAGTCTCCATGAAGTTCAAAAATTGTGTAATTTTATCTCTCATCCTCTTCGTTGTATTGAAAAAAACTATTTAATATTTTTTTCCATTAAAAGTTTTCCCTGTAGCTTGAGTATACCCATCTAAAATTTCTTTTATGTTTCTTGCTATTAGGAGATTGGTTTGACTAATAATAGTTGTATAATCCACAAACTAGAGGTTATTTATCTCTATATGAGAACTAATTTTTACACCCCTTAGCCTCCCCTCTTGTATCCCTTTTTTTAACAGTCTCCCTAGACCCTCTACATAAAGGATAAAAAGGTAAGGGGAAAGAGGATCCCCTTGCCTCAACCCCCTTCTTGTTGTGAACATGGGAGAGGGACTACCATTTACCAGAACTAAGAATGATGTAGTCTATGTACAAGATTTTACCCAATCTCTCCACTCCTCTATAAAGTCTATTTTTCTAAAATCCTTTGCAAAAAAGACTAGTCTACTCTATCATAGGCTTTAGAAAGATCTAATTTAATAAATATACCTGGGTACTTTTTCTTGGACATTGTGTGTATCACTTCCCATGCCACTACTATTCCATCTAGAATTTGTTTACCTTTAACAAAACCACCTTGCTCACTTGAAATTAGATTTGGTAAAAAAAGGTTTTAACCTCTATGCCATAAGCTTTGTTAATATCTTGTATACTACATTACAAAGTGAAATAGACCTATAATTATCAAATTTATCACTATATGGGCCCTTAGGAATTAAATTTATAAAAATATGATGCAAGGCTTTTAATATTTGCTTACTCTGTCTGATTACCTCCTATGCCTCCACCATTGCTTGGCCCACAATTTTCCAAATTATTTTATAAAATTCAATGGGGAATCCATCTAGTCTTGGGGTTTTTCTTGTTTGCATTTTTTGTATCATCTATGATGTTCCTTCCAAAGAATTCTCCTCCATTAATAATTTATTATATTTTGGTTTGACTAATTATGGAATTGCCTCTAGTATCTTCTCCTGCCATATTGCATTCAGATTTTCATTGCTACTAAAAAGAGTAAGGAAGTACTGATTTGCTATAGTTTTCATTTCACTTCCACTGGTTCTTACTTGACCCCTTATCTTTTTAAGACCTATAATTCTATTTTATTGTCTTCTAGTTGTTGTTTTATGAAAGAAAGTTATATTTTGATATCTCTCCTTTAACCATGTAACTCTAGCTCTTTACCTCTAATAGATCTCTTCTTGTTCCTCCAAATATTCCTCCCTCCTAATAATTTATGCCTCAATTTGCAAAAAATATTCCATAATAGTTCATTGTCTTATCTCCTGAGCAATATTCTCCTTCCGATCCTTGATTTTATTCTTTTGGATTCTAGTGAGTTCCTTGTGTTTACTCCAATCCTTTAGTTGGGTCCTCATATATTTTAGTTGTTTGTGAAGTTTGAATTACGTCGTCCCAAATATTGATTTTCTAATTTCCACCACTGCTTTATGTGGTACTCCAACTCCTCATATTTTAGCTACCATATCGTAAATTTAAAAGTTCCTACAACTTTATGATTATCTTCTTCTATGGTAAGGCTTATTTGAAAATGATCAGAAGAAAGCCTATACATGACCCTCGATTGATGCTTGGTATACAGGTATAGTTCCTCTTCCATGAAGAAACGATCCAAGCAATATTTAACTATCTATCCTTCCTTTCTTCTATTTGTCCAGGTCATGGAACTATCCACAGTTGGGATATCTATTGGATTCATTTGACATGTTATTTATGAAAAAACCCATCCTTTTCCTCCAACATGGATTTGCCTCCTTGTTGTTCCTCTATTCTAATATTTGCATTGAAGTATCCTCCCACAATCCATTGGTCCTCTGGGTAGTTGTCTCTAAAATTCTGGATGGCTAACCATTGATCCCTCTGTGCTCTGATTGTTTGTGCTCCATAAAAATTAACTATAGTCTAATTTTTTCCATTTTCCCTATTTTTTAACCGGACCATAAACACCCCTCTCGTAGAGGCCCATTATCACTAGGAGTAATTGGTGATTCCACATAGTGGCCAATCCACCCAATTTCCCCTATGTAGATTGATTAAGGATCTCTCCTTTTTGCCATACCCTCATATTTATTTTTTGTAAGTCTTTTCCTTGTATTTGTGTTTCCTGTAATAAAACTATATCTAAACTCATATCTATGATAATATTTTTGACTAACTTTTATCTAGGGTGACTGACTAAACCCCTCACATTCCAAGTTATTAATATCATTCAAAATTAGGAGAGAGAAAATTAGCCATTGATTTTACGTTTCCATTCTAGCTCAAATCTCTTCCCTGTTCCTCCATATTTTTCTTGTTTGACTTCCTCCCTATAGATTGGTTCAATTTTTGTTTCTTCTCCACTTGATGAATCCCTAAAGTAGGGTTTTCTTTGTTCTTATTTCTTTATTTCATATCTATTTCCTGAGTTAAAACTATCCCTTGCTCTATTTACCCTCCTTTGGTCTCCCTCGTGGGTTGTATCCCCTCTTCCATGAGAGAGGTTGTGTCTGGTTCTGCTCCTTGTTTTTTCCATCAAACTAGACTGGAGTATTGTTCCTGATCTACCAATGTGACTTGCTAGGTATCCTCCTATAATCCTTCCATTTGAAAATCCTCTTCTATTTCCAAGCTTCCTAGTTTTTTGAATATCTCATATCTATTATTTGTTCTTCCTGCTTTTCTCCTTGTCTTTGGTTACTGTGCTGATTTATTTTGTTTGGCCTTTTGATAACTTTATGAAATCTCTCAAATTCTATTGGGTCTTTCTCTTCCTTATTATTTATCTTCTACCAAGAATATTGGCCCGTCATGTTAATATTTTCTCTTATCCCCTATTGTTCAAATTGATGATCCTTAACTATTGGACATATTCTAGGCATATGTCCATGAGCGTGGCACACCCAACATCTGAATGGAATAGCCTTATAAACTAGTTTTTGGTGCAAGAAAAAAACTCCTATTTTTAGGTCTATCTCTATTGGAAGAGGTTTATTGAGGTCCATTTCTACACAAACCCTAGCAAACATTGTCGATCCTCTTAAAATTTTTTCTCTTGATTTACCTTGATAATGACCTAGTAAGTTGCCTATTACCTCGAGTACCTCCTATTTCCAAAATTCATGGGTAAGGGCATATAAAATTACCCATATTGGTATCGTAGTCAATTCTACCCTCGGGTCGAATACCATATTCCATGGTTGTATACATATTCCCACTATCCCATGATGATACAACCCTCCCTCAAATACTTTTTGGCAGTCTGCCATTGATGTGAAATCTATCAAAAAATACCTATTTGGGAGAGTTAAAATTTCATATTATCCTTCCAAATGCCATTGTTTTCTTATCCACATGTGAAGGAAGGGAACATGCGGTCTAAAACCCATGAATTTACCTATCAAGTTGTATTTTATCTTATAAACTATATCCTCATCTATCCAGCCCTCAACTATTTCCAATACTGGTATTTCCTTTGCTTGTGGTAAACTTACATTCACCCTTCTTGGTAGAGAATCCTCCTTTTTTCTCTTTCCCATGGCATTTATGATTATCCTTACCTGTGTTTGACAGTCATTGAAGCTATCTTGGGTACCACATAACTTCTCTTAGTATGAGATTCCTTGTTTTGGAGGAGTTGGTACCGAAGTATCTATGTCCCCCATTCTTAGCCATGATCTATATAATTGAAAAACCCTCCAACAAGATTGATCAAAGAAACCAATAATGGAAAAATTGTAACTGCTTGGTTAAAAGTACATCAAAAGAAAAAAAAGAATTTTTATCGTTACTTTTTTAATTTATAAAAATATTTTTGAAATATCTTTTCTATAGTTAAACCTTTGAAACTATAGGAATATATATTGAAATATTTATTGCTATAGTTACAAACTTTAAACTATAGAAATATAGTCAAAGATATTTTTCTATAGTTAAACCTTTAAACTATAATAATATATTGAAAGAAGAATTTTTTAAACCTATAAAAGGATCATATGTACATTTTAAGTTAACATAGGGAATCAAAAGAAGAGTTTTAATTAAAAAGGTCCTAGAGAAATATATTTAAAATATTTTTTTGCAATTTTTAAATCATACTTAGGGATTCATAAGGAAATATTTATTTTTCAATAAGGAGTTATAAAACAATATAACTACTCCTAAACTATTTCTTTCATAGGTACAACATTTAAAATGTCCTAAATTCATCCCATTAAAAAAAAAAAATGAGGACTATTCTTGTTGTAGAAAACCTTTGGGATATAGTGTTAGGAGATGAACTATGTCCTGAAGAACCTATTGCACAAATGGTTTTTGATGAAAAATATAACAAAGCCAACTTAATAGTTTTGCTATTCATGATAGATGAAATTTAGTCTTATGTTAGGAAAGTTAGTACATCATAAGAGGTATGGGCTTTCATGTGCACACATTTTGAAAGTAAAAATCAAGCAACTATTCATCACTTATAGTCCTAATTATATACATTGCAAATGCTAGATAATGAGAGTGTGGAACATTTTCTTAGTAAGATAGTAGAATTAAAGGTAAATTAAACACTTCGGAAGAAAGAATAGAAAGTATATTAGTTTCAATTGTAATACATGTATTTCCTTATTCTTACAATGTTTTGGTAACTTCTTTGCAAGTATCAAATCATAGAGTATCTTTTGAAGATACTATGATTCCAATATAGCCATGTCAACTATATTTTAATTATTAAATATTATTAGCTTAGGCCCCTAGGTGCAATAGTCAACCTTTGAGCATTTAGGTTTGATTTTATTTATAAATAGGGTGAAATATTCTTTAGTGTGAATCATCGATTTTTTTTATTTCGAGTTGCGTTTACCATGTATAAGAGACTTTTCCCTCTCAGAGTGGCTATGGGAATTTTCCTCTTTGAGTGGCTTTGGATTTGTTGTGGCATTAATTTTATTAGATTGACTATTTGCATACTTATTTTGGATATTTAAATTATCTCATGCTTAAGGTATTATTAACTACTCATTACCTAAATTATTGTTACTACTGCTATTATTATTCCAAGTTGTTTTGTAATAAAAGAACTAATCAATATTCTATAACATGAACTAGAAATACAATTAAAATATTATTCTTCAAACAATGCTCTAATATCTAGAAGAATATATCAAAGAAATCCTATAGTTTTCATAAATCCATCCTCATCTTCTCCACAAAACTAGTCTAAATAGAGAAGTTAGTGTCCCATATATGAGAAAGAACGAAATCATTATATTAGATTCTATAGATATAATGATTTAAATAGATGGAATCAACCATGAACTTCTTATCAAATAGGACCATAATAACAACATTAATCTATAAATTATATAATATTTCTATAATAAATCAAGGATATATAACAAATTCTCCATCACAAGGGCATGCACCAGAAGAAGAGTTTAAATTAGAACATGATGACAAACCAAAAATAACCTATAAGTATTAGTGACATACAAAAAAGGAAAAATTAGGGATAATAACTGGTACATAGACTCTAGAGGTAGTAATCTTATGACAACAAACATACACTTGTTTTAAACTTTTCAAGAAATAGAGGGTTAGCCAATGACAATTGTAGATAATACAAGTTATCATATAAAAGATATAGAAATTATTTCCCTCAAATTACCTTTAACAAAATGCACCATTGTGAATGTGTTAAATATGATTGGATTGACTAAGAACTTCGTTTCTATTGCTCAAATGAGGGATAGAGGACTTTTTGTTGATATTCAAGTAGTTAATGGATATAAAAGATGCTTTATCTCAAGAAAATAAAAAATTGAAAGGTATTGCATAGTAAAAAAATTGATTATGTAACTTAGATGTCATTACACCTCCATCCCTACATATAAAAGTACAACATCTTAGAATCTATGAAAAAAGGATAAATCTCTAATGGCCAAAATGACAAAAAGAAACTCATGAATAAATTTTTTTTAGAGAAGACAATAGAAAAACAAAGTGAAAATCAAATTTTGGATACATAAGAAGATGATGAATATACAATGCTTAAAACTTGTACTACACCAAAAAGGCTTTTAAGGGCGGCTAAAATAAGGCAATTTTTTATGGTGGTAAAAAATTGCCCTAATAGATCCTAAGAGGGCGGTTTAAAACCACCCTCTTAGGGTCACCCTAAGAGGGCTGTTTTAACCTACCCTCTTAGGGATAAAGGGTTGTTTAAAACCACCCTCTTAGGGTGACCTAAGAGGGTGGTTTAAAATCGCCCTCTTAGGGTGACCTAAGAGGGTGGTTTAAAATCGCCCTAGGGTGACCTAAGAGGGTGGTTTAAAATCACCTTCTTAGGGTGACCTAAGAGGGTGGTTTAAAATTGCCCTCTTAGGGCTAAGAGGGTAGTTTAAAACATACCTCTTAGGTGACCCTAAAATGGTAGTTTTAAAACACCCTCTTAGCCTTAAGAGGATGGTTTAAAACTGCCCTCTTAGAATGAGGTCTCACTTTAAAAAAATTAAATGATGCACGGTAAAAAGTTAAATAATATGTGGTAAAAAATTAAATGATGCGTGAGAATATATTGGAAAACATTTGCTTTTTCTCAATGAATTTTGGGATTATCTTTGAGATATATTTTCTCAATGATTCTTAGGCTTGGGGGCATGTTTTGGTTGGATTATTTCTTCTACATCGGGCATGAGCTGGAGATCTATGTGCCCCTGATCAAAAGGTTGGGGTACAAGAAGCTCAAGTGGGATATCGAGCGTAAGCTAGATAGGGACCTCGAGCTCAAGGATATGTACATATATGCCCTAGATAATCTCTTGAAAGTAGTTCATTCAAATTATTAAGGGGTTGGCAGAGCAATCTTAAGGCTAATATTCTGTAAATATTCCTAGTTTTTCTCAATTAACAAATAATTTCAAAAATAAAAATCTTCTATTATGTTAGAAGTAGAGGATTTTTTGTTGATGTATTTTAGTCTCAATATTTGTATTGTGTTGCAAGAGTTTGTGACGGGACTACGTGTCTTTAGTTTATCCCAAAAATTTGAATTCATGGGCAATGTGTATTTCTTGGATCTCTCATGGGATTCATAGATTGTAGGACATTAATTTTTTTGAATTTTTACATTTTGTCATGTTTTATTATTCTTAAGAATATTCGTAGATGAGGGTTTCACTATATTAGGGCCACATTATTTGTCAGTATCATATATATTCTCTATTATTTAATATTAAATTATTTTTAATAAATGTGGCAAAAATATACAAATTATTTTGAAAATGATCAAAATATTCCACCTAACAAATGGTATCAAAGCATTCCAACTTGATGGTCGTATTTTGAAAACTATCAAGTGATTTAGCACCATACAGAGGAGGCATGTATCGATTAATAACTATTTTATTACATGTCAAGTGGATCACTTGAAACTATAGGATTTTCATTTCCAAACTAGGCCTTCTTTTTGGTTGTTAGGGATTCCTCCTCCTTGGTTTACTTGTTAGTTTGGGTGAGTCTTTCCCACTATGGATGGGTGATATTCATATTTATTTGTAGGGTTTCCTCATTGAATTTCCTTATGATCCTTTTTTATTCTATTTCTCTTGTCAAGAGCCCAAAAGATTCCCAAACATCTTCAACTTGTGAAATACTTAAATTCATTATTGCAAATAGATTTGAAGTGATATGGTTGGTGTTGCTGCATGTAGGGGCTTAAAATATCTTGAAATGGTGAGCAATGGTACTTTGGGTATTTATTTGGACCATATATATGTATAGTGGACTAGTAGCTAATACCCCATGAAGCATGTAGAAAAATGTATCCTCTTTACTTCTTGAGGCCTTCACATTCGTGTCATATTCCATCTCATTTGTATTTCCATTTTCCAAGGTAGAACGATCTATATTTATCCCTTGTCTCAAGTTCAACCTTGGGTCTGTGATACATATGTGTTTCATCCCTACAGTTGATGTGCCATGTTGAATATTTACATCACATGACATCTAGAATATATTTCTACAATCATCTAGCTCATTCATGGCCAAAAACCACATTTACACTCTTCAATGGCTAGTTTTCCAAAGTCTCGGATATGGGTTGACTGCTTGGGTCCTTTAATGTGTTTCCAATTGATACCTTATCATAAAATTTAGTCAAATAGACCTATTTTAGAGTTGACTTCCTCTAGCGCATGAAAATTCTCAAAGAAAAATATTATGTTGTATTTCAGCTCCTAGAAATATAAGTAGTTTGAGATGACATAACAAGAAGAAACCCTTTGGAGAGTAAAATACTAGGATAGAAGTCAAGATTAAACAAGATGCTAACATTAATGTTATACCTATGATATTATCAAGGTATTTATGTATGATCTTGAAGAATTGTTGTGACCATATTTTTTTTGAACCAATGAGGTTCACTTTATTATGATAATTTACAAGTTGAGAAAACACTTTGTTTGCTTGGGTTCATAGTTTCTCAAGGTATATATGTTTGATATTGAAGAATCGTCATGACCATTTGTTTTCAGAACCAATGAGGTTCACTACATTATGATAATTTATAGAGTAAATTTTGAGTTGACTTCCTCTAGGGCATGGTATGTAACTTGTCAAAGAAAAAAATTATGATGCTTTTCAGATCCTAGAAATGGACACAGTTTAAGATAACATAACAAGGAGAAATCCTATGTAGAGTAAAATACTAGGACAGAAGTCAAGATTACACAATATGCTAATGTTGATATTATACCTATGATATTATTAAGGCCTTTATGTTTGATCTTGGAGAATCATTATGACCATCTATTTTTAGAACCAATGAGGTTCACTTCATTATGAGAATTTACAAGCTGAGCAAACTCTTAGTTTGCTTGGGTTCATGAAGACTCAAAAAGAAAACTAGTTAAAAAATTAGCATTTCTATGCAATGCAACCAACCTAATTTGTTGCAATGCTAAACTTAGTTCCAACCTAAAGAATACAAGAAAAGACATGAAACTTGGTAGGACATATGTTTACTTTACCTTTCTCTTTGATGTTAAATACATAGCATTCAAGCCTAGGATTTTAGGTTGTATATTTTACTTCTTGATAATCGATACATTTTCTTTGTCTCAGGATTACCTTCTATCCTTATTTGTTGAGTGTTTTTTTCAGGTATCGCATACATGTTGTAGATTTGGACCCAACCTCTGTGACAGTTGGGGGCTTGTTGGAAGACACTTCATTGGTGGAAAAGTACACTATTCCTGAAGATGCTTATGATAAACGTGATGGTAAGTGGTGGATTTTTACACATGTTGGATGAATGTTTCTAACTGCTATATAATGAACATTATTTTAAGAAAACAAAGTATAATATTTGTGGTAAATACAATATCCTTATATGTCTTATTGCTTTGTGTGAGACTTGTGGACACACATAGTAGGGTTTTTAACTCTTCAAACAAAACTCTTAGATTCATGGAAAAGGAAAGCATAATATTTTTCAGTTAAGATCTAAAGTGTTATTTATTTATTAATTATTTCTTTCTTTCCTTTGGTTGAAGGTACTTTCCTTGTAAAATACTATGTCAACCAGGTGGTCACAAAAGGTCCAAAAGATCTTATACATAAATTACAAAAAATTTAAATTTCGGTATAAATATTTGTAGAGCAGGTCTTAAAGGATGCTTTATGAAGACTTTGTAGCAGGATTTACATCCATAATGAGTTGCATTATATTTCCTAGAGTACAAATAGTATATGTATGACCATTATTTAGAACCCGATGACAAACTTGAAAAGAAAAAAATATAGTGTTGAACTTGAATAGATAAGCAAAAATATAGATATAAATAGATTGGTAGGTATTATTTTACTAATAATCTCATAGAAGTGTACGGAGTCTTAATATAAAATACAAATCAACCATCCATTTGAGGTCAAACCTCAGGACACACTTAGTTAAGGATACAACATTGCAAAATTGTTATTTAAGCTTATGTAGTTAAGGAAAATGGGTAAGTGAAACCCTTAAGCCTATAGATGAGACTTAAAGGACCTTTGAAGCCCACATGGAAACTAAAGTATCTATAGTTTCATAAGGGAGGTTGGGATAAGAGTGGTAATTTAAATGTTCTTGCTTTTAAAAATCTATTTGTGTGCTATTGCTTGTGCAGAGGTGCATGCTAGTCAATTAAATTGACTCCCCAAATCAAAGGGTATTCATTATTGTGCTTTAGAATAAAGGTATGGTTTATTTGTTGAGTTATAAATATCCACAAGAAGTGGTTGAAAGAGACTTGCAATATGACAAAAGACTCCACATTTTCTCAGGATCAACAAATCCTTCTCTTGCACAAGTAAGTGTTAAGATTTGTGTTCTTCTTAATGAATGGAAACAAATGCATGTATACAGGATGTGTCCTTAATATGATCACAACATCATTTTTAAGCAAACAAAATATTATGCGAGATTGTTTTTAAAATGTAAGGAACATCATCAACGTTCCCATAATTTAGAGGAATCTTAAAAAAAGTTGCTAATAATGACTATCAAAATTTCAAATGTATATCTTACTCCACATTAACTTCGTTGTTAGGAATCTACTTTTATTTGAAATCTCTCTTGTACAATTGACATGCCCACCAGCAAATGAAAATCTAATGAAACTTCTTATAATGATTGATGCTTCTTGTAGAGCTTCAACCAAAAATATTACAACTGTTATTCCATACTTTGGATATGCTAGAGTAGATCGAAAGGTATTCTTTAACTTGCTCTCAAGTTACACTATATACCCAAAAATAGATATAGACATGTATGCATTGATTTACACATGCACCTAAGTGTGTGCACACATTCAAGCATCTAAAAGACATGCACATTTAAAATTTTAGGGGAACCTTAAGGTTTGGATCCCTTAGGCTAGTATACACAATTGAAGATATCCTAAAGTCTTTATTAATCAATCTGTGTTATGCTACAATTCAATTTTGTACAAATACATGCTATTAGTCACATGTTAAAATTCATAGGGTCAACTTACAAAAACTCATTTTTCATTTATATTTTAGTTAATGGGGAATTGTGTTAGCCTAGGTCTGGTATTGACGTCACTTACTTTCTTCTTGTCTTCAATATGGTAATTATCACGAGGAATGATTTTATGTCATTTTAAGCCAGGAGGAGTGAAATGCTTTTATAGGCTTGCAGGCCTTGCATTCTGCTATTGCTAGGGTTGCAGTGTTTTTCTTAAGGAATTCAATTTGACATCATCACTTGAAGCTACAATGATAGAGATGGAAATTTAGAAGTAATGGGTTTTGAATTTTACAATGTTACTACTTTTTATGTTGTATTTGGACTGAAGAGGATATCTTACAATTCAAAAAATTTGAGTGATTGGTCTACAAATGCTCTAAGGATAGGCTATTTTATTCATATTTCAATTCATGAAGAAAATTTTAAAATGAAATTAATGAAAAAAAATTGGTTTTGGAAACATCATTCTTTCATATGCCAATGACCATGTTTAAAATTCTTCATGTGGGATTTGCTGTTAGGCATACAATACTTACATCATATGTTCTTGGATTCAACATATTTATTTCTTGGGTGGAGATTTCAATCTGTATATTTCTTACATTTGTTTTCCAGCACTGATTCACCTTAAAGCTTTTAAATTTTCTATAAATTTTCCCAAATCCAATCCAAATAAGTTACAATGGAAATATGAAATGCCACTTTCACATTGAGAAAAGTGTACATTTTTAACCGCAAAAAATATTGAACTCTTTTTCTGGAGACTAGAGAATGTACTTTTATAGCTACATCTTTTCCATAAGGTAATTTACCATAATATACATATCCAAATCCTCCTTTACCAATTTTGAGTGAATTTTTTTGTAGCCGTAATTATCTCATCAAGAGTAAAAACATGAGACTTTATCAGATTTGGCATGATGACTACTGAATAGGCTAAAACTAAATCAAGTTTACATGAAAATTTATACCACAATTCACTAGGTAAGTCTAGAAATTGCATCTAATTTTTTATGTGCATACTAGAACAATAAATAGCCAAAAAAATTAGCCTGTTTACCTTCCTCCTCGAAAGATTGCACATGGCGATTGATAGAAAGCTTACCATGAATGCTGGTTCCATGTGTATCTCGAGTGATTTCCTTTTTCTTTGCATGTTTCTTTAGAAGAACAAGAGCCAATATCAAAGCCAGATTGGTTGTCAGGATGTTGATGCCTATTGTGAGGCCAAGCACTAGTCTTGTTCTGTTAGGGTGATTTGGGATTTTCAGCAAGGGATTATCACTAAACCTGCATCAGTCAGAATACAATTTGGTTGTATTAGCCAACATTTATCAACCAATGAATAGATGGACAAGTGGAAAAATTGGACCTACAACATATACAACACCTTTTTGGTATACCTAAAAATAAATTCCCTTTCAATAGTTCTGGAGGAATATTCCCACTAAAATTGTTCTCCAAATGCTTGCATGCGGATGACACACAAGGTACTCTTAAAATTTAAGACCCAAATCCATTTCAAAAACCATTTGTGAAAAAGTAGACAAATAGAGATATGCCTACAATTCTTTGATATTATTGATACTTGTAATCCACATAGGAATGGTACCACTAATCATGTTGTTTTGCAAATGTCTACAATAACAAGCACAATAACATCATTAGTTTAAATTCAAAACCAAAATGCAATGAAACCAAATGAAAAAGGATAAAACTCTGGAGCATCAAACATCATGAGGGACCTTACATTATTTCTAAATACTTTAAGTTGCAGAAGTCTAGAAAAGGACCTTGCAGATTATTATGGTCAAGGAACTTAGATGAATTAAACAACAAATTAGTGATTCCATTGGTCCAAAATTCTAAAAAATTAGATATCATGGGAAATATAAGAAGGAAATACGAGGAAAGTGGTATTTCAAATTGATGTGAAAGAGTGTATAAATCAACTGCCATTTTCTAAGAGGGCAATTTATATTTTTGAACCACCCTCTTCTAAGAGGGTGGTTTATATTTTTTAATCACCCTCTTTTAATAGGGTGGTTTAAAACTGTCTTATTAGGGTTACGAGGACAGTTTTAAACCACTCTCTTAGACTTAAGAGGGTAGTTTATATTTTTTAGCCACCCTCTTCTAAGAAGATGGTTTTAAACTGCCCTCATAGCCCTAAGAGGGTGGTTTTTGGCCAACGTCATATGATGTAAAATTTATACGATGCTCTCATAGACAGTGGATGAATAACCACCCTTAAAGGTCTTTAAGGGTAGTTAAAAACAGCCCTTAAAGGATTTTTTTGGTGTAGTGTTTGTTGCAAATTGCTTCTAAGAGAACTGATGGTCCAAAATATTTATTATTGATATTTTCATGACACTTAAGACCTATACAAGTCTTCTTCTTGAAAAAGCAGTTTATGATATGGAGCTATTATATTTTTTATTGATTTAGTTTAGATTATAAATGTGTCACTTATCACATGACATATATAAATAAAATAAACATGCCATGATAAAATAATTGTGCAGATGAAGAACAAGCCCTTGATGAAAAATGTTATGTACGATATAGGTGATCTTGTCACACAAAAAGAAATTAATTGTAATACATATAACTTGATGAAAAATGTGATGTACGATATAGGGGATCTTGTCATAAATAAATAATTTGCTTTTAATACAAGCAATGTTCACACAAAGAACTTCAGTTGTGATGCTAAAGAGATATAGGTTGAAACTAAGGAGTTCAATTATGACACTAATGACTTAGACATTATTCGAGAAAACAACAAAGGAACATAGAAGAAGTGTATAACAATTTTTTTTATATTGGTAACAAGCATATTGGCCATATTGAACAAGCATAATACAAACTAAAAGTTGATATTACAACATAATATATATCTTCCCCAAGAAACAAGTGTAGATATTATCATAAATTATGATTTTTCTAGAGAAATTTGGAACAGTAATAAAGGGAACTATACAAAAATCTAGTTGACTTATGGATGAATGAACATAATGTAATGACATTAACTAATAGAGATATTTCATGTTTACTATAAAAGAAACCCCAAAATTTTGATCTAGAGGTAATTCCTAGAGATAAGACAATGAGAGCTCCAACTTCTCTCTAGATTAAGGGGGTAGTTATTACATCATTTTCTCTCACAAATAATGTAATAAAGAGGGTGATTTTAGGATATAATTTCAATATTAGGTTATGAATCACTCATAGTATATACTCTTATTTCATTATATGTTTAAAAGCTCTATTTAAAATATTTCTAGTTACAAATTAGGTTTTTTTTGAAATAAAACACGCATTAGTTTTTCATTATTCAGCAACAAGTTTAAATAATGAATTACATAGCCGGGAATAGCACATCCGGCGTAACTGAACTGTTACGTTGTAACAGTGCAACAACATAGGCTAAATAATAAATACAGCCAAAGTATGCTAAACAGTACGCTAACATCCCCCTTTATTACATTATTTGGGTAATGTAATAACTAATAGCTATACTAGACTACTAACATCCCCTTACATTATTTTGCAATACAAAGTGAGCTACGAAACAATTCAAATTTGACACGTCCAAGTGCCTTAGTGAAAATGTCTACAACTTGAGCATCGGTGGGAATGTGCTGAAGCTGAATTCGGTGTTTTGGAACTTCATCTCGAATGAAATGACATTGTGTGTCAATGTGCTTTGTTTTTTCATGATGGACTGGATTCTTGACGAGGTTCAAAACACCCTGATTGTCGCAAAACAAGTGTATTGGAGATTTTTATGGATGGCCCATACTTGTCAGAATGCGACGTAACCATATCACTTCGCACACAGCTTCACGTGCGGTGCGATATTCTGCCTCTGTTGATGAAATAGCAACCACCTGTTGCTTCTTACTATGCCAAGAGATAGGACCGGATCCCGGATGAAAAATGTATCCGAAGTTGACTTGCGATCATCAAATGATCCGACATAGTCGAGTCCGTGTATCCTTGCAAGAAGAATTTGTTGTTCCTCTTGTATTCTAGGCCATATTCCATAGTACCACGGACATAGTGAAGAACACGTTTTGTCGCTTTCCAATGAGTGGTCTTAGGCTCCTGCATGAACCTCAAAATATAGTTTATAGCAAATACGAGATCTGGCCTAGTATTGGTCAGATATATGAGACTCCCAATCAAATGTCGATAGAGAGTACCATCTACCTGAGGTGAGTCATCATATCGCGATAACTGAAGTCCATTCTCCATTGGAGTTGCCATTGGCTTGCAATCGATCATGCGATATTTTTCCAAGCAATGTCTTGGCATATTTTTTCCGAGACACTTTGATGGAGTGCTCCTTCTGGCTGAATTCAAAACCAAGACAGTAATGGAGAAGTCCGAGATTTGTCATCTCAAAATATTTGCACAAGTTTATTTTGACAATAGAGATCATAGTTTTTGAACTCCCTGTAATGAGCAGATCATCCACATAGAGTACAAGCAACACTATCTCAGAACCCTGTTTCTTGAAATAGAGGTTTGCATCTGACGGACATCTCTTAAATCCATGCTTCATAAGGTGATTGTCCATTTTTATATACCAAGCTCGAGGAGATTGTTTCAGACCATATAAGGATTTGACCAATTTGCAAACTTTCTGCTGTTGGCCTTCCACTTCAAATCCTTCAGGCTGAGTCATATAGACTTCTTCTTAGAGATCACCATTTAGAAAGGCACTTTTGACATCCATCTGGTGAACTTTCCACCCATATTGTGCTGCCATAGCACACATAACCCGAATTGTGGTCATCCGAGCAGTAGGTGCAAAATTTTCCTCGTAGTCAATGCCTTCTTTTTGAGCATAGCCCTTTGCAACAAGACGGGCCTTATGCTTATCAATTGTTCCATCTGCCTTGTACTTGACTTTGTATACCCATTTGCAGCCAATGGGCTTCTTTCCATGCAGCAAATCAACAAGCTTCCAAGTCTTATTCTTCATCAAAGACTCATACTCTGTATCCATAGCGGCCTTCCACTGAGGCTCACTAAGAGCATCTTGCACTGATGCAGGTTCAAGACTATCTATGGTAGACATGAATGCCCTATCATCATCAATATCCATATCCTCTACTTCTTACTTGGAGTCACGGAAAGTTCCTCAAAAGATTGACAAAGATCATCAACCTCACCAGTTTCTCTAGCTTCTCTTTCCTTTTGAGCCATACTGCGTGTACGAGGTCTATCCAAATTCAAATTGGGAGGAGTGGATAAATTTGCGTCTCTGATTGTATTTGTACACCATTTAGGATTCTTCTTCGATGGAGTTGAAGAAGATGTAGAAGGACCTCCTGTCTGTGTTGACGAAGGAATCTTCTCTTCCTTAGGTTCCACAATATCTTGGTGTACTTTATATGTGCTCTATGATGTGAAAGCTTCATCAAAGACAACATCTCTACTGATATGAATTTTCTTTGTCAAAGGATCTATCAACCGATATCATTTAGAGTGCTCAGAATAACCAAGAAAAATACATCTCAGTGTTTTCTCATCTAGCTTCTTCCTTTTCTCTTTCGGTATGTGCATGAAAGCGTGACACCCGAAAATACATAGATGAGATATGGAGGGTTTTTGACCACTCCATGCTTCCTGTGGAGTCATTCCTTTTAGGGCCTTTGTGGGTGCCCTATTCAATAGATACACTGCAGTGGTGACAGCTTCTCGCCCAATATTGTTGCCCAAGAGTAGCTCCTGTGAGCATACAACGGACCATTTCCATAATAGAACGATTCCTTCTCTCAGCAACTCCATTTTGTCGAGGAGTATAGGCAGTTGTTAACTGTCTCTTGATCCCATGCTTATCTAGGAATGCAAAAAATTCATTAGAGGTAAACTCTCCCCCTCGATCTGAGCGGAGGGTTTTAATAGAAGCTCCTGACTCCTTCTCAAATGATTTCTTGAACTGCTGGAAGAATGCAAAAGCTTCAGATTTCAGTTGGAGAAAGAAAACCCACATCTTTCGTGAGTAGTCATCTACGAATAACTGAAAGTACCTCTTCCCTCCATAACTGTTGGGTGTGAAAGGACCGCACAGATCGGTGTGAATTAACTCCAAAGGTTTTCGTGCTCTTGTAGAGCTCTTCTCAAATGGTACTCTATGCTGCTTTCCTGCTGCAGCGTCGGAGCACACCGGCAATGTGGCGAAAAGGGAAGGAAGACCCTTTACCATCTCATACTTGCTGAGCTCAAGTAAGTAGCCAGAACTAAGATGCCCATATCTCTTGTGCCATAGGGAAGTTGCCTCCTTGGTAGAGACAGTCATGGCAACATGTGGAGTAGAGATAGCATCTAGTGCAAATAAGTCATGCTTATATGAAGCTGTTGCAATATGCTTACCCTTCCTGGTAATGGTACAACACTTCTTTCCATTCTCAACACGAAAGTTGACAACCATATTTCTATCCAGGATTTTTGCTCAGATCGAGGGGGAGAGTTTACCTCTAATGAATTTTCTTTTTGTTCGAAAAAAAAATCGTGGTCCACCGTTCTCTTTTTTTCTTTTTTTTTTTCAGAAATCAGGGCGGGGGGGGGGGCTTGTCCTCCCCTGCGTGTTTGTGCATGATGCCGGCGCGGGCGTAGACGTCTCTGCGTCCTACGCCCGAACGTCTGTCCTGGAGCGTGCGGGCGCGGACGTCAATGCGTCCTGTGCACGAATGTCTGTCCTAGAGCACGTGGGTGCGGACATCAATGCGTCCTACGTGTGGGACGTCCATCATAGAGCGCGTGCGGGGGCGTTGTTGCGTCCTACGCTTGGGACGTCCGCCTGTGCGGAGGGCAGGTAACGTCGCGACAGAGACATCTGCGTGGACGTCTGCGTCCTATCGCATGGACGTGCCTGCCCTGCGTTCGCTGACGCGTCTGCTGCACTCCCCCTTTTTTTTTTAAAAAAATGCCTGCACGAAACGTCGCGCGATTGCGCACGACGTAAATTTTTTTTTTCCCCTGCAAACAAAAAAAAAAAATTCCAGTGCCCAACAACCTTATAGAACTGGCTCTGATGCCATGTGGATAAAACACACATTAGTTTTTCATTATTCAGCAGCAAGTTTAAATAATGAATTACATAGCCAGGAATAGCACATCCGGCGTAACTGAACTGTTACGTTGTAACAGTGCAACAACATAGGCTAAATAATAAATACAGCCAAAGTATGCTAAACAGTATGCTAACATTTTTGTTATCCCATTTAATGGTTTCTCTAAGATTTTTTATGAAAATATTATACAAAAGTGTTATATACTTGAAGATGCATTATATCATTGTATTTATTTTAATAAAAATATTCTCTTTTACCAACATTCTTTTTGTCTCCCTTTGTTCTTTACTTGGCCTATGTGGAAACACTACTTTGCTAAATTATGACCTTCCCATTGCATTCCTTTGCCTAATAGAATGGACACTAAGCATAGGTTAGGGGAGCATAAATGCAAATAGGTAAATTAAATTATTATTATTATTATAATAATGAGAGCTATTGCATGGATGTGGAATTCAAAGCAATATTTGTACCGATGGAAAAAATATTGGTTTTGAATGGTAAAACTCCTTGTGCATGTTTGCTTAGGCAATTCCTTCTATGAAAATAATCTTTTAATGTTAGCTTTAGCAGCATTTGATCACAACAAGGGATGAAGATAAAAGTAATAGAACATCTTATTACATGAAAATAAAGCGATACATCGAGTAGATACGTGAGGCTCTTTATATAGGAATATAGATTCCTTAGCCAATACTCTACCTAGTTGTATGATGGACAACTTGCACATATACAGCTTGCACTTTGAAACTTGTGCATTTATTACATTGCATGTGGTAACAAGATAACTTCCTTCTCAAGTAATCTAGTATAGCAAAGGATGTAATATATGCTAACACCCCCTGTATTACATTATTTGGTATGAAGTTCTCTTAAATCACATAGATTATCTCTAAATATTTGAAACTTGATTTTCCCAATTACCTTTGTAAATATATCTGCTAATTGATCTTTTGTCAAAATATACTTGATAATGATATACTTATTTTGAAAATATCTTTGATAACATGACATTGTGCTTCAATGTTCTTTATTTTTTCATGTATTATGGGATTCTTAATCAGATTTAGTACTCCTTGATTATCATAAAATAACATAGTGGAAGTTCATTTAATCCCCATGTCAGATAATATATATTGTAACCATAGAGCTTCATAGGTCGTGTCTCTTACTGCACGATACTCTATTTCAATTGATGATTGTGCTACTGTATGTTGTTCCTTGTTGTACCAAGATATAGGACCTGATCTGAGATAGAAGACATAGCCTGAGGTAGATTTCCTATCATCAATAGATCATGCATAATCTAAATAGGGGTATCCCTTTAGATAATATTCTTTAAAATCCCTCATATAAGTCAACCCATAGTCTGTAGTCTTCTTGATATATTGTAATATTATTTTTGTAGTTTTCCAGTGACTTTTCCTTTGTTATTGCATGAACCGTGAAAGATAATTTACTACAAATGCTACGTCTGGTCGACTGTTTTTTAAATACAGAAGACTTCCAATCAACTGACGATACATTGTAGCTGAAACCAATGGTGTTTTATAATTTTTGGATAGCTGAATTTATTGTTCTATTGGTGTATCTTTAGGCTTGCACTCTGTCATTCTATAATTTTCAAGGAGATATTTTACATATTTTGATTGAGTGATAACTATTTTATTCTTTCCTTGACAAATTTCTAAACCAAGGTAGTAGTTCATTAATCCAAGATCTATCATTTCAAATACTTTTTCTAGATCCTTTTTGATAGCACTTATTAATATTTCTAAACTTCCAGTAATCACTATGTCATCAACATATACTATGAGGATCAAGATATCATTTCCAATTTTCTTGGTATATAGACTGGGATTTGACGAACTCCTTTTGAAATCATGATGTAGTAGATGATTATTGATATTTATATTCCATGCTCTAGGAGCTTGTTTCAAACCATAAAGAGACTTATTCAATTTGCATACCTTGTTTTCTTGTCCTTGAATAATAAAGCCTTAAGTTTATGTCATATAGACTTCTTATTCTAAGTCCCCATTAAGAAATGCACTTTTCACATCCATCTGATGAAGTTTCCACCCTTGATGTGCAGCTAGTGCATAGACTATTTGGATAGTAGTCATTTGAGTTGTTGGTGCGAATGTTTCTTCATAATCAATCCCCTTTGCCTAAGTATATCCTTTTGCTACTAGTCGAGCTTTATATTTGTCAAGTGTCCCATCTACTTTGTATTTGATCTTGTAAACCCACTTGCATCCTACTACTTTCTTTCCTAGAGGTAGATTTACTAGATTCCATGTCTTATTCTTTTTGAGTGATGCATATTCAGATTCCATAGTTGCTTTCCAGTGTGGATATTTTAGTGCTTGAGAAGTTGATGTAAATTCCACTGAGTTACTTAGCATTTCTCTGTTCATTATGGTCATGTTATGAGTTTGAGGTCCTATAAAAGTAATATATGGCATTATTTCTATATTTGATTCTTTGAGAGTATCTTTGAGCCATATTGGTTCTTTACTAGGCAATGTTGTTGATGCTTCGTTGGAAATATTGAGCATATTGAGTTGTCATTGATGTCAAAGGATTGATATCAAGAGTCATTGATGTCAAAAGGTTGCATGGTATTCAAAGCAGAAATATTCTTCAAGGCAAGGTATATCTAAAAGCAAGAAAAATTGTTGTAAAAAAAAGGTTTATAATATTTATTTTAAATATTATAAAGAAGAACAAAGAGGTTTAAGAGTTACTTGGAACAAAGTGGATTGGGCCAAAGGTTTAAAAGAGAAGGTAAGGTTTAAATAATTAAATGAGAAGGCCAAGGTTTAAAAGAGAAGGCAAGCCAAAGGTTTAAAAGAAAAAGAAAGGTTTAAAAGAGAAGACAAGGCCAAGGTTTAAAAGAAAATAATTATAATATTTAAATATTATAATGAAAATATTTGTAAGTGCTTGAAGCAAAAGTTTTAAATGGAGGACAAAGGTTTTAAGGCAAAAGTTATAATATTTAAATATTTAGATTTAAATTATTATAATATCAAGAAGGTTTAAAAAGACAAGGCACCAAAAAAAATTTAGAGCAAAGGAAATTCAAAAAACCCATGTGCACCGACGTCATTGAAGAGGAAGGCTAAAAGATATAAATACACCACCAAAATCGATTGGCAGACTATGGTTTTGAGTGAAATATTTGATTTCTCCTCGTGTGCTAAAATCGATGAATTGCAAAAGGAAGAGGACACGATTTTTGGTGAAACAATGATCTGAGTATAAAGGTGAAGTGTTGTAGTGTTTATCTCAACTAGGTGGCTAGCCTAGTTGGTCACTGAGCTAGCGCTAAGGCGTTGGGAACAAGGAGGTCATAGGGTTGAATTTGGTGGGTCTTGTTTTTCTTGGCAGCAAGGAGAAAATATTTTGATCGAAAGGGGAAGACCATCAAGTCATCGTGCTGCGTGGAGGTGACTACCCACTAGGGTAGCCCAACTGGATGCCTAGCTAGTGCTAGGGCACCGTGAGGTAGGAGGTCACAGGGTCAAATTTGGTAAGCGTTGTTTTTGCAAGGTGAGAAAGGAAAATCGTGTGCTTGGTGGTCGGAAAGGAAAATCGTGCACTTGGTGAAAGGTATGAATAAATTTTTGATTAAAATCAATTATTAAAGGGAAATCGTTCATTGTGCGTGTTGAATATAAAGGGGGTAAAATACTTTGTGTTGAATTTTATTTAAAGGGAGTCATAAGGTGTAATAAGGATTATTATTTAATATTGTAATGTTTGCATGAGGTAAATAGACATAAGGTGATTTGGGTATTATTTGAAAGTTGTGTTCTTGCATCTTTAGAGAGGAGAGATAAGGTGTGTTTATGATTATTGTGATCTGTAATTTTGCATGTTCTAGAAAGGAGAAATAAGGTGTATTTGTGACTATTATTGTTTGTATTTTTGGCACATCTTAGAAAAGGAAATTTGAGGGTTTAGTCATGATTACAAGCTTTATTTTGTGAGACTAAAAGAAGTTATAAAGTATTATTTTCAAGCCTTATTGTGCACATATTTTGAGAAGGGTTTTAATGTGGATGATTTGAAAAGGAGATTTGCTAACCTGTTTTGAAGTGGCAAAAGAAAGGGAAATTATTTTAAGACAGGTTTTGAGAAGCCAATACACATAGAATATTATCATCAAGGCAGCCTTAGAGGTATGGTGATTTGATTCCTTTCTCAAGGTGGTTTTGTTTAAGGAAAATATTTTTGATATCATATGGTGGAGATATAAGGATTGATTTGATGTGCATTAGTGATTGATTGAAGTTGATAGTATTTGTGCATTGCCTTGATTGAAATTGGAAATATATGTGCTAGGGTTTGAGAACAAAGTTGTGCATTGCTTTGGGTGAATCTAAAATGAAAGTGCAAAAATTATAGATCAGATTTGTGAAGTAAATTTGTATGTTGTTCATGTTTGGATTTGAGCATTGTTTGTATGCAAGAATTGGAAATGTTATGAGCAGATTTGAGCAGGTTTATGAGAAGATTTGAGTAGGTTTATGAGCATATTTGAGAGGTTTTATGAGCATATTTGAGTAGGTTTATGAGAGGTTTTATGAGAATATTTGAGTAGGTTTTATGAGCAGATTTGAGAGGTTTTGAGATATTTTTTATTTTTGTGAGTATATTTGAGAAGAGTTGTGAGCAAGTTTGAAAATTTGTGAATAGGTTTGAATAGAGTTGTGAGTAGGTTTGAGCAGAGTTGTGAGCAGAGTTGAGCAGGTTTTGTAAATAGATTAGAGTAGAGGGGATTGGTGTCTCCTGTGGATAGAGGTCCATGAACTTGAGCATAGGGGATTGGTGTCTCCTTTGGGTTGGTGCCCATAAACATTGTAATAGGGAATTGGTTCCCAAGAGATTTGTTGAGAAAATTTATAAGAAATATTTTCTCCATGGACGTAGCCCACATTGGGTGAACCACGTTAAATCTGTGTCTCTTATGTGTGTGATGATTTGTGTATTGTTTCATTATTGCAATTGATAATATTGGATAATACTTCTTTGGAAATAAAAGTAAAAAGTTGTATCTTATTCACCCCCTCTTAGTATAAGCTTGTGTTCTTCAATTGGTATCAGAGTGGGTTCCTTCATGAAAGCCTAATAGCTTGAAGGAAGATCTTTCAAGAACACACATGGCCACTAAAGTGATAGAAGTTGCTCCTATGATTGAAATCAACAAAAGAGATCCAAAAAAATAAAAGGAAGGTTTGGTTGACATAGAGAAGGAACTTACCATTACTCTTGCAGAATTAAAAAGGGAGAGAAATAAGAATTCAAGACTGAAAGCTCAAGTTCAAGAGGATGAGGAAACAAAGACAAAGTTTCTACAAGATCTCACAGACTTAAAAGTGAAATTTGAAGAGACAAAGAGAATTGAAGAAGTAATGATTCAACGATTAAAGGTCAAAGAGTTGGAATGTGAAAAATTGGAACATGAGGTTGTCTCTCTAAGAAAGGAAGTTGAAAAATCTAAGAATAGATCACAACAAAATATGAAGTTACAAAAGGAAGTATCAAGCTCAAAAGGGACATCAAAGAAAGTAAGTAATAAAGAGCTCATGACTTATGCTGATGTATTAAAGAGTAAAAGCATCAAGGAGGAAGAAAGCAAAGAATCATCATGGACAAAAGTCAATCATAGAAATGGCATGCAACCATATTATCCAAGGCAATCAAACAGGTTTCATGGTTATTGTTTTTCATGTAACAAATATGGTCATAAAGTTGTACATTGCATGGTCCATGTGAAAAATGATGTTGGTAGAAATTTTAATTCATTTGCACCTCTCATGGATAACAATGTCATTTGCTACAAATGTGATAATTTTGGGCACAAAGCTAAATGGTGTAAGATAGTGTTTCCTAAACTTCCTAAATCAAGCAAGAAGGAGAAAGATCAAACAACTCAGAAGGGGTTGTCCTTAAAAGTTTGGAAAAAGAAGGAACAAGATAAAGAAAAATCCATGTTGGTACAAATAACTCTTCATGTGCAAAATGAAGGAAATCAGTGGTACATTGATAGTGGTTGCTCAAGTCATATGATAGGTGACAAAAGTAAATTTCTTTCTCTCAAGAAAACAAATGGAGGAAAAGTGAAATTTGGTGATAATGCTTCCACCCAAATTGTTGGAAAAGGGACTTTGAGCTTGGATAATGGAAGGTCAAAAATAGAAAATGTGTTGTATGTTGAAGGATTGAAGCACAATTTACTAAGTGTAAGTCAACTTTGTGATCAAGGGCACACAGTCACATTTCACCCAAATGGATGTGAGATTAGGAAATCCAAGATAGGAAAGCTTATTGCAGATGTCGGTAGAACCACAAACAATCTCTATGTGTTGAGTGAGATAAAAGGAGAAAAATATTTTTTATCACAAGAATATGAGAGCTGGTTATGGCATAGAAGAATGGGTCATCTGAACTTTGACAATATAGTAAAAATAAGCAACAAACAGGCAGTCAGAGATATGCCCAAGATAACAAAACCTTCAAACATGATTTGTGCACAATGTCAGTATGGCAAGCAAACAAGATCTAGTTTTAGATCAAAGGAATTTTCTTCATCCAAGCCTTTGGAACTAGTTCACACTGATTTATGTGGTCCTACAAGGACAAAAAGTTTACAAGGTGAGAGTTACTTCATGTTATTTATTGATGATTTCTCTAGAATGACTTGGGTAACATTCTTAAAGGAAAAATCAGAAGCATTTGAAAAGTTCAAGGCATTCAAGGCACTAGTAGAAAATAAAATAGGTAGAAAGATCAAATGTCTAAGATCAGATAAAGGAGGAGAATTCACTTTAGGTGAATTTGTAGAATTCTGTGAACAACATGGAATTAAGAGATAATACTCAGCAACAAGAACTCCACAACAAAATGGAGTGGTTGAAAGAAAAAATAGAACAGTTCAGGGTATGGCCAGGGCTATGTTAGATGAGTCTAAGATTTTTGATGGGTTTTGGAAAGAGGTAATTCATACAACCATTTATATTATCAATAGAGCTCAAGTAAGAGTAAATCACCACAAAACCCCATATGAGCTTTGGAAGGGAAGACCAGCTACTATAAAGTACTTCAAAAATTTTGGAAGCAAATGCTACATTAGAAGAGAAGAGAAAAATTTGGGCAAGTTTGATTCTAGGTGTGATGAGGGTATCTTCCTTGGATACTCCACTAAGAGCAAAGCCTATAGATGCTACAATAAAATATCACATACAATTGTGGAAAGTGCAAATGTAAGAGTTGATGAAGAAATAGATCTAAGAGAACCAGCTCAAGAGATTGTGTATCAAGAAGGAGAAAGTTGTAGAGAAGAAGAAGGAGAAGAAACTGATGAAGATGAAATACAAATGGCACCACCTAAAACACCATCTAGGTATGTGCAAAAGAATCATCCAAGAGATCTAATTATTGGGAATCTAGATGAGAGACAAACAAGGAGGAAGACAATAGGAATAGGTGAACAAGAAAATATTTCTTTACTATCTAAAGTTGAGCCCAAGGATTTAAATGAGGCAAGTGAAGATAAATATTGGGTCAAGGTAATGAAAGAAGAGTTAGACCAAATAGAAAAGAGTGAGACTTGGGAACTTGTCCCATGTCCAAAAGATAAGAATGTAATTGGCACCAAGTGGGTTTATAGAAATAAGTTGAATGAAGATGGTCAGGTTGTCAGAAATAAAGCAAGACTGGTATGCAAAGGCTATGCACAAGTTGAAGGGATTGATTTTGAAGATACTTTTGCTCCTATTGCACGTCTTGAAGCCATAAGGATGTTTTTGGCATTCTCAAGTTTTAGAAACTTCAAAGTATATCAAATGGATGTAAAATCAGCTTTTCTTAATGGATACTTAGAGGAAGAGGTCTACATTGAGCAACCATATGGTTTTAGTTTGACAGATAAGTTGGACTACGTATGTAAATTAAAGAAGGCTCTTTATGGACTAAAGCAAGCCCCTAGAGCTTGGTACTCTAGGTTGGATAAGTATCTTCAAGAATAGGGTTTCAGAAGAGGTATAGCTGACAACAATCTATACATCAAAAATGAAGGAAATGACTTGTTGATTGTAGTAGTCTATGTGGATGATATCATCTTTGGAGGTAGTAATGATAAGATGTGTCAAAAATTTGCAAAGAGTATGCAAAATGAATTTGAGATGTCAATGCTTGGAGAGTTGTCTTTCTTTCTTGGCTTGCAAATTTCACAATCAGATAGAGGTATATTTCTCTCTCAAACCAAGTATGTAAAAGAAATGTTGAAAAATTTAGGATGGAGGATTGCAATCCTGTAAGTACCCCCATGGTTACAGGATGTAAGTTAAGTAAATATGATGAGTCTCCTGAGGTAAATCAGACATTGTATAGATCCATGATTGGGAGTTTATTATATGTCACAGCTACAAGGCCAGATATAATGCAGGTAGTTGGAGTGGTGGCAAGATTTCAAGTTGCACCAAAAGAAACACATGTACATGCAGTTAAGAGAATATTTAAGTATTTGAAAGGTACTATGAGTTTTGGACTGTGGTACCCCAAGTGCAATAATTTCACTCTCACAACATATATAGATGCGGATTGGGCAGGCAGTGTTGATGATAGAAAAAGCACAAGTGGAGGAGCATTCTTTCTTGGAGATTGTTTAGTCTCTTGGCTAAGCAAGAAATAAGCATCAATATCCTTATCCACTATAGAGGTAGAGTACATTGCAGTAGTTTCTTGTTGTACATAGGTGTTATGGATGAAGCAGACCTTAAAGGATTTCAAAATAGAGCATGATCATCCTATCTCCATACTTTGTGATAATACAAGTGCCATCAATATCTCAAAGAATCTAGTGATGCATTCAAGGACCAAGCACATTCTAATAAAATATCATTTTTTGAGAGAGCAGGTGATAGATCAGTAGGTTAAATTGGAATATGTTACTACAAAGGAATAGATTGCTGATATATTCACCAAGCCACTTCCAAAGGAAACTTTTGAATATCTCAGAGGAAAGTTGGGAGTAGTTTTACTCCCATCCCAAAATTGATCACCTCAAGAAAGGAGGTGGTGAGGGGGCTATGCTAAGTGTCTTATCTTTAGCCCCAAGGAGCCCTTTGCCATTGATGTCAAAGGGGGAGAGAATTTAGTAAGGGGGAGCAACTTGTCAGGGGAGAAATTTGGGAATCTAGTTACAATAAAAGGAATATTTTTTATAAGGGTTGCCATCAATGACAAAGGGGGAGATTGTTGGAAATATTGAGCATATTGAGTTGTCATTGATGTCAAAAGGTTGCATGGTATTCAAGGTAGAAATATTCTTCAAGGTAAGGTATATCTAAAAGCAAGGAAAATTGTTGTAAAGAAAAGGTTTATAATATTTATTTTAAATATTATAAAGAAGGACAAAGAGGTTTAAGAGTTACTTGGAATAAAGTGGATTGGGCCAAAGGTTTAAAAGAGAATGCAAGGTTTAAATAATTAAATGAGAAGGCCAAGGGTTAAAAGATAAGGCAAGCAAAAGATTTAAAATAAAAGAAAGGTTTAAAAGAGAAGACAAGGCCAAGGTTTAAAAGAAAAGAATTATAATATTTAAATATTATAATGAAAAGATTTGTAAATGCTTGAAGCAAAAGTTTTTATGGAGGACAAAGTTTTTAAGGCAAAATTTATAATATTTAAATATTTAGATTTAAATTATTATAATATCAAGAAGGTTTAAAAAGACAAGGTACCAAAAATAATTTAGAGCAAAGGAAATTCAAAAAACCCATGTGCACTGATGTCGTTGAAGAGGAAGGCTAAAAGATATAAATATATCACCAAAATTGATTGGTAGACTATGGTTTTGAGTGAAATATTTGATTTCTCCTCATGCGCTAAAATTGATGAATTACAAAAGGAAGAGGACACAATTTTTGGTGAAATAATGATCTGAGTATAAAGGTGAAGTGTTGTAGTGTTTATCTCAACTAGGTGGCTAGCCTAGTTGGTCACTGAGCTAGCGCTAAGGCACTAGGAACAAGGAGGTCGCAGGGTCAAATTCGATGGGTCTTGTTTTGCTTGGCAGCAAGGAGAAAATATTTTGATCGAAAGGGAAGACCATCAAGTTGTCGTGTTACGTGGAGGTGACTACCCATTAGGGTAGCCCAATTGGATGCCTAGCTAGCACTAGGGCACCGTGAGGTAGGAGGTCATAGGGTCAAATTTGATGAGCACTATTTTTGCAAGGTGAGAAAGGAAAATCATGTGCTTGGTGGCCGAAAAGGAAAATCATGCACTTGGTGAAAGGTATGAATAAATTTTTGATTAAAGGGAAATCGTTCGTTGTGCGTGTTGAATATAAAGGGGGTAAAATACTTTGTGTTGAATTTGATTTAAAGGGAGTCATAAGGTGTAATAAGGATTATTATTTAATATTGTAATGTTTGCATGAGGTAAATAGACATAAGGTGATTTGGGTATTATTTGAAAGTTGTGACCTTGCATCTTTAGAGAGGAGAGATAAGGTGTGTTTATGATTATTGTGATCTGTAATTTTGCATGTTCTAGAAAGGAGAAATAAGGTGTATTTGTGACTATTATTGTTTGTATTTTTGGCACATCTTAGAAAAGGAAATTTGAGGGTTTAGTCATGATTACAAGCTTTATTTTGTGAGACTAAAAAAGAGGGGAGTTATAAAGTATTATTTTCAAGCCTTATTGTGCACATCTTTTGAGAAGGGTTTTAATGTGGATGATTTGAAAAGGAGATTTGCTAACCTATTTTTGAAGTGGAAAAAGAAAGGGAAATTATTTTAAGATAGGTTTTGAGAAGTCAATACACATAGAATATTATCATCAAGGCAGCCTTAGAGGTATGGTGATTTGATTCCTTTCTCAAGGTGGTTTTGTTTAAGGAAAATATTTTTGATATCATATGGTGGAGATATAAGGATTGACTTGATGTGCATTAGTGATTGATTGAAGTTGATAGTAATTGTGCATTACCTTGATTGAAATTGGAAATATATGTGCTAGGGTTTGAGAACAAAGGTGTGCATTGCTTTGGGTGAATCTGAAATGAAAGTGCAAAAATTATAGATCAGATTTGTGAAGTAAATTTGTATATTGTTCATGTTTGGATTTGAGCATTGTTTGTATGCAAGAATTGGAAATGTTATGAGCATATTTGAGCAGGTTTATGAGTAGGTTTATGAGTAAATTTGAGTAGGTTTTATGAGCATATTTGAGTAGGTTTATGAGCAGTTTATGAGCATATTTGAGCAGGTTTTATGAGTAGATTTGAGCAGGTTTTATGAGCAGGTTTGAGCAGGTTTATGAGCAGATTTGAGCAGGTTTATGAGCAGGTTTTTGTGAGAAGATTTGAGCAGAGTTGTGAGCAGGTTTGAATAGAGTTGTGAACAGGTTTGAATAGAGTTGTGAATAAGTTTGAGCAGAGTTGTGAGCAGATTTGAGAAGGTTTTGTAAACATATTAGAGCAGAGGGGATTGGTGTCTCCTGTGGATAGAGGTCCACGAACTTGAGCATAGGGGATTGGTGTCTCCTTTGGGTTGGTGCCCATAAACATTGTAATAGGGAATTGGTTCCCAAGAGATTTGTTGAGAAATTTTATAAGAAATATTTTCTCCGTGGATGTAGCCCACATTGGGTGAACCATGTTAAATTTGTGTCTCTTATGTGTGTGATGATTTGTGTATTGTTTCATTATTGCAATTGATAATATTGGATAATACTGCTTTGGAAAAAAAGTAAAATTTTTATCTTATATTGTTCACCCTCCCCTCTCAGGTATAAGCTTGTGTTCTTCAGCTTTTATATCTTGTTCTTGATATTCTGATTTTGAATCGTACTCATTGTATCTTCTTCAGATAGATGACTTATGAGTCACCACTGGAATTATTTGCATCGATCTTGGCTTTTTCATCAAAGACCACGTCTCTATTGATATAGACTTTCTTTGTAGATGGATCTAGTATTTTGTATCTTGTAGATTCATTGTCATAGCCAAAAAATATCCCTTCCATAGTTTTGTCATCCTACTTAGTCCTCTTTTGTTTTAGAACTTGCATGTAGGATTTGCATCCGAAGACCTTTAGATTTTCTATGTTTGGATTTTATCCTGACCATGCTTCACCTAGTGTAATATATTTGAGTACTTGTTGGAAGTCTATTCTATATGTGGACTGTTGTTTGTACTACTTCGGTCCAATATTTGTGATCAAGATATGCTTATTTTAACATACATTTTACAATTTCCATAATTGATCTATTTATTCTTTCTGCAATTCCATTCTACTGAGGAAAATATGTTGTAGTAAGTTGTCTCTTAATTCCATTTTCTTAAAGAAATAAGTCAAATTATTTGGAAAATATTCTCCTCCTCTATCTGAGCGAAGTGCTTTTATGGTCTTCCCTAATTCTTTTTCCACTTGAAGTTTGAACTGTTTGAAGTGACTGAAGGCTTTTGACTTGTACTTAATGAAATATACCCACATTTATTGGTGTGATCATAAATAAATAATTGAAAATATTTATGTCCTCTGACACTATCAACTTTCATTGGTCCACATAGATATGTATATATTATTTCTAGGGGTTGTTGAGCTCTGTGTTGATGAATTTCAAAGGGGACTATATGTTGTTTTCCTGCTAGACATTCTAGACATACAATAGTTTTTGGAGTTAATTTGGGTAGACCTTCTACCATTTTATATCTGGATAATTCTCTCATTTATGTTTCATTGGTATGTCCTAGGCGTTTGTACCATAGTTCTAAAGTATTGGTGGAAAGAGATGAGTAAATTGCAGTGTCTAGAACAAATAGACCATTTTTATATGATCTTGATGCTATTATTTTTTCTTGTCTAGAAATGTGACATTGTTTTCTTCCAGTGAGAACCTTGAACTCAATGGTTATATCTTGATCCATAAGTTGAGAGATAGAAATAATATTAGTGGTTAATCCTGGAACAAACAAGACATATTTGATCATACCTTTTCCATCCTTAAGTTTCATTGGAATATCTCCAATTCCTTTTACTTCATATGTTTTGCTATCTACTATGGCAACTAGTTTTTCATTTATCTTCTTCAAATATTTGAACCAATGTATGTTTCCTATCATATGCTTACTTGCACCTGAATCTATATACCAATAGCCCATGATATTGTTTTACCTTATGTCTCCCAAGTATGCTATAGTGCTTTTGTAAATTATAGTTCAATATTTGATTGATTTTTGTAAATACCAAAAACAATTCCTATTATACCTTATTGCTCCTATTGAACTAAGCACTATTCCAAAATTTTAGAGAGGTAATAATGTTGGATATTTTGTCTCCTTTTGACAGGTTTGAGACAATAATATTATGAATATCCAACCTTTGAAAAATCTTTTATAAACCTATATTTATGAATAACCTTTTGGGAATTAGGTTTAGTGTATCTAATTTTTCAATTAATTAATTTGATATAGTAGCCCTTATGACTCCCTAATATTTGGATAAATTAGATCACAATAATATTTGCAAATAATAATTATTTATTCCAATAGAAATCCTTATTGCTCCTAGGATTTATATTGCAAATATTGTATTTATATGATAAAGTTTCCCTTTGATAAATTGCTTTTAAATTAATTAAATTCCTTTAATTACAACCTTATGACTCCTGAGGAAAGAAAGCATATGATAATGGAAATTAAAATTTACCTTTCACCAAGCAATATATGGTGTTTTTCTACTGATAAGCTAGGGTTGCATGTTGTTTATGTAGATGTTTTGATGCTATGACTGCACCCTCCAATGGAATTGCTTGGAGCTATATGGATTCCAAAATTGATGCTTCTTGGAGTCTTAATTTGACCTCACTTGGATTGAGTGTTGAAGACTCTAATACCTTTTATCCACACTACAATTCTACCCTGTATGCATAAATGATAAAGTGATAAATATCAAGGTGAGAATTTCCTTGCTTTCAATCATTGACATCCTTAATACGGAGAGGTGCCAAGTGGCACATGCATTTCATATTGAGAACTTGAGAGGAGTTTGATGCAAATGATACATTCATCTTCCTTTGTGTAGCATTCATGCGTTACACTTTTTAGCAAATATGAGCACCCTCTTGACTTGAGTGTTAGGGTTCTCCTTTGGTGATAAGTGTCACATTCTTCTCAGCATTGATGTCCTCCCTTTTGCTGGTTCAAACAGACCTTTTTGAAGATATTTTAAGCTTCTAGAATCCCAAAATCCTCTTTCATTCACTTGTGCTTACTTTAAATAGGTATATGGAGCAACAATATGGAGGCTTTGAGCATCAATTTTTGCTAACAATCATGAAGTATGTGATACTCCAATGGTGATTTGTTTTTCTTTCTTCCTTGCTTTCTTACATCCTCCTTCCATATATGTTATTGCTATTTATTAACGTTTTTTCTCCCTTTTTTTTGCACATTGTATCTTGCAGGTTCGACTGTCTTGGATGCAAGGAGTATGAGCCCAATGATTGGCTCCTTGAGCTAAGCTTTGATTGTTGCTAGCATACGACCGCTTTTAGCTAATTTTTCCAGCAATTGTAGTGCTTTTGGAGAACCTTTAAATCTACCTTTTCTCAATGTATATCCATATTAGGATTTGTGCAATATAATTTCAAATAGGTTTACATAAAATATCCTTATTGCACCTTCTTTTGCATTCCTATTTTTATATTTAAATTTCTGGTTTTGAGGTAGAATATTTGAGTGCAATACAGGGATTTTGAGGTTGTCCTTTAGAATGGACACATTTCTCTTTTAGCTTGGATGTTTTATGAATGGATACAAGCTTGTAATAATATGATGGAAGCTTTATTTTGCTGTAATTTTTTGCACTATTATTGTGCCTTGAACTTGAGACTCACCAAGTCTCATTCAATGCTTCCTTTGATGCTCTTTTTGGTGGTTAACTTCTTCTAAAATACTTGGAGGATTAAGTTTATTTTGTGGCTTCATTTGGCCATCCAAAGTTATAGATATCTATGCTTTTGTGTCCTCATGAACACAAGCAATAATATTTTTGAGAGCAATATAATAGTGCAAATCTAATAATATTTTAATGCACTAATAATATCACCTTATTACTCAAATTAGCTCTCAAAAACTAATGCACTTAATCAATCCACTACAGCTAATCAAGAATAATCTGAAATGAATCTTCAAGAACTATTTTGAAATTTCTTTAACAACAAGATAATAGGATATAGTCTTCATTTTCTTTTCTAAAGTAGATAATAGGTAGTTGATATATAATTTAATATTCTAAAATCTAATCAACTCCTAAAGTGCAGATGAACGTTAAAGAATCCTTTCTTTTTGCATCTTTTGAAGATAAATTTAATTCTCCTTTTGTAACTTCAAATCGGTTAAGGTGTTTAAACAAATTTGATAAGTAATCTACTTAATGAATCTACTTGCACCAATAGTTTCTTACCTTTTTCTGAAAGCCCTTTTCGCTAGAGGATGTAGATCTTGGTGTCTATGATCACCAAGTTGCTACCTTAGATAAGATTTTACAGCTCTTTATAGGCTGCCTTGAACAACTTTATCTTCACCAAAAGATGGTCTGCCTTTCACAAGCCTAGAGTTTTGGTGGCTTGTTATCCTCTTGTAGTCTCCTCATTTTTGTTGTAGAGATATTTGATTCTAAAGTGGTGCCTTCTTACTGTGAGAGGTAAAATCCAAGTCTCATGGATTAAATAGGCTTCTTCTATATTAATATTCCTTTAAATAAGATCTTCTTCTCAAGATTCTATATGTTTTGAGGTCTTTTGAGATTTGGAGCTCCTTACCAAATTATTCTTCTTGGTCTTGTTGTCAGATGGTGAAAATTATCCCAAATATTCTACTAATCAAAAGTTTCTCTGATCTCCTTATTATCTCCAAGCTCTTCACATGACCTTAAATGGAATTTTCAAGTGACAGGTCTGAACGCACATCTATTTTGCAAACACCAGTAGAAATAAATTTCATTATTCCTATCTAGAAACGATTGTGGCTTTGATAACACTGTTAGCTTTAGGGACAATTAATCACAACAAGAAAAAAAGATAAAAGTAATAGAACATATTATTACATGAAAAGAAAGTGATACATCGAGTAGAGATGTGAGGATGTTTAAATAGGAAGATAGATTCCTTAGCCAACACTCTACCTAGTTGTACGAAGGATAACTTACACATATACAACTTGCACATTGACACTTGTGCATTTATTACATTGCATGTGGTAACAAGATAACTTCCTCTTGAAGTAATCTAGTATAAGCCAAATGATGTAATATATTCTAACATTTAACATGCATTGTAAATATTGAAAATTTTCCTCTTTATTTCTAACTTGGTGACTCCACATATTATGGAGGGATTAATTTTGGGTAAATATAAGGATAGGGAATTTTAAGGACATAGATGATGTTGAACAAAAAAACCTTGATGAGAATGCTACCCTAGGAGGGCCCAATGGGGGCACCTCTAGATCCCTTTTTAGATTGATAAATCTCATTTTCATATTTGTTGAAGGAGAAATTTTAAATAGATATTGAAGAAGCATGAAAAAAAAAACTGAAAAATGCTCTTTACGACTTCTAGGAAAATATTAATGAGCAAGGAGGCAACTCAAAGATTAAATGGATGCTTGTCATAGTTTGAATCAAGACCAAATATCATCATTGAGCAAAGTATAGTATAATAAATGGTCCTTTATAGAGCCAATCATGACCTCATATGTAAATTCATGGATATTCATCCTATCATGAACTTCTTGCATTTAAGGGTTAGGAAAAACTAAGAGCCTCTTGGTGAGTATTCCTTGTGGTTTATTAGTAATGGATATTTTATTGTTAGCTTTTCCTCACTAGCCAATAGAAATAAGGTATTTAAATTAGAAAAGAGGAACCATGGCTTGATAGGATCTAGCCCTAGAGAGTGGGATTTTATTCCTGAATTGAACCCACTATTGTCCTAGTTTGGGTATGATTGTATGCACTTCCAATGAAGTTATGGAGTGAACAGGCATTGGAAACCATAGGTAACTTACTTGGAAGGTATTTTGCCATCTCTAGAGATATAATGGAAGGAAACACAACCATATATGATAGATTATGTGTTGAAATGGATCTCAACTAGCCTCTTCTAACAAAGGTGGAACTCAAACTTGTAGGATTATATTGGATTCAATAATTGTATTATGAGGCACTACCCTTTAAGTGTGTAGTTTGCCATAAATATAGGTATTTGGCTCAATATTTCCCATAAATAGAGGAATGTGGAATCCTCCTAAGGAGAGTAAATCTATAATCACAAAAGGAGTATCCAACACTTCTCAAGAAGGAGAAGTAAAGGAATATGGTTTTGAATAACCCAAAATAAGGAGGAGGTAAAAGAAAAAATATGGTAAGGAATAAACCCATCCCAAGCCCTCAAATAGGTATGATATGTTCAAAAAACTAGTGGAACAAGAAGAATAATAAATTATGGAAGACATGGATGGGAATAACAAAAATAATAACACTCATATTCAGGCCCTTCCTTCAACTCCTATCCTAGAGTAGGTAACAGAGTGTAGTAAGTTATGACATCTAGATATGGAAGGGGTATTAATAGTGCATAACTAGGAGCAAATGATAATAAATGATATCATCATGGGTGTGGCATAAAATATTAGAGAGAATTTAACTCTAGGGATCAATAAAGTGAAGAATATATCAAGGAATAACAACTCTCAAGGAGTGGGTAGAAAATCAAACAATGAATTGATAGCATCCCAAGGAGACAAATTGGTCACTGAGGGATCAGTGAAGGCAATAGACTCTTACTGGTCTTAAGGTAACCAATCATTATAAAATCGTAGAATATTAAAGGTTTAAATAGTAGAACCCATCAATGTGTTCCATTAAGACTCTTTAATAAAATTAAAATAGATTTTTCTTATTCAAAAGATAAAAATATTATGGATCTCATGTACAAAATAGTAAATAGATTTGGAGGCATGTCGTTCATATGGAAATGGCTACCTAATGGGTCTTAGGGGATCATTATCTTTTGTAATTCTCTTGATTGGATGGAAAAATAGTATATAGCTTAGAGGGGTGTCCGCACATCCCATTTTAGAAATAAAGTTACAGTTGAGTAGGTTTTAATCATAAATTTTATGGGAATCAAAACCTAGATTGACAAATTTGCCAATGGAAGGTGATGCATAATATGAGAGTCTCAAGGGAGGATCTAGACTAGATTGTCATTGGAGATTTTAATTCTAAAGTATAATCTATATATTAGGAAGGAATAACACTATTTTTATATGTAGGGGATTGGCTCATGATTACCCAAGTCCATGCATTACACTTGATGGATATTAAATGCCCTAGAACCAGCTATACTTAGACTAACAAGAGGATGGTTCCACATAGTAAGAAGGTGAAGTTAGATTATTTTCTTATTTTCAGGATACATTATGAAATAGAATATGAAATTTAAGATTATTTAGGGTTTGGTCTCGAATAACTTCCCCATTCTATTAGAGGGGGGATCAAGATGGTACAACACCAAAAAAAAATTATATTTGAAAACTTTTGATTACAAAAGGAAGAACTTCAAAAACAATCATATAGTAGTGGGAAGACTGATACTTCAAATATTTGAAAACAATTTTTAGCTTCCATAAGTAAGTTCACTATGTCAAGGAGCAACTAAAATTATGGAGGTGATCTAACAAGTTGGATTTCTAGGACAAAGAGCTTCATTAGTGGTTAGATGGGATGAGGTGCATAAAATATTTAGAGAGGGATCAATTATGCAATAGCTCAAAGAAGAGGATGATGAATTGCGTAAATCAATAGAGGACATTGATAATTTAGGGGATATATATTGGAATCAGAGAGAAATAACTACTTGGTTACTAGAAGGGGATAAAAACACTAAATATTTCCATCAGACTACTTGTGCTAGGAGACAGATGAACAAGATAAAATCTCTTTAGGATGATAATGAGATCTTCTTTGACACAATTCTAAGTATGCATTTGCTTTCAATAGATTATTTTGCTAAATTATTTAAGGAAATTTTGGTGTAGGATGAATAGGTTCAAAAAGGAGTTTTTGCTATGCAGTAGCTCAAAGAAGAGGACGATGAATTGCGTAAATCAATAGAGGACATTGATAATTTAGGGGATATATATTGGAATCAGAGAGAAATAACTACTTAGTTACTAGAAGGAGATAAAAACACTAAATATTTCCATAAGACTACTTGTGCTAGGATACAGATGAACATGATAAAACCTCTTTAGGATGATAACAAGATCTTCTTTGATACAATTCTAAGTATGCATTTGCTTTCAATAGATTATTTTGCTAAATTATTTAAGGAAATTTTGGTGTAGGATGAATAAGTTCAAAAAGGAGTTTTTGCTACCATCCCCTCTATCATATTTGAATAAAAAAAAAGAAGTCTTACTCAAACCCATTGATGTAGAGGAGATATAGGAGGTCCCAACCGAGTTTTTTAGACCTTCTAAGACAACTTGGAGGAGGATATAATGGTTATTATAGAGGAGTCTAGGGGTAATAAAATAATTCTTAAAGCATTAAATCAGTCATTCATTACCTTATTTATGAAAGGGGAGGATTGGTACATATTTTAGATTATAGATCTATTACCTTATGCAATATCATATAGAAAATAATCACAAAGGTAATTACTGAGCGACTAAGACAACTCCTAGACAACATTACCTCCTTGAAACAAGTTGGTTTTGTAGAGGGAAGATAGATATTGGATGGTATGGTTCTAGCTTAGGAGGTAATCCACTCAATGTAAAAATCTAGCAATAGAGGAATGTTCATAAAATTGAATATGTCAAAGGCTTATTATAGGGTAGAGTGGAGCTTCTTATCAAGGATGATGTAAGCCTTTGGATTCTCTCAATATTGTATAGAGTGGATCATGAGCCATACCTCTACTCTAACATACTTAGTATTATTCAATGGCCTTCCATCACAACTGTTTGGAGCCATTGGAGGCCTTACTTACAGAGATCCTTGTTTCACTTATCTTTTTCTCATATGGCTAAAGTTGAGGAGAAGAAAATATGGTTTTCTCATAGGTATCAAGGTGGGTGAGGAGGTTTTGAATCATCTATAGTTTGTGGATGATACAAGATTTATCAGAGTGATCAACCTTAGGGAAGTAATAATGATCATAGATACTCTTGATGTTTATTTGAGGGCCATAAACCAAGTCATGAATGATAAGAAATCTAAAGTGATCTTCATCAATATTTTTTTTGGTAGAGAACAAGGGGTTGTACTTAGGTCCCCCACCCTTGACAAATCATAACTCTCTCCTTTAGAGATTGAGATTTTACAAATAAATTCAATTCTCATCTCAATTGAGTTGCTATATCTAGATACTTACATCATTTCTCATAAATATTGGAGTATATTACATTATTTGGAACATGTTAATGTACCACCTTGGGTACATAAATATAGTAGGAGTTTACCTTAGAGTAAGGTTTGAGTAATTACTTCATGCAATGTAATAAATGCACAAGTGTTAGAATGGGCAAAGATGTAAATATGCTTGTAGTCCACATGTACATGAGTCATAGGTTAGGTAGATGAAGGCCATGGGAATTATCTCCATGTATATATGCCTTTGAGGTGAGATAGAGAGAGAGAGATAGAAGATAGAATAGTGACTAGTTGTATTAGTATTTATAGTGAGTGTAGATCCTTAATGTATTTATAGAGTGTTAATGTCCTCCATTTTTATTACATTGTACTATTTTTTTGAGCTTTCATTAATGGCATATATATGAGTTACTACAAAAGTTTATCTTATAATTTTCTTGCATATTATAGTGTCATTATCATATAGTTATCATTTCTTGCTTATTTTACATCTTGTGGTTGCATTTTATTTAATATACATCATTAAAAGTTAAAAATGGTATCAGAGCACATGGTAGATCGATAGGAAATAGGGAGATCTAAAAGAAATATTGAGAGGAGATAGGTAGAGTTCATTTTTAGAATTTTTGAAAATTAAATTTAGCTAGAGTCTTTCCAGAGAGTTGCAAAAAAAATTGTGAAGCCTAGGACTCAACATTAATTCCACTAGATTTACATATCAACTAAATGAAGATTTGTTATCTCAATATTTATAATTTCTTCCATTATAGTTTCTAATATTTTGTCGCAAAAAAGGAGATTCAAAGAAATTTGGGAAGCTTTCGACAAAGAGCTAGGAATAATATCTTCTTTGGAATCAATCCAGTACCTAAAGCAACAAGTTGGAGATTGAAGATTTGGAAGCCGAAGGAAAAGGTCCCATTGCAAGACTTGTATATTATAGAGAGAGAAAAGAGGAGTCCAAAGAATCTTCATTGAAGACTATAGATCAAGAAGGAGGTACAAAAAATAAGATTCCATTGAAGGAAGAAGAGACTCAAGGAAAATAGTCCTAGAGAATATTAGAGATTGGAGATATTCACTAAAGATTGAAGACTATAGATTGCAGAGTGAGAGAAGGAGAAAACAACTCAAGAAGCTGAAGAGACCCACAAAATGTCCCATTGAAGAAATTCTAGTTTTGGAAGATTAAGGATTGATAAGGACTAGCAAAGGTCCTGTTACAGATTTCAGAAGAAACATATTTTATATATCCAAAAAAGAGATCTCATTGCAAAAATTCCATAGTTGAATATTGAAGAGATCAAGGGAAGGTCTCATTGAAGTTTTGAGAAGACTAGAGAAGCTGCAAAAATTTGAAGACCTTAGAGAAGAGGTATCAAGGAGAAGGTTAGGAAAGCCTCATTGAAGGATATTTGGATAAGGCTATTGGAGAAAATTTTAGGAGAAATCATTGGAGAATATTGCTAGCAAGAGAAGTTCTTGATAAAGAAGTTTTGGGGGAAATTTTTGCCATCTGACAACAAGCCTAAAAGGATAAGGTTTTGGTAAGGAATTTGTTAAATTTTGAAGGAGAATAGTGAAGACCTCAAGACATTCAGATTCTTGATAAGAAGGCCACTAGATAGGCCAATATTAAAATCAGAACAAGGAGGTTGAAGGAGAAAGGAGTTAAAAGAAACCACCAAATATGAGAGATTTGGAGATTTTCATTGAAGGCTTGAAGGTTATTTCGAATAAAGGAGTTTGCTATTTTTACAACAAAAAATTAAAAGTTTCTAGGAGGAGAGTTTTAGCTACAATTTGGAGAAGTTTCCTACAAAATTGAGCAGACTCGAGGATAGCATTTCGAAGGAGAAATTAGCTATGTTAGAATCTAAAAATTTTAGAGTTACAGATAGAAGTTTGGGTAGCATTAATAGTTGCTAATTTAAAGAGTTCAAGGGAGCATCTTTAAGGAGAGTTGAATCTACCAAACTACATTTTTGGTAAGCAAGTTAGATGATTTTTAAAGCTGCAAATTGGTGAGTTAAAGAGTTGCTTTGGATAGCAAGGAAGAGTTGTGAGTCCATCAAGCACAAGACAACATTTAGGTGAATCTAATCACCAATAAATACATCATCTATAGATGTTAAAAAGGCATGCAACTTAGGTGTAAAACATTCATTATTTGAACACTTATATTAAGTTAATTATTAAGTTTCATTAAGCACAAAATTAGAGTTAAAAGTTGCAAAGGAGAAGGTTTCATATTTAAGTCTTCAAGGAAGTGCAAAAGATAGTTATTACTGCACATAAGAAAGAGGAGTTAGATATATTTTGAAAGAAATAAAAATATCAACATCCTACCTTCTATTGAAAGCAAGTAAGACATTATTCTAAAGTGAAGGTTGAATAGACTTTAATAATTAATACAAATTATCTCCAAGAGTTATTAAAGTGCATTAAGTATTAAGTTACAAATATAGATTAGTGCAAAAAATAGGGTTGAGTTGGAGTGTCAAAAGACACCATTGAGCATAGGTTAACAACAACAAATCTTGGTGAAGAGAAGCCACCAAAAAGGAGTATTATAACCACCAAGGATTAGAGAAGAAGTTGCCATACTAAAGGAAGGAAGAAAGCTACAAAGTGGAGACTAAGAGGTCTCAAAAATCTAGGTGCAACTAAGGTATTTTATCTTAGTTCATTACTGATTTATTTCAGGTTTTAAATAGCACCAAAATATAGATAAAGCTTGAGTGTCTTAATACACCAACATAGCACAAATTACAATCATTGAGTGATAATTTTTATCAAGGTTAAAGCACAATATATGGTGCTAAGGAGATAGATCCATCTAAGGGCTCAATACCATCCTATTCAAGGTGTCTAAAGACACCATATTCAATTCCATAGTCCCATAACAACAACACCACAATAAAAGACGCCTTTTAGAGTGAAAAGAACCTACAAAAAGAATGAGAATAAGGTAGAAAAACTAAGATACAAGTTGCAAGGAAAATAACATAATGTGAATAACGTAAGACACCGTGCAAATATCATAGAATACAAGCAAAGTGTTACCCAAGCAGAAGTAGAGAATATCTTGGATGAACGACCACCTTCACTAGAGAGGAGCCACCATGCATTGAGCATCAAGAATGCTTGTTGTTTCAAGAGAAGCAAAGTAACTTACAATTTGTTTTTACAAGAATAGGTATAAGATATATTGAAGGGTTTGGTTGCATGCAAGGGAAGGAGCCTCCACTTTCCACACCAAACAAAGGAATATTGTACCACTTGGCACAAGGGAAGTAGAGCACCTACATATCCTCATTGAAGTAACACTTACACAACGAACAAAGAGTAGGTTGGAGTAATGCTCCGTTCAAATCCAAGAAGGAATAAAAATAATTAGTGTAATGCTCAAAGCATATTACGAGGTCTACACCACCTAAATTAATGCCTCCAAAGTATGTAACCTCTCAATGCCACCTAGAAAGAAGTCCTACATTCTAGTACAATGTAAAATACCAAGTGTCACACATTTCAAAGGAAGATAAGCATATTAATAGCCTAGTCTAAAGAGACCATGAATATCCAGGATAGAGAGGTCAAAGTGCATTGAAGGGAGTAAAATACCATCATAAGAGAGCACCATTCAAAGTAGAGCATTGAATGCTCACTATCATGTTGTGAAGACAAAATAAATACAACACTCCAAAGCTTGGAAAGTGAAGACAAGATTAAAGCCAATCAACACACAACATTAGAAAGGTATATTTATGTTGATTTTAATATTTTCTTTCATTAAAGTGCAAAAGGAGATATAAGGTGCATTATATCTAAGGTTAAGCTTATATTGCATTGGAGAAATTACAACCTTAGTGAATTAGAAAGCAAATCAAAACAAGGAGTTTATATCCTTAAGTGATATTTCAAAAGTGCATTAGTTGAAATATAAATATCATAATATTTATAAATAATTAAAATATGAGATATAAGGTTTTCTACCTTGGAAAAATTAAAGCATTATTCTTTTTCAAATATTATCATTTTCTAAAATTCTAAATTAGGGAGATATAAGGAGTGCTACATCAAACTTTAGATCATTGGAATTTAGAAAACTAAACCATTGAGAAGTAAAGGATAAAGGAAGCAAATTCATTAATTGCTTAGAAGTTGGAATTTATTATTCATACTTGTCTCTCATACAAACTAAAGGGACAAAAGGAATCCAACTATAGAGTCTTGGAAAATAGAGAACATCATCAAATTGAAAGTGCATTAAAATTATTTCTAGCTTTCACAAATAGGGAGAAATAAGGTAAAAAATAGAAGTTGAACATTAGGGATTTAACTCAAAATAAATCTAAATAAAGCTAAGCACTTTACCAAAACTATAGTACATACAAAATACTATGGAGATATAAGGTAGTCTACAAATATCATCATGACATCAAAAAAATTCATTCTTATAGAATTCCAACTTCTTAAAGGACCTAATTACTCTTCATGGAAAAAAAAAGTGAGGTCAATACTGATAGTTGAAAATATTTGGGATATAGTTAAAGGAGCAAAAACTAAACCTACTACAGGTGATAGTGAGATTCAAAAATTTGAAGAAAATGAAGCAAAAGCACTAATGATAATAAATTTTGCTATTATAGATGAAATACAACATTACATTAGTTCAATAGAATCATCTACTAAAGCTTGGAAAACCTTAGCCAAAATATTTGAAGAAAATAATAAAGCCACTATCTTAAATATTCAAACTCAATTGCATTCTCTAAAAGTGAGTAGTGGTGAAAGTATAGAATTGTTCCTAAGGAAAGTAGAATATATAAAAGGGAAATTGTTAACCTTAGGAGAAAAGGTAGAAGATAAGTTTCTTGTTCAAGTAACCTTGAGAGCACTTCCATATAGCTATAAGAATTTAATTACATCTTTACAAATCCTAAGTAAAGATACATCTATTGATGACTTAGTCAACATTCTTCAAGAATATGAAACAAAAAATATAGTTAAAGATAAAATTACTAACAATGCATTAGTTTAAAAATATAATCTACATGGAAAGGTTGCCTTATCTCAAAATGACAAAGACCATGGAATAATAGATATTGTCAAGTATGCAGGAAGAAAGGACATAACACCAACTACTGTATATTCAATCCTAGAAACCAACATCAAATAAATCAAATAAATCATGGAAGCCAACCAAATAGGTCATTCCAACTAAGACAATATCAAATTCAATATAATCCACATCGGAAATAATTTTAGCATTCATACACTTCTCAAAATCAATACAATTATCCTCAATTGCAATATAGAGAAGGAAAACAAAAAGGATACTTAGTCCAAGAGATTCAAGAAATTTAGGAACTAGAAGAACCTATAGATGAACATGAAGTTAAAGCTCTCACAACAAGGATTGTATTTTATGAAGATACTAACTATTTACTTGATCAAGATACATACATGAAGTATAATGAAGGAAGCAAGAAAGAAGAGCTCAAATTCTAGAACCAAAGCGAAGACCATATTGAAGACTAAAGTCTTCAATACCAAGTAATATAATATAGGAGGGTGTTGGAGTATATTACATTATTTAGTACATGCCAATGTACCACATTGGGTACATAACTAGAGTAGGATTTTACCTTAGAGTAAGGTTTGAGTAGTTACTTCATGCAATGTAATAAATGCACAAGTGTTAAAATATGCAATAATGTAAATGTGTATGTAATCCACATGTACATGAGTCATAGGTTAGGTAGATGAAAGGCCAAGGGACTTTTCTCCTTATACATGCCTTTGAGGTAAAAGAGAGAGAGAGAGAGAGAGAGTAGAATAGTGACCAGTTGCATTAGTAGTTATAGTAATTACAATGAAGATCCTTAATGTATTTATGGAGTGTTCATGTGCTCCATTATATTACATTGTACTATTTTCATGAGCTTTCATTTATGGAATATTTTATTTATTGCAAAAGTTTCTCTTATAATTTTCTTACATATCATAGTGCCATTATCATATAGTTATAATTGCTTGCTCATTTTACATCTTGTGGTTGCATTTCCTTTAATATATACCATCAAAAGCTAACAATAAAATATCTGAATTTCTTATTTTTATTTTTTAGATCTTCTTCAATATTTTGTGTGAATATAAATATTCTAGAATTCAACATCCTTCTTGACATTTCCCTACAATAAAATTCATAATACCATAATTCCACCTCTACTATATATGCATTACATCTTAGTAGAGTAGTATTTCAAATACATCACACTATCATAGTTTGCTTTACCAAATTTGGATTGCTAGTTTCCTTCCTAAAGGATAAGTTCAACCACAAAAATTGTATAAATAGTTTATATGAAAATACATTAGTGTTATAAAATAAAGTAAATATTACCAATGAAAACATTAAAGTAAATCTTTATCATTATTTGATTCAGGAAGTCAACATTTTCTTGTCAACTTTAACTAAACTTACTACTTCCTCTAACCATGGAAAAGAGAATTTAACTTCATGTTCCTTAATTAAAACCCCTTTATTAGCTAGATTATTTGCACATTTGTTTCCTTCCCTTAAAGTATGTGTAAACATGATGTATTCAAACTCTATAGAAAGATCTTGTATTTCCAATCTTCAATCTTGACTGAAGGCTTTAGACAAAATTCTAGATATATTGGGATTCATGAGGACTTCTCTCCCAATGGTCTATTTGGAGAATATTTTTGACCATATCAAAGAAAGAATTAACCATTGGTCTCACAAATGGTTAACCTTTGGGGGTAGATTAAAATTTTTGTAGTCAATATTTTAGGACATGCTAATCTAAAATTTTCTATCATTGTTGCCCCAAATGCCATATGGAAAGAGTTGGATAAGATGACTAGAAATTGTTTATGGAGAGGAGAAAAAGAAGAGAGGAAATGGGCGGTAGTAATTTGGGAATGTTGGAGATATTACGTTATTTGGCCCCTTTGCAATATTAGTTTGGTAGATGATTTATATTTTATAATGTATGTGGTAATATGAGAAAGAGTGCAAAGTATCAAGAGAGTATGAAGAATCACATGATATGTGGCAAGTTGAGAGCTTTGTCTTTATTAGAGGAATATGAAAGATTGCATCTACCAAATGAAAGAGGAGAGTAATAGTTAGAGAACTGAAAAGTCATGAAAAAAAATATATTGGAGGTAAAACTTCTTTGTAACCAAGTTGTATCATTAATGTAATATTTTTATATTGTGCATATTTGAGTTATATTAAGTGAGATATTGTTAGTAGCATTGATTTGTTTTATTCTTGATCCTGTAATAAGTTTGTTGTGATTTAATCCATTAGAAAATATAACAAGGAGAAATTAAGCTAGCAAAAGGTAAAGGGAGGCTTGGGCCTGATGATATTAGAGCTAAATAATAAATCTTTGGCTAGCAAGCTTCATTGGAGGCGGATCTCCCAACCAACTTATTTATTCTACAAAGTTTTAAATAGTAAATATTTGGGATAGGTGAACCCAAATGAGGTGATTAATTTCTCTTTGGATGGTAATGAGTCCCTAGTGTGGCAAGTACTAAAGCTAATATCTCAAGTAGTGAAAGAAGATGGATTATTTTGGGAAGTGGGGAAAGGGGATAAGGCACAATTTTGGATAGATTTATGGGAACAATACACACCTATCATTACTAAATCCTAAAAAATACAACCAGTAAATATCACCATGGAAAGCAAGGATTGGATAAATATTGAAATTTAATTCAATACCAGTCAGCTATAGGATTACATGTTTAAGCAAGTTAATAATTTGGATGAGTGGATAATCCCAATCCCTTTAGAATTGGTAGCCATTATGATTAAAATCTTGGTAGAAATATTTCTCATTGGTATGAATAAGGAGGATGAATTATCTTGGGGCTATGTGATCCTTGGAGTCTACACATTGAAGGATGGATATGAAAGTATCCTTATAGAACCTCCTCCTTATGCATATTAGGTTGAGGATTGGAGAGAAATTTAGTAGTCCAAGGGTTGGCCTAAAGTAAACTTCTTTGTTTGGCAATTCATGCATAATGAAATTCTTACCTTGGATAATCTGAGATGTAGGGGAATTTTTTACCCATCCCTATGTGTTTTATGCTACAAAAGTGAGGAAACATGAAACCACTTGATGTTTGAGTTCCTATTTACATGCCAAATGTGGAAGATATGGGTTTAGGTTATAAAATTTGAGCCAACAATGATCTAAAATAAATTAATATTTGGGAAATATGGAAGAGGGGCATATCTAAATCTAAATCTCTTTATATTAGGTGGAAGCATAGTCTAAAATTTATTTGGTGTTAATTGTGGCTGGAGAGAAATGGTAGAATTTTTAGAGAGATATTTTCGTCCTTGGATGGCATTTGGCAAGTCATATGGAGAAAATTCATAGATACTATAGTAGTGTATGCTAAATAGGAAATCTAGGATGATATAGGGATGATGGAGAAGGAAGTTGAAGTGAAAGAGGGGCAGGATAGAGCTAGTTAGAAAACACCCTTGGAATGTTAGATTAAAATTAATATTGATAGAGTTACAAAAGGTAATCTGAGGAGAGCCAAAATTAGAGTGGCTTGTAGGAATCATGTTGGGACTATACTCTATTGGTAACAGTAGGGCCTGAGTAAGGTCACAAACAATGATGTAGAAGCCTTAGCTATAAAATATTCTTCTATATAGATAGTAAGATAAGGTTATAGGATGATAATCATACAATTATATTTTAAAATCTTGGTAGGAGCTCTAGATTGCATGAGAAAATTTTCTTTGGAGATGTGGAGGTTGAGGATTCTTGTCATCCAAATTAACTAGTTATGGATAAAATTGGATGATTTTATGCCAATTTATATGGGTAGAGCTTTGAATACAATGGAAGACTTCCTGGCTAATACGGGTACCAAGAAGGAGGTAGGGGTTCAGTGGCATAGTGTTATGGTTATTAAGGACAAGATGATTGGGAATGTTGGTGAGCAAATCCATCATTTGGCTAATTTAGACAACCAATGCAGACATGGTTTACGATATTTGGATCCAATGCAGATTTTTTTTAGTGTTGCAACCAAAAGTGGTTAGTTCTTAGGATATTGGGATTTATAATTATGAAAGTTTATGAAAGTTTTTTGGAAAGTTAAAATGAAATGGATGCTATTTTTAGCTAAGGCTAGGAGACCCATCCCAACTTGTAACTAATATTTGTTCTAATATAATTTTTCAATATATATAAGGGCATGTTGAGTAAATTTCATGTTTTCTAAAATTTAAAGCCATTGACAAAGTGTTGTAAGTTACCTCATTGTAATTATTACTTCACATAACTACTCGATGCCTTGTTCACTATATATAATAAATGATTTTTTGAAAGACACTTAATAACAAGAGTTAATAAAAAGAGTTAATAATTTTTAATATATATAAAATTGTTGTTCATTTGTTTTTGCCACTCCTCTTTAAACACTTGGGTAGCTAGCATATTTAAAAATTTTGGCTTCAAAAATATTAACTAGATTTCCTTTATGCTTACCATCAAAACTTTCTATTTATTATTATTATTTTTTTTTTATTATAATTTTTACTTCTTTTTTTAACATTACAAGTAAAATTTAATAACATTTTATTTTGTTATTTTTTATCCAAAAGCTAGGACGTAAATCCAACCAGCATCATCTGGCAGAGGAAGATCAAAATTTAATTGAGGAAGGTATGGTAAAAATTCTTATCCAGTTCTTAAAATCTGGTTAATTATGAAGATTATCACTTGGAATATTAGGGGACTTAAAGGAAGTCCTTCTAAACAATAATAAATTAGAAGAGTGATTCAAACAAATCAACTTCAACTTCTCTTTCTTTAGGAGACAAAGGTTCATTTTAAGAAATAGAAATAATAGCAAAAAAGATGTGGCCATCCAGTAAAGTAGTGTCCCTCAGCATCCAAGGGGCCTTATAAGGAGTGGCATGTATTTGGTATCTAAAGGAAATAACAGTACAATTCATGATGGGAAGCAAGGGATTGCTAGAAATGGTTACCCAAAACAGATATTCAGATTAGGTTATACTTTATATAAATATCTATGTTCCATGTACCATAGAAAAAACAAATAGTATGGAAAAGTATAGCTTTTGTCACCTCTCAATTCCCTAAAATGCTTGGGCTTTGATAGGAGGATATTTCAACTCTATCATTTCTTTAGAAGAAAAAATGGGAGGAAGTAGGAAGTTGAATGGGAGTTTAGAACTCATGAGTTAATACATTGCCAACCTTCATCTAGTGGATATCAATCCAACCAATGGTTTGATGACTTGGTCTAATAGAAGAAAAGGCTCAAAATGCATTCTTTAAAGGCTAGATAGATTCTTATTTTCAACCAAGTTTTTGATACAAGGACACATACCAAAAATAAAAAACTTAAACAATGTTGGATCTGATCATTGGCCAGTTTTAATTGAAGTTTGGAGAACCAAGGGTAAGCCGCCTCCATTTTATTTTTAGATAATGTGGCTCAGATATGAATCTTTCAAATCAAGGATACAACAATGGTGGCAAGAAGGCAAGCCAAGACATGGTACTAAAATGTATTATTTTATCAAAAGGTTGTATTATATTAAATATAAAATAAAGAGTTGGAGTTGGGAGAAATTTGGATATGTAAGGGCAAAGAAAAGGGAAGCTTTAACTAGACTTGAGGAGCTGAATGAGAAAAATCATCTCGAGGTATTAATATAAAATAGGGTTAAGATAGAAATTAATCTTGTAGCCTAGTTTAAAGAATGGGATAGAAGAGAAGAACTAATGTGAAAAAAAAATCAAAATGGCTACAATAAGGAGGCAAGAACACAATTTTCTCCTATAAGTCTCTCCTAGCCTAAAAAACTCATAACTTTATCCCTTCATTGAAGAATGAATTAGGAGATATAGTCCACACTTGGGAAGGCATGTATTTAGTAGTTGTGAATAATTTTTCCAACCTCTTTACAACCCAATTGCTTGATCCAAAATATCAATAAGAAATTTTACAGGTGATACCTATTCTTATTTTTGATGAGGAGAATGTGGCTTTAACTACTCCTATAACTAAGAAGGAACTACAAAAGGTAGTTTTAAAAATGCAAAAGGGAAAACCCCAGGTCTAGATGGTTTCCCTATTGAATTTTATTAGAAATTTTTGGATGTTTTGCATAATGACATTCTAGAGGTGGTAGAAGAGGCTAAAAAGGAAAAATATTTCCTCAAAAATATCAACAAGACTTTTATAGCTCTCATTCCAAAAGTTCAAGAAGTAGAAAACATTACTAGATATATACCAATTGCTTTTGTAATGTTATTCTAAAAATTATTTCAAATATTATGTCAGAAAGGCTCAAACCTTTGCTTCACAAGAACATCTCTCCAGAACAAGGGGTATTTGTTGAAGGGCAACAAATAATGGATGATATAGTGTTAGCCCAGGAAGCAATTCACTCTATGGAAGATCAAAAAATCCCCTTCCATGTTTATTTGATTGGATTTATCCAAAGCATATGATAGGGTGGATTGACACTTTCTCATCCAAGTTTTGAAAAGAAAACGGATTCTCTCAAGAATGGAAAAAATGGAATAAAGGTTGTATATATTCAGTTTCTTATTCATTTATTCTTAATGGATGTCCTACTCATTTGGTTCTCGACTTCTAGAGGCATCACATAAGGAGACCCTCTTTCTCCTTATATTTTTTATCATTCTTGCATAATTTTTGGGAAGGACTTTTGCGAAGAATCAAGATTACCATAGGTGAGAAGGAGTAACTATAGTTAAAGTAGTAAGACCTATCACTCATTTACAATTTTTTTATGATTTCACCCTTTTGGGGATGGCAACAATAAAGGAAGCAACCTCAATAAAGCAAATTCTTCACTATTTCACTAGAGCCTCGGGGCAACTAATTAATGAAGATAAATCAAAAGTGAATTTTTTCATTTCTCACCTAGAAAAGAGATTTTAATAATGGATAGATTAGGATTCTAAAGAAATTCTCTTCCATTTAAATACTTGGGTGTTCCAATTATTTTGGATAGCAAATAAAAAGAGCATTGGGGTTGGTTATTAGAGAACATGTAGAAGAAAATTGGCAATTGGACCAATAGATGCCTTTCATCATGAGGTCGAATAGCTCTTATAAAATTAGTTCTTCAATTTATTCCTATATTTTTTTCAGCAGTGTTGAACATCCCCAAGTTAGTGCTCAATGAAATAGAAAAAATTAGTCACAAATTTCTCTGGATAGGTTCAAAAATGGAGAAGAAATAGACCATAGTAAGGTGGGAGATTCTATGTTAGCCTACTCATGAAGGGGGTTTAGGTCTTAGATTGATAATCAAGAATAATAAGGCTTTTGCAATATAATTATACATCTTCCAAACCCTTGGATCTTATTCATACTTATTTGTGTGGCCCCACTAGAACTCAGAGCATTCAGGGAGATAGCTATTTCATGTTGTTTATAGATGATTACTCAAGAATGACTTGGGTTACTTTTCTCAAAGAAAAATCTGAAGCTTTTGAAAAATTTAAAGTTTTTAAAGAAATGATTGAAAATGATACTGACAAGAGAATCAAATGCTTAAGATCAGATAGAGGAGGAGAGTTCACTTCAAATGAATTTGTGGAATACTATGAACAACACGAAATCAAAAGAGAATATTCAGCAGCAAGAACTCCTCAACAAAATGGAGTAGTTGAAAGAAAAAACAGAACTATTGAAAATATGGCTAGAGCAATGTTAGATGAGTCAAAACTTTTAGATGGTTTTTGGAGAGAAGCAGTAAATAAAGCAGTCCACATCATTACCAGGGCTCAACTCAGATTCAATCATCGTAAAACTCCCTATGATCTGTGGAAAGGAAGACCAGCTACAGCTTAAACACTTCAAAGTGTTCGGGAGTAAGTGCTTCATCGAAGGGAAGATCAAAATCTGGGTAAGTTTGATCCTAGGTGTGATGAGGGAATTTTTCTTGGATATTCCAGCAAAAGTAAGGCCTACAGATGCTTCAACAAAAGAACTCATACAGTTGTAGAGAGCATAAATGTAACAATAGATGAAAATACAGGGATAAGAGAACCAGTCAAGGAACTCAGTGATGGAATCTGTCAAGAAGAATTCAAAGAAGTGTCAGATGAAGAAGAGGAAAGACAACAATTGCTTCCCAAAACTCCTTCACGGTATGTTCAGAAACATCATCCCAAAGACTTGATCATTGGTGATCCAAATAGCAGGCAAATAAGAAGAAGAGTCATTCCTTCACATGAATCTGCGAATGTTTCATTGTTATCTTAGATTGAGCCAAAAAAAATTAGTGAAGCATGTACAGATGATTTTTGGGTAAAAGCAATGGATGAAGAGCTAAATCAAATAGAGAAAAGTGAAACCTGGGATTTGGTTCCAAGACCTAAGAACAAGAATGTCATTGGCACAAAATGGGTATTCAAAAATAAACTTAATGAGGATGGAAAGATTGTCAGGAACAAAGCCAGGTTAGTCTGTAAAGGGTATGCTCAAGTCAAAGGTGTTGATTTCGAAGAGACGTTTGCACCTGTTGCTCGTCTTGAAGCGATCAAAATGTTTTTGGCCCTGTTTAGTTTCAAATATTTCAAAGTGTTTCAAATGGATGTAAAGTCTGCTTTTCTAAATGGGGTGTTGGATGAAGAAGTCTATATAGAACAGCCAGAAGGTGTGTCTCTCTCAGAACAGCCATACTATGTGTGTAAACTGAAAAAGGCACTGTACGGGTTAAAGCAAGAACCCAGGGCTTGGTACTCAAGACTTGATGGGTATATTTATGAACAAGGATTTAGGAAAGGCGTGGCAGATAGCAACTTGTACATTAAGAATAAAGGTGATGATATGATTATCATAGTTTTCTATGTCGATGACATTATTTTTGGGGGAAATAATACTCAGATGTGCAAATTTTTTGCTAACACCATGCAAAAGGAATTCGAGATGTCTATGATTGGAGAGCTGTCATTCTTTTTAGGACTGCAGATTGCGCAATCAAAAAATGGTATATTTCTCTCTCAGGAAAAGTATATCAAAGAGATGTTAAAAAAATTTGGGATGATGGACAGCAAACCCATATGTACTCCAATGATTATAGGGTGCAATCTGAGTAAGGATGATGAATCTCCAGCGGCAGATCAGAAATTGTATAGATCTATGATTGGTATTTTACTATATAGTATAGCTACCAGACCGGATATCATGCAGGCCGTTGGATTAGTAGCAAGATTTTAGGCAGTGCCAAAAGAATCTCATGTTATAGCAGTCAAGAGGATATTCAGATATTTGAAGGGCACTGTGGATTTTGGTCTTTGGTATCCCAAAGGCGATGATTTCACCCTCATAGCCTATACAGATGCAGATTGGGTAGGCAGTATTGATGATAGAAAAAGCACTAGTGGTGGAGCATTCTTTCTGGGAAAGAGTCTAGTTTCTTGGCTGAGTAAGAAACAACCTTCAGTTTCCTTATCTACAGCAAAAGTTGAATACATAGCAGCAGTGGCTGGGTGCACTCAGGTTTTATGGATGAAAACAACCTTGGAGGATTTCAAAGTCAAGCATGAACAACCTATCCCTATTCTTTGTGATAATTCAAGTCCATAAGTATTTCTAAAAATCTAGTAATGCACTCAAGGATGAAGCACATTTCTATCAAATATCATTTTCTAAGGGAGAAAGTGCATGAGAAGCAAGTCAAGCTAGAATATGTACCCACTAAAGAGCAGATTGTAGATATCTTCACCAAACCCCTTCCAAGAGATACGTTTGAGTATCTAAGGGAGAAATTGGGAGTTGTACTCTCACCTCGAGATTAATCACCTCATCAGGATGTGGGGGAGGGACCAAGCCAAGAGGCTCTTTCTTAGTCCCGAGCCCCAAAGGTGACCCTTTGCCATTGATGACAAAGGGGGAGAGATATGAGTAAGGGGGAGAGCTTCAAGTGAAGAGGAAAGCTTCAAGTCAGGGGGAGCAAAAACTTCAATTGTAGATTCTCAGTTGATGGATCAGTTGGTTCAGTTTTGGCTCTTGAGATATGTTTTAAGTTAAAGGTTGCCATCAATGACAAAGGGGGAGATTGTTGGCAATTTTGGGTACCTTGAGTACATTGCCTTTGCTCAAGTATAGTTGTTGTCATTGATGTCAAAGGAGCTCTTGGTAGTTGTTGTCTTTGATGTCAAGGAGTTCTTGAAGCGATTTGATTTGTTGTCCAAGCATGTGTTTTGATGAAGGTTTCAGTATGATCAGTAAGTTTCTATGTAGCCCAGTTGCAAAAAGATCAAGAAAAAGACAAGTAAGAAGAAGTATGCAGGTGGCTGGAAAAACTGTCATGATTTTGTGAAATGTTTCAGGAGAGAGAAAGAATTGGCAAAACTGTCACGATTTTGCGACATGCTGAAAGGCAGAAGCAAATCTGGCAAAACTGTCACAATTTCGTGACATGTTTCAAGAGAGAGAAAGTTTGGGCAAATCTATCATGATTTCGTGACATGCTGGAAGGTAGAGGCAAAGCTGGAAAAACTGTCGCGATTTCATGACATGTTTGAGGAGAGAGAAATTTTAGGCAAAACTGTCATGATTTTGCGACAAGTTGAGTTGGCAGTGTTGAGTTGCAGGAAGTGTCGCGATTTCGTGATAGGTTTCAAAGAAGTTGTACGAATGCAGAAAGTGTCATGATTTTGTGACAGGTTGAGTTGGCAGCTTGCAGTTGGTGAAAGCATCACGATTTCACGACATGTTCCAGTTTCACGAGCAGTTGGTAGAAAAGATCTTAAGGCAGCGAAAGTGTCACGATTTCGTGACATGTTCCAGTTTCATGAGCAGTTGGCAGAAAAGAGCTTAAGGCAGCGAAAGCGTCATAATTTTGTGACATGTTCCATTTTTGCTAGTGCAAACCGAGAAAAGGCTGAAGAAGCAAGAAGTGTCACGATTTCACGATAAAGTTGTAGATGACGTCAGCAAGAGGCAAAGGTGTCACGATTTCACGACAAAAGCTGAGAAGAAGGCTTTGGAGTCTAAAGCATCGTGATTTCATGATAGAGTTGCTGATGACATCAGCAAAAGTAGATGTGTCATGATTTCATGACAAGAGCAGAGAGGAAGGTCATGAAGACTACAGTGTCATGATTTCACGACAGAAGACATGATGATGTCAGCAAAGTCAGGTAGTGTCGCAATTTTACTACAACAGACCAAAGAAGGCACACAACAGGCAGTAGTGTCACAATTTTGCGACAACAAGTAATACAAGGTGTACGACAGACAAAGGCATAGCGATATCGCGACATGTTGTAGTTTTGCAAAGAAAAGCTATAGGACAGTAGAGGCGGTTGAAGCCGACAGAGTTAACCTTTGCCGATGAAGTGTAAGGTTGTGCAGTCGACGATTGTTTTAGGGATATACAACCGACTAAGATCAAGAATTTAATAATGAATTGTTGCTATAAAAGGAGGACTATTTTCAAGTTTCAAGGATCGAATGTGTGTGTTGAGTTTGTGCAAGTGAAGTCTGCTATGCACAAAAAGCAGTCGTATCGAATCGATCGAAGTGTGCATTCGAAGTGTGACTTTCACAGAAGCAGAGTGTAGAAAGAATTTCAATCAAGGAGAAGCAGTATGTGCGAAGAGGGTGCTATTGTGGTTGCACATAGGTGCATAAGTTGTTGTGCGATCGAGTGCTACAGTATTTACATAGACTGTGTAAAGAAAGCAGAGTATGCGAAGACTATGCTGCGATGGATGTGCAAAGGAGCAGAAGCTATTGGTATTGTGACTTTCAGAGACAACACACAAAAGTGAGGAGTTTGATAGCCGAAGTGCTGCTACATTTTGTGAAGATTGCACTACTGTGTTTACGTAGAAGTTGAGAAGACTATGCTGCTGTAGTTGCACAGATAGTGAAAAGTTGTTTTCAACCAAGTGTAGAAAAGAACAGAGGAAGAGGACAATTGTGCCAGACCGAAGGACTATGTTTGGTGCATATAAGAGGACCAGCTTTGTAGTGACAGAGTTGAGGATAGAGATCTCTAGCCAGAGCAGGGAAGACAGGTGTCTTCTATGGATAGAGTTCCACTTGCTAAGGGTAAAGGAGATAGAGGTCTTCTAGAGGATCACCGGCAAAGCAGAATTAGGGTAAGGTATCTCCTTTGAGCCAAGGCTCATAAACATTGTAATCGGGAAGGATTCCCAGAGGACTTTGATATAACTTTTAGAGGAAAGTTTTATCCGTGGAGTAGCCCACCTTGGGTGAACCACGTTAAAATGGGTCTTCTATGTGTGATGCTTTCTATCTTGTTTAATATTATGTTGATGCCACTGCTATCTAAAATTAAAATTATTAAATGGTTAAGTCTTATACTGTTCACCCCCCCTCTCAGTATAAGTTCATGTCCCTTAATCTGCCCTCCTTGACCTTATCTGCTCTCCTCATGAATATAGGAGCCCCCATCCTTGCATATAACTACCTTGTACCACTCCTCCCACTTTGGTGTGACCCACTAGCATAAGAGTGAGTTGGTAAGTGCCCTAAGAGGCACTCTATCTCATCCTCAAAATCATGTATGTATGTTGTATCCTCTCAACGATGCACCTATTAATTGCTTGGTAAGATCTAGAGCTATGTAACCTCCTCCCACATTTTGTATACCTTACCACTACTAAATTCCCTTGGCCTGAGCTCCCTGCCATAACCTATGATCAAAATGTGGCTAGCTCTACCACCTGCATTACAATCACGGTATCCTACCCTGCAATCACTAGTTCTTTTTAGTCAATATATTCCTATGCACTCTGCACCTATACCTGTAGGAGAGCCCTCTCCTTTGAGGAATCCCTCTACTCATGTCACCCTCTAATCAGCTCACCCTATAGCTCTATAATGATGACATCCTATGCTGCGAACTATACCTACACTCCTTGCTCATCCAAATCATCCTCATCATAGTCCACCTTTTGGCTCTCCACATCCATGTGGTCCATCAACTAATGATCTATTTGATGATGCACATGTCGCTCCCCTAAGTCTACCTCCTTGTCAGGTCACTCCCCCAAGCATGTATCCTCATCTATTGGAGCCTCATCTAGAGCCTCCCTGTGAGCCTCCTATACCCCTGTAGCCATGTCACCCCCTAGTGGTTCATCCTCGCACCACCGGTGCATCACCCACCAGGAGTCATACTCTGCTATAGTCTTGACATCATCTCCCTTAGCGATAGCCTCCATAGGATATGCCTCCTCCTCCACTAACTCCACTATAGGCCAAGCCAATGTCCTCTCATTGTCATGGTGATAGTAGATAATTGGTTTGCTACGTAACCCTTGGTGTATCCCAAACTATTGTAATACTCGATCATATGGGAAGTACTCTCACTTAGTCATATATCAACCAACTAGCCACCTCCCTCACCGTACCCACCAAAGCTATGCCTCAGCCTCATGCCATATCAAAAAATATTTGTATGGTTACCAGATAACTACATATGCTCTAAACCATGCATATAAATCTACATAATACTCAATAAAACTTGCATCAAGATGGCTTTGATCTCTCTCCTGATCATGCTACCATAGGATCACATATCCTATCTCCCTATCCGTGAACTATGCATGTGTCATCCAAGATAGATCCCACGGTTGATCCACGATAATATGCTTCCATCCCCACACCTGCAATAAGAAGTTGCAGCCCAATCCTTTCTACCCATGACAATGAATCTTGTAAAGCTCATTGTAAAGTTGTGCTAGTATTGTAGTGTCCCATACCATCATTAAAGGTCTCTCTATGGTGCACTCCACCAGTGTAAACACAAACTCCAACAAGTTCCATGGGAACCTGGATCCTGATGAGTCCGATAGTAGCATGTTAGAAATAAGTGTCATCGGTAGGGCATGTTTCATCTACAAGACCTCTACATCATACAATATATCCACTAGGATGCCTCCGATAGGTAAATATCATAGTGTCTCAGGCCAGTCCTCTCCAAAGTATCTCTCCAAAATTATATCTCTAAGATCCTAATGAGTAGAAATAATTAGACACCTCTCTATTAGAATGCGTAGAATCTAGTAGAAGTCCTCTAGGGTCACTGTCATCTCCCTAGTAGGCAAGTGGAATATTTTGGTGTGAGGGTCCCACAAATCTATTAGCATAGTCAAGTAGGCTATGACCCCCATCACTAGCTCTAGTTGTGTCACTTGCTTAAGCCCAATGGCATCAATCCATTCCCAATCCTCCTCTATCAGTAGGCCACGAGTGGTCCTAAAAAGGGTCAAAAATCGATATTGACTCTTAATCACCTGGCAGGGGCAAGCAAGTTTAAAAATAAAACCAAAACAAAGCAAAAGGAAGCAAAAAGAAACCTCAAAACACCTTAAAAGGGCCTTTTTTTCTTGCAAAATCATGGTCATCCCACCTAGGTATGGCCTCCAAATAGCTAAGGTTGGCTGTCCCTCCCAGGGATGGCTCCCAAATGGTCCAAAAATGGCCTTCTCGGCCATCAAAACAGGCATAAAATGAGGTAACAAAAATGCACAAAAATAAAAAATAAAGCACAAATTCCTACATACTATCACTACTGAGGTTTATTTACCAAAATTTAGTGTGTTTTGTAGGAAAATGCGACAATAATTACACTTCCAAGTTCAATAAGGTATGAGAGCAAATTCAACCCTTACCTGCCTCGCATCGGATCCACCGCTCGTCAAGCATGCAAGTTGGCTCATGGTTATTGTGGGATTTTTTTAGCAACACTCCACTTTATAAAATCATTGTCCTACTCCTCACCTCTCAAACTACCAAATCAAAAGTGCACAAATGAGTCCATTTTTTTTATTTTGAGCTTAAATAACCCTACAAAATGCATGGCCATCCCAGGGTGGGACGGTCAGCTAATCTGGTGATTGTTCCATCCTAGGACAACCATAGATAGTGCAGCCATCCCGCCCTAGGATGGCCACCAAAAAAACCACCTCAAAAATAATAAAAAAAGCACCAGATATGGCTTAAAAACCACCAAAACAGGTCAAATCTAATAATAATTCACTCCAGATCAAGATTGAACCAAATTGTTCATGGATGAATTGAAAATTATCTACTTCAATCCCTAAGAAGACCACTATGGTCATATCACCCTATGGGAATGAGGTATTTAATTCCTTTCTTCAATGAAATATTAATAAAATCATCAAAATCCTCTCAAAATAGACAAATTTTACAATGGGTAAATGTGAAGAAACCCAACCATGTCATATGGGTCAATCAACTCATTACTTTTATCACTAGTCATTCCCTCATAAACTCATCACTTGAGAGGGTAGTCATAATTAACAAATTCATAATAAAAATCAACAATCAAACACTCAATCATGCAAATTATGTTCGTTCAATGAATCATTGACAAAGACAATCACGCCCTTTGCTTGGGGTAGAAAACAAGCAAAACTTTCAATTAAACAAATTCTTGGCATTATAGAACCATGAAGGAACATAGGCTTCGCTTCTTCATGACTGAAAAATATCCAAGATCAAGTAAGCCTTACATGAGAGGTTGTACTTGAATCAAGTTCCTTAGCTCATTAGAAGCAAGGATTCAAGAACGCATGCTCTTTCCATGATTAGGGTATCAAAATATGGTTAGGTTACTAAATAACCTTAATTATTTAACATTTTAGTCATCTATTTTTACTCAGCATGGTGCTTCACACAATGCATCTCAAAAAGGGGTATTTGTAGACACTAAAATCATATCAATCTGATTAGACGACCAAGACATGTTTCTAATCGACACCCTATGGCCCCTTGGGCAACCCTAAAAGGTTAAATATTTGTCCTAGCCACTTTTGGGATGTTCTACCCCACTTTTGAGAATTTTTGGGCCATGTAGGCATGTTTGTCCCACCTTGGAATGACCATAGTTCATGGTCATCTCACCCAGGGACGACGACCAGAAGTCGTCCCTGGGTGGGACGACCATGGCCTTGGACCCTCAAAAATTCCAAGGAGGGGCAAATAGCACCCATAAACTACCATTTATCTTATCCATTGAAGAATGCTAGTCTGATGGTGCATAACTCCCATGACAAGTTGCAAATTGAAGGCCTAAAATAGAGATTCCTTCTCCCTCCAATGCATGGCAATCTTTGGATAAATAGCAGCACCTAAATCGCATGCCCATTTGACTATATGCCCTCTTGTGCTATAAAGTGGATCTATTCCACCCAATTTCAAAGAGGATTCTTTGCAATATTTCACCATGAAGTGCTACCGAGATTTATCCCTAGTTTACTGTGCATTTTCCCTTAAGATCTCCATCGAGCGAAGGAGGTTAAGTGATTTCAAAATGTGTAATCTATTTACAAAACCAACCCATTCAAGTGAATCATATTCCAAAATTTTATGACAATACGCCTAGGAGTAGTTTAGATCCAATCCCAGAAGAATTGGTGGTAAAAACCACTATATTTGGTGGTTGTTCCACCCTAGGATGGCCCCTAAAATATGATAGTCCTAAATGGCTCACCCTGGGATGACCACAAATTGGAGCATGATTTCTCTACTATTTTTACATAGATCAATTCTAGATTATACTATATACCTTCTGTTAAAATTTGGTGCAATTTGGAGTTATTTTGCCTTTGTTATCATGCTTTTTGTGTTTTGCAGTCCTAAATGGTACACCCCAAGATGACCACAAACCTATGTGCAATTTTTTTTCTATATTTTATTATATCATTTACAGAGAACATTATACACATGTTTCTAATTTTTGGCAGCATTTAGAGCAATTTTGAATCATCTATTACATATTTCCTCTTTCAAGCTCATTGTTGCATGCACCTTCATGATTTCATCTTAATCCGCACATGCTATTAATCAATTTTAGTTTCTTGTGTGTAGATCTAGGTATCACAATGCATGAGGAAGGAGCAAAAAGTCATAACATCGATATAACATCATGATGACATAAAAAATATGCTACCTTCAATCGTGAGTGCGAGGAAGACACTACAAGCGCACCTTGGATTTCTGAAAGGATTTGATCCTTTGAGTATTGTAGTGAAGTGTATTAATTGAGAGCCCTCAAGGGGATATTTTGTAACCATAAATTTTACAATTGCATTAATATAAAGATAACCACCCATTTCTTTCATCTATTTGTCATTTTATTCTTGCTTTAATGTCACTTTCGTAGTACTTAGATCAACATAGAAATAGATGAATTTCATTTACCTCTGCTAGGTGCATCATTTTTTCCGCTCTCAGCTTGCCACTATGATTTTATTCTATACCAGTCAAACAAAGATAAAACTTGAATAAATATTAATTTTTAGGTAGCCTTCTTGGAAAAAAACAAACTTCTTGTATTGGATAGTCAAACCCTTAGTTTCCTTAGAAAATTAAAATTTTACAAGATAATAAAGTGTAGAAGCGTGAATGGAAAAATCACTGTCTATAATTTATAGATGATGATTTCTATCTATGAATTAAAATAGAACAATGAATTTTTAAATATGTGAAGCATAGTCAAGGGACATATAGGTAGGTTAGATTGTGCTATTTGCATTCAAGTATGTTCTATATAGTAGGGTCTGACATCCACTATGTAGGTCAAATTCATAGTTGATGAAATGATCATCTAGAAATTAGGGATGGTGATTATGTTATATTGGTAAACACATGGAGTGAAAAATATTAGAATTACAGATGATAAAGTAATTTTCTATAACAAGGATGCAATAAACTTATCTTAAGATAAGGAACAAATAGAAAATGAGGTTAAAACTTGCAAGGAGATGGTTAAGAGGTTGGTAGTCTAGTCAAATAAGGGAATATTAGAGAAAAAATATATTTTAGGCATGTGGATAGGAGGTTGAAATCTATGCAAGAATTTATATTTGAGGGAATCATAGCTTGTAATAAGGAAGTGGTAATTCCACGATGAGGGCCCAAACACAAAAATAAGAGGATGGAACATTGAAGCTGGGTGTGTGGATGAACCCAAGAGCTATCTAGGAGTTGGTTGCTCTAATAAATGGTTCAAAAAAATATAAAATATGAGATTATACACTTGTAAAATAAAAAATATTAGCTTAGGAGGTAAGCATCATAACCAAATGATCAAAAGATAAGCAAAACAATATCAAATCAAGCATACATTAGTAAAATAAATCATGAAATTTAAATAAATAATAGGATAAGGTCAGAGAGTAATGATCTAAATATTTATGAGTTAGTTCCTACTCTCACCCCCAAGTATAAACTTCCTCTCTCGCCCCCAAGTATAAACTCCCTCAAGTGACAATGATAGAGAAAAATGATAGAATTTTGTTAGCATAATGTTGTGTGTTTTAGAGACACTTGAACCCTTAATTTATAGAGTTTCATAACCTTGAGGAAGGAGAAGGTACATTCATGGTGATGGAAATTGGAAGGTAAGTTTTCAAATTTCATATCTTGAGTACAAGGGAAGGTATATCTCAAAAGGGCAGCATTAGGATTTGGTACTAGGTGGAGAGATGATGTGGATCCAAGGGAGATGGTTTCATATATGGTAAGAGGTTTGAAGGGGAAGAGAATCCAATATTTTAATATTATGTACTTAGTGGGACAAAATCACTACCAGATATTTCATATTGATAATTTCGCCAACCTAACCATTGTAGGTCAACAAGGTAGATTAATTTTGATAGAATCACTGCCTTCGACCAATGATTTTATTCTAGAAAGTAAAGAGCTCAAAATTCTGAGTTAGATGTCTAATTGACCTTTTTAGTTGCCTAGTGGGTGGTTACAAATTTTTTGTGTCAAAATTGAATGTCTACATAGGTCTCCAAAAATAGATTTTTTCTTGTGTTAAAGTAAGAGGCTATAAGGATTTCCAACATCCAAACCATCTATGGTTAGTCTTTATATGATTAAAACCTAATGAAAAACCAAATTCTAGTCCCCATCACACCCTAATGTAGGAGGAATCATCCCAATGCATATAATAAAATTGGTTCCCTTCAGCCTTATTTGTGTTGATCGAAGGAAGGGCCCATTGACCCAACTATGTTGCCATAATCTAAAGAGTATAGAAGAATACTCAATAATACCAATTGCATTACCAATAGAAGGGTCTTCCCTAGCCATATGACCATCAATTCTATATTCCATGTGGTAACTTAGTCTTGTTGAAGCAAGAGGAGATGATGGTTGAGATGCATCCCAATCGTTAAGACACATGGTTGTACAAAGCGAGTACATAGTATAAGATGCTTAAGGTTAACTCTACCATTTAGATGCTTTATATCAATTTTAACCAATAAATAATTTTCCTAATAAGTAGGCATATGCTCCTTGAACACTACCCTTAAAATTACACTTGATAGTGAAAGAGACATCATACATATATACTTAAAAATATTTTGTATTACTTATAATAAAATAAGAAAGCTACATCATTTTCCCTACCATGCAAATAGGGTTTTCATCCAAAATTTTACAAAAGAGCAACAACTATGTCTTAAGCACATTATTCTAATACAAGGATAGAGAAATTTATGACTTTATTTTGAGTCATGACATATAGAAATGAGATTTATCAACATCAATATGTAGTATATGATATAGATCTTCCCTAGTTTTTTGCATCCACCATCAAGGAGGATCTCTATAATAAGTCAGATCCCTATAGTCTAAAGTCCAATTCAACATAGCATCTATAATATTATTTCATTCTCAAGGAGCATGAATAAACTCTACTATTTTGAATCTAGACTAAAGCGCATGTATCTTGTCAATCACTTTTGTAACTTCCAATCCTAAGAGGAGGTCTTGGTGGATGCCTTTAATCAATTAATGGTTACTTATAAATTTGATTTTACTTATACTATAGACCATGCAATATTAGCAGCTTCCTAAAGGACATAAAGGATAGCACATGCTTCTACTATATTCTTAGAGAGGACACCAAGATTATTTTCAAAAAATAAATCCTGAGAACCATCTAAGAATCCTCGTATGCCTACTATAGTTTCCATTCTTGGATTACCTCTTAACACTTCATCAATGTTGATATTCCCTATACATCTAGGAGGGATTTGTCATGATCCATCCCTTTGAATAGTAGGTTGAGGATCTTGTGTATGCCTACATCTCCATTCATCCATAGGGAGTTGAATCTTGGAGAGTAAACTATACCACTATTGAGATATTTTGGAAGGGGCTTCAATGTATACAAAGTAGTTTCCCTAATATTGGCTATAGTTTTTTCCAATTGTATTTAACATTTTGGTGAATTGCTTTAAATATTCTTTTATTCCTTTCTTTCCACAAATTTTAGAGCATTAAAGAGAACTGACCAAGGCCATTTGTTTCATTGAACTATCCAACCCATTCATTTTGGGCCAAGTCCTCCATGCCTGCTCAAGGGAGGTGAATTGCCAAAATATTAAATCTAAAAAGGTTGCCAACCATTTTTATAATCGAATGACTAGGAGATAGAAGAAAAAATGTGGTCTTAGATCTCATTCTCTAAACAACATAACTCACATATAAACAAAGAAAAAAATCCTCATTTCATCAGTTGATCTCCTATAAGAACCCTCTTGTGGAGTAGAAGCACACTTTAGGCCAAGTCAAAATCTACCAAATCTAGTTGAAGACATCACTGAGTGGATTTTCTCTATGATGTGTGAGGGATGAATATCCTACAACTATAGTATAACATTGTTATAATGTGATCCCCATCCCAAATTATCTTTTTCTTTTGCCCAAGACAATGGCCATCTTCTAATAATTTGATGAATAACCTCCTTGAAATCCTCCATTTCCATGATTGACCAATCCTTTACTAGAATCCATACTCTACCCTCCAATTTTTTTCCCATAAGTTTTATAATAGTGTGATATCCAACCTTGACTATGTAGTTGTTCCATGATGTCTCGCCATTCTAGAAATTGTTGAGCTAATGGAGATAAAACATCCAAAGCGTCTACCTAAAAATTTACTTGATGGCCATTATCCACTATCCAAAATATCATATAATATTCTCAAAAAAGATAAGCCTTGAATCTTAATCTCTCAACTCTCGATATTGTACAAAACAACAACCATTTTCAAACCTTGAATAATCAATTTATTAACTCATAAATGATGAAAGAGAACATTTAATCTAAATATATGAAATAAATCTACTATGAATATCATATGCATATGTTGTTTATAGCATTTATTAAACACTATCACATCGAAATTAAATGTCCTTACATTTTATTGTAATTTTTTAAAAATAAAACATAGTATATTATTCCTATAAAAGCTTGAAATTTTTTATAAAAAATATTTTTAATTATTATTATTAAATATTGTATATTTTTCTTGATTTCTTTCTCACAACATATCTATATATATATATATTATTATGTAGATAATATTATAATGGTGGGTTTTTTGATAGGGTTCCCAAATCCTTTCTACAAAAAGGATGTTTCAATCATCATTAAAAAACTTCAGTAATACCAAAGTAGACTAAGATACTAAAACTGTAATAGAGTATTACAAATCATTAACTACTTATTTTTGGAAAATTTTGATCAATATTCCATTGATATTCAACCCTGTTGCTTCGATAATTAAAGGAAGGGAAAAGGTAAAGACCACTCCCTTAATATTAACCCAACCCCTCTTCCAATTCATTTCAGCCTTCTTCGATAAATCTTCATCAAAATTACAGCATGCTTCTAGAGAGTTCAAACCTCCTTCATAGATAATTCTCCAGAATTTTACCTTACCCTTGACTTCTACACAGTTGTCTAGTTTTGTCTTCACAAGATCTCCACCCATATTGCTAAAATTCCTCCCCAAAAATACTAAAACTACTTTGATATATTGCTTCCCAAACTAAGAGTAAATAAACCAAAATGAGCTTGTTGTAGTATAGAATCATATTTTATAAATCCAATCATACTTGATAGAAAATAATTCCAAATTAGGTTGTTTCAGCTTGTATGTATAGTAACATATCTCAAGTCCACTTAACAAATGTAAAACTAACTTTTCCATAAATCACGACAGTAGGTCCGAGGTGTAGACCAATTGGTTCGACCAAACCCCATAGGGGGGCAAAGGTCCAAGGTTCAAATCTTGGGCCTTACCAAACTGAACGCTTGTCCCTTTCTTGGTGCTTTCAGTGGTGTAAAAGGTTTTAAAATATTGTGGCATGGTGGTTATGGGGGCGGACTGCGCAAAGATTTTTGTGGAAGCTTTCGAGGTGGACAACATGGAACAATACATTTGCTACAATACGATAAATTTTGTGGTGGCCACCAATTCCACCATGTACATTAAAAAATAATAATAATAAAGCACGACAGTACATTTGCTACAATATGATAAATTTATTTTGATTTAGAATTAAAAAACTATTTACGGCATGGATGCCAACACTTACAATGTCCTATCAAATTACACAAACATGTTCTATCAAAATCCTTTTTCTTGAATCCATCCTTACACTTTTCAATGAACTTTAATGTACATTTGCTACAATACAATAAATTTGTTTGATTTGGAATTAAACCACCATTTACGAATGCATACCAGCGCTTATGATGTCCTCTCAATTTAAACAAACATGTTCTATCAAAATCCTTTTTCTTAAATCCATCATTACACTTTTCAATGAACTTTAATGTTTCATTATTATTCCTTTTGAACTTCTTGGAAATGACAAGCCATATCTTGTCAACCCACTTCTGCATTTTCTTCATTGTCCACATCATCATGATTTAATAATTGTAATATCTTGATCATTTCCTTCTCTTTCCCATTCTTTTGGGGTCTACAAATCGAATAATTTTCACTAATACTAAATTTTATTATTTGGTAAACTTTTGCTTTAGTTTTGCTTCAATTTTGGAAAATCCTACAATTCCTCTCTTTCCACACTGCCCAACAAAAGTGTGGAGGAATGAAATCCCAAAATTCATTGGAAATATTCCTACTAGAAATTCATATCCCATTGGATCAACATCTTTATAAATGATTCAGATTGAACCCATTGATTGCATATATCATTCCATATTCTACGTCAATAAATTCCTCCATTTTATAGCATAAAACACATATATTAGGAAGTTGAAACCTTATTTTCTTTAAGGATCTTATTATGAGTTGTTATCCATATGAAAAAACATATTTTTGGTATCAATCCTTTCAACCAAACCTTCTTCCACAATTGACAATCTGCATCAACTGAATCAGAATTCACAAAATTAAAGGTTGATTTCACCCTGTACACCCCATCCTTTTCTCTATTCCAAACTAGATTATCTTTTCCATTAGAGTGATCAATTTCCTTTCCCATCAATTATTTTCTTACCACTTCCAACTGACTATTGATCTTTTCATCATCAACTTCTATCATATACCATTGTTTCCCATTCTCAATTCTTCTAATATAATCAGACACCTTCATCCCTTGCTGATTTATTACCCACAAAGCCCCATCTTTCAACTCTTCATAGGAAATTAAAGGTTTTCCCCTTAACCACCTGTCTTCCCAAAATAAAACATCATTTCCACTTTTGATTTCCCAAGAGAGGTGATCCCAAATAATCTTCCTAGTTTCAAGCAAACCATTCCAAAAAATAGAGCCACTTGGAGGATTTTCAACTCTTAAGAAAGAATTTGTGTTTTCAAGATATTTAGCTTTGTAGATTGAAGACCACTCACATTCAGTATTATTGCTTAATCTCCATCCCAATTTTCCTCTTAGGGATTTACACAATGTCTTCATCTTCCTTAAACCAAGGCCACCTAATTATTTACTCTTACAAATTGTATCCCAAGCTACTAAAGTCGTCATTTTATTATCCTCTAGACCATACCAAAGGAACCTATTATAAATCTAATCAATTTTCTTAGCAATGGTTGATGGCATTTTAAACACAAGTGAACTATAAATGGGTTGGCTTTGAATTGTAGTTTTTATTAGTAATAATTTCCCAACTTGACTCAAAATAGCCTCCTTCCACCCAACCAATTTCTTAGATATCCTTTCTAGTATTCCATTCCAAAAACTATCCTTTATCCTTCCAACAAAGAGAGGCATTCCCAAATAAACAGAAGGTAAGTTACTAATCTAACAATTCAAAACCTCTACAATTTTTAGTTGTCTTTTTTAAGGGTGTGGAGAAAAAAAAAGTTGTTTTTTTTTTAAATTTACTTTTTGGTGAGAGGCCTTCTCATACAACTGTAAAACCTTCATAAACTCTTTTGCTTCTAATATAGATGCTTTCCCAATAAGAATGGTATCATCAACAAACTGATGATGTGTGACCTTTTCACAGTTTGGAGCAAGAAGAATGCCTTGAATTCTATGATTTATTTTTGTTGCTTTAACTACCCTCCCTAAATATTCAACCATTAGAATAAATAGATAAGGGGATATAGGATCCCCTTGCCTAATACCCCTTTGTGCAGAAAAGAAACCAACAACCTCACCATTAATCAAAACTAAAAATCTAGTAGTAGAAGTACATACCTTTATCTAGTTCCTCCATTGAACAGTAAAACCAATTGTTTGTTGACGTTAACCATGGGGTCCAGCCCCATGACGTGGACTAAATTCTTATCCATTTAAGGATAATATCAATCATAAATGAGAGGAATTTGTTTCTCCCTGCCAACGTGGATGGATATGGATCATCTTTGGCAATTATTGCAACCGTGTTCTTTGATTGCTGTTTTCATATTGGGTAGTGAAGTGAAGAGAAAAATGGTGGCTGGGAAGAGTTATAAAATGTAATCTGTATGTGTGCATAACATACAAGAGAGAAGGGGAGTCTCTGGTTGACAGAGCTGTTGTAAGCTGTAATTGCTAATTGTTTTCTCAGAATAAAACTGATCATTGGTGGACGTAGGCTCAAGAGCCGAACCACGTTATTTTTTGTGTCATCTCATTTTGTGAATGTTCTTATCTTTATTGTTGTTGTTTGTTGTTTCTGTGTCTGGTTAATTTTTATATCAGAGGATTTTCATTTCTTCATCAGCTTTCAAGGTCCCAACAACTAGTATCAGAGCTCCAGGTTGTTGCTTGGGGTTGATTTAGTGTGTGAAATCATGGAGGCGAGCACAAGCAGAATGATTAGTTTGAATGGGAGTAATTGGATGATTTGGAAAACAAAAATGGAAGATCTACTATATTGCAAGGATTTGTATGCGTTTGTAGAAGGTGATGGAGCCAAACCGCTAGGCACATTAGATGATGATTGGAAAATGCTTGACCAAAAAGCTGTTGGTTTTATTCGACAATGGTTAGATGATAGTGTCTTTCATCATGTGTCTACAGAGACTTCGACACATAACTTGTGGAAGAAATTGGAAGGGTTGTATGAAAGAAAAATCATTGGTAACAAAGCTTTCTTGATTAGGAATCTTGTGAACCTAAAATATAAAGAGGGTAGATCTATTGCAGAGCATCTTAATTAATTATAAAGCATTGTGAATCAGCTCTCCTCTATGAAAATGGTGCTTGATGATGAGTTGCAGGTATTGTTGCTTCTCAGTTATTTACTAGAGAGTTGGGAGACATTGGTTGTGTCTCTTAGCAATTATGCACCTGATGGGATTGTCACGATGAGTCAAGTAATAGGAAGTTTGTTAAATGAGGAAACAAGAAGAAAATCCTTGGGTTCCTCTCAAACAGAGGCACTTGTCATAGAAAATTGGGGGAGAAGTAAAAGTAGAAAGTCATACAACCGTGAAAGGTCAAGGGGACGATCTAAATCAAGAAAAGACGTTGTTTGCTACCATTGTGGTAAGTCGAGTCATTTCAAAAGGGAGTGTCGAAAGCTTAAGGGAAAAAAGGAAGAAAAAGGGGAGGAAAAGAAAGAAGAGAAGGACACCACTATTGTTGCTTCAGATGGAGAAATAATTATATTTGCGGGTTGTGAAAAATCTTGCCTTAGTCTCACATGTCATGATTCAGATTGGGTAATTGACACCGGTGCATCATACCATGCTACTCCACGGAAGGATTTCTTCACATCCTACAAGTCGGGTGACTATGGTGTTGTGAAGATGGGTAACAGTGGCACTTCAAAAATTGTGGGGATGGGTGATGTATGTGTTGAGACAAATATGGGCTGCAGACTGGTTCTCAAGGATGTGAGACACGTTCCAGACCTTCGTCTAAATTTAATCTCTGCAGGAAATTTGGATGAGGAAGGTTACCACAATCACTTCGGTAATGGTCAGTGGAAGCTTACCAAAGGGGCTCTTGTGATGGCAAGAGGAAATAGGTGTTGCACTCTTTACAAGACACATGCACAGTCATGCATGAATGAGGTGAACACAATAGAGAAATATTTATATATTGATTTATGGCACAAAAGGTTGGGCCACATGAGTGAGAAAGGTCTACAATCCTCACAAAGAAGAAGCTCCTCTCCGACATGAAAGGTACACCATTGAATAGTTGTGTTCACTGCTTAGTTGGTAAACAACATAGAGTTTCATTTCATAAAAATGCTTCTAAAAGAAAATCAAATGTTTTAGAATTGGTTCATTTTGATTTGTGTGGTCCTATGAAAGTGAAAACTCTTGGTGGTGCTTCTTACTTTGTTACTTTCATAGATGATGCCTCTAGAAAGGTGTGGGCATATGCTTTGAAAACAAAAGACCAGGTGTTGGATATTTTTAAGCATTTTCATGCTATGGTGGAGAGGGAAACAAGGAAGCCTCTGAAATATATTTGCACAGACAATTGTGGCGATTACATTGGGCCATTTGAGGCATATTGTAGCAACCATGGCATTCACCATGAGAATACTATTCCCAAGACTCCACAACAAAATGGTGTAACAGAAAGTATGAACCGCACCATTATGGAGAGAATCAGGTGTATGCTTTCACAGGCTAAATTGCCAAGATATTTTTGGGGTGAGGCATTGTGCATTGTAGTTTACTTGATTAACTTATCTCCTTCGGTACCTTTAAATGAAGATGTAGTTGAATGGGTGTGTTATGGGAAGGATGTCTCCTATGAACACCTAAGAGTATTTGATTGTAGTGCATTTGTACATATACCAAAAGATGAGTAGTCCAAGCTTGATGATATGGCCAAGTAGTGTATCTTCTTGGGTTATGCAGATGAGGCATTTGGCTACAGGTTATGGGATGTGGTATTCCTTGAAGATCAAACAATTAAAATTTTTAAGAAGGTTGAAATCCCACAACCTTATGTGGATGATCTCATTGATTTAGATCCAGTCCCTCCTCTAGTGACACGTGATGATGGGGGAGATGAGCAGGTAAATCATGATGATGCAGGGGGTGATGATGCTCCTCCACATGATAATGATCAAGGGGAGCAGCCCCCTCAAGAACCACCAACAGAGCTTCAATTGAGAAGGTCTACTAGAGAACGACAACCATCTAAGAAGTATTCTCCACATGAGTATGCCTTGCTTACAGATGGGGATGAACCAGAAAGCTTTCAAGAAGCTGAATCTGATGAACAGAAAGAGGAATGGTTGAAAGCTATGCAAGAGGAGATGGATTTTGCATAAGAACCACACCTATGAGTTGGTGAAGCCACCTAAGGGAAAGAAAGTTCTCAAGAACAAGTGGGTTTTTAGATTGAATACTGAAGAGAAGAGTTCACATCCAAGGTACAAGGCGAGGTTGGTTGTAAAAGGTTTTGGGCAGAAAAAGGGCATTGATTTTGATGAGATTTTTTCTTCCTTTGTGAAAATGTCATCAATTCATGTAGTATTGGGATTGGATTCTAGTATGAACCTAGAGATCGAGCAACTAGATGTGAAGACAACTTTCCTCCATGGTGATTTGGAGGAGGAGATCTATATGGAATAGTCGGAAGGTTTTGTGGCCAAAGGGAAGGAACACATGGTTTGTAAGCTAAGGAAGAGCTTATACTGGTTGAAGCAGGCCCCAAGGCAATGGTACAGGAAATTTGATTCATTTATGGTGGATCATGGGTACAAGAGAACAACTTCAGATCATTGTGTGTTTGTTAATAAATTCTTTGATGGTGACTTTCTTATTCTGTTGCTATATGTTGATGACATGTTGATTGTTGGAAAGGATGCTAACAAGATTGATAGGCTAAAGAAGGATTTAAGCAAGTCCTTTGCCATGAAGGACTTAGGACCAGCACAACAAATTTTGGGTATGACAATCAAGCGTGATAGAAGGAACAAGAAGTTATGGCTATCACAAGAAAAGTATGTTGAGAAGGTACTTGAAAGATTTAATATGAAGAATACCAAACCTGTGAGTACGCCATTAGCTAGCCACTTCAAGCTGAGTGTCAAGTCATCTCCAACCAGCAATGAGGAGAAGAAAGAAATGGAAAATATTCCATATGCATTAGTTGTAGGGAGCTTAATGTACTAGCACATGCTACTAGTGTAGTTAGCAGATATCTTGCAAATCCTAGCAAGCAACATTGGGAAGCTATAAAATGGATCCTAAGGTATCTAAAAGGCACCTCTAAAGTTTGCCTATGCTTTGGAAATTCATCACTCATGGTGGAAGGCTATACAGATGCAGATATGGCAGGAGATCTTGATCGAAGAAAGTCTATATCTGGTTATTTGTGTACTTTTGCAGAAGGAGCCATCTCTTGCCAATCAAAGCTGTAAAATTGTATTGCACTTTCGACTACAGAGGCAGAATACATTGTTGCCACAAAAGCTTGTAAGGAGATGCTATAGTTGAAGTGTTTTCTTATAGATTTGGGCTTGAAACAAAAGGAGTATGTGATTAAGTGTGACAGTCAAAGCGCCATTGATCTGAGCAAGAATGCTACATTCCATTATAGAACCAAGCATATTGATGTGTGGTATCATTGGATTAGAGATGTCCTTGAAAATGGATTGCTGAAGATTAACAAAATTCATACTGATCGAAATCCGTCAGACATGATGACGAAGATAGTGCCAAAGGAAAAGTATGAATTATGTAAAGCTTTGGCAGGCATGAATGCCGTATAAGCCTCCAGTATGGGGGAGCCCTCCTCATGGGTTTGGAGGGGGAGATTGTTGACGTTAACCATGGGGTCCAGCCCCATGACGTGGAGTCAATCCTTATCCATTTAAGGATAAGAGCAATCGTAAACGAGAGGACTTTGTTTCTCCCTGCCAACGTGGATGGATATGGATCATCTTTGGCAATTATTGCAACCGTGTTCTTTGATTGTTGTTTTCATATTGGGTAGTGAAGTGAAGAGAAAAATGGTGGTTGGGAAGAGTTATAAAATGTAATTTGTATGTGTGCATAACATACAAGAGAGAAAGGGAGTCTCTGGTTGACAGAGCTATTGTAAGCTATAATTGCTAATTGTTTTCTCAGAATAAAACTGATCATTGGTGGACGTAGGCTCAAGAGCCGAACCACGTTATTTTTTTGTGAATGTTCTTATCTTTATTGTTGTTGTTTGTTGTTTCTGTGTCTGGTTAATTTTTATATCAAAGGATTTTCATTTCTTCATCAACTTTCAAGGACCCAACAATTTTGCTAGAATCAAATCCAAAAACTTTCACAATTCACTCTATCATATGTTTTTTGCATATCCAACTTTAAAAGCATCTCTCCTCCTTTTTTGTTGGAGTGTAACATGCATAGCTACGATACCATCAATAATTTTCTTTCCTTGGACAAATCCATCTTGTTCTTGTGAAATCAAAAGAGATGAAAACTTTTGTAAATCTATCTTCAATATAATTAAATATGACCTCTTTATTGTTATAACAAATCTGCAACAATATTATAAATATATAAACTAATAAATTAGATATTAGTGTAGATTCAACACTACTTTCCTAACTTTTTTTTAAATATACCATCCACTAAAAACTTTAGTAAAATTATTTTGTTGGAAGGTCATAGATCTATCTTCATTTAAATTAAAATTGAGTTCTTCATAGTTACAATAAATAAAATTATAAATACACAAACTAATAAATTATGTATGAGTGTAAATTCAGCATTACTTTTTTTTTTTTCATATACCATCTACTAAAATTACAATTATACACAAACTAATAAATTAAATATGAGTACAAATTCAACATTTTTTAAAAATTTCACTATATACCATCCAAAAACTAAAATAAAATTATTTTGTTAGAAAATCAAAATAAGTAACACCTACAACTTAGCCCCTGATTTTTAAAATTTCACTATATACCATCCAAAAACTAATTATTTTGTTAGAAAATCCAAATAAGTAACAACACCTACAACTTAGCCCCCAAGGGCTAGGTGGATTGGTAAGTGCTTCTCTGGCTAGGCATTTACCAAGAAGACACCTAGGTTCAAACCTCGGGGGTAGCCTCTTTGCAAAGGTAATAGCCTTATATGAATCTTTTGAGTGTGTGCCAGACCAACTATGATGGTACAAATCTCGAGCGATTGGTGGTCCCTTTCACGTCGGGTCAACAATAACGAAGTGGAATAAGTTTGGTGGAAGCAACCCCTCTGGTTTGAACCCTGCACTTGGGGGCAGCCTGTTTGCAAAGGTAATAGTCTAACCTGAATCCTAGTCAAACCGACGATGATGGTACGAGTCCCGAACGACCAGTGGTCCCCTTCATGTCGGGTCAATAATTATGAAGCGAAATAAGTTTGGTGGGTCAACAATAACAAAGTGGAATAAGTTTGGTGGAAGCAACCCCTCTGTTTGAACCGTGCACTTGGAGGCAACTTGTTTGCAAAGGTAATAGTCTGACTTGAATCCTAGTCAAACCGACGATAATGATACAAATTCTGAACAACTGGTGGTCCCCTTCACATCGGGTCAATAATAATAAAGCGAAATAAGTTTGGTGGAAGCAACCTTTAAACCTTACACTTGTCACTTACTAAAAAAAAAATAATGTAATTGTAACAAACTCTCTTATATAATAAAAAAAAAACAGCATCTACAACAATATTATATACCTGTACACGCGTGTACATTGACATTAAACCATGAGGATAATATTCATCCTTGTGAATGTCAAGGGACCATCTCTAACTACTCTTAAACAAGACATTATTACTTTTACCATTCATAGCTATCAAATAAAACGTTAAAGATATCCTGGGAGCTTAGCTATGGGGCTTTCCACGTGTCCCCACGGAAAAAACTATCGGAGGACCAGGAGAAAGCGTTAGAGAGGAAAAAAGAAAAAAGAAAACAGAAAACTGAAGTATAGTAGAAAGTTAGAGCGCACAAAGCAAGCAAGAAAACTGAAGTATAGTAGAAAGTTAGAGCGCACAAAGCAAGCCGCAGGTGGAGTGCTACTTCTTCTTCCTATGGAAGAGATGCTCTACCTAATTTCGGGCCTACCATGGACAAGACATGACTGGATCATGGAGTTCCGTGATATTTTTTTCTTCTGGTCGTGCATTTAATACGCAGAAGGATGATGGGAAGACGCTTCATCTTTATCTTCATGTGGGCCACACAAGCTCCCTTGAAGAGATCTGTGGTTTCTTAGCCTTTAACTCGCTTGTTCTGAAAGGGAATTAATTGGTTCCTTCTTGATATCTTCTGAGTCATTGTTAGAGATTGAGTAATTATTAAAGTTTTTTTTTTAAATTAAAAATTATTGTGAAAGTTTTATAATTTTGTTTATCGAGGAAATATATTTAAAAAAAAATTAAATTTTGTGCATCATTTAAATAAATTTATAATGATCCTATTATTATTATATAAAACTTAAAAAATTATGCAATCTAAAAAATAAATGAAGTTTAAATGGTTTTGTATAAGAGAGTTATGACCTTTGAAAGATTTGATATAGTAACACTTAAATAAATAAAAGATAAATGTCTAATCTTAAAAAAAACTAGTTCATGTTATATGCATGCCTTTTAACAGCATTGAGTGTTGAACTCGACATCCAGCACCATTAAGCCTCATTTCTAACCATTGCAATTAAAATAAGAAAGAAAGTCCTTTTTAAAAATGCTTTTGAAAATATTTGCATGAGAAAAACTAGCAAGATTCAATCCAAGATTCAAGATTTGATATAGTAGCACTTAAATAAATAAAAGATAAATGCCAAATCTTAAAAAAATATTTAGTTCATGTTACATGCATGCCTTTTAACAACATTGAGTGTTGAACTTGACATCCAGCACCATTAAGCCTCATTTCTAACCATTGCAATTAAAATAAGAGAGAAAGTCCTTTTTAAAAATGCTTTTGAAAATATTTGCATGAGAAAAACTAGCAAGATTCAATCCAATCACCTTGTCCTTCACCTTGACATTGCAAAAGAGAGATCAAACCACGGTGCCACCATCTTTTGTTAGGAGCAATGTTGCAAGATTTGTTCTTTAGCACTTATACTTCATATTCTTCAAAGAAAAAAAGCTTACATCTAGATGACTTGATCCCATGATGACCTCCTAACCAAGCATTGCCTCTATCAACACACCACTTCCTTTTGACGAGTGGAGGAGAAGAATTTCTCAAAGAACAACGTAATGTGACTGTTGATAAACAAAATCATCAAGAGTCAAACATCCCACCACCTCCTAGCTGAAAAATGCACATATTAATCGTTGCGCTCAGAACATCGATGCATCCACATCTCTTAGTACCGAAATTACATGAACACATGTGGCATAAACAATAAGGTTACACATCTGAAGAATGGATAAAACGGTCCATCTTTGGATAGCAAACCTAGCAGCAAAATTTTAAATTTTAAAAAAGAAAAGCATGGACCTAAATATGATGTCCTTTATCGTCAGTGAACCAATTTTTCTTCTACTAATGGGTGATGTAGCTCTAGAACGAACTCTAATATCATGTTCAAATTTGCAAAAAAAATTAGAAACATCCTAAAGCGTGCATTCACCATTATTGTATGTCAAAAATAAGAAAAGATGATTAAAATATAGAAATAGTAAACAATAACAACCTGGGTGGAATTGGGTTTTTAGCTATCGTTGATTGGGCATCTTTGTGTAGACGTTGGTCAGAAATTTCTTGGCCTCGGTCCCGATGGTGTCGTCGTTGTATGCTTTTTTGGAAGTGGTGATGTTTTCTGCTCTTGTGGTGATGTGGTGATGTGTTCTGCTCTTCAGTCTTCTTTTTGTGTTTCAAGTGGTTAGGACCTCGTCCTCTAATTCTGATGGGTCTTTGGCTATTTTAAATCTCTTTGCACGCTGATTTCACAAGACCCTGTGACTCTTTCTATTTGTGGCAAAGTGATTGGTCTCTAAGTCGTCTGAGTCCATGTTACTCTGAGTTTGGTGATGATTTTGATGCACATTATGCTGAGCCTCCAAAGGAGAATTATGGTAATAGTGCTAGACCCAGGCAAGAGTGTTGGTTGTTGGCCCTTTTGGGGTCCCTGTTCCTTCTGGTTTGCCTACTATTTTATTTGTTTTGGAGGAAAATCACTCTGCTCTTCTGGGTACATTGCAGGTTGTGGTCTCCTTTGTCAACGAGATTCGGGATGTGGTTAACAAGCAGATGGATATGGCAACCCCGAACTAGCTCTGCTATGATGTTCTTTTGGCAGTTGATATTAGGTTATATTTTATGTTGGTTGTAACTTGTATGGGGCCTCTTTGTTTTGTTGAGAGAGGCTTGGTTCCTTTAGCTATTGTTACCTGACTTTATGGTATACTATTTGTATGGGGCCCTCTATATTTTACCTTGTTGAGGGTGACCTATTATTCCTGTCCCTTGGCTAATTTTTATTTAGTGTTGTAGTTTAGTGCATTCTCATGCCCTATATCAACCTATTGTAATAGGTTTAGGGACCTCAAAACCCCTTCGTTTACCAAATAAATAAAAAAACAACCTGGGTGGAATTGGTTAATGGATAAACTTGCTTAAAAAAGAATTTATTATTATTTTATTATAAGGTTAACATCAAGACTAAGTTTATGTCAATCTATGGTTAGCCTCTCATTAGGGATTTGGTATCACAATAAATACCCCTCAATGAGAATCCATTTGTAATTATAAGTGTGAATAAAATGTGAAATATTGGGATACCCATAAGCACCCACATATACTTCTTCTTTTCATCTCCTTTTGTTTCTCTACTTTATTTTTTATTGTTATATTTTAATCATCTTTTCTTCTTTTTAGCATACAATTGTGGTGAATGTATGTCTTGGAATGTTTTTAGAAAACATTACAAGTTTGAACATGGTATCAGAGTTCATTTTGGAGTTGCATCACTCATCAATATAAGAGAAATTAGTTTCCTAGTGATTTAAGGGCATCATATTTAGGCCTATGCTTTTATTTTTTCAAGTTTTGAATTTAAATTCTTGTCACCATATTTTATTGTCAAAAAATGATTGTTGTGTTTATTCTTCACTCACATGGCCCAACTATATATGCCCCCTTGAATCCTTATAATTTTGATTCTAAGATATATGGATGTATTGATGTCACAACAATAAATATACATGATTTTAATCGAGACGTGGGATGCTCAAATCTCAACAATTTTCTTTATCAACACTCACATTAGGTTGTTCTTTGTGACATACTTCTCCTCCACTCACCATAAGGGAGTGGTATATTGGTAAAGGCAATCCTTGGTTGGGAGGTTGTCATGGGGTCAAGTCATCAAGACAATTGGAAGTTTTTTTTTTTAAATAATGTTAAGCATAAGTTCCAAAGAATAAATGTTGCAACACTCCTCCTAATAAAAGTTGGTGGCACAATGGTTTGATCCTTTTTTGGATGGACAAGGTCAACAAATTAAATATTGACAGTTGTTTTCTCTTACAAATCTCCTTGAAAGAATTTAAAAAGGGACCTTCTCTCGATCTCATCTGATTGTATAATGTAGTAGTTAGAAAGGAGGATTGTTAGCGCCGGATGTTGAGTTCAAAACCAACATTGTCATTTTACTTGCTTCATGGTAAGGTCATCTCTTATGCATTAATTAAAATCTCATTTGTTTATGGTTCTATTCAAGGATGTATGTATACATATATATACATACCTATATATATATATATATATATATATATATATATATATATATATATATATATATATATATATATATATATATATATATATATATATTGGTGTGTGTGTGTGTGTGTGTGTGTGTGTGTGTGTGTGTGTGTGTGTGTGTGTGTGTGTGTGTAAAAGGTATCGAGAAAACCTATGTATGAACAAGGATTGATTTTACTTCCCCATCTAGCCACTCTAGGATGGGGAGTCGGTCCTGGTGGGGAAATTGTGGACACTTTTCCATACTTTGTATCCGGAGTACTTCACTTAATTTCTTCTGCAGTTTTAGGTTTTGGTGGTATTTATCATGCACTCATCGGACCTGAAACTTTGGAAGAATCTTTTCCATTTTTTGGTTATGTATGGAAAGATAGGAACAAAATGACCACAATTTTGGGTATTCACCTAATCTTGCTAGGTGTTGGTGCTTTTCTTCTAGTGTTCAAGGCTTTGTATTTTGGCGGTGTATATGATACTTGGGCTCCCGGCGGTGGAGATGTAAGAAAAATTACGAACTTAACTCTTAACCCAAGTGCTATATTTGGTTATTTACTTAAGTCCCCTTTTGGAGGAGAGGGATGGATTGTTAGCGTAGACAATCTAGAAGATATAATTGGAGGACATGTATGGTTAGGTTCCATTTGTATCTTCGGTGGTATCTGGCACATCTTAACAAAACCTTTTGCATGGGCTCATCACTTAAAATTTTGTATGGTTCAAAGAAGCTTACTTATCCTATATAAACTTTTAAGGCTCTCTCTATCCCTAGTTTCATTGCTTATTTTTTTTCTTCAAAAATACAGCTTATCGTAGTGCATTCTATGGGTCTAATAGCCCAGAAGCCTCTCAAGCTCAAGCATTTACTTTTCTAGTTAGAGATCAACATCTTGGAGCTAGTGTGGGGTCTGCCCAAGGGCTTTATGATTTAGGTAAATATCTTATGCGTTATATTATTAGAGAAATCATATTTGGAGGGGAAACAATGCGGGGATCTCTGTGCCCCCTAGTTAGAGCCATTAAGAGGCCCCCCTTTAAAATAGAGAGGCTTTGACCTGAGTAAGCTTAAAAGGGACATACAACCTTGGCAAGAACGACTAAAGGTAGAATATATGATTCATGATCCTTTAAGTTCTTTAAACTTTGTGGGTGGTGTAGCTACCAATATTAATGTGGTAAATTATGTATCCCCCCTCTTATATAAGGTCAGCCACCTCTCATTTCATCCTAGGATTTTTCCCTATTGTTTGTACAAGGGATCATTCATGGCCCCATTAGGAATAGAGAGGGAAGGGCAAAAACTTTTAAAACCAGTTGTAGTAGGTCTCTATTTTCAAAGGGGAAAGGAATTGATCATGATTTTGAACCCATCATTTCCTTAAAATAGAGAGCTCATCTTAATTAAACAAGAGAGAAAACTAGATGGAATTAAAATCAATCCAATTGAATTATATTTTCCCTCTCCTCGGCTATTCAAAGGGCAAAATGGGGCAGGCCGGATAGTAGTATATTTCACCTTAAAGAGCCCTTCCAATTGAATCCTTCCTTACATACACACACACACACACACACATATATATATATCTCAAAGGGCAAAAGGGGGTAGGTAGGATAGCAATATCTTTCACCTTAGAGAGCCCTTCCAATTGAACACACACACACACACACACACACATATATGTATGTATGTATGTATGTGTGTGTGAGCATGAATAATCTAGCCAATCAATTCAACTCATTTGTTAAACTTGGATTCATTGGTTGATAGCTCAACATCCAATCCAATTGCACTAAGTGGTAGTTGTTGATTCAATAATATTTTTCTAAGGTTTGGCATTTGATTTTTTTATTTTATTTGAGTGTTAATATACCAAAAAAAATTTAGGCTCATACTTATTTCTGATTTGAGTGCTAATATGCTAATATTTTCTCTCAACCTCTATATATTATGCATATTTTCATGCTAGTCTTCACTTGATTTCTAGGCATTGGTAATGTTGATTGCTTGAATCAAATAATTATTAAATTTTACTTTAATATTTTTCATCGATAATATTTGTTGTATTTTATAACATTAATGTGTTTGCAAGCTAAAAATCTCAGGCACTATATGCTTTTGAATGAATTAACAAGGTTTAAATCTTTGCTTGGTTTGGGAACTGGCCCTTTAGCTAACTAAGGATTGATTATTATTATTTTATTTTATTAATAGGCTATGTGTGACTTCTATTTGGGGCCACTCCCATTACAAAAAAAAACATTACATTGCTCTCATTACATTTTTAACAAGTTAATTAAAGCATAACCAACTTTGTCTTTCTATCAGAGATATTCTTTATTTACCCTTCTATCAAAGATATTCTTCGTCTTCCTCAAACTATTAAGTTTCCACAAAAATCCTTTTATATCAAATGCCTTCAAAAATTTAAATTCTATTGAGATGAAATTCAGCACCATGAATGGCTAAAATATTTGTTTTCCAACTTCTATATCTAAAAATATCTTGTCTATAACAACCTCGCAATTTCTTAATACATTTTTTAAGGGTTCTTATTCATCTCGTAATATTCTAAGATATTATTTTCATTGTTATTTTTTAATTTTATTTGTGGGTTTAACCCCATTTCTTGTTAACACTTGTGATATTTGCTTTTGTTTTCCCATATTAATATCCCTTTGTGTTTAATTTTCTCTTTGCTTTTGCTTCTTGGGTCTTCCCCTTTTTTTTTTTTTCCAACAATACTTTCATCTTTGTAAATCACTTCAATCTTCTCACACTACTCATAGTAATACTTATCATCTTTAGGTTTACCTTGTTCTAAAGGATCTAAAGTGCAAGGAATAACCTCAAAAGCACAATTTTCTTTATGTTGCCCTACAAACCCTAAAGTGCAAGGATGCTCTTCTATAGTAATTACCTTTTTATTCTACCCTAAAAATCCTAAATTGTTATGTATTTCCTTCAACATCATTTCTTTATTATTCTGCTATTGAAACCTTAAAGTGCAAGGGATAACATCTTCATCAATTTCACTTTTATTACCTGAAGAGAATTCTATACTACTTGAGGAGAATAAATATTATTTACCTGGAATAAAATTGACCTCTTTTTTTGTCTTTCTTTTAGAATTTATATCCGCATATTTTGCACCTTTAATTCCTTCTCAACTTGCCAAATGATATTGTAGATAGGCTTTGTTTACCTCTTCTTTTGGAGTGGAATATCCTTCATCTGATCTAGATTATATTATTGTATGATTTGCTTGCTTTACCTTGAAGTTTATCTCATGGCTAGATTTTTTACCTTTTTATTCATAGTTTTCATTTTGTAAACTCTTGCCATGTGTTCAATCTAATAATAATTATAGCAATGAAATGCAATATTTTCATAATCTACTTGTTGGTCCCATTCTCTTGATTCAGATTTAATATTAATGGATTATGGCAAAGGTTTTGAAATATCTATGGCAACACATATTCGAGTATATATAACATACTTTCTCTCCTTAGAAGTTGGTCCTTCCTTGATGAATTCCCCTAGGGTATTTCCAATATTCTTCAAAACATCCTTATTTATAAGCTAATATGGAAGTCCAAAAAGCCTAACCCACACTAGAAGTTTCTTAATAGTTTTTGTCTCAACTAAAAAAATTTCATTCTATGGTATCAAATAAAGTGCATATTTTCCCCTAAACCATGGTCCACCAGCCATTATTTTATCCCTAATTTTTAAATTATAAAAGATGATGAGGAAAAAACCTTTAGGAAGAAATGTTATAGAATAATTTGAATTTAATCCCCACATCCACTTGATTAAATTTTGAATCTCCAAAAAGCCTGACCATGATTTTTGGAACTTACATATTAACCCTCTACTTTTAAGAACCATTATATCATACTCAATAATCTCATCCTTGGTACTTACTTTTGGTGTAACATATACTACCTAGATCAAAATTTCCATGTATTTCTCTTTTACTTATTTCCAACTTGGGTCTCCATACTTCCAACCAGGGCATCCTAACTTCCCTTTAGGGCTTTCAAAATTGATTTTCCTTCCATAATAACTAATGGGGCTAACTCATGATTTGCAATCCCTCTTGGTTCGTACTCCCTCTCAGGTCAGACTCCCTCTTGAGTTGCACTCTCTCCTATCTCACACTCGCTTCCGACTTGTGCTCCCTCCTAGCTCACAATTGTCCATGTCTCTTCTTTTTCTTGGCATTTCTTTGATTTAGAATATTTTTGGAAATAATATTCTATGCATTCATAGTAAGGTTTTTAAGCATTGATGCACTCTGTATGAACCCGTCACTCTTTTGCCATGACCGAATCCTAGCTTACACTCCCTCTTAGTTTACACTCCCTCTTGTATTACAATCACTCCTAGCTTGCACTCTTTTTGGATTTGCACTCACTCCTGTATTGCACTCTCTGTTGGCTTATAATTGCCCTTATCCCTTATTTTCTTTATGTTCCTTTAATTCAACAATGTTCCTCATATTTGTGGTAAGGGTTTGAAGCATTAATGCACTCTAGATGAACCTATCACTCTTTCGCCATAACTAGATCTTGGCTCACACTCCCTATCAGATCTTATTCTCTCCTAGTGTGCACTCTCTTGGATTTTTACACTCATTCACACTCGCTTCTAGCTACACTTACACTCACTTCCAGTTGTAGTCACTCTTGGATTATGCTTGATCGCTACTGCACTCACTCCCACTTACTTCTAGCTACAATTACTTACATTTTATTTTAGTTACATTAAATCCTAGGTTGTGCTCACACTCTCTATTGGAATTGCTCCTGCACTCACTACCAGCTCAAATTGCACTCACTATTGCACTCACTCTCAGCTTGTGCTCAGTGTTGCACTCATTCTTGGGTCATGCTCACTACTACACTCACTCCCAACTCATGCTCATTGCTGCACTCACTCTCAACTAATGCTCGCACTCATGCTCACTACTACACTCACTCCCAACTTGCACTTGCACTCGTGCTCGCACTCGCTATTGTAAGGATTAATTATTATTATTCTTTAGCTTTAATATAACATAGCACTGTTAATAATCAAAATTTAGATTAAAGCGATGTCACTTTGTTTTTTTGCTATGCTAGATTAATTTTAATTAATCTTTAGTTTTGCTAATATAATATAATATTAGAATAAAGCAATAGATTGGTTTAATCTAATGTAATATTAATAATAATTAATCTTTAGTTTACAATTAATCTAGGGAAACCTTAGCTTTGGTTTCAATCTAAAAGAAATTATATTCTTTTTTATATTTAGATTTTAATTAATCTAATGATAGATTAATTATTTTCAATATTTAGATTGCAATTAATCTAATGATATATTAATTCATTATAATATTAGATTGCAGTTAACCACATGATAGATTGGTTTTGGAAATAAATCTAAAGATAGATTAATTTATTATTCTTTAGATTGCAAATTAATCCAATGATAGTTTAGTTTGGAAATTAATCTAAGGATAGACTAATGCTTATAATATTTAATCAAACGATAGATTAGATTGGCAATCAATCTAATAATAGACTAACTCTTTAGATTGCAATTTAGTTTGGCAATTAATCTAATGATAGATTAATAGATGGGTAACTAATCAGATGATAGATTAATTTGCCTCAATCCTTAGAATTTCAATTAATCAAAGATAGATTAGATTGGTATTTAATCAAATGATAGATTAATATTTAGTCTTGCAAATGAATGCCAAGACTTGCTAATGATGGATTGATTTATAACTAACAATGGATTAATTGTATGGCTTTTGTTTGAAATATTTGTGGAAAATATTTTGGAAAGAAGTATGGGCTTATTTTGCTTATGAAATTGATGAGTTTAGAAATATATGGCTTTTGATTTAAATATTTGTGGAAAATATTTTGGAAAGAAGTATGGGCTTCTTTTGCTTATGAAATTGATGAGTTTAGAGATATATGGCTTTTGATTTAAATAATTGTGGAAAATATTTTGGAAAGAAGTATGGGCTTCTTTTGCTTATGAAATTGATGAGTTTAGAAATATATGGCTTTCAAACTAGATATTTGTGGAAATTGTTTTGGAAAGAAGTATCAGCTTCTTTGTTTGAGTATTGCTATATTGAACTGCTTTGCATAGGATTGCAAGGCTTGTGTTTTAAAATATTTGTGGAAATTTTTTTTGGAAAGAAGTATGGGCTTCTTTCACTTGTGATTTTTATGCATGAGATATTGTAGAATGCATTCATACCTTCAAATGAGCTATTCTTATCCCCACCTTCCTATAAAACTACCGTGAAGGCCAAGGAAAGAAGATGTTAGATCATGTTAAATTAATTCTTCATTATTATTGAAGTATTGTTGAAAATCACCCTTGATTAAAGAGAATTTATTTTAATAGAAGCAAAGACTATTATTTTGTAATCTAGACCTTTAACTGGATGACTATATGGTATCATGCTAATGAATGTTTTTATGCTTCTTATCCATGCTAATGCTTTGATATAAAGGTTAGTCAAATTTATTTTGTAACCTTATGATAATTAGTTTTGCTTCCATCCTAGAAGATGCTTTTGTTTTAATGCTTGTAGAGTGTGAGAGAGATAGAGAGAGAGTTATCCTTATGCTTAAGGATTTCTTTTGGAAGGGATCTAAAGGTAACCTTGTCTTAAAATATATTTTAACTTGGTATGTTTTGGGGTAGCAACACCTACTTCCTATGTACATGAGAAGACAATCATGTAGAGTGATTGTTCTTAGAGATCCTTCATAAATATGGGGAAGACAATCATGAAGTTTAAGGGATCATAATGGAGGTACAATTAAACTAGACTAAGGCATTACACCTAAAGGACCCAACATAGACTAACTTATGGCTAGAAGAAGGAATTGGCATCCCCCTCTTTAAATGTTGAGAAAGAATAATCCTAACACTAGGGTTAAGAAGTATGCATTCATGGAGAGTGCCAAAATTGTGGGAGGACCTTTTAAAAGTATCCTCAATACCATGGAGGTATATGAAGTAAACCCTAGTTACCTATAGGATCTTGGCCTCTTCTATCCATTTGAGTGATGTTTGTAGTATCTTAGACTCAAAATGTGGCTATGTCTAGTTATATGTGTATTCCATGGATACTCATGTGAATTGATGAGGCCTAGAAATGCCTCAATCATAACATGTTTTGAACATTTAAAACTACCTAAAACTCTTGTGATATATCTTATATGCTAGTTAAGTTAATTTAATACGCTGTGTATTAACAATTTGCATGATTGATGTGTTAGGAATAATATATTCTGATTTTTATAATTTTTTGTATAGTTTTATACTACTTTGTCATGGCTTGTTAATGAGGAATATTCTTAGGTTGATAGCATCACTTTACTAGTTTTGTTTTGATGTTTTTCAAGCATTTATTTATCTAAGTTTAGAAAATGGTGCAAGAAGACTGTTACTGTGCAACAAAAACTAGTTTTGCTGTGTAAATTCCAGCCAGCTGCCAATGAATGGTAAGGCATGTAATTCAAACATGGAGAAGGATAAAAGCTATTGTAATCAGTTCCTGAGAGATAAACCACCTAATAAAAGTAGTTGAGATCACCTGAAGACCACATAGTTAGTCAATCTGAAGAGCTTAGGATTGAGCAGACATCTCTGGATTGACAAAATGCAGTTTCTTCGGATTGACAACAGAAAGTGTTTTTTGACTATTTTTTGACGGTGGGAAAAGGGAAAGAAGGTTGATAAGGTTAAAGAAAAATATCCCCCAGCTGTATTTTCCATCCTTGCCATCCAAGATCCACCATTCATGGAAAAATATTAATTGATCCTCTTCTAGGATAAAACCAGGAAATGCTGCAACATAATAGGAATTGATCTGTAGGATAGGAATAGTATATTTTCTATTTGTAAATAGATTTTAGGCATCTATAAAATATAGCTCCCATTTTTGTTCGAGCTAATTAGGCAAGAAGCAATCAATTTAGAAGTAAGGAATAGAGCTAATAGAATAGTAACTTCAATCTTGTAACAGATTTTAGCAACAATATTTTAATGATTATCTGAAGCAATAAAAAGTGCAGTTTCTTCTATTTATTTTGTTATGTCTAAGTGTGAGTAAGATTTAGAGAGAGAGGAACTCATACCTTCTTCTGGAAAAGGAGGCTGACCACTTCCAAACCTAGGAGGAGGACTGATAGACAGGTTTTATTTTAATTTTGCTGTAGTAGAATAAGCTGTAAACTTGTCAATTTCATTATTTTGCACAGTTAACATTCCTAGTTGTTTAATTATTGTTCAAAATGTTTTTGTGATATTATTAGTAGTAGATCTGGTTATTATTTTCATTCCCAACAACTTTCCAATTTACTGCAGGTTTTCATTTCCAGCAATTTACAGTTTTCTATAATTTTTATGCATTGTTGTTTTTGTTGTCAACCCCTGCATAGAAGATTGACAACCTTCTGTTACAGAGCAATGATAAGACCTAGTTTTTTGTGCTTCATTTTAGTTTTCATTATTGCAAGAGTAAATAGATTTCCAATTCTACAACTGTAATTAAAGTCCCATTTCTGCAAATTAACTAGATTTCATTCTTGCAACTGTAACTAGGGTTTCATTTATGCAATTAGCAATTAGTTCTTATTTATGCAAATATATTAAAGTTCAATTTATGCAATTTAAAGGTATAAATGACCTAAAATCCCCCACACAATCAGTCATACCAATAAGACTTGCTGCTCCCATTTGACCTAAATTATAGCCCTGTATACTCCTTCTGTAGATAGCCTTGTACACTACCCTAGATTGACAAATTCATTAATAATTAATGATATGTTTAATGACAACACATCATTTTGGTGATGTTTCCAGGGAATAGTGTTGTTAGAAGGTAACAACAGTCCAATAGCTGTTAATTAAGCTAAGCTATGAAAATTTAGGGTAAAATCTGAACATAACAACCGGTTAAGTAACAATTATTGACTTATAATTTATGTCATTAAGGAGTAGGCATGAATGAGTAGGCCTAGGGATGAAAAAGGCATAATTATCCAAAGTGATCCCTGTATTGTTCCAATAAGATCTTCATGCTTAAGAGGTGAATCACCTGTGTTTAAATTACTAGAATAACCCATCATTGAATCAGAATCAGAGTAATCCATTTTGGATGCAAAATCAACAGTAGTGGGGTCAACAACACCACCCTCAAAAGATAACAACATTAGCTTCATGGAGCACACTAAAATGCTTGTGGCTAAACTAGCAGAATTACAAGCAGAACTTGAAAACCAAAAACTTCACATTGCACAATTACATCCACAATCAGCAACAAGCAATGTAGTTCGGGAAAGAGTGCCTTGTGATTCTTCTACCTCCCTTGATGAATTCCACAAATTTGGATAGCCTTCCCTTAAATTTGTTCAAACTATACCCAATAATGTTGAAGTGCCCCTATCTAGTAACCTGCCATATGAGTCTGTAATACCTTTTCAGTCCCATGCTCCCTCTAGAGAACAATATTTCCAAGCTGGAAAAAATCCTCATATCTCAAAAATATCAGCCAATTCAATATTGACAACTTTGATGAAGTCAAATTTTTCAGTGTTCATATTTGTATGATAACAGATGGATGGTCATCTTTGTCTGCCCTTGATGAATTGCCAATTTTTGAGCTAATTTAACACTTAAAGTTTCAAGCATATCGTGAGGAAGGACCATGCTTTCTCTATGGTGATGGTTTTGTGAGATATGATGCATTACAAGAAGGGAGTACTCAGTGGCATCACAAGCACACTTATGGCATAGTGGCAATTCATAAAACTCACTAGGTTTGTAGCTTTAAAAAAAAAAGATATGGATCTTCCAGAAAACTTGGACAACAAAATTTTTTTGGACATATGGTATAATGTTGTTTCCCAAGTTTCAACACCTTTTAGAAACTATTTTGTTACAATGGAAAGGTCCATACAGACTCAAGAGTATGTTATGACATCAATTGTACCTTCAACCATGAAAAAAAAGAAGAATAAATCTAAATTTGAAAACCTTCTCGGAGGCAAAGCTAGACAGGGTATGGGTGAAAACTAGTTATGCTGGCAGTCATGTAGGTGAAAACCAGCTTTGTTGGTAGTCACATGGGTGAAAACTAGCATAGTTGGCAGTCATATTATGATATAATAAAAAATGATAAAAAAAAGGGAAAGAACAGCTGGCAACCTCATGGGTGAAAACCAACTATAGGAGCTGATAAAATTACACAAAGAGACTGATCACGTCTGCAAGGAGAAGTAGCCACAGAAAAGTACTATTGAAGGGGGCCCAATTCATCTACAAAGCATGGAGTAGTTAGCAGTAACATGAGATACAAAAACAATAAGGTAGCCTATCAATAATGAAAAGTCATGAGGACATGACTTAGCTTTAGTAGGGGACCTCTTATGGAAGGAGAAAAATCATCTGGACAGCCTCTGTTGCAGCATATAAATATGGTGAAACCAATATCACATATGATGGATAATATGAAATGGATTTTTTGAATAGACCTACTCTTAGAAGGTATATCCATGTCCTCATATTTCAAATTCTACTATTTCAACTTCAGAAAATTGAGCTTACATTCTCATAAGGTCAAGGTCAAGGAGAATAAGACAAATTTGTCCTACATAAATTGTTTTAATAAAACTGCTTAGTTTTCCATGTTTATGAAACCTATATACAAACCATTTCTGGGTTTTTTTTTCTCTATTTTCTCAAGATGCCCTTAAAATTTCATCCCAAAAAAATATCATACACAAAATTTATGGCCAAAATACAGTTCAGTATTTTCACTGAATTTGCACAAAAATGAAATTCATTTTGAAGGCATGAACTTGTTTGATTATTTATGAACTGTTTGAAATAATGCTTCATCCAAATGAAGATATACATAGGATTTTAGTGGAAACAAGCAATTGTATGCATACAATTTCAAGTATTCTACCATCAATTGGTAGCATGGGAGTTCTATAAGATGGCAAAAAAGTTTTGGATAAGATGTGGTGCACTTGGGCATGGGCAATGGTTTGTACCTATCACTTCATGCTCTGTTCAAAAGAGTGTAGTTATATGTGGAGAGGTTGGATTTGCCATTAATGCCTCATCAAAGTATGCCAAAATACACAATTTCATGAACAATAATGATAACAACATATGCACAAACTAGATTTTTTGAAAGCGATTATCAGGTGATACCAAACTTTGTAGCCATTTTTTGAATATTCTTTAGGTTTGTGCCATTATGGAGTTATAAAAAAATATAGAGATCCATCAAAGACTAGTTGAAAATGGTTTTTTATCGAAGATTGTGAAAGTGGATGCCCTGACTGAACATATAGATGTTACTGAAGTTGCATTAACATTTTTTGTGGAAGAGATATGGAAATTAGATAAGGATTCATTGGAATATGCAAAGTTTTATAGATGCTTTTCAAGCTGGAGTTTTCAATGCAGTTCCAACATTACAACATATTGTTCAAATGAATACTAAAGATCATTTTTTTCTCCATGAAATGTCCACTCAATATAAGTCTGTTGGTAATTCCACATGCACCAATACTACTCTCTCAAAGTATTAATACCAAGACTATAAAAAAAATGAGTGTCTACAAAATAGATCACATTAACAGGTTTTAAGCTATCACCTTTAAGGTTTTCACCAACAGATGTTATCCCATATGTGAAGGTAATATTGTACTTTCTCAGTTCCAATGAAGAATTTTCTTATGTGCTAATTGTGCTTGAAATTAGTGATGTTTTGTTGAGTCTTCCAAGATTCTATCAATAAATTCACTCAAGCAATGCAGTCAAATGTTTTCCAACACATTGAGATACAATTATAAGATACCTCAGTACATAGTGAATCCCAAGCAGAACAAAATAGCAAATGAAGCATACTGATTTGATAAGGTAGTGAGTTGTTTGACATAATGCTTCATTTGGAATGCAGCTAAAAGGCACAAGCATTGTTTGACAAAACTCTGAGTACAATGTGGAAGATAAAACAAAAGATGCTTGAAGAAATGGATTGTTGATATTACAAGAAAATTAGATAAAATTATTGAGGAAAATGATAAATCTTCACATATAATGAAAAAAAAAATTAAAGGATGAACTGTTGATTGAACAAGGACAATAAAGATAACAGGGTCTGCTCAACATGGACATTTCATGAAATATTGGTAGAATTGAATCTCACAAGACATGAATGACAAGAGGTAGTTGAAAGACCATTTGAAGACATTGTTGAACCATTTGTTGGTATGGTTATCAATGCATATAACAAGTTTCTTGTGGAAGTTGAGTTTGTTGTAGAAGCAAAAAAGGTTTAAGCTGGGGGGAGAAGATGATGAGGCCAAATAATGTCCTCATTTTGGCATAAACATGTTGCTATACTGATGCATTAAAAGGATACTTTAGTATTAGTTACACATGTTTAATATGTCTAATTAGTCTAACTAGTTGCAAGATGTTATATTTGTTGCTTGTTGATATTCTCATGCTTTATGCCAAGTTTTGTGCATAACAGTCTTAATCTGGTGTCTTAAATATGCATTACTAATGCTTTCATGGTAAGCAAGAAAATGATGGAGAATCTTCAATACATCATTCTAAGATAGATCATCAAAGGACACATCAGCATGACTTGGAGGCTTCCCACGACACTATAGAAATAGTTAGTGCCAAGATTTAAGGAAGAATTCTTGTAGAAACTTGATAGTTTAGATGTAAAATTAGTGGAAGAGATTCCCTCTTCCATCTCAACTTCAACAGATTCAACATGATAATGGATTTTCAAGAAAAACAGAAAAATGGAAAAAAAATTAGAAAAATAAAAAACAAAAAAGATGAATAAATCATGATTGTGAATTCCTTCATGGGCATGATTTTGAGGAAATCATGAATTCTTTCATTGGCACAATCAAGATCAAGAAAAATAAAAAAGAGGTGAAAAAAAAATAAGTAAAAAAAAAATGAATAATTCAGCAATGAAAACCTCTTTGAGGCGCTACTGAGTTGGTATGAATGAAAACCAGTTTTATGGTATGCATAGCCTTGAATACACTCTGTATCACCATTGTACAAACTCACCAACTGCACTTGTTTTGAAGTGTTGCAGCAAACTTCAACAGAACTATCATCAGAAGCAGTCATCAAAATTTGCATTAACTTGTTTTAAACAGGTATATATTTCTTGCACTTTTCTTATTGTAAATAATTGGTATATAGTATATGACAATTAACCATTAGTATAAAGATGTTCATAAGAGTTGGCATAATCAAAACACGTCTTGATAAGAGGAGGAAGAGGAGGACATCAAAGAGAAATTAAGAGCAACCAAGAGCATTATAAAAACACAAATAAAATGGATTTAAGAGAGGGAAGATATTATTGAAAAAATTTGAGGAATTACAGTAGGAGGTAGAAAAACTGAAAAAACAAGCTATCACGGTTTGAAGCACAGCCAGTAGAATCTGATGATGAGGAATATCTAGTTCAAATCCTACTTGGATTATCTAGGGAAAATGATTTTTTTCCCTTGATAGAAGCACCTGAACCTTTGAATTAAGACACAGATGCTCATTCTGAAGTAGTACCTTCTTAATCTGAAGCAACACCCTCTCATTCCAAAGATGCTCTAGAATTGCTCAGGAATTTAGAAAAGATCATGAAGAACCACAACAATTACTCTTGCAAGTAGCACCAGAACGAGAGAATTTTGAGCATCAAGATGTGAATGTCCAAGTAAGTACTCCTCTGCATGCAACTTTTGTGTCCAAATCTGAAACTGTCACACCTGTAGTAGAAGTAGAGGAAAAAGGAGTACAGGTAGATCTGTTGCCCAGATTCCAACATGTGATAAGGCCACCCAATATTGTATCTTTGGAGAAATACAATGTAGACATAGCTAATTAGGTGATTGAATATGAAAAATTTGCAACCAAGGTTAAAAATTTGAAACTGGCAAGAAAACAGGTAGAGGAAAAGATACAGAAATCAATAAACTGTATGAGTAGGTCACTGATCTTTGTCAGATTACAGAATATTTCATCCAATTCAGATGACCATCCAGGTTTTATAGCCTCATTCTAAAGGAAAAATATCTTATATGGCAGGTCATGAGAATTAGTTTAGGTCTCCCCTATAAGTTAGAAACTACTGAAGATTTCTTGGAAGCTTACCTCAGCGATCCTATAGAGCAGAAAAATCTGCTATGTGAGCTATTTTTACACAGTTTCTTCATTCCTGAGGAGGTAAATTTTCACCCTAAAATTTTTATAGGAGATATTCAACTAAGAGATTTTATGTCTATCCTACAAAATCAGCTTTATTAGAATCAGGAGAAGAAATAGAATAAGGAAGTTGAGTTAAAATCTGAATTATTGGTCAGAGAAATACAACCAGATCATCCAAGTACCACTAACCAACACTTTAAGATGATGAACATGGTAGATATTAAGAGGATATATTTAAATAGCTTGAAGGACTATTTGAATAATTTCTAGGATTTTTATGCTAACAATTTTGTTCCTGCTTTATCAGTTTGTAAGGACAGATGGGCAAAACTTTCTATATCACTGTAGAAAAGGGAGCCTATCACTCCCATCAACCTGGAATGGTCTAGAAGGAGAGACAAAGGTGAAACTTATTGTAACTATATAGCATCAATGGGTAGGTCTCATATTTAGACCTCCAACCATCATTTATTCAGTTTTTATTTTGAAGAGGATCCCCAAACAGATGACCAGTTTGTAGAATGGCTGAGTTTGAATACATCCATTAAAGAGAAAGAAATGCATATTTTGGAATTGCAACAACAAGTAGAAGGGCTTAAAAGTAGAATGGCACAGTTGGAGTCCAAATATACAAAATCTAATGAAGGAGAACTTGCTCAAATCTTTCTTGGATTATCCATGCAAGGTGACCTGCCACCAGCTGAAAATTTATAGCCTGTCCCTCAAGTTGCAACGAGTGAATCTATTGTTGAAAATGCAAAAAATAGGGGATTGGTTGATTCCCAAGTAGATTGATGTTATTCCAGAAGTAGGAGAGCAACAAGATTCTCAACAACATCCAGAACTGACTGAACTTGGCAATAAAGCACAACAAATTATAACAAGATTAGAGCATTCTAAAGTTGCAGTTCTTCATTCTAAAGTTCCACCTTCCCATTCCAAAGATGCTTCAGAACAGGCCATAAGTTTAGTAAAAAGTGAACATGAAGAGTCACAACAGATAACAACACAAGTCATGTCCACCATGAAGACCTTAGTGCAGCCCAACATCAGCAACCAAGTGATGTGCAATTAAGAGCCTTCATGTCCACTTTACAAAATCAAATTTATTGGAGTCAAGAAAAGAAAAGGAATAAGGAACTTGAAGTGAAAACTGAGTTGTTGATTAGAGTTGTGTAGCCAAATCATAAAGTCACCACCATTCAACACTTCACTATGATGAATAGGGCAGATATTAAAAGTATATATTTGGATAATCTTAGGGATTGTTTAAATAGTTTTTAAATTTTTTATGCCAGTAATTTTGTACCTGCTCTGATGGCTTGTAAGGAAATATGGGCAGAATTATCCTTGTCTTTGTAGAAGAGAGATCCTATCTCCTCAGTCAATTTTAATAGGTCTAGAAAAAGAATAGATGGGGTGACAAATATTATCCTTACCATGCGGTATCAATGGATAGGTTTGAATTTTAGGCCTCCCACCATTCTTACTCTAGTTATTTTTTATTTTGACAATGACCCGCGGTCAAGTGGCCAGTTTAAGGAATGGATCAGGAAGCTTAAAGAAACCAGGGGATACTATGTGGGGAGTAAATTACTCTACAAAACATGGAATATGAATATGAACATATGTGACTTCATAGCCCAAGATAATGCATGAGGACATGCATTAATATAAGTTGGGAAGAAAATGATGAGGCCTGGAAATGCCTCAATCATAGCATTTTTTGAACATTTAAAACTACATAAAACTCTTGTGATATATATTATATGCTAGTTAAGTTGATTTAATATGTTGTGTATTAATTGTTTGCATGATTGATGTGTTAGGAATATTATATTCTGATTTTTACAATTTTTTGTACAGTTTTATACTACTTTGTCATGGCTTGTTAATGAGGAATATGCTTAGGTTGATAGCAGCACTTTACTAGTTTTGTTTTGATGTTTTTCAATCATTTATTTATCTAAGTTTAGCAAATGGTGCAAGAAGACTGTTACTATCCAACAAAAATTGGTTTTGCTGTGTAAATTCCAGCCAGTTGCCAATGAATGACAAGGCATGGAATTCACACATGAAGAAGGATAAAAGCTATTACAATCAGTTATTGAGAGATAACCCACCTAAGAAAAGCAATTGAGTTCACTTGAAGACCACATCGTTAGTCAATCCGAAGAGCTTTGGATTGAGCAGACATATTTGGATTGATAGAATGCAGTTTCTTCGGATTGAGTTAGTTATCTTTGGATTGACAACAAAAAGTGCTTTTTGACTTTTTGATTGTTTTTTGATGGTGGAAAAATGGAAAGAAGGTTGATAAGGTTAAGGGAAAATATCCCCCAGCTTCCTTTGTCGTCATTACCATCCAAAAGCCACCATTCATGGGAAAATATCAATTGATCCTCTTCTAGGATAAAACCAAGAAATGTTGCAAAGATAATAGAAATTGATCTGTAGGATAGGAATAGTATATTTTCTATTTGTAAATAGATTTTAGGAATCTATAAAATATAGCTCCTATTTTTGGTTGAGCTAAGTAGGGAAGAAGCAAGCAATTAAGAAGTAAGGAATAGAGCTAATGGAATAGTAACTTCAATCTTGTAACAGATTTTAGCAACAATATTGTAATGATTATCTGAAGCAATAAAAAGTGCAATTTCTTCTATTTATTTTGTTATTTCTAAGTGTGAGTAAGATTTAGAGAGATAGGAACTCATACCTTCTTTTGGAAAAGGAGTTTGGCCACTTCCAGACCTATGAGGAGGACTAACAGACATGTTTTATTCTAATTTTGTTGTAGTAGAATAAGTTGTAAACTTGTCAATTTCATTATTTTGCACAGTTAAAATTCCTAGTTGTTTAATTCTTGCTCAAAATGTATTTGTGATATGATTAGTAGTATATCTGGTTATTCTTTTCATTCCCAACAACTTTCTAATTTACTGCAGGTTTTCATTTCCAGCAATTTACAGTTTTCTATAATTTTTCTGCATTGTTGTTTTTATTGTCAACCCCTGCACAGAAGATTGACAACCTTCTGTTATAGAGCATTGAAAAGACCTAGTTTTTTGTGCTTCATTTCAGTTTTCATTATTGCAAGAGTAAATAGACTTCCAATTCTGCAATTGTAATTAGAGTCCTATTTCTGCAAATTAACTAGATGTCATTCTTGCAACTGTAACTATGGTTTCATTTATGCAATTAGAAATTAGTTCTCATTTTTGCAAATAGATTAAAGTTCAATTTATGCAATTTAAAGGTAGAAATGACCTAAAAACCCCCACACAATTGGTCCTACAAATAAGACTTGTTGCTCCCAATTGACCTAAATTATAGCCATGTGCACTCCTTCTTCCACATATAGCCTTGTACACTACCCTGGATTGACAAATTCTTAATGAATTAATTATGTGCTTAACGACACTGCATCATGAATATTATTAAGTTAAAAAAATATCTTTTGAATTGGTTAGATTTTGGGGTTGTTACAGTTGGTATCATAGCTCTAGGTCGTAGGACTAGAAGCTTCCATGGAAAGGACTTAGAGATGCTTTGACTTGATGAAAGAATTTTGGGTAGAAAGATATTCTCTTGGGACATGGTATTTTTATGTAGAATTTAGAATGACCATTAATAGTTATAGTGGGTGATAGTATTTAGTTGTTAGTACATTGGGAAGATGTGACTATCTAGTAGGTAGGAAGCATGAGAAGGAGAACTACAACCTAACCTAGGAAATTTTGTGTGACTAGAAAACTATGGCACCAAATTTAAGTAGAGGAAGAAGAGGATCCTCCATACCAAAGATAGAATAGGCAGAACAGTGCCAAGACTAGACCCCCAAGATAAAGTTTGGGGAATTCTAGAAGGGAGGTGGAGAACCTCATTGATACTATCTCACTTTTGTATAGAAAATAGAGCAACATAGATAATAGATGGATCAACAGAAATAGATGTTGATAACATTTTTTATTCAAAATAGAAATATTAAGGGTAGATAAGAAGGAAACCCTCCTTCAATTGAGCAAGAGGTTAGGGCTATTATAGAAGAAAAATTAGCCAAGAATATGAAGAATATTAAGACTTTTAAATTCACTAGAAAGGATGGGGGTGATTTAATTGAAGTTTGGACGAATAAGCTAGAGCACTTATTCTCCATGAAAACTATTCTTCAATGACCTAGACCTATTGGGCCACTCTCCATTTGTAAGATACTGAATTAGAATGGTGGAATAATTTTAAATCTAGTCAAAATATTAAGGCTATTAATATTTCATGGGAGGGGTTTGTGGAGACCTTTAATAAATAATTCCTTATTAAAAAATATTATGTGGAGAAATTTGAGGAATTTTCCACACTTCTTCAAGAAACAATGACGATAGAGGTTTACTACCAAAAATTTGTAAATATTCTTAAGTATGTACTGCTCTACGAGCAAGATGATCATATGAAGGTATATAAGTTTATCTTGGAAACTGATATTAAGATAATATCAGTACTAAACATGCATAAGCCTGATACTTTACAAAAGGTATATGATATGGCTCATCAATCTGAGTATGACCTTCAGTTGAACAAGACCCATTTTAACTATGTGGTTTTTTTAAAAAGAAATCAACAAGCCTTAATGAAAAGGAAGAGTGCTAATCTTATTAATTGGGAATAAGAGCAACATAAGAAAATCAAAGATAATCCAAATATGGAAAAGAAAAAATATGGAAAACAAGGGAATTCCAAGAAGAAATTCCAAAAGAGGAAGGATAATGGTACCCCTCAAGCATAGAAACAACCTAAACCTTCTCGAATTGAGCATTTGGGGAAAAGAAATAGGAAAGACACGAACATACCAAGGGTGGTTCATATGACTGCGAGGACCCCACTTTGCAAAAAATTATCCAAATCAAGCAAGACCAAGTAAAATACTAAAGATACAAACCATAGAATTTATGCAGCAACCAAAGATAGGAATCTAAATGGGCCAAGCCACACCTATGATTTTAAATGGTAAGTTATTTGATAAGGAAGTTAATATATTTATAGATAGTGGAGCTACAAATAGTTTCATTTCTTCTAGTATAATCAGGTATTTTCCAGAAAGACCAATATTTTTGGCACAAGGGTAAAAATTCAAGTATGGATCTGGATAGACCTACTCAGTGGATCAATATTTTTCCATAATTGATATCACCCTACCCAAAGACTCTACCCTTTGGAACTTATATATAACACCACTACATGCCTTTGACATCATCTTTGGAATGGAATGGTTAAGGTCTCATGAAGCCTTAATTAATTTTCAAGAAATATTGATAGACTTTTCAATTAAGGACAAGTAGAGACTAAGAATTCATAGTGAGCATGGGGTTTTTCACCCTCTGATGATATCAATAATGCATCTAAATAAAGTTATTAGAAAAGGTGGTATGATCTATGTAATCAAGTTGAACCACAAGACTAAGGGTTATAGGAAGAAATAATTGCTCAAGGAACACCCATTGTTGTAATAGTTTAGGGATATTTTTCTTGAAGACCTTCTAGGACTACCACCTAAGCGGGAATTTGAATTCACTATCAAAATTTTGCTAGGTTTAGAACCCATCCATTGGACTCCTTATAATATGAATCCTATTGATATGCAGGAGTTAAAGGTGCAACTTTAGGGGTTGCTAGAAAAAGAATTGATTAAACCTAGCATATCACCATGGGGTGCACCAGTTATTTTTATCAAAAAGAAGGATGGATCACTAAGGTTGTGCATAGACTGCAAAATGTTGAACAAAGAAACTATTAAGAATAGGTATCATTTATCCAGGATTGAGGATTTGTATGATCAAAACAAGGGTACCACCATATTCTCAAAGATTTACTTGAAATTACCATTAGCTAAGGATCCATAAGGAGGATACTCACAAGATTGCTTTCAATACTAGGTATGGGCATTATGAGTTTACAGTCTTAACTTTTGGATTGACTAATGCCCTTATAAAATTTATGAATCTGGTGAACAATGTGTTCAAGAAGCATCTAGATCAATTTGTCTTAGTATTCTTGGATGATATTCTGATATATTCCTGGAATAAGGAAGAACATGATAGGCATTTAAGGATTGTGCTCGGGTTGTTGAGAAGGAACCAACTCTATGGGAATCTATCAAAACGTAATTTTTATGTTCCTGAGGTACAATACCTAGGACATATTATATATACTAAAGGGATAGTAGTATATCCAAAGAATATAGAGGCCATTTTGAGCTGGCCACCACCCACTAATGTGCCTAAAGTGTGGAGCTTCATGGGTGTGATAGGGTATTATAGATGATTTGTTAAGGATTACTCCAAGATAACCTATTCCATAACTAACCTTCAAATAAAAGGGAAGGAATATAAATGGATGGACAAGTGTAAAGCCACTTTTGAGTTACTTAAAAAGAATATTACTACTACACCTATTCTCAATATTCTAGACCCACAAGGGAATTTTTTAGTCTACACTAATACTTATTCAAAAGGTTTGGGAGGAGTACTATCCCAAGATGATTTAGTCATAGCTTATAAGTCAAGGAAAGGTCAACTATGCTACACAATATTTGGAACTAGAAATTGTTGTGCATGCCCTTAATATTTGGTAGTATTATCTACTAGGGAAGCCTATTGAGTTAAGAACAGATCATCAAAGCTTATGGTATATCTTTACCCAATTAATGCTCAATGCAAGGGATAGAAGGTGGATCGAGTTCCTAGTAGAATATGATTTTGGTATAGAATATGTTAAAGATAAGGAAAATAAGGTTGTTGATACCTAGAGGAGGAGGCATATAGCTGCTTTGACCCAATGTCATGTGGACTTAATGGACCAAATCAGGTAAATGTAAGTGCAGGACCAATTTTACAGTAAATTTTGGGCCAAGATGGAAGGGAATTCTAAAGAGAATAAGGATTTTGACATAAAGGATGGACTTTTGTGTTTTACAGATAGGGTGGTGATCTCTAAAATTGGTGATTTAAGTAAATTTATCATGCAAGAGGTACATAGATATCATTACTCTGCTCACCTTGGAGGGGTAAATATGAGGGAGAACATGAAGAAGACCTTTTATTGGTCAAGAATGAAGAAAGATATCATCAATTTTGTGGCTCATTTTCTGAAATGCTAGAAGGTGAAAGTTGAGCATAGACATCCAACATGACTTTTGTACCCACATGACATTCCAATAAAAAAATGGTAGGTGATATCTATTGACTTCATTGTTGATTTACCTAAGACTAGGTACCACCATGACAATACTTATAGCTATCACTAAATTGACCAAGGTTGCTCATTTTATTCCAATAAATACCAAGGATAATGCCTTGATTGTGGCCAATAGATTTTCCAAATTAATTTTTAGGCTACATGGTTTTCTTGAAATGATCATTTCAAATAGGGACTCCAAATTTACATCTAAGTTATAGAAGGCCCTTCATCGTGTATTTGGAATGAACTTGAACATTAGCTCTACATATCATCCAAAAATAGATGGTCAAATAGAAAGGTTAAACCAAATATCAAAAGACATGCTCTGCATGTATTGCATGGACCAAAAGTCTTGATGGGAAGGCTTTTTTTTATCTAGTTGAGTATTCTTATAACAATGGATACCATGTTTCCTTGAAAATGCCTCTATTTGAAGCCTTGTATGGTAGGAGATGCAGAACTCACCTATATTGAGATAACCTAGAGGATTGGGTTTTCATTGGGCTAGATATTGTCAAAGATATGGAGGAGCAGCTCAAGATGATCAACCAGAATTTTAAGAAAGACATCGATCATCAAAAGAGCTACGTTAATTTGAAGAATTAACCTAGAAAATTCTCTATGGGGGATAGAGTTTTCCTAAGAGTCAAACCCATGAAGATTGCCATAAAGTATTATAAGTTGGATCACCATTTTTTGGGCCTTGTGAAATCACTGAGAAGATCAGTCTCATGGCTTACAGACATGCCACACCACCCAACCTATCAAATATCCATGAATATTTCCACATATGCCTACTTAGGAAATATATTTCTGATCCTAATCATGTATGGGATGTCTCAAAATTATAGGTGACAGATCCATCAATCATTGAAGTAAGGCTAGTTAGGTTTTTAGAGTTTCATTCTAAAGTAATGAAGAAGCAAACTCTAGAATAGTGCAAGGTACAATAGGACCAATATTATTAGAAAAATACCACTTAGAAAAAAGTGGATGAGATGAAAAGATATTTTCCTTATTTGTTTAAATAATGATAAAATGTAATGTCTTGTAGGAAACACAACAAATTGTGTTTAGTCCAAGGGAGATATTATGTCTGTTGGACATTTTGAGTCCCTAAGCTAAAATGTTGGAATTGATGTCAAAAGAGAATTTAATATCAAAAGGATCTATGAAGGGTTTTTGTGAAAACCAAGAAAGGAAAAATAAAAGGTTTTATTTAAAACCATGGACATCAAATTTGATCTGGGTTTTCTTTAAACCCAAGTTAGGATTTCGTTTCATCAAAAAAGATGCCTCCGTGATGGAGTTATTTGAGTTTTAATATTTGGTTTAAATTTTAATTATTTAAAATTTAAATTCAAATTTAAATTTAAATGTAAAGTTTCCCATCGACGTCATCAAGCAAACATAAATTCATATTTCCGCCGACATATTCGAAGTGTTTTAAACACTATATAAAGGGTGGTAAATGAATCAAAGTTTTATCCTTGCTCTTGTGATAAATGTTTGGCATTTGAATAAGTCTATGAGCTCGTATGAATTTTGAGAAGAGAAGCAGGAAAGAAAACGACAACGCTTGGAAAGTCAAATCATGGTGGGAAGCGTGGCACATTGGCAAATCATTTTGGTTTAAGGCACAAGGCAGTGCAAACACCAAGGATCGAATCCCTTGGATGGCATTTCGAAAGGGGTGTGAAAAGCGCTTTGGCACTTTGTCTTTTGCGGAAGGTGAAGGAAGGTTTAAGGCACTTTGGGTCTTTGCATTTCCAATGAGCGCCTATCTCGTATGGAAGCTTAGTCGTGGCTAAGACGCTCGCGGTGTGGCAAGCCGTGGGTTCAAATCCCCTTGAGGAGGTAATTACGTTTTGTATTTAAATAATTTTTATTAGCCCTAAAGTTTGGAGTTATAAGGTAGTTAATGGAAATTAAAGTTTGTTATTAGGGCTGTGATTATTATTGCAAAAACTAATTGGTTTATGATTTATTTGATGGTTATGGAGAACTAATTTCAGGAGAAATAAGGATTTTTTTTTAAAAGCAATTTTGAGAGGTTTATTATTATTGATAAGGGTTTTAATAAAAGGGACTTTGGTGGATGTGTTTATTAACTTGGATTAAAAAGGGTGTAATCTGAGTAATGCTTTATTTTGTGATTATTTGAAGTCCATTAATCATTTTTTATATTGAAAGGAAAGTTGTGTTTAAGTGTGGTAAATTTTGTGGACAACTTATTGGCATCAAAAAGGTATGGGCACATTCTCCTATTGATTGTTTATGGTGGTTGATTTTTGAAATATCATTGGAGAGAAAAGGATTGATTGTGGTTTCCTTTGAGAAAATGATTGGTTGAATGCTTCAAGGTTTTCTGGTTTGTGAGTTGTATTTAAACCTTGTTTTATTAGCATTATTGTTGAAGCCCATTGATGATGAAATGAACTTGAACTTGAGTTAGAAAAGAACATGAATATCATTGCTATGTGAGACTTGTGCTTGAGAATTGTTGGAAACATATTGAGTTGGTTAATACATGCTTGGACTAGGGTTTGTGAAAAAGGATTGTTCGTTGAGGTGATTGGTTGAGTTGAGTTAGTTAAAACATGCTTGGACTAGGGTTTGTGAGAAAGGATTGTTCCTTGAGGTGATTGGTTGAGTTGAGTTTATTAAGCCTAGTCAAGTGGATGCATGTGGTTGTTCAAGTTCCTAGAAAAAAAATATTCAATATTCTGATTTGAGTTGAGATTGAGGTTGATTTGAGTTGAGATTGAGATATAAGTATATAACATATAGAGTCTCTAACAATTCTCTTGATGCTTCTATTGAGTTGAGATTGGGATTTGAGTATAGAACATATAGAGTCTCTAAAAATTCTCTTTATGCTTCTATGAGATTGATTTGAGATATTGATTGTACATTGAGCTTAAAACATATTGAGTCTCTAACAATTCTCTTTATGATTCTATGTGATTGAGACAAGTATTTGAGAAGACTTGTGGACTGTTTTGAGTTAAGATTTTGTGAAAGCTTGCTATGCAAATTTGAGCAAGTCCTAGAGAGGATTTGTTGAGCAAATTTGGACAAGTTTTGTGTGAACTTATTGAGCATATTTGGACAAATTTTGTGTAAACCTATTGAGAAAAATTGAGCAGGTTCTAAGTGAACCTATTGAGCAGAATCATACTAGACTGACTATACTATGTTTAGTGCAAGAGATTTAGAAGAACTATACTAGACCGACTAAATTATGTTTGGTACAGTATTGAGACAGAGCTTTGGAGGTGATAGAGTATAGAGGACAGAGTCTTAGTGGATAAAGATCCAACAGCCAGGACAATTGAAGATAGATCTGAGTGAGGAGTCTTCAAGTGGAGAGAGATCCACAAGTCAGTGCAGTAGAGACATAGAGTCTTATAGAAGATCACTAGCTAGAGCAAAAGGGAAAAGAGTTCTCCTGTGGAAGAGATCCACAAACTTGAGATTTAGGGGATCAACATCTCCTTTGGACCAAGGTCCATAAACATTTTAATTTGGGAAATATTCCCAAGAGATTATTTGAGAAATATTTTCTCTATGGAGGTAGCCCACATTGGGTGAACCATGTTAAAATGATGTCTCTCATGTGTGTGATGTTTTTTGTGATGTTTATGGTTTCATTAATGCTTATGATTCTATTTGGGAAAAAAATTTATGTTATAGTGTTCACCCCCCTCTCAGTATAAGCACATGTTCTTCAATTTGTATCAGAGCGGGTCTCTCCATGAAGAGTCTAAAAGCTTGGAAGAGGATCCTTTGGAAGCACACACAAATTCAGAGAGCAAAGTAGAGACTATATTTGATATGAAAGAATATTTATTCTCTACTCTTAGAAAATTGGAAAGACTTAGAGAAGAAAATTCAAACCTGAAAGAACAAATTCAAGAAGATGAAGCAAGAGTGGAGTTCCTTCAGAATCTCACAAAACTTAAGATCAAGGTGGAAGAAGGAAGGAAAACTGAGCAAGATGTGACAGATCTTCTAAAATCCAAAGAAATAGAATGTGAAGGATTGGAAGCTAATATTGTTCTCTTAAAAAGTAAAGTTGAAGAGACTAAGATTCTACAAGAAAAGAAAGAAGAATCAAGCTTCAAAAGGGTAGAAACGTCAAACAAAGAAAAGCAAGCAAAGGAAATCAGAAAAGAACTCTGGATAAAGGTTAATCACAAAATGAAGATCACCTCATCACAATATCCAAGGTCTCCTAAGAGGTTACATAACTTCTTCCATGGTCATTATTTTTCTTGTAATAAATATGGACATAGAGCTACTCACTGTATTCATCATGTTGCTTACAATATAAATTTCAATTCCTTTGCACCTCTCATGGATGATGATGTCATATGTTACAAATGCAATAATTTTAGACACAAGGCTAGATGGTGTAAAATGACAATTCCAGAATCTATAAAATTTATTCCAACAACTAGGAAGAATGTTAGGGCCAACTCTATGTTAGTTCAAACAACCCTACATGCTCAAGATAAAAATGAACAATGGTATTTGGACAGTGGTTGTTCTAGTCACATGACAGGAGATAAAGACAATTTCATCATTCTAAAGGAAACAAATAGAGGATCAGTAAGTTTTGGTGACAATGGATCAACAAAAATTGTTGGTAAAGGTACTCTAAGTCTAGACAATGGAAAAACAAAAATATAGAATGTTTTATATGTCAAAGGGTTAAAACACAATATTATGAGTATAAGTCAACTTTATGATCAAGGATATGTGGTCACCTTTCATCTAGATAGATGTGAGATAAGGAAAATAGAAACAGAAATAATTATTGCAAATGTAAAAAGGATCGCAAACAACTTATACATGCTAGATGAAATCAAAGGGGAAAAGTGCTTTATGTCACAAGATGAAGAGAGCTGGTTGTGGCATAAAAGGTTGGGTCATCTGAATTTTGACAACATTGTCAGCATAAGCAATAAAAAAGTAGTTAGAGATTTACCCAAAATAAGAAGACCACAAAATACAATTTGTGGACCGTGTCAACATGGAAAGCAAACTAGGACAACTTATAAACCAAAAGGTTATATGACTTCTGAACCTGAGTCTCATACACGTTGACTTATGAGGTCCTACCAGAACACAAAGTCTTTAGGGTGAGAGCTATTTTATGATTTTTATATATGACTATTCCAAAATGGTATGGGTAACCTTTTTGACAGAGAAGTCAAAGGCTTTCAAAAAATTTAAGGCTTTCAAAAAGTTGGTTGAAAATGAAACAGGAAAAATGATTAAGTGTCTTCGATCAGATAGAGGAGGAGAATTCACGTCAAATGAATTCGTAGAATTATGTGAACAACATGGAATTAAGAGAGAATACTAAGCAGTAAGAACTCCTCAACAAAATGGAGTAGTTGAAAGAAAGAACATGACTATTGAAAATATGGCTAGAGCTATGTTAAATGAATCTAAGTTATTAGATGGTTTTTGGAAAGAAGCAGTATCTACAACTGTATATATAATTACTAGGGCTCAATTAAGGGTAAATCACTACAAAACTCATTGAGTTGTGGAAAGGCAGACCTGCTACCGTAAAACATTTCAAGATTTTTGGAAGCAAATGCTACATAATACGAGAAGATCAAAATCTGGGAAAATTTGATCCTAGATGTGATGAGGGAGTTTTTCTTGGTTACTCTACAAAAATCAAGGCTTACAGGTGTTACAACAAAATAACTCGCACTATGGTGGAAAGTATGAATGTAACTATTGATGAAAAAATAGATTCCAGAGAATCATTTCAGCAATCTATATACCAAGAAGATGGATGTTGTCCAGAAGAATTTTGTGAGGAATCAGATAATGATGAATAAGAAATGCAAAGGCTTCTTCCTAAGACTCCTTCCAGGTATGTAAAGAAACATCACCCAAAAGATCATATTATTGGGGATCCAAATGAAAGACATACAAGAAGAAGAATAATAAAACTATCTCAGCAAGCAAATATTTATTTGCTATCTAAATTTGAGCAAAAAAACTTCGCTCAAGCTAGTGAAGATGAATTTTGGGTTAAATAAATGAATGAGGAATTGGATCAGATAGAAAAAAGCAAGACTTGGGAACTTGCTCCATGACAAAAGGACAAAAATGTGATTGGTACAAAATGGGTTTTTAGAAATAATTTGAATTAATATGGGCAAGTGGTCAGAAACAAAGAAAGCTTAGTATGCAAAGGATATGCTTAGGTAGAAAGAATTGATTTTGATGAAGCTTTTGCTCCTGTAGCATGACTTGAGGCCATAAGGATGTTTTTAGCCTTCACAAGTTTTAAGAACTTCAAGGTATATCAAATGGATGTCAAGTAATATTTTCTAAATGGGGTTCTAGAAGAAGAGGTCTACATAGAACAACCAGAGGGATTCATACTAACAGATACATCATATCAGGTATGCAGATTAAAAAATACACTATATGGTTTAAAGCAGGCTCCCAGAGCATGGTAGTCAAGATTGGATAAGTATCTCTAGGAACAAGGGTTCAGGAAAGAAATAGCAGACAATAATTTGTATATCATAAATGAAGTAAATGATCTTCTAATAGTAGTTGTTTATGTTGATGACATAATATTTAGAGGAAATAATGACAAAATGTGCAAATAATTTGCTAAGAACATGCAAAGTGAGTTTGATATGCCTATGCTTGGTGAATTATCCTTCTTTCTCGGTCTTCAAATTTCACAATCAAGAGAGGGAATGTTTCTTTCTCAAGCCAAGTATATCAAGGAGATGTTAAAAAAATTCAGGTTAGAAGATTGCAAACCGATAAGTACTCCTATTATCACAAGGTGCAAGTTGAGTAAGGATGATGAATCTCCAGAGGCAAATCAGAGACTATACAGATCCATGATTGGTAGTTTACTATATGTTATAGCTACAAGACTAGATATAGTGCAATCAGTGGGATTAGTGGCAAGATTTCAAGCAGCACCCAAGGAAACACATGTGGTAGCAGTAAAAATAATTTTTAGGTATCTAAAAGGAACTATGGATTTTGGGCTTTGGTATCCCAAAAGTGACATATTTTCACTCATAGCATATAAAGATGTAGACTAGGATGGCAGTATTGATGACAAAAAAAGCACAAGTGGAGGAGCTTTCTTTCTTAGAGAAAGTATAGTCTCCTGGTTAAGTAAGAAATAGGTTTCAATATCACTATCTACAACAGAGGCAGAATACATTGCAACAGTAGCCAGTTGTACACAAGTGTTATGGATGAAGAGAACTTTAGAAGACTTCAGAATAAAGCATGATCAGCCCATTCCTATACTTTGTGACAATACCAATGCCATATGTATCTCAAAGAATCCGGTAATGCACTCCAAGATGAAGAATATTCCAATTAAGTATCATTTTTTGAGAGAACAAGTGTTAGATAAATAGGTTAGATTGGAGTATGTCACTACCAAGGAACAAATAGCAGATATTTTCACTAAACCACTCTCAAAGGAGACATTTGATTATCTTTGAGGAAAATTGGGAGTAAGACTCCCACCCCAAAATTAACCACCTCATGTGGAGGTGGGGGAGGGGCTAAGCTAAGAGGCTTAATTCTTAGCCCCAAGCCCCAAAGGTGATCCTTTGCCATTGATGTCAAAGGAGAAGAGATTTGTGTATTATGGGGAGAGTTTTTGGATATGAGGAGAGATTTGATATCTGAGAGAGCATTGAGCTAGGGGGAGCAAAGTCCCAGGAGGAGCAGAAAAGGTCATAATTTAGTAAAAGGATTTGGTTTATCATCAATGAAAAAGGGGGAGATTGTTGGACATTTTGAGTCCCTAAGCTAAAATGTTGTCATTGATGTCAAAAGAGCATTTAATGTCAAAAGTATCTATGAAGGGTTTTTGTGAAAACCAAGGCAGAAAAATAAAAGATTTTATTTAAAACCATGGACAACATATTTGATCTGGATTTTTCTTAAAACCCAAGTTGGGCTTTCGTTTCATCGAAAAATGTCTTCTGATTTGAAACTGGTTCTGGTCTGTTTACCATGTTGACAAGGGTCGCAAATGATGTTTTGGGGCCTTTTTATTCTGGACAAGTCTCTAACTGCTTCCTTGTTACTAATACTGACCAGATTATCAAAACTCAAATGTCCCAATATTTTATGCCACAACAAACTCTCATCTTCTTGAGTTAGAAAGCATTTTTCTCTTTTTATCTCACTCAGCATGTAAAGATTGTTTGGATTCCTTGTAGCCCTAGCAATAAGTTTTCTATTTAATTCTTTACTTATCTCACATCTATCTGAAAAGAAAGATACTATGTGCCCTTGATCACAAAGTTGACTCACACTAAGCAGATTATGTCTTAGCCCTTCTACATAAAGCATGTTTTTTGTTTTGGATTTCCCATCCAAACTAAGAGTCCCTTTACCACAGATATTTGCGGACCTGTTATCTCCAAAATTGACTGTTCCTCTGTTTGCTTCTTTTAAAGACAAAATTTTTTCTTTTTCACCAGTCATATGTTTTGAACAGCCACTATCAAGATACCATTTTTCTACTTTGTCTTGAGCATGAAAAGCATTTTGAACTATCATTGACTTAGATTTTATCTCATTCCTCCTTTTTGAGAACTCAAAACTAAAATTATCCAAACTGCACATCCTTGCTATATGCCCAAAATTCTTGCACTTGTAACACATGATATTTTTATTCATAAGAGGAGCAAATGAGTTAACATTTTCCTTACTATGACTCTTCAGAGATTTATTGCAATGCATAGCTATGTGACCAAATTTTTTACAAGAAAAACAATATCCATGGAAGGTATTATGTAACCTATTTCGATGCCTTGGAAGTTTGTTCTTCTTGCGATCAACTGGAATCCATTGCTCTTCAGAGTGAAGATTGTTCTTTCTTGAAGACCTTGTTTCATGAATGGTGATGCCATCCTTATTTTCACACAAAATATTTTGTCTGAGAGTTGACTGTTCTAACTTCACTCTAAGAGACATAATCTCTCCTAGTTTCTCACAATCAACTACCTTTCCTTTTAGAACCTCTGTTAGAACTTGTTCAATATTCTTCCCTTCTTCAACTAGAATTTTGAAATCTATAACACTTTGAGCCAATTCTGATCTTGCTATCTCTTTTTCCTGGCAATGCTGCTTGAGGACAGAATTCTCTTCCTTGATTTTCTCAAGCTTTCTCAAGGCCAAGAAGAATTCACTCTTGAGATTGAATTCAACCTTTTTTGAATTTATATGTTCCTCTATTAGATCCTTCTCCAAGCTGTTAGGATTTTTTTGGAGAGACCGTCTCTGATACAAATTGAAGAACATGAACTTATACTGAGAGGGGGGGTGAACAGTATAAGACTTAACCATTTAATAATTTTAATTTCAGATAGTAGTGGCATCAACATAATGTTAAACAAGACAGAAAGCATCACACATAGAAGACCCATTTTAACGTGGTTCACCCAAGGTGGGCTACTCCATGGATAAAACTTTCCTCTAAAAGTTATATCAAAGTCCTCTGGAAATCCTTCCCGATTACAATGTTTATGAGCCTTGGCTCAAAGGAGATACCCTCCCCTAATTCTGCTTTGCTGGTGATCCTCTAGAAGACCTCTATCTCCTTTACCCTTAGCAAGTGGAACTCTATCCACAGAAGACACCTGTCTTCCCTGCTCTGACTGGAGATCTCTGTCCTCAACTCTGTCACTACAAAGCTGGTCCTCTTATCTGCACCAAACTTAGTCCTTCGGTCTGGCATAATTTTCCTCTTCCTCTGTTCTTTTCTACACTTGGTTGAAAACAACTTTTCACTGTCTATGCAACTACAGTAGCACAATCTTCTCAACTTCTGCGCAAACACAGTAGTGCAATATTCACAAAATGCAGCAGCACTTCGGCTATCGAACTCCTCACTTCTGTGTGTTGTCTTCGAAAGTCACAATACCAACAACTTTTGCTCCTTTGTGCATCCACCGCGGCACAATATTGGCATACTCTACTTTCTTTACATAGTCTGTGTAAATACTGTAGCACTTGATCGCACAACAACTTATGCGCCTATGTGCAACCACAATAGCACCCTCTTCGCACAGACTGCTTCTCCTCGATTGAACTTCTTCCTACACTCTACTTCTATGAAATTTGCACTTCGAACGCACACTTCGATCGATTCGATACGACTGCTCTTTGCACACAACAGACTTCACTTGCGCAAACTCAACACACACATTCGATCCTTGAAACTTGAAAACAATCCTCCTTTTATAGCAATAATTCATTATTAAATTCTTGATCTTAGTCAGCTGTATATCCCTAAAACAATCGTCGGCTACACAACCTTACACTTCGTCGGCAAAGGTTAACTCTGTCGGCTTCAACCGCCTCTACTGTCCTGTAGCTTTTCTTCGCAAAACTACAACATGTCGCGATATCGCTACGCCTTTGTCTACCGTACACCTTGTATTACTTGTCGTCACGAAATCATGACACTATTGCCTATTGTGCACCTTCTTTGGTCTGTTGTCACAAAATCACGACACTACCTGACTTTGCTGACATCATCATGTCTTCTGTCATGAAATTGTGACACTGTAGTCTTCATGACCTTCCTCTCTGCTCTTGTCACAAAATCATGACACATCTGCTTTTGCTGACGTCATCAGCAACTCTGTCATGAAATCATGACGCTTTAGACTCCAAAGCCTTCTTCTCGACTTCTGTCATGAAATCGTGACACCTTTGCCTCTTGCTGACGTCATCTGCAACTTTGTCGTGAAATCGCGACACTTCTTGCTTCTTCAACCTTTTCTTGGTTTGCACTAGCAAAAATTTAACATGTCACGAAATCGTGACGCTTTCGCTGCCTTAAGCTCTTTTTTGCCAACTACTCGTGAAACTGGAACATGTCACGAAATCACGACGCTTTTGTTGCCTTAAGCTCTTTTCTGCCAACTACTCGTGAAACTAGAACATGTCACGAAATCGTGACGTTTTCACCAACTGCAAGCTGCCAACTCAACCTGTCATGAAATCGTGACACTTTTTGCATCTGTACAACTTCTTTGAAACCTGTCATGAAATCGCGACACTTCTTGCAACTCAACACTACCAACTCAACTTGTTGCGAAATAGCGATAGTTTTGCCTAAACTTTCTCTCTCCTCAAACATGTCACAAAATTGCGACATTTTTTCCAGCTTTGCATCTGCCTTCCAGCATGTCGTGAAATCATGACAGATTTGCCTAAACTTTCTCTCTCCTAAAACATGTCATGAAATCACGACAGTTTTGCCAGCTTTGCTTCTGCCTTTCAGCATGTCGCGAAATCACGATAGTTTTGCTAGTGCTTTCTCTCTCCTAAAACATGTCGCAAAATCGTGATAGTTTTGCCAGCCGCCTACATACTTCTTCTTACTTGTCTTTTTCTTGATCTTTTTGCAACTGGGCTACATAGAAACTTACTGATCATACTGAAATTTTTATCAAAACACATGCTTGGACAACAAATCAAATCGCTTCAAGAACTCCTTGACATCAAAGACAACTACCAAGAGCTCCTTTGACATCAATGACAACAACTATACTTGAGCAAAGGCAATGTACTCAAGGTACCCAAAATTGCCAACACAGATATGGGAGCTATCAATGAGCACCAATTGAGGATGGGGTGAGAATCATGGTGTCGATCTTGCATGACCATGGCTTGTGAGATTATGTAGTTCTTTTTTGGGATTTTGGGAGCGTGAGGTCTGAGGAACCACTTTATTGTAGTCTATGAGTAGTTTTTGGATGATGATGTATCTCTTTACCCCATACATATACATATATATGAGTTTTTATTATTGTCATCATGTATTTCCTTATTGCTTTATTGGATGTATGCAATACTTATATTTGCTTTATTGATGCTTTGATGGATGCATGTTTTGTAATATGATGTTTTTGATGATATGGATATGTGTGTATGCATAATGATATGGATGGTTTGTTGATCTATATGATTAAACATAGATACTATTTGACACACTATGTTAGCACCATAGACTGTATAAAATTCATCGATTTATTTGTAATGTTGTCATGAGACTATGTGATGGATTTCTGAAAATGTAACCTAAAAAAATGTAATAAAATGGTATGGAATGGAATGAATAGTAAGATGTCATAGAATGTCCTTGAGGTTTTCATGAGACTCAAACACTCTAGTGAACTAGTCAAAAAATATATACTAACCATACAAAGACTTTTTGATAAGGTATGAATCTGCTAGGATGACCGAGATACTCAATATCCCTATGTGTGCAGGTGAGTTCATTGTTATGATAGGGAATAAAGTTGCCCCAGTGCCAAAAAATATTTATGTAGCCCATATGTACTGAATATCACCCTATGAGTATCATGATCTTAGGTTTTGTACATAGTTGGATTAGACCAATAGGTAGTATAGGCTATCAAAAGCTAGCTCATCCGCATGTAAACATTGGTTTGTACAAAAGTAGGATGCTAATGTGACAGACATATCATCATGCGTAAGGATATCGTCATTTCCAGGCAAGCTTGATGCTATCTAACTTGTAATGAGGATCACCTCATGGTTTGTTAAATATTGAGAATTCTAGGGATTCAATTTCAGTACTCCCTTATTTTCTTATATTTTTTAATTACTCCAGGGATTTGCTCATTTTTGTTTGGTGAGCAAGGGATTTTGGAAGTGGTGATAACCACTGTTTATTTTTTATTTTTTTGCTTTTTATAGCAGTGAAAACCACTTTTTAGTTTGGGGATTTAGGTAGGGAGGAGCTTGTCCTTTTATCAATTCTTAGCATTTTTGAACCATTCACACAGGGGGATGAGCAAGGTAACTTTTCACTTAAGGTAACCCATACCACTGATATTCTCACAATGACACTGAGATGGGGGGTGAATCAGTGTAACTATTTAAAACTTGAATCTGCAACTCTTAAAACTTAAAAATGCAAGCTTAACAATAGATATAGCAAGTATAACACAAGAGCAACACACAACACAAGATTTAACGAGGTTCACCGATGTGGCTACTCCTCAAATAATGAATGTTTGGACTACAATCCAAATCCAACCTTTGCAAGGATTCAATATTTACAAATAGTTTACCAGCACCCACTGGAGGGAGCACCAACCCCTGATTTATCTGCAACAACAGATAGGAGCACCAACCCCTTTTACCAAGCACCAACTTGGATTTTTATTTTAAATAATAGATTGACATAAAAATGTCTTCTCTTTTACAAGACCCTCTCTGGTCTATAGCTCATTCAAATAAATCTCATAGAAGCATAAGGAGAATTGTTAGAAACTCAATATCTTCTATTGCTTTCTCAAACCTCTCTTTTTAATTTTTCAAATGTAAAAACCAGGTTTCATTTCAGTTGCAGTTTTTCAAACAGCACTCTTTCTGTGCTTCTTACAGCACTCTAACTCAAAATTTTCTTTTTGTTTTTCAAGAATAACCACGGTTGTAGTAACCTCACTTACTGTGTTTTTTGATCTTTTTACTTGGTTCAATCGAATGGCTATTTCAAAAAACAGCTCTATTTTTCCCTTCATTTTTCCATGCTTTCTCAGCTCCGTTCAATCTATTAAACCCTATTTGACGCGCTTTGTCTTTTAGCCACTTTCTTTCTAACTTATTCTGACATTCTTCTCTGCACATTCTGACAACATTTTTTGATAGCTTTTTTTTGCGTATCCTGACAGCCTTTTTGCGTATCTCGGTGCTCTGTTATTCTTCTTTCTTCTCTTTTGAATTTTGTGCTGCCTTTTCACTTCTGCGTGTGACTGAGATTTCTTGATATACGCAACCTGTTAATGAATTTCTCTATAATCAAGATTCTCGAAATATTTGCACTTTTGATAGCCTTGTAGCATCACGGCCCTGTAACAGTCGTTCTTGTCTTTAATGGACTGTTCTTGTAACTGCCACCTGTAACTGCAGTTCTAACTCTAGTTAACTCTTACATGTTTGGCTGCATGATTTTTCCTCTGTGCTTTCCCCGACAACTATCACTGTGCATGCTTCTCGGCTTTTACCTGCCAAAGTATTACCTGTCGCGATATCACAACATTTCTACCCATTTGACCTTTTTTGGACAGTTGATCGCAAAAAAAGGACATGTCGTGATATCACAACATTCTCTGCCTTCTTGTTCTTTTCTGTCTCCTACCCACGAAAACGGGACATGTCACGAAATCGTGACGCATTCGTTGCCTCTCGCTCTTTTCTGCCTCTTACCCGCAAAAACAGGACATGTCGCGAAATCGCGACGCTTTCGCTGCCTCTCGCTCTTTTCTACCTCTTTGCCCACGAAAACAGGACATGTCGCAAAATGGCGACACTTTTTGCTGTCGTACACTTTTCTCCTCATGCCTCAGTGAAATCGAAACACGTCGCTAAATCACGATGCTTTTCTACCTTAGTGCTGTTCTTTGCCTTTCACCCACGAAAATGCAACATGTGAAATTGCGACATCTTTCGCATCCGTACAACTCTCTCTTCATGCACTAGCGAAATCCCAACATGTAGCGATATCACTACATTTTTGTTCCTTGCACTTTTCTTTTGCTTCAGCCCGCGAAAAAACCAACATGTAGCGAAATCGCTACACCTTTTTCCCTTTGTACTTTCTCTTTCCTTTGGCCTTCGAAAATCCTACATGTAGCGAAATCGCTACAACTTTTCACTTGGCACTTTCTCTTTGCTTCTGCCAACGAAACTTTGACTTGTAGCGAAATCACTACACCTTTGTGCCTTGCGCTTCTAACTTTGCTTCGACCTACAAAATTTCAACTTGTAGCGAAATCTCTACACCTTTGTGCCTTGCACTTCCAGCTTTGCTTTGGTTCGCGCAACTTTGACTTGTAGCGAAATCGCTACACCTTTGTGCCTTGCACTTCCAGCTTTGCTTTGGTTCGCGAAACTTCGACTTGTAGCGAAATCGCTACACCTTTTTTCTCTTCTCTTCTTGCTTGTCGTACATTCTCTCTCCTCTTTGGGTCGCAAAAACCTGACGTGTTGCGATATCACGACACTTTTCGCCCTTAGTGCTTTTCTTCCGAATCTGTCACGAAATCGCGACACTTTTCGTCCTTGGCGCTGCTTCTCAGAATCTGTCACGAAATCGCGATAGTTTTCATCCTTGGCGCTTCTTCACCGAACTTGTCGCGAAATCGTGACACTTTTCATCCTTGGTGCATTTACTCCAAACATGTCGTGAAATCGCGACAGTTTTTCAACTTTGCTTCTTTCCTTCCAACATGTCGCAAAATCGTGACAGTTTCTCCAGCTTTTTCTCTCTCCTCCGATATGTCGCAAAATCGTGACATTTTTGGTTGTGCCTTCTCTCTCCTCAGTTTTGTCGTGAAATCATGACATTTTTGGCTGCGCCTTCTCTCTCCTTAGTTTTGTCATGAAATCGTGAAATTTTTGGCTACGCCTTCTCTCTCCTCCGTTTTGTCGTGAAATCGCGATAGAAAACATGTCGCGATATTGCGATAGTTTTCTTACTTGTCTTTTTTTGCAAATTTTTGAATCTGGGCCACTTCTTTCTTCTTTGAAATTCACTGTAATTTTTTTGATTGACCTCTGAACTACATCAATTGCATCAAACTTTCTGTGTTGACAAAAATGACAATACTTTTGCAATGCTTTTGCTGCACCTTGCTCAAAAATCTCCCCCTTTGGAATTGTTGGCAACACATGTGCAATTTCAATTTCTTCTCCCCCTTTTCCAATAATACCAAAGGGCTGCTTCAGACTCCCCTTGAGTCTATGCACAACATTCTCAGGCATAGATAATTTTAATGCTCCCCCTGAGAATGTGTTCCCCATAGCTAGTCAATGCTTGGGTAGTGTGACTACTCCCAACTTATTTCGAAGGTACTCAAAAAATTCCTTGGGAAATGGTTTTGTGAATATATCTGCTACTTGCTCTGTGGTTGGAACAAACTCCAATTTGACCTCTCCTTCTGCAACTTTATCTTTCAAAAAGTGATACCGAATTACAATATGTTTGGTGTGGGAATGCATAACCGGATTCTTTGAGATGTTGATTGTACTAGTGTTATCACATTTAACTAAAATTGGCTCATTGAAGTGAATACCAAGGTCTTTCAGTGTTTGTCTCATCCATAGTATCTGTGTACAGCATGTTGTTGCTGCAATGTATTCAGCCCCTATTGTGGATAGAGAGACTGATTCTTGTTTCTTGCTGTGCCATGCTACCAGCTTATCTCCAAGATAAAATGCTCCTCCACTAGTACTTTTTCTGTCATCAATACATCCTGCCCAATCTGCATCAGAATATGCAAAAAGAGTGAAGTCTTTTCCTTTTGGATACCATAGCCCATACTCCATAGTACCCTTGAGGTACCTAAAAATCCTTTTCATAGTTGTCACATGAGTCTCTTTGGGACTAGCTCGAAATATTGCAACCATGCAAACCGCACCGTAAGATATTCGGTCCGGTGGTCATCAAATATCGCGAGCTCCCAATCATAGATCTGTACATTGTTTGATCAACATATGGAGATTTGTCATCCTTTCTCAACTTGTAGCCTGTTGTCATGGGAGTTCTAACAAGCTTACTATCCTCCATTGTGAACTTTTTCAGCATTTCTTTCACATATTTAATTTGAGAAATGAAAATCCCCTTTTTAGTTTGATTAACTTGCAGTCCGAGGAAATATGAAAGTTCACCAATCATAGACATTTCAAATTCTTTCTGCATTTTATTTGCTATGTCTTTGCATGATTCATCATTGCTGCTCCCAAATATTATATCATCTACATAAACAACAAGGACAATGAAATTGCCATTCTCAATTTTGATATATAAATTGCTATCCACCATACCTTTCTTGAATCCTTGCTTAGTGAGATAGTTGTCCAATCTTGCATACCAAGCTCTAGGTGCTTGTTTCAAGCCATACAATGCTTTCTTCAGCTTGCAAACAAAGTTAGGATTATCACAGAGTTGAAAACCATCAGGCGTTCAATATACACTTCTTCTTCAAGATTTCCATTTAGAAATGCTGATTTCACATCCATATGAGAAACTTTGAAATTCCTATGAACTTCTAAAGCCAAAAAATAGTCCGATTGCTTCAAGTCTGGCCATTGGTGTAAAAGTCTCTTCAAAATAAATCCCCTCAACTTGAGCATATCCTTTACAGACCAATCTTGCTTTATTCCTTACAACCTATCCGTCTTCATTCAGTTTGTTTCGAAATATCCATTTAGTACCGATTATGTTTTTGTTTTCAGGCCTTGGTACTAATTCCCATGTTTTGTTTTTCTCAATTTGATCTAGTTCTTCATTTACTGCCTCCATCCAACTTTCATCTGTGCTTGCTTCAATAATATTTTTGGGCTCAATGCTGGATAACAAAGAGTAGTTGTTTACTACTCTTCTTCTTGTTTGAATACCAACTATGGGGTCCCCAATAATCTGCTCTCTGGGATGATTTTTCTGATCAGCTGCCTATTTTGGATTTCCTGTTTTCTTCTATTTCTAAATCATCTGAATCTGATTTCTGTCTCTCTTCTTTTTCTTGATCTTCATCTTCTTCAATAAATTCTTCATAAGTCGGGTAGTTTTCATTATGGCTGATTTCTTGTTTCCTACCTTCATCAACCTTAACATCTGCACTCTCCACAATTTTCTTTAGTCTTTTGTTGTAGCATGTGTAGGCTTTGCTTTTTGTTGAATAACCAAGAAAAATTCCTTCATTAGCTCTATCTTCAAACTTTCTAAGATTGTCTTCAGTTCGTTTAATGTAACACTTGCTGCCGAACACTTTGAAGTATTTTGCTGTAGCCTTTTTTTCAAACCACAGTTCATAAGGTGTTTTGCTTTCATGCGGCCTCAACATGCACCTATTCCGGATGTAAACCGTACGGTATGAACTGCCTCTTTCCAAAACCTGTCAACAATTCTGCTCTCTGTCAACATGGTCTATGGCATTTCCTGCACAATTATGTTCTTTCTTTCTACTACTCCATTCTGCTGAGGTGTTCTTGCTGCCAAAAATTGTCTTGTAATCCCATGTTTTTCACAGTATTCTGCAAACTCATCTGAAATGAACTCCCCTCCTCTATCTGATCTTAAACATTTAATTCTTTTTCCTAATTTATTCTCAACAAGATTTTTGAAAGTTTTGAACATCTCAAAGGCTTCTGATTTAAGTTTCAAAAATAGTACCCATGTCATTTTGGAATAGTCATCTATACACAACATAAAATATTTGTATCCATTTATGCTTTCTGTTCTCATGGGTCCACATAAATCAGTGTGAATTAGTTCTAACGGCTTGCTTGTGAAGTACTCTTTTGCTTTGAAAGTGGCTCTAGTTTGCTTCTCCTTTTAGCATGACTCACAAATACTATTTGAAGGTTTACCAATAATGGGTATATCTCTTACTGCCCTTTTTGTGCTGATTTTTACCAGATTGTCAAAGCTTATATGACCGAGTCTCTTGTGCCACAACCAATTTTCTTCTTCCTGTCCAACCAAGAAAGCTCCTTCTGAAGTCTCTAAGAGAGTATATAGATTTCTAGAAGTTCTTAGTCCAGTGGCTATTAACTTTCCATTTTTTGTCTTTCTTACTTCATAGCCCTGCTTCTTGAAAATTACTTCATGACCTCTGTCACAAATTTGACTTACACTCAGTAAGTTATGCTTCAGACCCACCACAAAAAGGACTTCTTTACAGTTGACTTTTCTGTCACTTAACTTAACTGATCCTTTACCCACTATCTTGGCTCCATCATTGTTTCCAAATTTTACAGAACCACCTTCGTAAGTCTATAACTTATCAAAATTTTGTTTATCTCCTGTCATATGATCGGAGCATCCACTATCCAGAATCCATGGTGCAGATTTGTTCTAGGCTTTGAGAGCTATTTGAATGATCAAGGATTCCTTATCTTTCTTAGGTTGTTCCTTTTCTTTCCACTGTGATTTGACAAGAGATCTGGTCACTTGTTTTCCCTTCTCCCTTTCATTGGCTTGTGCCTATTTTTTGAGAAATTTTTTGTTTTGTTTCAATCCAGTTGGTTGAAACTTTCTTCCCTGGTATTTATTTCCTGCAAAAGAGCTACGACAATTTCTTGCAATATGTCCGAAGTTATGATAGTTATAACATTCTACAGCATAATCTATCAAAGGTGAAAAAATATTTCTACCTTTGTTCTACATTATATCTACAATTTGAAATTTTATGACCATATGCATTGCATTTAAAACAATAACCAGAAAATGAATGAGTGTACCTAGGTAATGGTTGTTGCCATGTTGTAGTAGGAGCCATGGGTCTTCTTCTTCTTTGATATGTGACTTTGGTGAATCCATCATTGGCAGTACTTCTTTCATGCTTGGCCTTATGGTTTTCTTTTGCATGATACAATTTTTCTTGATCAACCCGGATCTTATATTTATTCTTTATTGGTTCTATAGTTATAGCCTTTGAATCCTTTGAGGATTCTCCTTTATCAAAGCCCAAACCAAATTTGATGCCTGTAGGCCTTTGATTATTTAACATTTTATTCAGCTTCGCAGAACTGTCTTCAAATTTATGATGACAACTCAATTTCCGATTCATCTCTTCTAGCTGCATCCTTAATCCAACTATGTCTTCTTATAGCTTATTGCACTCATCTATTTTCATGGTTAGCTGTGCTTCAAAATCTTCATACTTTTTCTTAAATTCTTTAGTCTGTACTTTCAAACTGATTATTAATTCATTGGCATCCTCAAATTTTCTTGAAATATTTTTATTCTTTTTCCTTTCTGTACTTAATTCTTCAAGTGCAGCAACCAACTCACCTTCCAGATCTACCTCAGCCTCATCCTCTAATTTTTCATCACACTCCTAGGTTTCCTCTATTCTTTCTTCTTCAAAAGCCATGAACAAGGCTTCACCAGTTTCTTCTTCAGAGTCCTCACTGGAGCTGTCTTCAAAAGAGTCAACATTCTTGGAAATGAAACTTTTCTTCTTGAATTTCCTTTTTCTAAAATGTGGTTTCTTCTTCCAGACACTTCTTTCTTGGTGTGTCCCTTCATCACTTTTGTTTTTCTCATTCATTGGGCATTTTGCTGCAAAGTTCCTGATGCCTCCACAATTGAAGCACTTGAATGATAGCTTACCTCTGTACTTTCCTTTTCCCTTTATTAGTTTCCTAACAAAGTTTGCTTCAGTTTCATCTAGATTCTTCTTCCTCATATTCTTGTTTAGCTCTTATATTTTTTTGTGCTTGAAAAGCCGCTTCTCTGTCTGAGGGCTTAGTTTGTCCTATTCTCATTTCATATGCTATTAAAGAACCATGCATTTCATCCATACTAAAAATAAATAAATCTTTAGCTTCTTCTATGGCAGAAACTTTAGCATCAAATATTTTATGGAGAGTTCTTAGTACCTTTTTCACAACAACTGCATCTTCTATTTCCTCATCGAGTCCTCTAATAGCATTTATGATTCCATTTACTCTCAGCATATAGGCCTCTATGTTCTCATCATCATTCATATTTAATGCCTTCGAAATGGGCTCGATGTGTTTGCAGCTTGGCTTCCTTGATCTTGCCATCTCCTTCATGAATGCTTTGCAGTTTGTCCCATATGTATTTTGTTGATTTACAGCTCATGATCCTTATCAATTCACTGTCTACTAACCCACACATAATAGCATTCTTAGTTTTAGAGTTGTTCTCAAACTTTTCCTTTTCAGCCACATCTGATGGAGGAGCAGAGGGTATTGTGTATCCATTTTCAATAGATTCCCAAATGTCATATCCCAATGCACACAGATATGTCTGCATCTTGAGTCTCCAGAAAGAGTAATTTGTTCCATTGAAAAAAGGAGCTTTGTTGGAAGAAAATCCTTCACCATCGGCCATTGTGTCTCTTCCAAGATCACCTTAGCTGATTAAGCTTGTTCAGGTACCTGGCTCTGATACCAATTGATATTCTCACAATGACACCGAGGGGGGGGTGAATCAGTGTAACTATTTAAAACTTGAATCTACAACTCTTAAAACTTAAAAATGCAAGCTTAAAAATAGATATAGCAAGTATAACACAAGAGCATCACACAACACAAGATTTAATGAGGTTCACCGATGTGGCTACTCCTCAAATAATGACTATTTGGACTACAATCCAAATCCAGCCTTTGCAAGGATTCAATCTTTACAAATAGTTTACCAGCACCCACTGGAAGGAGCACCAACCCCTGATTTATCTGCAACAACAGATAGGAGCACCAACCCCTTTTACCAAGCACCAACTTGGATTTTTATTTTGAATAATAGATTGACATAAAAATGTCTTCTCTTTTACAAGACCCTCTCTGGTCTATAGCTCATTCAAATCAATCTCATAGAAGCATAAGGAGAATTGTTAGAAACTCAATATCTTCTATTGCTTTCTCAAACCTCTCTTTTAATTTTTCAAATGTAAAAACCAGGTTTCATTTCAGTTGCAGTTTTTCAAACAGCACTCTTTCTGTGCTTCTTACAGCACTCTAACTCAACCTTTTCTTTTTGTTTTTCAAGAATAACCACGGTTGCAGTAACCTCACTTACTACGCTTTTTGATCTTTATACTTGGTTCAATCGAACGACTATTTTGAAAAATGGCTCTATTTTTCCCTCCATTTTTCCATGCATTCTCAGCTCCGTTCAATCTATCAAACCCTCTCTGACGCGCTCTGTCTTTTAGCCGCTTTCTTTCTAACTTATTCTGACATTCTTCTCTACACATTCTGACAACCTTTTTCTACGTATCTTGATAGCCTTTTTGTGTATCTCGGCGCTCTGTTATTATTCTTTCTTCTCTTTTGAATTTTGTGCTACCTTTTCACTTCTACGCATGACTGTGATTTCTTGATATACGCAACATGTTAATGAATTTCTCTGTAATCGAGATTCTCGAAATATCTGCACTTTTGACAGCCTTGTAGCATCACGGCCTTGTAACAGCCGTTCTTGTCTTTAATGGACTGTTCTTGTAACTGCCACCTGTAACTATAGTTCTAACTCCAGTTAACTCTTACATGTTTGGTTGCATGATTTTTCCTCTATGCTTTCCCCGACAACTGTCACTGTGCATGCTTCTCGGCTTTTACCCGCCAAACTATTACTTGTCGTGATATCGCGACATTTTTGCCCATTTAACCTTTTCTGGATAGTTGACCACGAAAATAGGACATGTCGCGATATCGCGACATTCTCTGCCTTCTTGTTCTCTTTTCGGCATGCAACCGCGAAAATAGAACATGTCACGAAATCGTGACGCATTCGCTGCCTCTCGCTCTTTTCTGCCTCTTGCCCGCGAAAATGGGACATGTCACGAAATTGCGATGCTTTCGTTGCCTCTCGCTCTTTTTTGCCTCTTTGCCCGTGAAAACGGGACATGTCGCAAAATCATGACACTTTTTGCTGCCGTACACTTTTCTCCTCATGCATCAACGAAATCAGAACACGTCACGAAATTGTGATGCTTTTCTGCCTTAGCACTGTTCTTTGCCTTTCGCCCATGAAAATGCAACATGTCACGAAATCACGACATGTTTCACATCCGTACAACTCTCTCTTCATGCACTAGCGAAATCCCAACATGTAGTGATATCGCTACATTTTTGTTCCTTGCACTTTTCTTTTGCTTCAGCCCACGAAAAACCAACATGTAGCGAAATCGCTACACCTTTTTCCATTTGTACTTTCTCTTTCCTTCGACCTCTGAAAATCCTACATGTAGTGAAATCACTACCATTTTTCACTTGGCACTTTCTCTTTGCTTCTGCCAACGAAACTTCGACTTGTAGCGAAATCACTACACGTTTGTGCCTTGCGCTTCCAACTTTGCTTCGGCCCACGAAACTTCGACTTGTAGCGAAATCGCTACACCTTTGTGCCTTGCACTTCCAGCTTTGCTTTGGTTCACGCAACTTCGACTTGTAGCGAAATCGCTACACCTTTGTGCCTTGCACTTCCAGCTTTGCTTTGGTTCACGAAACTTTGACTTGTAGCGAAATCGCTACACCTTTGTTGCCGTACATTCTCTCTCCTCTTCGGGTCATGAAAACCCGACGTGTCGTGATATCGTGACACTTTTCACCCTTAGTGCTTTTCTTCCGAATCTATCATGAAATCACGACACTTTTCGTCCTTGGCGCTGCTTCTCAGAATCTGTCGCGAAATCGTGACAGTTTTCATCCTTGGCGCTTCTTCACCGAACTTGTCGCAAAATCGTGACACTTTTCATCCTTGGTGCCTTTACTCCAAACATGTCACGAAATCGTGATAGTTTTTCAACTTTGCTTCTTTCCTTCCAGCATGTCGCGAAATCGTGACAGTTTCTCCAGCTTTTTCTCTCTCCTTCGATATGTCGTGAAATCGCGACATTTTTGGCTGCGCCTTCTCTCTCCTTAGTTTTGTCGTGAAATCGTGACATTTTTGGTTGCGCCTTCTCTCTCCTCAGTTTTGTCATGAAATCATGACATTTTTGGTTGCACCTTCTCTCTCCTCCGTTTTGTCACGAAATCGTGATAGAAAACATGTCGCGATATCGCGACAGTTTTCTTACTTGTCTTTTTCTACAAATTTTTGAATCTGGGCCACTTCTTTCTTCTTGGAAATTCACTGTACTTGTTCTGACTGACCTCTAAACTGCATCAACTGCATCAATCTGTCTGTGTTGACAACAATGACAATACTTTTGCAATGCTTTTGTTGCACCTTGCTCAACAACCACTTTGTATGTTTCATCTTTCCTTGTGCAAAACTTGGATTTAATGTGAAAATATGTTGGGATTTTGACGTATACAAGGCATAATCAAAGCAAGAATCTACCTTCTAAAAAATCAAGATAGATTTCTCCAAAATCTGAAAAGAAAAATCGAGACGACCGAGTGACCAAAAAACCTAAATACACCCTCTAAAAAATGACTAGGTGAAGGGAAACATACACAAATATGAAAGGTTTGAAATGTAGATGATAGTTGTAATGTAGATGGGTTTGAAAGATGAATTTTGACAAAGTTGATGGTGAAGGATGTCTAGTATATAGACCTAGTGCTAGACAAGTACGGGAAACTCTAAAATGCAAAATGCAATGGTGAGTATGCCTAATGCAATTGATTGTATAATGAAATGGTATGCAATGTGATGCAATGCAATATTTTTTATATTTTTGTTGTTTTAATACTATTTTTGAATTTTTATTAGTATAAATGTATATACATTTGATCAATGGGCTTATTGGATTCCATTGGGGCATTTTGGGTGACCAAAGTATTTATGGATACCTTTGGGGCTTTTGGGGTGATCAAAGAGTTTATGGATACCTTTGGGGATTTTGGGTGACCAAAGGGTTTATGGATACCTTTGGGGTCTTTTGGGGTGACCAAAGGGTTTATGGGTACCTTTGGGGATTTTTGGGTAACCAAAGAGTTTATGGATACCTTTGGGGCTTTTTGGGTGACCAAAGGGTTTATGGATACCTTTGGGGCTTTTGGCATAACCAAAGGGTTTATGAATACCTTTGGGTCTTTTTGGTAGGGCGTGGTGCTTTAAGCGTAAAAGTACCATATATGAAGGATATTCAAGGGTTCAGGTTCCTCAATTCCTTCAATGGAGACTAGGTGATAAGTTTTGGGTCTACTCTGACTAGTGATAATGTATGGACCTAACCAGTTTATCGTAAACTTGTTCTACAGATGGGGCAGCAAGTTAGAGTTTTGTTGGTTCTCTTTTAGAACAAGGTCACCAACCTGAAAGTCTCTAGGATGGAATTTTATATTATAGGTTCTCTTAAGGCACTCTTGATAAACGTGCAGGTGCTCAGGAGCATTAACACATTGTTCATCAAGCAATGTTAGTTGATTGAGGTGAGCCTACTATGTGGTGTTATCATCAATGAACTCTTGCATGGATATGCACAACGATGAGATTTCTAGCTCTAAGGGCATGACCACCTCAACACCCTACACTAGTAAAAATGAACTTGCCCTAGTGGGTATTCAAATACTAGTGTGGTAGGCCCATAGAGCAAGGTACAATTACACATGCCAATATTTGTGATTATACTTAACATTTTTATTCAAAATGGCAATTACTATTTTGTTTGATACCTCAGCTTGCCCATTTGCTTATGGATAATAAGGCATAGAAAAGTTGTGTTGAATGTTATATTTTGTTGTTAGAGCTCGCACATATTTATTCTTGAAAGGTGGCCCATTTTCTGAGATAATTTTGGATGGAATACCAAAATGATAAATTATATTGTGTAACATAAACTTCGTAATGCAGGGTCCAATTGTAGTGGTAAGGGGAATTACTTCCACCCATTTTGTGAAATATTCTATTGTCATAATTATGAACATGTGATGGCCCGAGGAAGAGGGTGACATCTTCCCAACTAGGTCAAATACCCATTACAAGAAAGGCCAAACTGATTGAATCAGTTGTAAGGCTTGAGAAGGTGCATGTGTCAAATTAGCATGGTGTTGACACTTTGTGCACTTCTTAACATAAGTGCAGCAATCCCTCTCTAAATTTGTCCAATAATAGCCCATGCAGAGGATGCACTTTGCGATGGCCATACCTTGAAATGGTCACCATATGTACCATCATGTTCTTGGGTGATCACCTAAACTAACTCTGGAGGTTCTAAGCAAAGAAGGAGGATACCCTCGCAGCCCCGATGATACAAAATATCTCCAATATATAATTTGCCACTTTTTGCTTGAAAGTTCATTTGACGGTATGCAACAGTCAAGAAGGAATATTACTAAGCTTTAGGTAATATTTTATCTGAATAGACCAATATTGATTTGAAGAAGCCTCAATTGCATGAATTGCTTGATCTGGTAAGACCCCAAGGTCTTACTATAAAATTATTAACAAATTAATGTAAATGTAATCGCAGGCCACTCAAAGGGGGCTCCCTTGTAATTGCTTTGCCACTATAGGGGGCTCCCTCATTTAGAATATATATTATTATTCTTCTTATTATTAATGGATGATTTGATATGGATGGCCAACCTAATATATATATCTACCCTAAAGCTACGTTGGTGAAGAGACATGATGGTTCACGTATGAAGAGACATGATGGTTCACATTATGAAGGGTTGTGATGGTTCACTTTATAAGTTAATAATATAATAATTAAATGATTAATAATACTAACTAATACTAACTAATAATGTTAGGATTGAGGATCCTAACATGCCACCCTCCTTAAAAAGAGCTTTGTCCTCAAAGCTCAAATTAAGAAGCTTTGTCCTTTGTTTTCCAAGAAGGATTTGTGTAAGTTCTTGGACTCTTTTAATGGCATCCTTTCATAGGCAGGAATATCGAGAAGGATGAAGCATTAGCAGGGGGTTGCCAAGTACAATAGTAGAATCTTCCTTAGGAAAATCATGATGACGATGGGAGGGCAACCCTTGGGGTTCCTCAAATACTTCATAATGATGCATCAAAAGTGATGGCAATGATTTCATATCCTTTTTTGGTTCCTTGGTAGAGCCAACGGAGAAGGAGTGTGTAGTCACCCTGCGTTGGTTCCGAATAGGTTTGGTCATATGGCAAGAACTCACTATTGGTGAGTAAGGTATGTGTAGGTCTTGTACAGTGCATGTTTGGCTAGCATTGATCACTTTGGGTATGTCTACCTCATCCCTGCTTGGTACATCAATCACTTCTTGCACATCAACCTCATTGTCTTCATTGCGGTGAGTAGGTGCACTGGTTGCTTCGGACACAACTACCTCATCTGCTTGCTCTATGGAGAGACAGGGATAAACTTCCTTCAATAAATACAATGTTAGTGTAGCACATTTATGGTGGGGTCCAAATTGTTCATCACAATTATCACAAAGTCCTTTTGCTCGTCGTTCCTTCATGTACTCAAAGCTAAGATTTTAATTCATAAATTTTGGTTAGATTTTGGGGTTGTGTAAGTGCTTTGTGCCCTTCCATTATGCATAGGTTTGGGAGCGATGTAAGTGGTCGACGATTTTTCCATAAGTGGTTTCCCTAATCATTGTTGTGCATTGATTTTATCTTCAACTAATTTTGCCAATCCATAGGTCTGCATCATGGTATAGGGATTGAACCTTGTCACCTCCATTCTAATTTCCTCTTTTAATCCCCTAATGAAGTCATTGATGAGAATTGATTCATCCAATATTGTGTTGTTTGGTGATATCCTCAAACCAATTTTGATACTCACGTACAGAAGTGATTTGATGAAGATATTTGAGCAATTCCCACATGAATGGGTCCCACATGGCTCTGATACCAAATGGTAAGACCCCAAGGTCTTACTATAAAATTATTAATAAATTAATGTAAATGTAATCGCAGGCCACTCAAAGGTGGCTCCCTTGTAATCGCTTTGCCACTATAGGGAGCTCCCTCCTTTAGAATCTATATTATTCTTCTTCTTATTATTCATGGATGATTTGATATGGATGGCCAACCTAATATATATATATATATACCCTAAAGCTACGTTGGTGAAGAGACATGATGGTTCACGTATGAAGAGACGTGATGGTTCACATTATGAAGGGTTGTGATGGTTCACTTTATAAGTTAATAATATAATAATTAAATGATTAATAATACTAACTAATACTAACTAATAATGTTAGGATTGAGGATCCTAACACGATCCTTTTGGATTTCATCCCTAGCAAAAGTTGATTGGGAGATAACTTGTAAGTATAACATTGTGCTATTATCAAAAGGAGTTTGAGGGATAAAGTCCCCAAGCAGTATTATTCAGGTAATTGTGAATTTGGGAGAATTGTTCATGAGAAGGTTCAATTTGAATAATGTGGACTTCTGACATGGAGTGGATGCTCTCAAGCTCAATCGTGGATTGTGATAGCATTTTGAATTGAATGGTTGTTATATCATCAACATGATTCTATGGGATTAAAGACCCTAAGGAAGCCATTGTATCCGCAAAATGGTTAGATGATCGAGGGAGTACCTTGATGTTATGCCATTCGAATTTTGTCAAAATTTTATCCACAAGGGCTTTGTAGGCTTGCGATATTGGACATTTGCATTGGAATATTCCCTTGGCATGGTTCACTATGAGCAAGAAATCATTGAATATGTTGAGCTTGGTTATTTTCATGGTGATTGCAATTTGAAGGCCTATGAGAAGAGCTTCATACTCGACATTATTGTTGGTGCATGGGAAATAAATTTTGAAATATAGGGGTATTGGAGCCCCTTGTGGTGTGAAAAATATAATTCCTATGCCACCCCCTTGCTCGCACTTAGAGACATAAAAAAATAGAGTCATGTCAGCCCGTGATTCAGGTTCTTCAAGATTAGTTGATTCTGACACTTGAAATACTCCATCATCAAGAAGCTCTACATTAAGAGGCTGATCATCTTGGAGAGGAGTCCCTACGAGTTGATCGGTGGTGACCTAACCTTTAATTGATTTTTGTTCAATGAGTTTGAGGTCAAATTCCATCAACAACATGATCCATTTCTTCGTGTGATTGTTATGATAAGTATGACTCATCATATACCACAATGGATTCTCTTTGGATACAACATACATGGTATGATTGAGCATTTAATGGCATAGATTTTTGGTGGTGAAAACCACTGCTAAGAATAGATTCTAAACATATGCATATTTAATTTCTTAACTAACCAGGGTGTGACTAATATAGTAAGTAGCCTGCTCTTTGTGCAATTCATTCTTTTGGGCTAACATGATGCCCAATGCAAGCTTAGTAGCCAAGATGTATAAATAGGAATTGACACTCCTAGTTGAGAAGGATCCAATACTGGTGGTGAAGCCAAATATTGTTTGATTTTATCAAATATAGCTTGACACTCATCGTCCCAATTGAATGTGATCCCTTTGTGTAACAATTCATTCATGGATCGAGACTTATTTGACAATTACGCTATAAAGCACTTTATGGATGTAACCTTACCCTGTAGACTATGCAACTGCTTGATGGTAGTAGGGGGAGGCATCTAAAGGATTGCCTTGACTTTGTTTGGATCAACTTTGATGCCTCATTTAGAGACTATGAATCCCAAGAGTTTTCTATATGTGATGCTGAAGACACACTTATTGGGGTTTAGTCTAGCATTGTGTTCGATGAGGCGATCGAGAAATTTGTGCAATACATCGATGTGCTCATGGCACAATAAAAATTTAGCCAATAATTCATCCATGTAATCTTCTAAAATTTTGTGCATGTAGTTTTGGAAGATGTAAGTCATAGATCGTTGGTAGGTAGTGCTAATATTTTTGAGGTTGAAAGGCATGACCTTATAATAGAATGTCCCCCAAGGTGTTATAAATACCATTTTTAGTTGGTCTTCTAGATTAGTACAAATTTGATTGAATTCAGATAAACTATCCATTAGGGATAACATCTCATGGTCTGCTATGGCATCTACCAGGTCATCGATGTTCAACAATGGGAATTCATCTTTAGGACTCACTTTTTTTAGATCATGAAATTCAGTACAAATATGAATCCTCTCATCAGGCTTCTTGATGAGAATAATATTAGAAATCGATGGTGGATAATCCACTGATATAATGAACTTGGCATCCATAAGATTTTATAGATTTTTTTTCACCATTAAGGCTATTTTTGGATGCATTTTATGCAACTTTTTCTTCACTGGCTTTACATTTGGATCAATTATAATATTTTGCATGATTAATTAAGGATCTATTCCTAGCATGTCTTTATAGGACCACACAAAAGCTTCCTTCTCTTTGAGAAGGGTTGTGAAATTGGCCTACTTAGTGAGGGATAAGCCTTCCCCTAGCTTGATGAACTAAGGATTTTTAGGATTTGTGTCAATATCACTATAAATTATTAGCTCAATTGACATATGATATCCCTCTTCCAATTGATGTGGAGTAGGGATCAAATGAATGTCATCAGATGAGTTTATATCATTGATTGGAAACTCTGGTTCAACCTCAACATGGAAGACATCTTGAGTAGACCTTGGAGAAAAATGAAATAGCTGTAACATTTCATCACAAGGCCAATACTAAGAAGGAGACGGTGGAGAATCTCCCTGAAAAAATTTTGTTACCTCCAAGTCGAGGTGCAGTGGCTTTGATGGGTTATTTGAATCATGCAAGGGCTCAAAAATATCTATGGAAATCATGTTTATGGACAGGTTATCTCCTCTGGGTGGTTGATGGGATCTATTAAAAATAGGTTATCACAAGAATTATGGAGGTGGTTGTGGTGGAATTGGCATAATCGAAGGTGGTCAATGTGAAAGGGGGTGAGGCTGCCCCTCCAAAGGTAGAAGTTGTCACCAAATGGGATGCAGTAATGGAAACACATGAAAATAGAACTTATCTTCATCATCCAAAGGGATGATTCATGCATATTATCCATATGAACTAGAAGAGTCGATAGGTGCTACTTTGTAATATGACTCATCATCAGATGTCCATTCATATGGAGGACCTTGATCTTCTTCCTCATTGTCTTGTGGAAGAGTATGCAAACTTTCACTTGCTTCGTAATGTCAGGTGAAACTATGAGATATCTCTTGATCTATTATGGTTGTAGGGAAGTAATCCCCAAAAGAATGGACATGATTAGGATTGGCATAGGGATCACATGCAAGCTCATCCCTATAGTTTAGACTCATGCATTCTAAACTATTAGTGAGGACATCAAGAGGCACAAGCTTGTTATGTCCTAAACCAAACTTATCATACGATATTTGATATTACGACTAGTAAGGAACGTGAGTACCTTACTCATACAACCCCAAACCATAGCCATGCTAATTGCAAAGATGGAGATATCTCATGATAAATTTAGGATTATACATGTAATTAATATCCTCATAGTAGGTCTCTTCATCCTCTTCTTGCTGATGATATGGTTCATAGTCAAGACCCCCATAAATAATTTTTTTTTGATTTGGGGGTAATCCTAGAGGTACGATGGTACCTATGGGAAGATAAGGTCAATCCATATTTTACACTATCTTAATGGTAGGATTTGTGATATTCCTTACCAGGTATTCTCCTAAGACAGTGGTAGCTAGATGAACTGTGACTTGTGGCAGCGAATATGGATGAGACGACAGTGAGGCTTGAGTTGAATCAATGTTTACCTCACGAGGTGGCTCCTCATCTGTTGAACTAGGAATCTCTTCTATGGAGATGGTAGATATAGTTGGATGGATCTCATAAATACGCCTCTTCCCCATGTTTCTTTGTGGAGGATTCAATAATGATAAAGGTATATCTAAAGGTGTCGATGATGAGGATGGTATGGAGGAAGATGATGATGAATTAATGGAAAGTTACAATGAAGGGGTCAGACCTTGGATGGAAATATTTAGTTGGAAGTCCAAATGGGTTGATGGAAAGATCGACTCAGGGATTTGATGCACAAATTTGTAGTATTTGAAGAGCTCAAGGTCTGTAGAGACAACATGTACTTGCCCTTCATAGGTGTACTTCAAACATTGGTGGGCTATGGATGTCACACACTTCATGTCTCTAATATAGGGTCAATCCAACAAGATATTGTAGGCCATTTCACCCTCTAAGATGTGGCACAATATTGGTATGGTATTTTATCCCACTTTAATAGGTAATACTATGGTGCCAACCGTTGAGCATAAAGCATTGTTAAATGCTCAAAGGGTATATGTGGATGCAACAATATGGGATGTTGGAAGTCCTAGATGTTTGAGAGTAGTCGTGGTGATGATATTGCTGTAGGAACTAGTATTAATCAAAACTCTCTTGTAAGGTGTTCCATTTACACATGTGATGATGTGTAGGGGAGGATACACCATGTCATTTGGTACTAGCTTGATTTCATGCTCATGAAAGGTGATTATTGGTTTTGTGCATTGTCGAACATGCCCCACAAAATTTTTAAAGGAGTTAGACTCCTGGGGTTGTAGCTCAATCGACTTGAGGATCTCCATGAGAGCTTCTCAATGAGGTGGAGATTGTTCATGCCAATGTTGTTTGCAAGCTTTGAATAAGCTTACTCTTTATTTTGACCACTGAATAAGGTGGAAGGTTTTGCACTGGAGGTGGTGGAGGCTATGACATTAAAGGAATATAGCTTGAAGCCACAGGTGGTGTGAATTGACTTGGGTAACACTTATTCCTTGTCACAATGCTAACCATTCCTATGAATCTTTGTTTAGGGGATGCCAAACAGACCTCGTTCACTTATTGTACTAGATTTTCCTACTCCTCATGAGTAGGCAATGGGTCTTTAAAAACACCCATTGATTTTTTGGCACAATAGGGTTATTGACCTGAAGATCATTCCTATCGATCATGTCTTGTACTAGGTGTTTAAACCTGTAGCACATCTGCACATCATGCCTATTCTACCTATGGTATTTATAGTATAGGTCTTCATGATATCCTGGGAAATTTAGTGCATTCAGATCTACAGGTCAAATTTCATGTAGATTAATTGCCTTAGCTTCATAGAGGCGCTCAAATAAATGGTCCATGGACTCAGCAATGGGCATAAATTGTCACTTAAGGTGACGTTGTTGATTTGCCCTTGATTTGTTTGATTTTTGTTGTTTTAGTTTCCAAGTTTGGCCTAATAGTTGGTCTTTTGAGGTGGTGTTTTTTCCACAAGCCTTGGAATAATGATAGCAACTTGGTTGACTATCACCAGCTTTGGTTGTGCTAGATTGTTCTTGGTGTTCTTAGTCCAATCCTTCTTGAGGGGTTTCATAATTTTGCCCTCTTGAATTTTAATGTCTTTGATTGTTCTAGCCCATGCTAGAGCATATTAAAGAGTTGGGTACTTTTGGAGTTGCAGCTAAAGTATGGAAAAAATGGTGCACCTAATAAATAGGAACAATATGCATCTATCTCCTATGTATCATGAGCATCGAATCAGAATCATGCAAGTAAAATGGAAGAAATGCCAAATAACAATAAATGAAGCAAAGCAAGTATCTTTATTATTAATTTAGTGGATCAAATACAAGGTTAAATAGAAGTCCCATTGATTTCTCAAATATGATACATTTGTTATAAATTTCAGGTTCCCAAGGGTCAAATCCTTCAAGTAATTTAGTGCATTTCCAGTGTCTTTCCTCGTAACCACAATCGATGTGGGCGGGATAATACTACTGCCACTTGTATATTTGATCTTGAGGTCTTTTGATACTTCCTAATATTTTGTAGAAACCTACACCTACATACAAGGAAATCAAAAATGTCAAATAGCAAGTGCGTGTAATGAAAAACATGTAATCCCCACAGGCACCAAAAGACTAGTAATGATATTATGCATGGATATTATACCAAATTAACTCCAAATGACTTTAAAGTATAGAGATATGTAAAATAGAAGATTTTGGTAAGATATAAGTGAAAAAATAACCAAAATCGTGTCTGAAAGCATGTTGCATTTGCAGTGCCTGTTTTCAACTTGTAAAACCCAAAATAAGAAATGTATGAACCAAAACACATCCAAAGAAAATAAAACTTGGAAAGTATGAATAAAATATTATTTTAAGAGAACCCATATGGTAATATTTGTAAAATAAACAATAGTTTCAGGTGCTTCTCTAGATGACCTAGGGCAAATGGTAATTTCTAGGTGCCATTTGTGCAGATTTGACTTTTTGGAAGTCAAAGCTTGTGGTTGTCCCACCCTAGGATGTCCAATTTGTGATCGTCTTGGGGTAGGATGACCATAAAATATGATCATCCTGGGGTGGGACGGTCATGCCTATGTGGCTCAAAAGCTCCCAAAAGTGGGGTAGAGCCTCCCAAGAGTGGTTAGGACCACTAGTAAACCTCTGAGGGTTGCCCAAGGGGGCCATATGGTGTCAATTAACCAGTGCTTCTGATTGCCTAATCGGATTGACTAGATTTTAGTGTCTATAGATGCCCCTTTTTTAGATGCATTATGTGCAGCATAGTGCTGAGAAAAAATAGATGACTAAAATGCTAAATGATTAGGGTTATTCAATAACCTAACCAAATTTAGATGCCCCAATCATGGAAAGAGCATGCATTCTTGAATCCTTGCTTCTGACGAGCTAAGGAACTTGCTTCAAGTACAACCTTTTGAGTAAGGTTGGCTTGATCTTGGACATTGTTCAATCATGAAGGTGCAAGGCATATGATCCTTCATGCTCTTAGAATGCCAAGAATTTGTTTAATTTGTGCTTGTTTACTGCCCCAAGTAGGGCGTGATTGTCTTTGTCAAAGATTCGTTGAATGAATGCAATTTGCATGATTGAGTGTGTGATTGTTGATTATGATTATGAATGTGCTAAGTATGACTATCCCCTCAAGTGATGAGTCAATGAGGGAGTGACCAATGATAAAAGTGATGAGTCACTTGACACATATGACTTTGTTAGGGTTTCCTCCGGTTTTACTCATTGAAAAATGGAGTATTTTGAGAGGATTTTGGTGATTTTGTTGATGTTGTATGGAAGAAAGGGGTCAAAAACTTCATTCCCATGGGGTGGTCCAGCAAAAATGGCCTTATTAGGTATTGAAGTAAGGAATTTTCCACTTCTCCATGAGCAATTTAGGTTCTTCTTGATCCTATGTGAAATTTGACCAAATTTGAGCTATTTTTGGTGGGTTTTGGACCATTTTTGGTGCATTTTAAGTTGTTTTTGTGCAATTTTTCTATGGTCATCCTAGGGTGGGATGGTGGCATATTTCTTTACTATCCTAGGATGTGATGGCCAGCCAATCAACTACCTATCTCACCCCAGGATGGTCAGGGCCCTAGGAGGGTTATTTAAGCCAAAAATGGGTCATTTGGGCTCATTTGTGCATTTGCAACTTTGTAGCTTGAGAGGTGAGGAGGAGGAGAAAGATTCTGAGTAGTGGAGCACTACCAAAATAATCCTATAGTCACCATGAGCCAGCGTGCAAACTCATCCAGTGATGGAGTCGATGCGATACGGGTAAGAATTTGGATTTCTTACTGCACTATGCTTGAAATTGAAATTGAAATTATGGCTTATTTTTGCTTTTTGATAGAGCACACTAAATTCTTGGTAATTAAACCTTATTAGGGATACCCTATAATTTTTTATGCTTGTTTTTGTGTTTTTATGTGATTTTATTGCTTTTTAGGGCTTTAATTTGCTGTTATTTGCCTATTTTTGAGGGCTTGGAAGGCCCAATTTTGCCCATTTTGGGGGCCATCCTAGGGTGGGACGGCCAGCCTGAGCTGTTTAGGGGCCATCCCAGGGTGGGATGGTCACAAATTTGGGGGCCATCCTAGGGTGGGATGACCACAAAATGGCCTAAGAAAGGGCCCTTTTTTGTCTTTTTTTAGTGTTTTTGGGGCATTTTGAAGCCTATTTGGAGCTTGTTTTTGATCGACTTGTCTCTTCCAGGTGGTGAAGAGTCGGTGTCATGTTCTGAACCTCTTTGATACCATGAGAGACTTATTGAATGATGTATACTAGGAGTGGCTTGATGCCATTGGCCTCAAGCAGGTGATACAGTTAGAGCCTGTGTCGGGCGACCACACTTACTTGACGATGCTTATTGACCTATGGGACCCACACACCAACACCTTCCACCTACTGATAGGGGAGATGATGATGATACTGGAGGATATCTACTAGATATTATGCATTTTGATAGAGGTACGATTGATTGAGTCTACTCACCAAGATCGAGAGAGGCATAGTTATGGAGAGGTACTTTGGCAGGGTCGTGGAGGAGGTGATAGGGGGCTCTTCCAGTGGAGGTATACTTGTGGTGCATTGGTATGAGGCTAGGGTATTGGGTGTGAGGCATGTTCTACTGATGACACTGATCTCTAATATGCTTCTACCAGACTCATCGGGTGCCAGGTTTCCTTGGAACCTTCTGGAGTTAGTGTTTACTCTGGTAGGGTGCACTATGGAGCGGCCACTAGTGATGGCATGGGGGATGACACTACTGGCATAGTTGTATGATGAGTTGTACGAGATCTACTCCTAGGGGTGGAAGGGCTTGGGGTGTAGCTTTCTACTATAGGTTTGGGGATGGTAACATATAGTGGTGGATAGGCTGTAGGGACTACCATGGATGACACAAGCAGAGCTGGAGGATCGAGAGATTGGCTATGGGATCCTATGGTAGGGGGTCTAGGAGGTAGGATAGAGTCGATGTTGGGTAGGCGATGTGGGTCATTATACCTAGTATTTTGTAGGACTCAAAGCAGTTGATGTGTTCTAGAGACCCTATAGGGATTGCCTAGCATGGGTTGATGTTGAGGTGCAGCTTTACTGAGTGAGGCGAGGGAGATGGTTGGTTGGCTGACATGGGATAGAGTGGGAGTTCTTTCCATATGCTCAAGTTATGTAGTATTTCGGGCTACGATAGGGGTTGCCTAGTGAGCTAGTGGTTTACCGACACCACGGGGATGAGAGGACACTGAGGTGGCTGATGGTGGAGGTGGTTAGTAGGGATGTGGATCCTATAGTAGACATTCTAGATTTGGATGATGTTGGGACTATAGAGGAGTATGACTCCTGGTGGGTGATGCACTAGTGGTGAGGAGAGGGGCCATTGGGGGGGATGTAGTAGGGGTGGTAGGGGAGGCTTATTAGGAGGCTCCTGATGAGGACCAGGTCAAGGTAGGTGAGTGGCATGGGCATGGGTGCATGGTAGATGAGTAGGTAGACCTCTTGGACTTAGGAGATCAGGGTGACTTTGGGGATGATGATACTAGGGATTAGGGGGTGCAGGCATAGTAGGTGGCATAGGGTGACACATAGATTGAGCTATGGGATGAGCTGATCAAGGTTAGGTAGGAGAGAGATCTCCTTTGGACATAGGTATAGGATGCTCAGGCTGAGATAGTAGCTCTATGGGTATAGTTGTGATCTTGGAGCCCTAGGCAGGAGGGATCTAGTAGTGAGGATGTGGCTAGGCTGTAGGTGGAGGTGACACAACTCCATTCTATAGTGGAGACCTACCAGGTGTGGTATCGATAGGGGTGGACCTACATAGATGAGTTGGATAATGAGGTGGTGCGCCTTGGAGGGCACCTACTAGATGATTCAGCTATGAGTAGATCACACTAGAGTCGATGGAGTGGGATAGGGTAGTCTTCAGCTAGGATGGAGGTGCCTAGATCTAGGTTATGGGCTAATAGGGTAGGTGGTAGAAGGCATGGGAGTTCATAGTATACTTCAATTATAGGTGGGAGTGTGAGTCATAGTACTGGTCTTGCATGACCATGGTGATTGAGACTCTTGTGGCTCTTTTTGGATTTTTGGATATTTTAGCATGTGAAGTCTGAGGACTCACTTTATTGTAGCCTACGGGCAGTATGATGTATATTTTTACCCCATACATATACACATATATATATGAGATTTTATGTGGTTTATCATCATGTGTTTATTGCTTTATGAGATGTATGCAATGTGTTTATTTGCTTTATGATATGATGATGGATGTCTATCATGTATGCATATGTTGTAATTTGATTTGATTTGATGATATGTGTATTTGTGTGGATGCATATTGAGATGGATGATGTAGTGATCTAGATGATGAAATGTATATACTATATGAGATACTTATGTTAGCACCATAGACTGTATAGAATTCATCAATTCATGTGTAATGTTGTCATGAGACTATGTAATGGATTTGTGAATAATGTAAACTGACATAAATGTGATAAAATGGAATGAATGATAGGATGTTATAGGATGTCTTGTGAGGTTTTCATGAGACTCAAACACTCTAGTCAACTGGTCAAAATTATATACTAACCATGCAAGACTTTTTGACAAGGTATGAATCTTCTAGGATGACCAAGATACTCAATATCCCTATGTGTGCAAGTGAGTTCATTTTGTGATAAGCATAAGATTACCCTAGTGCCAAACAAGATTAATGCAGCTCATCTATATTGAAGATCACCCTATGAGTAGCATGATCCTAGGTTTTGTACTTAGTTGGATTAGACCACTAGGTAGTATAGGCTACCAAAAGCTAGCTCATCCACATGCAAACATTGGTCTGCACACACACAAAATCTAATGTGATAGACATATCATCATGCATAAGGATACCACCATTGCCAAGCAGGCTTGATGCCACCAAACTTGTAATGAGGATCACCTAATGGTTTATCGAATGCTGAGAATTCCAGGGATTCAAGTTCAATACTCCCTTCTTTTCTTTTATTTGAATTCAGGGATATTTGCTCATATGTAGTGATGATAATCACTGTTTATTTTGTATTTTGTTTTCTTTGAGCAAGGGATTTGGGGAGTGGTGATAACCACTATTTATTTTTCTATTTTTTTTGGGATTTTAATTTTAGGATTTTGCTTGTGGGATTTTGATTTTGAAAGTTTTCTTTTTTGATAGTGGTGAAAACCACTATTTATTTTGGGGAATTGGGTAAGGAGGAGCTTGTCCTTTTGCCAATTCTTAGCATTCTTGAACCATCCGCATAGGGGGATGAGCAGGATAAAATTTTCACTTAAGGTAACCTAGACCACTTCGTAGGTTTCATCTTTCCTTATGCAAAACTTGGATTTATTAGTGAAAGATGTGTTGGGATTTTGAAGTATACAAGGTACAATCTAAGCAAGACTCTACCTCCTAAAAATCATGATAGCTTTCTACAAAATCTGAAAAGAAAACTAGAGATGGTTGAGTGACCGAAAACCCTAATGACATTCTAGAACAAATGGCTAGGTGAAGGGAATGGACACAAATATGAAAAGTGGGAAATGTAGGTGGAAATGATATGTGTAATATGGAATGATGTGAATGATGACTTGAACAACATAGATTTTGAATGATGACTAGTGTACAATCTTAGTGCTAGACATGTATGAGCAACTCTAAAATGCAAAGTGCAATGATGAGTATACCTAATGCAATTGATGATATAATGCAATGGTATGCAATGTAATGAAATGCAATATTTTTGTATTTTTGATGTTTTGATAATGTTTTTGATTTTTGATTGATATATATGTATGTACATGTGACCAACGGGCTTATGGGGGGCCATTGGGGCATTTGGGGTGACCAAAGGGCTTATGGATGCCTTTGGGGATTTTTGGGTTGACCAAGGAGTTGTAGATACCCTTGGAGAATTTTGGGGTGACCTAGATGGTCATAGATTACCTAGGAGTATTTTGGGTTGACCAAGTGGTTTGTAGATACCCTTGGAGCATTTTTGGGTGACCTAGATGGTCATAGACCACCTAGGAGTATTTTGGGTTGACAAAGCAGGTTGTAGATACCCTTGGAGCATTTTGGGGTGACCTAGATGGTCATAGACTACCTAGGAGCATTTTTGGTTGACCAAGTGGTTTGTAGACATCCTTGGAGCATTTTGGGGTGACCTAGATGGTCATAGACTACCTAGGAGAATTTTGGTTGACCAAGTGGGTTGTAGACACCCTTGGAGAATTTTGGGGTGACCTAGATGGTCATAGACCACCTAGGAGCATTTTGGGTTGACCAAGTGGGTTGTAGATACCCTTGGAGCATTTTGGGGTGACCTAGATGGTCATAGACTTCATAGGAGTATTTTGGGTTGACCAAGCGGTTTGTAGATACCCTTGGAGTATTTTGGGGTGACCTAGATGGTCATAGACTACCTAGGAGCATTTTGGGTTGACCAAGTGGGTTGTAGACACCCTTGGAGCATTTTGGGGTGACCTAGATGGTCATAGACCACCTAGGAGTATTTTGGGTTGACCAAGTGGTATGTAGACACCCTTGGAGCATTTTGGGGTGACCTAGATGGTCATAGACCACCTAGGAGCATTTTGGGTTGACCAAGTGGGTTGTAGACACCCTTGGAGCATTTTTGGGTGACCTAGATGGTCATAGACTACCTAGGAGCATTTTGGGTTGACCAAGTGGGTTGTAGACACCCTTGGAGCATTTTGGGGTGACCTAGATGATCATAGACCACCTAGGAGCATTTTGGGTTGACCAAGTAGGTTGTAGACACCCTTGGAGCATTTTGGGGTGACCTAGATGGTCATAGACTACCTAGGAGCATTTTGGGTTGACCAAGCAGGTATGTAGATACCCTTGGAGCATTTTGGGGTGACCTAGATGGTCATAGACCACCTAGGAGCATTTTGGGTTGACCAAGTGGGTTGTAGACACCCTTGGAGCCTTTTGGGGTGACCTAGATGGTCATAGACCACCTAGGAGCATTTTGGGTTGACCAAGTGGTTTGTAGACACCCTTGGAGCATTTTGGGGTGACCTAGATGGTCATAGACTACCTAGGAGTGTTTTGGGTTGACCAAGTAGGTTGTAGATACCCTTGGAGCATTTTGGGGTGACCTAGATGGTCATAGATTACCTAGGAGATTTTGGGTTGACCAAGTGGTTGTAGATACCCTTGGAGCATTTTGGGGTGACCTAGATGGTCATAGATTATCTAGGAGCATTTTGGGTTGACTAAGTGGTGTGTAGATACCCTTGGAGCATTTTGGGGTGACCTAGATGGTCATAGACCACCTAGGAGAATTTTGGGTTGACCAAGTGGGTTGTAGACACCTTTGGAGCATTTTGGGGTGACCTAGATGGTCATAGACTACCTAGGAGAATTTTGGGTTGACCAAGGGTATGTAGATACCCTTGGAGCATTTTGGGGTGACCTAGATGGTCATAGACCACCTAGGAGAATTTTGGGTTGACCAAGTAGGTTGTAGATACCCTTGGAGAATTTTGGGGTGACCTAGATGGTCATAGACCACCTAGGAGAATTTTGGGTTGACCAAGTAGGTTGTAGATACCCTTGGAGCATTTTGGGGTGACCTAGATGGTCATAGACTACCTAGGAGCATTTTGGGTTGACCAAGTGGTTGTAGATATTCTTGGAGCATTTTGGGGTGACCTAGATGGTCATAGATCACCTAGGAGCATTTTGGGTTGACCAAGTGGGTTGTAGATACCCTTGGAGCATTTTGGGGTGACCTAGATGGTCATAGACTACCTAGGAGAATTTTGGGTTGACCAAGCAGGTTGTAGACACCCTTGGAGCCATTTTGGGGTGACCTAGATGGTCATAGACCACCTAGGAGCATTTTGGGTTGACCAAGTGGGTTGTAGACACCCTTGGAGCATTTTGGGGTGACCTAGATGATCATAGATAACCTAGGAGCATTTTGGGTTGACCAAGTGGGTTGTAGACACCCTTGGAGCCTTTTGGGGTGACCTAGATGGTCATAGACCACCTAGGAGCATTTTGGGTTGACCAAGTGGGTTGTAGACACCCTTGGAGCATTTTGGGGTGACCTAGATGGTCATAGATTACCTAGGAGCATTTTGGGTTGACCAAGTGGGTTGTAGACACCCTTGGAGCATTTTGGGGTGACCTAGATGGTCATAGACCACCTAGGAGAATTTTGGGTTGACCAAGTGGGTTGTAGATACCCTTGGAGAATTTTTGGGTGGGCCACAACACTCTAGGCATGGAAAGGCTACAAATGAAGGATGTTCAAGGGTTCAGGATCCTCGATTCCCTCAAGGGAGGCTAGGTGATAAGTTTTGGGTCTGATCTGACTAGTGATGACAAAGGGACCTAACCAGTTTATCGTAAACTTGTCTCGTAGATGGGGCGACAAATTAGAATTTTGTTGGTTCTCTTTTAGAATGAGGTCACCAACCTGAAAGTCTCTAGGATGGACTTTCATATTGTAGGCTCTCTTAAGTCGCTCTTGATAAATGTGTAGGTGCTCAAGAGCATTAATGCGATGTTCATCAAGCAATGTAAGCTGATCTAGGTGAGCCTACCGCGTGGTGTCATCATCGATGAACTCTTGCATGGATATGCACAATGATGGGATTTCCAGCTCTAGAGGTATGACTACCTCGGTGCCATACACTAGTGAAAATAGGGTTGCCCTAGTGGGCATCCAAATGCTAGTGCGATAGGCCCATAGAGCAAGGGGTATTTGTGTGTGCCAATCGGTGTGATTCTCTTTAACTATTTTCTTCAGAATGGCAATCAATATTTTGTTTGATGCCTCTACTTGCCCATTTTCTTGAGGATAATAGGGCATCAAAAATCTATGCTGGATATTATACTTTGCTTTCAAAGCATGCACATATTTATTCTTGAATGATGTCCCATTATCGGAAATGATCTTGGATGGAATACCAAAATGACAAATGATATTATGCAATATGAACTCCACTATGCGGGGTCCTATCGTAGTGGTAAGGGGAATTGCTTCCACCCACTTTGTAAAATACTCGGTAGCCGTAATGATGAACGTGTGATGGCTCAAGGAGGTAGGTGAGATTTTCCTGATTAAATCCAACCCCCATTGCGAGAATGGCCAAGCCGATTGGATCGGTTGTAAGGCTTGAGAAGGTACGTGTGTCAAGTTAGCATGGTGTTGACACTTCATGCACTTCTTAACATATGCACAACAATCTCGCTCTAAAGTTGGCCAATAATAGCCCATGCAAAGAATGCGCTTTGCGATGGCCATGCCACTAAAATGGCCACCACACGTACCATCATGTGCTTGGGCCATTGCCCAAATTGACTCTTGATGCTCTAAGAAGTGAAGGAGGATACCTTCATAGCCTCGATGATACAAAATATCTCCGAGCAAGACATATTTTTTCGCCTTCCATTTAAATGTCCTTTTGATGGCATGTGACAATCCAGGAGGGAGATTACCAAGCTTTAGGTACTCCTTGATTTGTGTGGACCAGTCCTGTTGTGAGGAAGCCTCGATTGCATGAATTGCCTATCCCTCTTGAAGTTCATCCCGAGTGAATGTTGATTGGGAAAGAACTTGTAAGAATAGCATTGTACTGCTATCAAAAGGGGTTTGAGGGAACAAAGTCCCCCAAGCGGCATGATTCAAGCACTCATGAATGTGCGAGAATCTCTCTTGATGAGGTTCAATTTGAATCAAGTGGACCTCTGGCATGGCTTGAGTGCTCTCATGCTCAACCATAGATTGTGATAGAATTTTGACCTGAATGGTTGTCATCTCATCAGTAGGGTTCTATGGGATCAAGGACCTAAGGGAGGCCATGGTATCCACAAAATGATTAGATGATCGAGGGAGTGCCTCGATGTCATACCATTCAAACTTTACCAGGAGTTTATCCACAAGGGCTTTATAGGCTTGCAGAACTGGACACTTGCATTGGAAAATCCCTTTGACCTGGTTGACAATGAGCAAGGAGTCACCAAAAATGTTGAGCTTGGTTATTCTCATGGCGATAGCCATTTGAAGACCTATGAGCAAGGCTTCATACTCGACATTGTTGTTGGTGCACGAGAAATCAAGTTTGAATGATAGGGGTATGGGAGCCCCTTGAGGTGTGAAAAACATGATCCCTATGCCACCCCCTTGCTCGCACTTGGAGCCATCAAAGAATAGAGTCATATCGACCTATGACTCAGGCTCATCAAAATTAAGCGATTCTAATATTTGGAAGACTCCATCATCGGGAAGCTCCATGCTAAGAGGTTGATCATCCTAGAGAGGAGCCTCTGTGAGTTGATCGGTGATGACCTAACCCTTGATTGATTTTTGTCTGATAAATTCTAGGTCAAACTCCATCAACAACATGATCCATTTTATCATGTGACTATTGTGATAAGTATGACTCATCATGTATCACAATGGATTCTCTTTTGATACAACATATGTGGTATGGCTAAGCATGTAATGTCGTAGCTTCTTGGTGGCAAAGACCACCTCTAGGCATAACTTCTCAATGTATGCATACTTGATCTCATAGTTGACCAGGGTGCGACTAAGATAGTAAGTAGCCTGTTCCTTATGCAATTCATTGTTCTGGGCTAACATGGCGCCCAATGCAATCTCAGTGGTTGAGATGTATAAGCAGAATGACACTCCTGGTCTAGGCAGAGCCAACATTGGTGGTAAAGCCAGGTATTGTTTGATTGCATCAAAGGCATCCTGACACTCATCATCCCAATGGAATGTGACCCCCTTGTGCAATAATTTGTTCATGGGTCGACACTTGTCCAACAATTGCGCTATGAAGCATTTGATGGATGCGATCTTACCCTACAGGCTTTGGAGCTACTTAATGGTAGTTGGGGGAGGCATCTCAAGGATTACCTTGACCTTGTTGGGGTCCACTTCGATGCCTCATTTAGAGACTATAAATCCCAAGAGTTTTCTAGATGTGATGCCAAAGATGCACTTCTTGGGGTTCAGTCTCACGTTATGCTCAATAAGGTGATCGAGGACTTTGCACAAGACATCGAGATGCTCATGGCGTAATAAAGATTTAGCCAGTAAGTCATCCATGTAATCTTCCAAAATATTATGCATGTAGTCATGGAAGATGTATGTCATGGCACACTGGTAGGTAGCACTAGTGTTTTTAAGGCCAAAAGGCATGACCTTATAGCAAAATGTTCCCCAAGGTATTGTGAATGCCATTTTGAGTTGGTCCTCTGGATTGATATGAATCTGATTGTACCCAGAGAAACCATCCATGAGGGATAACATTTTATGGCCTACTATGGCATCTACCAGGGCATCGATGCTCGACAAAGGAAAATCATCCTTAGGACTCACTTTGTTTAGGTCTCAAAATTTGGTGCAAATGTGAATCCTCCCATCAGGCTTCTTGATGGGAACCATGTTGGACAACCATGGTGGATAGTCTACAAAAATGACAAACTTAGCATCCAATAACTTTTGTAGCTCATATTTGACCATTAGGGCTACTATCGGATGCATATTTCTCAACTTTTTCTTAACCGGCTTGGCCTTGGGGTCAAGCATCAGATTATGGGTGACTAGATTTGGATCTAGTCCTAGCATGTCTTTGTAGGACCATGCAAAAGCTTCCTTCTTCTCTATGAGAAGGGCTATGTAATCAGCTTGCTCTTTGGGGGATAGGCTTTCCCCTAACTTGATATACTATGGATTCTCAAGATCTGAGCTGATATCTTTGTCAATCGTAGGCTCGATTGACATATGCGATCCCTCCTCCAACTGGTGAGGAGTAGGGATCAGGTGGATGTCATCAGCTAGGTTTAGATCAACAATTGGAACCTCGGGTTCCTCCTCAGCATGGAAGACATCATGAGTAGGCCTTGGAGAGAAATGAAATGGTTGTAACATCTCATCGCAAGGCTAGTACTTAAAAGGTGATGGGGGTGAATCTCCCTAATCAAAGTCAATTACCCCCAAGTCGAGGTGCAATGGCTTCAATGGGTTATTCAGATCTTGCAAGGGCTCAAAAAGATCTATGGAAATCATGTTTATGGATGGATGATTTCCCCTATGTGGTTGGTGGTGTTCATGGACATCAGGATGTCGCAAGACTTCTAGAGGTGGTTGTGGTGGAGGTTGAATGATCAGAGGTGGTCGATGTGGTTACGGGTGAGCTTGCTCCTCTAGAGGTAGAAGTTGTCACTATATGGGATCATGTAATGGGAATATGCACAAATAGAACTCATCCTCATCATCTAGAGGGATGATTTATGTATATTCTCCATCAGAGCTATTAGATTCAATCGATGTGACTCCATAGTCTGACTCATCATCGGATGTCCACTCATAAGGGGACCCTGGATCCTCTTCCTCACTATCATGGGGAAGAGTGTGTGAACCTTCACCTCTCTTATAATATTGGATGACATCGTGAGGTGGGTCATCATCTCCCAAGGGCATAGGGAAGTAGTCCCCTAGTGAGTAGATGTGATTGGGGTTGGCATAAGGATCTCGTATAAGCTCATCCCTAAAGTCTAGAGTCATGCACTCTAAGCTATCTATGAGGACGTCTAGGGGCACAGGCTTGTTGTGTCCCAAACTAGACTTGTCATAAGGCATTTGATACTATGGCTGATAAGGAACTCGGGTGCCTTGCTCATACAGGCCCAACCCATAACCATACCAATTATAGAGATGAAGATACTTCATGGCAAATTCAGGGTTGGACATGTAGTTGATGTCCTCAAAAAAGGGCTCTTCATCCTCCTCCTACTATTGGTAAGGCTCAATGCCATAGTCAAGACCCCCATAGATGAAATTCATTTGATTAGGAGGAAGACCAAGAGGTATGATAGTACCTATGGGAAGATGAGGTCGACCCATGTCTTGCACTGACTCGATGGTAGGAGTAGTTGTGACATTCCTAACCATGTACTCTCCTAATCTGGTAGAAGCTAGGTGCACTGTGACCTATGGCTATGGATACGAAAGAGGGATGAGAGTGAGGCTTGAATTGATTCAATATTTGCCTCATGAGGTAGCTCCTCATCTACTTGGGCTAGGAGTCTCACTCGATGGAGATGGTGGATATGGTTGGTTGGGGCTCTCATCAATAGGCCTCTTCCCCGTGTCCCTCGATGGAGGATTCATCGATGATGAAGGCATGTTAGGAGGTGCTCAATGATGAGGATGGTATGGCATGAGATGATGATGGATTGATTGAAGGTGATGGTGATGGAGTCAAACCTTGGCTGGATTCATTCGATTGAAAATCTAGGTGGGTGGATGGTAAGGTAGACTCAAGGATCTGCTGCACCATGTTGCAGTACTTGAAGGGTTCTAGGTCCATGGGGATGACATGAACTTGCCCTTCATAGGTGTATTTGAGGCATTGGTGAGCAATGGAAGGGACACACTTCATGTCCCTGATCCAAGGTCTACCCAACAAGATATTGTATGCCATCTCACCCTCCAAGATGTGGCACAGTGTCGGTATGGTCTTTTGTCCTACCTGAATGGGTAGGACTATTGTGCCAACTATCGAGCATATGGCATCATTAAATGCTCGAAGGGTGTAGGTAGATGCAACAATATGGGATGTTGGGAGCTTCAGATGCTTGAGAGCTATTGTAGTGATGATGTTTCTAGAAGACCCAGTGTCTATCAACACTCTCTTGTAAGGTGTTCCATTTACACATGCAACGATGTGCAAGGGAGGATCCACCATATCATTTGGAACCAGTTTAAGTTCATCTTCTCGAAAGGTAATCATCGGTTTCATGCATTGCCACACATGCCCCATAAAATTGTTGAAGGAGTTAGACTCCTAGGGCTGAAGCTCTATCGCCTTAAGGATCTCCATTAAAGCTTCTCTATGAGGTGGTGATTGCTGAATGAGCTCATAGATGGAGAGTCGAGTAGATGTCATTCTCAGGCTCTGAGCGAGCTTGCTCTTAATTGTGACCACAGGCCTAGGTGGGAGGCTCAACACAGGAGGTGGTAAAGGCTATGATATCGAAGGAACATCACTTTGAGCTATAGGTGGTGTGACTGGACTTGGGTACCACCTATTCCTCATTACAATGTTGATCATGCCAACATACCCTTGTTGAGGGGGTGCATGATGAACCTCATTTACCTAGGGCACTGGCTTGGCCTACTCTGCATGGGTAGGCAAGGGGTCTTTAAAGACCTCCATCTGTTGGTTGTTTGGTGCGATAGGGTTGTCTACCTGAAGGGCATTCCTATCGATCATGTCTTGCACCAAATGCTTGAACTTATAGCACATTTGCACGTCATGCCCATTTTGCCTATGAAACTTGCAATATAGGTCTTCTCTGTATCCTTTGGGCTTCGGTGCATTTGGATCGACAGGTCGACTCTCAAGCAGATTGATCAAATTAGCCGCTAAGAGGTGCTCAAACAATGAGTCCATAGACTCTACAATGGGTGTGAACTATCACTTGGGGTGACACTATTGATTTTGCCCTTGACTATTCTGGTTGTCCTTGGCATAGTTCCTAGGTGTGGCCTGATAATTAGGCTTTTGAGGTGGCACTGCTTGCACTAGCCCTAGGACACTAATGGCAACCTGATTCACTATTGCTAGCTTAGGTTGCACTGGGGTATTCTTAGCATTCTTGTTCCACTCCTTCTTGTGAGGCTTCACAATCTCTCCCTCTTGAATCTTGATGTCTTCAATGGTCCTAGCTTATGCTAGGGCATCTTCAAGAGTCAGATATTGTTGCAACTACAACAACAAGGAGATCGGCTTTAGGCAGCTCTTGGCAAACATCTGAGTCAACTCCAACATGGGGAGTAGATAAGGTAGCTTGGCGAGCAATGCTCACCACCTATTGCCATAATTTTCTATTGACTCATCATCATATTGTTTCAACCCAACTAGATCAGCCAACGTCACCTTCCTCTTGGTATTGAAGGTGAAGCATTCTAGGAACGCATCTACAAGTTGATCCAAATTGTGGATGCTATGCTTCAGGAGTTGGGTAAACCACTCCATGGTTGGGCCAGAGAGGGTAGTCATGAATATCCACAAAAGCAAAGCATCATTATCCTGAATGCCAAAGCATTGACTCAAGAATTTGGTGACATGTTCCTATGCATCTTCCTCTCCCTTAAAGGTAGCCAATTGAGGTATCTTAAATTGCTCTAGATAGGGAGGGGTAGGAACCGAAGGATGAAGGGGCTGACTATGTAACTGGTGCAAAGTGGGCTTTTGAGATCCAGACCTAGAGGTCTTGTTCTCTACTAACTCTAGGTACTCTAGCAATGCCCGATATGCATCTGAGGATTTAATCTCCTCATCCTTGCTCCTATCCTACGATGGAGGTCGAGGATCCTCCAACCTATTTTGGGGTGGTGGCATGTCACCCCCTACCTTGGTAAGGTATTTCCAAATATTCTACCTTTCGCTCATGCTCAGTGTAAGCCCCATAGGGCATCTCTCGAGCTGGTCTATAAAGAGGGGTATCTGCCCATTGTGGGCACCCTATGTTTGGCCTGGGAGGCAAGTCCTGATCTGGCCTAGGAGGTCATAGAGGTAACATTGGATAAGGCCTAGGAGACCTATCTCGAATGAGCATGGGTTGCCTCGGGTGGACTTCCTACCTATGTGTCTTAGGGGTAGGAACCCTCTCTCGTAAAGTTTTCTGGAATAACTCATTGGTCTGTCATTCGATTCTTTCTTTCTCAAGTTGATGCAAGTGGTCTAGTTGCTCTTTGTCTCACCAAAGTTGCTTGAACTATGCTTGGCATTCTACATATCTTGCAACCACTTGATTGATCTATTCCATTGTGTGGGGCCTAGGAGGCCTAGGAGTCTCACCTTGAGGCTGACCTCATTCAAGATAATCTATGATATCTATCGTATGCTTCCCTCGATCGAGGGTAGTGCATTGACTTGAGGTTCGGGCCTGAGCATATGCTCATTGTACTCAATGGGTGTAGAGGCACATCATGCATGCATGGTATACTACTCTTGAGGATAATCAGGGATTTCCTCATGCCTTCCTTCATGGATGAGGAAGGGAAGGGTGGAGTTAGCTCACCCTGAGCGATGAGTATCATACTCATCAGGTTGCCTAGGCTGTTGGACCCTATCAGGGTGATGTAGAGGTAAGGTTGGATCAACCTGCTCTACCCAATGTGTGAAGTCATGCTCTGGCCTATGAACAGGTATGTCAGACCTATCAGGTATGTGGATGCATGGCACCACTCTATCTACTTGCACCTCAGTGCATTATTGCCTTTCATCAAAGAAGGCATGTGATGTGTCTAAATATTAGGAACACTCTCCTAGGTAAGGTCCATCACCCATAGGGGTGTCCCACATAGGGCTCCCTTGTAGGTGTGGTTCATGCCCCACTATTTTGGGACTTGGGTGAGTAGAGGCTCGCCAAGGAGGTATGACCAAGTCCTTGGGGCTAAAGTAGAGATGACTCATATCTCCTAGTCCACTCTCCATAGCTTCCACCCATGATTGGGCTTGGCTGTGGGTGCACACCATTGTAACTCTCTACCAAACCCTAGATGATTATCTCCTTTACAAATTCTTAATGAAATAGCACACAAGAAAGGAAACACTCAATAAAAACAAATGATTATCTCTTTTAAGTTTTAGATGTGAATCCCTAAACTATTTTGTGTGTTTCAGATGTGTTGTTTGTAAAGGATGACCTTGTGTCACGTGTTTGAAATCTTGTTGGATGATAATATTATGTTTAATTGGATTTCACCTGTATACTCATAGCTCGACAACCTGGCAATGAAATCCAGGTCACGTAATCCCACCTATAATGTGTGGTGATGAAGTCCACACATGGCCAGGGAGCACAGGTCCTACCAGTTCCTCACCCAGTTCACCCATAGTCTACGATATACCTCTCCAAAGAGAGATACGTGCTATAACCCATGGGCTATGATGGATCTTGGAACCGGCCTTGGCAAAGAACAAGGTTCATGGGATTTGAGACAATGGGTGGAGATGAAAGCCACCTCGTTGAACTCTACTAGTGGATGGTGATGAAATCCACCTCACTAGCATTTAAGTGAATCATGGTGTGTGTGGTTATTTTTAATCCAAAGAAAGTAAACAATGAAGCATTCGATGATCATTCACTAAATGCATGCAAAGTGTGTGTTTTACTTTTAGAAAGCTAAAAAAAAGAAACCTACAAGATGCAAACCCTAAATGATGGCCTACCCATTAGGTAGCCTACATGCAAGCAAACCATACAAGGGCATCATAACTTAACTTATTTTTTATTTTTATTATTTTTTTGTTATTTTTGCATTTATAAGAAAAGGAAACTATCTTTCTACCTTCCTAGAAAACAAAGCATGCAAGAAAAACCAAATTTCAGCTAATTCTGACTATGTAGCAGAAAACAGAAAGTTTAGGTACCTACCTTATCACCCAAGGAACCTGCTATTTCTGGCATCTAAGTAGAAAAGGCTCTATTTTGTGGCCATACTAGGGTGGGATGGCTGCTATTTTTATGGCTATCCTAGGGTGGGATGGTTGTGTGGCCATCCCAGGGTGAGCTAAGGAGCAGTCCAGAGGCCGTTTCAGGCCAGGATGACCAGTACCTGCAATAGAAAACAAGCAAAATCCAAGGTTAAACCTTTAGAAAAGCAATAGGGATAGGGTCCCACCATGATCACCACTAAAGTAGGGGAAAAATGGTGCACCTAATGAAGAGGAAAAATATGCATCTATCTCCTATGTCTCATGAGCATCAAATCGGAAGCATGCAAGTATAAATGGAAGAAATACCAAATAGCAAGAAATGAAGTAAAGGAAGTCTCTTTCTTATTAATTTGGTGGATCAAATCCAAGGTTACATAGATGTCCCCTTGAGGGCTCAAATATGATACAATTGTTTACAAATTTATGGGGTGCCCAAGGATCAAATCCTTCAAGTAACTCGGTGCACTTCCAGTGTCTTTCCTCGTACCCACAATCGAGGTGGGCGGGATAATGCTACCACTGCTTGTATATTTGATCTTGAGGTCTTGTGCTCCTTCCTAATGTACTGTAGAAACCTGCACCTACACACAAGGAAATCAGAAATTTCAAATAGCAAGTGTGTATGATGAAAAACATGCAATCCCCACAGGCACTAAAAGACTAGAAATGATGAATATGCAATATTACTATCCAAATCAACTCCAAATGACTTGAAATTGTAGAGGGATGTAAAATATATGGTTTTGGGAAGATATCACTAAAAATAGAACCAAAATTGCACTCGATGGCATGGCATAATCGTAGTGCACTTTTCCAACCTACAAAACCCAAAGCAAGCAATTTCTACCCCTAAACATATCCAAAACACATGAAACTTGGAAAGAATACATAAAATAAGATTTCAAGACAACCCATGTGGTCATATTTGCAAAATCAATAATATTTTTAGGTGCTTCTCTAGATGACCTCCGTAGACCTGCATAAGACCCTACAAAACACTAAAAATGTGATATCTCACTCAATATAGCTCCAAAATGCATGAAATTTGGATAGTAGAATCATATGATAATATAGAATATAACTAAAAAATAATAGTAAAGAAATAATGCATAGATAAGCCACCATCCTGGGGTGGGATGGTTGGGACTATCATAGACTAGGGACCATCCTGGGGTGGGACGACCACCAGTTCTGCACTTATTTTATCACCAATTCCTCTGTGAATTGGTTAGGGACCTCCTAAATAGTGTTTTCATAGAATTTGGTGGTAAAAATCACTCATATGGTTTGGTTTTGGAATCAAATTGCACCTCCTAGATCACTCGCAAACCTCCTTCGCTAGGTAGAGATTTCGAGGGAAAGAGGGCACAAAATGGTGAGGGGAAATCTTGGCAGCACTCCATTGCTATGTCTCAAAACTCCTCTCTATATCTTGTGTGGAAAACTGATCCACTTTATAGCCAAAGGAGGCCTTTGGGCAAGAAGGCATGCGAGGGCATGCAGGGCAAGAGGCACCATTTGGCCAACAGGGTGGCATGCATTGGAGGGGGAAGAGAATCTCCCTATTTGGCCTCTTACATGCAGCATGTCATAAGGATGTTATGCCCTCATGACTTGCATGGTTGAATAGGTAGGGAAAATGGCAATTTTTGGGTGCCATTTGTCCAAATTTGACTTTTTAGGAGTCAAACCTTGTGGCCGTCCCACCCCAGGATGGCCAGTTTGCGACCATCCTGGGGTGGGACGACCACAAACTATGATCATCTCGGGGTGGGACGGTCATGCCTATATGGCCCAAAAGCTCCCAAAAGTGGGGTAGAGCCTCCCAAGAGTGGTTAGGACCACTAGTAAACCTCTGAGGGTTGCCCAAGGGGGCCATATGGTGTCAATTAACCAGTGCTTTTGATTGCCTAATCGGATTGACCAGATTTTAGTGTCTATAGCAAAAACAAGGAAATTGGCTTCAAGTAGCTTTTAGAAAAAATGCAAGTCAGCTCAAAAAATGGGGAGTAAATATGGTAGCTTAACCAGAAGCATTTTCCACCTATTGCCATAGTTTGTTATTGACTCATCATCATATTGTTTTAACCCTATGATATCAGTTACCATCACCTTTTGCTTAGTGTTAAAGGCAAAGCGTTCCAAGAATGCATCTGCAAATTGTTCAAAGTTATAGATGTTTTAATTTGGGAGTTGATTGTACCACTCTATGGCAGGGCCAGATAGGGTAAGCAGAAATATCCTCAAAAGTAAGGCATCATTTTCTTGGATGCAGAAGCAATAATTCAAAAATTTGGAGACATGCTCCTATGCATCTTCCTCTCCTTTAAATTTTTCCATCTTGGGAATTTTAAAATGCTCTAGATAGGGAGGGGAAGGTACTAATGTGTGAAGTTATTGACTACAAATTTGATGCAAAGTGGGCTTCTGAGACCTAGATCCAAAGGTCTTGTTCTTTATCGATTCCATGCGTTCTAGCAATGCTTTGTATGCATCAAAGGATTTGATATCCTCTTCTTTTTTTTGATCCTATGGGGGGAGGGCGAAGAATACCAAGCCTATTACATGGTGGTTTAATGTCATCCAACCTACCTCCATAAGGTACTTCAATATATTCTTCTTCTGGTTAGGGTGTAGGCCCTGTAAGGTGTCTCTTGAGTTGGCCTATAAGGAGGGATAAGCATATGTGGAAGGCGATATATGTTTAACCTGGGAGGCAAGTCTCGATTAGGCCTAGGAGGTCAAGAAGGCAACATTAGGTTAGGCATGGGAGGCCTATGTTGATTGAAAGTAGGTTACCTCTGATGAACCCTCTATCTATGGGTACTTCGGGTAGGGACCCTTTCATGTAAGGTCTTTTAAAATATCTCATTGGTTTGTTGTTCAATTATTTTCTTTTCTAATTCATGCAAGTGGTCCAAGAATTCTTTATCCCATCAAAGTTGCTTGAATTGTGCTTGGTGTTTAGCATATCTCATGACTTCTTGATTTACCTACTCTACCATGTGAGGCCTATGAGCCCCAGAATTATTACCTTGTGGCCTATCTCATTCAAAATGGTCTAAAATATCGATTATGAGCTTCCCTCAATAAAGGGTAGTTGCGTTCACTTGAGTTTTAGGCCTAGACAAGTGATGTTTGTACTCAGATGGTGCAGAGGCACATCGTGTTTTCATAGCATAATGGATATGAGGATAATCAAATATTTCCTCATGCCTTCATTGATGAGGAAGGGAAGGGTTGAGTTTGCTTGCCCTGAGTGATGAGTATCATGCTCATATTGGTACTTAGGTTGCTATAACCTATTAGGGTGGTTTAAGGGCATAGTTTGATCATTTGGCCCTACCCAGTGTGAGTACTCTTGATCTTGTCTATAGTCTAGTGTGGTAGACCTAGTAGGCTTGTAAATGTATGGTATTGCTCTATCTGTTAGCGCTTCAACGTGCAATTGCCATTATTGAAAGAATACATGTGAAGCGTATGAATATGGGAGGTACATTCCTTGATTTGAATAAAAAATTGTAGGGGTGTCCCGCATAGGGGTCCCTTGTAGGTCAAGTTATTGAATAGATATTATAGGACTTGGGCGAGTAGGAGACCGCCAAGGAGGTATGAACATGTCCTTAGGGCTAAATTAGAGATGACTTGTGTCTCCTTGTCTTAGTGTCCATCCTTGAATAGGATTGGCTGTAGATGCACATCATAGCTACTTCCTACCAAACCCTAGGTGATTATCTCCTTTAAAATTTTTAATGATGCAACACACAAGAATGGAAACACACAATAATACAAGTGTTTATCTCTTAAATATTTGTGTGTTCCCTAAAACTATTTTGTGTGTTTTGATTTGTTGTTTGCAAGAAAACCTTGTGTCACATGTTTTACTCTTGTTGGATGATATTCTTATGTTAAAATTATTTTACCTATATACTCATAGCTTGACAACCGATAGTGAAATTATGGTCACGTAAACCCACCAAAGTATGGAGATGAAGCCCATACCCGGTTAGGGAGCACAGGTCCTACCAGTCCTCACCCAATTCACTTGTGGTCAGTGATATACCTCTCTAAATAGAAATATGTGCTCTATCCCATAGGCTATGATGGTTCTTAGATTCGACCTTGGCCAATAAATAGGGTTCATAGGATGTGAGCCAATGGGTGGAGATGAAACCCACCATAATTGGTATCTATTAGTGGTTGGGGATGAAATCCAACTCACTAATGTTCAAAATGTGACGTGGTGTGTGTGGTTCCTTTTATACTTAAAGAAAGTAAAACAAGAGAGCACTCAATGAACCTTCACTAAATGCATAAATAACATTTCACTTTTAGAAGTATTAAATATAAATGAAACCTACAAAATGCATGCCCTAAATGGCAACCTACCCATTGGGTAGGTTGCAAGCAATCAAACCATATAGATGCATTACTACTGGATTATTTTTTTGTTTTTCTTCTTTTTTTGTTGTTTTTGCAATTAGATAAAAGTGAAATCTACCTTTAAAGCAATCAAAGGGAAGAAGAAAAACTAAACTTAGCATTTTCTAGAAAACAAAAATGCAAAGTAAAGGTGCAATTACTTACCTTGAAAGCCTAAGAAGTTGCTATTTTTGGAATTTTTTGTTGTGGTTGCAAGCAATCAAACCACATAGATGCATTCCTACTGGATTATTTTTCTATTTTTCTTCTTTTTTTGTTGTTTTTTCAATTAGAGAAAAGTGAAATCTACCTTTCAAGCAATCAAATGGAAGAAGACAAACTAAAATTAGCATTTTCTAGACAGCAAAAATGCAAGGTAAAGGTGCAATTACTTACCTTGAAATCCTAAGAAGTTGTTTTTGGATTTTTGTGTGGCAAACCCTCTATTTTTTTGCCATCCTAGGGTGGGACAACTACAAGTTTGGGGGTCGTACCTACTTGGGATGACTGTTGCGGCCGTCCCTAGGTGTTCCAATTAGGAAATTAGGGGCTATTTCAGGCCAGAATGGCCAGTATCTATAACATGTCAAAAGTAAAAATAGGGTCAATTAGCTAAATCGAATGGGATAGGGGTCTCACCGTAATCACCACTATAAAGTGGAAAAAATGATGCGCCTAGTAGAGGTAAATTAAAAGCATCTATTGCTATGTTGATCTAAGCACTATGAAAGTGATATTAAGGCAAACATAAAATGACAAATAGATGAAAGAAATGGGTGGTTCTATTTTTATTAATACAATTGTCAAATATGTGGTTACAAAATTTTCCCTTGAGGGCTCTCAATTAATACACTTCACTACATTACTCAAAGGATTAAATCCTTTCATAAATCCAAGGTGTGCTTGCAATATCTTCCTCACACTCACGATTGAAAGGAGCAGGATTTTGATGCTGCCATGATGTTCTATCGATGTTCTGACTTGTTGCTCCATCCTCATGCATTGTGATACCTAGATATACACACAAGAAACTAAAATTAATTATTAGCATGTGCATATTAAGATGAAATCATGAAGGTGCATGCAACAATGAGCTTGAAAGATGAAATATGTAATATATGATTCAAAATTGCTCTAAATGCTACCAAAACTTAGAAATAAGCATATAATGTAATCTAGAAATGATCTTATTAAAAATATAAAGAAATTTTCACATAATTTTGTGGTCATCTTGGGGTGTGCCATTCAGGACTACAAAACACAAAAATCATGATAAAAGGCAAAACAACTCCAAATTGCACCAAATTTTAACAGAAAGCATATAATCTAATCTAGAATTATCTATGTAAATTTAGTAGATAAATAATGCTCCAATTTTTGGACATACCAGGGTGATCCATTTAGTACTGTCATAATTTGGAGACCATCCTGGGGTGGGACGACCACCAAATCTGGTGGTTTTTGCCACCAATTCCCCTGGGATTGGATCTAAACTACTCCTAGGAGTATTATCATAAAATTTTGGTATCTTATTCACTCGAATGGGTCGGTTTTTTAAAGATATTACACATTTTGGAATCACTTGAAAACCTCCTTCGCTCGATGGATATTTCAATGGAAAGCATGCAGTAAACTGGGGATAAATCTCAGCAGCACTTCATGGTGAAATATTGCAAAGAATCCTCCTTGAAATTGAGTGGGATGGATCCACTTTATAGCCCAAGAGGGCATATGGTCAAATGAGTATGCAAGGCCATGTGAGGTAGGTGCTACCATTTGTCCAAATCTTGCCATGCATTGGAGGGGGAAGGAATTTCCATTTTAGACCTCCAATTTGCAACTTGTCATGGGAGTTATGTGCTCTCAAAATGGAATGCTTCAATGGGTGGGATAAATGGTAGTTTTTGGGTTCCATTTGTCCCTCCTTTGAATTTTTGAGGGTCCAATGCCATGGTCGTCCCACCCAAGGATGGTTGTTTGTGGCCATCCCTAGGTGGGACAACCATGAACTGTGGTCATCCCAGGGTGGGGCGACCATGCCCACATGGCCCAATACTTCCCAAAAGTGGGGCAGAACCTCAAAAAAGTGTTTAGGACCACTATTTAACCTCTAATGGTTGCCCAAGGGGGCCATAGGGTGTCTATTATAACATTTCTTGGTTGTCTAATCAAATTGACATGATTTTAGTGTCTACACAAGTGATAGACAACGATATTGTAGAATCGTTGGCAACTGGTGCAAGCGGTAATTTTGTTGCAAACCATAAAACACTAGGAACTTCCTTCACAATTTCAGTAAATTATTCTTTCATAATTAGCATTATCTATTGTTTTTTTAATAAGTTTAAGATTTATGTTTCTATTTTGAGACATTTAAAAGGGAAAAATAAGAGGAATATTAGTTTAGGCTTAGTAAAGGCTTCCATTTTCTAGTTTTAGGCATTGAAATCAATAGTCATTTAGTTTGTATTTAGGTTAATTATATTTGTACATTATCTTGTACCTTTTCTCAAAAGGAAAAAGTAATTTCTTTCCTTTTAATTTCTTGTAACTGTTATTTTAGTTTCCTATAGTTTAAAAAATATATATTTTTATAGGATAGCTATTTTTTTGCATTCATTTACCCATTTTATTGCATTTTAGTTAATCACAATATTATAAGGTTAAGGAAATATTTTAGGAAATGAGACCTTAGGCATGTCCAATAAACTCATCAAACATAGGCACATGCCAAAATAATATATTGAGGTGAGAACTAGTCGTGGCACTCGAGTTGAGAAAAACCTCTTGGGATCCCACAATGTACTCACATTTTGGTGAACCCAACAAGAAACACATATTTGTGTACTCATATTCATTGGCCCTTAAATTTTAAAATCCTAATTAAAAGATAAAACTTTAGCACACCATTTAAGCAATACCACTTAATTTTTGTTTTATTAGACTCGTATTAATTAAGATTAACAAAAAGAACTTAGCCTCTCACATCTCATACTGAGTGACATATCTAGGTGTGGTTAATCCTTGTACCATTCTATTTTAGTACCTTAAGGTATTTCTCATGTACAATCATGTATATCAAGAGGAATGAGCCTCTTCCATGTATCAATAAGTATATCAAAAGTTTTAGGTATCAAGAGACACTAGTAAAGTATATCAATCAATTTGGTATATAGAAATGAGGAGGTAGAAGTGTTCAAATAACTTTCTACTCTCTTTTAGTAAACCTCTCTTTCTTATCATAATTAATTTTTAAAGAATTAATTAATCCTCTTTCCCCAAAACCTTATCCTATGGTTGAACATCAATATAACACCCATAGTAGGGGATGCCAAGTATCCTCCTATCTTCCTCATTTTGGATAAAGTCATTTTAACAACCCTAACATTGAGGATAATGAAGACTAAATCCCTTCTAATAAAAACACTTTGAATAAATTGAGTTTTGATTCCATAGAACATTTAAGATCATTTATAAGAGAAAATAGATATGTCTTCATGGACATAATTAGTGACAATCAGAATGATCAAAATTTTTCTTTTAGGGAGGATATCCCTCATCAACCCAACACTAATTATATAACTTCTAGTACATATTTTGAATAGAATTAGTTAAATATTAATCTTAATCAAACTACATTCAACCTTAATGCATCAAGGGAACATCAAGTATATTCCACCACTCATCCTACCATCTCTACTATAGGCAGTGGATCTCAAAGTAACCCATCATATTTGGGGTACCATATGCCCATCACTTTTGAAGATATCCTACACCTCGATAATAACCAACACTTGTCTCAATCAATTCCTACAATTGTTCCTATATCTAATAATCCATTTTCAAATGTCCCTTCATCTCAAAATCATATTTTTGTTATCTCCACCAATCCCTTTATTTATATTGGCTTATAGATAAGTCACATAATGACACCTTTGGCCATATGTCTCACCCTTATTCCTATCTAAATTCTAAAACCTTACAACAAGCACATTCTAATTTACCTCCCTCTAATACCACTTCTAAATTAGAGTAAATCAATTAATGTCTAGACTCTCTTCCTATACTTTCCATCAATTGCACATATTCTTATGAGGATATGTGTGACCAACCCTTAGATCCCTTCATAGCTAGTAGACCAATCCCTCCCAATTTTGAAATTTCCATATTTTAAATGTACATGGGAAAATAATATATAGCTAATCATTTACGATTTTTCCAATTCACTTGTAGTGACATCACTTATGATGATATATTGCTTCTTAAACTTTTCCAAAATTCCTTAGTGGCCCTACCTTAGAATGGTATTTCCAAAAACCATGAAATTCCATTAGGAGTTTTTAAACCATTGCAAATATATTTGTACAACAATTCTTTGTATATGTTGAAGAAAATGTCATAATCAATATCTTGTATCGGCTTAAACAAGCAAATAATGAGCCCTTTGTAGAATTCTTGGCTAAGTGGTAATACCTAGTAGGGAGACTTAAATATGTTCCCCCACTAAAGTACCTTTTAAAAACATACATCTATAACCTACATGACAAACTATCATATCCTTTAGAAACTGACAACATATTTTCCCTTTAATAAGTTGTTGAGCTTACCAAGTGAGTAGAAAGCACCCTCTTGAGAAGAGGGAAAATCAATATTATAAAAGGAAGAACATAAATCTTCCTCCCAAGTCTAGTATAAGAATAAACATATTGTTGGTGATGGAGTTTTAGATTCTTGGCAAACCAACAATGTGAATACAACTACAACCTCACAAAAACTCGTTATAAAAAAACAATAAAAGCCTAACATAATTTCACTATATTAGACCAACCTATTTATATTATATTAGAGTAGCTTCTAGAAGCTAAAATGGTAGAGCTTCCTCTAATTTTACCCATTGACCTCTCGAAGGGAACACCTAATTGGTATAATGCTAATGAGCATTGTGACTTTCATAGACTTGACAGTCACACTACTAATAAGTGGAAAACCCTTCTCTAAATTATCCTAGACTTCACTAAGGATGGTCATATCATGCTTAATGTTTCTAATTCCTAACCTTATTTTAATCAATACCTTGGTATTTTTCAAAATCTCTTACCCAACCATGATAAAAAAATCTACCAATCACATTATCTACCATAATATGCTAGGGGCAAACCTATGCTATCACTTGACAAAAATAAATGAATCAATAAGTTTATCAACCTTCTTAGCCACCTTTGATCCTTCATCCCAAAAAAACCTTTAATCTTGCAATAACACAAAAACAATAATCTAGGTGCTTTTTCTCTTCATAAACAATTAGAATGCACTCCAACTAAATCTATCTCCTTGAACCTATAAGATCTTCTACAACTCATCAGACTATTCTCCTCAAACTACTAAGTGAAAAAAATGTGCTTGAACACCTTAACCTCAATGATGTTACCAATGCTATTGGTTATATTGAGGTAAATCATGCATCTATTGCATTTCATGAGGATGATCTTACCTCTTCCTTTGCATCTTTCAAACTTCCCCTCTATATCAATGGATACATTGGTGAAAAGTTCATTAAAACAATACTTGGTCATAATGGTTTTGTTCTCAATATTTTTTGCCTTAAATTTATCAACAACTTTGGCTTAACCAAGTAATATTTGTAAAAATTTGATATCATCATAAGGGCCTTCGATAATAAACAACGAGAGGCTAGTGGAACTATCATTCTGCCTCTCTAAGTTAGGCCTAGAATTATGAACACTTTATTTCATATCATCCCCTACAACCTAATTTATAATTTTCTTCTAGGACAACCATGGATTCATGCTATGAAAATCGACCCATCAACTTTGAATCAATTGCTAAATTATGAGTTTTAGGGGAAAACTTATCATGTTCTAGCTAATCTTGAAAATTTTTCTTATTACCAAATTTTTTCAATTGAGCTTGCTAAGGATCATCTTTGTCCTTCCCTTAACATCTTCCATTATTTTTCCTCCTATTCACATTCTATGTCATCTAATACATTAAAACATTCAAATGATCAATCTAAACCATTCAATTATTAGTCTAACAATGTTAAATCAAATCAATCTAAAGATAATGATACTCAACATTATACTTAGACTAATATCATCAATAGCCAAGATAATAAATAATTTTCTTTGGACCTAACCATAATGCCTCCCTCTCCTTGAACCATAGGTGTCCCAACTATGAAGGGTAGAAAGGTTCAAGAATAAAAGTGTTTCTTTATTTGTGTTAGTACTATCAATGATGAGATAATTGTTGGTAGTAACCTCGCATGATAAAAAAAAAATATGCCTCATGCTACTTGTCAAATTGATATATTTTCTGTGATAAGATCCTTGCAAATATGGGATATCAATGAAAAGGCTTAGACCAAAGTTAAATAACCCTTGGAAGTGAAAGCTTAGTTGGGGAATTATAGGATAGGCTAAGTCCCCAACTATACTCAACTTCTTATTGTTTCCCTCTTAGAAAGTTAAATGAAAGAATATTTTTCTTTTTCAAGAGTTTCATGATGATGTGTTATTATATGGGTTATATTAGGACTTGAAGAGTGAGGAATAATCTCTTCTTCTAGGAGTCACTTGCACCTTTCAACCATTCGGTGTCAGTGGTGATTCGCTTCTTGGCATCAATGACAACTTCATGTTTTGACATAAATAAACAATGTCATATTTCTATTTTGACATCAATTACAACTCTTATGGACTTAAAATGTCCAACATGATGGATGCGAAATGCTAGAATAGGTGAGAAGACGTTTTTCGTAGGACTGCCCAAACTGTCGAACTTGTTTCGGTCATATCTCACTCATCCGGACTCGGATTGAGCTAAAATTTTGAGGGTAGATGCCTGAAAATCCCTAGAACGTCTCCACCAATTTTCATATCATTTGGAGCAACACAGATCCTAGTGCATCCCTATGTATGAACGATATATTTGGCAAGCGGCTATGCGAGGGTTTCATCTGGGTTGAGTGCAAGCAACTCCAGAGGTTGGTTTTTAGGGCCTTTGAGCCCTAGCGGCCAATATTTTTGTGGTTTATTCTCAATATTTTAGCAAGAAATGTTGCAGGAGATACAATATGGGTTAGAAATTTGTCTTTCAACAGATCATACTGTGAACTTGAGTGACAATGGCTTCCAATTTGCTGCACAAAAGAAAAGTGAAAACCATACCTTTCCACGACGTCTAGGGCAAGGATTAAAGAGATCACGAAACAAGTTTCAAGTAGTTGATCAAAAAATGGCTCATATCTCAAGTGAATCTGGTGCAAATGTGCACCCACAAAATAATTCTACTGTGAAAACCCCTATCAAGGGTAAGATTTTTGAAGACTCAGTCCCAAAAATGAATTTTAGGGATGCCCTTCATGGTGGACAGCCTCAGCCCAATGCTAATATCAATATTAGGGCTTCCCATAAACCTCTAAGAATGCCTAAGATTGATCCAGGAAAACGGAGTCAGGATGTCTTAAAGCAGCTGATGGAACTCCTATTGTTAAGCTTGATATGGATAACATTCAGACTGGCATTGAAGATTTGGAAAAAAGAGGACTAATTTGTCGGTTCATGGGTTTTCGTCCGAGTCTATCTACTTTCAAAGTCTGGGCTGCAAAAAGCTGGAAAACTAAAGGTGAGTTACAAATCTCTATTTATCCAAATGGTTATTTTCTTGTTTTATTTGCTAATAATGAAGATAGAGAGAAAACTTTTCAAGGGGGCCTTGGTTTTTTGGAAGGGCGGGGATTTTCATGAAGCCCTAGCATACTAAATTTAAAGCCAAAGAAGAGATGCCTTCTATTGCTCCCGTGTGGGTTAGACTCTTTGGCCTCCCTATTGAATTTTGGAATCCTACTATTTTTTCTTCAATTGGAAACTCTTTAGGAACTTTTATGATGATTGCTGATTGTACTCAAAATTTTGAACATATTATTTATGCTCGGATTTGTGTTTTAATGGATTTTGAAAAACCCCTACCTAAAAATATCACATTACAATTTGGGGAAGACACTTGGGAGCAAGTAGTGGACTATGAGAACATTCCTTTTCATTGTAGAATTTGCCATGAATATGGTCATTTGGCCAGTGCTTGCCCAAATAAAATTCTTGATCAAAAGAGAGAAGATATAAACTTAGCAGGTTTCCAAATACCTAAGAAGAAGAACACTAAAAAAAAACCAGTTATGAAGGATCAATCAAAGTCATCTGCTAATATGTTTGAAATCCTTTCCACAAATGATGTCCCAAGTGAGGAAGAGGAAATAATGGAAACTGAAATCTTAGAAACACAATTTAAATATGAAGGAAAGAACTCAAGAGACAAACCAACAAATCAAAGGTTTTCAACAAAAAAAAAAGGAGAAAATTTACACAAGAAAAACAATATTTCAAATGTCAAAACTTCAAATAATGCAGGTCCCAATATAGACTCTATTGAACCATCTAGTAAAATTTTGGTTGTGTACTGAGCATTCTTCAAGGTTAGAAGCCATCTCAGATTCAATTGGAATAAGTCAAGAAATAGGGAAAAAAATTGAAGATGGATTCTAATCAAAAAGTAGGTCGCAAGACCAATCAATATCATATGGTAAAAGAAGGTGAAAATCTTGTAGAGGAAGGTAAGATTAATGCCCTTCCCAACTTTTTTAACCCTGGTATTAATGAAGATCATCACTTGGAATATTAGAGGACTCAGAGGGAGTCTTTCAAAACAAAATGAAATTAGAAGAATGATTTAGGTAAATCATCCACATCTTGTTTTCCTTCAAGAAACTAAGATGTCAATGGAGGATATGGACTTAATTGCCGATAAAATTTGGCCAGTTGGAAAAGTGGTTTCCCTCAGTTCCCAAGGGACTTCGGGTGGCATTGCTTGTCTTTGGGATCCAAAAGAGGTAGTTATTCACCATATGGTTGGTAGTTGGGGTTTGTTGGCTATAGCTATTCAAAGTAGACATTCCAACCAGATTATGCTTTGTATTATTGTTTATGCTCCAACTTCTTTGGAGGAAAAAAGAAGACAGTGGAAGGATATTACTCATATTATCTCTCATTTTCCTAAAGCTTGGATCTTGATCGGAGGAGATTTCAATACCATCCTCTCTTTGGATGAGAAAAGGGGGGAAATAGAAATTTGGACAAAAGCATTGACCTCATGAGCGAATATATTGCAAACCTCCATCTTGTGGATATCCAACTGAGATAATGGCCTTATGACTTGGTCTAACGAAGGCAAGGCTTAGCTTGTATAATGGAGATATTGGATAGGTTTTTGCTCTCTGAAAATTTCTTAATCCATGGTCACATTCCTAAAGTGAAGACTCTTAATAATGTCTGGTTCGGATCATTGGCCAATCATGGTGGAAATGTGGAAAACCAATGTGAGTTTCTCTCCTTTTCGTTTTCAATTAATGTGGCTTAGAGACATTTCCTTCAGACCTCATGTGCAACAATGGTGGAAGGAAGGTAAACCTAGGCATGGGACTAAGATGTTCTATTTTGTCAAAAGACTGCAATACATTAAATCCAAAATCAAGACTTGGAATTGGAAAAAGTTTGGGGATGTTCAAAAAAAAAAACATGAAGTTATTGCTCATCTTGAAAATTTGAATAAGAAAATCCGTTTAGATGGCCTCACAGAGAAGAGAAGTGTAGATGAAATTAAGCTCACAACTCAGTTAGAGGAATGGGAAAAAAGAGAAGAAATCTTATGGAAGCAAAAATCTAGAATTCAATGGCTCAAAGAAGGAGATCGAAACACAAATTTTTTCCACAAATCTCTTCTAGCTCGAAGATCTCACAACTTTATTTCTTCCTTAAAATAAGATTCTGGAGATGTTGTTTATACTTGGGATGGCATGAACTCTATTATTGTTGATTACTTTTCCAATATTTTTGTTGCTACTCCCCTTGACTCAGCTTCACAATATAATGTTCTTCAAGAAATCCCTTCTCTTATCACTTTTGAGGAGAACTCTATTTTGATTGCTCCTGTTACTATCAATGAGCTTCAACAAGTAGTTTTTAAAATGCAAAAATGGAAAACCCCAAGACCTGATGGTTTTCCTATTGAGTTCTACCAAGAGTTCTGGGATATCCTTCATGTTGATTTATTAGAGGTGGTGGAAGAAGCCAGGAAAGCCAAAGAAATTTTGAAGGTTATCAATAAAACTTATATTACTCTTGTTCCAAAAGCTCAAGAGGTTGATCATATCTCAGCTTTTAGACCTATTGCTTTATGTAATGTTCTTCTCAAAATAATTACTAAAATCATGGCAGAAAGGTTGAAGCCTCTTTTGCATAAGATTATTTCCCCAGAGCAAGGGGGTTATGTGGAAGGACGTCAAATAGTAGATGAGATAGTTCTTGCTCGGGAAGCCATCCATTCCATGGATATGCAAAATTCTCCTTCCATGTTCATTCGGTTAGACTTATCCAAAGCTTATGACAGAGTGGATTGGCACTTCCTTATCAAAGTTTTGAGGCAATTTGGTTTCTCTAAGGATTGGATGGATTGGATTATGGGATGTATCTCTTCAGTTTCCTACTTAGTTCTTATCAATGGCAGGCCTTCTCAGTATTTCCCAGCTTCCAGAGGTATTAGGCAAGGTGACCCATTATCCCCTTATTTATTCATCATTCTTGCTGAATGCTTGGGTAGGACTATAACCAAAAAGAGGGAAAACAAAACCCTTGAGGGAGTTACCATTGCTCATGGAGCTAGACCTATCTCTCATCTTCAATTTGTGGATGACTCTACTATTTTAGGTAAAGCTACGGTTAAGGAAGCTTCTAATATTAAGCAAATCATTAGCTATTTTTCTAAGGCTATCGGGCGGTTGATCAATGAACACAAATCTAAAGTTATTTTCTTTCACTGCTCTGCTAGACAGGAATCCATGGTCTTGGATAAGCTAAAATATAAGAAGACCTCTCTTCCAATCACTTATTTAGGTATTCCCATAAATATTCAAAGGCAGAAAAATAAAGATTGGAATTGGTTGTTGGAAAAAGTCAAGAAGAAAATTGGAAAGTGGACCAACAAGTGGCTTTCTTATGGGGGTAGAATCACCTTGGTAAAATCAGTCCTTCAAGCTATTCCTATTTATGTTTCTTTCGTTTTGAATATTCCAAAGGTTGTTCTTCGAGAATTGGATCAAATCAGTCATTGTTTCCTTTGGAGTGGTACTAAGGAGAAAAGAAAATGGGCCTTGGTGAAATGGGATACTTTATGTCTTCCTAAGAGTGAAGGGGGGTTAGGTTTATGGTCTTCAATTAATAACAACAAATCTTTAGCTACTAAATTATATTGGAGGATGTTGCATAACCCCAATGCTCTTTGGGCCAATAATCTCCATGCTAAATATCTTGAGAACAAAAGTCCTGAAGACCTTGTTCGCTATCAACTTCCTTCCAAAGGTTCTCCCATTTTAGCGAGTTCTTAAGACTGGTGAGGATTTGATTAAGAAAAAATTATTTTGGATCATTCATAATGGTCAACATGCAAATTTTTGGACAGATTCTTGGGATGGTCACAAGCCTTTGATAACTCAGTTTCTCGATTGGAGGCCTTGGATGGAGGAGCTTCACCGAGCTAATTGGATAAAGGTGGCTAATTACTTGTCGGTACCATATTGGTAATTCAAAGGTTGGTAGATATTGGATCCCTATTGAGGACTGGCCTATTCAAATCCTAGAAAGGCAAAGACAAGATATCCAAGGCATCCTTCATATGAGATCCCTCTCTTGGTCCCATGAAAAAGATTGTTTTGGATGGAACAACACTACTAAGGGTGAGTATTCAGTTGCTCAAGGTTATTTGACCTTATGCCATAATAATCCCAACCATTCTTCTAACATATTTTCTCAATTGTGGGATCAAAAGCTCTGGCCTAAGGTGAGGTTCTTTAATTGGCTTTTATTACATCGTAGGATGCTTACTGGTGAGCAACTTATGAAGCGTGGTTTTCATGGCCCTTTTAGATGTGAAATGTGTGAAGAGAATGTAGAAAATATCAACCATATTTTTATTGAGTGTACTTTAGCCTCCCGAGCTTGTGGAGGAGAATGGCCACTTTACTTGGCTTACAGTGGTCTAATTTTTTTACTTTTGAACAACTTTGGAGGGATTGGCCTAATCAAGAGGGTGTTGATCATTTTATTAGGCGTTAGTTTGGATGGGTTCTACCATCCTTCTTTGGAATATTTGGAATGAAAGGAACAACCAAATTTTTAATCAAGATAGGAAGGATATTCATTATATTTGGCAAAAAACCATAGCCAACTTATTTGAATCAGTCCATCATCTCCTTAATCACCCCCAAAACTCCCACCAAATATGGGATCAAGTGATGCAAATATTGAATATTAAACCTTCTAAGGGAACCCATCTTAAAGGGAATGTGAGTATTAGTAAATTGGATAGGAATAGAAATTTGCAACCTCCTCCTAAGGAGTTTGGAAAAGTCAATACTGATGGAGCCTCTAGAGGGAACCCTGGAAAAGCCAGTGTGGGAGGAATTGGTAGACTTTCGGATGGCTCCCTAGTTTTTACTTTTGCTGATAATTTGGGTATTCTTTCCAATAACCTTGCTGAGGGGTATGGTATCCTCAGAGGTCTTCAGGAGGCTACTAAGGTTAGATGGGAAAATGTGTTAGTTGAGTCTGACTCTCTGTTGGCAATTTTGGGTTTGAGATCCTAGCTTCTTGTCTATGAGTTGTCATTGATGTCAAAAGGAAATGGCATTAATGTTAAGAGGATGTGTTGGCTTCAAAGGTGGAAGATTCCAAGAGAATATTTTTAAGAGAATCCGGAGAGATTCCATTGGCAAGGGTTTTTCATTAAAACCAAACCGGCTTTTATTAAAACCAAGTTGGATAGGGTTTTTATTAAAACCAATGGAGGTTCTCTTTATTATTTATTTAATTATTATTTAAAACCCTTCAAGGTTTTAATTAATTAATTATTTAATTAATTAAGGGAGAAATTATTTTTAATTTATTAAAAATACTTAAAGGTTTTTAAACCTTTTTTTTATTCTTAATTTATTAAAATTATTTAAGGGTTTTTAAACCCTTTTTGAAAAGACTTTTGATTAATTTCAAAATGGTCTTTATTTTCGTCGACGTCAAGGTGTCTTCGAAGAGACTATTTATTCTCCAACTCCTAAGGTTGGAAGGCTAATTAATTCAAAATTCCTCGAATGCAATTTGCGGTGTTTGTGCTCTATATTCACTACGATCGAAGGAAGACTTAGAAGCACGTGCGGTTGAAAAGTCTTCGAGAGTTTTTTTTGAGGGTGAAGTGGAGGGAATTTCACTTGTGAACTTCATAGCCCACGTGGGCTAGTGGCAGCGAAGGCTGCTATTGGGCATTGCATTAGCGGAGGTCACCGTTTCGAGTCTCGTGGGGGTGCTTTGCTAGAGTAACACACATTTTTATTAAAACGTCTTTATGCCACGAAATTCGAAGTTTCTTGGACAATGATTTATAAGCTTGAAGGTTCAATTATCTTCTACTCCAATAAGGTATGGGCACATTCTTCTTATGAGTATGATTGGTGTATGTTTTTTGAAATAAGGTTGGAGTGAAAAGGTATTCTACTAGGTATCCTTTGGCTAGGTGTAAATCCTATTTTCTGGTTTGTTGAAGACTACTTATGCATTGTTATCCTTAAGGAGAGTTTTTGGTGAATGCATAATTTTTGGTTTGAGATAGTGGAAGCTTTGTGCACTAGGGTTTATATTTGTGAGTCTAGCTACTTGCATTGAGTTGGTGGAACCCTTGGTTGGTTGTTTTGAGTTTGATGGTTGAGTTGCTTCCATAGAGGTTGTTTGATCAAGTTATTGCTTTACTTGATTCATGATATTGGGCTTACTCCATTGAGTTGATTTGAGCAAGTTATTCTTTGCATTTGGTGATATTGTGTTGGTGGATTTTTTGTTCAAATATCTTTGGAGGGAAAAGGATTTCTACTTGTTTCCTTTTCTTGTGATGATTGGTTGAATGCTTCAAGGTTGATGTTGAGTTGAATGGTGTTGGTTGACTAAACCTTGTTTGATGAGCATTGTTGTTGAAACCCTAATTGATGGTGAAAAGAACATGAGTATCATTGTTATGTGATTCTTTGCATAGTTGGCAATTGTTGGGGTTTCATGTTCTTGAAAGAAAACATTCTATCCTATCCATTTCAGATATTGAGTTGAGTTTTCAGATTTGAGATTGAGATTGAGCTGAGTTGATTTGAGTTGAGTTTTGAGATTGGGATTTGAGTATAGAACATATTGAGTCTCTAAAAATTCTCTTTATGCTTCTATGAGTTTGACAAATCACATTGGGTCTCTAACAATTCACTTTGTGATTTCCTACTAAGAAAGTTTTTCTTGGTGAGCTTGCTGAGTTTTTGGATAGGTTCCAGTGGGGACTTGTGAGTAGTTTTTGGACAGGTTCTAGTGGGGACTTGTGAGCAATTTTTGGATAGGTTCCGGTGGGGACTTGTGAGCAGTTTTTGGACAGGTTTCGGTGGGGACTTGTGAGCAGTTTTGGACAGGTTTCGATGGGGACTTGTGAGCAGATTTGGATAGGTCCTAGCAGAGGACTTGTGAGCTGAGTTTGATAGTTCTATCAGAGAACTTGAGGACAGAGGTGCATTGGTTCTATGAGAAGAACCTAAGGACAGTTGGCAAGTCTTTGAGAAGGCTTGTATGCAGAGGATTGATTTGTTCAAGAGTTAGAAATATCTGATAGACAGAGGAAGACTTGTACTAGACCAACTGACTGTGTTTGGTATAGGTTGTTGAGCTACTGTGGACGTGATCATAGAAGGTAGAGGTCTCTTAGGCTAAGAATTGAGGACAGGAGGTCTTCGGTGGAAAGGAGTTCCACGTGCTGGCAAGAGGTAGAGGCAGTTGATCTTTTGAGGGATCATTTCCAGAGCAAGAGGGGAAGGTATCTCCTTTGAGCAGAGGCTCATAAATTTTGATTGGGGGAAGGTATATCCTTTGAGCAGAGGCTCATAAATTCTGATTGGGGGAAGGTATCTCCTTTGAGCAGAGGCTCATAAATTTTTATTTGGGGAAGGTATCTCCTTTGGGCCGAGGCTCATAAACATTGTAATTGGGAAGGATTCCCAAAGAACTTTGAGATAACTTTTAGAGAAAAGTTTTGTGGACGTAGCCCAACCATTCTGGGTGAACCACGTTAAAATTGGTGTCACTTTGTGGATGATATTGTGCATTGCTTTGATATTGCTTTGGGTATATTGCTTTACTGTTTTGAAGTATAAAGGAAAAAGTAAAAAGATGTCTTATACTGTTCACCCCCCCTCTCAGTATAAGCTTGTGTTCTTCAATTGGTATCAAAGCAGGTGCCTTCGGAAAGTTTAACAGCTTTAAGGAAAAGCTAGTAAAGAACACAATGGATCATTCAATTGGCAATGCAGCACCTATTCTTGATGGGTCAATTTTTGGTCTTTGGAGTGCAAGGATGAAGGTTCATCTAATGGCACTTGGGAATGAGGTTTTGGAAGTGATTGAAGATGAGTACACTATTCTTGAACATGGTCCTAATACTAAAGAAGAAAGGCTCCTACATCACAGCAATTCAAAAGCAATGAATGCAATCCTGAAAGGCTTATAGAAAGCATATCTCACCAAAGTGATTCACTGCAAGACAACTAGTGAAATGTGAAATTAGTTGAAGGTGGTTCATACAGGTGATACAAATGTCATAAAGGCCAAGTTGAGACACTTCAAAGGTATGTTTGAACAACTCAAGATGAATGATGATGAAAATATTAGTGACTACATGCTTCGTATGGATGAGGTTGTTAACTCCATGAAAGACTTAGGTCTTGAGCTTGCTGAAAATGATGTTTGTGATAAGATTTTAAGATCTCTTCCTAATAGATTTAGTGAAAATATTTCTGCTATTGAGGAAGCTAAAGATTTGGATAAGTTGAAAAAGGATGAGCTCCATAGTATACTTGTAGCATTTGAGTTAAGAACTCAAGTGAAGGTTGATGTCAAGAAAGAGGCAACTTTCAAGGCTACCAAGAAATCCAAGGGTAAACAACTTCAAGATAGTGATGAGTCTTCTAGTGATGAAGAGGCATATTACAACAAGAAAGGTAAGTTCTCTAGAAAGCACAAAAGTATGAAAAATGTAAGATGTTTCAATTATGGAAAGTTTGGTCATTATGCTACTGACTGTACTGTTCCCAAGAATGAAAGTGATGAAGATAAACAGGATTCTAAGAGCAAGGATTCTGAAAAGCACAAGCATCATAGGAAAAACAAAGATGAGCACAACAATCAAGGAAAGAGGTATTCTCACAAGCACAAGAAGAGTTTCTACCTAGACAAAGCAAGTAAGTGTTCTAGTAGTGATAGTGAAAGTTCTTCAAGTGATAATGAAAATGAGATGTTGTTCATATCAGAAAAAGAGGAAGAACCGAAACATAGATTCATTATCATGAAATGCCTTAGATGTGGAAATTTTGGTCACCTTGAGGATGATTGCACAAATAATGATTTGGTTTCTAGTATGTATGAGGATGCTTCAGAAAACTATAAGGAAGATGCATGTATGGTTTTTGAAAAGGGTAGCACCTCTAGTGATAAGAAATATGAAAAAGACCTTGATGATTCAAAAAGCAAACAAATAGAGGAAGATATAGAGGAAGGTGAACTTATTAGTGCTCTTAGTGCTTTGAAAAAGGAAAGAAAGAAGAATGCTAGACTCAAGGATAAGTTAGATGAATGTTGTATGGAGAGAGATGATCTTATAGAAAGTCTTGACTTCTCTATGGCTAAGACACAAGAACTCAAGGATGAGTTAGAGTCTAAGGTTCTTGAGTATAGTGAGTTAGAACAGAAAATGGCTTCTTTGAAATAGGAAACTAAAGAGTACAAGGATAAGCTTTACAAGTTCCAAGATATCTCCAAAAAGGTTAAGTCACTCATCAAAGGTCAAAGAAAGACAACGGTTAAAACAGGCCTTGGTTTTGTTAAGCCACACAAGGAACAAGTTGGAGAGTCTAGTAAGAGACTCCAAAAGGAAGAGAGTTCTAATGAGGAAAGTATTTCAAAAAGGAGTCCTTGAATGATAGATGCACAGAAATAGAAAACAGAATTCAGAATGAGAAGAAGAAGTTTTCAGAACCTAAGAGGTCAATTAAAGGAAAGTTTCAAGGTAGATGTTTTGCTTGTCACAGGTTTGGTCACATGGCTTCACATTGCATGGCTCAAGTAAAGGAGGTAAATGACAATTTCATAAGTGCTAGTTACTTTCAAGGGTATTGCTACTCTTGTCAACAGTTTGGGCACAAGGCAGTTTATTGCAAGGAAAATAACAAGAACAAGTTTGGCTAGAATAGGTTTGGTCAGAACAGGTTTGGTCAAAACAAGTTTGGTCAGAACAGGTTTGGTCAGAACTAGTGGATTCAAAGATCAATTTTACCTCAAAGAAACAACATCATCAAGTGTTTCAAGTGCAACAATGAAGGTCACAAAATCAGACAGTGTAGAGCTGAAATTCCAGAATACAGGAACAGGAACAGTGGCATGATCAGGTCCAAGGATCAAGGCATGGACAAGAACAAGGATGAGAACAAGAACAAGAATAGTGACAGGAATAGGAATATGGACAAAGAGTTCAATAGAAGGCCCGACAAGGAAGTTATAGACGCTGATGATGATCAGTGCCTAATGGGATTTTTAGTCCCACCCCGGAATTAAACACTTCAATAGGAAGTGGGGGAGGGACTAAGCTAAGAGGCTCATTCTTAGTCCCAAGCCCCAAAGGTGACCATTTTCCATTGATGAAAAAGGGGGAGATATTTGAGTAAGGGGGAGATCCTCAAGACAGGAGGAGCTATTTATGTTGAGTTTCTGTGTTGTTGAGAAGCATGGTTTGCCATCAATGACAAAGGGGGAGATTGTTGGCAATTTTGGGTTTGAGATCCTAGCTTCTTGTCTATGAGTTGTCATTGATGTCAAAAGGAAATGGAATTAATGTTAAGAGGATGTGTTGGCTTCAAAGGTGGAAGATTCCAAGAGAATATTTTTAAGAGAATCCGGAGAGATTCCATTGGCAAGGGTTTTTCATTAAAACCAAACCGGCTTTTATTAAAAGCAAGTTGGATAGGGTTTTTATTAAAACCAATGGAGGTTATATTTATTATTTATTTAATTATTATTTAAAACCCTTCAAGGTTTTAATTAATTAATTATTTAATTAATTAAGGGAGAAATTATTTTTAATTTATTAAAAATACTTAAAGGTTTTTAAACCTTTTTTTATTCTTAATTTATTAAAATTATTTAAGGGTTTTTAAACCCTTTTTGAAAAGACTTTTGATTAATTTCGAAATGGTATTTATTTCCACCAACATCAAGGTGTCTTCGAAGAGACTATTTATTCTCCAACTCCTAAGGTTGGAAGGCTAATTAATTCAAAATTCCTCGAATGCAATTTGCGGTGTTTGTGCTCTGTATTCACTGCGATCGAAGGAAGACTTAGAAGCACGTGCGGTTGAAAAGTCTTCGGGAGTTTTTTTTTAGGGTGAAGTGGAGGGAATTTCACTTGTGAACTTCATAGCCCACGTGGGTTAGTGGCAGCGAAGGCTTCTTGTGGGCGCTGCATTGGCGGAGGTCGTCGTTTCGAGTCTCGCGGGGGTGCTTTGCTAGAGTAACACACATTTTTATTAAAATGTCTTTATGCCACGAAATTCGGAGTTTCTTGGACAACAATTTATAAGCTTGAAGGTTCAATTATCTTCTACTCCAATAAGGTATGGGCACATTCTTCTTATGAGTATGATTGGTGTATGTTTTCTGAAATAAGGTTGGAGTGAAAAGGTATTCTACTAGGTATCCTTTGGCTAGGTGTAAATCCTATTTTCTGGTTTTTTGAAGACTACTTATGCATTGTTATCCTTAAGGAGAGTTTTTGGTGAATGCATAATTTTTGGTTTGAGATAGTGGAAGCTTTGTGCACTAGGGTTTATATTTGTGAGTCTAGCTACTTGCATTGAGTTGGTGGAACCCTTGGTTGGCTGTTTTGAGTTTGATGGTTGAGTTGCTTCCATAGAGATTGTTTGATCAAGTTATTGCTTTACTTGATTCATGATATTGGGCTTACTCCATTGAGTTGATTTGAGCAAGTTATTCTTTGCATTTGGTGATATTGTGTTGGTGGTTGTTTTGTTCAAATATCTTTGGAGGGAAAAGGATTTCTACTTGTTTCCTTTTCTTGTGATGATTGGTTGAATGCTTCAAGGTTGATGTTGAGTTGAATGGTGTTGGTTGACTACACCTTGTTTGATGAGCATTGTTGTTGAAACCCTAATTGATGGTGAAAAGAACATGAGTATCATTGTTATGTGATTCTTTGCATAGTTGGCAATTGTTGGGGTTTCATGTTCTTGAAAGAAAACATTCTATCCTATCCATTTTAGATATTGAGTTGAGTTTTTAGATTTGAGATTGAGATTGAGCTGAGTTGATTTGAGTTGAGTTTTGAGATTGGGATTTGAGTATAGAACATATTGAGTCTCTAACAATTCTCTTTATGCTTCTATGAGTTTGACAAATCACATTGGGTCTCTAACAATTCACTTTGTGATTTCCTACTAAGAAAGTTTTCCTTGGTGAGCTTGCTGAGTTTTTGGACAGGTTCCAGTGGGGACTTGTGAGCAGTTTTGGACAGGTTCCAGTGGGGACTTGTGAGCAGTTTTGGACAGGTTCCAGTGGGGACTTGTGAGCAGTTTTTGGATAGGTTCCGGTGGGGACTTGTGAGCAATTTTTGGATAGGTTTCGATGGGGACTTGTGAGCAGATTTGGACAGGTCCTAGCAGAGGACTTGTGAGCTGAGTTTGATAGTTCTATCAGAACTTGAGGACAGAGGTGCATTGGTTCTATGAGAAGAACCTGAGGATAGTTGGAAAGTCTTTGAGAAGGCTTGTATGTAAAGGATTGATTTGTTCAAGAGTTGGACAGATCTGATAGACAGAGGAAGACTTGTACTAGATCGACTGACTGTGTTTGGTACAGGTTGTTGAGCTACTGTGGACGTGATCATAGAAGGCAGAGGTCTCTTAGGCTAAGCATTGAGGATAGGAGGTCTTCGGTGGAAAGGAGTTCCATGTGCTGGCAAGAGGTAGAGGCAATTGATCTTCTGAGGGATCATTTCTAGAGCAGAGGGGAAGGTATCTCATTTGAGCAGAGGCTCATAAATTATGATTAGGGGAAGGTATCTCCTTTGAGCAGAGGCTCATAAATTTTGATTGGGGGAAGGTATCTCCTTTGAGCAGAGGCTCATAAATTCTGATTGGGGGAAGGTATCTCCTTTGGGCCGAGGCTCATAAACATTGTAATTGGGAAGGATTCCCAAATAACTTTGAGATAACTTTTAGAGAAAAGTTTTGTGGACATAGCCCAACCATTCTGGGTGAACCACGTTAAAATTGGTGTCACTTTGTGGATGATATTGTGCATTGCTTTGATATTGCTTTGGGTATATTGCTTTACTATTTTGAAGTATAAAGGAAAAAGTAAAAAGATGTCTTATACTGTTCACCCCCCCCTCTCAGTATAAGCTTGTGTTCTTCACTCTCAACTTATGATTAATATCTTGAATAATCCTTCTAAGAATTATAAGGTGGATTGGAGAATAAAAAGAATTATTGAGAAGATTCAGTTAATCCAGATGGGATTTTTGAAAGTTGATTATAATCATGTGGTCATATATGAAAACAAGAGTGCTGATGCTTTAGCTAATTAGGCTTTGGACAAAGGTGATATTACTTGTTATGGCCACCCTCTTATATGGTGGGCTTCTCAAATTAGGGAAGCTCTTCTTTCTATCATTTCTTTGGATGGCTCCAGTTCTGAAGGTTCCTAGTTTCTTCTTTTTTTTTTTTTTTTGCTTCTCTTTGGTTCATTCAGTTTTTTTTAGTTCCCTAGCTCATTCTATTCTTTATTTTGTTTCCTCTGTTGATTATTGCCTTAATAGTCTTATGGTCTAGATAGGTCTTTGTTTTGTTCTTTTTTTATTTCTTTTTTCCTTTTTGTTTTTTTGTTTAGTTTTTTAAGGTGGGTGGGTTTTTTTATTTTGTTTTTTTTTTTTGTGTTCTTTGTGTTGTTTTTTTTTGTTCTTGTGTTTTTGTTGTTTTTTTTTTTTTTTATGTTTTTGTTATTGTTCTTGTGTTTTTTTTCGTTCTTGTTCTTGGGTTTCTCTTTTTTTGTGTTATTTCATGTTTTTATGGGTGATTATTTTCTATATTTTTTGTTTTTTTTTATTGTCTATTGTTGGTTGTTTTTTATTTTTATTTTTGTTTTATTTTTTAATTTTTAAGGTTTTGATTGTGTTTATTTTTCTTGTTTTTTTTGGGTTATGTCTTTGTAGTGTTCTGTTGTTTTTGTCTTGTTTGTGTTTTGTTATGTGTTTCTTGTGTTTTTCTATGTGGTTTGTGTTGTGGTTTATTTTATCTTATTGTGCGTGTTTGGTTGTGCTTTTGTTTTTGACACACTCAAGGAGCATGTTTTTTATTTTATTTTATTATTTTTGTTGTTATTTGCTTATTTTTAATTGGTTTTGTGTGTTTGTTTTCTCCTTGAGTGTGTCAAAGGTGGTAGGCCAGGTCCGAGTCCTGGGTGTTTTTGGCAGAATGGATACCCCTGCCTCCTTGGGTATTACCCAAAAGTGGCATCCCTTTTGGGATGTTTTCCACAAATAAAAAAAAAAATCTCTTCTTCTAGGTCCTCATTTCTTATACTTAGTCCATCTCATCAACGTCAACTTTATCTATTTAGAATACCATGAGCTTATTTTTGATAAGTACAATAATGAAGTGGAGGAAATTCCCATGAAATTATTCCACTTATTATATTGGTCATAATGATTTCTACTTTGGAGGGTATTTCCCAAAATAGCTGCAACCTCTACCTCACAACCTAGTGATCTTAACCAACAACCATTAGACCTCATTGACCTTGAAAGTATAAGACTCCTTCGTAATCCTCCTTAGCTAGGGTATGAGTCTCATATCATCATTGAAGAAGCAATACACATAAACATTGGAACCAATAAATATCCCAAGCTCCTAAATTTAGGCAATATTCTCACCCTAACCAAATATGGGGACTATACCAAAAGAAAATTTTCACATATTTGCTTGGTAATATGCAAACATGCTTGGATTGGACCCCTCCCTAGTGGTCCATTTGGATGCTAAATCTATTAAGCATAAGTCTCACAAATGCATCCAAATTCATCCTCCTTTTTAAAGAAGGGATCCAAAAGCTCCTTGATGTTGCATTCATTAAGGTTATTAACTATTCTACCTATATTTTGAACATCATCCCAAGTGTTAAGAAAGAAGGCATAGCCAAATTCTACATTGAATTTTGGGATATTAACAAGGCATGCCCTAAATATGACTTCCATATCCCTAATATCATCATGATAATTGATTTTATTGTCTATTACAAAATATTATCCCTCATGTAGGGGTTTTTAGGAGATAATAAAATTTAAATAGTTTCTAAAGATCAAACTAAGACAACTTTTACAACTGCTTTGGGAATTTTTTGATACCAAGTTATACCCTTTTTCTTAAATAATATTGTCATAAACTATTAATCCATTAGACAGTCGACTACACACACACCATACCTCATGGAAACTTACGCAAACTGAGTTGATATTCTCACATTATGATTGCCTTAAATCATCCTTAATTTACTTTATCATAATTATAATCAGTTCCTCTCATATCTTTAGAAACCATTATTTGTATAATGCTTTATTGAATCTAGTGCTTCATATTTACCAAGATATCATATCAATACAACTTACACTCCATAATGGTTTACAAATTTTTCAAGGAAAACTTCTACTAATTCATCCTCTATTATCTACAAGACCCCTCATTAGATTATGGATCATAGAGATGTTGGGATTAGATATGTTTTATATCTAATAAATACATTATAACTAAGAGAACTTCCTAGGCATCGAGCTATCATATCAACATATCTCATTGGACCTTATGCTAGTCGAAGCCACATATCCTTTTTTCTAATCCTCTCAATCTCCCCTATTTGTCCTATATACCTCTAGGGAGATGAATCTAACATTGACTAATGATTGATGAATTAATTATAATACTTATGCATCCATTTATTGAATGGTGAGATAATAGGGTCCCATTGATTGTTAATCAATAAGTACATAATGATATATGATCATATCAATGAAAGTGATTGAATGTTGAGTTGATACTTGACAAATATATAAGATATAGATCTATCCTACAATGACTCAACATAATCATCTATTTCATTGGGATATAAATTAATATTCTAATCAAACATACTTGTGCACTATTTCTTTTCATAGGCACTTAAATTAACCCCAACTACATTTATGATTTCTTCTTCTACTTCACTTAAATTTTAGTCACCCATGTTTACCTTTATTGTCCTTATGAACCATTGAACTAAATAATATTTGGTCACCTTCCACTTTATAATTGCACCAATCCTCACACTCCTCGATGGTGCACAAGGAAAATAATACAAACTCATATCAAGCTAGTTGAACCTCACTAAGTATATTTTACTCTCTTGTTATGCATCATAATACTCTTCCTTGATGGCCTATGAACCTACAATAAGATGAGGTCTAATAAATACATGTGTTTAATAAATACATCACAAGTCATATGTGCTCATTAGATAACAGACTACTCTATCACCATATCTCATTGGCATGTACACTAGTGAGGATAACATAAGCTTTTATCTCCCTTATTACTATTTCTCATTGACTGCTAGGTCCTAGGGCCGATGGGATCACATTGATTGATGTCTAGCAAGTACATAATGCTTTATGGAACCAATAGGCAATGGTTAGTTGATCACTATTTTCCCTTGGCATATTTGTCAATCAAGTCAAACAATTGGATATCTAAGTCAATATTCACACACATGTTCAATAAATTTTTGCTCCAAATATTTTTTTCTAATATAAATTTCCTATTAAAAGTTATTTTTCTATACTATCATAACTGGGATAAGTGATATATGACATGATTATATATGACCCTAAAAATATTATCATCTCATCTCTCTTTTACCCTTATTTTCCATGGGGGCAACTTACCAACAAATACATATCCCTCACATCAACAATTGTGATACCTTAACTAGACACCATTCAACCTTGTTAATTTTTTTTGAAGAACATTACATTATTTGATACATGAAAACGGACCCCCATAGTACCTTCATGGTACAAATGTAAATATCTAATATATTAGGGTTATATATATAGTTTAGATGAGTGATTTATATTTCCCTTTTATGTAATTTTATATGTGCAGGATATGCACAAGTGTCATGTAAGAATGTAATGTGCATGATATGCACAAGTGTCATGTAAGAATGTAATGTGCATGATATGCACAAGTATATGTAGAAAAGTAAGAGTCACATAGAAGCGTTGAAGTGGCATAGAGTCAAGTATACATGTAAGAAGAGAGTCAAGATTCTAGTAAGATGATTAGCCAAAGGTCAATAATAGGAAAGGTCACATCTCCCATATAATTGAGGAGTGAAATAGACAAGTATTAAAGAGTCACATTACTATGTCTATATTATGGAGATAAAGCTCCATACAATGTGACATGAGAAAAAGAAAAAATAGTATGTAACAATCACCACATAGCAAGAATTAATAAATATTATATAAAAATTTTGAGCAATTCATATTGTAAGTATTCTTCATGCATGTACATGAATGATTTTGGCCATTTACATTCATATTTGATATTATAAGTGAATGTTATTTTATTATTATATTTGCCAGGATATATATTTGATTTCTCATATATATAATTCTACTATTGATTATTGATATTTCAACCTATAATATTATTGGTTTATTTACATTAGGACCTATGATATTTTGATATAGTTATGCTTAAAACCCAACAATGGTATCAAAGCCACCGTAATATTAGAGTTTATCCACTTTGAAAGTAGTGAAGACTTTGACTCTATTTTAAATATCTAATTGAGTAGATATTAAGTGGAAAAGGATAAGTCATCCTAATTTGGATGCTAGGGTCTTTCCACTTGGTTCAAAGAAAACTAGTGAAGACTAGGACTCAACTAAAATTGATTAAGGACCAACTTAAAAGAAATTTGGATGTTCGGGGACATTCAAAGTCACCATGATAATATTTTTGATTCTCTAGGAAAAAGGAGATTCACTATTGAATATTGATAGAGCCAACTTGAGAGAAAGTTGGTCATTCAAGGACATTCATACTCACCCTGATATTGATTTTAGATTCTCTAGACAAAAGGAGAATAATATTGTTCTTAGGTGTGACCTAAGACATTGAAGATACATTTCAAAATATTGAAGAAGCATCAAATATTCCAAAAAGTTTGAAGAAGCATAAAAGCTACCAGGGATTGAGAAACATTAAAGCTTCCTAAGATTGAGAAGCAATATAAGCTTCCTCAAAATAAATAAGAGTTGTAATGATAAGTACAAAGAAGAAGCCTCTAGAGATAAGGATCAAATAGAAGTATAGAGAAGTTGTAGTTATTTAAAAACCAAAAGTATCAGGATGACTATTGCAAACCAGTACTGGCCTTGACTTATTTTTTAAAATATTTTTGAAAGAAGTCTTATCTTATAACAAGTAGAGAATAGCACTACCAGAGCACATTCTAGAGACAACAAGAAGCATCTAGACATATCTAGTGGAACCATCATCCACCATGTAAGTTGAGTGGCCAACATATAAGTGGGCAATATATTTGAATGGGTAACATCTACGTGGCCAGTATATTCAAGTGGATTATATATAGAAGGTTGAATGGTAATTTAAGAAACCTACAAAAGGCAGACTAAGCAACCCTTAAAGCAACCTGCACAAGGAAGAGTAAGAAGCCATTAAAGCAACCTACACAAGGGAGACTAAGTATCCAACACTGGAAGATAAAGTTGCTAGATAAGGATCTAAGTAGCATGTTATCAAAGAACAATGCTATAATAGCAAAGAGCATTGAAGCAATGTTTCCATCATAGAGTAACTTTCTAATTGAAGAGCACTGATCCAAAGTAAAACAAGAGTGTTTTCTAAAGCACTAACAGAAGAACACCGATCTAGAATAAAGCAAGAGTTTTTTCCACAACACTAACAAAAGAGCATTGAGTTAGAGTAAAGCAAGAGTGTTGTCCAAATTACTAACATAAAGTATAGTTACAAAGTAAAGCAGGGGCAATGTCATTCAGGAACATAGTTTAAACCGATTAGTGCTTTCCAATTAGGTTATCTTGTAACAAGTTCTGAGCATGTTATTCTACAAAGAAGATCAAGAAATATTTGAGAATATTGTTTTGTGAAGGATACTGAGAAGGATTTGAGCATGCTATTTTGCAAAGGATGTTGAGAAAGCTCTGAGCATGTCATTATACAAATGAGATCAATAAAGCTTTGAGAAAGCTATTCTATGAAGGATATTGAGGAAATATTTGAGTGTACTGCAAACAAGACCAAGAAAGCTTTGAGCATACTATGAAGGAGACAAATAAATTTTTGAGTTTACCATTCAACATTCATAATCCTAAGATACCATCGAGCTAGATCCCAAGAATGAATGAATAATAAACTCTATATTTAGAATTTTAAATTCTTGAGTAAATGTAAGCATATCAGTCGAGATTAAGCATAGAAGTTGGAGTAAATAGAGGTAATGTATAAACATTAGAAATTAGAGGTATTATTTTTTGTATCAAATATTTCAAAGGAAAGGTACGCTAAAATTACCTTTCATTACTTTATTGCTTGGAGGGAAAGCAAGTCATTTGAATTTAACTTTTATTAAGTTATTTAAGTAGGGATTTATAAGGTTTTCTAGCCTATTAGTTTTTTGAAGTTTATTACTTTCAAAAATTTTATTTTTGTAAAAAATATAAAGTTATTTAAGGTTTGGAATGAAAAGGATTTCTACTAGGATTTAAGGTATTTTAAGCTTTGAGGATTAGAAAATTTAAGTTATTTGAGATTTTATTTTTTAAGATTTAAAATTTTATTTTGGAGTTATTTGAAGAAATTTGGTTTGAAGATTTTTTAAGTTTTTGAAATTTAGAGAAAATTTTAAAATTTTGTAAATTAAATTTAGTAGGGAGTTAAAAGGATTACTGCATCAAAGGTTTAGAAAATTTATAAATTTACAAATTTCTTATTTAAGTGTATTTTTAAATTAGGAGATATAAGGATTTCTACTTCAAAGGAATTGGATCATTGAATTACAAACTTTGATTGCTATAGAAGAAAATATTAGAAATACATTCAACAAATATAGTGAAGAAATGGAGAATAAATTAAAGGTTGATTCTCAAAACTTGATAAATGATGAGAAGAAGAAAATATCAAACTAGCTTAGAGATACACTTGAGAATTCAAAACTAGAACAAATGCTAGATTCTACTACTACAAGACCACAAACTTGTAGTTCTATAATAGAATCTACAACTACATAGAGTGCCATGAATCTTATCTATAAAGAAAATAAAGGAAGAATGGCCTTAATAGTACATAATTGGATGTGTTGTTTTTTAATAATATAAATAAACACAAGATATTAGCATGGAAGAATAGATCAAAGAAAGAATATTGCATTCAATTGAAGTGTAATTATTGCAATAGAATTGGGTACAAAGAAGAAAATTGTTGGAATATTTATACATGTAAATTTTGTGGAAGAAAATTTCATTTTCCAGTGTCTTGTTGGTATAAAAGGAAATATTACGAGAGATTTGAAAGAAGGCTATTATTAAAATTAGAAATTTTTCTTCAAAAAATTATTTCTAAAGCAACTCCTAACAATAGAGCAAAATGTTCTATTTCAAAAATGCAGGATAAATTTGAAACAATACAAATAAAAGGAAAAATATTTAATCTTATCAATGATGAAGTGTTTGATGTTTCAAAAAAGAAAGAAATAGGGAAATGGATCAAGTACAATACAAATTTATCACATGAACTAGAGACCAAAGATGAAGAAGAAGCTCAAGAAGTTCATGAACAAGATGATGCAAAGTATAAAGAAGAAAAGAATGAAGATGAGGTGTAGATACCTAAAAATGTTGCATTATCCCTTGTACAGTGCTAATGGTTAGGTAATATGCAAATACCCTCAAAATTTACATAATGATAACAAGAATTAAAGGAGAATGACAAAGGAAAACTCTACTAATATTTGTCTAAGATCTAGGTAATATTTACTATATTTTGTATCATTTTGAATTACAAACTTTGATTGCTATAGAAGAAAATATTAGAAATACATTCAACAAATATAGTGAAGAAATGGAGAATAAATTAAAGATTGATTCTCAAAACTTGATAAATGATGATAAGAAGAAAATATCAAACTAGCTTAGAGATACACTTGAAAATTCAAAACTAGAACCTAGATTCTACTACTACAAGACCACAAAATTGTATTTCTATAATAGAATCTACAACTACATAGAGTGCCATGAATCTTATCTATAAAGAAAATAAAGGAAGAATGGCCTTAATAGTACATAATTGGTTGTGTTGTTTTCTTAAGAATACAAATGAACACAAGATATTAGCATGGAAGCATATATCAAAGAAAGAATATTGCATTCAATTGAAGTGTAATTATTGCAATAGAATTGGGTACGAAGAAGAAAATTGTTGGAATCTTTATACATGTAAATTTTGTGGAAGAAAATTTCATTTTCCAGTGTCTTTTTGGTACAAAAGGAAATATTACGAGAGATTTGAAAGAATGCTATTATTCAAATTACACAATTTTCTTCAAAAAATTATTTCTAAAGCAACTCCTAACAATAGAGCAAAATGTTCTATTTCAAAAATGCAGGACAAATTTGAAACAATACAAATAAAAGGAAAAATATTTAATCTTATCAATGATGAAGTGTTTGATGTTTCAAAAAAGCAAGAAATAGGGAAATGAATCAAGTACAATACACATTTATCTTGTAGAGTAATAAGGAAATAAACACATGAACTAGAGACCAAAGATGAAGAAGAAGCTCAAGAAGTTCATGAACAAGATGATGCAAAGTATGAAGAAGCAAAGAATGAAGATGAAGGTGTAGATACCTAAAAATTTTACATTATCCCTTGTATAGTGTTAATGGTTAGGTAATATGCAAATACCCTCAAAATTTACATAATGATAATAAGAATTAAAGGAGAATGACAAAGGAAAACACTACTAATATTTGTCTAAGAGCTAGGTAATATTTACTATATTTTGTATCCTTTTGAATTACAAACTTTCATTGCTATAGAAGAAAATATTAGAAATACATTCAACAAATATAGTGAAGAAATGGAGAATAAATTAAATATTGATTCTCAAAACTTGATAAATGATGAGAAGAAGAAAATATCAAACTAGCTTAGAGATACACTTGAAAATTCAAAACTAGAACCTAGATTCTACTACTACAATACCGCAAACTTGTATTTCTATAATAGAATCTACAACTACATAGAGTGCCATGAATCTTATCTATAAAGAAAATAAAGGAAGAATGGCCTTAATAGCACATAATTGGTTGTGTTGTTTTTTTAAGAATATAAATGAACACAAGATATTAGCATGGAAGAATATATCAAAGAAAGAATATTGCATTCAATTGAAGTGTAATTGATGCAATAGAATTGGGTACGAAGAAGAAAATTATTGGAATCTTTATACATGTAAATTTTGTGGAAGAAAATTTTATTTTCCAGTGTCTTGTTGGTACAAAAGGAAATATTATGAGAGATTTGAAAGAAGGCTATTATTCAAATTAGGCAATTTTCTTCAAAAAATTATTTCTAAAGCAACTCCTAACAATAGAGCAAAATGTTCTATTTCAAAAATGCAGGACAAATTTGAAACAATACAAATAAAAGGAAAAATATTTAATCTTATCAATGATGAAGTGTTTGATGTTTCAAAAAAGCAAGAAATAGGGAAATGGATCAAGTACAATACAAATTTATCTTGTAGAGTAATCAGGAAATAAACACATGAACTAGAGACCAAATATGAAGAAGAAGCTCAAGCAGTTCATGAACAAGATGATGCAAAGTATGAAGAAGCAAAGAATGAAGATGAAGGTGTATATACCTAAAAATGTTGCATTATCCCTTGTACAGTGCTAATGGTTAGGTAATATGCAAATACCCTCAAAATTTACATAATGATAACAAGAATTAAAGGAGAATGACAAAGGAAAACTATACTAATATTTGTCTAAGAGCTAGGTAATATTTACTATATTTTGTATCCTTTTGAATTATTGTTGCACTTTAAATCAAGCTTTTTTTTAGTATTGATTTTGCATATTTCATTGACTTGGGTCCCACCTAGGTAGACCCGAGAGGGTGTTGCTAACTCTTTTGTGTTTGGTTGTGTGTAGGATCCAAGGAGACACATTCAACCAAGGGTGGTCAAGCATTCAAGAATTTAAAACCCACCCATACTTCAAGGTGGTTTAGAAGACCTTTCAGACATCATTGTACTCACTTTTGTGAAGGGGACATTCCACCTTGGAACCCCTCTTGTAGCCCATGGGGCATTGTAATAAAATATTGTATGTTGATATCTTTTGTAATGAAATGAAATGATACATTTTCTCTACCACAAAGGGGAATTTAGAGCAACAATCAAGAAGGAAGCTGAAGATGAATCTTAAGCAAAAGATCATGTTCAATGCAAAGTTACATGACTAAATATGAAGATAAATATTGAAGACTAAATTTTTTTATAATCAAATAATATAATATGCAGAAGTTTTGAAGAATATTACATTATTTGGTACATGCAAATGTACCCCCATGGAACCTTCATGGTACAAATGTAAATATGTAATAGATTAGGGTTATGTTTATAGTTTAGATGAGTGATTTATATTTCTCTTTTATGTAAGTGTCTATGTGTAGGATATGCACAAGTGTCATGTAAGAATGTTATGTGTAGGATATGCACAAGTGAATGTAGGAAAGAAAGAGTCATGTAGAAGTGTGCAAGTGTCATAGAATCTAGTATGCATGTAAGAAGAGAGTGAAGAGCCTAGTATACAAGTGGCAATATGAGAAGCCAAAGGTCAAGAATAGGAAAGTTCATTTATCCTAGATATGTGAGGAGTGTAATAGACAAGTATTGAGTAGTCACATTACTATGTCCATATTATGGAAATAAAGCTCCATACAATGTGACACGAGAAAAAGAAAAATTGGTCTATAATGATCACCACATCACAGGCTTTAATAAATCTTGTATACATATTTTAAGTAATTCATATTGTAAGTATTATTTATGCATGTACACGAATTATTTTTGCCATTTACATTCATATTTTATATTATAAGTGAATTTTATTTTATTATTATATTGGGTTGGATATATATTTGATTGCTCATATAGAATTCTACTCTTGATTATTGATATTTTGATATATAATATTGTTGGTTTATTTACATTGAAACCTGTGATATTTTGAGATAGTTAAGCTCAAAATCCAAAAAATGTTTAGGCCTTAATTGGTCGTTGTTCAAACTTATTCAATTTCTAGTCCTTACTAGCCATTGTTCATACTTGTTTAATTTTTTGGCTTTAACTGGTCGTTGTTCAAACTTATTCAAATTTTAGGTCTTAACTCATTGGCATTCGGATTTGTTTAACTTTTAAGTCTTAATTGGTCCCTATTAAATTATTTTCAATTTCTAGGTCTTAAATGGTCATTGCTTGAACTTGTTCAAATGTTTAATCCTTAATTGGCCACCGCTCAAACTCTTAAGTCTTAACTAGTTGCTATTCAAATTTGTTCAAAATTGTTAGCCTTAACCAATTGTTAAAAATTTTAGGTCTTCATTGGTCATTGTACATATATTTTTGTAAATAAATTCAATTGCGTATATTTTTGGGCCTTAATATCCCATTGCACATAATTTTGTAATTTGTACATAAAAATCCACAAATTTTAGGCCTTAACTAGACACTTTTCAACCTTGTTTAGCCTTTAGGTCTTAATTGGTTGCTATCCAAATTTTTAGGCCTTAACTGACCGATTTATATACCTTTTGTAAACATTGTACATACTTTTTTTGTAGTTCACAATCTAGGCCTTTTATTGGCCACTATACATTAATTATAGGTAATTCAAATTTGTAGGTCTTAATTGGCTGTTGTTCCAACTTGCTCAAATATTTAGGCTTTAATTGGCCACTATTCAAACTTGCTCAATTATTTAGGCCTTAATTAGTCATAGTTCAAACTTATTTAAACTTTAATACTTAACTAGTTATTGTTTAAACTTGTTCAAATTGTAGGTCTTAGCTGGCTATTATTCAACTTTTTAAGCCTTATGGATGGTGTACATAGTTTTTTAAATTATTTTAGTAATAAGGCCATAATGAGCCATTGTTAAAACTTTTTTACACCTTGATTCGTCATTGTTCAAAGTTTATAGGCCTTAAATAGACAATATACATAGTTTTATAAATATTTTAAATACTCCAACCCTCTTTGTCATCAAATATCAAGGGTAACATGATTTTTATTTTGCCTCTTTTTCATTTTTACCTCCACCATTTCCTTATCTCCCTTCATTTCACCCCTCTACAACTCTTGTTTTTGTTGCTTGTTTTTATCCTAGCCCATTTGAGTTTCCTTGGTTACCTCCAAGTCCCCTCCAAAACTTGAGGGACATCCTAGTTGGGGGTATTAGTGCAATTAATGCTACCTAAAAGAGTGATTTTTCAAGTTGCTCATAAAGAAATGATTTTCAAATCGTACCTTTGTCTTAGCTTAACAATCACAAGATATTTGTTTCTTTCAAAACTAAGGGTATCTACTACTATTTAGACACATTTATTATGCAATAAATACATCAAAAATGGGAAAAACGTAGTCACCCAATTTTGACACACCAAGTTTGTATCCACCCATTAAGTAGTTAAAGAGGTTAATTAAGCATTCTAACTCAAATTTTTGAGCTTTTTTCTCCCAAAAACAAAATTGTTGGTCCTTGAAATCATAAGGTAATGATTTTTCCAAAATCAATCTTCTTGCCCAATTTTGATCTTTCTTTCCTTGTTGACCTACAATGGCCAAATTGGAAAAAATCTAATAAAAAATCATTGACGGTGATTTCATCAAAAGAGATTTCACCCCACCAAGTACAAAATCCCAAAAATCTTAGATTCTTATCCCCTTTGAGCCTCTCACCATTTATGACACCATCTCCCTCAAATATTTCCCATCTCTCCACCTAGTCCCAAACCCTAATGTTGCCCTTTTGAGATATACCTCTCGTTATCCTCAATATATGAATTTTAAAAACATACCTTACAATTCCCATAACCATGGATGGATCTTTTCCTTCCTCTAAGGTCATGAAACTTTATAAATTTAAGGCTTAGGGTGCCTCTAGGACACAACTTCATGCTCACAACATCCTACCATTTTGCTCTCTCATTGCTTAAGCTTTGATAACTTTGCTAATTTTCATCTTGTCACACAAGGTATTTCATACTTGGGGGTAATAAAAGGAATCAACTCATATCTCTTTGGGTTGTTGCTCTCCTCCATTATCCTCTTATTTTTTTCATATTTATACTATATTATGCTTGATTAGTCTATGAATTATTATTATTTTTCTCATTATTTTGTCATCTGGTTATGATGTTTACCTCCTAAGGTAATACTTTTTCTTTTACATGTGTATAGTATCATATTTTATAGTATTTTATGGCAACTCTTGGATAGCTCTTGGGTTCATACATACCCTAAAATTTTATGTTCCATCCTCTCTTTTTTTTTGTTTACGCCCTCAGAGCAAAATCATCACTTCCCTATTATGGGCAACGATTCCACCAACTATAACTTTTTACATAGTTTTACACTTTATATCCACTTGTTTGTAATAGATTTTGCTCTATTATTCCCTTATTTGACTACACTACTAACATCCTAATCATATCATTACAAGTTTTAATCTCCTCTTCTATAGTTTCTTTATCTTAATATGAAAGTATTGCATACATGTTACAAACAATAATGATTTTATCATTTATAAGTTTGTTCTTTGTCACTCTATGTTTACTAGTAGAACGAAATCACCATACCTTAATTATATGCTTTGATTTTATCAGTTTTCACTTTGACCTAGATAGTAGATGCCAAACTATACACTGTAGCACATACTTGACTATAAATAGTATAATTTAACTTACTGATTTATCCCTTGACTATGTTTCACATATTAAGATCTTTGTTGTTTTGTTTTCATTCATATAATGAAATCACTGCCTATAAAATACAAGAAATGATTTTTCCATTCATGCTTCTATACTTTATTCTCTTTCTAAATTTTGGTTTACGAAGGAACTTAGGGGTCTAAATTTCCAACACAGGAAGTTTACTTCTCTCCTAAGCATTGACAAACTCCCTAAAAGCTAATGTATGATCAAGTTTTGTATTTATTTTTTAGTATAGAATAAAATCATTGGTAGCAATCGATAGGCAATGATCTTGCAAAATAGTTGATGGTTGGTTATAGATGGTGATTTCATTGCAAACTATAGAACCAAGTACTTTGTTCATAGTTTTAGTAACTTTTCCTTTCATAGGTAGTTTTTTTTTTTTGTTTTTTTGTAATAATTTTAATCTTTCTATTTATATTTTAGAAAAGGGGAAAATAATAGGAATATTAGTTAATATTTAGTATGGGATTTCATTTTTTTAATTTTAGGCATTGAAATCAAAAGTATTTAGTTCACATTTAGGCTTAGTTTACATACTTTACTTTGTCTCTGCATTTATGGATTACACAATATACAAAACTAGAAAAGTGGATATCAAATATATATGAACCTAATAAGAGGAGTACGATATGGTTGAGATCTTATTCCCCTCACTAGAATTTTTCCCTTTCTTATGACATAGCTTCCATCTATATTTTATCATCATTTACGAGTTAATAAGTTTATGGTACAATATTTGATTAAGAATGTTGTTTTGTATAATATGAGAGCTAAGATATCAAGATTCAAGACTTATCTTAATGGTAATATGACATATATTTCACTAAAAAGTGCAATTTTAAGTGTAGTGTTCAAGGAAGAACATATGCCTACATATTAGAAAAATGGTTTCTTGCTTAAAATTGGTTTAAAGCATCTAAATCGTAGAGTTAACTTTAAGTGGACTATACTATGTACTCATTTTATACAACCATATGTCTTAACCATTTGGATGCATCTCAATCATCATCACCTCTTCCTTAAACAATACTAATCCACCACATGGCATATGGATTTGATGTCTATATGGATAGGGGAGGCCCTTTATTGGGAATGCAACTAGTATTGAGTTTATCTCCTAAACTCTTATAACTCAAGCAACATAGTGGGAGTGATGGGCCCTTCATTTGGTCAACCCAAATAAGGTTGAAATGAACCAACTTTATTATATGTGTTGGGGTGATTCTTCCCACACTAGGGTTTGATGGGTATTGTCATTTGGGTTTTTATTAAGTTTTAATCATTGAAGGTCTAAGCATAGATGTTTGTAAGCCTTATAGCCTCTTAATTCAATGCAAGTTTGAATACCATTATTAGTAGTTTTTTTTTTTTTTTAGTGGAAAACATCCCAAAAGGGATGCCACTTTTGTGTAAGACCCAAGGAGGCAGGGTCCATTATTAGTAGTTAGAGTTACATACAAAATAGGAAATAAAAACCTAAAGACCATTTTTTATCAATGAATGCACTTTAATTTGTCTCTACATTTATGGATTAGATAATATATTCACATGTAAAAAATAATAAAGTGGCTATAAAAGATACACAAATCCAATAAGAGGAGTATGATATGGTTGAGATATATTCCCCTCACTAGAATATCATCCTTGCTCATGACATGGATTTCATCTAACTAGAAGGGAATTTATCACTTTTAGTTTTCTCAGGCATCCTTACATCAGTTAAGAACTCAAGTCTCAATTGATGTCCCTTTACATAAATACTACTCCACATAATATATGATATAGGGAATCCATACTTTTGATAATGATTTTAACTACACAATGCTCTTGAAGTTATAGTTCTTCCACTCAAGAGTGTTAAAATTTGTGTAATATAATATTGTTTAGATCAAGGCTAAAGTTGTGAAGGAGTTCTTATGATGACTATTAATATATCCTATAGGCATGTTCATGTAAGCCTATGGGTCCCTATCATAGTTCACCCTTAATGACATTGGTTAATCCACATTTATGGATAAACTTTGTTAAAAGGGTAATTTATTAATTTTTTTTGTAAGGTTAATATCAAGATTAAGTTTATGTCATCTTGTGGTTAAATTCTTATTAGGGATTTGGTATTGCTATAAATAACTCTCAATGAGAATTCATTTTTAATTATAAGTGTGAATAACATGTGATATATTGGGGTGACCATGGATGCCCACATTATACTTCTTCTTGTTGTCTCTCTTTATTTCTTTACTTCATTTACTATTGTCATATTTTAATTGTATTTTCATTTTTTTGGCATACGATTATGGTGAATGCATACTGTGGAATGTTTTTAGAAAATATTATAAACTTGAACATGGTATTAGAGTTGGTTCTAGAGCTACTTAACTCATTAGAAAAATATAAACTAGTTCACTAGTGATTAAGGGCATCATATTAAGGTCCATGAAATTATTTTGTCAAATTTAAATCCTTTCCACCATTTTTTCCTACCCAAAATGGGTCATTCTATCCATTCTTTAGATGTGCAACCTTACTGTTTACACCTTGTATTCCCATGTGATTTTTATGCTAAGATATGTGGATGCATTTATGTGGTGAGTGCAATGGTAAGTACATGCACTTTCAACCAAGATGTGGAATTTTCGAATCCTAATTATTTTATTTTTTAGAACTCACATCAGGTTATTCTTTGAGAAATACTTCTCCTCCACTCACAAAAAAGGAGTGGTGTGTTGATAGAGGCAATTCCTAGTTGAGAGGTCATCACAAGTTTGAGTCATCTAGATAGTTGTAAGTTTTTTTCTTTGAAATAATGTGAAGCATAAGTTCCAAAGAATGAATCTTGCATCAATCTAGATAGTTGTAAGTTTTTTTCTTTGAAATAATGTGAAGCATAAGTTCCAAAGAATGAATCTTGCATCACTACTCCTAATAAAATATGGTGGAATAGTGTTTTGATCCCTTTGGTCATCAAATTGAATCCTTGCACCTTTTTTCTCTTGCAAATCTACTCGAAATTATTTTAATAGAGAATTCCTCTATTTTTTTTATTACATTCGACCATATAATGTAGTGGTGAGAAATAAGGCTTATTGGCATCATATGCCGAGTTTAAAACTCAATGTTGGAATTTTACTTGCTCCATGATAAGGTTATCTCTTATGCATTAGTTAAAATTGAATTTGTCTATGGTTCTACTAAAGGACACACATGTAGAATGACTTGTCTACCCTTTCTATTGAATACAAATGGTTAAAAATTTAAGCCCTATCAAATCAAACCCATCAATATTGTGTGTGTGTGTGAGCAAGAGAGAGATCATGAATAATGCAACTAATCATATCAGGTCAATTGTCAAACTTAGATTCACTGGTTGATAGTACAACATCCAATCCAATAGCACCAAGTTGTAAATATTGATTTGATTACTTTTTTTCAAATTTTTGGTATTTATTTTTTATTTGAATACTAGTATACCAAATATTTAGAAGACCATAAATTTTATATACAAAAGTATTTGGATTCCATTTGCTTTTCAAATTGCATGAGTTTTTGACCTCTATGCAGTGGTGACATTAGTTTATGGACCTATTGTAGATCTATTTAGGGTTTTTATGCAAAATAGGTTCCTTGCATTATGTTACTTGAATCAATGGATAAATTAATAGCACTTGGTCAGTTTAGATGGAAGGATTACTCAAAAGAAATAATCTATGGTTCATTTTTAATAATGAATTAGAATGTGGTCTCAGTGATCATGAACTCAATAAGAGAAAGGAGGAAGCTCTTGGACTCTTCTTCATGTTAGAAAAACTATAAGTACTTTCCCATCAAAGATAAATTTGATCTTATTGAAGTATTAGTCTACTTTCAAAGATATCTATGGAAAATTAAGTGCTAGTGAAGTTAATAGAATAGAGATATAGCTCTTCAATCGCAAAAATTAAGATTTTAGTAATGTTAAAGATAATATATCTAACTTCAAAATTCTAAAATATGATCTAGACATGACATGATGTAAGGTAAAGAGTGATGACGAGTATGTCAAATCTATTAATTCCAATATTTCTTCTCCTTTTCATATAGTTGGCTTGGTTTTTTATGTGAATGCTATGACTATAAAAGAGCCACAATCCATCTCTCTTGAAGGTCTTTTCAAGATTCTAATCCATTATGAGGTGGTAATAAATAATTATGGATCTCTTTCTCATACACAAGCCCACTCAAAAAGCTTCAAATCAATATAATCTAATTCTCATATGCCTAAGGGTAAGTATAAGGTTTCTTGCAAGTGTTGTAAAAGTAAAGGACATTCCATCAAGAATTACATTACAATGCTGAAGAAGTTTGAGACATAAGTGTTGAGTGTTGGACATAATATTTTTGATGATGAATATGAGGATAAAGGAGGAATTATGGAGGTCCACTAGAGCATCCATTGAGAATGGAGGTGTTACTTGTAATGCCTTCTCTCCTTGGATCTCTTAACTCAAATTATGGGGGTGTCAAAATTTGTATAATCAATTCTTGTCTAGGCCAAGGTCAAAAGTGTAAAGGAGTGCTTATGAGCACTATTAATGTAGCCTATGTGCATGTGTTTATGTAAACCTATGAGCATTCATCATTTATGTAAGCCTATGAACATGTTCATGTAAGCCTACAAGCCCCTTTTATATTTCACCCTTAGTGGTATTGATTAATCCACCTTTATGGATAACCTTGCTTAAAAGGGTAATTTATTATTATTTTATTGTAAGGTTAACCTCAAGGTTAAGTTTATGTTGGCCTAAGGTTAACCTCTCATTAGGGATTTGGTATCACTATAAATACTCCTCAATGAGAATCCATTTGTAATTATAAGTGTGAATAAAATATGATATATTAGGGTACCAAAAAGCACCCACAAGAACCCACCTTATACTTATCATCTCCCTTTGTTTCTTTAATTTTTTCATTTACTATTGCACTATTACTATATTTTAAATATATTTTCTTCTTTTTGACATACAATTGTGGTCAATGCATGTCTTGGAATATTTCTAGAAAATATTACAAATTCGAACATGGTATTAGAACTAGTTTTAGAGCTGCATCACTCTCTAGTAGAAGAGAAATTGGTTTTTTGGTGATTAAGTGCATCATATTTAGGCCTATGCTTTTATATTTTTCAAATTTTAAATTTAAATTCTTGTTGCCATGTTTTCCTACACAAAAATGGACCATTGTGTACGTTCTTCATGCACGTGGCCCGACTATATATGTGTCCTTACATCCATGTGATTTTGATTCTAAGAGATATGGATGCATTGATACAATGAGCACAAGAATAAATACACACACTTTAAATTGGTAGGTAGGATGTTCAAATCTTGATAGTTTTCTTTGGAAGCAATCACATTAGGTTATCCTTTGAGAAATCCTTCTCCTCCACTTACCAAAATGGAGTGGCATGTTGGTAGAGGAAATGCTTGATCAAGAAGTCATCATGAGGTTGATTCATTGAGACAATCACAAGATTTTTGCTTTGAAATAATGTGATGCATAAATGCCAAAGAATTAATCTTATAACATTGCTACTAATAAGAGTTGGTTGCATAATGATTTGTTCCCTCTTTTGCATGGAAAAAATCACTGGATTGAATCTCAAAAATTATTTTTCTTCTAAAAATATCCTTGAAAGCATTTTAAAATGGGACTTACTCTCTTTTTTTGATCACATCCAACTTTATAATATAGTGGTTTGAAAGAAAGCTTGTTGGTTACAAATATTGAGTTCAAAACCAATGTTATAATTCTACTTGGTCCATGGTAAGGCCATCTCTTGGATATTTATCAAAATCAAGTTTGTTTGTGTTTTTTTCATGGATGTGTGTGTAGCAGGTGGTCCGCCCTTTCTCCTATAGGTATATGGTCAAAGGTTCGAGCCCCATAAAATCAAACCCATCAATCTTATATATATGAGCATGAATAATCTAGCCAATAAATTCAAGTCATTTATCAAGTTTATAATCATTGGTTGATAGCGCATCATCCAATCCAGTGGTGCTAAGTTGCAATTGTTAATTCAATAATTTTTTTCTAGGTTTGATATTTGATTTTTTTATTTGAGTGCTAGTATCCCAAATTTTTTAGAGGCCATAAATTTTGAATATAGAAGCATTTGGAGCCCTTTTTATATAGATTGTATATTTTTGAGCTCTATGTAATGGTGATATTAGCTTATGGATCTATTATGGATATTTTTAGTTTTTTTGTGTAAAATGTATTCCTTAGGGTATGATACTCACCTTAATGGATAAAATTATAACACTAGGTCAATTTAAATGGTAGGATTACTCAAAAGCAATAATATTTGGTTCATCTGCAATAATGAATAAATAAAATATCTTAGTGGTCATGAACTTAGTAAGATAAAGGGGGAAGCTTGTGGACTCTTCTTCATGTTAGTGGAACCATATATACTTTTTCAGAGTAGATAGAAAATTAATCCTATTGAGGTATGGTATACTTTGAAATATCTCTATGAAGAAAGTGGTGATTAACATAATAGAGAGATATCTCCATATTTAAAATTTAAAATTTTAGTAAAGACTATATATCTCTCTTAAAATCTCTAAAAACTAATCTAGCAACAATAGGAGGCAATGTCAAGAGTGATGAAGAGTATGCCAAATATATTACATTCAATTTTTATTCTCCTTTTTATATAGTTGACTTGGTTCTTGATGTGAATGGTATGACTATCAAAGAGCCACAAACCATATCTCTTGAAGGAATTTTCAAGCTTCCTATACATTATGAAGTGGAAATGAAGAATTATGGAGCTCCTTCTCATACAAAAACCCACCCAAAAGACTTCAAATCAATGGAATCTAAGGCTCAAATACCTAAGGGTAAGTCTAATATTTCTTGAAAGTATTGTAAAAGGAATGGACACTCCATCAAGAATTGCATTACAATGATGAAGAAGATTGAGATAGAATTTTGAGGGTTGTATATAAGCTTTATAATGATGAATATGAGGATGAAGGAGAAATTGTGGAGACCCATTAGAGAATCCATTAAGGGAGGATACATTTAATTCCTTATTTCCTTAGCCCTCCCAGATCAAATTATGGGGTGTATTGAAATTTATGTAAATTATTGTTATTTTAGGCCAAGGTCAAAAGTGTGAAGGATTGATTATGAGCATTATTAATGTAGCCTATGAGCATGTGTTTTTGTATGTTAGGAATATAAATCCTAACTTGATAATTCATTATTTGCATTTATATATCTATTAAGAACCAACATGTCTTTTCACTTTTCATAACGTTAGATAGGTTTAAATATACATTCAATAAATGTTTCAAAACATCATCAAAAAATATATATTATTCAATTGTCTAGTTATCCAAAAATTTAAACTGTGATTCTATTTCCAAGGTGATTATATTCTATTCTTCCTTATTTCCATTTACATAAAATAACTAATGTTATAGGTCAATTCCATCTGGTGTTTCCCCTGCTATGTTGTTGTTGTATTCCTTGTTCCCTATCATGCTCATCGTTGGATCCAAAAGTGGTCCTCAAAACATTTTTTATTTTTATTTTTAATTCTTTCCTCAATACCTATAAAAACAACAATTTTTTTGGGAGGAATTAAAATTTTGAATAAACATTTCTGATGGCAGAAGGAAGAAGATCGCAATATATCACTCTCGAGAAAATCTACCATGAACTTCGCCAGTTCAAAGAGGAGAATGTAGCTACAAGACAATAATTTGAGCAAAAGATATCAACAATTGACTTGAAAATGGACACCTTCAATAAGAATATGGTACTAGTTCAAACTAGCCAAACTACCGAAGGACCAACACACCAGACAACATTGGGGGGGCCACAAACATCCATCCTTCCTAGGACTACTAAGTTGGACTTTCCAAAATTTGAAGGTGGTGATCCCACTAACTAGATTTATTGGGCAGAGCAATATTTTTCTTTAAACCAAATCCCTGAAGCACAAAAAGTTCATATTGCATCTTTTCACTTAGAAAATGAGGCTATCCAATGGTACCAGTGGTTCGAGAAGACCAATGGCATCCCTACTTGGCTAAACTTTACACAAAATCTATTAGTACGATTTGGCCCTAGCAAGCTTGAAAATTTCATAGGAGCTCTCACCAAACTATGTCAAGTCAATACGTGAATATCAAGCAGAATTTTAGAAATTGGTAAACTGCACGATAGGGATAGATGCCTCATTTTTTCAAGATTATTTCATCAGTGGATTAAAGGAAGAAATATGGTTAGAGATAAAATTTTTTAACCCCACGACCATGATGCTGACTATTGGATTGGCCAAATTAGCTAAGGATAAAATCAATGCACAACGTCAAATAGGGAAACCACCTATGGGAAAATCATCGATCACTTACATCACCCCTAAACCTATGCATAATGGAAGGGCACAAAGCACTTACACAACCCCAAAAATTAACCCAACCCTACCAATTAAACATCTCAATTTTGAAGAAATGAAAGAACAACAAGCAAAAGGTCTTTGTTATCATTGTGATGAGAAATTTGAGAAAAATCATAAATGTGCTACACAAAAACTATATATTCTAGATGCAGCTGACCCTGATAATTCAATAGAAGAAGAAAATAAAATAGAAGTAGAAGTGGTGACGAGTGGAACCGAAGATGGCACTGAAAGTACACCAGAAGTCTCTTTCAACACCCTTGTAGGATTTTCTTCTCCACAAAACATGAGAGTCAAAGAATATTTCAAATGACAAAACCTCATTGTGCTTATCTACTCTAGTAGTACATATAATTTTATTGACCCACGCATGGCCAAACAAGCTAATTGCTAAATACAACCCTATAATAGTTTTGAAGTTATGGTTGGTGATGGAGGAAGAATTACTTGTAAAGAAAAGTGCAAAAATATTAAGCTCACCATGGATGATTATAGCATGAAAAATAATATGTATGAACTTCTATTAGGGGGATGTGATATCATCCTAGGGGTACAATGGTTACGAACACTCAAAAAAATCCAATGGGATTTTGAGGCATTATGGATGCAATTTACAATAAAAGATCAAACATATACCCTTAAAGGATTACAATCAGGCCCCTCCCAAATTGTGAGTTCTCACCGTATGGAGAAAATTATGCGCAAAGGAAGTAAAGGAATGGTTGCACAACTGTTTTCTATTCAATCACCTATGGCGAAAGAAAAGGAGGCACCAAAACTACAACTTCTAGAACACCATGACAAGGTATTTAATGAACCAAAAGGATTACCTCCTCAACGAAGCCATGATCACGCCATTCAACTTCTTCTAGGACATCAACCCCCTAATATTCAGCCTTATCGATATCCATATCTTCAAAAAATAAAATAGAAAAACTAGTAAAATAACTACTTAAGGCAGGAGTTATTAGACCTAGTAAAAGTCCTTACTCTTCTCCTATTATATTAGTTTGAAAAAAGGATGGATCATGGTACCTATGTGTAGAATTCCACACCCTTAACAAATTAACCATAAAGGATAAATTTCCTATCCCAGTCATCGATGAATTATTATACAAACTTCATGGGGTGGCATACTTCTCCAAACTAGATTTACAATCAAGATACAACCAAATTCAATTTAAAGAAAGTGATATTCCCAAAATGGCTTTTCACACTCATGAAGGGCATTATGAATTCATGGTTATGCCTTTTGGCCTTACTAACACTCCTTCCATATTTCAAAGTCTAATGAACAAGGTATTTCACCCCTTCCTTTGAAAGTTAATATTTGTTTTCTTTAATGATATTTTTATTTACAGCAAAACATGGGAAGATAACTTATGCCATATAGGCCAAGCATTGAAAATATTGAAGGACAATCAATTATATGCTAAAAGATCAAAATGTTATTTTGGAAAATAATAAATGGAATAAATTGAACACATTGTCTCTAAAGAAGGAGTTAAAGTGGATCCTCGCAATATTGAAGATGTTAAAAATTATCCTATCCCAAAAATCTTGAAAGTCTTGCACGATTTTTTAGGATTAATAGGATATTACCGCAAATTTGTCCAAAATTATGGTAAAATCACAACCCCTCTAACAACACTACTAAAAAATAATGCTTTTATTTGGTCTCCAAAAGCTACAGATGCCTTTATCACTTTAAAAATGTAATGTGTACCATCCCTATCTTAGCTATGCTCGATTTTTCAAAACCATTTATTATTGAGAGTGATGCCTTAGGACTGGGCATAGGCGCAGTGCTCATGCAAAATGAAAGGTCCCTAGCTTTTACAAGCAAGGAATTTTCCAAAAATAATTTGGTCCATTCCACATATGAAAATGAGATGTTAGCCATTGTTCATGCTATTCAACTTTGGATACTTTACCTTATTGGCCAAAACTTCATTATTTGCATAGACCACCATATTCTAAAATACCTCCTTGAGCAATGAATAACCAATCCAAAGCAACAAAAGTGGGTGACAAAACTACTAGGATATGATTATGAAATCATCTATAAAAAAAGGAAAAGATAACAAGGCTGTCGATGCCCTTTCAAGGAAATTTGAAACAATACCTCAATTACATGCTTTTTCCTCTCCTATTCCTAATTGGATAGACCAAGTTAATGAAGAATGGTTTAATGACCCTACCACTCATACAGTGATTCAACAACTTCAACAAGACTCCACTAGTAAACCTCACTATTCCTGGAGAAATAACCTACTTAGGTACAAAGGGCATATTGTCCTATCCCCCACTTCCTCATATCATACAAAACTTATCCATGAGCTCCACGCTACACCCACTATAGGACACTCAGGATTTCTCAAAACGTATTAAAGAGTGGCCAGATTTTTTAATTTGTTAGGGATGAAAAACAATATCAAGAAATTTGTGAATGAATGTGAGACCTGCCAAAGATACAAAGGAGAGATAGTGGCTACTTCAGGTCTTCTTCAACCTCTCCCAATCCCAACTAGAACATGGGCTAGTATTTCCATGGATTTTATCGAATGTCTTCTGAAATCTGCTAGTAAAACTACCATTTTAGCTATGGTGGATCACTTATCCAAATACACTCATTTTTGTACAATAACTCACCCATATACAACTAGTACCATTACCCAAATTTTCTTGATAATATATTCAAATTACATGGCATGCCTTCCACTATAGTTAGCGATCGTGATCCCACCTTCACTAGCAAATTTTGGAGAGAATTTTTTAAAATTCAGGGCACTCAACTTCGTATGAGTTCTGCCTACCATCCCCAAATAGATGGCCAAATAGAAGTTAATAAATATTTGGAAAATTACCTTCGTTGATTTACTTCTACTCAACCCCTTCACTGGGTTAAATGACTTCCTTTAGTAGAATGGTGGTATAACACCTCATATCATACTGCCATTAAGATGACTCCATATGAAGCCTTATATGGCCAATCCCCACCCTCACTTACCTCTTATATTAAAGGTAGTACTAATGTGCCAGACGTAGAGAGGGAAATTTTTACTCAAGATGACATCCTTTGCACTCTCAAAGAAAATTTACAATCCGCCCAACATCATATGAAGCAGTAGGTCGACCAACATAGAATAGAGCACAATTTTCAAGAAGGGGATATGGTATTTCTTTTCCTGCAACCATATTGCCAAACTTCTCTAAAAATAAAAGGCTCTCAGAAGTTAACCCCCAAATTCTATGGACCATATAAAGTTCTACAATACATTGGATCTATTGCTTATAAACTTGAATTGCTCGAGGCATCTAAAATTCACCCAGTATTCCATGTCTCCTGCATTAAACCAATATTCAATGTAAACATCACCACACAAACTCAACTCCCTAAGTTTACAAAATATGGAGCACTCATGGTTGAACCTGAAGCTGTCCTAGATCATCGTATTCACCACCTCCGCAATCGCACCATCACTAAAGTGTTGATTCAATGGAAAGGTCTACCTTTAGAAGATGCCACCTAGGAGACCCTTCATCATATCCAGCAATAATTCCCTCAATTCTAGATTTGAGGACAAAACTTCTTTTAAGGAGGGTGGCATGTTAGGACTCTAAATCTTAACTTGATAATTCATTAATTGCATTTATGGATCTATTAAGAACCAAAATACATATATTTTCACTTTTCATAGCATTATATAGGTTTAAATATACATTCGATGAATATTTTAAAACATCATCGAAAAATATACATTGTTCAATTGTCTAGTTATCCAACAAATTAAACGGTGATTCTATTTCCAAGGTGATTCTATTTTGTTCTTCCTTGTTTCCATTTACATAAAATAACTAACGTTGTAGGTCACTTCCAATGTAAGGCTATAAGAATTCATCATTTATATAAGCCTACAAACATGTTCATGTAAGCCTACAAGTCCCTTTCACATTTCACCCTTAGTGGTATAAATTAATCCACCTTTATGGATAACCTTATTTAAAAGGGTAAATTATTATTATTTAATTATAAGGTTAGCCTCAAAGTTAAGTTTATGTTAGTTTGAGGTTAACCTCTTATTAGATATTTGATATCACTATAAATACCTCTCAATAATAATCCATTTGTAATTATAAAAAATGATATATTGAGATGCCTAGGGGAACCCACCATATAGTTCTTTTTATCTCATTTTGTTTCTATACTTCATTTACTATTGCTATCTCATATCGTATTTTATTATTTTTGGCATACGTTTGTGGTGAATGCATGCCTTGGAATATTTCTAAAAAATATTAGAAATTCAAACATGGTATTAAAGCTAGTTTCAGATATGCATCACTCATCAATAGAAGAGAAATTTATTTGTTGTTGGTTAAGGGCATCATATTTATAGCTATAATTTTATTCTTTTAAATTTCAAATTTAAATTTTTGTTGTCATATTTTACAACCTAAAAATGGATTATTTGGTCCATTCTTTGTGCATGTATCCATACTATTTATACCCACTTACATCAACATGATTTTGATTCTAAGATATATGGATATATTGATGTAGTGAGAACAACAATAAGTATGCACACATTAAACTAGGAGGTGGGTTTTTCAAATCTTGATGATTTTATTTGTTAGTAGTCACATCCGGTTGTTCTTTGAAAAATCCTTCTCCTTCACTAACTAGAAGGGAGTAACATGTCATTGGAAGCAATACTTGGTTGGAATGTAGTCACAAGGTTGAAGCATTTAGACAGTTACAAGATTTTTTCTTTAAAATGATGTGAATCATAAGTGTCAAAGAAATCAATCTTGTAGTACTACTCCTAGTAAAAGTTAGTTGTATAGTGGTTTGATCCATCTTTTACATGGACAAGATCATCAAATTGAATCTTGGTAGTTGTTTTTCTCTTGCAAATCTTCTTGAAAGTATTTTATAAGAGACTTCCTCTCTTCTTTTGATCACATTCGATAATATAATATCGTGGTATGAGAGGAGGCTTTTTGGTACCAACTATTGAGTTCAAACCCAACATTATCATTTAATTACTCCATGGTAAGGCCATATCTTCCAAATTAGTTAAACTCAAGTTTGTCTATGGTTCTGTTGGGGTTTGAATTGACATAAAGGTTATCTTGAACTATGACTATGAATCTATTACTTTCTGGGAGGTGCACACCTGCTAATAACATATCAAACCCTAACTTTAGATGGATTAAAGATTAATTCAATCCAACCTCACGAATAGGTTTGTACAACTTGTCAACTAATTGGTGTTGACTCAAGTAAGCTCAATTTAAGATGTAAGATTAGGGATATAAACAGAGTAAGGGTTAGAAACAATTGAATGAATAATGGTAATATAAAGCTAAAAACATTAACAAATATCAAGAATCATCTTATTAATCACATTTCTAGTATGCCACACTTAAGACTAACAACATTCAAAACCAGTAATCTTCACCATTAAAGAATAATAAAACACCTAGAGAACTATTTCAAACATCTAAAACATTAATAATCCAAATAGCAAAATTAGATCAACCTTCAGACTAACAGAAAAATAAGCTCTCTACAACATTTGTTTAAGCATGAAGCATTCCAATTTATCCCAAGTTAGCAATCCAATATCAGCTAAATTGACTAACCATAACAACAGTAGCATAAACGAATTCATAGAATAAAATCAGAAAAGATGAAGACTCAAGCTTGAGGCAAACGTTCAAGTAATTCTCCTTCTATTGATTTCTTAGAAAAATTACAATAATATGATAGGCAAACACTCTAGATCCATCCCTTCAAACTAAGGGTTTGACCTCTTTATATAGATTTTACAATTAAATTAGAAGAAATAGGAACATTACAAATATTTTCATTTCATATTAGCAAGGTGTTGAGGTGACAGTATCTTATTTGCTTACAATAAGAAATAAAGGTGTTGCGCTCCATGAAAATCTGCAACTCTGAGTTCTACAAGTTGCTCAGCCCTCCATAGAATCCAATGGCTACACTAGTTGTAGTTTGATCTGGTCCATCCCATGTTCTTGATGAGACCTTTAGTATGTAGTTCTGTAACTAAAAACTTAGGCAGATCTTGATTTCGATGATGCTTGATCTTTGCTAGTTATTTTTGCTCGTCCTCTTCAAATTTTACTCCATATAGCTACATACTCTTCAATTTTGTAATCTACTCCAATTTTTGTTGAGTCATGTTTGATCGTGTTGACCATGAAATGATAGTCCCAAAGAAACCAATGTCATTCTTTAAAATTTGCTCCTTTGAATTTTTCTAGGTTAGGTTTGACCATGTTGATCGTGGAATGAGAGTCTGGTAGTGCCTCACATCCTTTAAATTTTGGCAATGTCATTTATCTTCCAAAATCCTTGCTACTAGTTGTCTTCTTTTCAAAATATGCTCTTCCAAATTTCATTGTGCTATTTTTGTGTTTTGACCACAAATTTCAATATTGCGTATTACCTGAGCAGGTTTTGTAACATTTGGCAGACTTTACCTTATCTTCCATAGTATTTTTTCCTAATCCACTCCAATTTGTTTTGGGCACCGTTTGACCATGTTGATCATGGAATTTTTATATTGTGTTGGTTCTTGATGGAATTTAACCCTGTGTCACCTCTTACTTATTCAAAATTCAGTCCTCCAATTTTCACTAGATGCTTTTTGACTGTGTAGGCCACAAAATTTACACTCTAGTAGATTTTAACATTGCTTTTGATTTTATTTTCAACACTTAGCCAATTTTATCAAATTTGCTATGTGTGTGGCCTTCCAATGTAGAAAATAACCTCAATATAAAGTAAACCTTTTGAATTATACTCCTCCAATATTTTTTGGGCACCTTTTGACGAATTTGTTCACATATTTTGCACCTTAGCGGAATTTAATAAGGTTATTCTCAACACTTAGCCAAATTTTATAAAATTGACTTAGTATGTGGTGTTTTTGGGTCTACATTCTGGTGCCTCCTAGGGAGTGTTGCTAGCAAGGCTTACGCACTAATATCCTTATCCTTTGGGTACTACGAGTTAAAAATGAAATAGGGGAGATTGGGAGATTGTACCACAACCATGGAATAAATGACAACAATCCTCCATCAACCTCCTCTCGAGCTAGTGAAATTTGCTCCAGTTGGTTGCAAAATATGCCTAAAGGAACAACTTCCCTATAAACCTAACTATTTTAAGCCGTTTGAGAAGGACTCAATGATTAAAGGTTCATATGGAGGCCATGCTAGAAGTAGTTGTTGATATGCTCTAGAGTTGTGTGAAAGTATACTCCTTTATAGACTTGGCTTGAAAGATGTCATTCTACCTCAAAATTTTGCTTCATAACTTTTACATGCCTAGGTAGGCTCATGCTTCTTTTGCTTCCCTCTAACACTGTCAGATTAAAAAATTCTTACAAAAGTGCCTTGATGGCTATTCCGCCAACTATAGCATTCAATATTTTTTTTTATTTTAAAATAAAATTTTGCCACTCTCATGCTTTTACTGCTGGTCTTGCTCCTATCTATCTTGAACATTTGTAGTATCCTCTACCTCTTTCTCTTCTTTCTCACCCTCTTTGTTTCCTCCTTCTAGGTGTACCTCCTCTTCATTTCCTTCACCTTCTTGGTGTACCTCCTCTTTGTTCCCTTCACCTTCATGTTCCTATTTCTACATCTCTTCCTCTTTAGTATTATCTTATTCTTCATCATCCTCAACTTCATTTTGTTCTACATCTTCTTTTAAGATCAGATTAGCCTAGTTCAATGTATTCATGGCCTTGTTCCAAGATGCTTGAGAAGGGTTCTTTATCTCCAAAAGTTGTCGATGTAGTTTAGCAGTCTTATCATATGAGTTTGAAGTCCCCCAGTTTGCTAGATCTTCCATCAAGTCATTCAATCTAGTTAAGTCTTTTATTAGCTACGTTACTTTATCCTGGTCAATTGAATCTTGCCATGCATCTACCTCCAATTCATATTCAATTATTACTTGTATGTTGTTACAGAGATCCTCTTATGATACCATCAGATTATTGTAATCCCAAAAACCACTGAATTCATATTACACCATTTTCTCATTGGTATCTATAATGTTTTGAAGCTTATCATCCAATTTATCAATCAACAACCACCCCTTATGAAGCACCCACTCTTATTGAGGACGATTCTAGTAGTAACCCTTGAGGTGCTCTAGTCCTTATTGGGGATGGGCTTGCCCATATGATTACACTTACCTTCAGACAAATTGAGGAGTGTACTGGCCTAAGGGACTATTGGTTGTATTTGCTTGGTGATGGTCTCTATATCCTCCCTAGTCTTTTGCAACACATGGCTAGCCTCATCCATGAAATCAAGTATGGGATGGATCTTAGAGCACTTTTCCAAGATTTCAAACAAAATTTATGTTTAGTCTTATTTCACTTTAGTCCTGGAGAATCCTATGGCCCTAGTAATCTAAACCTGGAGTTGTTGTAAAGCCTGTATCTACTTCACATATCCCTGATTTTTCTCCTACAACTGCTAAACTTGCTCTTTGAAGTTGATCATCTTCTCAAATCTATTTTACAATTTTTTAGACTCATTTTCCAAAGCTTTCATTTCTTTCTTTGTTGGACATTTTGAGTCCATAAAGTTGTCATTGATGTCAAGGCATGAAGTTGTCATTGATACCAAGAAGGGAACTACCATTAATGCCAAAATGTCAACAAGGAGCAATGCAAGAGGTTGATGAGCTCCATAATGTTTATTTCTAAATATTATGTGGAGCATGATTTTAAATTTTTTTATTAAAAACTAAGATGGCAAAAATAAATGGTTTTTATTTAAAACCAATGGATAGACCTAAGGACATTAAATAAATTATAATTAATTGTAATAACTTCATTATATTAATTTGTAAGTTAATTTTTTTTTAAATAAAGGGGTAAAAATTTATTGATAAAAAATTTGGATTACAGAGTACAACTGAGCTTCCAACCAGGACTCAAATAAACAACCAAATAGGCTAAAACCACTAAACTAGAATGACACCCAAAAAAGATAACAAGAACAAACCACATTAAGTCTATACATCCTTGTGGATCAACTCCCACAGGCATTGAGAGTCCCCATACAGGAGACTCCCAATTATCGATACTCCAAGGATCCAGCAGCTCAGAATCCCTTTTGGCCGGGTAATCAACAACCACATTCCATTCCCTTGGAATGTGCACAAAGGATATAAATTTGAACTCTTCACTCATTCTGAGAATCTGAACAACTATAGAGGCCAACTGCCAATTAACTTCCTCCACCCTTTTACTATTTAAAATATTAACCACAATTTGAGAGTTAGACTCACAAATAATCCTATGCCAGCCAAGAGAAAACCCCCTCTGCAAGGCCTCAAGAATTGCAAGAGCTTCCATAAAATTGTTGGAGTGAACACCTTTATAAATGGAAAATAAAAAACTGACACCACAAGTAGAATCTCTCCCAACATTGCCAATGCCAGCATGTCTAGGATTACCCTTGGACGATCCATCAGTATTAATTTTTAAAACTCCTCTAGGGGGTGGCCTCCACCTACCATCTCTCCTAACCTTCTTTCCGAGCTAAGGAACCATACTAGGGCTAAAAGAGTTCACACCATCCCCAAAGAGACCAAGGGCTTACTGTACATTATCCTCCCTAGAATACAAAAGAGGGTCCACATCACATTTACTATGGATGGTTTCCTGAACCATATAGAGGATCCTTTGCTTGATCTGTTGAACAACCAAATAACTGCACTAAAATATGCATCGATTTTGTTTGAGCCAAATTTTCTAGATGATGCAAGAAGGGCACAAATTCCAAGCAACCCGAAGGAAGGGGACCTTGGCCAGAGGTCTACCCAGACTACTCCAAAACTCTACCAGGGACAACACATGAAAACATGGATGGTTCCAAATGCTCCACAAACAGGTGCCAAATGTCTGTAGTAAAGGAGCATTGGAAAAATAAATGAGAAGAGTCATCCTCATTCTTACTGGAAAGGACACAAAAATAGGGACCTTGAAATCCCCTCTTCCTCACATTATCCCAAGTGAGGCATTTATTATGAGCTACCAACTAGAGAAATAAGTTACATTTTGGCCAAAAAAATTTGTTCCACACATTTTTCCACCAAGTGACAGGAAGACTCCCATACTTTTGCTTATCAAGAACCTGATAACCATAGGCTACCGAGTAGGTTCCCTTAGGATCAGGTTTCCAAGCCAGAATATCTTTACCCCTCAATGAAGAACAAGGCCTCCCTGTACGAATAAGTGCAAGCACCTCTCTGTCCTTGGCCAGTCCCCCCTGGAGCCATTCTTGTGGATCTTTCCACCTGTACATATCCATATTTTCAAAAGATTGGATTTTTTTAAAGTCCTCCACACGAGACCAACCTACTTCCAAGAAAAAAATGCTTATGGAACGTAACCTAGGATATTTATTCAAGATAGGAGGGTGACCATCCCAAGAATCCTCCCAAAAAAGAGCATTTGATCCCTGATTGCAAATCCAGAACAAACCCTGCTTGATTAAATTAGCTCCTCTTTTCAGAGTGTCCCAGAAACCGAACCTTTCCCAACCAAGCTGACTCTAGGGATCTCAACCTCAGAAATACCTCTCAAGTATTTACAAGATAATATTTTAGCCCAAATTTGATCTTGAGAGGTACACCATCTCCAATAAATTTTTACAGCCAAAGCCTACCAAAAAAGAGTTGTCTATCGCAACCCAAGGCCTCCCTCTTGCATCGGCCTACATATAGAATCCCACCTAACCAAACTCCATTTAGATTGATCAAGTTTTCTAGACCATAAAAACTATCTTTAAAAAGCATCCATGTCCTTGATGAAGTGAGAGGGAGCTATTTGTACAAAACATCTATAAATGGGTAAAGATTGAACAACAGATTTTAAAAGCAACACTCTACCTGCAGTGGATAGTCATTTGAAAGTTCAGTGATTCACCATATTTCTAAACTTATCAAGCATAGACTGCCAAGAATATCTGGGTAGAGGATGAGATGAAATTGGAATACCAAGATAAATGAAGGGGGGAGTCCCAACTTGGAATATTAGAATACGAGCAATCCTGGCTTGACTAAGAGGAGGGGTATTGAAGAAAAAAATAGAAGACTTGTCCTCATTAATCAATTGTCCAGAAGCACCAAGATACATGTCAAGAGACTGTCTAATATTTCCAACTTCCCTGATAGTGGCAACTCCAAACAAAGTAGTATCATCAAAAAATTGAAGGTGGGAAAGAGGTGGCAAACTACTATCCCACTTCCACCCCTGAATGAGACCCTGCATGACTTGAGACTTGAGCAATCTTCCCAACCCTTTTGCCATAATGATAAACAAATAAGGAGATAAAGTATCTCCTTGCCTCAATTCCCTTGAGGCCTCAAATAGCTCTGATGGCTCATTATTAACAAGAACAGAGAATGAGGAAGAAGAAACATAGGTCATCACCCATCTAATCCATTCCTCCTCAAATCCAAAAGCAACAAGAACATTTTGAAGAAAAGACCATATGACCCGATCATAGGCTTTGGCCATGTCTAACTTAATGAACATAGTTTTCTCCTTAGAATTTTCCATCGAGTGAATAAATTCTGTAGAAATAACAACCCCATCCAAGATTTGTTGACCAGCAACAAACCCTCCTTTCTCCTCTGAGATGATTTTGCTCAACCATATCTTCAACCTCTCAACAATAATTTTTGTGATGATCTTATACCCAACATTGCAGAGAGCAATAGGCCTAAACATATCCAAGGAATTTGCTCCCTCTTTTTTGGGTATAAGCACCACAAAGGTAGCATTTAGGGCCCTTAGCATCTTTTTGTTCTTTTGGGACTCATGGACCACCTCCAAAAGATCAAATTTTATTAAATACCAAAACTCTTGATAAAACTCAATCAAGAATCCATCTGGACCTGGGGCTTTTACTTTTTCATCTTGAATACAACATTTTCCAACTCCTCAAGGGAAATTGGACCCATCAAGTGCTCATTCATCCCTCTAGAAAAAATCATTGGAATACAGTTTAGAATAAGCTTTTCATTCTCATCATCTGATAGGGAGTCCTCCTTGAAGAGAGAGGAAAAATACCTCTTAGTCTCTTCTAAAATATCCCTGAAAGAAGAGAGCAAGACACCCTAAGAATTCACAAGAGAGATAATCAGGTTACCATTACGACGAGCCTTAACTGAGTTATAAAAGAAGGTTGTGTTCCTATCCCCTTCCTGAAGCCAATGTACTCGAGCTTTTTGTTTCCAAAAAATTTCTTCCCTTAGTTCCCATTTAGCAAGGCCTTTCACAGCCTTAGATTCCTCAACAAGAAGCTCCTTCGTGAATCGTTGATCTCTAATCTTCCTTGAAGTTTCTTCCATCCTCGTAAGAGCTGCCAGCTTATCCAAGGAAAGGTTCCCAAAATCCAGTCTATTCCATCTCTTCAATTTATGTTTTACAAATTTTAGTCGCTTCATAAAATAATACATAGCGATGCCATGAGGAGGTTTGCCAGTGGTCCACTAGCCTCGCATGAAATCATGAAGCTTAGGATCATGAAGCCAGATAATTTAAAACTTAAAGGAGGGATTCTTTTTTAGCTCTAACTCCAAATTAGAGAGTTTGATAGGCCAATGATCAAATCCCCTACCCTCCAAAATCACAAAACTAGCACTTATGTTATTACCCATCCAATAACTAGATATCAAAAACCTATCTAGTATCTCTGAGATGGAATCTTCCCCACACCTTCTATTGTGCCAAGTAAATATCCCATTATCTAGCTTTATGTCAACCAAGTTTAGGGCCTAGATATGATCACTGAAGACAGAAGAAAAAGGTGTGAGACGGTCCACCCCACCACGTTTCTCCTCCAAAAAAGTGATAGAGTTGAAGTCTCTAGCAAAAATCCATGGGTACAAGGTAACCAAGCTTCTTACAAAGCAAATGTGCTCCCACAAATTCACTTTACCATTGTAATAAACAGGAGCATACACATTTGTAAGTAGGATGGTTTCACCAGATTCATTATCATGCTCGACCATAGAAATAGACCATCTACTGGAAATCCAAGTAAGAGGGGATATCTTAACCGGATCCCATAAACAAGCGATGCCACCATCATATCTAGATGCACCAATACACTAGCATTACCCCCTTCTCCACAACTTGGGAGCAATATTGAACATACTATCAATAGCCAATTTAGTCTCCTGAATAAACACCACATCCAAAGAATGCATACGAACCAAATCACGAACAAATTTTTGTCTGGGGATGCTGTTCAACCCCCTTAACATTCCATGAGAGGATAATCATTTTTGGGGGTTATAAAAATGGGAGTCCAATGTTCTCACCAAGCCTGACTCCACCAAAGTCTCCCCCATTAACTTAATTTTATCCTAGTACTTCTTTCGACCCACCTTCATATTCTTATCCGAAAAACTTTTTTTAATTATTTTTTGTTGCAATCCCAACACCGTAGGAGTTTTGTAGTCCAAGGATGACTACATCAGTTCCTGAGTAGGAGAGGGCATAACTAAATCTATACCACTTTCCAAAATAGTTTCCCTTATAGGGCTAGACCCAACCATGTCCCCTATACTCGGATCCAAAGCCCTTTGTTCTTCATTTAAACCCCCTAGATCTGATTCCTTAAGTTCCCCCTCAAGAAGAGACATATGATTCATCCTTGTTATATTTGCATCAGGTAGCGACATTTTAGGTATCTCCATGCACTGATCAAGATCATCTAATATTTTAAAATGGTTGAGTAGAGCATTTGGTTGGATATCCTTAAGGTCTTTGTTTGCCCTTCATCCTCTATTTCAGGATTTTATCGAAACAAAACCTTCCTTATCCTATTCCTATTCCTTTATCGGGTCTTTTTATTTATCCAAACTTTGTCCAAACCAAGAGAGCCAAGGATTTGAAGCCACAGGAAGGACAAACTTAGGGAATTTTCTTTGCAAGTGGCCATATTAACGGCAAATTCGACAACGAAATGGAAGAGCTTCATAGTAAATTTTTTGAACCCATGTAGTTGATCCAAATTGTATTTCAATAGAATCTGGAATAGGATTATTTAATTCAATTTCAACACAAATACGAGCAACAGAGATTACTTTTTTAATCCATTATCTGTTGTGACGGTCCAACCGGCTTCCCACCCTAGAATTAACCACCTCAAGAGAAGGTGACGGAGGGGCTAAGCTAAGAGATTTATTCTTAGCCCCGAGCCCCAAATGTGATCCTTTTCCATTAATTTCAAAGGGGGAGAGATTTGGTATTTGAGAAAGGGGGAGAGATTTGGTTTTAGAAAAGAGAAATTTCCCAGGGGGAGCAAAATAAAAAGTCAAGGAAATGGTAAAAAGTTATTGGGTTGCCATCAATGACAAAAGGGGAGATTTTTGGACATTTTGAGTCCATAAAGTTGTCATTTATGTCAAGGAATGATGTTGTCATTGATGCCAAGAAGTGAACTACCATTGATGCCAAAAGGTCAACAAGGAGCAATGCAAGAGGTTGATGAGCTCCATAATGTTTATTTCTAAATATTATGTGGAGCATGATTTTAAAGGTTTTATTAAAACCTATTATGGCAAAAATAAATGGTTTTTATTTAAAACCAATGGATAGACCTGAGGACATTAAATAAATTATAATTAATTGTAATAGCTCCATTATATTTATTTGTAAGTTAATTTAATTAACCCATGGTTATTAAATTAATTATAAGTTAATTATAATAATTTTATTATTAATCAAATTATAATATATTTTAATTTACCTTAAGATTAGGTTTGTAAGGCAAATAAATATGTGCCGACGTTTAAATTCAAGGTGGAATAATGGTATAAAAACAACATGCCTTAATGGCATTTAATCATACTTCGTTCAAATGAAAAATAGGCCAGCGTGTAATTTGACGCAATTCATGCGAGGAAGAAGACAAAGATTTTTGTCTTGAGTGCCAATGAAGGAATAAATTTGGCATGGGCTAAAACATCATATCCACCCAACAAAATGGCCTAGTGGCAATTGGTCGAGGGCTAAGGCGTTGGACAAGAAAAGACCCGCGATCGATTATCGATGATGGTTTTTTAGCGTATTTTTCTTGTGCACTAAAGGAAGCAGCGCATGAACATTTTGGCCTTAGGCACTAAGAGGAAAGGTTAAGAGCACGTGGTGCTATTTGCTCCCAAAGTGAGTGCATAGCGCACATGATAGCCAAGGCCATGACTAGGGCGTAAGGGGAGGCAACGTTGTGAGTTAGCGTCTCACCAAGACAAAAGTAATAAATTTTTAATATATTTTGTGATGCCTAAGGTTTTGACATAATGTCCTAGGGAGTTAAAAGGGGTAGATAAAAAGTATTTCTAATTGGTCATTATTTTGGTTTATTGGAGGAATAAGGAGTTAGATTTATTTTTAATAGTCTTTTTGACATATTAGCTTATTGGAGAAATAAGTGGATTAAAGTATTGGTTAAATTTTGAGAGGACTTCTTACCATTAAGTTATTTTGAGAAGGTGATTGTATTGACATTAATTATGGTGTTGGATATTTTTTTAAGTTGGAGTTGATAAGGTGTATCAAAGAAATTATTTTTGTATATGTTAATGGATGCTTTCTCCAAGATGGAGTGATAAGGTGTATGTATGTTTTGATATTTGCATTGTGATGAGCATCAGAAATGCTCATATTTTGTATACATTTTCTTGATTATTATGCGGTTGTATAATAAGGATTGCATATGTTTATGAATGATTATATAATTATTTGATGAAATTATGCGTGTTATCTAATTCGTGTGTTTTCAGTGTGTTTTTGTGGAATTGTAGTTGATTTAGTTCGATTTGGATCAGTCGAGGTCTTTTCATGGACCTGGCACTTTGTTTCTTTCGGAATCAACGTAGAGAAGGTAGGCGCCTTCCTCTTCCAGGAAGGCACCAAGCGTAAGTAGGCGCCTTCCTCTTCCAGGAAGGCGCCAAGCGTAAGTAGGCGCCTTCCTCTTCCAGGAAGGCACCAAGGAAAGACAAGCACCTTCCTCTCCTAGGAAGGCACCAATAGAAGGCCAGCGCCTTCCTCTTCCAAGAAGGCGCCAAAGGAAAATAAGCGCCTTCCTCTCATAAGGAAGGCACCGATAGGAAGGCGCCACTAGAAGGCAAGCGCCTTCCTCTCATAAGGAAGGCATCGACAGGAAGGCGCCACTAGAAGGCAAGCACCTTCCTCTCATAGGAAGGTGCCAATAGAAGATAAGCGCCTTCCTCTTCCAGGAAGGCGCCAATGGCAATAAGGCACCTTCCGCATAGAGAAGGCGCCCGACATACTTAGGCACCTTCCTCATAGGGAAGGCGCCCCTGTTCTTCGCCCGTTGACCAGACAAGCACGACGTGGACAACAGAGACTGGTGCAGTTCCAACTCTACGTCATGTAGAGTTAAATTGGGGATCGCACCGATGTATGAGAATGTCCTACCAATGCCAGGCGAAGCACAAACCAATCAGTGAACATGCCACCATTAGAAATGAATGCCAATTTTAGCAGACGTCGATCACATTTACTAGACTGTCTTAGTTTAGTCTGGAATGAATCGACTGTTATAACTTCTTTGTAATAGAAGATCTGTGGGTGTGCTATATAAACACACGTAGACCTCTCTGAGGATATATAGAATATTTTGATAGTAAATGTAGAGAGATATATAGAAGAAGCATTGTAATACTTTGATAATTATAATACAGTTCTAAGAGTTTCTAAGTGCGTGTTCATTTGGGAGGAAGCTGCTGGAGCCTGGGCCCACTCCAAGCTAGTATTTCTTCCCCTATTTTTCCTATGTTTTCTAGATTAGTTTACCGCTTTTATAAGATTGTTTATCGCATTGTTATTTCTAGTATTGCAATAGGTTTATTTCTAGGAATGCGTGAATATTTCCTTTCTGTAGATTTAATTATTTTTACGTAAATTATTGAGGAGTGTATGAATGATTGATGACCGTTTGAAACACCCCCCAATAGTAGAACTAGCGGACTCATCTCAAGTGGTATTGTAAGCAATCTTGTTCAAGACCCTTCGCAAGTTTATGAAGCTCCCTGGGTTGATAAATTAAATGCATGGGCATGTGACAAAAGTAGGAAAGAAGTTAACCTTGTTTGGCCCGCAACATTTTTGGCACCGTTGTCGGGGAAGCGTCTCAACTAGATTATTTACAATACCTGGAAACCTTCCATCTGACCTTGTATGAGTTCTTCGAGAAGAAGAGGACCTGACGGTCGGTTTATAAAAACCAATCCACCAGAACCTGAGTCAGCCGAACATTCTAAATTTGAATTAGACTCACCCGACCCACCACCAGCAATCCATTGGAGTGAGGATCCACACTTTGTGCAAAGTGCCTCCTCATCCCATCAACTTGGGGAAGAACGAATCATCATAAATCCCCTGTTTAATAGGACACCCTTAGAGGAAGCCCTATTGTGGAAAGTTGTAGAAGATCGGACGATAACACCAGACAACCTTAGAGCCTTGACTCAGAAAGTCTTAAATGATCGTAAGGCCATAAATACTGCATTAGAGACCGCATTTCCTAAAAAAATGGCTGACAATGAAGAAGTCTCATCTGGCTTTAGTTTCTCGATTGATGAAGGAGTAGGAGATACCAAAATGAAAAACATATCCCCTGCTCACCTTTCGACCTTCAGAGGATACCCAAGCGAGGACCCTGACCTATTTTTATTTAAGTTTGATGTCTTATGCAGGTCTGTGGACTACAAATCTGATACGTAGAAGCTGAAACTCTTTCCTTCCACATTGGATGATGCAGCTCTATGGTGGTTCATCGATCTGGGAGACAAACACATTGCCACTTGGGATCAAATGAAGAAGCTCTTTTTAGAGCAATACCAAGATTTTGGGAGAGCAAGAGACTCCAGAGAAGAGGTCCTGAGCATGACGCAGAAAGAAGATGAGTCTCTCGAGGAATACTGGGAGAGATTCAACTTCAATCTTCAATGATCTCCTCACACGAAACTATCTGATAAGTCCCTCAAAAGCATATTTTTGAGAGGACTTACCAATGAATCACTAGAGGCTCTTAACATGATTTCTGGAGGTGATGTCTACCAGCACGCTATGGAAGACATCCGACAACTATGCCAGAACTACTCAAGAAGGAGAGGCAAGACCACTTCTAGAACCATGAAAGCGACTTCTTCAGTCATGAAGACAGAAATAGGTAACATCCTTGGAAGATTTAAAGAGCGAAATGCTCTCATCTCTAGCATTGCAGATGGATACGCTGTTGTTAGAGAAAAAGAAGCAAGAAAATGAAGCAGCATTGGCTTATTTCTATCCAAAATGTAGAGGGAAGCATGCAAAGAATGCATGCCCGAAGAACAAAGTCAGAGTATGCACAGTTTGTAGGCTGAACCATAAAACTCGATTGTGCCCACAACTGCCTAGTAATCAGGAGGATGCTGAAAGCATGGATGCCTATTTCATAGGCAATCGAAAGAGTTGGCCACAACCCCTTGCGAGGAATATGCCAACTGAAATGTCGTCATATGGGGGAGGACCATACATGCCCCAAGGCCCACCTCAACCACCTAACATGGGGTGGTGGGGGCCATCACCTTGGTCCAACGCACCCCTAGCAGCATTCTCAAACCAGCAGCCATGGATGCCATATCCATATCCTGGGCAGCAATGGAGAGGCCACACTGCATGGAATCAGGCTCCACAGAATGTAGCACCAGCTCACCCCCAACAGAATTTACCGACGTTGCCAGCAGTGAGACCTGCGTAGCTACCCGCACAACCGATGACAAATCCTAATAACAGGGTGAACCAGCCAACATACAACATGGAGGGTGAGATGTATCCGATGTACCATATTCAGCTTAGGTCTGGTAGACAGCTAGGAGTAGGAATGCCTCCACTGGTAGAAGAGGAGGAAGAGGTAGGAGAAACACCTCTTGTAGAAGAGGTGATAGAAGAAATGCCTGAGAGAGCAAAGGCTCCATTTCCCAACCGGCTACAAGAATAGAGGAAAGTAACATAGCCAGAGTTTGATATCTTGTCTAGCTTGAAGAACCTCATCGTGACAATTCCATTATTTCAAGCCATCCGAGATGTTTCGATATATACCAAGGTGATAAGAGAGATGTGTCTAAGGAAGCCAGGATGAAGAGCAACCTAGACTATCAATGTCATGGGTAAACTAGCAGATTTGATGATGGGAAAAATGTGCCATCCTAAGTATGCAAGACCAGGCAGCTCGATGCTGACTATAAAAATTGAGGGACATTCCCTGTCCAATACGTTGGTCGATCTCGGAGCAGCCATCAATGTAATGCCTCAGGAGACCATGCAGAGGCTACAGCTCATGAACCTAAAACCCACTATGATAGTGCTATAGCTGGTCGATCGATCGACCATGGCACCAAAAGGAATGTTGGAAGACGTAATAGTGATAGTCAATGCATGGGAATACCTAGTTAACTTTTTAGTCTTGCAATCTAAAACTAGGTTGGGCGGTTACCCGCTCATCTTGGGAAGGCCATGGCTGGCAATAGCTGATGCTTACATCAGCTATCGGGATGGGCTGATGACCATCTTCGATGGACGAAATGTTAAAAGGTTGACTATTTCACCCCCAGCATAGTCCGTCGACTCATTAGGAGAACCCATGTTGATCGAGCATGAAAATCCTGAGCTATCCATGATCCAACTGGTGATGACGTTGGATGAGTTGGTAGAAGAAGATGAAGATGGTGCTATTGTGGAGTTCCTCCATGGGGAGTCCTCCATCTCTGCACCTGGATCATCGTTGGTTGGTGCCCAAGATCACCACGTTTAGTAGATACACGTCGGGCCAGGAAGAACGTTGAATGTCAGCAGTGGGTTGACTCCCACACAATTGATGAAAGTAGAAGAGCTCCTGGTTAGACACCAATAGGCATTTGCATGGGATTACTCAGATATGAAGGGTATCAGCCCAGAGATCTGTACCCATCGTATATACCTAGATGATCAAGCAACTCCAAGCAGGCAACCATAGAGAAGAATGAATCCGACAATGAAAGACATTGTCAAGGAAGAATTGCAAAAACTCTTGACTGTCGGATTCATCTATCCAATTTTTGATAGTGAGTGGGTATCACCGTTAGTGGTAGTCCCTAAAAATAATGGGAAATGGTGAATCTATGTGGACTACAGAGCGTTAAACAAAGCGACCAAGAAGGACCACTTCCCGCTCCCGTTCATTGATCAAGTCTTGGATACACTCTCCGGGAGGAAGTATTTCTCCTTCCTGGATGGATTTAGTGGATACAACCAGATCCAGATAGGAGAAGAGGATCAGGATAAGACAACGTTCACCTGCCCATGGGGAATGTTTGCCTATCGGGTATTACCTTTCGGATTATGCAACGCACCTGCCACCTTTCAAAGGGCGGTGCTTAGCATATTTTTAGACATGATGGGAGACGCGGTCGAAGTATACATGGATGACTTCATCGTCTATGGAGAAACCTTTGATGAAGCAATGACGAACTTGGAAAGAGTGCTCGAAAGAAGCAAGGAAAACAATTTGTCCCTGAGCAACGAGAAATGCTTTATGATGATGCAAGAAGGCATCGTACTTGGGACACCACCTCTCCATAGAAGGAATAAAGGTTGATAAAAGAAAAATTGAGGTCATCAGAGACCTACCCAGCCCTAGAATGTAGAGAGAGGTGAGGAGTTTTCTTGGATCAGTCGGGTACTACCGATGATTTATCATCGAATTCAACAAAATTGCAAAACCATTGCACACTCTATTATCTAAGGATGTGGAGTTCAATTGGATGGAAGACTGCGAAGAAGCGTTTCAGTTGCTTAAAGAGAAACTGATATCCACACTAGTTTTAAGAGGACCAAATTGGGCCATACCATTCCATATCTACTGTGATGCATCCAACAATGCGATTGGAGCAGTCCTCGGATAGAAGGATGGCGAAGAATTTTACGCCATCTACTATGTCAACAAAAACTTGGCAGGAGTCGAGCTCAACTACATGGTGACGGAGAAGGAGTTCCTTGCAGTTGTGCACACCATAAACAAATTCTACCATTATATCATCGGGTATAAGGTATTTTTCCACACGGACCATGCGGCCATCAGATACTTGATGAGCAAGCCGGCCATTGGCGGAAGAATTATCAGGTGGCTCTTGTTACTATAGGAATTCGACATCACAATAGTCGACAAACCAGGCAAAGACAACGTCGTAGCAGATTTTCTATCCAGATTGATACCGATAGACCATACAGTAGTGGAAGACCAATTTTTGGATGAACATTTGTTCACCATTAGTGAGCAAATCTCATGGTACGCAGATATAGCCAATTACTTGGCCATCGAAAGAACCTCACCTGCTCTCTCTTTTCGAGAAAAGTAGGCGGTCATAGAGAAAAGTGCATCGTTCCTATGGATTGATGGCCTCCTATTCAAAATAGGACATGACCAGATTATAAGGAGATGCATAGCAGAACAGGAGTTCTCAGAAGTACTCAAAGCATGTCACGATGAACCATGCGGAGGACACTTTGCAGGGAAATGAACTGCCTACAAAATCCTACAAGCTGGGTACTTTTGGCCCACTCTGTTCAAGGATGCGGCTGCGTACGCCAGCAAGTGCGATGAATGCCAAAGAATGGGCAGACCAACCCATCGAGATGAAATGCCCCTCCAGCCTCAGGTACACCTAGAACCCTTCGATAAGTGGGGCATGGACTTCGTGGGACCAATTAATCCACCTTCAATAGGGAGGAGGTTTATTTTGGTCTATACAGATTACGTCACCAAATGGGTTGAAGTTCAAGCGTTGAGAGATTCAAAAGAAAGAACAGTCATCGATTTCTTATTTGCCCACATTTTTACATGATTTGGGGTCCCTAGAGAGATAACAACAGACCAAGGGCCTCAATTTACCTCCAAGTTGATCAAGGAGCTGATGGAGCAATACGAGTTCGGCACAATAAAACTACACCCTACCATCCATAGGAAAATGGGCAAGTGGAAGTGACGAACAGAGAAATAGAGAACATCCTAATGAAGACCGTGCAGCAACACAGAAAATATTGGGCTACACGGTTGTCGAGAGCGATGCAGGCGTATAATACCACGTGGAAATCCACCACAGGCTTCACACCCTTCCAACTGGTCTATGGGAAGAGTGCGATGATGCCCATTGAATTTGAAATCAAGACATTGAGGACAACTTCAGAATTGAACTTGAGCTTGGATGACGCTCAAAAAGAAAGGATTCGACAGCTAGATCAGTTGGACAAAATCCGAATGGACGCTTTGCAGAGAACAGAAATCATACAAAAGCAAAGAAAGTGGTGGCATGATCGCCACATTAAACTAAAGCAGTTCCAAGAAGGAGAATGGGTGTTGTTGTACGATTCTCGGTTCCAGGAAAGAAAAGGTAAATTAATGCAAATATGGATGGGACCGTATGAGGTGGTAGAGCTCATCAAGAATGGGGCAGTGCATGTTAGAACAATTGACGATAGCAACACCATGTTAACGGTCAATGGCCACCGACTGTGCCCCTATAACACATCCGAAACCTTACAGGTGGAATCCAGAATAGACATGGGGGAGACCCCATCTTGTTAGATCCGGACCAAACTCTTAACAGGCAAAATGGTGGGCATGGAGGTGCTCACCAAAATTAGTTAATTTAGTTTTTTTCTTACGGTGTGTTTTGCAGGGACGACGCCCGCATGCAAGCTACAGGCATCCTAATCCAGGGCCTAACAGGCATGGAATGCATCTAACTACCTTTATTTTTCTTTCTTTTCATTTGCTTTTTGTAGGTGGAGGACCTGACAGCACGAGGAATAGGTATCTAGGAAACCAGGCCTGATTCGGCTCAGCATTCCGACATCGACACTCGTAGGTAGAAGCTGAGGCAGCGTGAAGCGAGACTGAGAAGGCTTGATCACCCTTTCCCAGTCAATCGCAACATGATTGCCAAGAATAAAGCGCCTTCCACATCGAGAAGGCGCAAAAGAAGGTGCCTTCCTTATAAAGAAGGCACCCTGCCAGAAGAAGGTGCCTTCCTTATAAAGAAGGCGCCCAGCCAGAAGAAGGCACCTTCCTTATAAAGAAGGTGCCCCACTAGAATAAGGCACCTTCCTTATGAAGAAGGTGCCCCGCTAGAAGAAGGCACCTTCCTTATAAAGAAGGTGCACACAAAAAAAAAAGTAGGCGCCTTCCATGGCGGGAAGGCGCCACAAAAAAAAAAGAGCCTGAGGCACCTTCCACATCAGGAAGGTGCATATAGACCAAGGTGACTTCCATCCCAGGAAGGTGTAGGTATACAAGGTGCCTTCCACCCTAGGAAGGCATAGGTATTCAATAGCGCCTTCCACATCGGGAAGGCGCACCCATTCAGAAGCACCTTCCATAGCAGGAAGGCACCATCATCAAAAGGTGCCTTCCACCATTGGAAGGCGCATCCAATCAGAGATGCCTTCCACCATCGAAAGGCGCATCCATTCAAAGAGCATCGACAACATCGAGAAGGCACCATATAAGCGCCTTCCACATTGGGAAGGTACCAAAGAGCGCCTTCCACGTACAACCAACACTTAAGTCTCACGGATGCCTCGATCGGAATGAAATCACCACATGAATGAGCGGCATCAGATTACCATACCCCTCCCCATGTCACAAATTAGTGAATCAACGCTCTTCATGATGCATGAAACACCAAATAAGGTACGTGCATACTAACTCAAATATTTATATAATTATTCATAAATTATGCAGTACCAAAAAAATATTGTCGTCATAAAAATCATATACCCCCATGGCCGGAACCACGTGCCAATGATATGGCTCGAAAGGTGTACCCTAGAATTAAATGCTAGGGTTAGGCACCTTCCCTATAAGAAGGCGCCTTCTTGAAGAAGTAAGGACAAAAAAAGAAGTGCAGTAGTAAGGGAAGGCGCCATGGGAGGAAGGTCGAAGAATCATGCGGTGAAAAAGAATGAGCCGAGTGATACGAAAGGAATCAGGGGGACGGTAAAAACATAGTTCGAGGCCGAGGGATGGTTCGAATACTGTACCCTAGTCAGTCAGGGCCAGGATATGGAGGCAGCCAAGGAATTCATTGCCTCCTTGAGGGGTGACGTAGCTCAGGTGCGAGGGGTAGAAATTTTGGTCACCCTCGAATACATCTCGTAGGTGACTGGATTGCCCCTCACAGGTGAATGCATATACAAAGGCGGACTGCTGAAGCCGTACGCCGAAGTGCTGCTGCTAGGAGAAAATGTGCAGATAGATAAGGAAGGGCTACCCAAAAGCAGCCTTCCCATGAATCTGTAGAAGATATTCGAGCAGGTTGCTCGATTCTTTACATGCATCGGGAAGTATACCCATTTGCACACTAACCATGTGCAGTTTCTGAATCACCTGGTGCATGGAAGGAAGTTGAACGTGCCCTTCTACCTAGAAAATGCCCTGAAGGAAGAAGCGGCTAGGTACCAGAAGGGAGCACCATCCACCTTGGCCCACCATGGGCTGATATCAACACTGGTCCGCCATGCGAAGCGCAGAGGCGGAACCCCAATGCGAGAGGGAGATGGCGGCCAAGAAAGGCAACAGGATGCTATTGCCAAAATAGGGCAAGAAGAGGGAAGCCCTGTAGAGGAGATGGCAAGTATCGAGCAATTGGCATTGCCCGATTTCATGGAAGAAAGAGGGCATTCACCAGTGCTCAAATGCATGAGGAAAAGAGGGCATTCCCTAGTGCCCGAGTATGAAGAGGAAGGAGCACCACTTATTAGCAGCGAGGCCGAGTTTCGGCCACCAGAACCAGTCCCCAGGAGGAAACGCCTACGGTGACTCCTCCTCTCGGTAGAAGAAGAAGAGAATGACTCGAAAGTCGACGTGGCAGCCCAAACCCTCTGAGAATTGACAAACTGAAGCCCACAAGATGCAGGGACTTTCGGGAGCAATGATCAGGTCGACGCAGCCTTGGAGGAAGCGTTGGAGTGGTAGACCAATTGTTGGATGGCCCAACAAATTTTGGAGGATTACCAGAATGAGCATAGAGGGGAATTGGAAGAATGAGAAAGATGAATCACCCAACTCGAGCAGCTGGTCCAGATAGTTGCGGGAGGAGAACCAGCTACTCCAGGATAGGGGAACAGAAAGAAGGGATGCATCGACCCAAACTGATTGGGCAATAGAAGTCTCGATGAATTCTCCCACATCTGTAGAATGAGTATTCTCTTCGGGAGAATTTCGATCGGACGCTCGACAGAGCAGCCCGGAGGCAGGGGAGAATTCCTCTATTTTTGGGAGTGAAAGGGAAAGAAGTCCCACAACACCCCCTGTCATCGACCTGAGTGATACAAAGTAGCAGATAGGACCGAGGGATAAGGAAGAACTCCCTGGACCTAAGGAAGACAGAGAAGCACCCCCAGGGACAGCAACACAGGTCCCCCAGAGTGAAGAAAATGCTCCAAGGACCGCAAAGTAGGCCCCTTGGAGCGAGAGAATGTCCGCCAGGGAGAAAGGGAAAACCCCTGTTCGAGCCATCATATTTTCTATAGAGGCCAAAGGAAAAGGGCCCAGGACGGCTCGAAAGAAGGTGAAGGTGACCTTCGTCGAGCCATAAGAAGATGAGTGGGATATGCAGCCATTCGTAGAGAAGCAAAAATAGTTCGAACGGCTGCTCAAAGAGATGACAGCAGCTAAGGAGACCAGGAAGGCAACCTCGAGGATGCAGGGGGACTCTAGTATCTGCATCAATCTGATAGAGGACAACCAGTTCTAGGAGATTTACGGGTCATCCCGGGGATGACCCTCCAAGATAAGAAGGTATTTTGAATGATGGGGGGTATATGGCCCCGAATTGGATGCCTGCCATTGCAAAGGAGAACGTAGGGCTTACTCCTGAAGCAACCTGATTGTACAAAGCCCAAGTAGTTCATCTCAGGAGGGATAATTTAGATATCCCTCTTGCAGTGGTCAGACCTCCGGACGCTGACCTATGGCAAGCTGCAGAAGCTGCATTTTAGGTAGCAGAGACGATGCTGGCTAGATCACCTCCGATAGCGGCCAGGATGAGGAAAGCAAAGCCGATAACAGCACCCGTAGCCCCACGTAGAAAAAGAGGAGCCACACCTCCAGATGCCAGTGTGTAGAAGAGGCAGACACGGGCCGCAGGTACAGCCGGATCCACCAAGAAATGACAACGATGAGGGGTCAACGGGGCTACCTATAGTTTTGATGCCACGAGGGCGTGGCATATGTTAGGCATGGGGGGATGATGAGCATCAAAAATGCTCATATTTTGTATACATTTTCTTGATTATTATGCGGTTGTATAATAAGGATTGCATATGTTTATGAATGATTATATAATTATTTGATGAAATTATGCGTGTTATCTAATTCATGTGTTTTCAGTGTGTTTTTGTGGAATTGTAGTTGATTTAGTCAGATTTGGATTAGTCGAGGTCTTTTCATGGACCTGGCACTTTGTTTCTTTCGAAATCAATGCAGAGAAGGTAGGCGCCTTCCTCTTCCAGGAAGGCGCCAAGCGTAAGTAGGCGCCTTCCTCTTCCAGGAAGGCGCCAAGCGTAAGTAGGCGCCTTCCTCTTCCAGGAAGGCGCCAAGGAAAGACAAGCGCCTTCCTCTCCCAGGAAGGCGCCAATAGAAGGCCAGCGCCTTCCTCTTCCAGGAAGGTGCCAAAGGAAAATAAGCGCCTTCCTCTCATAAGGAAGGCACCGACAGGAAGGCGCCACTAGAAGGCAAGCACCTTCCTCTCATAAGGAAGGTATCGACAAGAAGGTGCCACTAGAAGGCAAGCGCCTTCCTCTCACAGGAAGGCGCCAATAGAAGATAAGCGCCTTCCTCTTCCAGGAAGGCGCCAATGGTAGTAAGGCACCTTCCGCATAGAGAAGGCGCCCGACATACTTAGGCACCTTCCTCATAGGGAAGGCGCCCCTGTTCTTCACTCGTTGACCAGACAAGCATGACGTGGACAACAAAGACTGGTGCAGTTCCAACTCTACGTCATGTAGAGTTAAATTGGGGATCGCACCGATGTATGAGAACGTCCTACCAATGCCAGGTGAAGCACAAACCAATCAGTGAACACGCCACCATTAGAAATGAATGCCAGTTTTAGCAGACGTCGATCACATTTACCAGACTGTCTTAGTTTAGTCTGGAATGAATCGATTGTTATAACTTCTTTGTAATAGAAGATCTGCGGGTGTGCTATATAAACACATGCAGACCTCTCTGAGGATATATAGAATATTTTGATAGTAAATGTAGAGAGATATACAAAAGAAGCATTGTAATACTTTGATAATTATAATACAGTTCTAAGAGTTTCTAAGTGCGTGTTCGAGTGGGAGGAAGCTACTGGAGCACTGGGCCCACTCCAAGCCAGTATTTCTTCCCCTATTTTTCCTATGTTTTCTAGATTAGTTTACCACTTTTATAAGATTGTTTATCACATTGTTATTTCTAGTATTGCAATAGGTTTATTTCTAGGAATGCATGAATATTTCCTTTCTGTAGATTTAATTGTTTTTTACGTAAATTATTGAGGAGTGTATGAATGATTGACGACCGTTGAAACACCCCCAATAGTAGAACTAGCGGACTCATCTCAAGTGGTATTGTAAGCAATCTTGTTCAAGACCCTTCGCAAGTTTACGAAGCTCCCTGGGTTGATAAATTAAATGCACGGGCATGTGACAAAAGTAGGAAAGAAGTTAACCTTGTTTGGCCCGCAAAGAAGTAGGAAAGAAGTTAACTTTTGAGAGAGTTTATCATCTTCTAACTTCCTTGAGCTTGGAAAAGAAGTGTTTATGGTTGTGGCAGATTTTTGAGGTTCCTTCATCATCAAGAAAAATGTATGGGCACATTCTTCCATAGTTGAGTTGATTGATTGTTTTATGAAAAACAATATTTGGAGTGAAAAGGATTTGGTTAGGATTTCCTTATTGAGTTGTTGAGCTATTATGAAATGAATGCTATGCACCTTGGTTTATAAGCATTGTTGTTGAAGTGAGTTGTTGAGTGAAGAACTTGAACTAGGGTTTGGAAAGAACATGAGTATCATTGTTATGTGAGATTGGTTGATAAAGCATTGTTGGAAATATTTGAGTGAGTTATCATATGCTTGGACTAGGGTTTGTGAGCAAGGATTATTTCATTGAGTGATTGGGTGTGTAGAGTTGGTTGAGCCTAGTCAAGTAAATGTGTGAAGTGATTGTTCAAGTTCTATGAAACAAATTATTCTATATTCTAAATTATTTTGAGAAAGAGTTTGAGTATTGATGAATGTGAAGCATATTGAGTCTCTAACAATTCTCTATATGTTTCTAAGAGAGTGATTGAAAGTGTTTGAGCATTGTGATGAGTGTAGAGCATATTGAGTCTCTAACAATTCTCTTTATGTTTCTATGAGATTGGACAAGTTCTAGTGTGGACTTGTTGAGAAGATTTGAGGTAAGTCTTTGAGAAGACTTGTGGATAAATTTGGGTAAGCTTTTGTGGAAGCTTACAATACATATTGAGAGCATATTTGGATAAGTTCTTGCGAGGACTTATTGAGCAGATTGGACAAGTTCTAGAGAGGACTTGAGGACAGATTAGTGTGAGCTTTTTGTGGAAGCTTACAAGGCAGATTTGAGACAAGTCTTTGAGAAGACTTGTGAATAGAGTTGATTGATTGATTTGTTCAAACCTTGAGTTAAGGTTTGGGGTAGATCCAGCAGAGTTGATTTGAGATTGAGTCAAGCTTTGAGTTAAGGCTTGAGGATAGATATTGAGGATAGATTTGTGCTAGACCTAAGGACTATGTTTAGTACAGATTTGAGGATAGAGTTTGGTGCATATTTGAGGATAGGTTTGTGCTAGACCAGAGATAGATATTGAGGATAGATTTGTGCTAGACCGAAGGACTGTGTTTAGTGTAGATTTGAGATAGAGCTTTGGAGGTGATAGATTTGAGGATAGAGGTCTCCAGCCAAGTAAGGAGGATATGTGTCTTCTATGGATAGAGTTCCATTTTCTAAGGGTAGTGGAGGTAGAGGTCTTCTAGAGGATCACCAACTAGAGTAGAGTTAGGATATTGGTGTCTCCTGTGGATAGAGATCCATGAAATTGATTAGGGGATTGGTGTCTCCTTTGGATAGAGGTCCATAAACATTGTAATAGGGAAAGGATTCCCAAGAGATTGATTGAGAAAATTTTAGTGAAATATTTTCTCCGTGGAGTAGCCCACATTGGGTGAACCACGTAAATTTGGTGTCTCTATTGTGTGTGGTGATTTGTGCATTGCTTTGATTATTCTTATTGATATTGCTATCTATACATTGCATAATATTGATTGGGAAAGAAAAGTAAAAAGTGGTCTTATATTGTTCACCCCCTCTTAGTATAAGCTTGTGTTCTTCAATTGGTATCAGAGCGGGTTCCTTCGAAAGAGTTTAACAAATTGAAGGAAAATCTTTCAAGAACACAATGGATTCTAAGAATGTGACCTCAGATAATTCTACACCAATATTTGATGGAAGTGATTATATATATTGGAGTATGAGAATGAAGATTCACTTGATGGCACTTGGCAATGAAATTTGGGAAGCAGTTGAAAATGGATACATACCTCCGTTGTGATCCACCTACAGATAAGGAAGGTAAGCTTCTACAACATTACAATTCAAAAGCAATGAATGTAATTTTGAGAGGTTTGCATAGAACAGAGTCCATAAAATTTATGCACTATCAAGATGCAAAAGGAATTTGGGATAAGTTGCAAAGTATATATGAAGGAGATAAAGGTGTCAAGAAAGCAAAGATACAAAATCTCAAAGGACAATTTGAAGAGTTAAGAATGAAGGATGAGGAAAATATTAGTACTTATCTACTTCGAGTTGATGAGGTTGTTAATGCTATGCAAGGACTTGGACTTAAGGTAGAAGAATCAGATGTTTGTGATAAGGTCTTAAGATCTCTTCCAAAAATATTTAGTGAAAATATTTCTACTATAGAAGAATCAAAGGATGGTGATTCTTTGACAAGAGATATGTTGCTTGGTATTCTTACAACTTTTGAGTTAAGAACAAAAGAACCTAATCCCCAGAAGGAAGCAACATTCAAAGCTACTAAGAAGACAAAGGGTAAAAAGTCAGATTCAAGCAATGAGTCATCCAGTGATGAAGAAGCTAATTATGGCAGAAGGAATAAGGATTCAAGAAGATCTAGAGATGCAAAATATGTTAGATGTTTCAATTGTGGAAAGTATGGTCATTATGCAACTGATTGTCAAGAAGCTAAAAATAACAATGATGAAGAAAAATAGGATCACAGGAGCAAGGAATCAGAAAGATACAGGCACCAAAAGAAAAGCAAGGATGGACAAAGCAGACAAGGAAATAAGTTCTTTCAAAGGCAAAAGAGGAGCTACTATGCAGACAAGGCAAGTAAGTACTCAAGTGATAGTGATAATAGTTTCTCAGATAATGATAAAGATGAAGTCCTATTTATGATTGAAGAAAAAGAAGTCAAGAAAAGGTCACCAATAATTCTCAAGTGTTTTAGATGTGGAAATTTTGGTCATCTTGAAGATAGTTGTACAAGGAATGGTTTTAGTTTTAGTGATGATGAATATGAAGACACACTTGAAGGACCAGAAGAGAATATTCTAATGGCTCTAGAGGAAGAAGAAAGTGATCCTATAGAAGACAAGTCAAAATAAAATGAAGATGTTGACAAAGGCAAACAAATAGAGGAAGAATCAGATAAAGAAGGATATGATCTTAAGGCAGAACTTATTTATGCTCTTGACACAGTAAAGAAGGTAAGAAAGCAAAACTCTAAACTTGAGTTTCAGTTTCAAGAATGCGATGAAGAAAGAAGAAAGCTTATAGAGGATCTAAACAAGTCAATGGCTAAGACAAAGAAGTTCAAGGATAAGTTAGAAGCAAAGGTCTTAGAATGTGAAAGGTTAGAACAAGAAGTAGCTCTACTAAGGGAAGATGTAGAAAAATCCAAGGATAAGCTACACAAGTTTGGAAAGAGCTCAAAAATTGTGGATAAGATGATCAAGGTACAAAGAAGGTCAACAAATAAAATAGGTCTTGGTTTTGAACAGGCTCAAAAGAAACAAGAAGAAGAGTCAACCTCAAGTTCTGAAGAAGAAGAAACTTCAGAAGAAGACAATGTAAGAGAAAGTGAGACATCTGAGGATGAGTTGGACAACAAAAAGTTCAACAAGGAAAGGAACAATGCACAAAGAAGAAACATATGGAACAACAATCAGAATAGGTTAAGAGAGACTAAGAGACCAATGAGGTCAAGACAAGGAAATTTCAATGGATGGTGTTTCTCATGTCACAGGTTTGGGCACATGGCTTCACAGTGCAGGACACATGAAAGACAAGAAAATGGGAATTTCAGAAACAAGCAACTTTTCCATGGGTATTGCTACTCATGTAATCAGTTTGGTCACAAGGCAATGGATTGTAGGGTTCATGACAGAAAAGGATATGGCTTCACTAGGAGAAATCCTAAGACATTTGCACCTCCAAGGAATAATAACATTAAGTGTTATAAGTGCAATAATGATGGACATACAACAAAGTGGTGTAGAGCAGACATTCCAGAATCAAGCATGAATAGGAACAGGAATAGGAACAAGAATATGGATATGAACATGAACAAGAACAAGAATAGGAAAAGGAATATGGACATGAACAAGAATAGGAATAGGAACAATCAAAGGAATCAAAAGGATCAGATGAGAAGAAAAGAGGATAAAGGTAAAGACCAGTGCTTGCTAGGGAGTAGAGATACTCCCACCCCAGAATTAACCACCTCAAGAGGAGGTGGGGGAGGGGCTAAGCTAAGAAACTCATTCTTAGCCCCGAGCCCCAAAGGTGACCCTTTGCCATTGATGTCAAAGGGGGAGAGATTTGAGTAAGGGGGAGAGATTTGGTATTTGAGAAAGGGGGAGAGATTTGGTTTAAGAAGAGAGCAATTTCCCAGGGGGAGCAGAATAAAAAGTCAAGGAAATGGTAAAAAGTTATTGGGTTGCCATCAATGACAAAGGGGGAGATTGTTGGACATTTTGAGTCCATAAAGTTGTCATTGATGTCAAGGCATGAAGTTGTCATTGATGCCAAGAAGTGAACTACCATTGATGCCAAAAGGTCAACAAGGAGCAATGCAAGAGGTTGATGAGCTCCATAATGTTTATTTCTAAATATTATGTGGAGCATGATTTTAAAGGTTTTTATTAAAACCTATGATGGCAAAAATAAATGGTTTTTATTTAAAACCAATGGATAGACCTAAGGACATTAAATAAATTATAATTAATTGTAATAATTTCATTATATATTAATTTGTAAGTTAATTTAATTAACCTATGGTTATTAAATTAATTATAAGTTAATTATAATAATTTTATTATTAATTAAATTATAATATATTTTAATTTACCCTAAGGTTAGGGTTGCAAGGCAAATCAATATGCGTCGACGTTTAAATTCAAGGTGGCATAATGGTATAAAAACCACATGCCTTAATGGCATTTAATCATCCTTCGTTCGAATGAAATAAAGAGGCCAACGTGTAATTTGATGCAATTCGTGCGAGGAAGAAGACAAAGCTTTTTGTCTTGAGCGCCAATGAAGGAATAAATTTGGCATGGGCTAAAACCTCATATCCACCCAGCAGCGTGGCCTAGTGGCAAGTGGTCGAGGGCTAAGGCGTTGGACGTGGAAAGACCCGCGATCGATTCTCGATGGCGGTTTTTGAGCATGTTTTGCTTGGGCACTGAAGGAAGCAGCATGTGATCATTTTGGGCTTAGGCACCAAAAGGAAGGGTAAAGAGCACGTGGTGCTCTTTGCTCCCAAAGTGAGCGCCTAGCGCATGTGGCAGCCAAGGCCATGGCTAGGGCGCAAGGGGAGGCGACGTCGTGAGTTCGAGTCTCACCAAGGCAAAGGTAATAAATTTTTAATATATTTTGTGATGCCTAAGGTTTTGACATAAGGTCCTAGGGAGTTAAAAGGGGTAGATAAAAAGTATTTCTAATTGGTCATTATTTTGGTTAATTGGAGGAATAAGGAGTTAGCTTTATTTTTAATAAAGTCTTTTTGACATATTGGCTTATTGGAGAAATAAGTGGATTAAAGTGTTGGTTAAATTTTGAGAGGACTTCTTGCCATTGAGTTATTTTGAGAAGGTGATTGTATTGACATTATTTATGGTGTTGGATATTATTTTAAGTTGGAGTTGATAAGGTGTATCAAAGAAATTATTTTTATATATGTTATGATGAATGCTTTCTCCAAGATGGAGAAATAAGGTGTATGTATATTTGTGATATTTGCATTGAATACTTTTGAGAGAGTTTGAGTCATCTTCTGAACTTCCTTGAGATTGGAAAAGAAGTGTATTGTGGTTGAGGCAGATTTTTGAGGTTCCTTCATCATCAAGAAAAAGGTATGGGCATATTCTTCCTAGTTGAGTTGATTGGTTGTTTTCTAAAAAAAAGATTTGGAGTGAAAAGGATTTGGTTAGGATTTCATTATTGAGTTGTAGAGCTTCATTGTGAAATGAAGTTGTTGATACAACCTTGGTTTATAAGCATTGTTGTTGAAGTGAGTTGTTGAGTGAAGAACTTGAACTAGGGTTTGGAAAGAACATGAGTATCATTGTTATGTGAGATTGGTTGATAAAGCATTGTTGGAAATATTTGAGTGAGTTGTCATATGCTTGGACTAGGGTTTGTGAGCAAGGATTATTTCATTGAGTGATTGGGTGTGTAGAGTTGGTTGAGCCTAGTCAAGTAAATGTGTGAAGTGATTGTTCAAGTTCTATAAAACAAATTATTCTATATTTTGAATTGTTTTGAGAAAGAGTTTGAGTATTGATGAATGTGAAGCATATTGAGTCTCTAAAAATTCTCTATATGTTTCTAAGAGAGTGATTGAAAGTGTTTGAGCATTGTGATGAGTGTAGAGCATATTGAGTCTCTAACAATTCTCTTTATGTTTCTATGAGATTGGACAAGTTCTAGTGTGGACTTGTTGAGCAGATTTGAGGTAAGTCTTTGAGAAGACTTGTGGACAGATTTGGGTAAGCTTTTGTGGAAGCTTACAATACAGATTGAGAGCATATTTGGATAAGTTCTTGCGAGGACTTATTGAGCAGATTGGACAAGTTCTAGAGAGGACTTGAGGATAGATTAGTGTGAGCTTTTTGTGGAAGCTTACAAGGCAGATTTGAGATAAGTCTTTGAGAAGACTTGTGAACAGAGTTGATTGATTGATTTGTTCAAACCTTGAGTTAAGGTTTGGGGTAGATCCAACAAGTTGATTTGAGATTGAGTCAAGCTTTGAGTTAAGGCTTGAGGACAGATATTGAGGATAGATTTGTGCTAGATCTAAGGACTATGTTTAGTACAGATTTGAGGATAGATTTATGCCAGGACTAGAGACAAAGATTGAGGACAAATTTGTGCTAGATCGAAGGACTGTGTTTAGTGCAGATTTGAGATAGAGCTTTGGAGGTGATAGAGTTGAGGATAGAGGTCTCCAACTAGAGCAGGGAGGATAGGTGTCTTCTATGGATAGAGTTCCATTTGCTAAGGGTAGTGGAGGCAGAGGTCTTCTAGAGGATCACCAACTAGAGCAGAGTTAGGATATTGGTGTCTCCTGTGGATAGAGATCCACGAAATTGATTAGGGGATTGGTGTCTCCTTTGGACAGAGGTCCATAAACATTGTAATAGGGAAAGGATTCCCAAGAGATTGATTGAGAAAATTTTAGTGAAATATTTTCTCCGTGGAGTAGCCCACATTGGGTGAACCACGTAAATTTGGTGTCTCTATTGTGTGTGGTGATTTGTGCATTGCTTTGATTACTATTGTTGATATTGCTATCTATACATTGCATAATATTGATTGGGAAAGAAAAGTAAAAAGTGGTCTTATACTATTCACCCCCCTCTCGGTATAAGCTTGTGTTCTTCATTCTTTTGGTCCTTAATGGTGGCTTCAATCCTGGCAATATTTTCTTCCATTTTAGAAAATTGCTTCCTATAAATGTCATTTTTAACAAACATGGTTTCCAGCCTAGATTTGGCTATGACAAACTCGTCTTACATGACTAGTTGATATATGTCCTTAGTCTTCTCCTCTAACCAATAATCTTCCACTGTCATATCTTCTTCTGGTTTGTCAACCAAGGGGATCATATTAAATTTTATCCTCTATTTGGATAGAGGGTCAACCATTACTAATTTTCTCACCCTGGTAGTCCTCTTTGATGACTGGGCCAATTTCTTGCTCCAAAATCTTTGTTCTCTTAGCAAAGTACTTTTGACCATTTGTAAGGATGTTACTGTAGGATGATCCATGGGGGTGGATGGAGTGATATTTTTAGAGAAAAAAGGAACCACCATGGCTAGGAGGAGAGAGATGGTTATGATGGTGGACTCTATGTCCATAGTGGGGGTAGTAGTTATAATGGAAATGATAGTTGTACATTATGGAGGAGTTAATGGTAGTGATATTGCTACTACTGATATAGGCTATGATAATGTGGAATATGTATTTATGTAGGTTGGAGATGAAGATTATATTAGAATTTGAAGTGAATGAGGGAGGTATGATGGTTTAGGACTTTCAACTATATGAAATGGAGATAAATATGGATGAGGAGATGAACACATGTGGGGTAGATATGGTTGTGGGGAATTATGCACAAGTGATGATATTTCTTATATGTCTTGAAATTTAGAATGGGAGGGGGATTTATTAAGGTAATAAGTAGGAGAAAAAGAAGGAGAGGGACTAGAAATTATACCCGAGTCTACCAAAGTAGACTACCTAAAAACTTCATCAGTACTCTTCCCCTAATTTTACTAAATTTTTTGCTCCCTTTATGTAGTAGGAACTTGTGTCACTACTATTTCTTCACTCAAATTTTGTTTCCTAGAAACTAAAGTGTCAATTTTCCACATCGTACATTTTGCCTTCCTCTTGAATATTATAGTTTGCTATGGTTGTTGTTGAGGAAGTGATGTTGTAAATTTTGTAACGAGGACCATTTTATATTTCTTTTCATATAAGGTTGTAGTGATGAGGTCTACAAATTTAACCTTCTTTTTCTTTTCCATGTTTGAAGGGGTCTTCTCTTGGTAGCTTTATGCTTATACCTTCTCCTCCTTGGGGTACTTTCTGTCGCACATGTTTCCTTCATGGTGGATGCAATAAATTTGGTGTCCTTATTTTGTTGAGTGAGTGAAGGAGTAGAGGATGGTGGTGTTGTCTTTTGATACTTCTTAGCCACTTTAGACTTCTTGCTTTTAGATTTAATCTTTTTTTATTTTAGCTAAAATTATAGTTTATATAGTCCACCTACTTGCAATATTCTAGTGCGAATATGCAGTGGGTGACATAATGAGGTAACAAGAACGACTTCTCTATGAATCCATATAGTTCGATGATTGTACCCTCCATCAAGAGGTAACAATCTCCTTCTTTATCCCCTTTGACCCTTATCTTCTTGTCTATTGTTGATGCTAGTCTAGGGTAACTATTGTACATAATTTGCAAAGCTAGTTCGAGTAAATCCTTGTTGAAAGTGTAGTAAGACTCTACCCTGCTCATAACCCTAGTCCAATATTAGAATGATAATAAATGTCCTTCTACATATTTGTCCACCACCAATATCCAGGGGTTATCATTTTTGGTAGCGCTAAGAAACATCCAAACCATATTAGAACAATACCTGAATATCGAATTCTCTTCTTCAATTTTCATGGTTACCAATTGATCATACATTTTTTTAATTGAAAACCCCTTGCGGGACTACCTTGGTCTGAGAGACCATGACTAGGGGGTTCTACACTATCAAAATCATCTAGGAGTTGTGCCCGACCCTACCCACACCAACATTATCAATTGTATTTTGGGTACCCAATTCAACTTTTTTTGTAGGGTGGATATTCGATCCTAGGACCTCCCTTGGAGTATTGCCCTCTCCTCTCCAACTCACCTACAACACCTAGATTTCATGCATTATCCTAGCGAGGAATGCATATCAATTAAATTAAATTAGGGCATTATCACCATCCCTTAGTGGTGTTGTATACATTTTGGTATTTGAAATACAATACTTAGTGGCCAATTACCGGTACCTTACTTCTAGGTCAAAATCTAGGCCAGATATTATGACTAACATGGAGAATAATTTAGGAGATGCAAATTCCTTGACAAAAATTAGATTTGTTGGTAGGGTTTCTCTGGATTTTATGGTTTTAAATTGATTGTATACCTAGGCCCTAAAATGGTTTCCATTTTGACTATGGTTCTTCAGGGTATAGTACTTGGCTTGTTGCTTTGGGCTGAATTCTTTGGGAGTCGCAAGAGATTGCTATCTCATTACAAATAAGTCTCAACAAGCTTGCTCAGTTATGTGAAACAAGACCTTGCCATGGGATGTCCTTACTGACCTAGTTGAAGGGTCATAAAACTTGGCTATAGTATAAATTAGCTCTGGGTAAGGATGGACTGCATCACAAATGTAATAAGAGAGCAGAGAGTACATAACACCAATACCTTGATCTGGAAGAGGCTCACCCTTGAAGAACTTGACTTCATACCCCCTCTTAAGGTGATCTCTAATTATGTACACTATTTTTATGTCCACAACACCTACCTTATTTTCAGTGTAATTCGATATTTCAACATTGCTTGATTGCTTAGTTTACCTTGCTACAATGGACACCATTTTAGATTTTGGGTGGCTTTTTCTTTGAAAATTGTTGTCTTTGGAATATGCAGAAATTTTACTCAATAGTGCTTTAGTTCTTTAGCCAAAATTATTTGAAATGAATTATTTTTGAATTTCCTCATTTAAATAGATCTTCAAACACTCCTCTACCATTAATGAAGACAAACGGGTAGTTACTTCTCATGATTTCAAATGAGCGAATCAAATTTTGTGAAGCATGGCTTGTTAGTGAAGTCCACATTGCTAATTGGGTGGAATTCATAGCACTTGGTGGTAAACTATCCACTGATACACTTCTTAAGGTGCATTTACTCTCATATTTTTGCAGCAAAATCTAGTACTTAGTGTATTTTAACACTATGCTTCAACTTTCCCAATTCTGCTCATCAAGATTTGCTTGTTCATTTTGGGTGTTTCCCTAAAAAATCTACTAATTGCATTTCCATGATGGTAACTTTGTCCAAGTTGACCGTAAATTTTGAAATTGCGTCTCTTTCGAGAACTATTGGAGAGTTCACTGTCCTTTAAAAATTCCACTAGACTCAAAATTTTGCTCCTTCAATTTCTACTAATACCTATTTGATTGTGTTGACTGCAAAACACTACAAACCTTTCACCATGAAAACTAACCTTAAGATGAATTCACCCCACTGAATTCTGCTCCTTCAATTTTTGTTGGGCACTATTTGACCAGTTAGACCGCAAAATTTAAAACTACTTTTATTTTAGGTACCACCAGGAGTCCTATTCTCTTTGGAAAAATATGTTGATCTTGAAATTCCACTAGATGCATTTCCATGATAGCAACTTTTACCATGTTGACCATGAAAATTTTTGTTGCGCTCATCTCGAAGACTGTAGAATGGTTCGCTACCTTTGAAAATTCCACCAGGCTGAGAAATTCGTTGGTTGGATTTTTTGTAATGACAACTTTGACTCAGTTGATCATGGATTTTTTCATTGCATTACCTCCTTGCATAATATAGCATAGTTCTCACTTGAAAGCAGAAAATAACACCTCTCTCCTATTTTTTTTAGAATACAACAAAGAAAATATAATACAAAATATGTACATATATTACAAAAGGAAGGATTCCCTAACTAAAATATAGTTTGAGATGATACCCATTAATCAGAATGGGTTGTATATTTTGCTCCTCATCTTGAAGCTGAAAGGAATTGTTCCTTCTTACTTCAACGATATTGAAAGGTCCCTCCTAGAAGGAATTAAATATTTGATGGTTGTCTAGTTTAGCCTTTTATAAATTCCACCTTAACACTAAATCCCCTTATTTAAACTTCCTAAATTTTAATTTCTTGTCAAACCACTCTTTTATATTCATGGAGCATTATTTTGAAGTTTTCATATGTCTGGTTTCTCTATTCCTCAAACTGTAGAAGGTGCATCAACCTGGTCTCTAATGGATTATGATCTAGCTCCTAATCTTGGTTGGACCATTTTAAAGATGTTATTTCAAGATGGTTAGGTATAACAACTTAATTACCATAAACTAATGCATAAGGGTATGTCTTAATGGACCTCTTGATAGTGATTCTATTTGCCCATAAAACTTGATCTAGCAAAATATGCCAACTTCTTTTGTTCTCTTATAGTGTCCTTTTTAGCATTCTAAACATGTTTTTATTGGTGTACTCCACCAATCCATTCCCTTGAGTGTAATATTTATAATAATTATTTATATTTATGCGACACTTTCTTGCAAACTCAATATATTTTGCACCTATGAAATATGGGCCATTGTCACTTACTAGTGCCTCTAGAATTCCAAACCTTGTGATTAGATTTTCCATAAATTCAATCACTACTTCTTGATCTGACTTCTTGGTTGGGATAGACTCAACCCATTTGGTGAAATAATCGATGGTAGTAAGAATGAAATTATAGCCTACTGATGAATTTAGGTTAATGACTCCAACAAAATCAAGCTCCCAATTCTGAAAAGGCTCCTCCACTTGAATTGGTTTGAGTGGAAATGTTGCATTATTGGTCCTTCTCACATGCCTCTGGCACTTAACACATGACCTAGTTGATTTTAAAGTGTCTGCAAAGATAGTGGGCTAGTAGTATCTTACTCTTATTATTTTCATAGCAATTACTCTTCCTAAAAAGTGACATCCTGATAGGCCTCCATGAAATTCTTCAATGACCTTTTGTTTTTCATTTTATCCTAGACATCTTAGAAGTACTCCATCTAAGTTATTTTTGTATAACCCTTTAGGAAGCAATACATACTTCAAATCTTACAGTATGAATCTTCTCTTCTGTGAAGGACTAAGGCCTCAAGGATATAGTATTATTTATAATTAGGCTATCAATTGATCTACCCAATCCAAACTTTCTAGAAGACTATCACTGTGATCATCCTCTGCTCCTTGATAGGCTATTGTCTACTCTGAATTCTCTTTAGCTGCAAGTTCTTGGCATAGCGCTCTCCTTCTGAAAAACTTGGTTGGATGGATATCTACATCATACTCCTATATTTTAGTAATCCAGCCAGCTATTTTATCGCCTAGCTCTCTTTGAAGGATAAAGTTTCTTACATATGGTTGTACCACATAGACAAGATTCTTACTTTGAACCAAGTACTACCTAAAATTTTAAAAGGATTTCATCATTGTAAATACTTGCATTTGAATGAAATTATACTTGGTCTAATACTCATGCAAATTTTGGCTCCAAAAGAAGATGGGATGTTCCTCCTCATTCTCATACTTTTCTGTGAGCACTGATTCACAACTTTCCTCATCTCCATAGGTATATAAAATAAAGTCTTTGCTAAAATAAGGGTTTATCAGTACCTATGTAGTTGCAAATTCTTACTTTATAGCCTCAAAGGTTTATCAGTACCTATGTAGTTGCAAATGGAGATTTAGAGCATGAAATGATTTCATCAAGTCCCATTCTCTATTCTTGTATGTCTTCAGATAGTGATGTTTACTATTGCACCTCTCTATAACTTGGTTGACCACCAACTCTGAGTTTCCATAAATGTCTATAATATTGATTCCCATTTTTTCCACTTGCATCAATCCTAAGCATAAAACTTCATATTCAATTAGCATTATTTGTACAAGCCCAAGTTAGTCTAAAAGCAAAACTCTTCACCCCTTCTGAATGAGACTTCAACACTACACAGGATTCAGCTCCATTTTTGCACCTTGCTCCATAAAAATGCATTGTCCAAATTTTTGACTTCCTGAGTGACTGGTTAGATATGGCAGGGATACTCTTCTCTACCTCTTAGGAAATACAGTATGTACCCAACCCTATTTTTTATAGGCTATAATCATCCTTGAAGGGAAATTCATCTTCAATTTCTAAATCTTTCAGGACTTCTACTAACTCTGGCTCTTCCATTACTAAATGATTGTACAAATATGGAAAGATACAAGATTTTTTAGGTTTATCCTTATTCTCTTGCATTTATAGAGAACTATCATATAATAGTAGTATAAATACATATATCCTCCCATTTTGGTGGTAACTTCTTGTAGATTAAAGATACAACGCCAAACAGAAATAAAGAAATCACAATAAAGGAATGCAGAACAGTTGTACAAAATGAATGATTTTTATTAATCAATGGAGTTTAGAAACTCCTTTTAAGTACAACAGGGTCTGTAACCCTTTTCGTGATACAAAGTTACAATTTGTGCTAGGGTTCTCCGAAACCCTAGCTGGCACAATGTGGTGGCATCTCCGAAGAATGTATCTTTAACCTCAACAAAATGAGTGGGCTTCGTTGTATCCTTTGGCTCGGACCACTCCAGCTTAAGCAGCTGCTATCAACAAATCAGATCTACCACTAGAATCTTGCACACATTAAAATTATCAAAGAGTTAGAAACTAATAAGAGGGCTCCACTATGTGAGCCCTCAAAAATAGTCTAAAACCCTAGATTTATGAAATAAAAATAAACAGAATGCAAAATTCAATAGCAGATTAATACATAAAGAAAGATTACTTGCTTTAGACGAATCTATACCTTTTCTTGTTAACGCGATGATACCAGGCGGTGGTGATGGATGCGGCGAAAGGGTTTAGTTCAGACTTAGGGCCGTAGAAGACTCAGAAGACTCAGGATTAACAGCAATAGCCAACTCCAGACTTATATAGGGAAGATAAGTAGGTTTAGCCGAAGATATAGATAGGGTTTGAGCCATCAAGGTGACTCAATTTATAATCTACTCTTAGGGCACACTTTAGGGTTTTAACGACACTTTGAACGTGTGGCTAAGATTAAAGTGGATCCAAGGGTAGAGAATAAATCTAGGTTGTGAAACGGATTAAGATGGATGGACGGATGAGATTAAATGAAGGATGGACGACTCAGATTAAATCACTTAAACTTTATTTATATATATATTAAAATATTAAAATATATATATAAATATTAATTTAAATAAATTTGGGGATGAAAAATGGCGGGAAAAGTGAAATTGGGCCAAATAATGGTGGGAAAGTGTGGATTTGGGCCAAATAATGGTGGGAAGGATGGATGACTGACACGTGGCTGGTAGGAAGGTATAGATGACTTACAAGTGGCTGGATTTTGGTGTCTACACTTCTCTTGAAAGGCATATACCAAAATAAGGTTTGATATCAACCAACACAATTTATTGGACAATGGTAACCTCCGGAGCTCTATGCAACCTCATAAATACATCATTTATAACTCCAATAATCTTAACCAGGGTATCATCAAGTTGTAAGAACCCATGACATGACTGTGTGTACTCCATACCCATCTCATCGCAAATTGCTTTTGGTATAACAGTTGTTGAAGCCCCTGAGTCTATCATACAATTGTGAACTATCCATCCTTCCATCCTAAGAGAGATATATAATGGAGGGTTTTTGTTCTTTAGGATGGCGGGAGACATATTTTATTTATCTTGTGCCAAATTGAACACTGTGGCGGTTTCTTTTCCTTGGGACTTTTTATGCAGAGAAGCTTTCAACAAATCTATTTGGCCAGGGAGAAAAAGTGTATCACACAGGCTTACTCTAGATGGAACTCTTTTCAATTCATCTACAATATTATATTTAGACTAAATTGATGGAGGTATTTCATATATTTTTTTTGGTTCCCCATACTTTCTTTTGTACTACTGAGTAGCCTCTATTCTCTGGCCCTTTGTAATGGAGGGGAACCTCAATATTTCTTGGGCTTCCCTTTTAGCACTTTCTTGTTCTTTTCTCTTTTCCTTTTCACCTTCTCTTAGAGCTTTGACCTATCCTTATTGTATTTTAGGTACCACATCACTTATATCAGTAGCTTGCAAAATGGGAAATTTATCATTGCTTTATGGTGATGGCTCTCTTTTCTTTTGAGAAGGCACCTGGAAATAATCCATTTTCTACAGGTCTACTTGCAAAGACTTATTTCTAGACCTAGTCATAACAGAGACTTGTTCTTTCTTCAAAAAATATAATCCACTCATAACTTGATCATGTTGCCACAACATGTTAACTCTTTCTTTCTGATTCCTCTATACCTTTTCCATAGCTTGTTGCACATGATGTTGGTACATCATACAGGTTTCAAAATTGTGTGGACCATTGTAAACTAAGCACAAACATTGACCAAGCTAGTTTTAGGTGCATATTATTACTTTGCCTTATTTGCATTGACTTTGGGTCCTATATTACCACTTGTACTTGGATTTTGATATTTATTAATATAGGGGAATCTTCTTGGTTGAAATATCTCTATTTCCCTCTTTTCAATTGCATTGACCTTGTTATTGAGAATTTTTAGAGTGCTCTAGATGTCTAGCAATACAAATATTTCTTAGGAGTTTTGAGATGGGAGAGGAGGAAAAGGACCAATAGGGGTTGTTTTAGGAGAAAATGGTGGAGCTGGTGGAGGATCCATATATGAAGGAGTGACTACCTTGGGTGGGAATTGAGGAATATCAGAGCAATAAGGTATTACCATCTTTGGCAAAAGTCTTCCTACAATAATTAATACATTTTCTTCTTGGACAACTACTTGGTAAACCTATGGGAAGGTGTTTATGCCTGATTGCTGAGTTTGTAGCCCCAGGTATGAATCAAGGGCTCTGATGTAATACATATATGCTAGATATGTTGTTGGTATAGCTTTAGTGGGAATCCTCTTCTAGGTTCTACTTAACCTCAAGTTAAAATCAGAGACTTACTCATGTTGATATGTTTGCATAGCTGTAAATTGATTTAGTAGGGAAAATGGGTCATATGACTCATTGAATTCCTCTATAAAAGGGCTTTCTAACTCATCCCATGAAGTAATGGTTTTGTACCCTAAGTTTATAAACTAGTGCATGATCTTTCCTCTAAAATAAAGGGCTAGAAGTCTAACTATAACATCTTTATTCTTGATATTGTGAATAGCTGCTAAGTTCAGTATGTACTAACAATGCTTATATGCAGTATTTTTGGTACCATCAAATGTGGGTATGGATTTTGTAAGCCTAAGAGGACTGTAAGTATTCTAGCTAGGATAATTTTGTGAGGGTTGGTTCTGATTGGCATTCTAATTAACATTACGATTAACATTATGATTTTGAGCCATTGCAAGTAGTGCTTTTGAGGGGACAAGTCTTAGGGGTACCGTAGGGGGTACTTCAATAGAGACCTCTCCCAACTGTGAGTTTGGGAATACACTTCTTATGATATTGGACCCTCTTAAGGGTAGCTCATAAAATATAATAGGGTATTGACTATTTTTAATAGATGACCTAGTATTCATGAAAAATATAATCTACTAGGGTGGATTTTCTAGTTTCTTGTACTTAGGGAGTTGCCAAGTGAATTTACTTTTGCCATTGAATGAGTTTGAGTAAATCTTGATTCCTACAGGAATTATCAATAAAGAAATGGGTAGAGGAAATACAATGTGTCTTTAGTGTCCCATCGGGAGTGCCAAACCTGTTGGGGCCTGAATTGACATCAAGGAAATCTTGAACTGTGACTATGAATATATGACTTTCTAGGATGCGCACACCTTCTAATCATAGCTCAAAACCCAACATTGGATGGATTAAATATTACTTCAACCCAACCTCTAGAGTAGGTTGGTATACCTTGTCAATTAATCGGTGTTCACTCAATTAAGCTCAATTTAATATGTAAGATTAGGGATAGAAATAGAGTAAGGGTTAGAAACAATTGAATTAATAATGGATGGATAAAGCTAACAACATTGACAAATATCAATAATCCTCTAATTAATCATATTTCCAGTATGCCACACTTAAGACTAACAACATTCAAAACTAGTAATCTTCACCATTAAAGAATAATAAAACACCTAGAGAACTATTTCAAACATATGAAACATTAATAATCCAAATAAGCTCTCTACAATATTTTTTTAAGCATGAAGCATTCAAATTTTCCCAGAGTTAGCAATCTAATATCAGTAGAATTGACTAACAATAACAACAGTAGCAAAAATAAATTCACAGAATAAAATCATAAAATATGAAAACTCAATCCTAAGGTAAATGTCCAAGTAATGCTCCTTCTATTGATTTCTTAAAAAAGTTATAGTAATATGATAGGCAAACACTCTAGAGCTGACCCTTCAAACTGAGGGTTCAACCTCTTTATATAGATTTTACAATTAAAGTAGAATAAATAGGAATATTACAAATATTTTTATGCCATATCAACAGGGTTTTGAGGTGGCAACCTCTTATTTGCTTACAAGAAGAAATAAATGAGTTGCACTCCATAAAACTCTACAACTATAAGTTCTGCAAGTTTCTAGACCATCCACAAAATTCAATTACTACACTAGTTATAGGTTGATATGGTCCATCCCCTATTCTTGATGAGGTATTTAATATGTAGATCTATAATTGAAAACTTAGGTGGATCGTGATTTCAGTGATGCTTGATCTTCCTTGGTTCTTTTCTCTCATGCTCTTCAAATTCTTCTCTAGTTGGCTACATACTCTTTAGTTTTGAAATCTCCTCCAATTTTTGTTGAGTCATGTTTGACCGTGTTGATAGTGGAATGAGAGTACCGAAGCAACCCACATCATTCTTTGAAGTTTGCTCCTTCAAATTCCATTGGGTTAGGTTTGATCATGTTGATCATGGAATGAGAGTCTAGAAGTACCTCACATCCTTTAAATTTTGACGATGTCATTTGTCTTAAAAAATCCTCGTTGTTGGTTATCTTCTTTTGAAAACCCACTCTTCCAAATTTTGTTGTGCTAGTTTTGACCGGTTTGAACATAGATTTCAACATTACGTATTATCCAAGTAGGTTTTGTAACATCTTGTGGACTTTACCTTGTCTTCCACAATATTTTATCCCAATCCACTCCTCCAATTTTCGTTGGGCACTGTTTGATCGTGTTGACCATAAAATTTTAATATTATGTTGGTTCTCAAGGGACTTTAACCCTGCATCACCTCTTCCTTATTCAAAATCCACTTCTCCAGTTTCTTCTAGGTGTTTTTTGACTGTGTTGACCATGGATTTTACACTCCAATGGATTTTAACATTGCATTTTTATTTTCAACACTTAGCTAATTTTATCAAAAATTTTATGTGTGTGGTCTTCTAATATGGAAACTAACCTCATGCTGAAGTCACCCTTCTGAATTCTCCTTCTCCAATTTTCGTTGGGCATCATTTGACCAATTTGATCACGGATTTTGCACCTTAGCAAAATTTAACACTGGTTTTGAGCTTTTTCTCAACACAGTAAGATTTTATAAAATTGGCTTAGTATGTGGTCTTTTTGGGCTTACAGGTTCTATTCAAGGATGTGTGTATACCATGATTGGTCCACACTTTCTCTTATAGGAATATGACATCAATCCTATATAGATACAAGTATGAATAACTCAACCAATCAATTCAAATCATTTTTCAAACTTGGATTCATTGGATGATAAAGCAACATCCAATATAGTGGCACCAAGTGGAAGTTGTTTCAATGAATTTTTTCCTAATATTTAACAATTGAATTTTTTTTTAGGCTATAGCTTTTGCATATGAAAGCATTTGGAAGCCATTCTTTTTCCATATTGCATGATTTTTTGGAGCTCTAGGCAATGGCGATATTAGCTTATAGACCTATTATAGATATTTTTAGAGGTTTTGTGTAAAATGTATTCTTTAAGGTATGTTACATGTCTTAATGGATAAAATTATAACACTTGGTCATTTCAAATGGTAGTATTACTTAAAATCAAGAATTTCTAGTTCATCTTCAATAATTAATTAAAAGGTCTCATTGATCATGAACTCAACAAGATAAATAAGGAAGCTCTTGGAATCTTCTTCATGTTAGTGGAACCATATGTACTTTTTCACATCAAAGAGAAAAATAATTTTGTTGAGGTTTGGTCTACTTTGAAATATCTCTATGAAAAGTAAGTGCTAGTGAAGTTAACATAATAGAGATAGAGCTCTCCAATTTTAGAATTTTAAAGTTTAGTAATGTGGAAGACTATATATGTCACTTCAAATATACAAAAGTTGATCTAGATATGGTAGGAGACAAGGTAAAAAATGATGAAGAGTATATCAAATCTCTTACTTCTAATTCTCTTATCCTTTTTATATAGTTTGCTTGGTTCTTTATGTGAACAATATGACTATCATATAGCCACAACTATCAAATAGTGATATATTAAATTAAGTTATCCCTATAAAGGTTATTCAACACATTTTATTTTTTTGTTTAAACAAAAATTAATGGTTGATTATTGAGGACTTGTTATGGATTGAAGGATAATGTTCATACCAAAAAAATATTTTATTTTTGAAGTATGTGTTCACTACAAAACACAATTTTTTTTCCCTAAGTATTGAACCAGAGAACATATTTGCATAAGAAATGCCCAAGAGAAAAAATTTCTTTAATCTCTTTTGAAAATATCTAAGAGATGTTTTGTAAAAGTAATTTTAACTTGTGAAGTTTCTTGAGAGGCATCACTTAAGAAGCGACTTGAGTGCTATAAATTTGCATTTGAGAGGCATCCAATAAAGTTGTATAACTACTACAAGTTTACATCTAAGAGGCACACCTATGAAGATGTCTAAACACTACAAGTTTGTGCTCGAGAGGCATCATGTGAAGTGATCTGAGTACTACAAGTTTGTGTCTAAGAAGTGTCAGCTATGAAGAGGTCTAAGTACTTCAAGTTTATGCCTAAGAGGAATTATATAAAAGCATTTTGTTTCAAACCTATGAAATGGATAATGGAAATAATCTGAGAGTTCAATTGAGAAGAGGTAACACCTATGAGAAGATAATATTCATACCAAAATCAAGCAAGTTTTCATATGCTAAAAGATAAGGTCACAAGCCTTTGTCATGATCAATATAAAGCTAAGGCCTCCAAGTTTATTTTATTTCTTAAGTATTTAAATATATAAAGATATAGATATAGATATAGATATATATTTTTAATACTTTAAAAAATGAATTCTATAGTTGTTTAATTTAAAAAACTATTTTTGAAATATCTTTTCTATAGTTAAACCTTTGAAACTATAGGAATATATGGTGAAATATTTGTTTCTATAGTTAAATTTTTTAAACTCTAGACAATGGGTCCTTGGTTCAATGGTTGGGATAAATAGTTGATGTAGCCCACACCAAGGTTCAAATATCAATGACACCAAATAGCTCAATTTAACTAAATTGATGTAAAAGAGAAAAGGTAAGCCTTTCAAAATCCTACTTAAAAAAATTAAACTATAGAAATATACGAAAATATTTGTCTATATAGTTACAAACTCTAAACTATAAAAATATATCAAAAGATTTTTCTATAGTTAAAAATATCAAAATTTTTAACTCTTGAAAATGGTCATATGTACATTTCAAGTTAATATAGGGAGTCATAAGGAAATTTTTAATTTAAAAATTCCTAGAGAAATATATTGGAAATAATATTTTTGCAATTTCTAAATTATACTTAGGGAGTCATAAGGAAATACTTATTTTTCAATAAGGAGTTATGAAACAATATAACTACCCTTAAACTATTTATCTCATAGTCACAACATTTAAAAGGTCCTAACTTCATCCCATTAAAAAAATAAAATGAGGACTATTGTTGTTGTAGGACTTTGGGATATTGTGTTAGGAGATGAACCACATCTTGAAGAACCTATTGTACATATGGTTTTTAATGAAAAATATAACAGAGCCAAATTAATAATTTTGTTAGACATAATAGATGAAATTCAATCACATGTTAATGAAGTTAGTACATCAAAAGAGGCATGGGATATCCTATGCATAATTTTTGAAAGTAAAAATCAAGCAACTATTCATCACTTATAGTCTCAATTATACACATTGCAAATGCTAGATAATGAGAGTGTGGAACATTTTCTCTAAAAGATAGCAAAATAATAGGTAAAATTAAATACTTTGAGAGAAATAATAGAAGATACTCTATTAGTTTCAATTGTACTATGTGCAGTACCTAATTCCTATAGTGTTTTGATAACTTTTTTGCAAGTCTCAAATAAGAGTATATTTTGAAGAACTAATCAATATTCTACAACATAAATTGGAAATACAATTAAAATATGATTCTTCAAACAATTCTTTAATATCTAGAAGAAGATATCAAATAAATCCTAGAGTTTTCACAAATTTATCCTCATCTTCTCCACAAAACCAGTCTAAATAGATAAGAAGATATTGTCATATATGTGAAAAAGAAGGAAATTATGATACTAGATTTTGTAGATATAATGCTTTAAATAGATAGAATCAACCATGAACTTCTTCTCAAATAGGACCATAAGAACAACATCACTCTATAAATTATCTAGAACAAATCAAGGATACATAACAAATTATTCGTCACTACAAGGACATGTGGCATAGGAAGTGGCACAGGAAGAGTCTATATCAAAATATGATGATGAACCAAAAATAGCTTATTAAGTATTAATGACAAACAAAAATGGAAAATCAGGGTTAATAACTAGTACATAGACTCTACAAGTAGTAATCATATGACAAGAAACATACATTGGTTTGATATTTTTCAATAAATTGAGGGTTAGCCAATGATAATGGCAGATAATACAAGTTATCATATAAAATACATAGGAACCATTTCCCTCAAATATCATTTAGTAGAATGCACCATTGTGAATGTGCTATATGTTCTTGGATTGACTAAAAACTTAATTTCTATTGCTCAAATGATGGACAAAGGACTTTTTGTTGATTTTTAAGTAGTTAATGGATATAAATGATGCTTTATTCGAGAAAAGGAAAATTTAAAAAGTATTGAATCATATAAAAATGGATTATTTGCCTTAGATGTCATTACACTTCCATCCCTACATCAAGAAGTACAAATATCATCTTGAAATCTATGAAAATGGATAGAGCTCTAATGGCAAAAAAAAAAAAAAAAAACTAATGAATCAAAACAGTTTAGAAAAAACACTAAATTCATTTTGAAAAATTTCACATTTTTGTTCTAAATTTCAAATCTTAAAAAAAACTTCAAATAAATTTAAATAACTTTAAACAAAAATTTTGCACCATTATTTCAATTACTAACAAAATATGTTGATTTCAAATGTATAGATGCATGTCAAAAGTTAGTTGACAACTTTTTTTTTCTCGTTTTATTTTCTTAGTTATGTGAATAAAACTTAGGGAGTACCTAGTTGCATAATTTCCTCTATGTAATTGACTCCTCTTAGCACAGGTCTATGTAGACCTTGGTTATAGCACAAAGGTTTGCATGGGCTATGTCTATGGTACGAAGGCCCACACGAGGCCTTGGCTGTAATGCAAAAAGTGAAATTCAAATGATTAATACACAAGAAGATGATGAATATACAATGCTTAGAACTGGTGCAAAATATTTATAATCATTCTTCAAAGAGGCTTATATTAACACCTTCACTACACTTAAGACCTATATAATTCTTCATCTTGACAAAGCACTTGATGACAAAGATAAAGCTATTACACTTTCTACTATTTTAGTCAACATTATATATGTTTCAGTTATCACACTTATATATAAAGAGAAGAATACACAACATGATGAAATAATTGTACATATGAACAAACCCTTGATGAAAAATGTTGTGTGATACAAGTGATCGTGTTACAAAAAAAAAAAACTGTTTGTAATACATATAACTTAATAAAAAATATGATGTGAGATATAGGGGATCTTGTCATAAAAAATAAATTGCTTGTAATACAAGCAATGTTCACATAAAGGATTTTAGCTATGACACTAAATAATTATAGGTTAAAATAAAGGATTTTAGTTGTGATACTAATGGCTTAGAGGTTGTTTGAGAAAACAATAATGGAACATAGAACAAGTGTATCATCGATATTGTACAGATTGGTAGCAAACACAGTGGCATATATGAACAAGTAAAAAATAAACTATAGATTGATATTACAACATAATACATGTCTTCCCCAAGAAACAAGTGTATATCATACTATAAATTCATATATCTATAAGATATATATTGGAACACTCCTAAATGAAACTACACAAAAATATAATTGAATTATGGATGGATGAACATCATGTAATGTCATCAACTAGAATAAATATTTTATGTTTACTATAAAATAAAACCCAACATTTTGATCCATAGGTAATTCCGAGAGATGACATAATGAGAGCTTCAACTTCTCTCTAGATTAAGGGGGTAGTTATTAGATCACTCTCACAAATAATGTAATAAAGGGGGGATGTTAGGCTATAGTTTTAATATTATATTATGGCTCATTCATATTACATACTCTAATTACATTATATGTTTGAAAGCTCTATTTCAAAATATTTCTAGATACAAATTAGGTATTTTTCTTATCCCATTAGTTTAACAGTTTCTCTAAGATCTTTTTAATGAAAATCTTATGCAAAAGTGTTATATACTTGAATATTCATTATATCACTGTATTGAGTTTATTAAAAATATTCTCTTTTACCAACATTCTTGTTATACCCATTTGCTCTTTACTTGGCATATTTGGAAAGATTGATTTGCTAAATTATCACCTTCTTGTTTCATTCCTTTGCCTAACACAATAGATGATAAGCATAGGTTAGGAGAGCATAAATGCATGTAGGTAAATTAAATTATTATTATTATTATTATTATTATTATTATTATTATTATTATTATAAGATCCATCACATGGGTGTGGAATCCAAAACAATATTTTGTCCTTGTGGAAAAAATACCAATTTTGAATGGTCAAACCCCTTGTGTGTTTTTGCTTAGTCAACTCCAATGAAAATCAAAATTTTGGCATGCATTGTAAATCTTGACTTTTTCCCTCTTTTTTTCTAACTTGGTAGTCCCACCGATTATGGAGGTATTTATTTTGGTTAAATTTAGGGCAGGGAATTTTGTGGACATATATGACATTGAAAAAAAAAAAAAAACCTAGATGAGAATGCTACCTTAGGAGGTCCTAGTAGGGGTACCTCTAGATATTATTTAGGATAAATAAAGTCCATTTACAAATTTGTTGAAGGAGAAACCTCAAACAAAGACTAAATAAGCATAAAAAATGCTAAAAATATACCTCAAATATTAAGTAGATGTTTGTCGTAGTTTGAATCAATACCAGAGATTGTCATTGAGCAAAGTATAGTAGAAGAAATGATCCTATATAGAGCCAATCATGACCTGGTCTATAAATTTATGGGTATTTGACCTACCCTAAACTTCTTGCATTCATGGGTTCGATAGAACTAGGAGCCTCTTGGTGAGTATTTTTTGTGGCTTATTAGTACTATATATTTTACTATTAGCTTTTCCTCATGAGCCAACAAAAATAAGGTATTTGAAAAAGAAAAGAGGAACCATGTGTTGTTGCCATTGCACAAATTACCCCAAATTTGGGGACCCACATTAAATTTTTATGTTTAAATGAAATTTTGGTTTGCTTGGAGTGATTTGTCGAGAGGTCCCTACCAATGAGTTTTGCAATGCAGATTCCAAGGTTTAAATTTTGGTTTAATGTTTCCTTTTATTTTTTATTTTCAATGTTTTGTTGGCTAGTCTCCATTTAATCACCATCAGGCCTACTCAAATTTACAAAGGTAAGCTAGTTTTTGAGCATCCATGGGGTTGTTCTAAAACCCTTACTATTAGGCCCACTCAAAGTTGTACAAAAGGGGAACAATTTTAGAGTTGTTTTAATAAAAGCAAAAAATAAAATAAAATAAAACAATAAATTAAAAATTGTAAAAATTCGAACTATATTGTATTATTTAGCAGGTGTTTAAATAATGGTTACAATTGTCGGGAATAGTCACCGGCTGAAACAGAACTGTTACAGGAGTTGTAACAGTATGCTAAATGATGTAATACAAACAAAATATATTAAGTACGCTAACATCCCCCTTTATTACATTATTTGGGTAATGTAATAACTAATAGCTATACTAACATCCCCTTACATCATTTTGCAATACAAAGAGAGTTGCGAAACAATTCAAATTTGACATGTCCAAGTGCCTTAGTGAAAATGTCTGCAACTTGAGCATCGGTGGGAATGTGCTGAAACTGAATTCGGTGCTTTGGAACTTCATCTCAAATGAAATGACATTGTGTGTCAATGTGCTTTGTTCTTTCATGATGGACTAGATTCTTGACGAGGTTCAGAACACCCTGATTGTCGCAAAACAAGTGTATTGGAGATTTTGATGGATGGCCCATACTTGTTAGAATGCGACACAACCATATCACTTCGCACACAGCTTCACGTGCGGTGCGATACTCCGCTCTCGTTGATGAAATAGCAACCACTGTTGCTTCTTGCCGTGCCAAGAGACAAGATCGGATCCCAGATGAAAAATGTATCCAAAAGTTGACTTGCGATCATCAAATGATCCGGCATAGTCAGAGTCCGTGTATCCTTGCAAGAAGAATTTGTTGTTCCTCTTGTATTCTAGGCCTATTCCATAGTACCACGGACATAGTGAAGAACACATTTTGTTGCTTTCCAATGAGTGGTCTTAGGCTCCTGCATGAACCTCGAAAGATAGTTGACAGCAAATACGAGATCTGGCCTAGTATTGGTCAGATATATGAGACTCCCAATCAACTGTTGATAGAGAGTACCATCTACCTAAGGTGAATCATCATATCATGATAACTGAAGTCCATTCTCCATCGGAGTTGTCATTAGCTTGCAATCAGTCATGCGATATTTTTCCAGAAATGTCTTGGCATATTTTTTCTGAGACACTTTGATGGAGTGCTCCTTCTGGATGAATTCTAGACCAAGACAGTAATGGAGAAGTCCGAGATCTGTCATCTCAAAATATTTACACAAGTTTCTTTTGACAATAGAGATCATAGTTTCTGAACTCCCTGTAATGAGCAGATCATCCACATAGAGTACAAGCAACACTATCTCCGAACCCTGTTTCTTGAAATAGAGGTTTGCATCCGACGGACATCTCTTAAATCCATGCTGCATAAGGTGATTATCCATTTTTATATACCAAGCACGAGGAGCTTGTTTCAGACCATACAAGGATTTGACCAATTTGCAAACCTTCTGCTCTTGGCCTTCCACTTCAAAACCTTATGGCTGAGTCATGTAGACTTCTTCTTGGAGATCACCATTTAGAAAGGCACTTTTGACATCCATCTGGTGAAATTTCCACCCATATTGTGCTGCCATAGCACACATAACTCGAATTGTGGTCATCCGAGCAGTAGGTGCAAAAGTCTCCTCGTAGTCAATGCCTTCCTTTTGAGCATAGCCCTTTGCAACAATATGGGCCTTATGCTTATCAATTGTTCCATCTGCCTTGTACTTGACTTTATATACCCATTTGTAGCCAATGGGTTTCTTTCCATGCAACAGATCAACAAGCTTCCAAGTTTTATTTTTTATCAAAGACTCATACTCTGTATCCATAGCAGCCTTCCACTGAGGCTCACTGAGAGCATCTTGCACTGATGCAGGTTCAAGATCATCTATGGTAGACATGAACACCCTGTCATCATCAATATCCATATCCTCTACTTATGTACTTGGAGTTATAGAAATTTCCTCAAAATATTGACAAAGATCATCAACCTCACCAGTTTCTTTGGCTTCTTTTTCCTTTTGAGCCATACTGCGTGTACGAGGTCTATCCAAGTTCAAATTGGGAGGAGTGGATAAATTTGCGTCTCTAATTGTATTTGTACACCATTTTGGATTCTTCTTCGGTGGTGTTGAAGAAGATGTAGAAGGACCTCCTGTCTGTGTTGACGAAGGAATCTTCTCTTCCTTAGATTCCACAATATCTAGGTGTACTTTAGATGTGCTATGTGATGTGAAAGCTTCATCAAAGACAACATCTCTGCTGATATGAATTTTCTTGGTCAAAGGATCTATCAAACGATATCCTTTAGAGTGCTCATCATAACCAAGAAAAATACATCTTAGTGTTTTCTCATCTAGCTTCTTCCTTTTCTCTTTCGGTATGTGCATGAAAGCGTGACATCCAAAAATACGTAGATGAGATATGGAGGGTTTTCAACCACTCCATGCTTCCCGTGGAGTCATTCCTTTTAGGGCCTTTGTGGGTGCCCTATTCAACAGATATACTACAGTGGTGACAGCTTCTGCCCAATATTGTTTCCCAAGAGTAGCTCCTGTGAGCATACAACGAACCATTTCCATTATAGAACGGTTCCTTCTCTTAGCAACTCCATTTTGCTGAGGAGTATAGGCAGTTGTTAACTGTCTCTTGATTCCATGCTTATCTAAGAATGCATAAAATTCATTAGAGGTAAACTCCCCCCATCGATCTGAGCGGAGGGTTTTAATAGAAGCTCCTGACTCCTTCTCAACGGATTTCTTGAACTGCTGGAAGAATGCGAAAGCTTCAGATTTTAGTTGGAGAAAGAAAACCCACATCTTTCGTGAGTAGTCATCTACGAATAACTAAAAATACCTCTTCCCTCCACAACTGTTGGGTGTGAAAGGACCGCATAGATCGGTGTGAATTAACTCCAGAGGTTTTCGTGCTCTTGTTGAGCTCTTCTCAAATGGTACTCTATGCTTCTTTCCTGCCAAGCAGTCGAGCACACTGGCAATGTGGCAGAAAGGGAAGGAAGACCCTTTACCATCTCATACTTACTGAGCTCAAGTAGCTAGAACTAAGATGCCCATATCTCTTGTGCCATAGGGAAGTTGCCTCCTTGGTAGAGACAGTCATGGCAACATGTGGAGTAGAGATAGCATCTAGTGCAAATAAGTCATGCTTATATGAAGCTGTTGCAATCTGCTTACCCTTCCTGGTAATGGTACAACACTTCTTGCCATTCTCAACAAGAAAGTTGATAACCATATTTCTATCCAGGATTTGTGTGACTGACAGCAAATTGTTAGCCAATCCTGGAACATAGAGGACTTTGTCAATCTGACACTTGCCATCAGGATGAGTGACTGAAACTGTACTCTTTCCCTGAACCCTGTAGGTTTTATCATCAGCAATGGTGACAGGTTTGCCCTCTTTGGCCATAAATGATTCAAACCACGATCTGTCGCCAGTCATATGTTTGCTAGCTCTAGAATCAACATACCAAACATGATTCCTCTGTGTGGAATCTGTGGTAGTCATGAGCACCTTGTGTGCCCATTCAGAATCTGAGTCAGATTCTTCAACAACAACATTCACCTGGGGTTGCTTGTTTTTATTTTGTGGTTTGTTTTGGCCTTTCGCTTGTTCTTATGCCAACACCTGTTGGTGTCATGGTTGTCTTTCTCATAGATCTTGCACCACCTCTTCTTCTGTTGAGGTTGTTTGCCTTTTCCTTTCGTATCCTATTGAGAATTTCCTCCTTTCTGAAAGTTGCCTCCTTTTTTCCCATTACCTTTCTTCCTAGAACCCTGCCTGTTGGTGTATAGGGCTGTATTGGAAGAATCATCCTTGTGAAGTTGGCGTGCCTCCTGTTGTTGAAGCAGATTGACCAACTCGATGTAGGTAATTTGTCATTGAGACACCTGGATGGAGGTGATCAACATATCAAATGAAGAAGGCAAAGCTCTCATCACAAGTGAAATGAGAAGCTTTTTGTCCACAGTATCTCCCAAAGAATTCAATTTCTCTTTCAATTTAGACACTTTGTACAGAAAGAGTTCAACTGTTTCACCCTGTCTCAAACTCAGGTTATGAAGTTGTTGTTGAAGATGAAGAATGGTGGAATCATTCTTTCCCTCATAGATGGTTCTAAGGGCATCCCATGCCTCTTTACCACTTGCTTTGTCAGCTATATGAGGTTGCACTTCATCTGAAATAGCAAACAAAATGAGCACCTTTGCTCGACTGTCTTTCTTGTCAAAAGCTATCTGATCAGTAGGAGATGTGGCTCCTGCTGTTGGTGAAGGCCTAGTTGTTACTCCAGTAACAATATCCCACAAATCTTCCATTTGGAGAATTGCCTTCATCTTATGTTTCCATGGTGTATAATTTGGACCTTTCAATAACTGATGCAGATCAGTCATCAACTTTGCAACAGCGGCCATAGTGAAGGTTCCTTATATCACCAATTGGTCTCCCTTTCGATATACCTTTTGCTAGGCCGTTATACCATACAAAATACCCGCCCTTACGTGAGGGAAACTATAGGTATTTAGAAAGATCAACAAAAATCACCCGCCCTTACATGAGGGAGACTATAGTTGAGTTTTAGAGATCATACGATATGTGGAACATAAACGGTACTGAAAGGGAATCGCCTTGTTGATGGCACCTACCATAGAAGATTCTTCTCATTCGTGGGGTGTAACTTCCTCTAAACACTATGAAGAATACTTCGTCAGGATTTACGCCTAAACACAACGATTAAGGGTAGTGGATGGAGTAAAAAAATGCAAAAATGGCGTACTTATTCCTCCCCGACGATTTATAGAGAACAAGCTCAGACGTCGTTGTTGCAGCTATATTAGGCGATAGATACAGTAGCCCAAAGCACGACAACTTTACCTGTAAGTGTGGGCCAGAGGTACCATTTTTACCGAACGCTGCGGTGCAAATAAATTGCACAGATGGGTTTTTAATTATTTCGGGGACTTAGGGAGTGATTTATATTTTAATGAAGTAGTGCATAGAAATGAAAATGCATCATACATCAAAAAAATGCCCACAGAATGAAACCCTAAGGTGTCGGACACAGCCGAAAATGCACCTTTTACAATTCGCCAAATTGCTATTTTTCAGAAAATTACTCACATTCCCCCTTTGATTTTTTGAAAAAAATATCCCCCCCTAAAAAAATTCTCTTTAACAAAGTATTTTAATAATTATTATGTTTTTAAAGTTAAAATAAATAATTTTAATTTATATAGTTTTAAAAACTTATGAAAAATAAATTAAAATTAAATTTTAATTTATAAAGTTTTAAAACTATTAAAAAATAAATTAAAATTAAAAATTTTAACTAAAAAAAATAATAATTATAAAACCTTTGAGAAAAAAAATTTATACCTTTGCAAGGGGGGAGTCGGCGGGATTTGAACCCCCGACTGCTGGGTTCCCGGAACCCACCACGCAGCTCACTTGCCAGTGAGCCCGTGGGCTGATCTGGGAGGAGAAAGGGCCCCCTCGTATTTGAGGAGGGTCCTCAGTCTACCAGCCTCTGCCACCTCCGCCCGTGCTTTCCTCCTCTCTGCTACCCGAGCCCACTGTGGCTTTCGTCCACAGTCGCACACGTCCAATTTTTTTTTTTATATGCCCGTGCGCGGGGTCCGCCTGCACCTCTACAGCACGTCGAATCGGGGGGGGGGAGGCTGCGCGGCGTGCGCGTTTTGTGTTGCGTCCGCGCGTCGCCAGGGGGGGCGGGCTGTGTCACGTAGACGACGCGTCAGTCGGGGGGGTTGGGGAGCGCGCGCGCGGATTGCACGTCACGTAGCCTCCAACGGGGGGGTCCGTTGGGGAGCGCGCGCGTGAATCGCGCATCGCGCAGCTTCCAACGGGGGGGGTACGGGACCTGCGTCCGGCTTCCCTCCTGCCTCCTGCACGGTTGGACGCTTCCGCGTCGCGGCTGCGTTTCCAGTCCGCTGCCTGCGTGCTGCGTTCCAGTCGCAGCGCGAAATTTTTTTATTTTTATTTTTATTTTTTCAATTTTCTGCCTGCGCTCTGCGATCCAGTCTGCGCGCTGCAGGTAAAAAACACCTGCACAGAACGTCGCGCGATTGTGCGCGGCGTGAAAAAAAAAATTAAAAATATGCCTCCCCAGCACAACAGAAGAAAAATTCGTTGTCCTCCAACCTCGGCTTCTCACTGCTCCCTGCAATCTGGCTCTGATGCCATGTAAAAATCTGAACTATATTGTATTATTCAACAGGTGTTTAAATAATGGTTACAATTTCCGGGAATAGTCACCGGCTGAAACAGAACTGTTACAGGATTTGTAACAGTATGCTAATTGATGTAATACAAACAAAATATATATTAAGTACGCTAACAAAAATAAAATAAAAAATATATATTTAATAGAATAAAAGGGCAATTACCATATTTTAGAAAAGAGATAACATAAATATTTTATTTTATGTTGTTCACATTATAGATTATATGTATTTGTCACATGTTATAAAAAGGTGATAACATAAAGTTTACTTTATTTTTGTTTTTACATTAAGGATTTATGTAAAAGAAATTTTAAATTAATTTATTCACACTCATGTGGTTATGTTACCAGAAGGAAAGCAAACATTTTCAAATAGCGCGAAGACAACTCAGAGGTAAGTTGCACGGGTTCCAAGAGACAGGGATGCCAGGGCATCGCCAAGTGGCATAGCTAATATATTCTTCACTTTCAGCCAATGTAAACGCATAGTGGGAGTCTTCATTTAATTTGATGATGCAGAATTAATGGTAACCAACTCATCAAACCATTCAAATAAAGTTCTCAAGCATGGCTCCAAGTGTAGCATCGTATAAGGGCAACATGAGGCAATGGTGTGAATAGTATGGAGCTAACATTCAAGCGGTGAGTCAAGAAAACACAAATATCATGCAATTTAACACCATTCCATCCACTTATTGGTTTCATCACACATGAAAGCATGGACACTATCGTTAATATTGCGGGTCCCTTCTAGGATTTCACCAACAAAGATAATATTGAATCTTTGGATGAAGCGGTTTAAGAAGAATGTTGATGAGGACATAAACCAGGGTTGCTTCTTGCTATAGAATGTAAGTTTAACATGGATTGCTATCAATGATCGTGCGAAAGTCATGAGGGAGGGTACATTTCCTTTATCTTCCATTTGGATACAAAAATTAGCAGGTGATTGAATATGGTTTTTGCTAACACCAAGGATACCTAATGAATTTTGGAATTCAAATTTTATGAGAACATCAGTAGTTTGGTATATTTAAATATAGTCTAATCGATGTGAAAACTTCTTTAACTTGGTGATGGTGAGAGGGACTAGATAAGAAGTGTCTAATCTTCATCATCATAGGATCATCTTGTGTGAAATACATGATGAAGGACCTATTTATCTTAGCCATAGCAGTGACTGATGTGACAATAGCAATGCTATCATGTCCATGCTCACAACCACGTTCTCCTTTTACTTTGTCTAGTGTGACAATGATGATTTTTGACTTGCGTGAAGAGGTAAAATCAAATGAGGAGATGGATATTATGGCTTGGTATTTTTTAGGAAGCACTAGGAGTTCACTCATTTGAAATTTTTGATATGGTTACATTAATCCATAAACCAAGTGTTGTTATCTCTCCAATTATTTATCATGATAGTCTTTGCATCCGAAGTAATGAGTGCATTGGTAAAGAATTTTTGAAAAGTAAAATGAAGTCGGATGATAGCGGTGGGGCTATATGTTGCGATGACCAATGCAATTGGTATCCATAAGTATTTCAAAATATAATTTAGCCATGGAAGACTACAGTTTGGTTGTAAAAATAGGTCAAATATTTGGTGTGGCCCAGGATAGATTCATTGAATATCGCTTCATCGAAGGTGTTGAAGGTCGTTATCCAGTTATACAACATTTCAATAGGGGAATGGACATCATAATATTCATCAGTGCTCACATTTTGTAGGGTCTCTTAGATATCTTTTAGTGCAATGAATAGTGATGAGGACTTTGATCAATTAAATATTCTTCTTTTCGTAATATTACCATGATGACTACATCCATTACCGTGAGTGGATGCCACATTGTGAAATGTGAATGATGGGGCCCCAAGTATCCCATGTTTGATAAGTTTGGGTGCACTTCCAATGGATACAAAGGAGGGCATGACAGTTACGACTTGAAGGAGAAGACGAATGTGAATAAATTTTTATGGGAGAAGGCATTAGAAAACCAAACGAGCGGAAGAGATAATGAAGAGTTTTCTTTAGAAATTTTAAAAACCCATTGAAGCTCACGAAACAGGGTCAAATACTTTTTCGTAGTAATTTCACCATTCGAAGCCATTGGAACATGGTATTTTGCACTGTATTCATAAGAAAATCATTTTTGTTGGGAATATATATTAGAAATTTCAGTAAGTTTTGCGCATGTGGATGGTAGAATTATTAGTTTTCTTAATATATTATGCCTTTTTTTTCCTTTGAAGGTTGCATCACATTAATGTTGGATTGTATGAAGATGGATCACATTAATATTGGTTTAATGTAGAATATGTGTTTATGCAAGTTTGGTTTGAAATTTTAAGGGTTTTAGAGACTTGTTCTTTTTGTCATTTTCTCTAACCCCAATCCTTTTACATTTTTTTTTAATTTCATCAAACAAAATACAAAAAAATATTAAAATAATTAAAATTCCAAAAAAAGATACAAGAATTCCAAAATTAAATTTCAAATTCTCATTTTACACAAATTCACATTTTTAAAGGAAATTCAAAATTTCAAATTTTACACAAATTCACATTTTTAAAGGAAATTCAAAATTTCAAATTTTACACAAATTCACATTTTTAAAGGAAATTCAAAATTTCAAACTTTGCACATTTTGTTCAAACAATCAAATTAATTTCATTTTATGAAAATGACAATTTCAATAAATTCCAATTTTTCATTAAAATGAATAATTAAGGTGATATTCCAAAGCTCCTACATTGCAAAGTTAGATTGTAGTCATTTTATTTCATGCTCAAACAAAACTTAACAAAAGAAGATAAATTTTGTTAACAAAAGAAGATAAAATCGGTTAACAAAAGAAGATAAAATTTGTTAACAAAGGAAGATAAAATTGGTTAACAAAAGAAGATAAAATTGGTTAACAAAAAAAATAAAATTGGTTAACAAAAGAAGATAATTTTTTTTAACAATTTGAGATAAAATAGATTAAATCACCATTCAAGGATTGAAATTTCAAAGTAGATAGTTGATCAATAAATTCACATTTTCAATAATTACATGAACAACAAAGTCATCGTAAATCAAATCACACCAAAACATGCCCCTTGTTAACAAATAAATTCAACACTGAGGTATCCAATTAATTTTAACATTTAATATTTTACTAGACAAGCAAGTTTAACACATTAAAATGAACCTTAGGAAAATTACAAATATTTCCTTGCAAGAGAGGATATCCAAGAATAATCTTGACTATGAGTATGATTTTACAATTGGGTAAAATTATCACTGAACAAAATTGACGCTAGAAGGAAGGCCACAAATGTTCATTTCATGGTTACTTTAAATGCTAAGTTGTTCATTGTTACTTGAGAGTCCTGAATTGCTGATTTTCTCTAAGCCCTCAACATGCAAAAAAAATGATGCTAGAAGGAGGGCCTAATTGAGGGTAATTTATTTGATTTAAAAAGTTTTTTTTGTCATATTTATTGATTGGAAAATTCTTGAATTGATGATGGTCAAATTTTGTATATTTGAAGTGACATATATAGTCTTCCACATTACTAAACTTTAAAATTCTAAAATTGGAGAGCTCTATCTCTATTATGTTAACTTCACTAGCACTTACTTTTTCATAGAGATATTTCAAAGTAGACCAAACCTCAACAAAATTATTTTTCTCTTTGATGTGGAAAAGTACATATGGTTCCACTAACATGAAGAAGATTCCAAGAGCTTCCTTATTTCTCTTGTTGAGTTCATGATCATTGAGACCTTTTAATTAATTATTGAAGATGAACTAGAAATTCTTGATTTTAAGTAATCCTACCATTTGAAATGACCAAGTGTTATAATTTTATCCATTAAGACATGTAACATACCTTAAGGAATACATTTTACACAAAACCTCTAAAAATATCTATAATAGGTCTATAAGCTAATATCGCCATTGCCTAGAGCTCAAAAAAATCATGCAATATGGAAAAAGAATGGCTTCCAAACGCTTTCATATGCAAAAGCTATAGCCTCAAAAAAAATTCAATTGCTAAATATTAGGAAAAAATTCATTGAAACAACTTCCACTTGGTGCCACTATATTGGATGTTGCTTTATCATCCAATGAATCCAAGTTTGAAAAATGATTTGAATTGATTGGTTGAGTTATTCATACTTGTATCTATATAGGATTGATGTCATATTCCTATAAGAGAAAGTGTGGACCAGTCATGGTATACACACATCCTTGAATAGAACCTATAGGCCCAAAAAGACCACATACTAAGCCAATTTTATAAAATCTTACTGTGTTGAGAAAAAGCTCAGTGTTAAATTTTGCTAAGGTGCAAAATCCGTGATCAAATTGGTCAAATGATGCCCAACGAAAATTGGAGAAGGAGAATTCAGAAGGGTGACTTCAGCATGAGGTTAGTTTCCATATTAGAAGACCACACACATAACAAATTTGATAAAATTAGCTAAGTGTTGAAAAAAAAAGGCAATGTTAAAATCCATTGGAGTGTAAAATCCATGGTCAACATAGTCAAAAAACACCTAGAATAAACTGGAGAAGTGGATTTTGAATAAGGAAGAGGTGATGCAGGGTTAAAGTCCCTTGAGAACCAACATAATATCAAAATTTTATGGTCAACACGATCAAATAGTGCCCAACGAAAATTGGAGGAGTGGATTGGGATAAAATATTGTGGAAGACAAGGTAAAGTCCACAAGATGTTACAAAACCTACTTGGATAATACGTAATGTTGAAATCTATGTTCAAACCGGTCAAAACTAGCACAACAAAATTTGGAAGAGTGGGTTTTCAAAAGAAGATAACCAACAACGAGGATTTTTTAAGACAAATGACATCGTCAAAATTTAAAGGATGTGAGGTACTTCTAGACTCTCATTCCATGATCAACATGATCAAACCTAACCCAATGGAATTTGAAGGAGCAAACTTCAAAGAATGATGTGGGTTGCTTCGGTACTCTCATTCCACTATCAACACGGTCAAACATGACTCAACAAAAATTGGAGGAGATTTCAAAACTAAAGAGTATGTAGCCAACTAGAGAAGAATTTGAAGAGCATGAGAGAAAAGAACCAAGGAAGATCAAGCATCACTGAAATCACGATCCACCTAAGTTTTCAATTATAGATCTACATATTAAATACCTCATCAAGAATAGGGGATGGACCATATCAACCTATAACTAGTGTAGTAATTGAATTTTGTGGATGGTCTAGAAACTTGCAGAACTTATAGTTGTAGAGTTTTATGGAGTGCAACTCATTTATTTCTTCTTGTAAGCAAATAAGAGGTTGCCACCTCAAAACCCTGTTGATATGGCATAAAAATATTTGTAATATTCCTATTTATTCTACTTTAATTGTAAAATCTATATAAAGAGGTCGAACCCTCAGTTTGAAGGGTTAGCTCTAGAGTGTTTGCCTATCATATTACTGTAACTTTTTTAAGAAATCAATAGAAGGAGCATTACTTGGACATTTACCTTAGGATTGAGTTTTCATATTTTATGATTTTATTCTGTGAATTTATTTTTGCTACTGTTGTTATTGTTAGTCAATTCTACTGATATTAGATTGCTAACTCTGGGAAAATTTGAATGCTTCATGCTTAAAAAAATATTGTAGAGAGCTTATTTGGATTATTAATGTTTCATATGTTTGAAATAGTTCTCTAGGTGTTTTATTATTCTTTAATGGTGAAGATTACTAGTTTTGAATGTTGTTAGTCTTAAGTGTGGTATACTAGAAATATGATAAATCAGAGAATTATTGATATTTGTCAATGTTGTTAGCTTTAACTGTCCATAATTAATTCAATTGTTTCTAACCCTTACTCTATTTCTATCCCTAATCTTACATATTAAATTAAGCTTAATTGAGTCAACACCGATTAATTGACAAGGTATACCAACGTACTCTAGAGGTTGGGTTGAAGTAATATTTAATCCATCCAATGTTGGGTTTTGAGCTATGATTAGAAGGTGTGCGCATCCTATAAAGTCATATATGCATTGTCATAGTTCAAGATTTCCTTGATGTCAATTCGGGCCCCAACAGGTTTGGCACTCCCAATGGGACACTAAAGACACATTGTATTTCCTCTACCCATTTCTTTATTGATAATTCCTGTAGGAATCAAGATTTACTCAACCTCATTCAATGGTAAAAGTAAATTCACTTGGCAACTCCCTGAGTACAAGAAACTAGAAAAGCCACCCTAGTAGATTATATTTTTCATGAATACTAGGTCATCTATTAAAAATAGTCAAGACCTTGTTATATTTTATGAGCTACCCTTAAGAGGGTCCAATATCATAAGAATTTTATTCCCAAACTCACATTTGGAAGAGGTCTCTATTGAAGTACCCCCTACGATACCCCCAAGACTTGTCCCCTCAAAAGCACTACTTGCAATGGCTCAAAATTAGAATGTTAATCGTAATGTTAATCAGAATGCCAATCAGAACCAACCCTCACAAAATTATCCTAGCTAGAATACTTACAGTCCTCTTTGGCTTATTACATGGTATTTTAGTCAAAGATAGAAAAGTAATTATAAAAGAGGCTACAAATATGGAAAATTTTGATTTATTTATTTAAAAACACTATTGTACCGAGCTTATAAATTCATGTATCTCCATGAGTGATCAGTAAACATGTGTATCATTTGTAGTTGGAATATAATTATGTATGGAATTGGACATGGAAAAGGAATATATCATATTGATGAAATTTTATAATGTTCTAACATAGTAGTAAAAATAGAGATTCAATTAAATATGTGAGCAATGTATTCACTTTGAGATTTATCATATTAATTTGTATTGTGTTGTGCAAATATTATGAGTATTGATTCCATTATACGAATTCCAAAAGTGTGTGAAAAGATCAACATGCTTCTACAATATTTAATGTAAGGTTTATTCAATACCAAAGTATTAGCTCCAAATAAATATTAGAGTGTTGTTGTAGGTAAAAGATACTATGTTTAATATTTTATACAATGAGTAATAATCTTAGTATATAAATAAACATATACGTTAATAATTTTTAAGTAAAACTAAGATGAATAGGCAAGTGCATATTAATAAGAAGATTTTTTTTTTGTTATAATGCCTTTTTTGAATAAAAAGGAAAACAATGTATCCATGTATGTTTTAGCATACAATATCAATATATAGTTTGTGAAAGGAGCAAAAATCAACAATTGATTAAAATATTAGCCAATAATTTTATACCTCATTTACGTAAGTGAATGGATATTTCTAGTCTAAGGCAAATATCTTTTATTACATAATTTATTGAAAATGAATACAATAGATAAATCTTGTGAGAAATTTGAATGAGTAAGTGGAAAAATGTGTATTCAATGACAATCTTTCACAAAGATACTTTAAAAATCATTGATTTCAAGAGTTTCTACATCCTAGACTGCATCAAAATAAGAGAGTTTATTTAAAAACAAAAATGATTCACTGATAGGAAATATTATCTTTATAGCATTAAAAAATAAAGTTTATACATTTAAAAATTTTTATTACCTCTATCAACAACTATCCTGTAATGTACTAACTCAAAAACTACCTTTGACTCTTTATTTGGAGATACTAAAAAATATTAACTCTTCTCAAAAAAATGCAATGCTTCTCTTATAGGAAGAGAAATAATGTGTTATAAAATAATTACTCCTAGATAAAAACTTAAAAAAATATCTTCTTATGAAAAATACTTTCAATAACCTTAGATCATATGATGATAATGTCAATATATATGTCTCCAATACCATGTAAGATGCAATAAAATAAATTGCAAAATTATACTGTTTAATATAAATGCACATACAATATATAAAAAATAAGATGATATTATGAAAGGAGGAAACCATAGAGGTAAAACATTCACAAATAATCAAGATGAATAATGCTTAGTATTATTTCTATGCAAGCTTACAATGAAATATTAAAATAGGGCTCCATATTTCAAAGAATAACTTTATTGTTCCTAAATTTATGCTTGATGACATGGAATAAAATAATTTATGTTTTAGATCATAGTATTAATCTCCCCAATAGTGTTTGCTTATGTCTCCTTATACTATGTAAATAAGAGAATATATAAATTAGAACTAGCTATGATATATCACTCTAAATTATCTCCACATAATATCTATATTTGATTTACATAAAAGGAGCTAGCATAATTTTTCATCCTTAGTGACATCTCATATAGAGAGAGTTGTTGAAATGTTCTTACTACATGGATAATTCTTGTAAACTAGAATAGTAACTAGTTATGTGAGTACATTATTTTACGGGCAACTAATTATTAATATTCCTAACAACAATGATCCAATTACCACTATTAATATTGAGTTATGATATGTGTGTGGATTACATGGACCTCTTGCTTTCTAATTGGTCCATTGTGATGCTCTTCTTGTATAAGTTGATTATTTTTAGTGGTATATTCCTATGCTATAATTTTATTCCACTTTAATACACATTCTCCTTAATTAGTCAAATGTGTGTGCATGTTAATAATCTCATATTTGATTAGATAATGAGACTTTAATGGTTTATGATACCCACCACTTTCCAAATGCTTTGACAATGGGACACAAGGATTGGATGTTTTATTCTTTCTAACTAGTTCATTGTGATGTTGTTGTCATACAATTTGCTTATTTGTAGTTGCATATTTCTATGATGGAATTTTATTTGGATTTAATATATATTCTTATCAATTAGTATAATGTGTGTGTTCACTAATAATCCCACATTGATTTGGTTATTGGAATGGGGTGTTTTAATATTTTTATCATTTATCAAACTCTAATCCATGGGGTAATAGGATTAGATATGCAATCCATCGGTTATGCTTATGTGGGAATCCTCACCCCATGAACATCAATAAACATGTGTGGGGTTGGTTGGACCTCTTGCTTTCTACTTAATTTATTGTGATGCTTTTATTATACAAGTTGTTAATTTCTAGTGGTGTATTCCTATGATGGAATTTCATTCTACATTATTTAATATGGACTACAGCTTCTCAAGGAGAAATAAATGATCGTCTAAACATTGTAGGGGTTCACATAGGTACTCATCTATCATGGTGTTGAGCATGTCATTAGGCCTACATAAATATAACATTTTCGTGGATACTTGAACTTCTCTTAAGCCAAATTGGGACCATATCTAAAAAAGTGACACTAATGTTGTGCTTCATGCCTATGTTTTTGTTATCACTTATGCTAATATAAATGTGGTTCCAGTTAATACTAGTCATAACCTTGACATAGAACCAAAATATATGACATTAATCCTATAATGCAAAGTGATATCTAGTGCCAATGTATAGTGATAGTTTCAAATTTAATAAATAGCTAATTAGCAATTGGAATATTGAATCATCAAGCATAATCTTACTAATTCAAAGTAGAAATATAAATAAATAGTTATGTTACTATTTTTATATGTAGTTTTATGAATGAATTTTGAAAGGAACATTATTTTATGTTTTCAATTCTTTTGGAATCATATTGCACATGATTGTATATAAGTATGATTTCAACATAGTTAACTATATTTGGATCGTTTTTATTATCTATAAAAACTTTTTCCTAGACAAGGAGTTGTCACTTAGTACCTAGTGCACATAAGAACCTATCAATTTCTACATATAACATTAAAATTAGTGTTGTTGGAAACTCTATTACATGAAATACTCATGGTTTATTATTCAATTGTAATTATTTTATTTAGAAATAAATATTTCAATTTAATTATATACTTTTAATTTTCTTATAGTGGAGAAATAGTTGATTGTGCCTTGTTATGTTGTACAACTTTGAAGCATAGCTCAAGCTTACCACCCTTCTAAGACCAATTAATTTGCATTGTAATTGTATAAAATTATTTATGTTAATATTGTATTTGCTTCATCGCGGCCAGGGGAGGAAAGTTGTCACGATTTTACGACATGTTGCACTTTCGTGCCCAAAGGAGAAAAGTGTCACGATTTCGCGACGTGTTGAGTTTTCGCGGCCAAAGGCAGAATATGTCACGATTTCATGACATGTTGCTTTTTCACGGCCAAAGTGGAAAGGTGTCACGATTTCACGACATGTTGCTTGTTCGCGACCTATTGAGAACTTTTGTGTCGCGATTTCGTGACAAGCTGCTTCATCTATTGTAAGATTGTGTTCTCTCTGAGTTCGGTTGGGAAGAATCCCTTCCCTTATTGTAATTGATCTTTGTTTTAATACAAGTTTTTTCAAAATTTTCAAAAAAATATTGGATAAATAATTTAATACTTTAGAATACCACTTTCAATGCACAAATTACCACGTCAATTACATGCAATGTTTGAGCTTTTAAGAACTAGGTTCATCTTTTCTAAAGGGGTATATCTAGTTTCATAACTAATAAGGGTCCTACTAATGTAGTAGAAAACCATATCTCTATGATATTCATCGTATTGTGCCAACATGGCCCCTAAGGATTGGTTTGTTGTTGCAATATATTACAATAATGACTTGATGGGATTTAGTGGAATGAGAACTAGTGGAGATACAAGGTATGTTTTTAAAGTATAAAATGCTTTTGACATTCCTCATCCCAATTAAACTCAATTCCTTTTTGTAATAGTCTTGAAAAGGGTTGGCACTTATCTGCTAATTGGAATATGAATCTTTAGATGGGTTGTAGTTTGCCTTGCAGATTTCAAAACTCAGTTAGGTTTCAAGGTTGTGGTATGTCAATTATTACCAATATTTTATTAGTATCTACCTCAGTACCACGACTAGACACTATAAAGACTAATAATTGATTGGATATTACCTCAAATATACACTTGGAGGGCTTAATATGAACCTTATATTCTCTAAACTGTTTGAAAATTTACCCTAAATCTTTGACATGGTCTTCTCTTTTCATAGATCATTCAAGAAGATCATCAACATAATCTTCCACAATATTATGTATTATACCATAGAATATATATGTCATGATGCATTGATAAGTTGCACCAACATTCTTCAAACTGAAGGCTATAACTTTAAGGTAAAAGATACCCCAAGGAGTAGTGAATGTTGTTTGGGCTTGATCTTATGGTGCTATGTGAATTTGGTTATAACCAAAAAATCCACCCATCAAGGATAGCATTCAATAATGGGTGGTAAAGTCAACTATTATGTCTATATTAAGTAGAGGGAAGTTGTCCTTAGGACAAGATTTGTTAATGCCTCAAAAGTCTTTGCATACTCACACATTATCCTCTTTCTTGGCTACCAAAGCTATGTTTGAGATCCAATAAAAATAGTAAATAGACTTAATATACTTGACCTCCAAAAAATTTTGGAGTTTGCTTTGACTAATAGAGCAACCTTAGGGTGCATATTTCTTAACTTTTGCTTCACTAACATAGCATTAGTCTTGAATACTAAGTGATGAACAACTAGGGATGATCTAAACCAAGGATTTTCACATAGGACCATGCAAAGATATCACAAAATTTTGTTAAGAGCTTCATATACTCTTCTCATTTTTATAAAATTAGAACTTTTCCTAATTATATTATTCTTGGTTTTTCATTTGATCCTATGTTAATGTCCATGGTCTCTTCTATTAAGATATTAGATTCATCCTCATATTGTGGAGTGGTAAGTAAGACCCCCAGACTTTGAAGCTCATAATGTTGGATGACTATGAGGGATGTGTGATTAAAGAAAGAGGCTCTTCAATAGGGATATCTTCTTGATGAGGAACATCATTGCTATTATCCCTAAGAGGGTTGTGGGGTAAAATTCTCACCTCACAATAATTTATGTGTAATATTGATACAATATTTTATATTGATAGAGATTTTGTACTATTGTCTTCTTGTAATGAAACTAATATATGATCATTATCAAGGCTATCATTGGAGCTTTGCCTAATCTCCTCACTAGACTCAATACTTATGGTGTTGATTTGTGCATAATGTGAAAATAGGTTGGAAAAGAAGAAGGGAGAAGGTTCATTGTCCTCCTCTTCATCCTAGTCCATATTTTCTATTAAGGTTACTTATTTTTGAGGTTCAGATGAGAAAAGACACACATTTTCATCATCACTACTTTCTAAAGAGGAACAATATGTCCTTTCATTATGGTTGGGAAAATATCGCAACCCACAATGATTGAGCCAAGCTTTTGGATTTTAGGGGCTCCTTAATACCTTGTTATTGAAATCTTAAGCCCTTTCCCTTCTATTCAAAGTTACAAAGGATTTTCTTGGGGATAGGGTAAATATTAGAGAGATAACACGATGCATATCTCTACTCTATTAGTCATGGATTGGTTTCACGTATTCTCTCTTCACTAGTTGTTTCTACAAAAATGAAGGTGCAAGTTCCTATTTGCATAATTGTTCCTTGCCTGGAAGGCAATCCTAAAGCATGAGGTGATGGGGGTAACCTGATCAAGTCTAAGGCTAATATCTCATGGTATTGATTATTGAGGTTTATATTGTTGATATCCTCAAATTTTCTTTATCTTTTGTCAAGGCTTGACTGTTGGTCTCTTCTCCTTGGTTGATGTGTGTTTCCTTAGGTGAGAGACCTTAAGGTATCATCTATGAAAGGATGAGAAGCATTCAATGAAGGGCACAATCGAGATTTTAGGTTTTCTTATTGGCTTTTAAGCCTAGCTATCTCAAAATATTATAGGTCCTAATATAAATATACCACAATATTATGGGTCGAAATATTAATAATTAAGAGTATAATTATATATATGAGCAATCAAATATATATCAAAGGCTAATATAACAATGAAATAACATTCACTTAGAATATCAAATATGAATGTAAATGACCAAAATCATTCATGTACATACATGAAAAATATTTACAATATAAAATGCTCAAAATCTGTATACAAGCTTTATTATCAATGCTTATGGATATATATAATATCACGGGCGCAACCGTGCGCCATTATTTCTTTTAGAAAATACAGACGAGAATAGCAGGCCAATACAAGGCTATAATTATTACTACCATTATTATGCTATTTCGACGGAGAAGAAGAAAAAACCGCTGGTACGACCAGCAATCAGTGTCGACTATGGTTATGTGGAATGCAATAGGAAATTTATGTTCTTTTACGTGTTAATGTGATGAAAGCTCGAAGGTGAAAGCAGAAAAATAAAATTTCAAAGGGGTTCTAGGGAGGGGGTTTTCTCTCTTCGCGGTAAAACGCAACTAAAACTCACCCACCGTCAAAATATGGCCGTTAGGTTGGACGGAGTCCGCGTACGTGGGGTAAGTTTTGGTCACCCAGAGGATTTTGATTTTATCCGCCTCACTGAGTAAAATGATTCAAAGATCATGAATTACTTTGCGGCCTCGTGGGGCGAGCCTTCCGCTCCGACGACTCCGTATTGTGATGTAACCGCCACATGTGCTTGCCGGTGCCTGCACACGTCGGGGATCTGTCTCTTCACTGACTTTTATCACTGTCCTCGTTTCCACGAATGTATTGGAGGCTTATGTGGGACGAATGAATTAAATGATTTAAATTACGTCCGTGAGGCGAAGGAAGGCATAATCACTGGAATTTATTACTATGGTATCTTTTACATATAATTTAAATTTAGGTTTTCGGGTTTTGTAAATAAAAGTTTAAAGATTCAGAATTTGAACTTAAATTTTTAAATAAAAATTTAAAAATTTACCAAAATTTAAACTTAAATCTCTAATGAAAACTCAAAAACTTACCATACAATATCCTTTTTACAATAATTTTAAAAATATTTTAATTTGAATGCGTTACTGGTATCGGAGTTTCCGGAGTTTGAGTTTGAAAATTATTATTATGTTTACATACTAAAACAATGCACCAATATGAGAGCTATGCACGAATTACTTCCTAATATTACGGTTCAGTTCAGCATTAAAAATTGTTAATTTTTTAATATAACAGGTTTTTCTACTTTCATACACATTCATTTGAAGTTTCAAACTATTTTAAAATAGGAGTTTTTCTTCGGTTTTTATTTTGACTTTAGAGTTCAGGAGGATTTACATGTGATCTTTAATATGCTTAATTTATTTTATTTTATTTTTTTATTGTGTAAATATTTTTCATACATATACATATTTTCATTGATTGAATTCGGGTCACATCACATCACCGATAATGCAAGTCATCACACAGATAATATACTTAATTTATTGTTCAATGTGTTATTTGGTTTTGTAAGATATTAAGTTGTTGATTTATTTGTTGTATGAATTGGTTTTGGTTCATGTCTTCATTAATCCTTTAATTTTTTTAAGTCATCTACTTCAATTTGAACCATTTAAATTATTTTATTAAAAATAGAAGTATTGTTTAAAAGTTATTATTTTTAGTGATAGGTTTAATTTTTTTTTGGTATTATATATCAAAATAATAAGTTTAAAAAAACGAGTATAATGTTTTATGTTTTAAAACAACATTTTTTGATATCTAAAACTTTTTTTTTATAGTTAAGTGTTGTTTGTTTTTCTCCTAAAGCTTTTCTTCACCTAAAAAATGATTTTCTTCTCTGCTCCCTAACAGTTGTCATATTAATTACTAGGTTTTTTTTTTATCCCCAACTACCTTGTCATATTCTATCATTGACATTGCCCTGTTTGATAATATTACTAACAACTGTTTCAGCAAACTCTGTTTTTACTAGTTACTAACACTATTTATTTGATATTGTTTTCATATGTAATCAATAATTGCCCTGACAACTACCTTGTTTGAATCTATTTTTTTATTGTTATTAACCTCAATAGTTTCTTCTTTAGCCAAGATTTTTTACAATATGGTCAAATTTGTGATAGGTGTAGTCTTCACAATATGCTCAAATATGTAGTTATAGTTTTGGAGGTGTATCATATAATCGTAACAAGGTAACACTAGACCAAGATGTGCGCACTATCCATAGCCCTCTATAATATCACAACGATGAATGATAATTCTTGGATAAATATTGAATGCCAATACTCAATTAGGGTTCCACACATACCCTTAAGTGCACTACCCTCCTTTTTGATAGTACGAGAGGGTAATCTTCCCGAGTGTTATGCTCGATGCACTATGAATAGATACATGATCAAAAATCTTCTTACGACTAAAGGTTTCTCCTAATTCTATGGAGGTTCCATGATATACCCAAAGATATGTGGGATCTCAAGTAAATATACAAGTGTTATCTAAGGCCTAGGTATTAGAGTCTGATCACCTCTCACTTCACTAGATGATTTATCGATAATATATATTAGCCAATAACAACTCCTCCATGATATTTTAAAACCCCTAGCATATATTTTCTAACCTATTAAACTAAAATAAAGGGAAAAAACGACTCAATTTTGTTGTTTTTTTCTTTATAAGAAAAGAAACAAAATAAGAAAAATTTACACCTAACAAGTCAAAATGACAGAACACAAATTTTTTGCATTGCAACAAGACATAGCCCTAGAAAGTGCTTTAGTACCACTTGTTATGAACTTTATAGTAAAATAAAAGCACTTCCACACAATATTGCAATAATGACATAAATTGAGTTTAAAATTAACAATATTTCAAGATGAAATGCAATTGCAGCAGATTATATTGTAGAAAAGCAAGAACACATTACAAAATCAAAGACCTCTTTGAGGGGGAAACCTCCTTAGAAGCAAAGCTTCGATACAAAAATATGTGATATGGCTTCATATGTGCCCCCTTACCTTTTTAAAGGCTCTTCATAACCTTAACTATTTTGCTCAAGGGTCGACTTCACATGCAAATGACCACGCGAGCTAGTATCTTCTACCAAACAAGAAATTACATTCTTCATAACATAAAACATTACATAATATCATTAGGATAGGGCCCCCACATTAGAAAAGAAGTTATTACATAATAATGTTATGATGGGGTCCTAACATTTTTCTTATAAAAATATAAAATATTTTATTGAATCAAATTTATAAACAAAATTATTTAGCACTATAATTATTTGTGTTAGTCTATGTGACTTATATTCACTATTCAACTTCTTATTTGTTTTATCATGTATTATTTCTACAAATTAACCAAAAGTTTATTCAACACTATAATTATTGGTCTTGGTGCTACTACTATTAACATTTATTTATTGAACTTCTATATCTTATATTATCGTACTTTAATTTAATTATTTTAATATATAAAGCAAGGTTATGCATAAGGGGTCGGACCCAAAATGTACTTGTAAAAAATAGGTGAATCCATTTTGAAACTACGATGAATCCTGGCCAACCTCACATCGAAGGAAATGGCGAATTACTTTGGTTTCTAAAAAAAATTGGGAAAAAATGGTGACTTTGATAGTTTTGGCCAGATCGGGTGGAAAACGCGATCCGAATCCGATCTGATGCATACTAAGGTCCGAGGATCGATTCTAATGCATAATAAGGTTCGAGGTTCGATCTGATGCATAATAAGGTCCGGGGTCCGATCTGATGCATAATAAGGTTCGAGGGTCCGGTTTGATGCATAATAAGGTTTGAGGGTCTGGTCTGATGCATAATAAGGTCTAGGGGTTTGGTTTGATGCATAATAAGGTCTGAGGGTTCGGTCTGATGCATAATAAGGTTTGAGGTTTGGTCTGATGCATAATAAGGTTCAAGGTTCAGTATCTGATGCATAATAAGGTTTGGGATCCGATATGATGTATAATGCATAATAAGGTTTGAGGTCATTTGATGCATAATAAGGTTTGAGGGTCAGTTTGATGCATAATAAGGTTCGAGGGTTGGGTCTGATGCATAATAAGGTCTGAGGGTTGGGTTTGATGCATAATATGGTTTGATATTGGGCTTGATGCACAATATGGTTCAGTACCTTCCTGATGCAGAATATGGTCCGCATGCAAAAAATGGTCCATCGTTGACCACCTACCATGTGTCACACAATCGATCACCCATACTGCATGTCCAATACAATTCTACCACGTGTCGACTCCATCCATTCTATCTATAAAAGGGCATCAACTATCATTTTTTGAGTTCATTTCTATGATTGCACCCAACTAGAGTGAACCATTATCGAGCAACCAATTTCTCCTGTTTCTCCTATTTCCAAGTTTCCAACTTCTAGCAATGGCCACTGCTTCCACCCCTATTCCAAAGTTCAAGAACCCTTCTTGCACTTTAATTTTAGATTTGTTAATAACCCCAGGTATGGACTTATCATGGTTAGAAGATGCAGGTTTGACAACCTTGGTGTCAATGCCACATTTCAAAACTGATAAAGTCCTCTTGCAACATATTATTGGTGGTTATGACCATGACAAGGCCATTGTCAAAATGAAAATATAGAATAGAAATTTGTCATTCACCATCACAACTGCAGATATTAAGAGATTGACAAATCTTCCTTTCGGTGATTGTCCTCCAGTGCAAGCGAAGTGCCAGCTCTCTGTAGAAGAGAAAGGCTACCTCGAGAAAATGTACCAACTCACCATAGAAGATTTGGCAGGTATAATTCTTGTGTCTTAGAATCTGTTAATGCTAAAAATTTCAAATTTGTAAATTGTTATCTAATTTTTTTTGCAGCTTTCATCGCCAAGTCAAAAAGAGGGTTAACAATCACCGATGTTAAGAATACAACTCTGAAGGCCATTATTGAGTTCTTCCAGGCAAGACTGATTCTTCTTGGAAGATCAAAAATTCTATTTTGGGCACTATCGTATGTTATTCATTGTGAGCATCATGAGAGGTTCGATTGGTGCACCTATATTGCAGATCGCATCAGGGTCGAGTTGCATGCGGTGCAATTGCAAACCAACAACACACAACCCATTATGGGCACTATTAATTATATTTTAGCACTTTATTTTGAAAGTTTTCATAATTTGCAAGATACTCCTATTCCTACTGTAGTGCATGCAACACTACAAGCCATTGCCTTGACACCAGAGGAATTGAAGGTAATCAGTCCATCTTTGACAATAAAAAAGTATTTTATATTTTAGCATGTTTTCATTTTTAAATTTTTCTTTTCATCTAAATGTAGGGTAGGGCAGCCACAATAAGGAGTAAATAAGATGCTGCCAATAGGGGTCATAGGCTAGAGCAAACTAGTGATTCTGAGGACACTAGATCAGAAATATCACCATTATAGAGGCCACCAAAATGTTTGAGGCAAGCTCCTTCACCTGGTGGATCTCGTACGCCTAGGTATGCACAAAATGTGTAGGTTGAATCTAGTGTGGCCACCCCCTCCCCCATCGGTACCCAAATTCAATAGATTTCATCATCTTTAGGTAAAACAATGTGTATTTACTTTGAATTAAGGTTTTTTCTATTTAATTTTTAGAATAATGCTAACAAAACTTTTTTATGTTTTCAACCACCTCTCAATGACAAACTATGAGAATGAGAGGCCATATGGTGCCACCACTTCCACCATAGCCATTGCTTCCACCACAACCACAGTTTCCACAATAGTAGCAACAGTTTCCACTACAACAACAGGTTCCACCATAGCATCCGCGTTCACAACAACAATGACAGGCACAACCTACATAGATGAGAGGCCAAACATGGGTTGGAGGTGGAAAATAATTTTTCATAGAGATCATAGTCGACACGAAGTTTCGGGCCTGGGTTCTCATATTTTACATTTCACACTTCTTCACAGGCACTAGAAGTTTCATCCATTGGATTGGATAATATCCAACTTGATGATGATTTTTTGTTGTAGGGCAACATTTTAGGCTTTAAGGCAACATATGTGCTTCAAGATCCACTGGGTGAAGCACAACAATAGGAAGCCCTTACACCTGAGCAGAGATCATTCCCAGCTCCTGAAGGAAATGACCCTCATCCTCAAATTGAGGATGACATTGTTAATTTTGATGAGAATGTCTTAATGGTTGAAAATATGAAAGCAACCATGAAATAGATTGTGCTTCAAGATTTTCAAGAAATGAAGGATTGGGAATATTGGGCCAAGGTCCTAATAAAGCAAATAAATGCTCGATATAAGAATTATGTAAAAAGAGATTCAATTTATTCTTTGGTTCAGTATGAACTAGAAAAGCTTAGCGGCCTGCTGAATCAGGCCACAATAGGAACAGTGAATTCTGAAATTGTGTATGATGATGATGTTTTAAATATTGTTGTCAGTAGATTAGAGAATATTAATGTTGAAGCCCAAGATTTTTATAACCAATGGGCTTTCGATAAGGAAAAAGTTGCACTTGTTGAGTCTGCCAGGGATGTGGTTGAGGTAAGAAAATGTTTATTTATGTTTCAATTTGCTTTTGTAGTTTATTTTTCATATTTCAATTTTCTTTAAAACAAGTAATAATTTTTTATATAACTATTTTGAATGATGTTTTCATTTTCTTTTTTGCAGTCAAATTTTGAAAACCTAAAAATGCAAGTTAATAACATGGAGCTTAATATCAATGCGACAAAAATATTTTTGCTAAATGCAATGGAAATGAAGAAAAAATGCAATTAAAAGTGGCGGATAATAATCGTTTGAGAAAATATATCAGGGAGAAGCTCCATGAAGATCCAGACATCGTACTACAACACCAGAAAGAAAAAGAAAAACTTCCAACAATACTCGAAGATCCAAACCAGCAAGAAAGTGCATTGTTGGGGAGTATTGTGAAAGTTCAAGAAAACCTAGTTAGACTTGGTGCATTGTCGGAACAAGGTGTCAAGCAAGGAGATAAAGGAAAAGAAGCCATTGTTGCAAGCGAATCTGACGCAGCTATCCCGAAATAAGATATTTTACAATGTAAAAATATTTTGAAGTTGACTACAATCAACAATTTTGTACAATGTAATATATTTCCAATCGTATTAATGAAAACTATATTTTCTAAATTTGTGTCTTCAATCATTCAAAGGTTGTTTGCATTTATAATTTTGTGTTGCTTTTCTAGTATTACTCACCAATATTATTTACTATCTTCATCTCAAACAACAAAAGAATATTTTTGTTGATCAAAATTCATACATTAACAATACAATACCAATATTGTGATATAAAATATAAGACAACAATTTATCAAGGTAGTTGAAACAATATGATATAAAACATACAATATTTAAAAGCACAATGTGATATAAAATGTACAATTTTAAAAGCATAATGTGATATAAAACGTACAATTTTTAAAAGCATAATGTGATGTAAAACATACAATTTATGAAAAAGTAAATTTTTGAAATCTTGTACATTTGAAACAACATTGTGAAATCTGGAATGAAATTGTGAAATATGGAATGAACAGTTCTCAACTTGTGAAACAAATATAAACATAGTACATTTTGAAACAAATATTGTGAAATCTGATAACAAAGAAAGTCAAATGTTACATTGTTGTGAAATACTAGAAAAATCAGAATTCAGGTAGCTGAAACGAACACTTTTCAACTTGTCCAGAATCAATCTGTGAAGCCACCATTTGATCACTAAAAGCATCATTATCCTCCTTATCGGTCGTATTCATGATACCCCTTCTGTCTGCAATTGAATTCTAGTATGCCAATGCTCTGTCATATGGAAATTTGTCCAATTGATATGATGACACATAAATTCTTAAACAATTTTCTAGATTTTTGTCTAGCCTATTGCGGAGCTTAGATTTAACAAAATATAGTGCACTAAAAACCCTCTCATCTTCCACAGATCCCAAAATCATTGTTTGACATAATTCATATAAACAAAAGTATTCACTAATCGTATCTTGTAAGATACTACTTGGATACAACTTTTGCCACAAACGTGCAATGGAACGAGTCTCATGGATATTACTCAAAAGTGATGCTTGATGAACCATTGTTCTTCCAAAATGTTGTGATTATTGTCTTAAAATATCTTTGTTGAGTATACCTTTTATTTCAACACCATTGACTTCCACACTTTTACTGAAATGCTCAATAAGGTTGCCCATATATTTAATAAACAACTCTTGTGTAGATTTCTGATCATTGCAAGAACCCCAAAACAAAGGGTTAACAACACCCATGGCCTCAAGCAACTCATGTCTTTGAAACCGATCTCTTATCTCTTTTGTCAATGATTTTGCTATGTTGAACAATTTTTTCTTTGTATTGTGTAAAACAACTTCGTATCTATTGTGTGTTACACAAACTTTTTCAACATCGTCAGTAACTATACTTGACTGCCTTTCATAACAATATAGAGGTATCATATTTTCATGAACATTAATACAAATATTATCATTAATGTCAAACTTCAAAAAACTATTTGCATCTTTCACGTTTGTCAATGTTTTCCAACTTTCAAATAAGGGATCTGTAAAATCTGGTTTGGACACATATAACCTGTCAATAATCACACATATTTGCTTTCTCATCCTCATGAAATCAATGATATAGATGGATCTCTCTTGTGCAAGTTTAGTCAATCTGTTCATTTCTTGTAACATTGGAAGAATACCACATAATGTTAAAAGAGTTTCCAAGTTAGTCAAATGGAACAACATATCATTTGCCTTATCAATTGCCCTACTATTTGCGTACATAAACCCTGTTAAATATTTATATTCTGTAAAAACTCTGAGTGCAGGTTGATACAATGAAATCCACCTTGTATCCACATCTTTCAACAATTTTTTCCTTCTGTAACTCCTAGTGCAAACTGTTGAAACTCTGCAAACCTTTTAGGACTGCAAGAAAAATAAGAATGTATTTCACGAATGAGGTCTTCCACTCTAGCAACATTTTCAAAAGTGCTCATGATTTTATATGCAAGATTCACTCTATGAGCCATGCAATGAATGGGTATCATATATGGGGCAACTGAGGTTTGGATTCGAACACATAGGCCATTCCTGTGCCCTTGCATTATAGCAACACCATCAGCTCCAACGCAAATTAACTTTGTGGCTATGTCAATATCATTCATTCTCGCAATTTCCTTTAAACTAGTCAAAACAACATTATAGATATTTTCTGCATTTGAAATTTCCACCATCTTATGTAATCCTAGCAAACTAGGTTGCCTCACATGATTTTGAAATGTGTACACATGCATGCAAATCCAGGATGTGTTGTCCACAACCATCACCTCATCAATAGAAAGTGAAATGAATCTGGAAAGTTTTACTTTCTCCCTCAGGTCCTCCTTCTCAACTAAAGATAGATATTTTACCATTTCCCAACCACTTCGATCTGACCAATGGGAACTAGGAAGGTTTTGCACATCATCTAGTTGATAAAGGTGCTTATAATCAATAAAATCGGACATGGGTCTACCCTTTTTGAGAATACTAAATACAACAACAAACTGCAAACTTTTTGAAGTTAAAATGGTCTTCTGCATTTTATGAAATTGGGTTTCAATCGTTCCACCTTTCTCAACAAGGGATTGTTGTTGCTTTAAGTGATTCTCATAATCTATTGCATATCTGACATGCATACATTCTGATGCATCCTTCCACCTAACATATTTTTTAATTTTACCATCACTTCCTATAACTTTTACATATACTTTGCCAACATGTTTTTCTATTGTATCTTTCTTAGTTTGCAACCTATGATCCTTACCTAGTTTCCAACTACAAATTTTGCATCTACATTCTTTTTTATTGACTTGGTTGTCTGCAATCAAGACCACCTCAATCCAGGGAAATTTTTCTGCCCATTCATTCTTAAATGATCTTCCAATAATCCAGTTAGAATCTGTCTTCCTCTTTTTAGAATTTTTGCTTGAAGATTCATAAGAAGTTTGTAGTGTATTTGATTTATCGCTTTCATTTTCAACTTGCATATCTTGGTCAGGAATATCTTCAAGTGATTGTTGGATGTCATTGGTAAGAGAATTTTCTTTAGAAGGCATCTCTTGGTGAGGAATATCTTCAAGTGAATGCTTATCAGGGTCAATAGGGTATTCTGCATAGTAACATACAATAATATTCTTTACCATTTTTGGATTTTAAAAAACTAACTTATAGACAAAAAAATTCATATCATTGAGCACATACTAAGAACTAATTGTTTGAGGAAGAAAGTAGTATTGAAAATAATTACAAAATATACAACTAACTATTTATAAGTCAAAAATCATTTGTACCTCGAATTTGTATGGATGTCGATGGCTTGTTTGTTTTTGGTGTATGGCTAAAATATTTGAGGATACTCTTTTTAGTAGAATATTTGGCCCCCTTCTTTCCATTGTTGGTGGGTGACATTTTACTTGTAAAGAAAGTGTTTTTCATTTTAGAAAAGTAATAAAATGTTAAAGAGATGTTACTTCTCTTAGGCCTCAAGATAATATTGTAATTAGAATAAATATATGGTCGATCTCTAGAAAATAAATACTTATTTCCTACCATGTTTTATTGTGATTTTGTTAGTGTATGCCACTACTATGTTTTCTAGTGATAACACTTGTAACTGATAAGAGCACAAAAATATTCAATATACAAATTCAAATTAAATTCAGAAAATAAGTTCTCTATGTGAAAAATAATTAGAGATACATATATGGAACAATATCATATTATAGTATAGAAAAGCATTTACCAAAGTATTTACCTATTTATAATATTATCATAGAAAAGTATATCTGAATAGAAATAGAGAATCAAAGAGTTTTCATAGGATAAAAAAATAGAAGACAACATTCAGAATAGGGCAAAATAGAGAAAAATATTTGAAATTGAGCATTGACATATTTTCTACAACTACTTCAACTTATATTTAGAATGTCTTAAGAGAAATAGAGAACCTAGGTGTAGAATTAGAAATCTATTTGGTGAAATAGGGTGGATATAGATGTGTTAAGACATAAGGAAAATAGAGAAAAACATGGGAAATAGAGCATTGACATATTTTTAATAAATGATAGAAAAATAGTAGAAGAAAAACTTGCAATTAGCTGATAGAAAATAAATCTTATTACTATAAGTGCTTCAACTTATATTCAAAATGTCTTAAGAGAAATAGAGAACCTAGTGTAGAACGTGATCCGATAGTCAATCTTAGGTGTGAAAAAGGTTTAAAATTGACCTTGTACAAATCGAGTTCGGTGTCGACCTTGTGCAAATAGATCCGATGTTGGCCTTTTGCAAATGGTTGGTGGTGTTGACCTGGTGCAAAACGGGTTTGGTGTTCGACCTTGTGCAAAATGGGTTTTGATGTTTGATTTGGTGCAAAACGGGGTCCAAAATCCACCTAGTGTAAAATTAGGTTCGATTTGATGCAATGGTATTTTGTAGAATAGGGTTAACTATTGAAAAGGGTTCGATCTATTGTAGAACGGGTTATTTTAGAATGGTTCGGTCTCTTAAAATAGGGTCTAGATATTGGTCTTCTCTAGAATAGGGTTTAGATATCGGTCTATTGCAAAACTGGGTTCGGATATCGGTCTATTGTAGAACTGGGTTTGGTCTATTGCAGAACACAATCCGGATGTCGGTCTGGTGTAGAACAAGGTCTGGTTTGGGTCCACGTAGAGTTTTGTTTTGGATCAACTAGTTTCTGCACATGGTCGAAGTTTGGTGGAATTCTCGATTCTGTAATAGTTTGAATGTTTTAAGTGGAAAAGTATCATTGGCGTGTTAGTTATATATAGTGGTATACTTGGTGAACTTGGTGGGATAATTTTAAAATTTTTGGGTGAAAAGTGTCCTCATTCTAGCGAAAAATGATGGTAAAGTTTTATAAAAATCCGTAATACTATTATCAACGGATGACGAACCGACACCTTAAAAAAATCCAAAAATTTTGGGCGAAAGGGCCGACCTTCGGGTCCCCCAAACTCGCCAATTTGAGTTTTCAAAAATGCAAATATTAGCCCAAATGGTGAATATTCGCCATTGTGCATAACCCCGATATAAAGTCATTTAATTTAACTTTTATTATGACTAAATTATATATATATATATATATATATATATATATATATATATATATATATATATATATATATTTTACCCTTAATATTCCAAGATATTGATATATATATAAAATTGTTGAACTCGTTTCGGCCATATCTCACTCATCCGAACTCGGATTGAGCTAAAATTTTGAGGGTAGATGCCTGAAAACCCCTAGAATGTCTCCACAAATTTTCATATCATTTGAAGCAACACATATCCTAGCACATCCCTTTGTGTGAACGATATATTTGGCAAGTGGCTATGCGAGGGTTTCATTTGGGTTGAGTGCAAATAGCTCCAGAGGTTGGTTTTTAGGGCCTTCGGGCCCTAGCGGCCAATATTTTTGTGGTTTATGCTCAATATTTTAGCAGGAAATGTTGCAGGGGATACAATATGGGTTAGAAATTTGTCTTTCAACAAATCATACTATGAAATTGAGTGACAACGGCTTCCAATTTGCTGCACAAAAGAAAAGTGAAAACCATACCTTTCCACGACGTCTAGGGCATGGATTAAAGAGACCACGAAATAAGTTTCAAGCATTTGATCAAAAAATGGCTCATATATCAAGTGAATCAAGTGCTAAGGTGCACCCACAAAATAATTCTACTATGAAAACCCCTATCAAGGGTAAGAATTTTGAAGACTCAGTCTCAAAAATGAATTTTAGGGATGCCCTTCGTGGTGGACAGCCTCATCCCAATGCTAATATCAATATTAGGGCTTCTCATAAACCTCTAAGAATGCCTAAGATTGATCCCAGGAAAATGGAGTCAGGATGTCTTAAAGTAGCTGATGGAACTCCTATTTTTAAGCTTGATATGGGTAACATTTAGACTGGCATTGAATATTTGGAAAAAAGAGGACTAATTTTTCAGTTCGTGGGTTTTCGTCCGAGTCTATCTGCTTTCAAATTCTTGCAAAAAGCTGGAAAACTAAAGGTGAGTTACAAATCTCTATTTATCCAAATGGTTATTTTATTGTTTTATTTGCTAATAATGAAGATAGAGAGAAAACTTTTCAAGGGGGTCCTTAGTTTTTTGGAAAGGCAGGGCTTTTCATGAAGCCCTGGCATACTAAATTTAAATCCAAAGAAGAGATGCCTTCTATAGCTCCCGTGTGGGTTAGAATCTTTGGCCTCCCTATTGAATTTTGGAATCCTACTATTTTATCTTCAATTGGAAACTCTTTAGGAACTTTTATGATGACTGTTGATTGTACTCAAAATTTTGAACATATTATTTATGCTCGTATTTGTGTTTTAATGGATTTTGACAAACCCCTACCTAAAAATATCACATTACAATTTGGGGAAGACACTTGGGAGCAAGTAGCGGACTATGAGAACATTCCTTTTTGTTGTAGAATTTGCCATGAATATGGTCATTTGGCCAGTGCTTGCCCAAATAAAATTCATGATCAAAAGAAAGAAGATATAAACTTAGCAGGTTTCCAAATACCTAAGAAGAAGAACACTAAAAAAAACCAGTAATGAAGGATCAATCAAAGTCATTTGCTAATATGTTTGAAATCCTTTCCACAAATGATGTCCCAAGTGAGGAAGAGGAAATAATGGAAACTGAAATCTTAGAAACACAATTTAAATATGAAGGAAAGAACTCAGAGACAGACCAACAAATCAAAGGTTTTCAACAAAAAAAAAAAAGGAGAAAATTTACACAAGAAAAACAATATTTTAGATGTCAAAACTTCAAATAATGCAGGTCCCAATATAGACTCCATTGAACCATCTGGTAAAATTTTTGCTGTGTATGAGCATTCATCAAGGTTAGAAGCCATCTCAGATTCAATTGGAATAATTCAAGAAATAGGGAAAAGAAAATTGAAGATGGATTCTAATCAAAAAGTAGGTCGCAAGACCAATCAATATCATATGGTAAAAGAAGGTGAAAATATTGTAGAGGAAGGTAATATCAATGCCCTTCCCAAAATTTTTAGCCCTGGTATTAATGAAGATCATCACTTGGAATATTAGAGGACTCAAAGGAAGTCTTTCAAAACAAAATGAAATTAGAAGAATGATTCAGATAAATCATCCACATCTTGTTTTCTTTCATGAAACAAAGATGTCAATGGAGGATATGGACTTAATTGCCAATAAAATTTGGCCAGCTAGAAAAGTGGTTTCCCTTAGTTCCCAAGGGACTTATGGTGGCATTGCTTGTCTTTGGGACCCAAAAGAGGTAGTTATTCACCATATGGTTGGATGATTACACAATGACACTGAGAGGGGGGGGTGAATCAGTGTAGCTATTAATTTTTATATCTACAGCATTTAATATGAAATAAAGAGAACTTGACAGCTGAAAAACAACTTGAACAAGAGAGCACACCACAACACTCAATATACCGAGGTTCACCAATTTGGCTACTCCTCAAAAATGACTGCTTGGACTCCAATCCAAATCCGAGTCTTTGCAAAATCAATTTTACAAATACTTTACCAGCATCAAGCTGGAAGGAGCACCAACCCCTGTAATTTTCTCTGCAACGAGATGGAGCACCAACTCCTAGTACCAAGCACCAACTTGGACTGCAATTCTGATCAATTTAGAATGACATAAAAATGTCTTCACTTCATGCACGACCCTGACTGGTCTGCAATTAACCCAACTCTACACACTCTCACGGCTCTGCTTATTTTTCTCTTGATTCTTCTCTAACCCTCCTTTTACAACAATTTCTCTCTAACAGCAACAACATCTTCTCTGTACGATTATTCTTTTATAACCTTTCAATCCTGCATGCAATCGAATCACATACTCTGACTGTTCGAATCCATGCAATACGGTTGTTCGGTTCCATGCACTTCGACTATTCGAAACCCTACAATACGTCTTTTGAAACCATGCAGTACGACAATTTTGTTTCATGCACTTCGACTGTTCGAAACCCTGCAATACGTCTTTTAGAAAGCTTTTCTGATTCTCCATATTTGACTGTTCAATTTCTTCGAATACGGCTTTTCGAATGCTTATTCGAAACTCCATATGTGATGCATCGAATGCTTTTATTATCCTTCATATTCGGCTTTTCGAATGCGTTTCAATTATGCATGTTTGGCTGTTGCATTGCATGTCCAACACCTGTCAACGTTTAACTGTCTGTCTGACTTCAGTTACTTCTTATGTGACATACTGCATGATGCTTTTCTGCCATGTGTCACCTTTCATGTTGCTTCGGCATTTTCCAGTCTAACTGTTTCCTATCGCGATATCGCGACACTTTTAACTTATGCTGACGTCACCCTGAAGGTTGTCGCGAAATCGTGACCATTTTGACTCTTGGAAGCTTTCCCTCTCATGTCGTGATAATCGTGACACTTTGAACTTTTTGACGTCATCCTTAAGCATGTCAGGAAATCATGACCGTTTGGCTCTTGGAAGCTTTCCCTGCATCTTGTCGCGATATCGCGACACTTTCAACATTTGCTGACGTCATCCTTAAGCATGTCGCGAAATCGCGACGCTTCCGGCTTCCAGTGGCTTTCCTTTCATCCTGTCGTGAAATCGTGACACTTTTCAACTTTTTGACGTCATCATCCTTCTTGTCGTGAAATCGTGACGTTTCTGGCTTCTGTTGACGTCATCATCCTTGTCAAAATCGTGACACTTCAGCTTCGTACACTCTTCTTTGCCGAAAAGGAACATGTCAAATGGCTAAAACAAAATGGAACAGCGAAATCACGACACTATGCTTCATGCAATGGCAAAATTTTTACATCTTTGTGCCTTGTGTTTTCACCTTGCCTCTTTTCATGAAATTTTGACTTGTAATATCATTGTTGCATCTTTCAGTTCTACACTTTTGACTAGTAGCGAAATCGCTACACCTTAGTTTCCCTTTGTTTCAACATGTAGCGCCATCGCTACACCTTAGTTTCTCTTTGTTTCAACATGTAGCGAAATCGCTACACCTTCTTCTTGTGAATTTTTACTTGTGTCGAAATCGCTGCATCTCAGTTTTCTTAACTTCCGAATTGTAGCGAAATCGCTACACCTTTGTGCCATGTATTTTCATCATGCAGCGATATCGCTACACCTTTGTTGCTGAGCATTCTCTCTCCTCTTCGGGTCGCGAAAACCCGACGTGTCGCGATATCGCGACACTTTTCGTTGCTAGCTCCTTTTCTCCATTTATGTCATGAAATCGTGACATCTTTTCACCTTGCTTCCCTCTCTGCCAGCATGTCGCGAAATCGTGACAGTTTACCTTTCACTTTCTCTCTCCTCTGCCATGTCGCGATATCGTGACAGTTTTGCTCGCATCTTCTCTCTCCTCGGACATGTCACGAAATCGCGACAATTTGGCGTGCATTTTCTCTCTCCTACTTTTTGTCGCGAAATCGCGACACATTTTCTCTCTCCTCAACGAAAACTCGACATGTCACGAAATCGTGACATTTCGGTTGCGCCTTCTCTCTCCTCGACCATGTCGCGAAATCGTGACAGAAAACATGTCGCGATATCGCGACAGTTTTCTTCCTTGTCTCTTTCTGCCAGTTTCTGAATCTGGGTCACCTCTGTTTTCCTTGAAACTTTCTGCACTTGATCTGACTGACCTCTGAACTGCATCAACTGCATCAATCTGACTGTGTTGACAACAATGACAATACTTTTGCAATTCTTTTTCTGCACCTTGCTCAACAATCTCCCCCTTTGGAATTGTTGGCAACACACTGCAACCTTGCTTAATTTCTTCTCCCCCTTTGCCAATAATACCAAAGGGCTGCTGTAGACTCCCCACGAGTCTATGCACAACATTCTCAGACTTAAAAAGTTTGAATGCTCCCCACGAGAATGTGTTTCCCATAGCTAGTCAGTGCTTGGGTGGTGTGACTACTCCCAACTTCTTCCGAAGGTATTCAAATACTTCCTTTGGCAAAGGTTTTGTGAATATATCAGCTACTTGCTCTGTAGTTGGAACAAAATCCAATTTAACCTCTCCTACTGCAACTTTATCCTTCAAGAAATGATATCGGATTGCAATATGTTTGGTTCTTGAATGCATTCTTGGATTCTTGGATATGTTGATAGCACTAGTGTTATCACATTTAATTGAAATTGGCTCTTTGAAATGAATACCAAGATCTTTCAACGTTTGTCTCATCCATAATATCTGAGTACAGCATGTTGTTGCTTGCAATGTATTCTGCCTCTGCAGTGGATAGAGATGCTGATTCTTGTTTCTTGTTGTGCCATGCTACTAGCCTGTCACCAAGATAAAATGCTCCTCCACTTGTGCTCTTTTCGTCATCAATACATCCTGCCCAATCTGCATCAGAATATGCAATCAAAGTGAAATCTTTACCTTTTGGGTACCACAACCCATAATCCATAGTGCCCTTGAGATATCCGAAGATCCTCTTTACAATTTGTTACATGAGTTTCTTTGGGACTGGCCCGAAATCTTGCAACCATACATACTGCTTGTAATATATCTGGTCTAGTGGTGCATTAAATACGACGAGGCTTCCAATCATAGACACTGTACATTGTTTGATCTACATCCGGGGATTTATCATCCTTGCTCAACTTGCGACTTGTTGTCATAGGAGTCTTGACCGGTTTCTTGTCTTCCATTGTGAACTTTTTCAGCATTTCTTTTACATATTTAACTTGAGAAATAAAAATGCCTTTTTCATTTTGATTGACCTGCGATCCTAAGAAATAAGAAAGTTCACCAATCATTGACATCTCAAATTCTTTTTTCATTTTAATTGATATGTCTTTGCGGTATTCATCCATCTTTCTTGCCAAATATTATGTCATCTACATAAACAACAAGAACAATAAGATGACCCTTCTCTGTTTTGACATATAAGTTGCTATCCACCAAACCTTTCTTAAACCCTTGTTTAATTAGATAATTATCCGACCTTGCATACCATGCTCCGGGTGCCTGTTTTAATCCATATAAAGCTTTCTTTAACCTGCAAACAAAATCTGGATTGTCACCAAGTTGGAAGCCATCTGGTTGTTCAATGTAAACCTCTTCTTCCAGTTTTCCATTCAAAAATGCTGATTTTACATCCATTTGATATACTTTGAAGTTTTTATGAACTGCTAATGCCAGAAACATTCTGATTGCCTCTAGTCTGGCTACCGGTGCAAAAGTTTCTTCAAAATCAATGCCTTCAACCTGAGCATAGCCTTTACATACCAATCTTGCCTTATTTATGACAACTTTGCCCATCTTCATTCAATTTATTTCTAAAAACCCATTTAGTGCCAATTATGTTTTTATTTGTTGGTCTAGGTACTAATTCCCAGGTATTGTTTTTCTCTATCTGATCTAGTTCTTCATTGATTGCCTTCATCCAACTTTCATCAGTGCTTGCTTCAACAACATTTTTAGGTTCAATACTAGATAACAGAGAATAGTTCCTCACTGCTGTTCTTCTTGTTTGAATACCATCTGTGGGATCCCCAATAATCTGTTCACTTGGATGATTTTTCTGCCGATTGCCTGTTTTAAATTTCCTGTTTTCTTCTTCTTGATTCGGTTTTTACACCATCCGGATCAATTTTCTGATTCTTCTCTGTTTCTTTTTCATCATCACCTTCAATGACTTCTTCATACATAGGGTAGTTTTCTTGATAAGTAGTTTCTTGTTCTCTACCTTCATCAACTTTCACATCAGCACTTTCAACAATTTTCTTCAACCTCTTGTTGTAACATGTGTATGCCTTGCTTTTTGTTGAGTAACCAAGAAAGATACCTTCATCCGCTCTATCTTCAAATTTATCGAGGTTATCTTCAATCCGTTTTATGTAGCACTTGCTTGCCAAATACTTTGAAATGTCTTGTTGTTGCCTTTCCGCCAAACCACAACTCATAAGGTGTTTTGCTTTCATGTGGTCTCGGCATGCACTGTTTTGAATGTAAACTGCAGTATGAACTGCCTCTTTCCAAAATACGTCGGCTATTTTGTTTTACGCGACATTGTCCTTGCCATTTCCTGCCATTGTTCTATTCTTCCTTTCTACAACACCATTCTGTTGAGGTGTCCTAGTTGCTGAAAGCTGTCTTCTTATCCCATGTTTTTGACGGTATTCTGCAAATTCTTCGGAGATAAACTCTCCTCCCTGTCCGATCTTAGGCATTTAATTCTTTTTCTGATTGATTCTCAACAAGATTTTTGAAGGTTTTAAACATTTCAAAGGCTTCGACTTGAGTTTCAGAAATAGTACCCATGTCATTCTTGAGTAGTCATCTATACACGGCATAAAATATTTGTGTCCATTTATGCTTTCAGTTCTCATGGGTCCACATAGATCAGTGTGAATTAGTTCTAATGGCTTGCTAGTGAAGTATTCTTTTGCTTTGAAAGTGGCTCTGGTTTGTTTTCCCTTTTGGCATGACTCACGGATGCTATTTACCAGGTTTGCCAATGTTTGGTATATCTCTAACTGCTCTTTTTGAACTGATTTTTGCCAGATTGTCAAAACTAATATGCCCAAGCCTCTTGTGCCATAGCCAGTTTTCATCTTCCTGTCCAATCAAGCATGTTCCTTCTGCAGTTTACGAAAGTGTATACAGATTTCCAGAAGTTCTCAGTCCAGTGGCTATTAACTTTCCATTTTTTGTCTTTCTTACCTCACGACCCTCCTTCTTGAAGATTACATCATGACCTTTGTCACATATTTGACTTACACTTAGCAAGTTATGCTTTAGGCCAATTACAAACAAGACTTCTTTTGATTTTATATTGCCATCACTGATCTTGGCTGATCCCTTTCCAACAATCTTTGCTCCATCATTATTTCCAAATTTCACAGAACCACCTTCATAATTCTGTAAATTCTCAAACTTTTGCTTGTCACTGTCATGTGACTTGGAACAACCACTGTCAAGTATCCAAGGTGCTGATTTGTTCCGAGCTTTAAAAGCGGTCTCGGACAATCAAAGATTCCTTTTCTTTCCATTATGGTTTGATAGCAGATTTTGCTACTTGTTTTGCCTTTGTCCTTTCATTAGCATGTGCCTGTTTTTCAGGAAATTTCTGGTTTTGTTTCAACCCACTTGGCTGAGATTTTCTACCCTGATAATTATTTGATGCAAAAGTGCTTCTACGGTTTCTAGCAATATGTCCAAAATTATGACAATTATAACATTCAACTGCATAATTCATTAAAGGAGAAAAAACATTTCTCTTTGGTAAAATTCCTTTGAGATACATTATCCCTGCAATCTGAAATCTTATGGCCATAAGCATTGCATTTAAAACAATAACCAGAAAATGCATGATTAAACCTGGGTGCCGGTCTTTGCCTGTTTGAAGTAGGAGCCATGACTCTTCTCCTCCTCGGATGTGTGACTTTTGTGAATCCATCTTTGTCAGTATTCTTCTTGAATCTGGCATTATTGTTTTCTTTTGCATGATTTTGTTTTTTGGTTCAACCCCGATCTTTTCTTCTTTCTTTATGGGTTCTATATTCAAGTTCTTTGAATCCTTTGAAGATTCTCCTTCATCAAAGCCTAAACCAAATTTGATGCGAGAAGGCCTTTGGTTATTTAACATTTTATCCAGCTTTACAGTACTTTCTTCAAACTTATGAAAACAGTTCAATTTTCTATTCATCTCCTCTAACTGCATCCTTAACTTAACAATGTCTTCCTCTAGCTTGCTGCATTCAAGCTGTCTTTACAGTTAATTGTTCATCAAGAACTTCGAGACATTTTCTTGAATTCCTCTGTCTGTATTTTCAGATTGTTTATTATGTCTGTGGCATTCTCTAATTTCTTTGAAAAATTTTTATTCTTCTTCCTTTCTGCACTCAACTCTTCAAGTGCAGCAACCAATTCTCCTTCCAAATACACTTCAGCTTCATCCTTGGAATTTTCATCACCTTCCTGATTTTCCTCTGTTCTTTCTTCTTCAAGTGCCATGAACAGAGCTTCACCTCCTTCTTCAGACTCCTCATCCGTGCTTTCTTGAGAACTGCTGACATTCTTGGTTATGAAGCTTTTCTTCTTGAAGTTGTTCTTTCTGAAATTTTGTTTCTTCTTCCAGTCACCTTTTTCTTGGTGTGAACCTTCACCATTTTTGGTTCTCTCCTGCATTGGACATTTGGCTGCAAAATGACCGACTCCTCCACAATTGAAGCATTTAAAAGGTAGCTTCCCTCTATATTTTCCTTTTCCTTTTGTGAGTTTCCGAACAAAATTGGCTTCTGTTTCATCCAGTGTTCCTTCATCCTCAGATTCATGTTCAGCTTTTACATTCTTGTGTGCTTTAAAAGCTGCTTCTCTGTCTGTAGACTTGGTTTGTCCTATTCTCATTTCATATGCTGTCAGGGAACCATGCAACTCATCCATGTTGAAGTTGTTTAGATCTTTTGCCTCTTCTATTGCAGAGACTTTGGAGTTAAATCTTTTGTGAAGTGTTACGAGAACCTTTTTCACAACAAGCTGCATCATCAATTTCTTCACCGAGTCCTCCGATTGCATTAATAATTTCGTTGACTCTCGGCATATAAGTCTCTATGTTTTCATCTTCATTCATTTGTAGTGCTTCGAGCTGTGCTCGATGAGTTTGCAGTTTTGCTTCCTTAATCTTACTGTCTCCTTCATGGATGCTCTTCAGTTTATCCCACATGTCTTTTGCTGATTTACAACTCATGACTCTTATCAGTTCATTGTCAACAAGCCCACACATTATGGCATTCTTAGCTTTGGAGTTGTTTTCAAATTTCTTTTTCTCAGCGGTATCTGTTGGAGGGGTAGTGGGTGCTTGTGTATCCACTATCTACAGAATCCCAAATATCGTATCCCAATGCACTCGAGATATGTTTGCATTATGAGTTTCCAGAAGGTGTAATTTGTTCCATCAAATAAGGGAGCTTTGTTGGATGAAAATCCTTCACCACCTGCCATTGTTTCTTCCAAGATCTCCTTAGGCTGATTAAGCTTGTACAAGGAACCTTGCTCCGATACCAATTGATGATTACACAATGACACTGAGAGGGGGGTGAATCGGTGTAGCTATTAATTTTTATATCTACAACATTTAATATGAAATAAAGAGAACTTGACAGCTGAAAAACAACTTGAACAAGAGAGCACACCACAACACTCAATATACCGAGGTTCACCAATTTGGCTACTCCTCAAAAATGATTGCTTGGACTCCAATCCAAATCCAGTCTTTGCAAAATCAATTTTACAAATACTTTACCAGCATCAACTGGAAGGAGCACCAACCCCTGTAATTTTCTGCTGCAATGAGATGGAGCACCAACTCCTAGTACCAAGCACCAACTTGGACTGCAATTCTGATCAATTTAGAATGACATAAAAATGTTTTCACTTCATGCACGACCACTGGTAGTGCGCAATTAACCCAACTCTACACACTCTCACGGCTCTGCTTATTTTTCTCTTGATTCTTTTCTAACCCTCCTTTTACAGCAATTTCTCTCTAACGACAACAACATCTTCTCTGTACGATTATTCTTTTATAACCTTTCAATCCTGCATGCAATCGAATCACATACTCTGACTGTTCGAATCCATGCAATACGGCTGTTCGGTTCCATGCACTTCGACTGTTCGAAACCCTGCAATACGTCTTTTGAAACCATGCAATACGGCTATTTTGTTTCATGCACTTGACTGTTCAATTTCTTCGAATACGGCTTTTCGAATGCTTTTTCATTCTCCATATTGATTCTTGAATTTCTTCCAATACGGCTTTTCGAATGCTTATTTGAAACTCCATATGTGATGCATCGAATGCTTTTATTATCCTTCATATTCGACTTTTCAAATGCGTTTCAATTATGCATGTTTGGTTGTTGCATTGCATGTCCAACACCTGTCAACGTTTAACTGTCTGTCTGACTTCAGTTACTTCTTATGTGACAGACTGCATGATGCTTTTCTGCCATGTGTCACCTTTCATGTTGCTTCGGCATTTTCCAGTCTAACTGTTTCCTATCACGATATCGCGACACTTTTAACTTATGCTGACGTCACCCTGAAGGTTGTCATGAAATCGTGACCATTTTGGCCTTGAAAGCTTTCCTTCTGTTCATGTCATGATATCGTGACACTTAGAACTTTTTTGACAGTCATCCTTAAGCATGTCGCAAAATCGTGACCGTTTTGGCTCTTGGAAGCTTTCCTCATCTTGTCGCGATATCGCGACACTTTCAACATTTGCTGACGTCATCCTTAAGCATGTCGTGAAATCGTGACGCTTCCGACTTCCAGTAGCTTTCCTTTCATCCTGTCGCGAAATCGTGACACTTTTCAACTTTGCTGACGTCATCATCCTTCTTGTCGCGAAATCATGACGTTTTCACTCTTACGTCATCATCCTTGTCGTGAAATCGTGACACTTTCGCTTCCGTACACTCTTCTTTGCAAAAATCCAACTAAAAAGGAACATGTCGCGAAATCGCGACACTATGCTTCATGCAATGGCAAAATTTTTACATCTTTGTGCCTTGTGTTTTCACCTTGCCTCTTTTCATGAAATTTTGACTTGTAATATAATCTTTGCATCTTTCAGTTCTACACTTTTGACTAGTAGCGAAATCGCTACACCTTAGTTTCCCTTTGTTTCAACATGTAGCGCCATCGCTACACCTTAGTTTCTCTTTGTTTCAACATGTAGCGAAATCGCTACACCTTCTTCTTGTGAATTTTTACTTGTGTCGAAATCGCTGCATCTCAGTTTTCTTAACTTCCGAATTGTAGCGAAATCGCTACACCTTTGTGCCATGTATTTTCATCATGCAGCGATATCGCTACACCTTTGTTGCTGAGCATTCTCTCTCCTCTTCGGGTCGCGAAAACCCGACGTGTCGCGATATCGCGACACTTTTCGTTGCTAGCTCCTTTTCTCCATTTATGTCATGAAATCGTGACATCTTTTCACCTTGCTTCCCTCTCTGCTAGCATGTCACGAAATCGTGACAGTTTACCTTTCACTTTCTCTCTCCTCTGCCATGTCGCGATATCGCGACAGTTTTGCTCGCATCTTCTCTCTCCTCGGACATGTCGCGAAATCGCGACAATTTGGCATGCATTTTCTCTCTCCTACTTTTTGTCGCGAAATCGCGACACATTTTCTCTCTCCTCAATGAAAACTCGACATGTCACGAAATCGCGACATTTTGGCTGCGCCTTCTCTCTCCTCGACCATGTCGCGAAATCGCGACAGAAAACATGTCGCGATATCGCGACAGTTTTCTTCCTTGTCTCTTTCTGCCAGTTTCTGAATCTGGGTCACCTCTGTTTTCCTTGAAACTTTCTGCACTTGATCTGACTGACCTCTGAACTGCATCAACTGCATCAATCTGACTATGTTGACAACAATGACAATACTTTTGCAATTCTTTTTCTGCACCTTGCTCAACAGGGGGGGGGGGCCGGGGGGGGAGAGCCGAACCTCCATATGATATCCAACCTAGATAATGGCCTTATGACTTGGTCTAATAGAAGGCAAGGCTTAGCTTGTATAATGGAGAGATTGGATAGGTTTTTGCTCTCTAAAAATTTCTTAATCCATGGTCACATTCCTAAAGTGAAGACTCTTAATAATGCTGGTTCGGATCATTGGCCAGTCATGGTGGAAATGTGGAAAACCAATGTAATTTTCTCTCCTTTTCATTTTTAATTAATGTGTCTTAGATACATTTCCTTCAGACCTCGTGTACAACAATGGTGGAAGGAAGGTAAACCTAGGCATAGGACTAAGATGTTTTGTTTTGCCAAAATACTGCAATACATTAAATCCAAAATCAAGACTTGGAATTAGAAAGAGTTTGGGGATGTTCATAAAAAAAACATGAACTTATTGCTCATCTTGAAAATTTGAATAAGAAAATCCGTTTAGATGGCCTCACAGAGAAGAGAAGTGCAGATGAAATTAAACTCACAACTCAGTTAGAGGAATGGGAAAAAAGAGAAGAAATCTTATGGAACCAAAAATCTAGAATTCAATGGCTCAAAGAAGGAGATCGAAATACAAATTTCTTCCACAAATATCTTCTAGCTAGAAGATCTCACAACTTTATTTCTTCCTTAAAGTCATATTCTGAAGATGTTGTTTATACTTGGGATGCAATGAACTCTATTGTTGTTGATTACTTTTCCAATCTTTTTGCTGCTACTCCTCTTGACTCAGCTTCACAACAAAATGTTCTTCAAGAAATCCCTTCTCTTATCACTTCTAAGGAGAACTCTATTTTGATTGCTCCTGTTACTATCAATGAGCTTCAAGAAGTAGTTTTTAAAATGCAAAAAGGGAAAACCCCAGGTCCTGGTGGTTTTCCTATTGAGTTCTACCAAGAGTTTTGGGATATCCTTCATGTTGATTTATTAGAGGTGGTGGAAGAAGCCAAGAAATCCAAAGAAATTTTGAAGGTTATTAATAAAACTTATATTACTCTTGTTCCAAAAGCTCAAGAGGTTGATCATATCTCATATTTTAGACCTATTGCTTTATGTAATGTTCTCAAAATTATTACTAAAATCATGGCAGAAAGGTTGAAGCCTCTTTTGCAATGGGGATATGTGGAAGGACGTCAAATATTAGATGAGATAGTTCTTGCTCAAGAAGCCATCCATTCCATGGATATGCAAAATTCTCCTTCTATGTTCATCTGGTTAGACTTATCCAAAGCTTATGATAGAGTGGATTGGCACTTCCTTATCAAAGTTTTGAGGCAATTTGGTTTCTCTAAGGATTGGATGGATTGGATTATGGGATGTATCTCTTCATTTTCCTACTTAGTTCTTATCAATGGTAGGCCTTCTCAGTCTTTCCCAGCTTCCAGAGGTATTAGGCAAGGTGATCCGCTATCCCCTTATTTATTCATCATTCTTGTTGAATGCTTGGGTAGGACTATAACCAAAAAGAGGGAAAACAAAACCCTTGAGGGAGTTACCATTGCTCATGGAGCTAGACCTATCTCTCATATTCAATTTGTGGATGACTCTACCCTTTTAGGTAAAGCTACAGTTAAGGAAGCTTCTTAAGCAAATCATTAGCTATTTTTCTAAGGCTACTGGGCAGTTGATCAATGAAGACAAATCTAAATTTATTTTCTTTCACTGCTCTGCTAGACAGGAATCCATGGTCTTGGATAAATTAAGATATAAGAAGACCTCTCTTCTAATCACTTATTTAGGTATTCCCATAAATATTCAAAGGCAGAAAAATAAAGATTGGAATTGGTTGTTGGACAAAGTCAAGAAGAAAATTGGAAAGTGGACCAACAAGTGGCTTTCTTCTGGGGGTAGAATCACCTTGGTAAAATCAGTCCTTCAAGCTATTCATATTTATGTTTCTTCCATTTTGAATATCCCAAAGGCTATTCTTCAAGAATTGGATCAAATCAGTCATCGTTTCCTTTGGAGTGGTACTAAGGAGAAAAGAAAATGGGCCTTGGTGAAATGGGATACTTTATGTCTTCCTAAGAGTGAAGGGGGGTTAGGATTCCGGTCTTCAATTAATAAAAATAAATCTTTAGCTACTAAATTATATTGGAGGATGTTGCATAACCCCAATGCTCTTTGGGCCAATAATATCCATGCTAAATATGTTGAGAACAAAAGTCCTGAAGACCTTGTTTGCTATCAACTTCCTACCAAAGGTTCTCCCATTTTAGTAGTTCTTAAGACTGGTGAGGATTTGATAAAGAAAAAATTATTTTGGATCATTCATAATGGTCAACATGCAAATTTTTGGATAGATTCTTGGGATGGTCACAAGCCTTTGATAACTCAGTTTCCTGATTGGAGTCCTTGGATGGAGGATCTTCACCGAGCTAATTGGATAAATGTGGCTAATTACTATCGGTACCATACTGGTAATTCAAAGGTTGGTAGATATTGGATCCCTATTGAGGACTGGCCTATTCAAATCCCAGAAAGGCAAAGACAAGATATCCAAGGCATCCTTCATATGAGATCCCTCTCTTGGTCCCATGAAAAATATTGTTTTGGATGGAACAACACTACTAAGGGTGAGTATTCAGTTGCTCAAGGTTATTTGACCTTATGCCATAATAATCCCAACCATTATTCTAACATATTTTCTCGATTGTGGGCTCAAAAGCTTTGGCCTAAGGTGAGGTTATTTAATTGGCTTTTATTGCATCGTAGGGTGCTTACTGGTGAGCAACTTATGAAGCGTGGTTTTCATGGCCCTTTTAGATGTGAAATGTGTGAAGAGAATGTATAAAATATCAACCATATTTTTATTGAGTGTACTTTAGCCTTTGAGCTATGGAGGAGAATGGCAACTTTACTTGGCTTACAGTGGTCCAATTTTTTTACTTTTGAATAGCTTTGGAGGGATTGGCCTAATCAAGAGGGTGTTGATCATTTTATTAGGCAGTTAGTTTGGATGGGTTCTACCATTCTTCTTTGGAATATTTGGAATGAAAGGAACATCCAAATTTTTAATCAAGATAGGAAGGATATTCACTATATTTGGCAAAATACCATAGCCAACTTAGTTGAATCAGTCCATCAACTCCTTAATCACCCCCAAAACTCCCACCAAAGATGGGATCAAGTGATGCAAATATTGAAGATTAAACATTCTAAGGGAAACCAACTTAAAGGGAATGTGAGTATTAGTAATATGGATAGAACTAGAAATTGGCAACCTCCTCCTAAGGATTTTGGAAAAGTCAATACTGATGGAGCCTCTAGAGGGAACCCTGGAAAAACAAGTGTGGGAGGAATTGGTAGACTTTCAGATGGCTCCCTGGTTTTTACTTTTGCTGAGAATTTGGGTATTCTTTCTAATAACCTTGCTGAGGGGTATGGTATCCTTAGAGGCCTTCAGGAGGCTACTAAGGTTGGATGGGAAAAGGTGTTAGTTGAGTCTGACTCTCAACTTATGATTAATCTATTGAAGACTCCTTATAAGAATCATAAGGTGGATTGGAGAATAAAAAGAATTATTGAGAAGATTCAGTTAATCCAGATGGGATTTTTGAAAGTTGATTACAATCATGTGGTCAGAGATCAAAACAAGAGTGTTGATGCTTTAGCTAATTGGGCTTTGGACAAAGGTGATCTTACTTGTTATGGCCACCCTCCTAGATGGTGGGCTTCTCAAATTAGGGAAGCTCTTATTTCTATCATTTCTTTGGATGGCTCCAGTTCTGAAGGTACCTAGTTTCTTCTTGCTTTTTTTTTTTCTTCTCTTTGGTTCATTCAGTTTTTTTTAGTTCCCTAGCTCATTCTATTCTTTATTTTGTTTCCTCTGTTGATTCTTGCATTAATAGTCTTCTGGTCTAGATAGGTCTTTGTTTTGTTCATTTTTTTTTTTTGTCTTCTTTGTTTTTTTGTTTAGTTTTTTAAGGTGGGTGGGTTCTTTTGTTTTGTTTTGTTTTTTGTGTTCTTTGTGTTGTTTTTTGTTGTTCTTGTTTTTTGTTGTTTTGTGTTTTTTTTATATGTTTTTTGTTATTGTTCTTGTGTTTTTTTCGTTCTTGTTCATGGGTTTCTCTTTGTTTGTGTTATTTCATTTTTTTATGTGTGAGTGTTTTCTATGTTTTTTGTTTTTGTTTCTTGTCTATTGTTGGTTGTTTTTATTTTTATTTTTATTTTTATTTTATTTATTTTATTTTTTAGGTTTTGGTTGTGTTTATTTTTCATGTTTTTTTGGGTTATGTCTTTGTAGTGTTCTGTTGTTTTTGTCTTGTTTGTGTTTTGTTATGTGGTTCTTGTGTTTTTCTATGTGGTTCATGTTGTGGTTGCTTATATCTTATTGTGTGTGTTTGGTTGTGCTTTTGTTTTTGACACACTCAAGGAGCATGCTTTTTATTTTATTTTATTATTATTTTTTTTATTTACTTATTTTTAAATTGGTTTTGTGTGTTTGTTTGCTCCTTGAGTATGTCAAAGGTGGTAGGCTAGGTTCGAGTCTTGGGTGTTTTTGGCGGAATGGATACCCCTACCTCCTTGGGTCTTACTCGAAAGTGGCATCCCTTTTGGGATGTTTTCCAAAAATAAAAAATATATATTATATTATTTTTAAAATATGTTTCAATTATTAAATATTATTATATATATATTTAACTCATCAACATTAATACCTTTCAACACGATAAATTACACATGCTATTAATTTATTTACTTATTAGAACTAATTTCTCCCACTACAAAATTTTGTATCAGGAAAAAACATGATACATTTAATATATATGGTTATATGGATTAATTTTATTATTGTTCTCTAATCTCTACTATACAAAGTTTGATACAAATTAGATTCTCTACAATGAGAATTTACAAATAGAATGTCTTGTCATGCTTCACTATATTTTTTAAAAAATTTAAAATTTATTATTTATTATTCATAATTCTTTATTGAAATGAATCATTTATAAATTATAGTAAATAACTAAATGATATTAAAGAACCCTACAAGCAATTAAGAAAAATGCTTAATTTATTTTTTAATGCTTTCTATGAATTAACTAAAATATTTTCGAACACTATCATTCTCAATTTAATTGTGAATGTTATTTACATTTGTTTACTAGATTTTTTATATTGTCATCTTCTAATTTGATTAATTAAAAATATATAATTTTTTTAAAAATATTTTGAAAAACTTATACTAAAACAAAGATCATTTACAAGTTAAGATGAGACTTCTCCTAGCCTTAGCCGATGAGAACACATGTTTACAATAGTAAAATAATATCTACATTGAAGTCAAATATCCTAAACCATATTTCTACAATGTTTGTTCACTTGTTTACAATAGTAAAAGAATATCTACATTGGAGCCAAATCTCCTAAACCATATTTCTACAATGGTTGTCGAAATTAGCTAAACATTGGATTTGCTCACCAACTTGCCTAATCCTCTCATCCTCAATAGCCATTCCACTGTACCACTGAACCCCTACCTCCTTCTTAGTACCCATCTTAGCTAGGATGTTTACCGCTTTATTTAGATCTCTACTCATATAAATTGGAATCACGTCATCTAATTACCTCCATAATTCCTTAATTTGGGTGACAAGAATCCTTAACCTCAGTAAATTTTCTCATGCAATCAAAATGTCCTACCAATATTTGAGAATCTAATTCTAGGATTATCCTCCTGTAATGTTTTCTTACCCCCTAAATAGAAGCATATTTGATAGCTAAGGTTTTTGCTTCATTGTTCATGGCCCTTCATATACCTTGCAATTCCCATTAAATAACTATCCCAACATGATTCTTGCAAACCACTCCAATTCTAACTCTACCCAAATTATCTTTTGCAGCTCCATCAGTATTAATTTTAATCCAACCTTCTAGGGATGGTTTTAAACTAGCTCTATATTACCCCTCTTTCACTTCAACTTCCTTCTCCTCTATCCTATATTAGCTTGAGTTTCCTCTTTAGCATACACTACCATAGTTTCTATGACTTTACTCCAATTGACCTTCCAAACACCATATAAGGATGAAAAGGTTTCTCTAAAAAATTTGCCATTTCTTACCAACCACACTTACTACCAAATGAAGTTTAATTCAAGATTCCAACTAATACAAAGAGCTTTACATTTAAATATACCCCTTTTCCATATTTACCAAATATTAATCCAATTCAAATCAAGATTAGCTCGAGTTTTATAAAATAAAAACCATCACTCTCAAATCTGGCATGTCAATGGACACTCAAACATCAAGTGGTCAAATATTTCCTTATTTTAGCATAAAACTGACAGGGATTAGGTGTGTCAAGTGTGATTAGGTGTGTTAGGTGTGATTTAATAAATTGTAGTTGTTTATTTTTAATTGTTGGTTGTTGTAAGGATTAAGGTGCATAGTTGTCATTAAATGCGACCTTATCCGTAACATGTGATGTATTACCTATTTATAGGCCTTTGGTTATCAATGGAAATTAGTTTTTTTGTTTGTCAAATTTTTTCCTTGTTCTTGCGATAGATGATCCACATCAAAACGTATTGATATGGACTAGTTATTCCCCTACATTACAAATTATCAAAAGTAAGAATTTCATTATGCATGGACTACTAGGCAAAGAAGTTTACTTTTGGCCAACCCTTAAACTACCAAATTTTTCTCCATTCCTCAACTTGATGTGCATGATGAGGAGGTTGTGAAAGGATATTATCATATCCATCCTTCACTATGTAGACTTTAAGGCTCCCATAGCCCTAAGCTAATTCATCCTCCCCATATCTACTTGTGAGAAATATTTTTGCCAAGATTTTAGTCATGATGGGTATCAATTCTAGAGGGATTGGAATTGGCCACTCATCCAAAATCTAAAATTGCTTAAACTTATAATCCCCCCACTAACTAGTGTTGAAATAACTTTCAATCTGAATCCAACCCCTACTTTCCATGGTTGTTTTTACTAGTTGCAATTTTAGGAATTCAACAATGATAGGTGGGTATTGATCCCATGAATATATCCAAAATTGTGCCTTCTCCCCTCTCCCCACTCTCCAAAATAATTCATCTTTCACTATCTGAAATCCTAACTGTAGAGCCCTCCACACTAAGGAATCATTACATCCAAAGGAAAACAACTCACCTTATTTGGGGTCACTTGTTCCAAATGTTTACTAGTTAAAACTCTTTTGAATAAATAATTTAGTTTGGATATCAACCTCCAGTAAAGCTTTCTAGTCAAAAAATTATTATATAACTCTAATATCCTCATTCCCAAACCTCCATTTACCTTGGGTTGGCCTAATTTCTCCCAACCTACTAAGGTCCATTTCCTCTACCTTTTACTCTTCCCCATAAAATTTTCTAGCAATCTTATATAACTCTTTCCATGTGGTATGTAGGGCAACAAGGATAGAAAATTTTTAAATTGGCATGGCCTGAATGATTCACTGCAAAAAAGTTAATCTACCACAAAATCTTAACCATTTGTGAGACCAATGATTAATTCTTTCTTTTATACAATCTAAAATATTCCTCAATATATCTATTTTAAGTTTTTTAAAATACAAAGGGACCCCCAAATATACCACTAGGAGAGAAGTCTTCGTGAATCCCAAGATCTCTAAAAAAATTTCCTAAAGACTTCAATCAAGATTGAAAAAGATCACTTCGAATTTTTTATCATTGATGAATTGGTTTGTGGACCTAAAGTAAACATTAAGAGCATCTATAATCATTCTTGCTTCCCTAAAGTTGGCTACTCCCACCAATCCCGTGTTATTTACAAATTGTGGGTGAGTCAAAACCTCCTCATCCACCTTGATACCTATTACCAAACCTTGTTGTCTTCTCTTTAAGATAAGTGTACCCAAGCCTTTAGACAATATGAGAAAAATATAAGGGGAACAAGGATCTCCTTGATGAAGGCCTTGAGTAGCTCCAAATAGTTGTGAGGGAGATCCTTTGATTAAAATTTAGTATGTTAGTGTAGAAACACAACTCATGATCCATTTTATCCAATCCTAAGAGAAAAAAAAGGTTGTCATAATGCTTGACAAGAAGCTCCACTCCACCCTATCATAAGCCTTTGACATATCCAATTTTATGAACATTCCCCTATTTCCAGATTTTTGCATTGAGTGGATTGCCTCTTGAGCTAGAACCATACCATCTAAGATTTGTTTTCCCACTACAAAACCCCCTTGCTCCAAGGAGATAATGTTATGTAGGAGATTTTTTATCCACTCAGCCATTACCTTCATGATTATTTTATATATGACATTGCATAAGACAATAGGTCTATAATATGAAATATGCACCCCCTCCTCCCCTTTTGGAATTAAAGCAATGAATGTATGATTTAATGCTTTAAGAATTATTTTACTACCTCTAGAATCCTCTATAACAACCATTACATCCTCCTCCAAGTTGTCCTAGAAGGTCTAAAAAACTCAATTGGAAAGCCATCTAGACCTGGCTTTTTTTTGGCACTCATTCTAAAGACTTCTTGTTACATTCAACTTTTTGTTAGAATATTAATGTGCACTTTTGATAGAGATTAGGTGTGTTAAGTGTGATTAGGTGTGTTAGGTGTGATTTAATAAATTGTAGTTGTTTATTTTAATTGTTGGTTGTTGTAAGGATTAAGGTGCATAGTTGTCATTAAATGTGACCTTATCCGTAACATGTGATGTATTGCCTATTTATCGGCCTTTGGTTATCAATGAAAATCATTTTTTTGGTTTTCCAATTCCTTTCCTTGTGCTTGCGATAGCTGATCTACATAATTTTGTATCAGAGCTGGTTGTGGAATCAAGGCTAGTATCCTCTTCCCCTAGGTCGAGATCAGTTTAGATGGGGAATGAGAACACCTTCATAGTCATATTCGTGGAGTCACTATCTCTATTTCAGGCATCCTATTTATTGGCTATACAGATTGTTTCAATTCTGTACATGGTTCCATCTTGCCTTGGTCCTACACCTTAGACAAGTCCAAAACCTCTACTTTATCCATTTGAGTTTGTACTTTGGAACTGCTTATTTACAGCATTGATCCATATTTTATGGGTATCCATTTTGCCTACAAAGTTTGTTTGACCAGATCTACAAATTCTGTTTGTGTGGCAATTTTTCGGTGATATTTTACCATTTAAATGAGGACTGCATTCTTTTTCGGTGTTCACTCGATATGTTCACTCAATATTTTGATGGTGCCATTTGCAAAATTAGTTCTTTTAGCATCGACTTGCAAGCCCATCCATGGTCATCTTCTATGTGATCAATTTTTGGTACCACTTCTATATATATATATATAAGAGGTGAGCCAATATGAGCAATTCTTCTGATCTTGTTTGAGTTGATGCAATCAAACTCCTTGGCCATTGATGTTGTTATTTTTTTGTATGCATCCCCCACTAACAATTAACGTGGTAGAAATTTAGACTACACCTACCGGCACAATCGCTACATTTTCCATCGATGTAGTTGTTAGCTTCTTGGATGTCATTCACCCCTCTTTTTAGCCTGATCCGACTACTAACTATTTATGACATCCCTTATGGCAGTGAGCGGACCGTATTTGCGACCATCTTGCACATCCTACTTGCTTTATCTGATGTAGATCTAACATGCACGATCTAACAATGATCGGTGCTCGTGCAATGTTTTCACGACCACATAGATAAGCTTTTATTCATTGCCCTCAACTCTCATTTTTTACGATAACTCCCTATTCATCCAACACTTCGACCTCCATATTCCATCCAGCTCCATAGCCTAACATTATTTTCTAGTACCCTCAAGATTTTTTACCCTCTCTGGTCGTGATCTATCATCATTTCTACGACGAGCCCTAGCCTGGTGATTTCTACCTCATTTAAAAAAAAATTGATGTCATTCAGACGATTCTCTCTTTGCGGTGCTAACCATTTCTTTCTCGATGGTCCCTGCATCATGTTTGGCCATCATTTCCAAGTCTGTAGTTCATTATTTATCATTTTGATGGTTTCCCTACCTTTATGGCGAGCGACATCTTGGTTCTAGATTTTCATATGCATTTCAGCCAAAACAACTCGATCCAACAACATTTATCACTTTTTCGATGATAGTTTCATATTTTAGTTTTCCAATCTATAGATCATCCAACCGCACCAACATTTTCCATGGTTCTTCTATGTTTCTTGGTAGAATCACTCAATTATTCGATAAAAAAATTTCTATTTTGATGGCCCGGTCTGCGTGTTCGGAGTTTTTAAGTAAAGTTTCTCATTTTGTGATGGCTTCCTATAAATTCTAACGAGAAAAAAAAATCAAACATATCCTAAGGTTGCTAAAATTTTTTTATAATTTTTGTCGTTTTCAATGATGATTTTTCTCCATTGATGTTTTTGACATCTATTTCACTACCTACCAAGCGCTTCGATGATTATTGGCACACATCAAATCTTTTCTCAGCCACCATATTGTTCTTTTGGTCTGTAGTAGCGACTTGTGGGTTCATCCCACATCTTCTTGGTGGCATCCTTCTCATTCTTTATATTGTGCATCGTCTCCTTCATTGAATAACTAGCATTTTTTGGCTATTCCCTCATGTGCATCCCACTTGTCATCCACCCTCCATTTAACCATGTCACTTGACATCGTCGCTCTATCTGTTTGACCTACCCATCCACGTTTCCTTCTACTGTAACCTGTCTAACTCCCTTTGTCCACTTTCCTCTGCTGCTACATTTTTAGGCACGAGAACTACTCTATCAACACCATGTATCCTCACTCTCCCTTTTGATCTGTTACCTCGTGCATCCTCCACGTCACATCACCCCCCCACATCTATTTTGGTTGACCCGCTCCCTTTTCTATGTGTCATCCATGTCATCCCGACCCTTTCACATATGCATCCCTACGTCATCCTTGTTTGGGTTCCCCGCTTGGTCATCCAAGCCATCTCATCGTTGTCCTCCACCATGTCTCATCCTCTAACATCATCCATTGATGTCTACCTACTATTGACCACTGCCCACATCAGCATTAACCCCTCGTGACTCACCTACTCTGCTTGCCACACCAACGCACCTTGTATCCATGTGGGTCATATCACATTGTCATCGTTGATGTCAACAACCCCCATTTGTTCTCGAGTATGATGTCATTTCCAGCCAATCGCTAGTTGTGTCATCATCCTCAAATTTTGGGTCTATTCATGCCATTGCAAGTTAATAGTTCCCATTATTTAATATTCTTAACCCTTATCACTTGTCGTTGGAATATCGTTGGAACCTATAAATGCTATGTTGACATTAAATATCATTCCAAACATTGCACCTATTGCCATTCACTAGCCATTGGAATTTATTGCTTTGAAAATTGCATCTTGTCGTTGTAGTAGTTTGCAAACATTTAATACCGAATTAAGTTGGCCACTTGTGAGAACTGCCCTTGCCAACTTGCATTTGCCATTCCAATTGAAAACCACAACCACATTTTTGGTATTTTTACCTTTTGGGAGTCCTCTTGCAATTTTTGCTTTTATCGAACCATTATTTGTCTGAGTATACCCTTGCATATACTCGTTGGTAATCTCATTTTGAGCTCTACCCATATGTCATGATATATTTTCATTTACCCCTATTTTGTCTCCTGAATTGTGTCCTAAAGATTTCTTTGACTTATAGGCTTGCGTTTTTGCTTTGTGACCACCTTTCTTCATTTTTTTATTTTCTTCTTGGCTCACACCAGACATATGGCCGCCAACATGGCCTTAGCCAAAACATTAGCCGAAGTCACTGCCCACCTTACTTCTTTGGCTGACACCATTAAGGAAATCAAACTTTAATCTTTTGCATCCTCTCATTCCCATGCCAAATGTGAGGTTCACATCTATGAAGGTTCTCGAGATCCTAATGTTCTCAATACCTGGATACTCAACATGGAGATATGGTTTGACTATAGTCAAATAGTGGAGGATGAAAAAGTTCCATTTGCCAAGTTGAAACTCTCTAGCATGGCTAAAGTCTTGGTAACTGAACGCCATATTGTCACATGGGATGACTTGGTCAAATATTTGAAGGCCACATTTTATCTCTTCCATTATGATGTTGATTTGTAGATTAATTGGCTTCATCTTTGTCAGGGATAGAATCGATCAGTTCAGTATTATGTGTATCAGTTCAACAAGTTACATATTTTGCTACGCATTGATGATCCTATAGATTCCATGATTCTAAAGTTTAAAAGTGTTTGTCACGCACATTTTTTTCAGGAGGTGAAATATACTTCGTACACCACACTTGTTGATATCTTCAACCATGCTCAGCTTGCAGAGGAGAAGTTCAGTGCCCAGCACTAAGGTCCTCGATACTCATATAGTGGATCCACAAATGAGTCTCATCAACAACACCAAGCACCAAGAAACTCTTCTTCTTTCTCCCCTTATTCTAATAATCTTGATTCTCATAATTCCCATGCTTCTAAGAAAATATTTCATTCTTCTTCTACTTCTCGATAATTTTATCGATATTGTAAGAGACCTAGGCATGACAAATCTGCATGTCCCAAGTTATAAAATTCTCATAAGAAGAATCTCATTGTATAGTTTGATGAGGGAACATTTGAGAACCCCATCAAGGCTATTGGTGAGGTAGAGATATATGAGGAGTTAAGGGAAAAACTGAATAATATCACATTGATGCATCATTCTATAGCCCATGATCGTGATCATTTTTTGTAACACGTGCACATTTGCTGCATAATTTTACTATAGAATGTATCATTGACAATGGCTTGCAAAAAAATTGATTGCATAGTTTATTGTTGATCGGCTTAAACTACCCACCAAACCTCATCCATTTCCATACACTCTTGGGTGGAAGGATGATAACAACACTTCACATATCACACACACGTGCTCAATTACCTTTTATTTTGGTCCTAAATTCATAGATAGGGTCACTTGTGATGTGACACCCATGGATTGTTGTGGGTTATTGTTAGGCAAGCCATATCAGTATGATAAGCATGCCACTTATGATACCTATCATAATACATACACTTTGCAACATGAGAAAAAATCATTTCTTGTTTGTAGTGTTCCACCCACTACACATCGAGCTTGCACTACTTTGCAAACAACACGACCCATTGCTTTACTTTTTAGCATCTCACAGCAGTAGCACGTTCAACCATGAGTTCTTTTGTCCACTTCACAATACCTACATCGAGCTCTTGTTCCTATTGCACCCGTAGTTTTTGTTGTACTTGTAGTTGTTCCTGTTCTAGCAATTGTTCTTATGGTTCTTGCACCTGCTCCTATTGTTGCACCAACATCTCTTCGTGTTGCTCTTGCTCAAGTTGTAGCTCCTCCTCCAGATCTTCATTTGGTTCCCACCATTCTACATCCTACCTCCTTCACATTGCAGGACTTTCAACATTCGGTGGTATCTTGGATACTACCATTCATCCACATTCATGTTGGTAGTCCACTTTACATCTACATGGAACCTCATTTTGGAGCATCTCCACAACCTTCGGGAGTCACACCATCTTCCTTCCCTTTTGAAAGCATTGGAGGCCAATGCTTCTATGGTGGGGAGGAATGATAGGGATTAGGTGTGTTAAGTGTGATTAGGTGTGTTAGGTGTGATTTAATAAATTGTAGTTGTTTATTTTTAATTGTTGGTTGTTGTAAGGATTAAGGTGCATAGTTGTCATTAAATATGACCTTATTTGTAACATGTGATGTATTGCCTATTTATAGGCCTTTGGTTATCAATGGAAATTAGTTTTTTGGTTTGTCAATTCCTTTTGATCCACATCAACTTTACCTATTAGAATTAGGGTTAGGGTTAGGGTTTTCCTTTTTTTAAATCCTAATACCTCTTGCTATATATATGTACTCATCCTTCAATAATAATACATCTCTTATACTTCCAATATTTGGTATCAGATTAGAACCCCTTCCTGCCTGAAGGCTTGAGGGGGGAATTGCCTCTTTGGAAATTCTCCCCTCCCCCATTGGTGGTGGAAAATTCCCCTCTCCTTCCTTCTCCAAAGCTTAGGGAGTATGCTCTCCACTTTCTAAGTGGATCAAAAACTAGAAAGCTAATGGAGAAAGATTCATGGCTACCCCTAAACCTTAAATTCTTAGAGCCATGAATATAATCATTTTTTAAAATCAAGATCCACACCAGTTGTGTGGGCTATAACATTTGTTGTTATTGTAAACTCACTCACCTACTTCCCATCCATAGTTATGGGTTACGCATAACAAAGTAAGGATTTTTGGTAATTTTTAGTGGCTATGGTGGGGCATGATCCATCATTTTCTTTGTACAAGTGGAGCTTAGGGTTTCAATCAAAAAAAGACCCCTCAAAGAAAGTATTTTTTTGTTGCTACAGTTTCTTTTTGTAAATTGGATAACCCTCGGTTATCAGATAACGAGAAAATATCTCAATTATTTTAACCATCATGCTACGAGGGTTATGTAATCATTTTCTATGACTTTTACCTCAGTTGCGATGGCTCTATGATGTGCTAGACCTTGATATAATACTGCATCCATTTATGTATCTAGGTGGTGATGTAGAAGTGGACAACTTTTGCTAAGGAGCACCTATCCAAAATGTTGATGTATTTCTAGTTTCGACGCATCAACACCAATAGCAACAAAAAATAATCTAGTCAAGTTGTTTTCCCTTTGTCATCTTTGTCGTTCACTTCCATGTCTTTGTATGCAATAGTTTACTTTTCCTTGGCTAGTTAGATTTTTTTCTACTTGTAGTAATGGCATGGGTACACAATGTTGGAATTTAATTAAAACTAATTAAATCCACTCCTCCGTAGATTATTAGCTAGAATAGGTTAGAGCAAAATCAGGGTTTATGTTAGCATCTTCTATTCCTGTATATTGTTACGTAAATTCTGCAAATTGAGTCTATGTTGATTCTATGGTCTGTTAGATCATACTCTATATATTGCAACCATTTTTCTATTGAATGATAAGTTGTATGTGAATCTTTTCACATTTGGTATCAGATCGGAGGTGAAGTGCTCACACCCTAAAGATTACCAATCATTTTTTGTGAGTTCAGTCTACCAGGAGAGATCTATTAGTGATATGTGTGTGAGAAGGTGATCGTGAGAAGGCGCTCTATGAGTGCACAAGAAGACGTGTTTGTCTTAACACAACGTGCAATCAATGCTATTTTAGAGTGAAATCACGTTAAAAGGAAGACTGTTGTTTAGTTTTTTTTAATGCTAACGAATCACGTTAGATTGGACACAACTTTCTATTGTTTTTATTCACTTTGCTTCTGGTGATCTATGAGGTAGGGGATCTACGAAGAAGTGCATAGAAATATACGTTTAATCACTGTGAAGAGACATCTGTGAACACACCATGATGCATGAAAAAACAAAAAAAGAAGGAAAAAATATGAATGATATGTTGTGTAGACAGTGATTTTTGTGAAGTTTGTTGAGGAACGCTGTGAATAATTTTGCTTGGCTTTACTGTGACAAGAGCATGGAGATCAAGCATGTAAAAATAGAAGAATCACATTTGTTTTCTTTTGCTAAACATGGCTCGCTGGACATCAAAAATATGGTTGTTTTTTGTTGTTGTAAATCCTGCATGTAAGGAATGTTGTAGCACCTGTGCATTAAGATTGATTGTGTTGTAGATTGATCAATGTGAAGATTAACGAGGTCAATCTGGAAATTCAACATGCATACAACACTGACACTATGATAAGCTAGATGTGGACGTTCTGCACTGGAGGGGGATGTTTTGCACTGGAGGAGGATGTGTTGTGAGAAAATATACAACTCAAGACATCATGCTTGTTGCTAAGATCTGCGTGTTTCATTTTCCCATTGCTATTGTGCATAATAATTTTATTGTGCATGAGGTTTTGCTGTGCAAGTCAACAACGTGCCCGTACTGTGAGGTTTTGTTGTGACGATCCTGTGTTGTGAGGTGGTGCTGATATTGAAGACTACACAAAGTTTTTAAACAAAATAGGGTGAGATCATTGACGTAAGGCGATACTGCAAGGAGGAGCCCATGCTAAGATACATTAAAACGGAGTTAGTCAAAGATACATTGATATTTTTTAAAGACGTGAAGAGAGGCTACATCTATAGTGTGGATAAGTTTTTTTTACCACCTAAGAAGAGTTCATTTGGTATAATCTTGAAGCGTGAGTAAGCCTGCATACGTGTTGAAGGAGGTCCGTCTGTGGAGTAGTGACGATAAAACAGGAGAGCACTGTGACTTCTGGTGATGTTGCTATCTGGGATACGATGGAGTTGGTTCGACGACTGATCCCAATGGTGTAACTATCATTTGCGTGAACTGTGAGATTGTTGTCTTTGAAGCACTATATATATATATATATATATATATATATCACAGTTTGAAGAAAGGAGGTGTTTTGATATATATTAGAGTGGGGTCAAGTTGCTATTTGAAGAAAGCATGATGTGCTAAGAGGAAGGTGTTTGATGTTGAGATCACTACCTGAAACAAACTTAAGGGAGGAGCCCATGTTGTAAGGGAGGAGCTCAACATTTTTTGATTTGGTGCTTTGTTCATTGAGAGACGCTACAGAGAGTTACATGAAGGGAGTGGCATTCTAAAAAATATATATATATATTTTGTAAATAATATTAAAGTTTTATCATTTTTTAATAATTTAATATTATTTTGACTAAAATATTTTTAATAAAATATTTTTTTATTAATTAATGATTTTTAGTCAAAATTATTTTATTATTAATTAATGATTGATAAAAATTTAATTTTAAAAAATTAAAAATTTAAACCAATAGGGAGTTATAAACTTTGTTTAAAGACCTTAACCCAAAGGAGAACTCTCATTTTTTAAAATGGCTACTAACAATGATCTTCCTATCCCTAAATTTAACGGCCTAGATTATGAGTACTGGTCCATAAAAATGAGGACCTTACTCATTGGAAAAGGGCTATGGGATATAGTTGAAGAAGGTTATGTAGAACCTGTAGATTGGACCACCTTGAGTGCAGTAGATAAAAAAACAAGGATACCTAAAAGAACAATTCTTCTACCCTCTACCATCTCCAAGCAGCTTTGGAGAAGAGCGTATTTCCAAGGATTTTCTCTTGTTTATCAGACCAAGAAGCATGGAAAGCCTTGAAAGATAGCTATCAAGGTAGTGAAAAGGTGAAGCAAGTGAGGCTTCAAACCTTGAAGAGGGATTTTGAAAATCTAAAAATGCAAAATGATGAAAATATTGGTGATTATTGTATTAGAGTGAAATCTATTGTAAACAAAATGTAAACCCTTGGAGAAGACATCAAAACTGAAATAGTGGTGAAGAAAGTGTTGAGAACACTTCTTCATAAATGGAACCATATAGCTATCATTATTGGAGAGTCTAAAGATTTGTCTACTTTATCTTTTGATGCTCTAATTGGCTTCTTGATGTCTCATGAAGAAATATTACAGGGTTCTACTTCAACAAGCTATGGAGGAGATGACAAAGTTTTCTCATTCAAGGAGGGTGAAGGAAGAGGACAAGGAAGAGGCCAAGGAAGAAGCCAAGTTAGAGGACAAGGAAGAGGAAAAATGAGAGGAAAATGGATAAGAAGCTCAAGAGGTGGTAATCAAGGAAGAGGAGGTGACAAATCAAAGAAAGCTTGTTACAATTGTGGTAAGCTTGGTCACTTTGCAAAAGATTTTTGGTCCAAGACTTCTCAAGAAGAGAGAGGTAAATATGGAAACTATGGAGAGGAAGAAGGTCCTTCAAATTTATTTCTTACATATATGGAAAATCAGATCAAAATCTTAATGAAACTTGGATCTTGGATATTGGTTGTTTTAATCATATGAGTGACAAATAACTTTTTGCTACTATGGATTCCTCCTACAAATCAAAGATCAAGTTGGGAGATGACAAAGCTCTACAAGTTGAAGGTATTGGAGCCATGGAGGTTCCAACAAAAGAAGGCACCAAGAAGGTAAATGACATCTATTACACTCCAAAATCCAACATAATTTGCTTAGTGTTGGACAAATGACGAAGAAGAACTATAGGCTTGTTTTGATGAAGTAAAATGTGTAATTTTTGATAAAAACAATTGTAATAGAGTTTTTACACAAGTACATATGATGAATAATAGGTTGTTTACTCTTAATTTTGGGGAACAAGGAGGTACCCAACTTGCTAGTGTAGTTATTGCTAATCCAAGTGTGCTTTGGCACTTGAGATTTGGTCATCTTAATTTTGTAAGCTTGAAATTGTTGACTTCTCAAGCTATGGTGAGTGGACTTCCAAGAGTTGAAGAACACAAGGAGGTGTGTGAAGGATGTGCTTTGGAAAAGCACTCAAGATCAAATTTTCCAAAGGGACAAGCATGGAGAGCAAGCCATCCACTACAATTGGTGCATTCGGACATTTGTGATCCAATGCAAACCAAAAGCATTGGTAACAACTCTTACTTTCTCACTTTCATTGATGATTTCTCTAGGATGTTTTGGATTTATTTTTTGAAAACTAAATATGAATATTTTGATTGTTTCATAGATTTCAAAAATAATGTAGAGAATCAAAGTGAGTTTGTTGTAAAAAGTCTAAGGACTGATAGAGGAGGAGAGTATTATTCAAATATATTTCTAAAATATTGTAAATATTATGGAATAAAAAGGCAATTCACAACTACCTACACCCCACAACAAAATGGTGTGGTTGAAAGAATGAACCGAACTATAGTAGAAATGGCTAGATCAATGCTACAAAATAAGCATTTAAGTAACATGTATTGGGCTGATGCTGTTAGAACTAGTGTTTACATTTTGAATAGGAGTCCTACTTCTAGTTTAGATGGGATTACTCCTTATGAAGGATGGTATGGCAAAAATCCAAATGTAAAACACTTTAAAGTTTTTGGTTGTCTTGCATATGCTCACATTCCTGATGAGATTAGAAAGAAACTTGATCCCAAAAGTCAAGCATGCATTTTCATTGGGTATTGTGAAACTTCAAAGGCATATAGGCTCTACAATCCAAAAACACATAAAATTATAATCTCAAGAGATGTAATTTTTTATGAAGGGGGAGAATGGGATCATCAAAAAAAAAAATGATGATGATCAAGATGCAGGTTCCTCTCAAGTGCAGCAGGTGCATCCCAAAAAGAGCAAAGGAACTTCTCCTCCAAGCCCAAGTATGAGTACTACTACAAGTAAAACTGTTGCTACTCCAAGTACTTCTCCACAAATATCAGTAAGTTCTTCAATTGATATTGATTCTCCATCAAGAAGTAAAAGAACACTTCAGTACCATCCATATTTTCAAATTTTGGATAAGAATTTCCAGAAAAGATACACTAGAAGTCAAGCTAGTGAAATGAATACATTTTTGAAAAGACTTGAAAATTTATACATGTATGGTGATGATGACTCTCAAGAGCCTAAGAGTGATGTTTTAAATTATGCTTTAATGACTAGTGTTGAGCTAGATCCATCTAGTTATGAAAAAGCATGTAATTTTTATGTATGGCAACAATCCATGAAAGAGGAAATGACCTCTATAAAAAATAATGATACTTGGGAGCTAGTGAAGCTTCCTGAAGGCAAGAAATATGTTGGATGCAAATGGGTCTACAAGACCAAATTCAATGTTTATGGAAGCATTGAAAGACACAAGGCAATACTAGTAGCAAAAGGGTTCACTCAAAAGTATGTGATTGACTATGAGGAGACCTTTGCTCCTGTTGCTAGACAGGCGACAATCAGATCAGTACTTTCTTTGACTGCCCACAAAGGGTGGAAAATTCAACACATGGATGTAAAGAGTGCCTTTCTCAATGGGTAATTGAATGAGGTTTTTGTGAAACAACCTTAAGGATTTGAATAACAAGGTAAGGAGCACATTGTCTATAAATTAAATAAAGCATTGTATGGCCTCAAGCAAGTACCAAGGGCATGGTACTCACACATTGATGGCTACTTTTATAAGCATGGATTCATTAGAAGAAAAAGTGAACCTACCCTCTACTACATGAAACAAGGTAAAGACATTCTCATTGTATGCTTATATGTAGATCTAATATTCATGGGTAGTAGTGCTAAGATGAATTAGGAGTTCAAAAACTCCATGATGAAATAATTTTAAATGAAAGATCTAGGTTTAATGAATTATATCCTAGGCATGGAGGTACATAAAATAGGTAAAGGGATATTCATATGTCAACACAAATATGCTCAAGATATGATCAAGAAATTTGCTATGAAGCAATGCAAGTCTGTTGCAACTCCAACAGGTCATGGGATCCAAGTAAGCAAAGATGATGGAGCACCAAAAGTTGACATGACAACTTACAAGAGCATGGTTGGGAGTCTAATGTTCCTTACCAACACAAGGCCAGATATTCAATATGTTTTTTCTCTTGTTTCAAGGTATATGGTTGATCCATCCGAACTTAATTTACAAGCAACTAAAAGAATTTTGAGATATGCAATGGGTACATTAGATTTTGGGATCCATTACCACAATTATAATTCTATAAAATTAGTTGGCTTTAGTGACAGTGATTGGGGCAGCAATATAGATGGTAGAAAATCTACTTCAGGGAATTGTTTGAGTCTTGGTTCAGGACTAATTATATGGAGTTACAAGAAGCATAATGTTGTAGCATTCTCATCTACTGAAGCTGAGTATATAGCAATCACAAATTCTAGTACTCAATATTTATGGTTGAGAAAATTTCTTGAATAAATTGGAGAGCAACAAAGTGGTCCTACAATATTATACTGTGACAATATGAGTGCCATCCAATTGGCACATAATCCTATCCACCATAACAGGTCAAAGAACTTTGATATGAAGTATCACTTTATTCGAGTCATGGTGGAGAAATAGGTGGTTGACCTACAACATTACAACATTTTGGACAACATAGCATATATCTTCACCAAAGGAGTTTCTAAAGCTCAATATGTAAAGTTGAGAGACTGTCTTGTCAACCCTCTCAACTTTAAGGGGGAGAATGTTGGAATTTAATTAAAACTAATTAAATCCACTCCTCCATAGATTATTAGCTAGAATAGGTTAGAGCAAAATCAGGGTTTATGTTAGCATCTTCTATTCTTGTATATTGTTACGTAAATTCTGCAAATTGAGTCTATGTTGAGCCTATGGTCTGTTAGATTATACTCTATATATTGTAACTATTTTTTTGGTGAATGATAAGTTGTATGTGAATATTTTCACATACAACACTTGCAATTTAATGGTATTGTGAAAAATACCTCCTCCTCCATTATTGAAGGAATGAAATGTAGACAATGATCTTTCCAAGCATTTTGTTATTGTCTCCACTCTCTATCGCCCAATCTACAGTTTCAATGGGCCCCTGTTAGGCCCACAAGGCCCTCAACAGACCCATAGAGACCTCCAACAGACCCCTAGAAAACCCTATAGGCCCCCAATAGGTCCATAGTAGACATACAATAGGCTAAAATAGACTTTCAAATTTTTATTCTCATTGTGTTGATTGTAATGAAAATAACATGGGGCTATGCATTATTGTCCCATGTTATTGGTGGGCAAGTAAAATTCACTTTTTTCATATGTATGGAAATGAAGGAGGGCCCATGTAATTATTTTAAAAGAAAATTCTTGAAATATTCCCCTACAAGGGAAAAATTACAAATTGTAATGATGCAAAATATTCACAAATTTAATTTTTCTTGGAGGGAAAAATGCTTTCCATTTTATTTTTACCCCATGAGACATCATGAGCCGAACCACATTAACTAGCACCAATATATTGATCCAAACCATGTTAACCAACACTAGAATCATGAGTCAAACCATGTTAACCAACAACAACATCGTGAGTCGAATCACGTGAACCAGCAAAGCACCATTTGTGCTTTCTTTTTTTTATCATAGAATACAACACTTTGACACTCTAGATCAATAAATTCTTCTAAGTACTATAGAATATAGATACCCTAGACTCTATCCAAAGGCTATAGATTTTTTGGACACTTTAGACATCATTGAATTTTGAAGACTACATACAAAGATACTTCAGAAGATTCTTCTTTTTCCTATTAGATTTATTACATCATTTGGGATGTTGACTTATTTTTATATTTAGGAAAGTGCATATTAAGGGGGGATGTATGAATATTAATGAGCACTTTACCTTATGATTGAAGAACACAAGCTTATACTGAGAGGGGGGTGAACAGTATAAGACCACTTTTTACTTTTCTTTTCTCAAACAATATTATCCAATATATCAATGGCAATATCAACAACAGTAATCAAAGCAATGCACAAATCACCACACACAATAGAGACACCAATTTAACATGGTTCACCCAATGTGGGCTACTCCACGGAGAAAATATTTCACTAATATTTTCTCAACAAATATCTTGGGAATCCTTCCCTATTACAATGTTTATGGACCTCTATCCAAAGGAGACACCAATCCCCTAATCAATTTCATGGATCTCTATCCACAGGAGACACCAATCCCCTAAGCTGGTTCGTGGATCTCTATCCATAGGAGAACTCCTTCTCCTCTGCTCTGGTTGGTGATCCTCTAGAAGACTACTACCTCCACTGCATTGGCTTGTGGATCTCTCTCCACTGAAGACTCTTATCCTCACTCAGAAGACCTCTATCCTCACTACCCTGGCTAATGGATCTCTATCCACTAGAGACTACTATCCTCTACTCTATCACCTCCAAATCTTGCTCTCAATTCTATCTCAAATCTACACTAAACATAGTCCTTCGATCTAGCACAAATCTTCTCAATATCTATCTCAAATATACACTAAACATAGTCCTTTGATCTAGCACAAATATACTCAATATCTATCTCAAATCTGCACTAAACATAGTCCTTCGGTCTAGCATAAATTTCCTCAATATTTGTCTCTGGTCTAGCACAAATCTATTTCCAAAATCTATCCTCAAATTTATCCTCAAGCCTTAACACAAAGCTTGATCCAATCACAAATCAACTCTGCTAGATCTGCCCCAAACCTTAACTCAAAGTTTGAACAAATCAATCAATCAACTCTACTCTCAAGTCTTCTCAAAGACTTACCTCAAATCTATCCACAAGTCCTCTCTAGAACTTGCTCAATTCTCAACTATCTTCAACAAGTCTTCACCAAGACTTACCTCAAATCTGCTCAACAAGTCCTCACTAGAACTTGTCCAATCTGCTCAACAAGTCTTCACCAAGACTTACCTCAAATCTGCATTGTAAGCTTCCACAAAAGCTCACTCAAATCTATCCTTAAGATTTCACAAAAGCTTATTCAACTCAACTCAATCTATCATAGAAAACCTCTTCAATCACACAAACAAATTTCACTCAAAATCTTGTTTGACCTCAAAAACATATAGAGAATGGTTAGAGACTCAATATGTTTCACACTCACAAAACACTCACAAAACTCAACTTAATCTCTTCCAGAAAACCTCTTCAATCTCACAAACAAATTTCACTCAAAATTTTGTTTAACCATAGAAACATATAGAGAATGGTAAGAGACTCAATATGTTTCACACTCAATCACTTTCAATATCTTTCTCAAATTAGTAAAGAATAATTTGTTTCATAGAACTTGAACTATCACTCCAATACTTTCAATCAATTATGCTCAATCAACTTCACTCAACCAATCACTCAATGAAACACAACTTGCTTATAAACCCTAAACAAGTGTTTCACAATGCTTTCAACAACTCACACTATGGAACTCAAACCTTGACTCAAGATGATTCCAAATTCACATAACAATGATACTCATGATATTTCACAAACCCTAATCAAGCATATGAAAGCTTACTCAAATATTTCCAATAATGCTTATCAAACAATCTCACATAACAATGATACTCATGATCTTTCACAAACCCTAGTTCAAGATAGTTCTCAATTTCACACTCAATTGCTCTCACAATCATTCACCAATCATGTATATGAAAACTCACTCAACAATGCTTATCAAACAAACCTTTTCACTCCAACTTAGCATTCACAACATCCAACAACAATATTTCACTCACAAGGAAGATATGCCCATACCTTTTGTTTGATGAAGAATTGACCTCAAAACCTATCTCAATCACAATCACCCTCTTTGCCAATCTCAAAGGTTAGGTAGCAAAAACCTTCTCAAAATTTCATTCAAATATTCCCTCAAAATATTTCACCATACAAAACATTAAATCTCAATTACACCTTATAATCTCCACACTTCAAAAATGATTAGCAAAAATTAAACAACTCACTTCAACAATTAATTTTCTTTATCCACCTTATTACTCCTTCCAAATTCTAATCATCAAAATCACAATATAATATTTTAATTTTTATAAACCTTATATCTCCCTCCTAACACAAAAATTCATGCCACATTAAAACCTTAGGAGCAAAATTTAATTAAAAAATTAAATACCTCTTTTGCCCTCGATGGGATTCGATCCCTCGCTACGCTACCACTAGTGCCCTAGCCATGGCTCAACTACCATGTGAGCTAGGCACTCACCTTGGTAGTCAAAAGTGCCTTGTGCACTTTGTAGCCTATGTTGGGTGCCCAAAACAAAAATGACCACCACAAAACATTGCCATTGGGATTCGATCATGGGACCTCCCACCTTTCAACATCTCAACACACAACCACTTGCCGCTAGCCCAACCACCAGGTTGGTAATGAGGCTTTAAGCCTCCCTTCCTTTATCCCTTCATTGGCCTCCAAATAAAACAAAATTTATCCTTTTTCTTTGCACGTAGATCATAGAAATTCGTAGGCACTCACAATGTGAATCGATCGAAGGTAAGATCTTAGTCAACCAAATGCACATGGTATTTATACCATTGTGCCATCTCCCTTTGGATGTCGATGAGAGGGGAAAATGCATATGACGTCGATGATAATTAAACCTTTGCCCTTATAACCCTAACCTTAGGGTTAATTAAATTAATTAATTTAATAACTTTAGGGTTAATTAAATTAAATTATAAATTAATTTATAATGAAATTATTATAATTAATTTAACAACTTTAGGTCTTAACATTAGACCTTTAATATTATAATAAAATATTATAATATTATTTTTCTTGGGCCTTCCTATTGCTCCTTTAGACCTTATCTGACCACCTTGAATATTATAATATTATTTTATTTCCCTTAGGCCTAGAAGCAATATTTCTCTTGCACTGCTTACTGAAACTGACTCTTGACATCCTTCCTTTTGCACTACTCACTGAAACTGACTCTTGACATCAATGACAACAAACCTTGCTCATATTTCCAACAATCTCCCCCTTTGTCATTGATGGCAACCCATTTACCTTTTACCATTTCCTTTACCTCTTTCTGTTCTGCTCCCCTTGAGAAACTGCTCCCCTTGACTGAATGCTCTCCCCTAACTCAAATCTCTCCCCCTTTGACATCAATGGCAAAGGGTCACCTTTGGGGCTTGGGGCTAAGAATGAGACTCTTAGCTTAGCCCCTCCCCCACCTCCTCTCTTGAGGTGGTTAATTTTGGGGTGGGAGTATCTCTACTCCCAGCATACACTGATCTTTACCTTTGTCCACCTTCTTCCTCAACTGATCCTTCTGATTCCTCTGACTATTCCTATTCCTGCTTGTCTCTGGAAGTTCTGCTCTACACCACTTTGCTGTATGCCCAACATTATTGCACTTATAACACTTAATGTTGTTATTCCTTAAAGGTGCAAATATCTTGGGGTTTCTCTTGGTGAAGCCATATCCATTCCTGTCATGAACCCTGCAATTAACTGCCTTGTGACCAAACTGATTACAAGAGTAGCAATACCCTTGAAAGAGATGTCTATTTCTGAAATTTCCATATTCTTGTCTTTCATGTGTCCTACACTATGTAGCCTTGTGCCCAAACCTATGACATGAGAAGCATCATCCATTGAAACTACCTTGCCTTGACCCCATTGGTCTCTTAGTCTCTTCTACCCTGTGTTGCTTCCTGTTCCATCTGTTCCTCATTTGTGCATTGTTCCTTCTCTTATTGAACTTTCTATTGTCCAACTCATCCTCAGAAGTCTCACTTTCTCTTACACTCTCTTCTTCTGAAGCTTCTTCTTCTTTGGAGCTTGAGATTGACTCCTCTCCTTGTTCTCTTTGTCTCTGTTCAAAACCAAGTCCTGTCTTGTTTGATGAAGATCTTTGTACCTTGATAATCTTATCCAATTTCTTTGAGCTTCTCCCAAACCTGTGTAGCTTATCTTTAGACTCTTTTACTTCCTTCCTTAATGAAGCTACTTCATGCTCTAACCTTTCACATTCTAAAACCTTTGCCTCTAACCTCTCTTTAAATTTCCTTGTCTTGGCTATTGAGTTGGTTAGATCTTCTATAAGCTTTCCTTTCTCTTCATCACATTCTTGAAATTGAAGCTTGAGTTTTGAGTTCTACTTTCTTACCTTCCTTAATGCATCAAGGGAAGAAATAAGCTCACCCTCAAGATCAACTTCTCCTTCCTCTGATTCTTCCTCTATTCTTTTACCTTTAGGATCATCTTCATTCCTTTCTGATTCATTTCCACTAGAAGCACTTCCTTCTTCTTTTATTGCCATAAGAAGACTTTCTTATTTTGAACCTTCAAGAGCATCTTCATATTCATCATCACTGAAACTGAATCCATTCCTTGTACAACTATCTTCAAGATGACCAAAGTTACCACATCTAAAACACTTGAGAATTATTGGTGACCTTTTTCTAACCACTTCTTTTTCTTCTACCATAAATAGAATTTCTTCTTCTTCATTATTTGAGGACCTTTCATCACTATCACTTGAACTCTTACTTCCCTTGTCTACATAAAAACTCTTCTTATACCTTTGGAAAAACTTCTTTCCTTGCTTGCTTTGTCCATCCCTATTTTTCTTTTGGTACCTGTGTTTTCCTGTTTCCCTATTCTTATGATCCTATTTTTCTTCTTCATTACTATTTCTAGCTTCTGGACAATCAGTTGCATAGTGACCATATTTACCATAATTAAAACATCTAACTGATTTCGTACCTTTATACTTTCTTGAGTCCTTGTTCCTTCTGCCATAATTTGCTTCTTCATCACTGGATAACTCATTGCTTGAATCTGACTTCTTACCCTTTGTCTTCTTAGTAACTTTGAAGGCTTCTTCTTTCTGGGAATAGGTTCCTCTTTTATTCTCATCTCAAAAGCTGTGAGAATTCCATGTAATTCATCCCTTGTCAAAATTTCAATATCTTTTGACTCTTCTATAGCTGAAATATTTTCACTATACCTTTTTGGGAGTGACCTTAAAATCTTATCACAAACATCTGTTTCTTCAACTTTAAGCCCAAGTCCTTGCATGGAGTTAACAACCTCATCCACATGAAGTAGGTATGCAACAATATTTTCCTCATCCTTCATCTTTAGGTCTTCAAATGTTCTCTTGTAATTTTGCAACTTTACCCTTTTGACCTTTTTGTCTCCCTCATATATACCTTTCAACTTATCCCAAATTTCCTTTGCTGATGTGCAATGCATAACCTTTATAAACTCTGTTTCACGCAAACCCTTTAAAATTCCATTCATTGCCTTTGAATTATTCAGATGTAGGAGCTTACCATATTTATATGTAGGTGGAGTAGTTGGCGGTATGTATCCATTCTCAACTGCTTCCCATATTTCATTTCCAAGTGCCATTAGGTGAATCTTCATTCTCATACTCCAAAGTACATAATTGTTCCCATCGAACAATGGTGTCGAATTCCCTGAAGATCCATTCTGAGAATCCATCTATGTTCTTGTGAGATTTTCCTTCAAGCTATTAAACTCTTTCGAAGGAACCCACTCTGATACCAATTGAAGAACACAAGCTTATACTGAGAGGGGGGTGAATAGTATAAGACCACTTTTTACTTTTCTTTTCTCAAATAATATTATCCAATATATCAATGGCAATATCAATAATAGTAATCAAAGCAATGCACAAATCACCACACACAATAGAGACACCAATTTAACATGGTTCACCCAATGTGGGCTACTCCATGAAGAAAATATTTCACTAATATTTTCTCAACAAATATCTTGGGAATCCTTCCCTATTACAATGTTTATGGACCTCTGTCCAAAGGAGACACCAATCCCCTAATCAAGTTCATGGATATCTATCCATAGGAGACACCAATCCCCTTAGCTTAGTTCATGGATCTCTATCCATAGGAGAACTCCTTCTCCTCTACTCTAGATGGTGATCCTCTAGAAGACTACTACCTCCACTACACTGGCTTGTGGATCTCTCTCCATTGAAGACTCCTATCCTCACTCAGAAGACCTCTATCCTCACTACCCTGGCTAATGGATCTCTATCCACTAGAGACTACTATCCTCTACTCTATCACCTCCAAAGCTTACTCTCAACTCTATCTCAAATCTACACTAAACATAGTCCTTTGATCTAGCACAAATCTTCTCAATATCTATCTCTAATCTGCACTAAACATAGTCCTTCGGTCTAGCATAAATCTTCTCAATATCTATCTCAAATCTGCACTAAACATAGTCCTTTGGTCTAGCACAAATCTTCTCAATATTTATCTCTAGTCTAGCACAAATCTATCCTCAAATCTACCAAAATCTATCCTCAAATCTATCCTCAAGCCTTAACACAAAGCTTGATCTAATCATAAATCAACTCTGCTAGATCTACCCCAAACCTTAACTCAAAGTTTGAACAAATCAATCAATCAACTCTGCTCTCAAGTCTTCTCAAATACTTACCTCAAATCTATCCACAAGTCCTCTCTAGAACTTGTTCAAATCTGCTCAACAAGTTCTCACTAGAACTTGTCCAATCTGCTCAACAAGTCTTCACCAAGACTTACCTCAAATTTTCTCAACAAGTCCTCACTAGAACTTGTCCAATCTGCTCAATAAGTCTTCACTAAGACTTACCTCAAATATGCATTGTAAGTTTCCATAAAAGCTTACACAAATGTGTCCTAACTCAACTCAACTCAACTCAATCTATCATAGAAAACCTCTTCAATCACACAAATAAGTTTCACTTAGAATCTTGTTTGACCTCAAAAACATATAGAGAATGGTTAGAGACTCAATATGTTTCACACTCATAAAAATCAACTTAATCTCTTCCAGAAAACCTCTTCAATCTCACAAATAAATTTCACTCAAAATTTTGTTTAACCATAGAAACATATAGAGAATGGTAAGAGACTCAATATGTTTCACACTCAATCACTTTCAATATCTTTCTCAAATTAGTAAAGAACAATTTGTTTCATAAAACTTGAACTATCACTCCAATACTTTCAATCAATTATGCTCAATCAACTTCACTCAACCAATCACTCAATGAAACACAACTTGCTTATAAACCCTAAACAAGTGTTTCACAATGCTTTCAACAACTCACACTATGGAACTCAAACCTTGACTCAAGATGATTCCAAATTCACATAACAATGATACTCATGATCTTTCACAAACCCTAATCAAGCATATGAAATCTTACTCAAATATTTCCAACAATGCTTATCAAACAATCTCACATAACAATGATACTCATGATCTTTCACAAACCCTAGTTCAAGATAGTTCTCAATTTCACACTCAATTTCTCTCACAATCATTCACCAATCATGCATATGAAAACTCACTCAACAATGCTTATCAAACAAACCTTTTCACTCCAACTTAGCATTCACAACATCCAACAATATTTCACTCACAAGGAAGATGTGCCCATACCTTTTGTTTGATGAAGAATTGACCTCAAAACCTGTCTCAATCACAATCACCCTCTTTGCCAATCTCAAAGGTTAGGTAGCAAAAACCTTCTCAAAATTTCATTCAAATATTCCCTCAAAATATTTCACCATACAAAACATTAAATCTCAATTACACCTTATAATCTCCACACTTAAAAATGATTAGCAAAAATTAAACAACTCACTTCAACAATTAATTTTCTTTATCCACCTTATTACTCCTTCCAAATTCTAATCATCAAAATCACAATATAATATTTTAATTTTTATAAACCTTATATCTCCCTCCTAACACAAAAAATTCATGCCACATTAAAACCTTAGGAAAAAATTTAATTAAAAATTAAATACCTCTTTTGCCCTCGATGGGATTCGATCCCCCATTACGCTGCCACCAATGCCCTAGCCGTGGCTCAACTACCACATGAGCTAGGCACTCACCTTGGTAGTCAAAAGCACCTTGTGCACTTTGTATCCTATGTTGGGCACCCAAAACAAAAATGACCACCACAAAACACTACCATCGGGATTCGATCGTGGGACCTCCCACCTTTCAATGCCTCAACACACAACCGCTTGCCGCTAGCCCAACCACTAGGTTGGTAATGAGGCTTTAAGCCTCCCTTCCTTTATCCCTTCATTGGCCACCAAATAAAACAAAATTTATCCTTTTTCTTTGCACGTAGATCACAAAAATTCGTAGGCACTCGCAATGTGAATCGAACGAAGGTAAGAGCTTAGTCAACCAATGCACATGGTATTTATACCATTGTGCCATCTCCCTTTGGACGTCGATGGAGGGGAAAAACATATGACGTCGACGCTCATAATTAAACCTTTGCCCTTATAACCCTAACCTTAGGGTTAATTAAATTAATTTATAATGAAATTATTATAATTAATTTAATAACTTTAAGGTTAATTAAATTAAATTATAAATTAATTTATAATGAAATTATTATAATTAATTTAACAACTTTAGGTCTTAACATTAGACCTTTAATATTATAATATTATTTTTCTTGGGCCTTCCTATTGCTCCTTTAGACCTTATCTGACCACCTTGAATATTATATAAGGGTTTTTTTTTTTTTTTTTCCCCTTGGCCTAGAAGCAATCTTTCTCTTGCACTGCTTATTGAAACTGACTCTTGACATCCTTCCTTTTGCACTGCTCACTAAAACTGACTCTTGACATCAATGACAACAAAACTTGCTCATATTTCCAACAATGATTAGGGTTAGGGTTAGGGTTTTTCTCTTTACAAGTCCAACACCTTCTAAAAAAGTTTCACTCTAAGGGGAGGATCATATTCATTAGACCAGAGTGAAACTCATAGTTGTTTTTTAATTTGTGTTAGGTTTATTATATAATTTAGGATATTAACTTATTTTTGTATTCAGGAAAGTGCACATTAAGGGGGGATGTTAGAATATTAATATGCACTTTACCTATTAGGGTTAGCGTTAGGATTTTCCTTTTTTCAAATCCTAACGCCTATTGTTATATATATGTACTCATACTTTAATAATAATACATCTATTATACTTCCAACACTTCTACCTCCCCACATAAGACCACAAAGATGAGATTCTACGACACTTGTATTGTCATATGTTCAACTTTTATATTTAGTTATCTCCATGTTTAATATAAGGTTCTCTTTCATGAGAATAGAACCTTGGATTACAATTTTTTTTAATTAGTTATATGGGAGTGAAATGGGCCCCACATGTATTACATCATGACCATATAGTGATATCACAATAGTTTGATAATTATGCATGTTTTGCTTGGAAAGATTCGAACTTGGGTCTCCTTGAAAGTTGAGAAATGTAACTAGTTAAGCTAATGTCATTTGATACCTTGTATTACAATGTTAGAATATTTTTTACTTATTATCTTCCTCAACATCATTAGACCCCCTTGGATTATCCTTTGTCTATATCTCATAAAGAACAATTGGGATAGAGTGCTTGGGTGGATTACCTCTAGGTGCCCCAATAGTAAAGTATGAAGGTAAGCTTAGGAACATGCATTGCCATAAGATTGATGCCATATCTACCTATCCTTATAACTATTACAAGATTTCTACCCATGGAATAGACCTTGGATAATAATCTTAATATCCCAATTGCCTACTCCCACATGTGATAACTCCATGGGGTAACTTTATTTTTATTAGTTGTCTTGATGTTTCATGACACATAGTATATTTTTTGAGTAGATTATTTATATTTTTATATGTTTAACTATTTTATTTTATAATATTATATGCAACCATAAACCAATTCTAAAGAATCAAAGTTCTAAGTTTAAATTCTAATTGTACATCTTGTGGCGATTGTTATCTACTAAGGATGACATGGTCAAAATCACATACAATATAAGGTCCAATTATCTCATGATCAACAAAATGGAATATGTTATATCCAAGTATCTGTTGAAAGCACGAGATTCCGGAAGATTGAAAGGAAAACTAATGCGATGTATTCAAAACCCAAAGTTAACGCTTAAGGTCCTATAAAGTGAAATGCATGAAATGAAAGAAAAGAGATGAATTTAAATGAGATAAAAGGAAGTATAGAAAGCACAACCCTTTTTATTTATACTCTTCCAATTCGGTTACAAAGACGTCTCCTCCCTTTTAGGGGGTAGGAGCGTTAACATAGTTTCAATTACAATCATGGATTTAGTGTTCCTCCTTTCGTGTTCCCACATGTGAAATGGGCAGGCCAAAGTGTTTCCGCCGCTGGTATTGATGAATCTTTAATCATTGCTATTCCTCCTACGTTCAAAGAAACAACCAATCGTCAGTAGCACCTGTGTATGATAATAAAACTCACAAATCTGAAAGAGTACTGTTAATGAATATAAAAGATAAATATAACGATGATTAAAATGAATCTAAATAGACTAAAAATTTGACAGAAGCATAATCATGTAACTAGAAAAATACTACAAAAGAAACAATCACCAAATTCGACACAGATCGGTATTCGTTTCGGGGTGGGACGAATAAACCTGCAATAGTTTGGTATTCGTTCCGGGGTGAGACGAATAAACCTACAATAAGGCAGGGGGTGCCCGAAGGCAAACCACCCGCCGGTTGAGACTTTGTTTCGACACCAATCCGCTTGGGATGAGTCCAAAACCTGTTGTGATGTGTTATCGACAAATTGGTAGGATATTGTGGCCAGAAAAATTGGGTTTTGGGTCTTGATTCGTGCCTCCAAAAGTCACCCAATAACCTCCCTTTCGATTAAGAGATTATGGATGTAAAAGCACAAATCGTAAGTAAGTAAAATGGCAGCACTTCGTTGCTCAAAATGCTCCTTCTCTGTCTATGTTTTGGGTGGGAAAACTCCCCAATTTATAGACCTTAGGGTCTCCTTGTTTGAATTGCGCATGCGAGGGCGCCACTTGAGTTTGCATGTCCTAATTTTGAGAGAAAAGCTAACTCCCTATTACAAAATCATCTTGCATGATAAAGACACTCATTACTGAAGTCTTTCTTCTCGAATAAAATCTAGTCCTCGCAATTGCATGGCTTGAAGCCTCAGTTAACTGGTGGAGTTATCGAGGTTTGACTTTTTTTCCAGTCAAAAATTCTATTCGCCTCACCCTGGGATGAATTCTGTATTCGTCCCGGGGTGGGACGAGCAGAGAGCAAGGTGCCAAAAAGGTGCCAAATTGACCTCTGACCTCTAAAACTGCTTTTGGAAGTGGTTAGGACCATTGTTTAACCTCTGGGGGCTGCCCTAGGGACTGTTTGTGTCAATGCGATCAACGCTTGTTGTCACGTAATCATATTGGTGTTATTTTGGTGTCTATAGATGCCCCTTTTTGGGAAGCGTTGTGCAAGGTGCAATGCCGAGCAAAAATAGATAACCAAAGCACTAATGATTAGGGTTTCTCAGTAACCTAACCAACTCTTGATGCCCCAAGTATGGAAAGGGCACGCATTCTTGAATCCTTGCTTCTGACGAGCTAAGGAACTAAAGTCAAGTGTTAACCTTGTTTAGTGAGGTGTTACTTGAACTTGGACATTGATCAGTCATGAATAGGCAAAGGGTGCAACCTTTTGTCTGTGGGAACCTTGAGTTCATGATTCACGAATGCCAAGTGTTTGATCAGCTTGTGATAATTGCTTGTTTGCTGCCCCAAGCAGGAGTGCGATTGTCTTTGTCAATGATCCTTTGAATGCGTGTCATTTCCATGATTGGGTATGTTGTTGTTGATTGGCGACTAAGTGTGACTACCCCCTCAAGCGACGAATCGATGAGGGAGTGACCAACATGAGAAAAGCGACGAGTCGCTTGACCCAAGATGACTTAGGTAAGGGTGCCTTCAGTTGTTTACCATTGAATGCGAAAGCAGTTTTTGAACATTTTGACCTATTTTTGGTGGGTTTTAACCCTTTTTGTGACGCATTTTGGAGCTGAAATTGACAAAAATCCGTCCTCCCGTGGAGCGGTCCGGCTATGGTAGCCTTCTTAGGGAGTAGGATAGTGACAATTTGTAACCCCAATGTCTATTTTGGATGCCAAGAATGTCAGGCGCAAAAGCTCCTTCGTTCGACAATGTTATTGCTATTTTTGGGTGGGTTTTGACCCATTTTGGTGACGCCGTTTGGGGATGAAATTCTCGAAAATCCGGCTTCCCGTGGAGTGGTCCGGCTATAGTAGCCTTCTTAGGGAGTAGGATAGTGAGGATTTGTGACCCCGACATCGGTTTTGCATGCCCGAAATGTCCAATGCAAAATAATTTTGATCGGACACTTTTAGGGCTTGTTTTGGGGCATTTTTGTGCATTTTTTTTGCTGTTTTTGAAATGTTTGTTTATGATGATGTATGCATGTGGGATTATGATTGCGATGTTTCTAATTATATGATGTATGCATATGGAATGAATGAAATGATTTGTTGATAACTTGTTGATGGCACCATAGATTGTACAAGATTTATTGGCTTGTTGTACTTATGGGATGACTTTGTGGAATGATGTTGCATGTGACAACTGTGTTTTTGTATTTGCATTTTTTTTGATGGTGATGTATGGAATGAAATGGACCAGTTGTTTTTAAAATGTAGTTAAGCTTTTTTGAGATTCAGATATTTTAACTAACTAGCCAAGATTGTACATTTATCTCGCAAGACTTTTGAACAAGGTATAAATCCGACTTGGAGGTTAACCAAGTTATTTCACATCCCTGTGTGTGCAATTGAGTTCGTTTATGTGGTATTTGTTAGGATACCTCCAGTGCCAGATAGGCTATCAACCAAACCTGTATTGAGGATCACCTAATTAGCTCCACTAACTCCGTTGTTGTGTTTAGCAAGATTAATCCACGGGACAATCTAAGGTACCATAAGCTAGCTCATCCACATGCAAACATTGGTCTATGCACATGCAAAGCTAATGTGATAGACATATCGTCATGCGGGTAGGATACCACCATTGCCAGGTAGGCTATCAACCAAACCCGTAATGAGGATCACCTAGATGGTTTTTCAAATGCTGAGAATTCCAGGGATTCAAGTTCAGGCTTTGTATTGGCTCAATGGTATAGGATACTTGCTCGTCTATATAGTGATGAAAATCATTGTTTATTTTTTTTCTCTTTGTTTTTCTTTTGAGCAAGGATTTTGAATAGTGGTGATAACCACTGTTATTTGATTTTGTATTGTGAGATTTGTAAGGTTGAGCTTGTGGATGGCCTTGGGGATGACTACCCATCCTGTTCAGGGACGTGCAGTACGAATCCTTACGACTTTGGGAACCAAGGGGATAATGGAGATTATGAAGTAAGGGCATTGATCTTTTAGGCCTTGGGGATGACTACCCATCCTGGTTAGGGGCGGGTAGTACGAATCCTTACAACTTGGAGACCAAAGGTGAGTGGATAAGGTTGTGATGATGGTTTTTTGGAATTTTTGTTTTTGAATGGCATTGATCCTTTTAGGCCTTGGGGATGACTACCCATCCTTGGAAGGGACGTGTAGTACGAATCCTTACAACTTTGGGGACCAACTATGATGGGGATTTGTGGGAGTGGTGAAAACCACTGTGGATTATGGGGAATGGATAGGGAAGAGCTTGTCCTTTTGTCAATTCTCAGCATTCTGGAACCATTCGCATAGGGGGATGAATAGGCTAATCTTTCACCTATGGTACCCGAGACTGCTTGGTAGGTTTCTATCGCATTCACACAACTTAGGAATTATTTTATGTGTGTAAATTTGTGTAGGGATATTACATAACGAGGTGTGACCCAAGTAAAATTTTCCTGTGTAAAATATGTTTGACTGTGTACAATTTTTGGCTAGAAAGGTAAAGACAGCTGAATGACGAAAACCCTAAATACATTAGGAGACAACTGACTAATTCTAAAAAAATGGGATGGTGTGATGCGGGATGTATGCATTGATAAAATTGATTTGATGTGGAAAATGATGGGATTGCCAAGTAATGATAGTCTATGGTGCTTTTGACTTGTATAACCAGCAAATATGCAATGTATGAATGTGATGCCTAATGCAAGCTATATTTTTGTATTTTTGATGTTTTATGAGTATGCATGGAATGGAGATGCAATTTTTTTGTTATTTTTGATGATTTTATTGTTTTTTTGTTTATTTTTGAATATTTGTTGTGACCAAGCGGTTATGGTAACCCTTGGAGCTTTTGGTGTGACCAAAGGGTTTATGGATACCTTTGGGGCATTTTTGGGGTTGACCAAGCGATGATGGGAATCCTTGGAGCTTTTGGTTTGACCAAAGGGTTTATAGACACCTTTGGGGCATTTTGGGTTGACCAAGTGATTGTGGAAATCCTTGGAGCTTTTTAGGTTGACCAAGAGATTACGAAAATCCTTGGAGCTTTTTAGGTTGACCAAGAGATTACGAAAATCCTTGGAGCTTTTTAGGTTGACCAAGAGATTACGAAAATCCTTGGAGCTTTTTAGGTTGACCAAGAGATTATGAAAATCCTTGGAGCTTTTAGGGTTGACCAAGAGATTGCGATAATCCTTGGAGCTTTTGGGTGGACCAAAGGGTTTATGGACACCTTTGGAGCTTTTTAGGTTGACCAAGAGATTACGGAAATCCTTGGAGCTTTTAGGGTGACCAAGTGATTACGATAATCCTTGGAGCTTTTGGGTTGATCAAAGGGTTTATGGACACCTTTGGAGCGTTTGGTGTAATCCACTTGCTCTTTAGGGAATAGAGATACCCCTGACATTTGATGATCTTTGTGCATCGGATCTGGCTCTGGAGGGATTGGCACGAATGGATCGGCCCTATGCACGGATAGGAGGACAGGGTCTGCCTTCGGCACTGATGTGGCTATGGGGTCTCCAGGCGAAAGTTGCTCTTGGTCTATCCAAAGTGGTGGATTCAATGTTTGATTCCAGTGCGCTGGGTTAACGCGCCACTCATGCCCTAGCCTTGTACCTAGTTGTGCCATTAGTTCTTCATGGGTTACAGGGTGATTGTGTCATCGCGCATGATTGAGATATTCCATCTCAGTGTCGGCTTCGTAATCTCTATCAAAAAACCAAAGGCCCTTGTTGGCCCTGACAATTGCCTGTGACATGCTAGGCTCTTCTTGTTCGAGCACATTGATGTGGTCCTCATGGAGTTGTTCCGCTCGTTGCGGGGGGACCTGATTGCTTTGATGTGGCGCTTGCTCGATTGGCACCTCTAAGGGGAATATTTCCATTAAGCTCTCTGGCAATTTTGAGACATGGAAGACCTCATCCTCGGGTAGCTCTACGGTCAGAGGCTGATCCTCTTCAAGAGGAGCCTCGCATAAGTTGGGCTTTTGGGACCCCGAGATCTTGGTCTCTATCGACTCTAAGTGCTCTAATGCTTTGCATGTATCGAGGGATTTGGGCTCCTCCTCTTTGGTTGGTTCCTATTGAGGAACATGGGGCCTATGGAGGGGTAGCCGGATAGCACCCCCCTGCCTTGGTATTGCATTTCAGTCCACTCTTTTTCTTGCTCAGATTCCTCAGAGGCTTCTTGAGGGATTTCTGAGGGTGGCCCATGAACCCGGGTGGGTGCTTGAGGAATCGAGGGAGTAGCCTCCCGCTCCTATCTAGGAGGCATTGGGGGTAGCGCTTGATAAGGTCGCGGTGACCTATCTCGCATCGAGGGGTTGTGTCCCTCATAATGTTTTGTCTTATGCGTGCGAAGGGTTGGAGTCCTCGCCTGCATAGTGTGTTGGAACAACTCATCCTTCTGGTGCTGAATGCACTCTTTATTTAGAAGATATCGTTGCTCTAACTATTGTCATTCTAGCTCAAGTAGCGTGAGTTGCATCCGGCGTGCGATATGCTTGGCAGATTCTAAGATAGTTGGTCCTGTCGTCTCATGTCTAGAAGGCCTAGATGCCTCTCCTAGATATCTATCTCGGTCGTGGTGATCCGAGATCTCTATAGGCTGCCTCCCTCTATTGGGGGTAGCGGCATTCCCCCGAGGCTTTGGCCTCAGTAGGTGATCCTGATAGCTAGCAGTTGCGGAGGCGTATTGCTCCCATGATGTATATTGCTCTTGAGGAAGGTAAGGGTTTTCCTCGTGCTCTCTTTCATAAGTGAAAAAGGAACGAGCGAAGTTGGCTCGCCCCGCCTGAGGAGCCTTGTGCTCTGGATTTGTCCTTGTAGCCCTGACAACTAGAGGGGGTGAAGGAGGGATAGTGTAATCATGTGGTTCCTCCCGTCGAACCCTATGTTGACCTAGCGCTTCATCACGCGGTGACCACTCATAGCGAGCATCTAAGGGAGCTCTCCTACGGATGTACCCCTCATGGAAGGGTGTGTGCTGGGTGCTATGCTGAACAGGAGTGCCCCTAGAAGAGGTGCCCCTATAGTCCCTTTTCGTTAAGGTGTGGAGGGGATTGCCTTGTGTGTCAGGTCGCCAAGGTGGTATGACCAAATCCTTGGGACTATAACGGAGGCGACTCGTGCCTCCTTGGACATTCTCCACAGCGTCTGCCCGTGAGTGGGCTTGACTGCGGGTGAATACCATGGTAATGACTCTCTACAAGCTACGTAGATTTTTATCTTTTGTTTATGATTTTTTGATTTTTTTTTGTTACACTAAGCAGAACAGAACATACACACACAAAGCAATGATTATCTCTTTTAAAGATTAATGGTGTGTCCTAGACTGGTTTTAGTGTGTTTTTGATGATTTTTTTTTTGTTTTGTTTTGAATATTTTTGTGAAGAACGTTTAAATGCAACATGAAGGCTCATATGACTCCCATAAATGGTCGCCCCTTCAATATACCATTGTCGGACCGATATACCAACCTCTCTATATACCCGCCCTTACGTGAGGGAGACTATAGGTACGTGAGAGCAGATGATACGTGGAACATAGGTGGTACGGAAGGGGAATCACTCTATTTATGACACCTACCATAGAAGACTTATCCTCATGTGCTAGGAATCACCCTAGCTACACTTGGTCAGCTTTCGTCAGGATTTACGTCTAGCAACAGTGCGATCGGGGTAATGTATGCAAATATCCAAGCCAACGTGGTGATGAAATCCACTGTTGGTCTTGCTCAAGGGCTAGGGTTTTATGACCAGCTCCTTGGTTTAAGTAACCACGTGATGTGTGGGGTTCATTTTAATTTGCAAAAAATGAAACAGGCAAACAAAAAGGAAACTTTCCCTAAGCCATACAAAAACTGAAAATCAAAAAATAGAAAACAGAAATTTGACAGAGGCTTGTTAAAAACCCCTACCTCTTCTCTGCCCAAAAGGATGTTTCTGATTTGCTGCTCTGAAAAATGCACATAAATCTATTCGTCCCTGGGTGAGACGAATATCAGAACCGTATTCGTTCCAGGGTAGGACGAATGCCTATTCGCCCTGGGTGAGACGAATCCCAATTTTGTAATCGTCACTGACCGAAATGAATAATAGTCTAATGACTAAAAAATAGGTACCTGTAATCAAAACAAGCAATTTCAGATCAGAAATCTAACCTAAAAAAAAATAGAGGACAGAGGTCCCACCGTGATCGCCATTGAAAGCACGAGATTTCGAAAGATTGAAAGGAAAACTAATGCGATGTATTCAAAACCCAAAGTTAACGCTTAAGGTCCTATAAAGTGAAATGCATGAAATGAAAGAAAAGAGATGAATTTAAATGAGATAAAAGGAAGTATAGAAAGCACAGCCCTTTTTATTTATACTCTTCCAATTCGGTTACAAAGATGTCTCCTCCCTTTTAGGGGGTAGGAGCATTAACATAGTTTCAATTACAATCATGGATTTAGTGTTCCTCCTTCTGCGTGCCCACATGTGAAATGGGCGGGCCAAAGTGTTGCCGTCGCTGGTATTGATGAATCTTTAATCCTTGTTGCTCCTCCTGCGTTCAAAGAAACAACAAATCGTCAGTAGCACCTGTGTATGATAATGAAACTCGCAAATCTGAAAGAGTACTATTAATGAATATAAAAGATAAATATAACGATGATTAAAATGAATCTAAATAGACTAAAAATTTGATAGAAGCATAATCATGTAACTAGCAAAATACTGCAAAAGAAACAGTCACCAAATTCGACACAGATCCATATTCATTCCGAGGTGGGACGAACTAAACCTGCAATAGTTTGGTATTCGTTTCGAGGTGAGACGAATAAACCTACAATAAGGCAGGGGGTGCCCGAAGGCAAACCACCCGCCGGTTGAGACTTTGTTTCGACACCAATCCGCTTGGGATGAGTCCAAAACCTGTTGTGATGTGTTGTCGGCAAATTGGTAGGATATTGTGGCCAGAAAAATCAGGTTTTGGGTCTTGATTCGTGCCTCCAAAAGTAACATAAGGTAGAAATATTGAGCATATTGATGTCATCGATGTCAAAGAGTACATAAGGTAGAAATATTTTGATGTCAAAGGTGCATGGTTATCAAGGCAATAATATTATATTGTGAAAGCAAGAGAAAGGTTTAAAATAAATTAAGGTTTAAATATTAATGAGAAGATAAAGGTCTAAAATAAAGAAAGGTTCAAATGCCAATGAGAAGACAAAGCTTTAAAAGGAAAGAATGGTTAATTTTTAATAAGAATGCAAATATTAAAAAGGAAGGCCAAAGGATAATATTATAATAAAGTTTTCAAAAAGGGGATAAGGTTATAATATTTATATTTTAACCTAACCTAAGGGCACAAAGTTATGAAGTCAATAAATAAATGTTTCAAAAATAGCATCAACTTCGTGTGAGCAATGGAGGAGAAACGATATTTAAATCTTAATCAAATGTAAAGAAAATTGGTGTAGATTCGATTGTGCTTGAGAGAATCCATTCACATTTATCAAGGATGAATAGAAGAGGAGAAAGGGTGCAAACTTCAGCACAGGGTGCACAGTGAAGAAAAGAAGAATCACTACTCGTTTGGTTTCAGCTAGTAGGCTAGCGCAGTTGGTATTTCGAGAAGTGCTAAGGAACTAGAAGAAGATAGGTTGTAGGGTTGAGATCCCTAGACATAATTTTAGGTATTAACATTTTCATACTGCACATTGAAGACAACGATATTTTTTTTGGGCACTTGCTTTGGTTCTAATCCCTATAGTAGCATAGTTGGTCAGGGCGCTCGTGATAGAGCATTGTTGCAGAGGTCCATGGGTCGAAATCCATTGAGGGTGTCTTGCTTAGTTTTAATGGTTTGGGAAGCACAACGAAGGGAATAAAATGACTAATTTCCATTTGATATTTCACCTTCTTGGATATCCCAAGAGGTCACTATTCCCATTTGGATGCAAGAGGTCACCGGGTCAATTATCATCCATGCTAGCAAATAATGGTATAAAGTATTTATAAAGTTTTGATTATTTGTAAATATGAGTTATAAAGGTTGTATGCTATAAAGGCTTTTATTTTTTCAAATAGGAGCCATAAGGGGTGTATGTCATTAAGGATTTTATTTTGCAAATAGTAGTCATAAAGGTGTTAGTTGTGCATGATTAAAAAGGGATAATTTTTTCATGTGAGAAAAGAGGATATAAGGTGTATTGTGAATTGTTTTGAAATTGAAAATGTTGCATATTAGAAAGGAGACATAAGGTATACTATGGTATCTTTGCTTGTTGTACTCTTGCTTGATATTTTTAGGTTTTTGGTTTATCATTAAGGGATTTATCTTGTCAAACCAAAAAGGAGTTATAGCGCATTATATTTTAGGTATTCTTGTGGACATCTTTTGAAAGGGTTTTAATGTGGATATTTTGAAAAGGAAATTTGCTAACATGTTTTTGAAGTGGAAAGAGAAAAGAAAAGTATTTTTGTGATAGGTTTTGAAGGCACATCTTCATCAAAGCAAGTTAAGAAGTATGATGATATCATTCCTCCTTTAAGGTGTTTGATTGAACAAATAATTCTGAATCATAAGAGGGAGAAATAAGGATTATGTATGAGCATTGTTGGAAATATATGTGCTAGGGTTTGAGAACAAAATTATGCTTCATTGTTGAATGAATTGGAAACACTTGTGCTAAGGTTTGTGAACAAGTTAGGCATTATCATTAAAAGAAATTGGAAACACTTGTGCTAGGGTTTTGAGAACAAATTGTGCATTCTTGTTGAAATAATTTGTGAAGCATTTGGGCATTGATGTGAGTGAAATTGAATGTGAATGGGCAAGTGTTAAAGACCAGTTATGTGAAGAAAATTTTTGCATTATAGTTTTTGATATTTGAGAGCAAATTTACAAGGAACATAAACTAGTTTTTGTGAAGCAAAGTTATACACTAACGTGATTTGATTTGAAAGGAATTTACAATAAGTAGAGATCTGATTTGATAAATGTGATACATGTGAAAGCCACAAACTTAATTAATGTGAAGAGAACATATTAAACATTTGCATTGCATATTATTCTTTATATGTTCTTGAAAGAATTATGGGAAGAATATGTTTGAATTGCCTAGTTGAAGAAAGCATTTCTGAAAGAGATATAAGCATTATTTTGAACATAATTTCTGTGCAAGATTTGGGATTGGTTGAGCATGTGTTATGAACAGATTTAAGTATGTGTTATGAGAAGATTTGAGTATGTGTTATGAGCATATTTGAGTAGGTGTTATGAGCAATTATGAGTATGTGTTATGAGCAGTTTTGAGCATGTGTTAGAGTAGAGTTGAGCAGATATAGTGAGGCATATTTGAGCAAGTCTTGTGAGAATACTTGAAGTAGGTTTGAGGTAAATTTGAGCAAGTCTTGTGAGAATACTTGAAGCAGGTTTGGGCAAGAGTTGAGAGCAGATTTGAGCAAGCCTTGTGAGTAGGCTTGGTACATATTTGGGCAGATTTGTGAGTAGGTTTTGTTTCTAATTTTAGAAATCCTTGTGAGTAGGCTTGGTGTAGATTGGAGCAATGAATTGAGTAGATTTTGTTGTAGATTTGAGCAAGCCTTGTGTGAAGGCTTGGAGTAATTTTTGAGTAGAATATTGAGTTGGATTTGGAGTAGACCAGATCTGAGAGGAGAGGTGTCTCCTATGGATAGAGGTCCACAAACTAGAGTAGTGGGGATAGAGGTCTCTTGTGGATAGAGGTCCACAAACTAGAGTAGTAGATATAGAGGTCTCCTATTGATAGAGGTCCAAAAACTGGAGCAATGGGGACAAAGGTATCTTGTGAATAGAGGTCCACAAACAAAAATAGTGGGGATAGAGGTCTTTTATGGATAGAGGTCCACAAACCAGAGTAGTGGGGATAGAGGTATCCTGTGGATAGATGTCCACAAACCAGAATAGTGGGGATAGAGGTCTCCTATGGATAGAGGTCCATGAACCATATTTAAGGGGATAGAGTTCTCCTATGGATAGAGGTCCACAAACTTGAGCATAGGGGATTAGTGTCTCCTTTGGATAGAGGTCCATAAATATTGTAATAGGGAATTGGTTCCCAAGAGATTTATTGAGAAAATTTAGAAGAAATATTTTCTCCGTGGATGTAACACACTTTGGGTGAACCACGTTAAATCTATGTCTCTCATGTGTTTGATGATTTATGCATTGCTTTATTATTACCATTAATGATATTGGTTAATACGACTTTGGAAAGATAACATTGGATAATATTAGTTGGAAATAAAATTAAACGTTTATCTTATATTGTTCACCCCTCCTCTTAGTATAAGCTACTGTTATTTAGGGGTTCCTTTGTTACTACCTCAACTAGATAGATATGTTATACTTTGATTTGTACTTGAGCTAGTTTTTGGTTGAGAAATTTTAAAAAGGGATCTATGAAATCCTTAGGTGGCACCAGTAGAACATTTGGTGTGACCTCTTCAATGATATGTTCTCTTAACATCCTCGACTCTATAGAATAATCCCCAACATGTTCAAGTTGTGAGTGTGCTCTGATCTCAATTGGGTACTTGTTCCAAATTGGTTTAATTGACAACCTATAATTTAAGGCTTCTTTGAGCTCATATTCAAAGGTATTTGGTCTATTGCAAACCATCACTTGTGTGCTCACCTTTTTCATGAGTTTTTGATAGTAGCCTTGAGAGTCATATGGTATCCATGTGACTTCTAGACATCCAAACTCACCATATTCTAGGATTTTCTGCAACATACTTTGATAGCCCTTGTAAATATAATGGCAAATTTGGCAAGGGATCCCAAGCCAAAAAATTCTCCCTTGCCTCTTTATTAGTCTGACTTTTGCTTCTTTTGCTACTTTTCTAACCATTTCTAGGGAAACTATAGTCATTGGACAAAATTTTGGTAGGGCTTTGGGAGGTAATTTTGAGTCGTACACTCTTATATAAGTAAAGTACTCCATGAGAAAATAGTCTCTTATATGGTTATCTAGAAAATATTTAACCATCCTAGTGCCTAACCTAGCAAGGGTGAATCCATAAAGGAGTTGGTGAATGGTTATCAAAAATTACACAAAAATTGAGCATAGCTTGACTCACCCTCATGAATCTATGGTAACCTATCCTACACATCAAGAACCTATATACCTCCCCAACTTTCAATTATTTATGGATTGAGTTGCCTTATCATGAAATGTATGAATATGGAGTTGTAGTAAAAATTAGGCATCTCATCTACATCCTCCATTATTATCACCTTTAGTGTAGTGAATTATTCACGCATCTTATTGCAAATGAAGTCTTCCCATTTATATAATTGAATATGCCCTCTTCTATTGTATTGTAACAGTAGGTATACTACTTCCTTACTAACCAAAGACAAGTCTTCTACTCCTAGAGAAATATTAATCATATCTATGAAATCCATTGCCTATGCCTTCAATATATATTTGTTTAGAGGGAAATTATAAGACACTATCTAGTCATACCTAAAATATATGTTATGTGTTGTGTCTTCTTGGTGATTATTTTTAGATCAATAGCTAGCATAACCAGACAGAGGTGAAAAAATTTCCTAAAAGCCTCAAAAATGACTCTAAAAGTTGCTCTACCATCCTTATCTCTGAAGTTTTTTCTTCTAGGGTTGTAGGTGGCTGTGAACTAAGACATCAAATCGAAGGAGTAGTAGACTTTAGGGCATATTATTTTCCCCAAGTTTGACCCCATCGGTGGATAAATAAAAAATCCTCACTCTGAATACTCTAGGCTTTCTAAAACAATTGCTTCATCAGTGTTGCATGCCATTGATAATTCTCTTCAGTCTTTGCAAACCTAAAATATGGTTTTTTGTTCTAGCTAAAGTTATTGCTTTGCAGCAAGGCTTATTTTTTTTATCTTATTATTTATCGACCACAATGCTTGAGGAAGCCATGATAATTTTTTGAGCGTTGAATTGGAGTCTGTAAATTTACAATACAATTTTGGGGAGCAACTTCTCTATAAATACTCTTTTGCAAATCAAGGATTGATGGTGACAACTCATGCATTGTGAATTAATTTATAATATTTAAGCCAATTTTTTATATGCTTTGATCATAAATGCTTCCAAATATGTCATTTTTTTCACCATCCTTCAGCTGTCACCTTGTTTTAATGGTTTAAATTATTAAGTTGTAATAGTTATCTTATGCTTTATTAGTTCTAGATTGTTGATGTTGGTTGGTGTTTCTATCTGATCCATTGGTTTAATTTTGCTTTGGATTTTTTTTGAGTTCAACCGATTAAATCCTATCCATTGGAGATAATTTGAAGATCAAATCATGGCCATTGAAGCATCATGGAAAAATATTTTTATTTCTTTGAATGAATTATAACCCTTGATTAGATGATGGAAATTGAATCCTAGCCATTGATGTACTCCAAGAAGCATTATTTTGTGTGCCATAATTTTACTTTTAATCTTGATTGTCGATGTTATAATAATATTGAATCTTGATTGTTGATGTCTCTGTAGTCGTTGACTTGTGTACCTATTTTCCAAATTAATCTTATCCATCGATTATCAAGCTAAGGATCAATCCTGATCATTGAAAAGCTCCAACAAACATTAATTAGCCTAGCATCATTTTGTGTTAATCATGATCACCAAAGATATATATGGAGAATAAATTTGAGTCATTAACATAATCTGGGAAATATTGAGTCATGTGTTAGCTAATCTTGGTTAATCATAGTCATTGAAGCAATATAGTTACATTCAACTTCTACCTCCCCATGGAAGACCATAGAGGTGGGATTCTATAGCACTTGTATTGTCATAAGTTCAACTTCTATATTTGGTTACCTCCATGTTTAATATAAGGTTCTCTCTCATGAGAATAGAACCTCTAATTATAATTTTTTTAACTAGTTATATGAGATTGAAATGGGCCCCACCTATATTACATCATGACCAAATTGTGGTACAGCAATAGTGTGGCAATTATGCATGTTTTTCTTGGCAAGATTCAAACTTGGGTCTCCTTAAAATTTGAGAAATGTAACTAGTTAATCTAATGCCATTTGATACCTTGGATTACAATGTTATAATCTTTGTTACCTATTATTTGCCTCAACTTCATTAGGTTCCCTTAGATTATCCTTTGACTAGATTTCATAAAAAACAATGGGGATAGGATTCTTGGGTGGGTGCCCCAATAGTAAAGTATGAAGGTAAGCTTAGGAACATGCATTGTCATAAGTTTAATGTCACCTCTACCTGTCCCTATGGCTATTAAAAGGTTTCTACCCCTGGAATGGATCTTGGATAATGATTTGAACATCCTAATTCCCTCTCTCCTCCTACATGTGACAAGCCCATTGGCAACTTTATTTTTATTAGTTATCTTGATGTTTCATGATACATAGTACATTTTTTTAGTAGATTATTTGTTTTGTTATATGTCTAACTATTTTGTTTTATAATATTACATGCAACCATTAACTAATTTTAAAGAATCAAAGTTCTAATTTTAAAGTCTAATTGTACACCTTAGGACGATAGTTAGCTACTAAGAATGACATGGTCAAAATCACATGCAATATAAGGTCCAATTATCTCATGATCAACAAAATAAAATATGGTATGATCTAATTTATTTCTTATCCTTTTGATCAAGTTTGACTTAGTTTTATGATTATTTATTTAATGATATTAATCTCATTGTTAGGTAGGAATACTACCATAAATAAAAAAAAAATTAAATAAAATTTATAAAGAAAAGATGTTTACTTGTAAAATGTAGGTTTTACATATTTTTTTATGGTAATTTAAACTTTTAACACATGCATACTTTACTCAAAATTATATCCACCTCATTCAAATAAGTCTAAAAGTGTATTGCATTAAAGTCCCCATTAAGAAATTTTTTACCATTTTACCTTAAATACTGTTCTAGCTTATTATTTGCATAATTTTTAAATAATTCAAACATGAAACATAGTTTTGTCAATTCAAGTCAATTTTTTTTTATAGTATTTATGTCTTATTAACCATAAGTTAACCATCCCAAATCCAATTTGATGGGTTTGTTTATCTTCTTCTTCTTTAAACACACATATGTTGTTGTGGTTTGAACTTTGATCTATACTTGGATCTATTGAATGAGATCCCAAAGCCACACCATTGCAGTGTCCTGCAAAGAATGACTTGTTTATCCTTTAATATCAATTCTATTATTTTTGAGTGGATTTAAACATTTTTGTACCACCCTTATTTTCTAAGCCTTTAATTAAAGGTCTCCATTATGAAGTTGAAAATTCTACATTGTAAATCTAATTTTTATCACATACAAACTAAATATAAGATTTCTAGTGATTATATATATATATATATATATATATATATTTGTTTTATGATATATTTACCTTCATGTTATTTAATTTTATGCATACTTGCTTATTTGACTAATTGTATATAAATAGCTAACAATTTTATTACAATTAGAATATTTTTTTGATACATAGGGGAGTTGGTTACATCCACACTTATTGTAGTAACTACCTAGTGCAGGGTTCAAACCATAGGAACTGCTCCCAACAAACCTATACCATCTCATTATTTTTAACCTATTTAATTTTATGCATACTTGCTTATTTGACTAATTGTATATAAATAGCTAACAATTTTATTACAATTAAAATATTTTTTTTGATACATAGGTGAGTTGATTACATCCACACTATTTTTAGTAACTACCAAGTGTGGGGTTCAAACCATAGGAGTTGCTCCCAACAAGCCTATACCATCTCATTGTTGTTGACCTGACATAAGGGGGCCACCAGTCCTTCAAGGTTTACACCATAATTGTTGGTCTGACAAATTGAGAATAAACTAATACCTTTGTAACATGTATGCCCCCAAGGTTTGAACCTAAATATCTTATTGATAAGTGTCTGACCAAAAAAATAACTACCAATCCATCTAACCCTTGAAAAATAGTAAAATCAAAATGTTAATTTTATTTTAAATTTTTACAACTTAAATATATATATATAACAAAATCAACCTAATATTATCTTCAATCTAAAACCTTATTACAAATAATATCATTTCAATATTCATCATCTTACACAATACACTTTCTATTTACAATTTTCTTTCTGATTTTTTTTTAATCAATTACACAATATTTAAAAAACTATATATCACTTGGAATATTAGAGGACTCAAAGGGAGTCTTTCAAAACAAAATGAAATTAGAAGAATGATTCAGGTAAATCATCCACATCTTGTTTTCCTTCAAGAAACAAAGATGTCAATGGAGGATATGGACTCAATTGCTAGTAAAATTTGGCCAGCTGGAAAAGTGGTTTCCCTCAGTTCCCAGGGGACTTCTGGTGGCATTGCTTGTCTTTGGGACCCAAAAGAGGTAGTTATTCACCATATGGTTGGCAGTTGGGGTCTGTTGGCTATAGCTATTCAAAGTAGACATTCCAACCAAATTATGCTCTGCATTACTGTTTATGCTTTGACTACTTTGGAGGAAAAAAGAAGACAGTGGAAGGATATAACTCATATTATCTCTCATTTTCCTGAATCTTGGATCTTGATCGGAGGAGATTTCAATACCATCCTCTCTCTGGATGAGAAAAGTGGAGGAAATAGAAATTTGGACAAAAGCACTGACCTCATGAGCGAATATATTGCAAACCTCCATCTTGTGGACATCCAACCAGATAATGGCCTTATGACTTGGTCTAATAGAAGGCAAGGCTTAGCTTGTATAATGGAGAGATTGGATAGGTTTTTGCTCTCTAAAAATTTCTTAATCCATGGTCACATTCCTAAAGTGAAGACTCTTAATAATGTTGGTTCGGATCATTGGCCAGTCATGGTGGAAATGTGGAAAACCAATGTGAGTTTCTCTCCTTTTCATTTTCAATTAATGTGGCTTAGAGACATTTCCTTTAGACCTCATGTGCAACAATGGTGGAAGGAAGGTAAACCTAGGCATGGGACTAAGATGTTCTGTTTTGCCAAAAGACCGCAATACATTAAATCCAAAATCAAGACTTGGAACTGGAAAGAGTTTGGGGATGTTCATAAAAAAAAACATGAAGTTATTGCTCATCTTGAAAATTTGAATAAGAAAATCCGTTTAGATGGCCTCACAGAGAATAGAAGTGCAGATGAAATTAAACTCACAACTCAGTTAGAGGAATGGGAAAAAAGAGAAGAAATCTTATGGAAGCAAAAATCTAGAATTCAATGGCTCAAAGAAGGAGATCGAAACACAAATTTCTTCCACAAATCTCTTCTAGCTCGAAGATCTCACAACTTTATTTCTTCCCTAAAATCAGATTCTGGAGATGTTGTCTATACTTGGGATGGCATGAACTCTATTGTTGTTGATTACTTTTCCAATATTTTTGTTGCTACTCCTCTTGACTCAACTTCTCAACAAAATGTTCTTCAAGCAATCCCTTCTCTTATCACTTCTGAGGAGAACTCTATTTTGGCTGCTCTTGTTACTATCAATGAGCTTCAACAAGTAGTTTTTAAAATGCAAAAAGGGAAAACCCTAGGTCCTGGTGGTTTTCCCATTGAGTTCTACCAAGAGTTCTGGGATATCCTTCATGTTGATTTATTAGAGGTGGTGGAAGAAGCCAAGAAAGCCAAAGAAATTTTGAAGGTTATCAATAAAACTTATATTACTCTTGTTCCAAAAGCTCAAGAGGTTGATCATATCTCAGCTTTTAGACCTATTGCTTTATGTAATGTTCTTCTCAAAATCATTACTAAAATCATGGCAGAAAGGTTGAAGCCTCTTTTGCATAAGATTATTTTCCCGAGCAAGGGGGTTATGTGGAAGGGCATCAAATAGTAGATGAGATAGTTCTTGCTCAGGAAGCCATCCATTCCATGGATATGCAAAATTCTCCTTCCATGTTCATTCGGTTAGACTTATCCAAAGCTTATGACAGAGTGGATTGGCACTTCCTTATCAAAGTTTTGAGGCAATTTGGTTTCTCTAAGGATTGGATGGATTGGATTATGGGATGTATCTCTTCAGTTTCCTACTTAGTTCTTATCAATGGAAGGCCTTCTCAGTCTTTCCCAACTTCCAGAGGTATTAGGCAAGGTGACCCGCTATCCCCTTATTTATTCATCATTCTTGTTGAATGCTTGGGTAGGACTATAACCAAAAAGAGGGAAAACAAAACCCTTGAGGGAGTTACCATTGCTCATGGAGCTAGACCTATCTCTCATCTTCAATTTGTGGATGACTCTACTCTTTTAGGTAAAGCTACGGTTAAGGAAGCTTCTAATATTAAGCAAATCATTAGCTATTTTTCTAAGGCTATCGGGCGCTTGATCAATGAAGACAAATCTAAAGTTATTTTCTTTCACTGCTCTGCTAGACAGGAATCCATGGTCTTGGATAAATTAAGATATAAGAAGACCTCCCTTCCAATCACTTATTTAGGTATTCCCATAAATATTCAAAGGCAGAAAAATAAAGATTGGAATTGGTTGTTGGACAAAGTCAAGAAGAAAATTGGAAAGTGGACCAACAAGTGGCTTTCTTCTGGGGGTAGAATCACCTTGGTAAAATCAGTCCTTCAAGCTATTCCTATTTATGTTTCTTCCGTTTTGAATATCCCAAAGGTTGTTCTTCGAGAATTGGATCAAATCGGTCATCGTTTCCTTTGGAGTGGTACTAAGGAGAAAAGAAAATGGGCCTTGGTGAAATGGGACACTTTATGTCTTCCTAAGAGTGAAGGGGGTTTAGGATTCCGGTCTTCTATTAATAACAACAAAGCTTTAGCTGCTAAATTATATTGGAGGATGTTGCATAACCCCAATGCTCTTTGGGCCAATAATCTCCATGCTAAATATGTTGAGAACAAAAGTCCCGAAGACCTTGTTCGCTATCAACTTCCTACCAAAGGTTCTCCCATTTTAGCAGTTCTTAAGACTGGTGAGGATTTGATAAAGAAAAAATTATTTTGGATCATTCATAATGGTCAACATGCAAATTTTTGGATAGATTCTTGGGATGGTCACAAGCCTTTGATAACTCGGTTTCCCGATTGGAGGCCTTGGATGGAGGAGCTTCACCGAGCTAATTGGATAAAGGTGGCTAATTACTATCGGTACCATACTGGTAATTCAAAGGTTGGTAGATATTGGATCCCTATTGAGGACTGGCCTATTCAAATCCCAGAAAGGCAAAGACAAGATATCCAAGGCATCCTTCATATGAGATCCCTCTCTTGGTCCCATGAAAAAGATTGTTTTGGATGGAACAACACTACTAAGGGTGAGTATTCAGTTGCTCAAGGTTATTTGACCTTATGCCATAATAATCCCAACCATTCTTCTGACATATTTTCTCGATTGTGGGCTCAAAAGCTCTGGCCTAAGGTGAGGTTCTTTAATTGGCTTTTATTGCATCGTAGGGTGCTTATTGGTGAGCAACTTATGAAGTGTGGTTTTCATGGCCCTTTTAGATGTGAAATGTGTGAAGAGAATGTAGAAAATCTCAACCATCTTTTTATTGAGTGTACTTTAGCCTCTGAGCTATGGAGGAGAATGGCCACTTTACTTGGCTTACAGTGGTCCAATTTTTTTACTTTTGAACAGCTTTGGAGGGATTGGCCTAATCAAGAGGGTGTTGATCATTTTATTAGGCAGTTAGTTTGGATGGGTTCTACCATTCTTCTTTGGAATATTTGGAATGAAAGGAATAGCCAAATTTTTAATCAAGATAGGAAGGATATTCACTATATTTGGCAAAAGACCATAGCCAACTTAGTTGAATCAGTCCATCAACTCCTTAATCACCCCCAAAACTCCCACCAAAGATGGGATCAAGTGATGCAAAGATTGAAGATTAAATCTTCTAAGGGCAACCAACTTAAAGGGAATGTGAGTATTAGTAAGATGGATAGGACTAGAAATTGGCAACCTCCTCCTAAGGATTTTGGAAAAGTCAATACTGATGGAGCCTCTAGAGGGAACCCCGGAAAAGCCAGTGTGGGAGGAATTGGTAGACTTTCAGATGGCTCCCTGGTTTTTACTTTTGTTGAGAATTTGGGTATTCTTTCCAATAACCTTGCTTGAGGGGTATGGTATCCTCAGAGGCCTTCAGGAGGCTACTAAGGTTGGATGGGAAAAGGTGTTAGTTGAGTCTAACTCTCAACTTATGATTAATATCTTGAAGACTCCTTCTAAGAATCATAAGGTGGATTGGAGAATAAAAATAATTATTGAGAAGATTCAATTAATCCAGATGGGATTTTTGAAAGTTGATTACAATCATGTGGTCGGAGATCAAAACAAGAGTGTTGATGCTTTAGCTAATTGGGCTTTGGACAAAGGTGATCTTACTTGTTATGGCCACCCTCCTAGATGGTGGGCTTCTCAAATTAGGGAAGCTCTTCTTTCTATCATTTCTTTGGATGGCTCCAGCTCTGAAGGTACCTAGTTTCTTCTTGCTTTTTTTTTTTGCTTCTCTTTGGTTCATTCAGTTTTTTTAGTTCCCTAGCTCATTCTATTCTTTCTTTTGTTTCCTTTGTTGATTCTTGCCTTAATAGTCTTCTGGTCTAGATAGGTCATTGTTATGTTCATTTTTATTTTTTTTTCTTTTTTGTTTAGTTTTTTAAGGTGGGTGGTTTTTTTGTTTTGTTTTGTTTTTGTGTTCTTTGTGTTGTTTTTTGTTGTTCTTGTGTTTTTGTTGTTTTGTTTTGTTTTTTTTTTTTTATGTTTTTTGTTATTGTTCTTGTGTTTTTTTTGTTCTTGTTCTTGTGTTTCTCTTTGTTTGTGTTATTTCGTGTTTTTATGTGTGAGTGTTTTCTATGTTTTTTGTTTTTGTTTATTGTCTGTTGTTGGTTGTTTTTTATTATTATTTTTATTTTATTTTTTAATTTTTAGGTTTTGGTTGTGTTTATTTTTCATGTTTTTTTTGGGTTATGTCTTTGTAGTGTTCTTTTGTTTTTGTCTTGTTTGTGTTTTGTTATGTGGTTCTTGTGTTTTTCTATGTGGTTTGTGTTGTGGTTTCTTTTATCTTATTGTGTGTGTTTGGTTGTGCTTTTGTTTTTGACACACTCAAGGAGCATGTTTTTTATTTTATTTTATTATTTTTGTTGTTATTTACTTATTTTTAAATTGGTTTTGTGTGTTTGTTTGCTCCTTGAGTATGTCAAAGGTGGTAGGCCAGGTCCGAGTCCTGGGCATTTTTGGCGGAATGGATACCCTTGCCTCCTTGGGTCTTACCCGAAAGTGGCATCCCTTTTGGGATGTTTTCCACAAATAAAAAAAATATATATATATTTATTTATTTATTTATGAAAAGGTAGTATAAACTATTAAAATTTATTAAGAACATCATTATTTGGTAGTATGTAGGGTAGAGCGTTGCCTTTTGAGTATACAAGATGATGGTATGATTAGCAACTAGTTCCTTGACTCGAAGTCAACAATTACGAGGTAAAATAGGTTTGGTCAGATCAACCCTTATAGTTTAAATCCTAGGTTCATTAGTTACTAAAAGTAATACTTGTGACTAACTCTATGTTTTAAAATTGTATTAGTTTATATAGATATTTAATTTTGTTGTATAATTATACCCCTTTTTCGAATTTTCTTGTCCACGTGTATTGATTTCTAAGAGAATGAGAAACCATAATTTAAATATTGTTCTTCATCACTGTAGGTTTAGTTATCAAGTTTGTTTTTGTATTCGAGTTCGACATTTTTGAAGTTCAAAAAAAAATTGACATGTTTAAAAATTCGAAATAAAATTCGATAGGTTATAAATATACATATCTTTTAAATAAATTAGTAAATAAGAAAATCATAATGTTCATGTTGTTATAAAGTAACCAAATATTAATTAAATTTCATTTTTTTATTAAATTTATTAGCCCACATTATTTTTTTTGGTATAAGGTAGAGGTGGTTATAAGGTCCACAAACCTTTTACAAAGTCAAAATGGGTTGGTTCTAGCATCAAGCCCGTATAATCAAAATACAAAATGGATCTTTCTAAGACCCACATTAAGCCATACTTAGAGTCCACAGTCCTATACTTGTCGCTTGACTATTCAGGATAAAACAAAAACCAAACAACACCTAGCACTTACTAATACCACTAGGTTGCTGTACTGTACACTTGTCACCTCCCAGGCCCCAACAAATGGGATGCCTTTTCTGCCTAATTCCATCTGTCGGATTACTCATCATCAACCCCTCTGATCTCCTGATGCTCTAACAGGTTTGATCTTAGCTCTTCTCTAGAAGCCAACACCAATAGTTCTTGAGGGAAGTTATCCTTCCAAATTTGCATCTCCCCAACAGAAACTGCAATATTTGCCATTAGATCCGCCGCCTGGTTCCCTTCTCTGAAGGTGTGTTGGATTCGGGCATTAACCAAATGAGATTTATGAATCTTTGCTTCTAGGATAAGCTCCAATATGGTCCAGCTGGGGTCTTTATCCTCCTTAATTGCCTTGATTATATTAAGCGAATCCCCTTCAAAGATAACTTCCTTATAACCCTCAAGTCCGGCAATTCTCATTGCCTGCATGCAGGCTCGGGCTTCTGCAAAATGATTTGTTTGAGTTCCCAAAGGCTCTGCAAAGGCAAGGACCACTTTTCCTTCCTCATTTCTCAAAACTCCTCCTGCTCCTGCAGCCCCTGGATTTCCTTTAGCTGCCCCGTCAAAATTAAACTTAACCCACTTTTGTGTGGGGGTATCCACTTGACACCATCCCGTGGGTTGGTTGTAATGTCTAGGTCTGGAAGTTCCTCTCCCCAGTTCCGCAAAATCCTCCTTTCCCTTAGAGACATGGTCTCATTTTTGAAGAAGAAAGTTTTCCAGTTTTCTTTCAAAGCTCTGATTATTTTATTACCACATAACCTGGGATCTTTCTTACGTCCTTTAAATACTCTCTTATTTCTCTCATTCCATATCCCCCATAAAAAATGGGGTAAGTTGAGCTTCCAGAGCCAAGTCAAAAGTTTCGCCCAGAAGGGGGAAGCCCACTGTATGCATAAGTCAGACATGCTATTTGGACAGACCCAATCTATATGAAATTTGGACAGGATCATTTGGAAGACTGTACAAGAAAATTCACAAGTTAGAAATATATGACTTACGGATTCTATCACTTTCTCACACAAGATACATCGATTGATGAATTGGAAACCTCTCCTTTGCAGATTATCTGTTGTCAGAATCTTATTTTGAACTGCCAACCAAAAGAAGAAAGCTATTTTTGGGGTTAAATTATTTAACCAAATAATAGAAGTCGGAGTCCAGCCATTGAATCCTGAGTGGATTAACTTATAGGCAGTTTTTACTGAATAGATCCCACTTGTAGTTTTGCCCCAAATCGCCTTGTCTCTTCCTTCCCCAGGAATGATCGGGAACACCCTTAAAGCATCATTGAGTTTGGTTAGGGCCACCTTCTCTTGCTCTGATAGATTATGAACTGTGATTTTCTTCCAAGAGGAAGTTTCCTATGCTACAGTGAATAAAATCCCCTACTTTTCCTCCCATTTCCTCCGAAAGTTTATGTTGGAGGACCTGAAGGTCTAAGTTATCTTTCAGAGGGGCCTCTTCCAACCACGGGTCTTGCCAAAAGTCCACTTGTCTTCCATTACCAATTCTCCATCTGATGCCTTTCCTGACTACCTCCCGACATTCGAGCAAACAATTCCAAAAATAGGATCCTCTAGGGAGATTATCAGCTTTCAGGAAGTCCTGATTATTTCTGATATATTTTGCCTTAAGAAGTTTTACCCATCCCAATTGATCATTATTGATAAATCTCCATACTTGTTTGCCAATCAGAGCTTGATTCATTTCTTTCATTCTCTTTAGCCCCAGGCCCCCCTGATCCTTGCTTGCACACACCTGATTCCATGCTACCAACGAAATTCTCTTTCTCTCCTCTGAACCTGACCACAAGAAGTTGCGTTGAATTTGCTCCAATGTAGCTCGGACCTTTGCAGGCATTCTAAATAGAGACATGCAATAAATTGGAATGCTCGTAAAGTAGTTTGAACTAATAAGGCTTTTCCTCGCGGAGCTGAGAAGGTCTGCCCTTCCACCCTGCTAACTTTTTGGAGATCCTGTCAATGACTGAGTTCCACAATGTAGCCTTCATTCTTCCTTCGAACATAGGCATGCCTAGATAAGTTGCTGGTAGAAGCTCCTTTCCACAACCGAAGAGGTTAGCTATTCTTTCCTCCCTCCCACCAGGAGTGTTAAAGAAATAGATGCTACTCTTCTTATAGTTTATGTACTGTCCTGCTTCTGTCTCATACTTGGTTAGAATTCTCTTCAACTTCCTAGCTTGAGGCACCGAGGCTTTGGACACAATGATTGTATCATCCACAAACTGTTGGTGAGACACTGGCTCTACTGTTGAGGCTGGTTTGAAACCTTCCAATCGACCATCTGCCACCGCTGCTGAAATGTTCCTACCCAATGCTTCCGCTAAAATAATAAACAAGTATGGAGACAAAGGATCTCCTTGTCGCAACCCCCTTTCACTCTTAAAGTAACCGGAGGGTGACCCATTCACCATGACAAAAAATCTTGTAGTAGAGATACAACTAAAAATCAACTTAATCCACTTGGGACAGAAACCAAACTTACCCAAAATCTTGGTGAGGAACCGCCATGAGACCCGGTCGTAGGCTTTATTCATATCAAGCTTTAGTAACATACCTGCTTCCTTACTAGCCACCATTGAATGAATAACCTCATGAATTGTGATGATACCATCCAATATTTGTCGCCCTTTCACAAAGCCTCCTTGGTTCATATCAATGATGAAAGGAAGGATAACCTTCATCCTATTGGCAATTGTTTTTGTGAGAATCTTCATTCGAGTGTTACATAAACTGATAGGGCAAAAACTGGAAAATTCCATTGCTCCCACTAGTTTAGGGATGAGGACTAAAAATGTAGCATTAACTCCTCTTGGGATTTCCATGTCCTTTTGAGCCTCAATTATAGCTTCCACTACATCATTGCCTAGGATATCCCAAAACTTCTGGAAGAAAGCTACGGGGAAGCCATCCGGTCCTGGGGAGCTGTTACCATCCATGTCAAAAACCACCTTCTTGATTTCCTCCTTTGTGAAAGGACTAAGTAAGAATCCATTAAGATTCTCAGTTATGAGGGGTGGAATGGCTGCCAACAGAGAGTCCTCTTCTTCAATAGTCGGATTTACATCTTCTAGCAACGATTTAAAGTACTCAACCGCTTCCCTCCTTATGTCTTCCATATCTTTGGTGTTAGACCCATCGGCCATCTTGATCTCCTTAATTTTGTTAGTACTCCTGTGGCGAAGAGTAGAGACATGGAAGAACTTTGTATTCTTGTCACCCTCCTTTAACCAACGCAGTCTGGATTTCTGCCTCCAAAAGGTTTCTTCAAATCCTAGCATCGTGTGGTATTCGGCTAACAGCTCCCTCTCCTGGTTTCTCAGATCCTCTGTAAGCTGCTCTGACTTCAGCTTCTCCTGTAGTTCATTGATCTTGTCTTTTAGTTCTGCCTTTTTAACAAAAATATTGCCAAAGGAAGTTTTGTTCCACTCTCTAATGTTAGCCTTCACATTCCTTAGTTTACATGCCACTTGGGCCAGTTTCGAACCATTATACTTTTTGTCCCACCATTGGGCAACTAGATCCTTGAGATCCTGATGTTGGAACCACATAAGTTCGAATCGAAAGGGTCTGATGTATCTTTTCTTAGAGTCCTCCCCTGTTTCCCATAGAATTGGGTTGTGATCAGACCCGATTCTTGGGAGTGCCGTTAATGAAGAGTCCCCAAACCTCTCCAGGAATTCTTGAGAAAGAAGAAACCTATCTAATCTGATCTGAATTTGGTTTTCCTTCAATCTTTTGTTAGACCATGTATAGGAGAATCTACGCAGGTCCACATCCATCAACTCATGTTGCTCAACAAAATCTCTAAACTCGTAGATATCAGCGGTTATTCTTTGAGAGCCCCCCAATTTATCTACAGGATTAAGGTAGCAATTGAAATCCCCCGCCACAATCCAAGGGTAGTTGGGGACCGTCTCCCTCAATTCAGCTAGCTGACTCCAAAGAACCCTTCTCAGTCCCTGTCTAACTGGAGCATATACATTCGTTAAGATCCACTCTTCCTGCGTGGTTTTATCCACACATAAGAGACAAATAAACCAACTAGACATCAAAATCACTCTACTATCAATCACATTCTTGTTCCACATAACCAACAACCCTCCTGCTATTCCAATGGCCTCTTGGCCTACTACTTCAGCTTCTCGCCAAGTCCTATTCTTAAAAGGAATAACTCTACTCTCCTCCATTTTAGTTTCTTGCAGTAAAATCATATCCGGTTTGTGTTCTTGTCTAAGAGCATACAAAGCTCTTATTTTTGCAGGATTACTCCCACGAATATTCCATGAAAGAATCTTCATTTATGGGCTTTGGATCCTCGAGCCTTCGCCCCAAAGAGCAATACTGCTTGAGTGCCATCAACCACTCCTCGCTTCGCTTCTTTTCGCCTTAAGGCAGCATTGCTAGGTTTCCCTCTTCCCTACCGAACCATATCCCCATACATCCGCTCTAGGTTGGGGTTCCTTGGGATTCACTTGGCTTCTAGTAACCATCTTGGATAGGTCAGTCTTGGTCTTTGGGGTAACAATATGGCTTTCCAGGTTAACTGGTCTTTTTGACAGTGGAGATGATTCCGTGCTCTTAGCTTCTTGATTAGTAGATTCTTTTTTCCCTGCTTTGGGGTTACACTGATCTTGGTGGTTCACCTCTTCCTCCTGAGTATCCTTGCCCGTATTATTAGTTTCCTGCTCCTTCCTTCGATTTTTCTCCTCTAAATCCTTCTCTTGAGTCTCCTCTACCTCAGATTCCACTTCTTGGCTATCCATCTGATCTCCCTTCAGATGATTTAATGCATCAAAACTGTTCTCCACTGGGATGTTGATCTCCTTGGAATTTCTTCCCATAAATTCCTCTACAGTACATGGGACCACTTCCACCGAGCCTCCATAGGCCTCCCGTATTACCCAATCAAACTTACTTGCCCCAGGGCGTTGATCTATGGGGTTCTTTCCTTTGTGATTTTGGTGGAGAACAGATCTTGATAATACAAAAAAAAATAGAGAAACAAGAGCCCAAGATTTGGTATTCAATACTTTGGAATAATTTACAAGAATATATAGCCAAACTACCATTTGCCAACCACCTCTCATTACAATCCATGGGTTTTTATTGAGGTCCCGATCCTTTGTGCTTTCACACTTCCCACGATCTACAATTGCCACTTGGAACAATTCTAGGAAGTTGCATTGATGAGACTCTTGGTGAGGTGCGTGACTGGCTGCCATATCCAACGAAATCTTCTTCATGATCTGCTGCTTGCTGTTAGTTGCTTTAAACACATCTTCTAGATATCCTACGTGAGTGGCCAACATGCCCGTTGAAATCCTTCTTTGGAACTGCTGCTTCACTGCCTCTACTTACCGCACACATAGGGACGTCTTTATGAAAGCTGGAAGTGCATGTATTTCTGTTTGGTTGCAATCGCGATATCGCGACCATTTTCTTTTTGCACCTTCTCTCTCCATTTTGGCCGCGATATCACGACATGTCGCGATATCGCACCATTTTTTCTATCGGCCTTTGTTTTTCCGTTTCGGTCGCAAAATCATGACATGTCGTGATTTTTGCGACCTTTGGTCTCCGTGCCTTTGTTTCTCTTGCGGTGGTCGTGATTTCATGACCTTTGGTCTTTGTGCCTTCATTCATCCTGCGACGTTGCAATTTTGTGACCTTTGGTCTTCGTGCCTTCGTTTCCCCTGCGGTGGTCGCGATTTCACAACTTTTGGTCTCTGCGGACATTTTGTCCGCTGCTCCCCTATATTCAGTTTTGTTCGCGATATCGTGACACTTTTGTGTCGTGATATCGCGACACATATTTTACTTGCAACACTTAGAAAAATAACATTGCAACACTTAGAAAAAAATAACAACAAAAAGTTTGGTTGATGCTCGATTGCTTTGCTACCCTCGGATGCTCCTACATCAGGCACCCGGGGTGGATTGAGAAGTGATCCTCACTTCTGATCTTTAGGAGGAAGACCCAGGCGGTCAACCTCTTTTTTTGACAACCAAGTTGCATCTTCTACAGGTCTGCCCTTCCACTTGATCAAATACTCAGAATATTGTTTTTTCCTTGTGCTTCTGCCTTCACGAGTATCTAATATTTCCTTGATCTCATATTTGGTTGGGCTAGACGCTAGAATGTTCCACAATTCTATGCTTGGTACCTCTGTACTATCTCCTTCATGGTATTCCACTAAATCAAATATGTTAAAAATGGGTGAAATGTCAAGCCCACTTGGCAATTCCACTTCATATGCATTGCCTGAATCCCATTTTTCCAGTATTTTGCATGGCCCAAACTTCTTCATCTTCAACTTGTTGTAAGTTTTGGCTGGAAATATTTCTTTTCTGAGATGGACCATGACTTCATCTCCCACTTTGAATTCTTTGAACCGCCGCTTTTGGTCTGCTCTTGCTTTATACTGAGTATTCATCTTTTCAATTTGTTTCTTTACTTCTTCATGCAGGCTTCTCATCTGTTTTGCGAATTCCTCAGCCTCTGCACTGCACTTTTCTCCTTTATCTAATTTTCTTAGCTCAAAAACGTTTCTTGGACTATTTCCATATATGATTTGGAATGGAGATTTGTTTGTACTCTTATTGATAGAATTTTTGTATGCAAATTCCGCCTGCGACAAAACTAAATCCCATCCCTTGGGTTTATCTGCTATCAAGCATCTTAACAAATTACCCAGACTTCTATTTACCACCTCTATCTATCCATCAGTTTGTGGGTGGCATGCAGAACTAAAATTCAGATCTGTCTTCAGCTTCTTCCATAATGTTCTCCAAAAATACCCAACAAACTTTGTATCTCTGTCCGAAACTATGCTTCTTGGTAGACCGTGAAGTCGTACCACTTCCTTGAAAAATAACCATGCAATGTGAACTGCATCACTTGTCTTTTGGTAGGGAATAAAATGTGCCATTTTGGAGAATCGGTCAACCACCACAAATACAGAGTCATTTCCCCTCTGTGTTCTCGGCAATCCAAGAATAAAATCCAGGCTTATGTCCTCCCACGGCCTCTCGATTCATAGGTAACGGCTGGTATAATCCTGTGTTTTGCCTTACGCATTTTGCCATCTGGCATATTCTGCAACTTTGCACAAACTTTTTCACATCTTGCTGAAGTTGCGGCCAGTAGTAATTTTCATTCACCAGGGCAATGGTCTTATCCCGACCAAAATGCCCAGCCAGTCCTCCGCTGTGCTTTTCCTTGATTAAGTTCTCTCGCATGGAACTCCTTGGAATGCATAATTTACTTCCCTTGAATAGCATTCCGTCTTGGATTAGGAAATATAACCATTTTGTCCTGTCCACAGTAGCAGGTGCCAAGCAAGCCGTCCAGGCTGCTGCAAAATCAAGATCCTCAGGATAAAGACCCTTAAGTTCTTCGAATCCTACTACTTCCATTGTCATTTCAATTAGCATATTCTGCCTTCTACTTAAAGCATCTGCAACTCTATTTGATTTCTCGCTCCTGTGCTTTAACACAAAGGTATAGCTTTGGAGAAACTCAACCCACTTCATGTGCCTCTGATTCAGTTTTGTTTAGTTGTTGATGTACTGCAATGCCTGATGATCGAGAAATAGAACAAACTCTTTTGGCAACAAGTAATGCCTCCACTTCTTCAGAGCCTGAACTATAGCATAAAATTCTTGGTCATAAACTGAATACTTTTTCTGAGCATCATTGAGCTTTTCATTGAAATAAGCAACAAGTCTGCCTTCTTGGCTCAGTACAGCCCCTATTGCACTACCACTAGCATCACAGTCTACCTGAAATACCTTGTTAAATTCTAGGAGTGCCAAAACAGGCTGTTCTGTGACCATTTTCTTTAATGCATCAAAGCTCCTTTTAGCCCCTAAGGTCCACTTGAATTCTTTCTTGTCCCCTCTCATTGTTTCTGTGAGGGGTGCACAAATGCTGCTAAAGTTTCTTATAAACTTCCTGTAAAAGCTGGCTAGACCATGAAATGATCTTACCTCTGTTGTGCTTCTTGGGGTAGGCAATTCGATGATGGCTCTCACCTTCTCTGGGTCCATTTTCAGACCTTCTGCTAAGATTACAAATCCCAGCTATACTAACTCCTTGACAAAATTACACTTTTTTAGATTTATTAATAACTGCTCCTCCCGTAGCTTTTCAAAAACCCTCCTGATGTGCATCAGGTGTTCCTCCAGGGTTCTGCTGAATATTAATATATCATATAAATAAACAATGACAAATTTTCCTAAAAACTCTTTTAGTACCTCATTCATCAATCTCATGAAGGTACTTGGTGCATTGGACAGCCAAATGGCATGACCAACCACTCATACAAGCCCTCTCTTGTTTTGAAGGTTGTCTTCCACTCATCTCCTTCCCTGACACATATCTGGTGGTAACCACTTTTGAGGTCAATTTTGGTGAAGTACTTGGCTCCACTCAAACAATCCATTATGTCATCCATCCTTGGCAGTGGAAACCTATACTTTATTGTGATCTTGTTGATGGCTCGAGAGTCTGTGCACATTCTCCACTCTCCATCCTTCTTGGGTGCTAGTACTGCAGGTACTGCACATGGGCTAAGACTCTCCCTAATCAATCCCTTCTCCAGCAACTCCTGGACCTACCTGTTTAGTTCTTTAGTTTCTATAGGTGTCATTCTATGTGCAGCTTTATTGGGCAAACTTGACCCTGGCACCAAATCAATATGGTGACTGATTTTTATTACTAGGGGTAAACCCTCAGGCACATTATCAGATATGATATCTGGAAATTCCTTCAACATATCTTGGACTTCTGCTGGTGCATCTTTGCATTCTGTATCCCTGACTCTAGGAACTAATGCATAACACATATGCTCATGCTTCAAATCATCTAAAAATTTTCTTTCGTCAACTAAGTAAATTCTTGCACTGCCACATACCTTTTCTTCCACCTCCTTCATGGGTTTCAACTTATGACGCATTCCATTCTTGGTCACAGAATAGGTGTTGGCTTGGCCATCATGAACCGCACACCTGTCAAACTGCCATGGCCTTCCTAGCAGCAAATGGAACGCATCCATGGGCAGAATGTCGCACAAAACTTCATCACGGTAATTTCCAATACTAAATTTTACCAGGCACTGTTCATTGACCAAAACTTTGTGGTCTTTCTACAACCATGCAATCCAATATGGATGCGGGTGTTTATTTCTTTCTAGTTGTAGCTTTGTAACCATTCGTTCTGAAACTAGGTTATCTGTGCTACCGTTGTCAATGATAATGTTGCAAATCTTACTCGCGCATTTACACCTTATGTGGAATAAGCTTTTCCTCTGATCTGCAGCTCCCTCTTCATTCAGCAGGACTCTTCTTGCAATCATTACTTCTCCTCTCTCAACTTCTTCAGAATGCTCAGATCCAGCATCTTCATCAGCGACTGCTACTTTGGCATTTCCTTTTGGCCTACGATTATTTATTTCTCGTTTCTGTGGACACTCATATTGGTGATGTCCCTCTTCCCCACACTGGAAGCAAGTCCCTTGGAATCTTCCTCTTCCTTGACCTCGTCTAGCTCTACCTCTTCCCCCTTAGTAACCATTATTTTGATCATGGGGGCGGTCTGTATTTTCTCTCCTTTGTTCTTGCCTGCTGCTACCTTCTCCATTTTTCTGAGAATCCTTATTTCTTCTTCCACTATTCCTTTTGTCGGTCCTTCCACCATGACCTCTTCCTCTTTGCTTGTTTTCAAACCTCCTATTGAGCTTCTCTTCAACCTTTAAAGCAAATTGGTAAGCATCCTCTATGGTGGTCATCCGAACTAGACTTAGTTCTTCCTGAATGCTTGCTCATAACCCATTAATGTAACGGGCTACCTTCTCCTTGTTGGCCTCTGAGTGGCCTGTTCTAATCATTATTTTATGAAATTATTCTATGTACTCCTTCACAAACTTACTTGATTGCCTCAATCCTTGCATTTTCTTCAGCAGGTCTAACTCATAATCACTAGGGATGAACTGCCTATTTAGCTTTTTTGCCATTCGTTCCCACTTAGTTATTCTCTCTTTCCCTCTTTTATTTTTCTCCAACTGCACTCCCTTCCACCAAATGCTAGCATGACATTTCAGTTTGGTCTTTACGAATCTGACCCTATCAGGGTCCTCAACCTCTTCGTACTCAAAGTACTCTTCCAGATCATTGATCCAGTCGATCAATTCCTCTGGATCAAGGTTTTCAAAATATGTGGAAACCTCCATCTTCGACCTCTTCCCAATCTGGGATATGGCCTTGTATAGTCTGGCCTAAGCTGGATATACTGCTTCTTCTTCTTCCTTAGGTTGGTCTTCTTCTTCATCATCTTCCTCTTCACTACCTTTGTCTCTTCTTGGCTCCAATCTTCTGTGCATTTCTTCTTGCAAAGCTTGCATTTGTCGCTGCAAATCTCGAACATATTCTGCTACTGCCATGCCTCTCCCACAAACAAGATTTCTCCTTGGAGGCATTCTGCTCACCCGATTCCAAGCCCTTCCATAGATCTTGGTGTAACCGCCTCTCCTCCAATGATCTGTTACACACTCAGGAACTACTAGCTCTGATACCACTTGGTGGAGAATAGATCTTGATAATACAAAAAAAAACCAGAGAAACAAGAGCCCAAGATTTTGTATCCAATACTTTGGAAGAATTTACAAGAATATACAGCCAAACTATCATTTGCCAACCGCCTCTCATTACAATCCATGGGTTTTTATTGAGGTCCCGATCCTCTGTGCTTTCACACTTCCCACGATCTATAATTGCCACTTGGAACAATTATAGGAAGTTGCATTGATGAGACTCTTGGTGAGGTGCGCGATTGGCTGCCATATCCAACGAAATCTTCTTCATGATCTGCTGCTTGTTGTTAGTTGCTTTAAATGCGTCTTCCAAATATCCTACGCGAGTGGCCAACATGCCCGTTGAAATCCTTCTTTGGAACTGCTGCTTCACTGCCTCTACTTGCCACGCACGTAGGGACGTCTTTATGAAAGCTGGAAGTGCGTGTCTTTCTATTTGGTCGCGATATCGTGACATGTCGTGATATCACAACCATTTTCTTTCTGCATCTTCTCTCTCCGTTTTGGCCACGATATCATGACATGTCACGATATCATGTCATTTTTTCTATCAGCCTCTGTTTTGTCGTTTCGATCACGAAATCGCGACATGTCGCGATTTCATGACCTTTGGTCTTCGTGCCTTCATTTCTCCTATGGTGGTCACGATTTTGTGACATGTCACAAAATCGTGACATGTCGCAATTTCATGACCTTTGGTCTCCGTGCCTTCGTTTCTCCTGTGATGGTCGCAATTTCATGACCTTTGGTCTCCCTGCCTTCGTTCATCCTGTAGCGGTCACGATTTCGTGACATGTCATGAAATCGTGACATGTCATGATTTCGTGACATGTCACGATTTCACGACCTTTGGTCTCCGCGCCTTCATTTCCCCTATGGTGGTCATGATTTCGTGACATGTCGTGAAATCGCGACATGTCATGATTTCACGACCTTTGGTCTCTACGCCTTCGTTTCCCTGCCTTGGGTCATGATTTCACGACATGTCGCGAAGTCGCAACATGTCACGAAATCGTGACATTTTGTCCGCTGCCCCCCTATATTCAGTTTTGGTCGCGATATCACGACACATATTTTACTTGCAACACTTAGAAAAATAACATTGCAACACTTAGAAAAAAATAACAAAAATTTTGGTTGATGCTCGATTGCTTTGCTGCCCTCGGATGCTCCTGCATCATATTTGGCTCTGAGGCTTGCTGTATCGTCTTAGGAGCAGGTTGAGCTTGAGGGTTCCCATCAAAGGGACCAACTCCCCTATGAGAGGGTTTCGGGACAGGTATTTTTGGGAGGAGGGTTATAACGTTGCCTCTTACTTACAATAGGGCGAACAGGGTCTCTGATATTTGTATTTTGAGCTCCACATCCTTGAGGCCCATGTTGGGTAGAAATGGAGATCTACGGGGGAGGGATATTATTTTTGGTTTGAGGAGCAGTATTTTGGAGTGGGGGCTGGTTCTTGGAAATGCAGTGGATACCTTGGTGCCCTATCTTCCCGCAAACACTACACTTAAAAGACATATTTTCATATTCAAATACCTGAGTATGAAGGTCAAACATAGAAGACAATATAATGGATTTAGGGAGCTCTTTACTTAGGTCCGCCAATACACACATGCGAGCAAAAAGGAGTCTTATTTTGCTCAATGTTGCAGGATCAATAGCTATTAATTCTCCAATCTCTGTAGCTATCCCAGCCAAGATTTGTTCATTCCAAAAAAGCAGAGGTAATCCCGGCATCTTAACCCAAATAGGAGCCAAATCCAACACCTGAGTCTGGGGGTTGAAATCGGGGGACCAACGCTTCAAATACAAGCCCCTTTTCCCAAAAAACCAAGGACCTCCTTGGAGAGTCCTTTCCATGTCCTGTTCACATTGAAATGTCACCAAAAGAAAACTCTTGGGTAAAGCCTTAATCATCATACCGGCCCTTGGCTACCATTTTTGGATGGCCCATATCCTTATGACTTCCAAGTCCGGCCTCACCCCCATAAATTTAGCCACCACAGATGTTCTGCCCTCCATAGCCACATGCTGAGCTAAGGTATCCGGGACGTGCAACCTACCATTGACAAATTTTAGATTAAAACAAGAGTCAGATAATTTTTGCTTACCATAAAGAGCATTAAGATATGAAGGTCTCCAGTTGCCAAGTTTCTCTTTATCTCCTTCCGGGGTCTTCCTTTGATCCTGATGCATAGAGTCCTAGTCCCCCTCAAAGATAACTTCAACCACATCCGCCCAACGCCCTTGGGCCAGTTCCAATAGAACTTCCTTGTCCACATCCTCCACCTAGGGGCCTGCTATCTCACCAGAGCCCCCACCTGTCGCATCTGCTTATCTGCCCTCTGAAGCCCCACACCTAGGGTTTGTTGCCCCTAGACCTCCCGCTCCTCCTCCTTGCTGCTCCATCCGTCACAACTTGTTGCCTCCAAAATCTGCCATTTTTTTTATTACGGCCAAAATTTTTGCGGCCGCTACAGTGCACGGGCTGCTACAGTGACGGCTGCTGCAGTTTGCAGGCTTCTATAGTGTCGGTTTCTACAGTGGCAGGTGCTACCGAAGATGAAGTGATATTAATCGAAAGAGCATCCACACCAAATGATATTCAAGCCCACATAATTTGATCATAGATAGGCTTCTAGAAAACCAAACCTATTCATTGCTTTCCACACGAACCTACGAAGCAAAACCTAAAAATTTAAATTAATTAAAAATGTTTAAATGGACTCCTATCATTGTCATATTAAATATATTGATGCTTATATAGCTCTGCCTCTTATTTTGTTGTGAATCGACGGATTTAAACCTGTAACGAAACTAATGTTTTTATTGATATATTTTTTTTGAAAGAAGGGAATCAGTCCAATGAATGGGAACTGCGATTGATTGTTGTTGTGATTCCCTCTCCTTATGTGATCATACAACTCCATCCCAAGTATTTGTATGATTCTTCGAAGCGGGCAGATTAGGCAGTCTTTTTCTCAATTTGTTCTTTAGCAGCTGCGCACAAAGTTAAACATTTTCTCCAAGGTTTAAGAGCTTGAAAAAATCAAAATATAACATGGAAAATTTAGGGTTAGGGTTTATTCATGAACTTAGTTGCTAGGGTTTTAATTTCTACATGCAACCTGTATTCTGCTCTTTGACAAATTCAGGGTTGTTTCCACCTATTTTCTACCCATTTTCATTGCCGAATTTAGGATTTATTCGTCGAATTTATTCGCTAAAGTTTTAATTTCGACGAATTTCAAATTTTATTTAAAAATTCGACGAATTTTACAACTAAGACTATAGGTATTTTCTTCAACGACGCTTCTGATTAAAAAAATTAAAGGCGCTGGCGGGTTTAATTCTTACATGCCACCAAATTTACTTTTTATACAAGAGATGCCTCCAACAAGCATTTAGAAGACCTTTTTCATCACACCTCTGGTTATTCCATAGGGATAAACAATGAATAAGAATGCAAAAATTCATTCAAAGTCTAAAGGCGACACATTCAATGAATAACAATGTTATAGTGGTAACACGTTCAAAAAGGAAAGTTGGTTACTATTTTTCTATATATCATAGAATTTTTAGATTTTATTTTTATTTTGTATGGTTGTAACAAACTCTTTTATATAATAAAAAAGAAAAACAAAATTCTTGAAGAAATCTAAAAAATAATAATATCATAAACCTTTAGATATTATTTTTATAATAAATACTTACCGTATACTTATTAATTATCCTTTCCTCACACCATTTGGAGTTACGTGATCACCAATTGGAGGCCTATCACTCTGTTGAATGTGAGCTATAAAATTATTGCTAAATCCCTTGCTCTTAGACTTCGACCTCTGCTTCCTCTTATTGTGAGGCATGAGCAAACAGGATTTATTCGCAATCGCTATATTCTAGATAATGTACTCACAGTTTGGGAAGGTATGGAATGGGCTTGATAATCTCAGCAGTCGTCGATGTTTATTAAAATTGAATTTGAAAAAGCATATGATAGAATAGAATGGCACTTTATTCTATCAATGTTTACAACACTTGGATTTGATCCTGGCTTTGTCCAATTTGTGAAGATGATGTTTTCATATGCTTTAGCGATTCTCACGTTGAATGTTGTGCAAATAGAGCGCATTGGTCTATTTAGATCTATTTTCCAGGGGTGTCCTCTTGCCCCATCCCTCTATGTGCTTGCAGCTAAAGCTTTTGGGTACCTTCTCACTAGAAAATCTTCACAAGGACTGGTTAAATGTATTTCCCTAACAAGAGGGTAAGGGGAGCTCGTCAATGGCCACTTTGTGGATGATTCTTTTTTAACGCTCATTGAAGATGAAGCATCTATCAAACAGGCTATTTTAAGCTTGGATGTGTTTTGCAAAGCCTTCGATTCTAGCATTCAATGGAGGAATACTACTTGCTATAGACAGTCCTCCCTTCTCCTTCCACCCTGGCTTGAGCAATACCAATGGAGGTGGATTCAATTTGGGTAGATGTTCAAATTTTTGGGCATTCCATTTGCTTTTCAAAGCACCCCGTCTCAACTATGGGAGTATGTAGTGCAAAGAGTGGAGAGCAAGCTCTCTTACTAGATCACCAAGAAGTTGTCCCTTGCGGGTAAATTCCAAATCTGCTCTAAAGTTCTTGCCAATACTTATGTTTATTACTCCTCCTATTGGGTTCCTTCTCAGGCCTATTATAAGAAAATGGAAAAGCTTTTGAGGGATATTTTATGGGCTAATTCTTCATAGAAACATGGCTTCCATAAAGTAGTTTGGTAATTTTGTTGCCTTCCTAAAAATTCGGGTGGGTTGAGGTTATTTAATTGCTTCTGACAAGGTCTGGCTCTCAACGCTAAATGGATTATCATATTTCTCAAAGGGGATGAAGCATGGAAAATTTTGCTTAGGAACTGTGTGGCATCAGGGCTACCCAATGACAAGAAATGTTGGAAGGGATTGGATTTTCCTTCCATTCTTGTAGCTTCTGTTCCTTTTAAAATTTTTGGGTCCTTTGTGACTCAAAGTATTTGGCGAGCTTGGGAGTCGATCAAGCCCTGGCTTCGTTGGAAAGGATTTGGTTGTCACTGGGGGGCAACTATTACTGATTTAAATGTTTGGTGGTCCCCGATGGTTCAACATTAGGGACAACCACTCTCTCAAGTTCAATGGATTCATGCTAAAAAGTTTTTTTAAAAGGGCATTATGTCCCTTTTAGATTTTTATTGCAGGCAAATAGGGATTGGATCCCTTGGAAACTTTTTCAATAGCAATATGTGTTAAATCCCACATACAAATCCATGTATGATGTGGATATCAATTGTACCCCCTTTTCCCTTTGGCCTAAGCTTGGTCAGGTTACTCAGCAATATTGGTGGAATGAGTGGGAATGGTATAAGCATGTCCCTCTACTTAATTACATGACTAAGCAGGGGTACAGCTGGCTTTCGCCAAATTTACCCATGGTACCAAAATTAAATGGGTGTTGGGATTTGTTCTCTTCCAAATCCAGATGGAGAACTCGCTTTCAACTCACTTGGGCACATTATATTGAACCTAAGCAGACCTATTTTTCTTGGAGTATGTTCTATCAGGGGCTACCGCTTGGCCACAGGCTTAAGCACTTGGGAATTGTCACTCCCACTTGTCCTTTCTAAGGGGAAGATGAATCAACCTTGCATATTTTTTGAAATTGTGGTAGAGCAAAGATGGATTGGGAGAGGATGGAGTCCTTTTTTTGACCTTTTTTGCAGGCTTCATTAAGTTGGCTTCACAATCTGTTGGGAGATACACCAGAATTTTCTCAGCCTCTATTAGAATTTTGGAACATTTTTAGAATTAGCATTCTATTTCATACATGGAAATCCAAAAATGAGATAGTTTTTGCAAATAAAACTCCCTCTATTATTTTTTCCCTTTCAGATAAGCTGATGGTGTTTCATGATGCCTGGTTACAGATTCAGGTGCAAGTTAATAAAGTTGCAATGGAGATCAATCATTTGTAGGAGTTGATTGACTATTGGGGTAATGCACCTTGTGCAGTGAGTGGATTCCCCTCGAAGAATTAACAACATACTCGATCGAGATCCAAACAGCATCATTGCCCACCATCGAATAGTTGGGATAGGCCAGCTTCTAGAGCTTTCTCTCAGCTGACTAGAGAACAAGCACAGATATTACTACTCTCAAGCTTTGCGCTATAGGTTTTCGCTTGGGGTGACCACCCTCAGCCTGTTCCTTTGCACAGTATGGATGGTTGGGGGTAGGGTTATGCGTAAGGGGTCAGCCCCAAAATATATTTATAAAAATTTGACGAATCGGTTTCAAAATATAGGTGAATAGTTTCGAAACACATGTAGAAGGTTCACTATTATTAGGGGTAATGTTGAAAATTTAAACTTAAAATGGTCAAATTATTATAAAATTGGGGTGCATTGAATTTCAAAAAATATATAAAAATATATTAGGTTTGTCATTTCAAACTTGGTATTTGAATTTCAAATTGCATTCCACATAATCGTAGTCGACATTGATCGCTAGTCGTACCAGTGGATTTTTCTTCTTCTCCATTGAAATAGCATAATAACAATAGCAATAATTATAGCCTTGTATTAGCCTGCTATTCTTTTCTATATTTTCTAAAAGAAATTATGGCACTCGATTGTGCCCGTTATATTATATATGGCGATGAGGAGCTCCGCAACTTCCCCACACTCTCACAAGTATGGAACTCCCACTGAATGAAGAATTATGACGTTGTCACCAAATATTACGAAGTAAAATAGCTAGTTATGTATACTAAATTATAATGTATACTAAAGTCTTAATAAAAAAATAATGTAATACAGGATGTTAAGGAATATTGTATTATTTGGTATATATTAATGTATTTCATGGTGTTTTTATGTACAAATATAATATTGTAATAGATTAGGGTTGATGAGTAATTTATATTTTCTTTTTATGTAAGTTTTTATGTGTAGAAAATGTAGGAGTGTTATGTAAGAGTGTAATGTGCTAGATATGCACAAGTGTCATGTTGGAGTGCAAGTGTGTATTGAGAGAATGTGCACAAATGTGATGTATGTAAGTGTACAAATATGTAATGTAAGAATGTGCACGTGTGTCTTATATTAAGAGTGCATGTAGGAGAGTAAGAGTCATGTAGAAGTGTGCAAGTATCATAGAGTCAAGTATGCATGTGAGAAGAGAGTGAAGGGCCCAATATATAAGTGGCAACATGATAAGCCAAATGTCATGGGAGCTGTTATATGGAAAGCAATAGTCAAGTATATGAAGAGTTGCATTACTATGTCTATATATTGGAGACAAAGCTCCATATAATGAAACATGAGAAAAAGAGGAAAAATGGATTGTAGCAATCACCACATTTTAAGCATTGATAATAAAGCTTGTATACAATTTTTCTGAGCAATTTATATTGTAAGCATTCTTCATTGATGTACATGAATTATTTTGGCCATTTACATCCATATTTAATTTTATAAGTGAATTTTATTTCATTATAATATTCATCTTTGATATATATTTGATTGCTCATATATATAATTCTACTCTTAATCATTAATACTTTGACCTATAATATCATGATATATTTATATTGGGATTTGTAATATTTTGAGATAGCTAGACATAAAACCTAATAAGAAAATACAAAAGCTTAATTATGCCCTTTATTGAATGCTTCTTATCCCTTCATAGATGGTACCTTAAGGTCTCTCACCTAAGGAAACAAGCATCAACCAAGGAGAAGAGACCAATAGTCAATCCCTAACAAAATGTAAAGAAAAATTTGAGGATATCAACAATATAAACCTCAATAATCAATACCATGAGCTATTAGCCTTAGACTTGATTAGGTTACCCCCATCACCTCATGCTTTAGGATTACCTTCTAGGCAAGGAACAATTGTGAAAATAGGAACTTGCACCTTCATTTTTGTAGGAACAACTAGTGAAGATAGAATACATGAAACGCATCCATGACCAATAGAGTGGAGATATGCATTGTGTTATCTCTCTAATATTTACCCTATCCTCGATAAAATCCTTTGTAACTTTGAATACACGGGAAAGGATTTAAGAATTCAAGAACAAGGTATTAAGGAGCCCTTAGAATCCAAAACCTTGGCTCAAACATTGTGGGTTGGGATTCCCAACCATAATGAAAGTACATATTGTTTGTCTTCACAAATTAGTGACAATGAATAGGTGTGCATTTATTCATTTGAACCTCAAAAATAAGTAACCTTAATAGCAAGTCTAGATTGGGATGAATAAGAGGAAAATTAACCTTCTCCCTTCCCATTTTCCAAACTATTTTAACATTATGCACGAATCAACACCATAAGCATTGAGTCTAGAGAGGAGATTAGAAAAAGATCTATCAATAGCCTTGACAATGATCATAGATTATTTTCATCAAATGAAGACAATAGTATGACATATAAATCAATAGAAAACCTTGTATGAACATTACACAAATTATTGTGAGGTGAAAATTTTACCCCACAATCCTCTTAGGGATAATAGCAATGATGTTCCTCTTCAAGAAGATATCCCTATTGAAGGGCCTCTTTCTTTAATCACGCATCCCTCATAGTCATAAAACATTATGAACTTATAATTTTGGGGGTCTTACCTACCCCTCCATAATATGAGGATGAATCTAATATCTTAATAGAAGAGACCATAGATATTAAGATAGGATCAGATGACAACCCTAGAATAATAAAATTAGGAAATGTTCTAACTTTAGAAAAATAAGAATAGTATATGAAAATCTTAGCATAATTTTATGATATCTTTGCATGGTCCTAAGTGAACATCCCTGGTTTAGATCCATTCATAGTTGTTCATCATTTAGTAGTCAAGCCTAATTCTACGTCGGTGAAGCAAAAGCTAACCGAAGATTCATATCCCAATTAGGATATAAGTGTCAACCTTTTTCATGACTATTATGAAAAGAAATTGAGTTTAATTGGGATGAGGAATGTAAAAATTATTTGATGCTTTAAAAACATACCTTCTTTCTCCACGAGTTGGTGTTCCACCAAATCCCCTCAAGTCATTGTTGTAGTATATTGCAACAATAGTCCACTCCTTAAGAGCCATGTTGGAAAAATACAAAGAAAAGCATAGAGAAAGGGTTTTCTAGACTCTAATACATTAGTAGGATCCTAATTAGTTATGAAACTAGATATACCCCTTTGGACATTGCATGTTGATCCATAAAACATATGTTATAAATTAGGTTTATCCATTGAGATACATTTTTTTCTAAACCCTCCCTTTTGTATAGGATATATAAATGGATTATGACCCTTAATGAGTTCAATCTTAAACTTATTAGTCAAAAGTCTATTAAGGGACAAGTGATAGTTGACCAGCTAGCAGTGGCTCCTTTGCTAGCCAGTCATCCCATAGAGATTAAGTAGACTCGTGAGATTGTGTGCTCTCTTGAAGCATCATAATAAGATTCCTAGACTCTCTTCTTTGATGGTGCAAGATATGTTAAATGAGTAGGAAAAAATAATTGTTCTAGTATCACCGCAACATATTCTAATTCTCTTGTTATTCAATCTTCAATTTGTGTGTACAAATACACAACTAAATATGAAGTGCTCATCCTTGGGCTTCAAGTTGATTTACCTTTATAAATCAATATATTCTCCATATTTGGAGATTTGCAATTAATAGTCAATCAAATTAATGGATTTTATCAAACCAAATATTATAAAATCAAACCATATAAAGACATTATCGATAAATTGATGACCTCTTTTGAAAAGGTAACCATAAATATTATTCCATGCTCTAGCAACCGTCAAGAAAATGCAATGGCTGCAACTACGTCTTTTATGCCTCTAGAGTTAGAAGATGAACAAGCAACAATTATCATCCATAAAATAAGATAACTTACAACCTTGTAATCCATTCAAGAACCATTAGCTATATTTTCTATAAAAAAGCACCCATCCTTGATTCTTGGTACAAGGAAATATATGATTTTATTAAAAGTAATATTTTGCTTGAAGAACTAAATCATGATGAATGAAAGAACTTAAGGCAATGTACATGTCGATATGTGATAATTTGCGATATCGTATACAGGTGAACATTTTATGGAATTCTTTAAGATGGCTAAATTTAGATGAATCCAAGATAGTAGTTCAAGATGCCCATAATAGAGCATGTGGTGGACACTACAATTGAAGTGTCATTACTAAAAAGCTTGTTCAAATGGGGTATTACTAGATGACTATGGAAAAATATACCTGTAATCATGTGCACAAGTAAAACAAATTCTAAAACATGATAACCTCATCCATGCACCATCCCAAGCACTTCAATCTATCAATTATCCTTGGAACTTCTCTACTTGGGGGATGAATATCATCCAAAAAATAAATCTGATGTCATATAATGGACATAAGTTCATAATTACCACAATAGAATACTTTACAAAGTGAGTAGAGGCTATGCCTGTATCCTCTTGTACCAGAGTTTAGGTTTCTAAATTTATATTGAACCAAATATTATCATGGTATGGAATTCCTAATATTCCAATCTCATATAATTGTAATCCTTTAAAAAATAAGTATATCACCAAACGATGTGCTAAGTTCATAATGCACTATAAATGGTTGAAACCATATTACCCATAGGGTAATGATCAGGCCAAAGCATAAAATAAGACATTAATAAAAATTCTAAAGAATCTAGTTAGCAAAACTGGTAGGGGTTTCCATTTACGACTATATCCCACCTTATTGGCATACAACACCAATGTAAGAACACACATTGGAGCTATGCCCTATGCCTTGGTCTATGGGATTGAGGCTATCTCTCCCTTAAAATTAAAATTTTCATCCCTTAGAATCCTTATAAATGATGCATCAATTGGTGATGAATATCACTATGCATACCTTATCCAATTGGAGTTGCTTGACGAAATGTATGCCCATGCCTTAGATCACTTACGAGTTTATTATCAAAGACTTAATAAAGCCTATGGGAAGAGGGTATGACCTTCTTTATTCAAAGTAGGAAACCTAGTTCTTAAGAAAAACAAAAAAACACTAATGCAAAGGAGAACCTAAAGGATAAATTTGAACCCAATTGGTTAGGTCCCTTTATAATAAAAACTATGTATGGTTCAGGCATACATTGCTTGGCCACATTAGGTGGTAAGAATCACAAAAACACATATCGATATAATACACTTAAAAAGATACTATGCTTGAATATACATGTTTGCCTACTAATGTGCTTGATTGCATGGTTTATTGCTTTTATGTTTACCTATAAAATAATTTTGCTTGATTTCATGTGCTTGCTTGCATTTTCTTGTTCATACCATAAATTCATGAGGGGGCATCCCACAATGAAGTGATGATGATCCTAGATAGAAAATAGTGTCACATACATTGCATTTGCAGTTGGTCATTGAGTTAGCATACTCTCTCGTTGACTCTACAAAATCCTTCCTAATCCTCTTGATCTTTTAAACTTTGGAAAAGAAGATGATGTCTTGATGGCATACATTCTGTAAAGCAATCATGAAATTACTATATTTCAATGCCTTAATTTCTCCCTCTAGATTCTAAAATATTTGAAGAATTTGCATGCATTATTTTCTTAATCATGTGTTTGTTCATTGCATAACCGAATGCCAATATCACTTGCTTGTGCTCATATGCTCATTGTTTGCATATGGGGTTGATATGATTCACCATGACCAATAATGATCCTAGTTAGGATAGATCACATTATAGATTTGTATATTAGTTAGGTGCTTGAGGTAGAGAATATCTCTAATGACTCTTCGTCGATGCACATCTCATCATTTCTTCCTAATCTCTATATTTTTTCATCATATTTTCCTCCAACATGTTAGCACTTTATGGTGACTTTGCTACTACAATGCCAACTTAAGAGTGGCATAAAAAGGGTAGACTAAGCTAGAAAGTTTTTCCCTAATTTAAAATGTATTTTCCTCTGTCACATAGTATTTTTATTGTAACATATTCTGATTCATCTTTACACCTACGAAAAGTACATGATAAAATTATTTGATGACTAACAAATGCATGAAAATCTTAAAAAACATCCAACAACATGGGATAATTCTATCAAAAAAAATTCCTCCATATAAGGATTATCAAAAATTTCAATTTCATCAATATATCAATTTGTTCATTAAGCATTCTTTCTCAAACATAATGTTCATCAATTTTTAGTTCATTCTTATACCTAAATAGAAGGTAGAGTAGAACCATTTGATCCTTAGAAAGCATTAGCATCCCTATACACCCAACAAGCGAGGTATTATTGTGTTAAACCTTCTTCCGTGGTATAAGGGTCTATCACAAATTTAAAAATAGCAAACACAACTTCATAAATTATCAAATTTATCATTGTACCTAAAACAAATGAATGAAATGAGATATCCAATACTTGACAAGTGTTCAAAACACCTAATGATATTGGATAATTAGACCAGTTATCCTACTTTGGTATAATTTTCAATCAACATCATCATATGACCTTGTTATTTTGCTAAATCAATGCAATATAATGAAGCATAATAGCTAACATCCCTATATCAAAATTCTAAAATCCTAAGCATCAAATCAACTTGTACAAAACCATTCTAAAGCATCAATAATCTTAAATACGTAATGAATTTTATTGCATGATTCGACATAACTATATGCTACATATATATAGGTTTTTTGTTCATGCATCACACCTTTTGCGGGTTGAAAGATGAGAATTATTCCTTGATTAAATGGTTTTCACTTAAAACATTTATAAGGGATAATTTCCATGTTCCCTCCCATAAAATCCTTGAGATTGTTGTCAAAATAGCATGGTTGCTTGAGTATTTAAAATTAGGGGACTCTGTAATGAAACAACAATGACAATTACTTTGGTTAACTCATATGCATCATACTTACACTAGGTCACTAATGCTAAGTGGATATCCGCCCTTAGAAATTTGGCTTAACTTTTATGCACTATTTTTCTTACTCTATCGAATGCAATTATTACCTCTTTACATTATACTAGGAATCATGTGCTAGCAAACTTTACTTGTACTGCTGATGGAGAGCCAAACTTTCTCAATACCACTTGATGGAGAGCCAAACTTGCTCAAACCAATTCTCATTCAAAAACTTGGAAAAGATCCCCTCACAAACCCTCATTCTGTGGCTATATAGCCAAAAAAACCCTAAAAACTGAAATGAGTTGGATGGGGCCAAAAATTGGAGTGCGCATCCCTCTTACAATAGACAAGCCAAAAATAAAGTTTCCAGTCCTAAATCTAAATACATTAGGAGATATTAACCTTCGAACAGCTCAAAAAGCATAAAAAAGTAGGTAAGAAATTTTAAAACCTAATTTTGGGGCACTAGATGATGGAATTTGGCCCCGAAAACTGATTTTTTTGGACAAATAGGACTCTAGGGCTATGATTGAGAAGTTATGGCCCCGAAAATTTCGTTGGATACTCCTGCATCAACTGCACAACATAGTTTTTTAAGACTTCACACATGGAGTAGCTAAAACAATAATAAATGACCTCAATCCAAGGGTTCTCATCTAGAAATATGTACACTTACATGGACCCATACAACCAACCTTTATTTCCCATCATAGCTAGATGTCCTTTCTCTCCAAATATTGAAACACCGAAGTTCTAGATGTACAAGTGGAAGGAAAATCCAATTAATCACCTTAGGCTCTTCTGCACTGCTTGTAGCAAGATTGCATATAATGAGATGTTGTTTGTTTAAAATTTCCCTAAAATATGTAGTTGTCCTACCATAGAATGGTATTATAAAATACCTAGGTATATACTCAAAACCTTTAAGGGCCTTGTTGAAACATTTATTTAGCAATTCTCAATTTATATTGAGGAAAAGGTCATAAATAGTGACCTCTATAAGTTGAAACAATCCAATAATGAGATTCTTGTAGACTTCTTAGCTAGGTGGTGATCCTTAGTGGGGATGATTCAATATGCTCCCCTATATATATAGGAAATATCCATGAGCAACTCACCTTCTATCTAGAGACAAACGTGTCTACTTTTAAGGACATTGTAGACGTGGCCAAGAGGGTAAAAATTGCCCATTTAAAAGATGGAATCTAAAAGCTAAAACTATTAAGGAGTAAGAAAAGTCTTCATCTTACATGAAATTTTAGTACAAGAACAAACACATTATAGGTGATGGAGTCACCAACTCATGCCAGGCCAATAACAAAAATGTCATTGCAACCTTTCAAAAGCTTGTTATTGAAAAATCCCAATAATAGAAACCATGGAGAATTTTTAACTAACTTGACCAAAATCCTATAGCCATCGTCAACTATATCCTTGGAGTAAAAATGGTAGAGCTCCTACCCATTAATCCCATATATCTTAAAAGAGAAAAAGCTCATTAGTTCTATCCTGAGGAGCAATATGCCTTTCACTACATCAATGGTCATGCCATAAATAAGAATAGAACCCTTATTGTTAGGATCTCATCCTAACCCTTAATGTAATAACTTCCTTGATGTAATAATTCCTAGTGAACGTGGGTAGTACCCATGATTAATATTTTGTAATGTTCTAAGTTTTATCTTAGGTAGTGCCTATGACAAATGACACCCTTTTCTATGTAACACATGGTAGATAGGTTAGGTAAGGTGGCCTTGTGCATGTAATTCATGTGGCATTATGCATGTAATTAGAGTGGCATTGTGCATGTAATTCAAAGCGAAACTATGCATGTAATTCGGGTGGCATTATGCATGTAATCCAAGTGGTATTTTGCATGTAAGCCAACCTTGAAAGGAAACTCTTTAAATACCCGAAAAGGCACCAATGTAATCATCTTTTTGCAAATTAATGAAGTGTTGAAGGAGGTTGCCCCCTCGAAGAGGCCTGGGATTCTATCTATTGTGAGATTGTTCCTTTTAAGTAATTTTTGTTATCATATGCATTTAATTTTGAATACTGTTATAATGTTTCTGTGAGTTTATTTCCAAGAAAATGTGTGAGAGTGTGTTTATTTGAGTTGAGAGTGTGTTGATTAGGTAGAAACCCTGTGCCAAGGTTCTTAAAATATTGTGAAGGATCTATTGTTATTGGATAAGCTATATAGCCCATAAAGTGTCTAGTGAAGTGAGGGGCGATCAGGCTCCAATACCCAGGCCTTAGAAAAAACTTGTGCACGGACTTGAGCTCCCACGTATCTTCGGGTATATTAGGGACCATCTAGGTTTAAACAAACTTTTAGCCATTAGGAAGCTTTTCAGCCCTGTATTACTCATAGTCTATGAGACACAACATCCTGGACGATTACCCTCTCGTATTGTCAGAGAGGCAAGTAGTGTGCTCAAGGGTATGTGTGGAATCCTCCTTGAGTAGTGGCCTAAAATATTTTTCAGAGCACTATTGTTCGTCACTGTCAGTATAATAGAGGGCCTATGGGTGCTACATACTCCTCTACCTAGCATTCATAAACCAAACCTCCCTATTCGTAAACCTACATTTCAAATCCCCAAAAGTGAGCATATGAGAAAGGAGTACATGCATTCGGGATAGACCATGAGGGTGACACTTAAGCTGACAGTCTATAGAATAACAGGTAAATTTACTGATGGCGATCCACGATCGGTTCAATCGAGTCGGAGAGGTCAGCACAGTCAGGTCAGAATTTATAGTTTTTAGGGTTAGAACAGAACTGTCATAATAGTAACCTACAAAATACAAAGAATCTTGGGGCTAGTGAGGTCAGTAGTGCTAGAGATACTATCAAGACTGGGCCAACCAATGAGAGCATGACATGAGGCCATTTATAAATAGTGCTCTAGTACCCAATTTTTGCTCTGTAGCTCAGAATCAAAAATTGTAAACATCGTTAGACTCAGCAAAACAGGAGATTTAAAAAAAAGTCTAGGGTGCCAAAAAGTAGTGTTGAGAGATATAGCTCATTGTGACCACCTCTTCGAGCTGATCATTTTGATATATTGCATCCAAGCACTTTTTTGGGCACTTACTAAAAATAGTAAGTCCTAAAAAATCAATTCTATTTTTAGTAATTGGTCACAAAAGGTTTCAAAATGGCCCGGGGTACCCGTGGGCATCAAAAAGAACTAGACCACTTGGAATCCTTAACAAAATCCATTGAGAACTTGCACTCGGCTTTTCACTCCATAAGGGAAGAAGTCCAAGGTCTTCGCCTAGAGCATGAGGCCACTAGTAACTGCTTAGAAGAAGCACTGATAGAAGTAGACAACAAACTAAAAATAGGACCACCCAAAATAGAACACCAAGCTGAGGGTTTTGCAAGGAATCATGACCATGATCCATCCTTTAAAATGCCCAAATTGGACTTTCCCAAATTTAGTGGGAAGGATGTTGATGGGTGGCTATGTAGGGTTGATCAATTCTTTAGACTTCATAATGTCCCCATATTTCATCGAGTCCATATGGCTTCCTTTAACTTGGAATCTAAGGCTCTACACTGGTTTCAATGGTTATGTATTGCCAACCCAAATCTCTCTTGGGAGAATTTTGAATCCCAACTACTCACTCGATTTTGTCCTAGTGAGTATGAGGACTTTACAAGGGCCTTGACCAAACTACAACAAATAGGGTCAGTTCGTGAATACCAAGCTCAATTTGAAAAATTGGCCAATAAAACAAGAGGATTGAATGAAGGGTTCTTCCATAGTTGTTATATCAATGGGTTGAAGTGGGAACTCCAAGCGAAAGTAAGAATGTTGAAACCATAAACTATGATGGAAGCTATCAGTTTGGCCCGTTTGGTCGAATCTAAACTCTTTGCCCAAAGGCACCCATCAAAGTTTCCTTAAAATAGACCTTCATTTCCTTCTCGATCCCAACACCCAGTTGATAATAAACCTGTTGCACCCAAGTGCCTAACCATAGAAGAGATGGATGCACGTCGTACCCAAGTATTATGCTACAATTGTGATGAAAAAAAATTTAAAGGGCATAAGTGTGCACACAAAAAATTGTTCTTGATAGATGTTGAAGAACCTGATAACTCTGACCAAAGTGATGAGGATGAGGACCCTCTAGAAACACCTTCTCCATAAGAAGTGAAATAGGAACCTGAGACAGCAATTACAGTCCATGCTCTTACATACATTACTACTCCACAAATCATGAAGGTTGCAATATTTTTCAAGGTCCAACGTCTTTCCATCCTTATGGATTCGTGAAGCATGCACAACTTCATTGACCCTAGAGTTGCTTAGTAGGCAAATGCTATATCCACACTTGTAATTCCTTTGAGGTCATGGTAGCTTATGAGGCCCAAAAGTGCCTCATTATTACACAATGTTTGACTACCATATGATAATTTAATTTCCAAATAGTTGACTAAAATATACTATTTTTTAAGTGTTTGCATGATTTTATGTTAGGAATACTATATCTCTGTTTTTGACTATTTTCAGCATTTTGTGACTGATTTTGCTTGATTAAGTAGCAAGTAAAAACATGCATTTCAATTAAACAAATGTGGTATGTTGATATCCATTAACTTATCAATGGTTTTTGAATGTTTTCCTGCCCTTCAACTTGTTTCAAATCCACATTGAAGCCAAAATTTTAGGACTGTCATAAATCTAAAAATATGAAAAAATAGCCATATAAAAATCAGCAAGTTGTCACTTTATAAGAACACCTTGAAGTTGTCAATAAAAGCATGAGGATATGTAATGAGTTTAGAAGGACTAAATAAGACGTCTGGCCTATTTAGAAGCATTCCCACATGGTCTAAATAGGCAGCCCTAGGGTATAACAGAGCAAGGACAATTGTACAGCACTGTTGCACTATTTCAACATGGTTACTTGGTGAATGAAGTGTATAAATTCAGTAGCAACTTGATGTACTTCTTCATGTTGATATTTGAATAATTTTTCCATGTTCTAATTTGTTTGAATTTGCAATAAATGCCAATATTTTACAACTATGCAGCAGAGCTGAAAAATGTAGTAATTTACCATATAAATTCCAGCAAGCTACCAATGAATGACAAGGCATGGAATTCACATATGGGGAAGAATGAAGGCTATTGCAATATGATCCTGAGGGCTAATCCACTTGAGAAATACAGCTAAAATCACTTGAAGAGCACATAGTTGTTCATTCTGAAGATCTTCAAAATTAATAGACATCTTCAGAATGAGAAATGCAGTCTCTTTGGAATGAGCCACTTATCTTCGGAATGAGAACAGAAAGTGCTTTTTGAATTGTTGATTGATTTTTGACGATGGAAAAAGTGGAAAGAAGGTTGAAAAGGTTAAAATAAAATATCTCCCATCTAACTTTGTCGTCCTTGTCGTCCAAATCTACCATTCATGGAAAAGATCAATTTTGATCCTCTTCTAGGATAAACCCAGAAGAACTGCAACATAATAGAAAGTTGTTTGCAAGATAGGAATGACATATTCTGAAGTTGAGAATGATGTATGAGATATTTATATACTCCTCCCATGTACTTCCACCATTGAAGATGCTTTTTAAGGGCCAATGACTACTACTGCAACACAAACTGTCCAGATTTGCATTTATTTCAGATCTAGAATTATTGGCAAATCACTGTAAAGTAGCACATAGGCTGATTTGAGCATGGGATATGTTGTAAATATTTATATAAATAACACAGCTCCATCCTTGGTTGAGCATTTATGAATTATAATAGAGGAGAGTTTTCAATAGCAATTAGGACTGTACAACAATTTTTTGTAACAGTTTTCAGCATGTTCTATCATCAATAAAAGTGTAGTTATTTTATCATTTTTTGTTCTGAGTGTTAATTAGTTAAGGAGTGCTTTTCACCTCCTTCTAGATCAGGAAGTATGGGCCCACTTTTAGATCTAGAAAGAGGGATTTTATGGCAGGTTTTCATCTATAATTTTTCTACAGTAGAATTAATTGATTGCTTGCCAAATTTCATTTTCTTGTTTTTATTTTGTATTATGTGATTTATGTTTTCTATTATGTTTGTGTACAAAATTTGTGTGTATGTCAACTGAAAAATTATATTACACATTTTTCTTTTGCTTTCCATGTTTTCCCTACTTTTTATTTTAACAACTTTCCATTTTCAACATATTTCATTTTGTTGTCAATTCCTGTAGCAGAAGCTTGACGACCTTTTGTGGCAGGGCATTGACAGTGTTTTTAGAATAAGTTTCATTTACAAGCATCATTTCAATTATGCAAAAGTAACTAGATTTCAATTTTGCAAATGTAACTTGGGATTTCATTTTAGCAATTTAAATTCTGCAAGAGTAGATTAGACTTTCAATTTAGCAATTCCAATTCTTGCAATTGTAGTTATATTTCAATTCTTGCAACTTAGAATTAGTTTTCAATTCCTGTAATTTATTTTAGTTTCCATTCTTCAGACTAGGTTTAGTGTGACACCAAAAGGCTAAACCAAAATCTGCTTCACCAATAAATGCTTGAAATTTGAATGCCTAAATTGTACTCTACCCTAGCCTTCTATCATAGACAGCCTTGGACACCACCCCGGATTGATAAATCATTGAGATTAAATGATGAGACTCAACGACACTCATCATTTTGGCACCATTGTCGGGGATCATGGTGTTGTTAGAGGGTAAAAGCAATCAAATAATTATTATTGTGCTAACATATGAAGTTTAAAGTAAAATCTGAATGAAATAGCTAGTATAAATAATAATTATTGATAGTTGCATTTCAGTCCATTTAGAAAACAAGAAACCACAGGGAGGTGATCTTCACACTTGGGGGTTAAATTGCCTATGTTTAAAATTCTTGATAAAAATAGAAAGAATTCATCATCCTCATTATCAAGAAACATAATATCTCTTAAAAAAATTTAGAAGAGCCATCTGCTAGTACTGCCCTTTTTATATCCATATCATTAGGGTAGTATAAACAAATTTGTACTAGATGTTGGAAAGATATCATGGTAGATATACAAGACTATCCCTTGAACAAAATAGCTATATTAGCTACATGTAGCATTTGTTCACAAGGACATATCATTGATGAATGTCATTTACTTCCACAACTCAGAGATACAAAATTTTTTGCCTAATCTGAATTCTTCTCAAAGAGAGATCTCAACAATAACAAATAGGGCAAGTAAATCAACCACCACCTTTAGCCCAACCTGTGGCCAATATGAATAATACAGGACAGGCAACCCCTGTCCATGTAAGCTGAATCTATTAAAAAAAAATCACAAAAACTTTTGCACAATCAAAATAGGAGTTTACAACTTAATGATGATCCTAGAGTTTTCCATTATTACTTAAATATTGTTAGGATTTTACCGTGCTAAATCGCAACCTAGCAATTCTTAGCCTACATAGACAATAGTTGATCTCATTAGAGGTGATCCTACCTAACAAGTAGTTGATCTGCTAAAGTTGTACACTTCTTGTCTTATTGTGCAAACCAAAAATATTTCTTTTTTTAGCCCAACCTGTGATCAATCTGAATAATGCAGGATAGGCATCCCCTGTCTATGTAGCTGAATCTAGTAAAAAAAAAACTGCAGGAAATGTTATTGACTACAGCAACATCCAACCGTGCTCAAACAAGAACTTACCCGAGCTTGAAGAGACAAAAATCAATGGAGATACACAGAAAACCTTTAGTCCAAACACACAAAAATTAGCCTTGGATAAAGGAGAAAAACTAGAAAAACCGCACATAGAAAATTTACTTCCATTGAACTCCTTAGTAAGAAATTACAAAGGGGTAAATTCTGTCCTCCTAGGAATGAAACAAATTGAAGTGCAGCCAAGAAAATTCTTGAAAATTATTAGTTGGCTGACTTATAAACAAAAAGCAAAATTGTTGCTATTTTGAAACAATATTTCAATCCCTTTACATGGAATTACAAGGGTATATCAAGATTTTATCTTGATGTAAGCACTTAACATATTTTGGAAATTGGTATTTAATTGTTTTAAGAACATATTGACAAGATTTTGTAGACTAGGAGGCATGGACAACACTTGATTGAAGAAGTTTTCAGATATGGAGCAGTGCTTCTTTCTCCCATTGGTAATTCATGGAGGATGTTAGTGGTGAATGGAAATTGCCTTCTGGTATACCATGCACTATTAACTAAGGAGGATTTCTTAAAGGATATTCCATTGGATGTACACATAATGGAAGAGAATTTCTCTTAAATATCAGATTCAGAGTGATGATAAAAATTTTGACAAAAAGAAAAAAAAATATACAATAAAAGCAAAAAGAAGAAGTCTTGTTTGTGAACTTCCTTCTTGGGTACAAGCAAGACAAGAAAATTTGAAAAAAAGAGAGGAAAAAAATTGCAGTAGAGGCATGTCCCACAAAATGGGGATACATGAGGACAAGCATCAATTTCAGCAAGGAAGAGGAACAATGGAGCCAATACTTCATTTCCAGCACTAAGGAGGCAATTATGATGTATAAAGATTCTTACTACTCATCTAGAAAGGAAGGTTGCATCAATGTTGCAGGTTTCAACAGAAAGAGATGGTGTTTTCATACAACAATTGACATGTTTTTGCATAATAGGGATTGGTCTTATCCAAATAGGAGTGAGATATTTTCTCTCTCATTGAAGCACTTGAAAAAAAAAAGGACAGAAGTTGGTTGAAAACCAGAAATGGCAGCCTCTTCTGATGAAAAAATGAAAAAAAAAGATGAAAAAAAAATGAAAAAAAAGGAAATAAAAAAAAATGAATAATTCAGTAGTGAAAACCTTCTTGGAGGCGCTACTGAGTTGGCTTGCATGAAAACCGATTTTTTGGCATGCATTGCCTTGTTGATCTACCCATCATTGTTCCACCATTGTACAAATCTCACATTGCACGTGTTATGTTTATGTTTTCATATAGTCTGCTAACAATCATCAAAAGCAGCTTGTAAGGTGCATGACCAATTTTTAGAACAGTAAGGTATGTGTTTCTTGCATTTAATTCATAGTAAACATTTAGCATTTAGTGTATGATAGTCAGTATTTCGCATAAACTATTCATACAATATTGACAAATTGAAAAAGGAACATGTTCAAGATGTCAAGAAACAACCCCTTATGCCCTTAATTGCATGGAAATTCCAAAACTATGCAAAAACCTAATTTTGGGATAGACATGGCAGCAATTCTATTTCAATTTGTAGGGCAAAATTCAGAAGGAGAACTGCAAGTTTATATCTCATAATTGTCTGATAAATTGAAGGAGGATAATCAACAAAATGCACCTGAAGGTTCTATTTTAGTACTACTAGAATAAAACAACATACAAAACAAAGAATAGAATCTAAACAAAAAGATGAAGAAGGGATTTTTGATGTTATGGAAGGCTTATACACTCTAGATATGGGCCCACAATAGAATATGTAGCTAAATTTTGCATAAGAGGTCATTTTTGCATTTTTTTTGAAGATCTTCGAAATAAACAGACATCTTCGAAATGAGAAGTATAGTCTCTTCGAAATGAGAAAACATCTTCGGAATGAGAAATACAATCTCTTCGAAATGAGCAGACATCTTCGAAATGAGAAATACAGTCTCTTTGGAATGAGCAAGATATCTTTGGAATGAGCAGAAATTGTACCAAAATTGTTGAAAATGCTACAGAATAGCAAAAAGAGTAGGGTACATCAAATATTGAGGTTTATAAGGCTCTACCACAAGTAAGTACATCTCTCAAGCATTTCGGATCAAAAAAATATATATATCAATTTTGTTCAAAAGGTGCAAACAACAAAAATAAACATTCAGGCTGAATTGTTGTTAAGAATAAAAAATTCCATCAGTAGTAGTGCATCTGCAAAATACGGTTCCACAATAAGACTATTGCAAGATGAATCATATGATATCAAGTCTTTAAGAAGTACCTTGTAGCACTAAAACTTGTAGAAAAACAAAAAAAGAGTCATACATGTGTTTAATTGCAAAATACTTGATATATTGCAGCAAAGAGGAATTTCTCAGTTAGCAGGTAGCAAAGGATGTTGTTCACAAGAATAAAACCTGCATATTACTATGGCCTACTAAGATGCATGAGGGCATGCATCGGTTCAATTTGGGGGGATGATGAGGCCCAAAAGTGCCTCATTATTGCACAATGTTTGACTACCATATGATAAGTTAATTGCCAAATAGTTGACTAAAATATACTATTTGTTAAGTGTTTGCATGATTTTATGTTAGGAATACTATATCTCTGTTTTTGACTATTTTTAGCATTTTGTGACTGATTTTGCTTGATTAAGTAGCAAGTAAAAACATGCATTTCAATTAACCAAATGCGGTATGCTGATATCCATTAACTTCTCAATGGTTTTTGAATGTTTTCCTGTCGTTCAACTTGTTTCAAATCCACATTGAAGCCAAAATTTTAGGACTGTCATAAATCTGAAAATCTAAAAAAACAACCATATAAAATTCAGCAAGCTGTCACTTTATAAGAACACCTTGAAGTTATCAAAAAAATCATGAGGATATAGATGGAATGAGTTTAGAAGGACTACAGAAGACATCTGACCTATTTAGAAGCATTACCACATGGTCTAAATAGGCAAAGACGAGTATAATAGAGCAGGGACAATTGTGCAGCACTGTTGCACTATTTCAGCATGGTTACTTGGTGAATAAAGTGTATAAATTCAATAGCAACTTGATTTACTCCTTCATGTTGATATTTGAATAATTTTTTAATGTTATAATTTGTTTGAATTCGCAAGAAATGCCAATATTTTACAACTGTGCAGCAGAGCTAGAAAATGCAGTAATTTACCATGTAAATTCCAGCAAGCTACCAATGAATGACAAGGCATGGAATTCACATATGGGGAGGAATGAAGGCTATTGAAATCTGATCCTGAGGGCTAATACACCTGAGAAATGCAACTAAAATCACTTGAAGATCACATAGTTGTTCATTCTGAAGATCTTCAGAATGAATAGACATCTTCGGAATGAGAAATGTAGTCTTTTCGAAATGAGCCACTTATCTTCGAAATGAGAACAGAAAGTGCTTTTTGACTTGTTGACTAATTTCTAACAATGGAAAAAGGGGAAAGAAGGTTGAAAAGGTTAAAATAAAATATCTCCCATCTAACTTTGTCGTCCTTGCCATCCAAAGCCACCATTCATGGAAAAGATCAATTTTGATCCTCTTCTAGGATAAACCTAGAAAAACTGTAGCATAATAGAAAGTTGTTTGCAAGATAGTAATGGCATATTCTGAAGTTGAGAATGATGTGTGAGATATTTCTATACTCCTCCCACATACTTCCACCATTGAAGATGCTTTCTAAGGGCCAATGACTACTACTGCAACACAAACTGTCCAGATTTGCATTTATTTCAGATCCATAATTATTGGCAAATCACTGTAAAGTAGCACATAGGCTGATTTGAGCATGGGATATGTTGTAAATATTTATATAAATAACATAGCTCCCTCTTTGGTTGAGCAGTTAGGAATTAGAATAGGGGAGAGTTTTCAATAGCAATTAGGACTGTATAGTAATTTTCTGTAACAGTTTTTAGCATGTTTTGTCATTAATAAAAGTGTATTTATTTTATCATTTTCTGTTCTGAGTGTTAATTAGTTAAGGAGTGCTTTTCACCTCCTTCTAGATTAGGAAGTATGGGCCTACTTTCAGATCTAGAAGGAGGGATTTTATGGCAGGTTTTAATCTATAATTTTGCTACAGCAAAATTAATAGATTGCTTGCCAGATTTCATTTTCTTGTTTTTATTTTGTATTATGTGATTTATGTTTTCTATTATGTTTGTGTATAGCATTTGTGTGTATGTCAGTTGACAAATTATATTACGCATTTTTTATTTACTTTCCATGTTTTCCTTGCTTTCTATTTTAACAAATTTCCATTTTCAACATATTTCATTTTGTTGTCAATTCCTGTAGGAGAAGCTTGACGACCTTTTGTGGCAGGGCATTGACAGGTGTTTTTAGAATAAGTTTCATTTACAAGCATCATTTCAATTATGCAAAAGTAACTAGATTTCAATTCTACAAATGTAACTTAGGATTTCATTTCAACAATTTAAATTCTGCAAGAGTAGATTAGACTTTTAATTTAGCAATTCCAATTCCTCCAATTGTAGTTAGATTTCAATTCTTGCAACTTAGAATTAGTTTTCAATTCCTGTAATTTATTTTAGTTTCAATTCTTCAGACTAGGTTTAGTGTGACACCAAAAGGCTAAATCAAAATCTGCTTCACCAATAAATGCTTGAAATCTGAATGCCTAAATTGTACTCTACCCTAGACTTCTATCGTAGACAGCCTTAGACACCACCCCGGATTGATAAATCATTAAGATTAAATGATGAGACTCAACGACACTCATCAGTAGCCAATGGGGGAACCTTACCTTGTAAAGTAAAATGTCGCAATGTTAAAATCAAGATAGGGGACTATGAACTCAAGAAAGACATGTTTGCCCTCCAGTTGGGTCGATGTGATATTATTTTGGGATCTCAATGGTTGAGTACATTGGGCACTATCAATTGGAACTTTGATGAACTCTGGATGCAGTTCTCCTAAAATGGATAAACACACATCATCAAGGGCTCCCCAGAAGGAACACCTCAAATTATTAGTTCAAATGGCATGGATAAATTGCTAAATAAATCATCACATGGGGTCATTGCACAACTATTCTCCATCCAACCATCCACCTCTCAATGAAACCCCATCAGACCTACAACATATTCTCCACAAACATGAGGCCATCTTTGCAAAACCAACTACACTACCACCGCATCGCTCTTATGACCATGTCATTCCATTATTTTTGGATAGTGCACCTCCCAATATCAGACCATACAAGTACCCTCATGCCATGAAGTCAAATATTGAGACAATGATACAGGAATTACTCAAGGCAGGTATCATTCGGCCTAGTACTAGTCCCTACTTTGCACAAGTCTTCATTGGTCCTTAAGAAGGATGGCTCCTAGCGACTGTGTATTGACTACCAGGAACTCAACAAGATAACTATCAAAGATAAATTTCCTATCCCTGTGGTTGATGAATTACTAGATGAATTACATGGGACCATGTACTTCACCAAGCTAGACCTTCGCTTTGGGTACCATCAGATCCTGCTCAAGGATGAAGATATTCCTAAAATTTCTTTTCGCACTCATGAAGGTCATTATGAATTCTTGGTAATGCCATTTGATCTCACAAATGTTCCTTCCACATTTCAAAGCCTGATGAACAACATCTTTTGCCCTTTTTTGCAAAATTTCATCCTTGTGTTCTGTTGAGTGGTATTTTCACCCGATTGTGAAAACACACTCTCCGATAGGATTTGGGTTCTAAATCCTCTCTTGCAAAGAAATCTAATAAACAATTTCTCCAAGGTTCCGCTATGTTAGCATTTGGTATATGTGTATCAATAATCTCAAATAAAGATATTCAATTAAAATGCTTGGAACACCTTAGTGATTGCAAGTAACTATTAACAAGGGGCACTGTGGTTTATTTTACTGTGAAACTGTAATGATTGTTCGTTGAACCCAAATAAAGCAAATGTGATTTGATCTTCGTATGACCACGCTGCAAAAAAAAAATGGAAATTTATGAAATGTCATAAAACATAACCCCTTCAATGAAATTGGAATTTTATGAAGGGAATATCATCATCTGCTCATGAATGAAAAACAAAACTGAAAAATGAAATTCTGGCCTTGAAATGGAAATTTTCTATTTTCAGACTTTGGAATTTTTAGTTTTTTATTTTTTATTTTAATGTCTGTAAATGAAAATAAAGTGTAGAAAAAATGAAAATAAAATGCAAAAAGAAAAATGAAATGCATTCAGGGTGATGCAATCCTATTCTGACAAAACCGAAGCTAATGAGGTTTCCATGCATGCAACCTAACCTATTGAACCTGCAAACACGCACAATCCAAATAAGTCAAGTGCTGGTCTCTGGGGTTTTAACTGTGATTTCAGATTTAGACATTCGCATGAAGCAACCAAGAGAACTTGCATTAAACTTCACCTATAAGCCTAGAAATCTGAAAAGGGGAAAGATAACCATTTAATCCTGCATGCAAAAAATAACTCCTTATTTCTTGCCAATGAGGTGATACTCTCTAAATTTTTTGTATTAAAAATTGATCATTTTACAATAACAGAATCTCTAGTTTTCTCAAAACCAAAAAAAGGGGAAGAAAAACACTCCAAAGCAGGCCTAGAATGGCTAATCACCCTCAGCTCTGCAACTCTGCCTGCAGTGGTTTCTAACCCTTGTACCAATCTGTGCTTCTGCTTTTATACTTTCTGGCAATGCTCTCTGTTTTGCCCTGTGATGCTTCGCTTCATCTCCCAGATCGCTTCGTTTCACCTTCCCCGCATTTTTATTGTTTTTGACTTTATGTTCAACATCGAGATGCTTGATCTTATCTATGACCTGTAATGCTTTTGTAGCCCTTACACCTTTATGCCATGTGTTTCATGCTTTTTTGCATGTTCCGTAACGGCCCCTTGTAAATCACGACCAAAAATAGCATGTCGCGATATCACGACATTTTTATGTATGCAGCTTTGCCCCTCTACCTGTATTGCGAAAACAAGACATGTCACGATATCGCGATATTTTTTTGTCAACAACCTTGTTTGTCATCATGCATCGCGAAAATGATACATGTCGTGATATCGCGACATTTTTTTGCTTCGGACCGCATGGATGCAACTTGTCACGAAATCATGATGTTTTTCTCCTTCGCTGTGTTTTGTTGCACTCGGTCGCAAAAACGTGACATGTCACGAAATCGTGACACTTTTTTATTCCATACCATCTTGTTGTTTTCTATCACGAAATCGTGACGCTTTTCTCTTTCGGGCTGTCTCATTGCTTTTTGTCATGAAATCGCAATGCTTTTCTCTTTCGACTGCTCTCGCTACTTTTTGTCGTGAAATCGTGACGCTTTTCTCTTTCGGGCTGTCTCGTTGCTTTCTGTCATGAAATCATGACATATTTTCCTTTCGTACCATCTCACTGCTTGGAGCTACGAAAACGTGACCTGTCACGATATCGCGACGTTTTTCCTCTACGTTCATTTTGGCTGCTTTAGGTCGCAAAAACACGACATGTCATGATATCGCGACAACTTCTGCATTGACTCTTCTCTTGCTGCCTTTGATCGTGATTTCATGACAAGTCATGATATCGCAACATTTTCATTTTGTCTTTCTCTCTCCTCTATGAACCGTGATTTCATGACATGTCGCAATATCGTGACATTTTGAGTCTTTAATTTGGTTCTTTGTCTTGCACCGTGATTTCACAACACGTCGTGATATTGTGAAATTTTCTCTTCACGATGCATTCTGCTGCTTTCTGTCGCGAAATCACATGTCACAAAATTGCGACAACTTTCCATTTCTAGACGTGACAAAGCAACATGTCACGAAATCATGACAACTTTTCATTTCTAGCCACGACAGAGCAACATGTCACAAAATCGTGACAAATTTTCATTTTTGGCCGCAACGGAGCAACATGTCGCGATATCGCGACAACTTTTCATTTCTGGTCGCGACGGAGCAACATGTCGCGATATCGCGACACTTTCTTTTTCTTGCTATATTTTGCTCTTCCTTTGATTTTTTAGCATTTGGGCCACTGCGGTCTTCTTTGAAAGCATGCAAAAAATGTGGGTTCCCAATTTTGGGGTGTGTTGTGGATCAGCCACAACATGTTCTTCGATGACATCTTGATTTACAGTCACACATGGGAAGAGCATCTCAAGCATGTAGATCAAACCCTACAACTATTGGCCGACCATCAACTATTTGCAAAAAGGTCCAAGTTTTCCTTTGGTTTGATCGAAGTGGAGTATCTGGGACACATTATCTCAAAGGATGGTGTCAAGGTTGACCCTAAGAAGATCTAAGTAGTCCAATAATGGCCGAAACCTCGCACTCTCAGGGGACTTCAAGGATTTTTAGGGCTTACAGGCTATTACCATAAATTTGTCTGTAATTATGGAAAGATAGCCATCCCCCTCACCTCCATGTTGAAGAAGGATTCTTTTACTTGGACAGGGCCGATTGAGCAAGCATTCCTGGAACTCAAGCATGCCATGACCACCACTCCAGTTTTAGCCATGCCAGACTTCTCTAAAAAATTTGTCATTGAAAGTGACGCTTCTAGTCGTGGTATTGAGGTGGTATTGATGTAAGAAGAACATCATTTGGCTTTCACCAACAAAGCCCTATCTGATCATAATTTAGGGAAATCCACATATGCCAAGGAAATGTTGGCAATATTGGATGCAGTCTTGCATTGGCGACCTTACCTCATTGGGTGCCATTTCTCCATCAAAACGGACCATCAGAGTTTGAAATACTTTTTAGAACAACGGGTTGCCACCCTCGAGCAAGAAAAGTGGGTATCAAAACTCATGGGCTACAATTATGACATCACGTACAAAAAATGAAAGGAGAATCTTGTGGTGGATGCTCTCTCTCACCAATTTGAGACCCTTAGTATGTTGTGTGTCATTTCTACACCATTGCCCCAATGGATTGAGCCCTTACATCAAGAAATACTTTAGGATGCAGATTTGAAAGACTTGGTTGCTTCACTTATGGATGATCTAGAGTCGACACCAGGATATAGTTGGGATGGCCAGGATCTACGTTACCATCAACGCCTGGTTCTTCCTCCTAAGTCCCCACTTCGAGAGCTCCTCATGAAGGAATCACATGCTACTCCATTTGCTGGCCATTCAGGGTTCCTAAAAACTTATGAGCGACTCAAGCACACCTTCTTTTGGAAAGGTATGAAACAAGACATTCGCTCTTTTGTAGCTGACTGCAACACATGTCAAAGGATGAAAGGGGAAACAGTGCGATCTCCGGGCACTCTTCAACCATTGTCGATCCCAGATCAGGTGTGGACTGACACCTCCATGGACTTCATAGAAGGGCTACCTAAATCTAGAGGCAAGTCAGTTATTTTTGTGGTAGTGGACCGCCTTTCAAAGTATCTCACTTTTGTGCCCTAACCCATCCTTACACAGCATCCACTATTGCCCAAATTTTTCTTGACTTCATATTTCGCCTTCATGGCATGCCAACCTCCATTGTATCTGATCGTGATCCCACCTTTACTAGCAATTTTTGGCAAGAGTTTTTTAAGTTGTAGGGGACTCAGCTCAAAATGAGTTTAGCCTACCATCCGCAAACGGATGGTCAAACAAAGGTTGTTAATAAATTCTTGGAAACCTACCTTTGTTGCTTTGCCTCCGATCATCCTACTCATTGGGCAAAATGGCTTTCCTTGGTCGAATGGTAGTACAACACTTCCTATCATATCGCCACCAAAATCACACTGTTTGAGGCAGTTTATAGGTGCCCTCCACTCACGCCTTCCTCCTACATTTCGAGCAGCTTCAAGGTCCAAGCTGTTGACAATGCTCTGAGTCAACACACCGAGGTCCTCTGCCAACTCAAGAAAAATTTGAACATGGCCTAGAATCAGATGCGCCAACAAGCTGATCAGCATGGTTCTAAGCGCAATTTTTATGTGGGTGATATGGGTGATATCGTCCCTACAAATTTTTAGGTGTCAGAAGCTCTCTCCAAAATTCTATGGTCCTTATCAAGTTCTACAATGGATTGGCCCTACAGCTTACAAATTGGCTCTTCCCCCCACTTCCAAGCTCTACCCTATTTTTCATGTTTCCCTTCTCAAGAAAGTTATGGGCACAAAGGTACATGTTCAATCAACACTCCCCGAATTGGATGAAGAAGGCTCCATCTTACTTGCACCTGAGCAACTGTTGGATCGTCGAACTCGCACTCTATGCAACCGTACCATTACAGATGTCCTTGTTTAGTGGCATGGGCTTCAACCTGAGGATGCTACATGGGAGGATCTCCATCAACTCCAACAACAGTTTCCTCATTTTTAGCTTTGAGGACAAAGCTTCTTCAAGGAGAAGGGCATGTTAGGATCTCATCCTAACCCTTAATGTAATAACTTCCTTGATGTAATAATTCCTAGTGAACGTGGGTAGTATCTATGATTAATATTTTGCAATGTTCTAATTTTTAGCTTAGGTAGTGCCTATGACAAATGGCACCCTTTTCTATGTAACATATGGTAGATAGGTTAGGTAAGGTGGCCTTGTGCATGTAATTCGAGTGGCATTGTGCATGTAATTCGTGTGGCATTATGCATGTAATTCGAGTGGCATTGTGCATGTAATTCAAAGTGGCACTATGCATGTAATTCATGTGGCATTATGCATGTAATCTAGGTGGCATTTTGCATGTAAGCCAACCTTGGAAGGAAACTCTTTAAATACCCGAAAAGGCACCAATGTAATCATATTTTTGTAAATTAATGAAGTGTTGAAGGAGGTTGCCCCCTCGAAGAGGCCTAAGATTCTATCTATTGTGAGATTGTTCCTTTTAAATAATTTTTGTTATCATATGCATTTAATTTTGAATACTGTTATAATGTTTCTGTGAGTTTATTTCCAAGCAAATGTGTGAGAGTGTTTATTTGAGTTGAGAGTGTTGTTTCGTATAGTTTATAGTAGGATCTTAACACTTATAAAAACTCTCTAAGACCTGATTGATAATGCTTGAGCTATTTTTATTAGTTTTGAATCCTAAAATTCCTATTCCAATCAATATCTTAGGATTTTCCAATATTCGGTGTCTAATCATGACCAAAAAGCAATAAATAATATCCAATATAGGATCATTCCACATGCAAATAAAGCCATTATAGGGATGATTCATTCCTCTTCCATTGGTGTTTTCACAAGGAAACATCAAAATGACAAATCATCTAATCAAATGCATAATCCCCTTGGTTATTCATTTGAAACAAACTTCTTCCTCTAGAATAACACCGTTAATTATGTAATCTAAAAATAAATATAAAGGTACTTTCAATCTCTATCAACAACTCAAAAGTACCCTCACCAAAATATAATTCATTCAAAGGCAAAAGGTGGCACATTCAATGCATGTTCGCGGATTTTCGCTCGTAAGATGGTAAGTGAAGGAAGGCATAATATAAAAAAATTATTATTAGATTTTGTTAGAGTCAATTTTCTTTTTAGATTAAATAAAGTTAATGGAATTTTAATCTTTAGGGTATAAAATTGGGTAGTTAATTGACAAACACTTTATTTTTATCATCAGTCTATCTCTATATACTTAACAATTTAAAATTTGAACTTCTTTAAAGAGAGACTAAAGGAAGATATTCAAATATTGAAAATAGTGGATATAGAGATTAGAGCAATCAAAATTGTGTACTTTCAAAGATATTTGTTAGAAGAATGTTTGGTCACTAAAGGCTTTTCGTAAGACCTCAATATTTTTGGTTAACAGTTTACAGAAAGATTCTTGCAAGAGAGGTCTCCCAAGGCTAGATGGATTGGTAACTGCTTGTCTCGCCAGACATTCTTGATCTGAATCTTGATTTTGTATGCCAGATAGGGGATGACTTCGGTTTCACATAGAATTAATAATAATGAGACAAAATAAATTTAGTGGGAGCAGTCCATATAATTTAAACCCTACTTTTATCAATTACTAAAAGAAAATGTAATTATAACGAACTCTCTTATATAATAAAAAAAAAAATCTTAAAAAAATTAAAATATATATATACCGTAAACATTTAGATATTCTTTTTATGAGAAAGACTTAAAAACATAAAACCGTCTACTTATTCATTATCCTTTCCTGGCACCATTTGAAATTTTTTTTTTTTTAAATATATAAAAATATATTAGGTTTGTCATTTCAAACTTGGTATTGCAATTTCAAATTGCATTCCACATAACCGTAGTTGGCAGACTCGGCACTGATCGCTAGTCGTACTAGTGGCTTTTTCTTCTTCTCCGTCGAAATAGCATAATAACAATAGCAACAATTATAGCCTTGTATTGGCCTGCTATTCTTGTATTTATTTTCTAAAAGAAATTATGGCGCTTGTTTGCGCCCGTGATATTATATATATCCATATCTAGGTGTAAGAAACCCTCGAACGTGTTCTTGCGAGCAAGAGCTCTTATGTGATTTACTTTACGCCGCAGAGTTTTGTCCCCTAAAACCGGTCGTCATGTGCAGTTACCCATGGGCGCAAAAGAAGAATAAGGGGTGAACGCTGGCTTTTAGCAAATATATAGAGAGACAGAGAGATATTGTGTGTGTATAATAAGCCAATTCAATGACTATGGAAATGGAGAATCCCTGAAGCATAAGACGACTGAAACGGGTGATGAGGACTCTGCAGCTTCCCCACACGATCACAAGTATGGCACTCCCACTGAATTTTATGAAGAATTATGAGGCCGTCACTAAATATTACGAAGAAAAATAGCTAGCTATGTATGCTAAATTATAATATTATAATGTATACTAAGGTCTTAAAAAAAAAATGTAATACAGTAATACAGTAGGTTAAGGAATATTGCATTATTTGGTATATATTAATTTATTTTATGATGTTTTTATGTAGAAATGTAAATATGTAATAGATTAGGGTTGATTCTATATTTTAGATGAGTAATATATATTTCTTTTTTATGTAAGTGTTTATGTATAAGTGTTATGTAAGAGTGTAATGTGCTAGATATGCACAAGTGTAGTGCAAGTGTGTATTGAGAGAATGTGCACAAATGTGATGTATGTAAGTGTGCAAATATGTAATGTGAGAAATGTGCACGTGTGTCTTATATTAAAAGTATATGTAGGCGAGTAAGAGTCATGTAGAAGTGTGCAAGTATCATAGAGTAAGAATATATGTGAGAAGAGAGTGAAGAGTCCAATATACAAGTGGCAACATGATAAGCCAAAGGTCATAGGAGTTGTTATATGGAAAACAATAGTTAAGTGTGTGAAGAGTAGCATTACTATGTCTATATATTGGAGACAAAGCTCCATATAATGAAACATGAGAAAAAGAGGAAAAACAGTTTGTAGCAATCACCACATTTTAAGCATTGATAATGAAGCTTGTATACAATTTTTTTGAGCAATTTATATTGTAAGCATTATTCATGCATGTACATGAATTATTTTGGCCATTTACATCCATATTTGATATTATAAGTGAATGGTATTTCATTATAATATTGACCTTTGATATATATCTGAGTGCTCATATATATAACTATACTCTTGATTGTTAATACTTTGACCTATAATATTATGATATATTTATATTGGGATCTAATATATTTTGAGATAGCTAGGCATAAAATCCAACGAGAAAATCCATAAGCTTAATTATGGCGTTCATTGAATGCTTCTACTCCCTTCATAGATGATACCTTAAGTTCTCTCACCTAAGGAAACATGCATCAACCAAGGAGAAGAGACCAATAGTCAAGCCCTTACAAAAGGTAAAGAAAAAGTTGAGGATATCAACAATATAAACCTCAATAATCAATACTATGAGCTATTAGCCTTAGACTTGGTCAGGTTGCCCCTATCACCTTATGCTTTAAGATTTCCTTATAGGCAAGGAACAATTGTGCAAATAGGAACTTGCACCTCCATTTTTGTAGGAACAACTACTGAAGATAGAATACATGAAACCCATCCATGACCAATAGAGTGGATATATGCATTGTGTTATCTCTCTAATATATATCCTATCCCCGAGCAAATCCTTTGTAACATTGAATGCAATGGAAAGGGCTTAAGAATTCAAGAACAAGGTACTAAGGAGCCCTTAGAATCCAAAATCTTGGCACAAACATTATGAGTTGGGATATTTTCCCAACCATAATGAAAGGACATATTGTTCCTCTTCAAAAATTAGTGAGAATGAAAAGGTGTGCTTTTAATCATTTGAACCTAAAAAAGAAGTAACCTTAATAGCAATTCTAGATTGGGATGAATAGGAGGACAATGAACCTTCTCCCTTCTAATTTTCTAACCTATTTTCATATTATGCATAAATCAACACCATAAGTAATGAATATAGTGAGGAGATTAGAAAAAGCTCCAACAATAGCCTTGACAATGATCATAGATTAGTTTCATCAAATGAAGACAATAGTATGACATATCAATCAATAGAAAACCTTGTATGAACATTACACAAGGGGAGAATTTTACCCCAAAATCTTCTTAGGGATGATAGCAATGATGTTCCTCTTCAAGAAGATATCCCTATTGAAGGACCTCTTTCTTTAATCACACATCCCTCATAGTCATCAAACATTGTGAACTTCTAAGTTTGGGGGTCTTACCTACTCCTCCACAATATGAGGATGAATCTAATATCTTAATAGAATATACTATAGATATTAAGATAGGATAAGATGACAACCCAAGAATAAAAAAGTTAGGAAAAATTCTAACTTTAGAAAAACAAGAAGAGTGTATGAAGATATTAACATAATTTTATGATATATTTGCATGGTCCTATTTGAATATCCCTAGTTTAGATCCATTCGTAGTTGTTCATCACTTATTAGTCAAGTCAAATGTTGTGTCGGTGAAGCAAAAGCTAACTAAAGATTCATATCCCAATTAGGAAATAAGTGTCAACCCCTTTCAATACCATTATGAAAAGGGATTGAGTTTAATTGTGATAAGGAATGTCAAAAATAATTTGATGCTTTAAAAACATAACTTCTATCTCCATGAGTTCTCGTTCCATCAAATCCCCTCAAGTCATTTTTATAATATATTGCAACAATAGTCCACTCCTTAGGAGCTATGTTGGAACAATACAATGAAAAGCACAGAGAAAGGGTTGTCTACTACATTAGTAGGATCCTAATTAGTTATGAAACTAGATATACCCCTTTGGACATTGCATGTTGAGCCATAAAATATATGTTATAGCTTAGGTTGATCCATTGAGATACCTTATATCTAAACCCTACCTTTTGGATATGATAGATAAATAGGTTATGACCCTTAATGAGTTCAATATTGAATTTATTTGTCAAAATTTTATTAAGAGACAAGTGAAAGTTGATCAACTAGTAGTGGTCCATTTTCCAGCTAGTCATCCCATAGAGATTGAGTAGACTCATGAGATTGTGTACTCTCTTGAAGCATCACAATAGGATTCCTAGACTCTCTTTTTTGATGGTGCAAGATGTGTTAAAGGAGTAGGAACAAGAATTGTTCTAGGATCACCACAACATATTATAATTCTCTTGTTATTCAAGCTTCAATTTGTGTGTACTAATTATACAACTGAATATGAAGTGCTCACCCTTGGGCTTCAAGATTATTTACCTTTAAAAGTCTTTATCTTCTCCATATTTGGAGATTCATAATTAATAGTCAATAAAATTAATGGAGTTTATCAAACCAAAGATGATAAACTCAAACCATATAAAGACATTGTGGATAAATTAATGGCTTCTTTTGAGAAGGTAACCATTAATACTATTCCATGCTCTAGCAACCGTCAAGCAAATGCAATGGCTACAACTACGTCTCTTATGCCTCTAGAGCTAGAATATGAACAAGCAACAACTATCATCCATCAAATAAGATAACTTACAACCTTGTAATCTAGTCAAGAACCATTAGCTATATTTGTTATAAAAAAGCACCCATCCTTGATTCTTGGTACAAGGAAATATATGATTTTCTTAAAAGTAATATTTTGCTTGAAGAACTAAATCATGATGAATGAAAGAACCTAAGGCAATGTACTTGTCGGTATGTGATAGTTGGAGATATCGTATATAGGTGAACATTTGATGGAATTATTTAAGATACCTAAATTTAGATGAATCCAATATAGTAGTTCAAGACACCCATAATAGAGCATGTGGTGGACACTCCAATTGAAGTGTCATTACTAAAATGCTTGTTCAAATGGGGCATTACTAGATGAATATGGAAAAATATGCTTGTAATCATGTGCACAAGTAAAACAAATAACAAAAACATGATAACCTCATCCATGCACCATCTCAAGTGCTTCAATCTATCAAATCTCCTTGGCCCTTATCTGCTTAGGGGATGGATATCATCCAGAAAATAAATCAAATTTCATCTAATGGACATAATATCATCATTACCACAATAGAATACTTTACAAAGTGGGTAGAGGCTATGTCATTATCCTCTTGTACCAGAGTTCAGGTTTCTAAATTTATCTTGAACCAAATCTTATCGTGGTATGGCATTCCTAATATGCTAATCTTAGATAATGGTACTCCTTTTAAAAATAAGGATACCACCAAACTCTATGCTAAGTTCATAATCCATCATAAATGGTTGACACCATATTACCCATAGGATAATGATCATGCCAAAGCATCAAATAAGACATTAATAAAAATACTAAAGAAGCTAGTTAGTAAAACTGGTAGGGGTTACCATTTACAAATATATCCCACCTTATTGGCATACAACACCAATTTAAGAACACCCATTGGATCTATGCCCTATACCTTGATCTATGGAATTTAGGATATCTCTCCCTTCAAATTAAAATTTTCATCCCTTAGAATCCTTCTAAATGATGCATCAATTGGTGATGAGTATCACTATGCATACCTTATCCAACTGAAGTTGCTTGATGGAAGGTATGCCCATGCCTTAGATCACTTACAATTTTATTATCAAAGACTTAATAAAGCCTATGTGAAGAGGGCATGACCTTATTTCTTCAAAGTAGGAAACCTAGTCCTTAAGAAAAAAAAAAAAAAAAACACTAATGCAAAGGAGGACCTAAAGGGTAAATTTGAACCCAATTGATTAGGTCCCTTTATAATAACAACTATGTATGAGTCAGACACACATTTCTTGGCCATATTAGATGGTAAGGATAAAAAATATCCTATAAATATAATACACTTAAAAAGATACTATGCTTGAATCTACATGTTAGCCTACTCATGTGCTTGATTGAATGGTTTATTGCATTTACGATTGCCTATAAAATAGTTTTGCTTGCTTGCATGTTTGCTTGTATTTTCTTGTTCATACCATAAATTCATGAGGGAGTATCCCACAATGAAGTGATGATGATCCTAGCTAGAAAATAGTGTCATTTGCACTGTATTTGCAGTGGGTCATTGAGCTAGCAGACTCTCTCGTTGACTCTATAAAATCCTTTCTCATCCTCTTAATATTTTGAACTTTGGAAAAGAAGATGAGGTTTTTATGGCATACGTTCTATAAAGCAATCACCAATATCACTATATTTCAATACCTTAATTTGTCCTTCTAGATTCTAAAATATGTGAAGGATTTGCATGCATTATTTGCTTAATCATGTGTTTACCCATTGCATAACCAAATACCAATATCACTTGCTTGTGTTCATATTCTCATTGTTTGTATATGGAGTTGATGTGATTCACCATGACCAATGATGATCCTAGTTAGGAAATATCACATTATAGATTTGTATATTCCAAAATAATGAGGAACCAGACTCTAGAGAAATGTAAGGTCCAATGGGACCAATATTTTGAAAAGAATGCCACCTGGGAAAAAGTGGTTGATATGCAAAAATATTTTTCATACTTACTTGACAATGAAATGTAATTTTATCTTAAAGTGCAAGATACTGATGAAACACAGATGATTGTGTTTAGTCCAAGGGGGTAGTATATCAAGACCCTCCCCTAGTGAACTTTTTTATATGATGGACTTATGAATTTATATATTATTTTAAATGATAGATTATATGGTTTTGTGATGGATTGATGACGAATGGTATGCAACTAATAGATTTATATGTTTGTAGGAAAATGTATCTATGCAAGAGGGTAGAAAAATGATGATTTAAAATGGTCAAAATGATCCAACATCCATGATATATCTGCATTTAGCCCTAACTCATACCTTTACATTTTGAATATCATTTCTACATTTGCATTTTATTTGGTATCATATTTGCAATACTAACGTGCTTTGAGTTGGTCTATGGAAGCAATAATTAATATCTTATCTTGTGAATAGTAAATTTGCCTATGTAAATTTGGTTAAAAAATCTCTCTTATTAATATCCCAAGTGTTTGGTTTTTAAAAGAGGAATTTTAGGTAATTATTAATAATTTTTGGTTTTTAAAAGAAAAATTTTAGGTAATTATTAATAAAAAATTATTAATCTTAAAGAATGAAATCAATACCTTGAACTATATTTTGCATTACTTAACCCTATCCAAGCAAATAGATATGACTTTCAGGTGGTTATTGTTGGAAAATTACCATTAGTAAAAGGTTAAAAATTTATTTTACCTTGGGTAAAGGTAACTTACCTTTTACCTTACCTGGACGGTAGTGGACGGCAGCATTTGGGCGGCAAGAGAATTCATGTTATCTCCACACTTACCTCTCACATTTGGTATCAGAGCGGAGAGCCGAGATTGGCCCGAATCTCGAGGCGATGGGGCCCGCAGTTCGAGGTGGTGGCATGGTTCCTGAGGCAGCCCGTAGGAGCCGAGGTTGCACAGATCTCGAGGTGGCCCATAGGAGCAGATCGGCATGATTCCCGATGCGCTAGTGGAGCTGGACAAGGTAGCCCGCAGGAGCAGTAGATCGACGCGATGCCCGAGGCGCTGGTGACATGGCGTGGTGACAAGTGACCTACACATGGCCCGAGGCTAGTTGACATGGTGTGGCATGGCGACGTGTGACCTGGCATGCGACCCGAGGCATGGCATGGCGCGGTGACGTGTGACCTGGTGTGCGACCCGAGGCATGGTGACGTGTGACCTGGCGTGCGACCCGAAGCATGGCGATGTGGCGATCCAAGGCAAAAAGTATTCTGCATTGTAAATGATTGCCCGTAGGCAATCAAAGCACTATACGTGCTTTGCTCTTTTTAAAGAGCAAGAACATCGCCTCACGGGCAATGTGGGACTAAAGTCCCAAGAAATTAAAAGCTTCACGCCAAAGCGCGAAGCCAACAATTGCTTCGCGCTCGACGCGAAGGCTATAGGCCAAGGAGCCCGCATAGCTCTCGGATTAGCCCGGTAGCATAGCGGCTACCCTTAGCCTTGACTCCCGCGAGGTCAAAAGTTTGATCCTCGGTGGGGTCAATTTTTTTTAGCCTTGTGTGATTTAGTGAAGGCCATAGGGCAAGGAGCTCGCTTAGCTCCTGGATCTGCCCGGTAGCACAGCGGCTACCTACTGTCTTGACGCCCGCGAGGTCGCAGGATCGATCCTCGGCGGGGTCAATAGTTATAAAAAAAAAATTTAAAAAAACTATAAGGAAATAGTTTAAATTTAAAAAAAAAAATTGTAATTTCCTAAGAGGAAATATCTGTACAAGTTAAAAAAAAAATTCAAAGTTGATAATAGAAATTTCCTAAGAGGAAATAATTGTAAAAGTTTTTTTTAAAAAAAACTTTGAAAGTTAAATTTTTTTTTATTATTTCCTAAGAGGAAATCTTTGTAAAAGAAAATTTCTGGGAAATTTTCTTAAATGATAAGATCGGAAGGATGTTATCATGCCCTCTGCAAGTTGTTACTGAGAACAAACGCTGAAAACTTTGATAGGCACGTGAAAACACTAGGACTTAATACAGTTTTTTCACAGTTGCAAAACGCTGTTATTGCACACCAGAGAAATCCTGATCTAGGATACGAAGCAGATTCAGAAGATAACTCCTTTGGTAGCAGGTTTGAACAATCCGACACAGTGCCAATTTCTCCACATGGATCAAAATATACTCACTATAGTAATTCAATTGAAATCCTACAAACTCCTTCTCCTGAAATAATATTGATCAGTGACGATGATGAACAAGTCGCTGACAATTTTGTAATTGCTGAACAACAAGAGTGAGTTGTTTATGATTGTAAATCAAGCAAGGCTTGATAGTTTGTAAAGTCTTTTTTGAAATAAGACTATATAAGAGAGGTTTCTTGTTTTAGTAGATAATAATGGGATCACATAATAATCTACCAATTCTCGAATTCAGTGGGGATAATTATGAGTACTGGTCCATCAAGATGAGGACATTACTCATCGAAAAAGGACTATGGGATATTATTGAAGACGGTTACATTTCTCCAATAGATTGGACTACTTTAAGTGCAAATGATAAGAATATCTACAAAGATGCACAGAAAAATAATTCTTTTGCCTTATACCATCTTCAATCAGCATTAGATCCAAGTATATTTCCTATAATTGCATCTTACTTAACTGCTACAGATGCATGGAATGCCTTGAAAGAAGGATTCCAAGGAAGTGATAAAGTAAAGCAAGTTAGGCTTCAGACCTTGAAAAGAGATTTTGAAAATCTTAGAATGAAGGAAAATGAAAGAGTCGGAGACTACTGTGTATGAGTCAAAGCAGTAGTTGATATGATGCAAACTTTAGGTGATGACACAAAAATGAAACAATTGTGAAGAAAGTGTTGCGAACACTTCTTCCTAAGTGGAATCACATTGCAATCATAATTGAAGAATCCAAAGACCTTTCTACTCTTACATTTGATAGTTTTATTGGATCATTAACATCACATGAAGAGCGACTTCAAGGATCACCTTCAACAAGCTATGGAGGTGATGACAAAGCCTTCACTTTGAATGAAACTGCAATACAAGGACAAGGACGAGGTCGAGGCAGAGGACAACAACAAAGAGGCAAAGGACAAAGAAACTCCTACAGAGGAGTAAATCAACACAGAGGTGGAAATCAAAATAGAGGAGCCAATCAGAACCAAAGTGGCAATGCAGGCCGTGGAAATCAAGGACGAGGAAGTAACAAGACTAAAACAACTTGTTTCAATTGTGGGAAACAATGCCACTTCGCTCGTGACTGCTGGTCAAAGACTTCAAAAGATCAAAGCAGTCAATATGGCTCATTCTACGGAGAAGAAGAAGGTCCAACAAACCTTTTTCTCTCTTATGGACATCCAGATCAAAATCTCAATGATACATGGATTTTAGATACTGGTTGCTCCAACCACATGAGTGGCAAAGAAAATCTCTTTGCTACATTAGATTCAAATTACAAATCTCATGTTAAGTTAGGGGATAATAAATCCTTGCAAGTTGAAGGCATAGGAGCTATGGAAATTCCAACAAAAGAAGGCCTTAAAAATGTGAATGACATATACTATACTCCACAGCTACAACACAATTTGTTGAGTGTTGGCCAAATGATGGAGAAGCATTACAAATTAGTTTTTGATGAAAGAAAATGTATAATCTTTGATAAAAACAATTGTAAGCGGGTCATCACAGAAGTACCTATGACAAAGAATATGTTGTTCCCTCTAAAATTTTGTGAGCTAGGGGGAGCTCAACTTGCAAACATTGCTATTACAAATCCAAGTGAATTGTGGCACTTGAGATATGGTCACCTCAATTCCGCTAGCTTGAAAATGTTAACATCACAAGCTATGGTGACAGGACTACCAAAAATTCCAGAACATAAGAAGGTATGCGAAGAATGTGCTTTGGGAAAGCACTCCAAAACAAAGTTTCCAAGAGGCCGAGCATGGAGAGCGAGCTATCCTCTTCAGCTAGTACATTCGGACATCTGTGGTCCAATGCAAACAAAAAGCCTTGGAAACAATTCTTATTTTCTAACATTCATAGATGATTATTCTAGAATGTGTTGGCTCTATTTTTTGAAACACAAAGATGAAGCATTTGATTGCTTCATAGACTTCAAAAATAATGTAGAAAAGCAAAGTGACTACTATGTCAAATGTCTTCGCACTGATAAAGGAGGAGAGTACTCCTCAAATGAATTTTTACATTATTGTAAACAAAATGGGATAAAAAGGCAGTTCACCACTGCCTATACCCCACAAGAACGGTGTGGCCGAGAGAAAGAACCTCACCCTTGTTGAAATGGCATGCACAATGCTTCAGGAAAAGCATATCACAAACAGCTATTGGGCAGATGCAGTGAGAACTAGTGCATATATTCTAAATAGAAGTCCGACTTCTAGTTTAGATGGTATCACTCCTTATGAAGGATGGTACGGTAAGAAACCCAATGTCAAAAATTTCAGAGTATTTGGTTCTTTAGCTTATGCACACATTCCTGAGGAAAAGAGAAAGAAGCTTGATCCAAAGAGTCAAGCATGTGTTTTTGTAGGGTATTGTGATTCAACCAAAGGGTATAGATTGTACAATCCCACAACACATAAAATCATTATCTTCAGGGATGTAATTTTTGATGAAGGGGGAGAATGGGGTCATAAAAATTTTGTTGATTTTGACTCTAATTCAGATAGTTCCACATTAGTACCTCCCACATTGGTACAACCCAAGAAAAGCAGTGGAAAAAGTCCTCCACAAATTCCACATCAGGAAACTTCATCAAGTACATCAAGTGGTACACCAAGTCCAAGAGGGACTTCTTTGTTGGCACCCCCAAATTCTCCAAAACGATTTCATAGATCTTTAAGCACTCCAAATCTGATGGAGATAGATCCATTTTCTCAAAGGAAAGAGACAAATAGAGGAAAGCGCATACTACAGAGTCATCCATCTTCTCAAATGTTGGATAGGAATTTCCAACAAAGATACACTAGGAGTCAAGCTAGTGAGATGGACGACATTTTGTCAAGACTTGAAAATCTTCAAATGTCTGGGAATGATGAGTCTCATGAACCAAGAGGTGATGTAGTCAATTATGCTTTGTTGGCTGCTGCACAGCTAGAACCATCTAGCTATGAAAAAGCTTGTATTGAAAGTATATGGCAAGATGCCATGGAAGAGGAAATATCCTCAATTAAAAAGAATGATACTTGGGAGCTTGTGAAGCTTCCCAAGGGAAAAAAATGTGTTGGAAGCATTGAAAGACACAAGGGAATATTAGTAGCTAAGGTTTTTACTCAGAAATATGGAATAGATTATGAGGAAACCTTTGCTCCAATTGCTCGACAAGAAACAATCAGAACTGTTCTTTCCTTGGCAGCCCATAAAGTATGGAAAATTCAACACATGGATGTGAAAAGTGCATTTTTAAATGGATACCCGACGAAGAGGTGTATGTTCAACAACCTCAAGGTTTCCAAGAACCGGGAAAAGAGAATCTTGTTTATAAATTAAAAAAAGCACTTTATGGCCTCAAGCAAGCACCACGAGCATGGTACTCACGAATTGACGACTATTTCAGCAAATATGGTTTCACAAAAAGCAAGAGTGAACCAACGCTATACTACCTAAAGAATGGAGTAGATATCCTCATAGTTTGTTTATATGTGGATGATCTAATATTTATGGGTAGTAATAATAAAATGAATATGGAGTTCAAAAACTCCATGATGAATCAGTTTGAGATGAAGGATCTCGGATTAATGAGATACTTCCTAGTAATGGAAGTACATCAATCAAAGAATGGGATCTTCATATGTCAACAGAAATATGCTTATGACATGATCAATAAATTTTCCATGCAGCAGTGCAAATCAGCCGCAACACCAACCGGACATGGAATCCAGCTAAGCAAAAAATATGGAGCACCAAAAGTTGACTTGACCAATTTCAGAAGCATGGTTGGGAGTTTAATGTTTCTCACCAACACTAGGCCAGATTTACAATATGTTGTTTCTCTTGTATCACGGTTTATGGCATGCCCATCCGAGCTGCATCTTCAAGCAACCAAACGAATTTTACGATATGTAAAAGGTACATTGGATTTTGGAATCCATTACCACAAGTCTAACTCTCGTGAAGTTAATTGGTTATAGTGACGACGATTGGGGCGATAATATAGATGACATAAAATCTACATCAGGGAATTGTTTTAGTCTAGGTTCAATACTAATAACTTGGAGTTCCAAGAAGCAATCTATTGTAGCATTATCATCTACATAAGCTGAGTATATAGCCATTACTCATGCTAGTACTCAAATCCTCTGGTTGAGGAAAATCCTTGAAGAGATTGGCGAAAAACAAATTGGTCCAACCAAACTAAATTGTGATAATATCAGTGCCATACAGTTGGCATATAATCCGATCCACCACAAAAGGTCAAAACATTTTGATATGAAGTATCACTTCATAAGAGATATGGTGGAACAGCAGACAGTTGAGCTTAAATATTGTTTCACTTTGGATAATCTAGCAGACATCTTCACCAAAGGCATGGCTAAAGCTCAATTTATAAAGCTGAGAGACTATATAGTCAGTCCTCTCAACTTTAAGGGGGAGAATGTTGTAAAATTACCATTAGTAAAAGGTTAAAAATTTATTTTACCTTGGGTAAAGGTAACTTACCTTTTACCTTACCTGGACGGTAGTGGACGACAACATTTGGGCGGCAAGAGAATTCACGTTAACCTTCTTTTCCCCCAATTTCTCCTTTCCCCCTTTTTCTCTCAAATGGTTATTTGAATGTTTATTTAATCAATGTAACCTTATGATTATGGTTAATGCAATTTATTGTTTTATCTCCACACTTACCTCTCACAGTTATTGAGTTCGTTCCATGAACAAAATATTCTTTGTCATCTTTTAGAAACCTTTTTGATAGGGATAAGAGGGACATTCGAGATGGAAAGTATATTCTTTGAAATTGAAGAAAATAATAGAGTATGTTGTTGGAATATTGTCGACCAACGAAAGCATCGAGGATTATAACTTTTGCATGCAATTCTAGTCTTCTACAATCAAGTATTCTCAAACCATTCAAGGTACTTTGTGTCTATCATTATATCGAGGAGTAGAAGCTTTATTTTGAGAAAAAAATCACTCCATAGAATTTGGCTTAAAAGAAAATAATATATTTAAATACAGTGATCTTTGTTGTGAAAACCATTGAATGAAGTGTTTTTTTTGGTACTAATTTGACCATGTCGGGAAGTTTTTTGGGTTGCTGCTTAAACCTTTGAGGAGACTATTTTGTTATCCTGTGTGTCTCCCTTAATCTATATAAACCAATTATAAAGGAAGTCCAAAAGGTATATTAGTGTCCCTTACCTGTATGACAACAAAAGCCTTCTTGTTAGCATTTGTAACCGTGCAATCCCCATGGATGATTTTGTAGGGTGCACACACCATTTCGGTAAGATAGAAGTTGTTTGTGCTTAACCAACATCCTCCCTATGCAAACCATAACATTGAGGTTTTTTACAATGCTTAGTTGGTTTATACATATGCCAGGCATTAGTTTTTGGGACACGCAGAGTTGACAACATCACTTGTGGTGTGCATTGTTGTCCATTGCATATTCACCCTTGAATAGGATTAGATTATGTTCAAACTTATTTTTATGACTGTCACTTAGGGCGTCTCCCCGTATTGGTAGTTTGGTCACATAATCATAATAGTGCTTCTACATAAATCTTATGTGTGTTGATGTTCGTAAAACTGAGCTAAAATATAATGCTTTGTATTACTCCACCTTAATATTTTTTGAATGATATGGAATCATGAGTTCAATGATTGATGTTTTATTTTAGATGCCTCTCCTTGATGTTTTGAATAAGACATTTGGGAAATATGGACTTTGATATGCTTTATAATCGAACAAGGCACGCTCAATTAATGTGCTTGTGTAATTAAGTTGAGTGTGAGGTGGTAAAATGGGATAGAAGGTTATATAGATTGATCCTTAGATTTTCCTTTGAAATCAAGTAACATTATGTTCCTTGTGTTATGGTAAAATCAAAGGGATTTTTTAAAATACTTTTAGGGTGATGGAAAGGTCTATAATTGAGATTTGAATATTTTAAAAACTTATTTATTTTGATGAAAAAAAGTTATTAATTGAAATCCATCTTTTAATTGTTATAGGTGTTGCAAATTATTATAAGTTTACTATCTTTTATTAATGAATGGAAAACCAATCCATTTTAGTTAAAAAATAAATAGTTCATTTACTTTATGGTTTTAGCTTTTAAAATCTAAAAGAGTAAAGAAATTTTATGTTATCTTGTATTATCAATAAACCTTAAAAGGATTAAGGAGGTTGTTTTGTGATGCATTTTGATAGAAATGTAAGAGTAGATGAACCCTTTGGAAAGTGAATTGATGGTTTATAAATCCAATAAAATGGAATATGTTTATAGTTTATGATGACTTTAGAGTAATTAATGATTTATTAATTATGTCATAGGAATTTTACTAATGCTTTTATATGAAATGTATGATTAAAGCAAGGTTGGAACTTATGAGGGTTTCAATCTCATATTCTAAAAAATACTTAAGGGGTTCTTAAGTATATATGATTGGTGAATGAATTCAAGGGAATTATGGGGTTCCCTTATTTTTTTATAAAATTAATTATGGATATTTGTATTTAGGTATATAAGAATCATGGGATTCTTATGTAATGGCTTAGTTTTATTGAAAATGAGGAATAAGGGATTCATTTATTTTGTTGTATCAATTGACTGTTAGACTTGAGAAATGAAAATGGATATTTTGAGGCTGGGTTTTTTTCGAAAGGGTTTCGCAGAAAAAACATATATTATGATGTGTACCTACTTTGGATATTGTTTAAGAATTATTATTTATGCATGAAAGTAATCTAGCTGATTATTTGAGTTGCTATGAAATATGAATGAAGGAAAAATGGAATTGTATACTTAATCTTGTTATGCTTGTAATCAAAGTACTTGTGCTTTGGTAGAGTAAGATGAATGTTAAGTATTTATTTTACACTTGCAATAGAGTAAGGTTTATGTAAATATAATATGTAGAAGAAAGAAACTAATGCTTAGATTACTTTGGGGTTTGGGGTTTTCCTTAGGAGGGATTATCCATAGGAAACCAACCTAGCTAGACCCTAAAGGATAGTACTAGGACTAAGAAAATTATGGTGTAGCAATCCCTTAAGGTTACAATGGGCACTTCATTAATGGATCACGAAAGTGAGATCGAAGGTGGGGCAAGCCTGGATTCCATTGTAGCTACATTTATGTAATGGATTCCCCAATGGACGGTGAGGTATCCATGTGAGAAATGTCATGCGAGTGATAGTCTTAAGGACTTGATTGAATATGGGGGACCTATTAGGGATGTCATTTGAGGTGACAGTCATTGGAAACCCTGATTTATTGATGGGCAATCAGGTGAGAGATATCATTTGGGTGATAGTCACCTCAATTAATTATCAGTGGGATGGTTTAATTGAGCATGATAGTTTTACACATGGTGTAGTGGGTAAAATTATAAGAAGCTTCATGCCTTTGTACTAGTGGAAAGCGAATGAGACTAGTAGGGAAATTGGAGTGCCTTCTCAACAGATGAGATAGGGTTAATATTTGCACCATAATCAAGTTGTCCTTCAAAAAAATGTAATAAAATGGGGGGATCATAAGATGACATCCTCTAAGCTATATGGGCAATGTACAAGGTGAACCCTAGAGTTGATGCGATATTTTGGCCACTCTTGTCCACATGAGGGATGTTACAACATCTAGAACTCAAATGTGGTAAAAGCTTATTTGAATTTATCTCGAACATATTTGGTGAACCTTACTTATAAAAAATAAAGTATCTCTCATAGGGTTATGTGTAAGGGGTCGGCCCCAAAATGTATTTATAAAAAATTTACAAAACAGTTTTGAAATCTAGGCGAATAGTGTCCAAACACATGTAGAAGGTTCACTATTATTAGGATAATGTTGGAAATTTAAACTTAAAATGGTCAAATTATTATAAAATTGGAGTGAATCGAGCCAAAAAAAAATTGCACCTAGAATTTTTTGGCTAGTGGACCCTGGTCAAGGATCCCAAATATTAGCCAATTCCAAAATTTAAAAATCCTAATTTTAGAAGCCACTATGCATAGCTGCTATGGAGTCTCCCAAGTTGGTTAGAAATGGGTTGTTACACTTCATTCTTACCTTTTAAGAAATTAATAATATATAAAGAATCACCTTCAAAAATGATCCTCTATATATTTAACTACTTCATTAAGCTTATGCTTATGAGTAGAGCCTTTGTTTCTGCCTTATAATTATATTGAATACCATAAGATTCGACAAATGATGCTATGATATTTCCACTTAGATTTCTAAAAATCCCCCCTCCTCCTACCCTACCAAAGTTTCCATTAGCTATCCCATTGAATTTCATTTTAATCCAATCAATTTGAGGTGGTTTCCAGACTGTACTCCATCTAGCTAATCTTTTAGGGTCAACACCATAATTTTGGTTTGTAGGAAAGCCCCATTTTAAAGTAATTTTAGCTTTCACTACCCTTCCTCCATCATTATGATGAGGTATAATAGAGAGATTATCCTTAACTATAGCTTGAGTTCTATTGAATATTGAGATTTAATTCTTATACATTTCCTTAAAGATTTTATTATTCCTTTCCTTCCAATTGCCCCCCAAAAAATGATGTAGGGCTAGCTTCCAAGCTTGAGATAATCCTAAATTGGAAAATAAATATTTTCGTTGTTCTAATAAATCAATATCATCTTTTGGATTCACCCATTGAATTTCAAATTCCTTCATCATCAATTCAAAAACCTTTGAAGAGAATGGGCACTATATAAACATATGCTTGATTGATTCTTCACTTTTAAGACAACACACATATATTAAGGAGAGAAAATCCTCATTCTTACTAAATTTTCCATATTTTAAACCCTTTTATTTTTTCTCAGTCCCAATCCTCCTTCCTTTTTAGGATTACAAACCCTATCCCAAGCTACCAATGATAGTCTTTATTTTTCCTTTATACTAGTCCATAAGAATTTTTATTGAATTTGTTCCAACCTATTTGCTACTTTAGTTGGCATTTTAAATAAATATATGTAGTAAATAGGTAAACTTTGCAAAGCTATATTCACCAACTAAAGCATCCCAGCTTGGATTAAAAGCACATCTTTCCACCTTGCTAGCTTTTTCTAAAATATATCCAGAATAGAATTCCATAATTCTTCTTTCATTTTACCTTTAAGCATGGGCATCCCTAAGTACAAGGAGGGGAACTCCTCTACTCCATAGTTGAGAAGTCTATAAATTCTTTGTTACTTCATTATCGAAGTATTAATGAAGTAAACTTTGCTCTTAATAAAATTGATATTTTAATTAGAATCTTATTCATAAGTTTTAAGAATGTCTTTTTATCTCCCTTGTCTCAATTACGGAAGCTTGGCCCAGTAAAATGGTATCATCAATAAATTATTGATGAGTAACTACCTTCAGATTTGAAATTGGTTTAAAACCCTTAAGCCTTGTAGAAACAAAGAATGCTCCCCCTAACACTTCTACCATGATAATAAAAATATATGGGGAGATAGTGTATCCTTGTCTTAAGCCTCTCTCACTACTAAAACACACTACAAGTGCCCAATTAACAATTATCGAGAACATGGCAGAAGAAATACAAGTCAAACCATTGCCTCCAACAGTTATGAAAGCTAGATTTTTCTAAAATTTTGTTGAAGTAAGACCGCGAAACCTTGTCATATGCTTTATTCATATCCAATTGAAGGATCATCTTACAATTTTTGCTTTTCTCCATGGAATGAATAACTTCATGAATAGAAATCACTCCATCCAAAATTTGCCTTCCCTTCACAAACCCTCCTTGCTATTGAGAGATCACTAGAAGGAATCATCTCTTTAATCTATTGGCCATCAATTTGGTTACAATTTTATAAACAATATTACAAAGACTGGTCAGTCAAAAAATCCTTGAAATTATTTGCTCCCTGTTTTTTTAGGAATTACAACCAGAAAGGTCGAGTTAATATCTCTTGAAAATTACATGTAGCATAAAATTTCCTTACAACCACACTAACATCTTCTCCGAACCAACTGGAAATCCATCCAATCTTAAAACCTTATCCTTTGACATCCCAAACACTACATTCGTCACTTCTTCCTTTAAAAAGTTCTTAAAAAATTTCATTAATTTTTTTTTACCTTCAAAATATAAAATAGTAGTTGTTTGGTTGCTCACTCATTCATCTCCTATTTCTTAGAGAATAATTTTCTGACAACTTCATTTAAATATCTATTTCATCTAGATGCCATCATCATCCTTAATTATTTCTTTGATTATAAATCTTGACCTTTTCCATATTTTCAACAGATTAAAAGGACGACACATACGAGTCTTGTCATGCTGAACGCGGATTAAAAATGCAGCACATTCGAGTCTTGTCATGCTAAAAAATAACAAGTAAAAATAGGAAATCTTGACCTTTTACCTAAATCCTCGATTGACCATTGTATGTCCGAGAGTGGGTTGAGTGGTTGGTTGAGAGGTATCTTTTATGAAAATATGATAAGGAGGCTCCAATTTATAGATAATCACCGAGAGTTGTCATACTCATCCTTGCGTCCCTCTCTAGGCGATCTTCGTGTAAAGCGGCTCCTGATTGCATAGTAAATTTCATAATTTTGTATTTTATGAGAAATGATGGCTCTAATTGTAAATCTATTACAGTGAAGTGTACAGGTTGTTCTTTTCATGTAGAAAAGTTGAAGTCATAAAATTACCATTACGATGGGAATGTAGAGGTTTCTTGAGAGGGTAAATCAAAAACTATAGTCGATGAGGGAGTAGGTAGTGGAGATTAATGGTATGCTTTAGAAAAATTTGCTTCAAATAGTAAAAAAATCCTGGCAACATTGGCTGTGCGTTTTTTGTAAGGGTTTCAGTGGGAAAATCCTATCTATTGCATTAACACCGCCTTGAGGCGGTGTTAATTCACCCTTTTTAATGGTTGTCGCTCATGCATTCGGCTCCATTTATTCTGAGTCTACTGGAGAGCTCAATGGTACCAGGGAAGCGTTCGTGCAAGTTCATTCTGACAATGTATCATGAGGTAAATGCCATGTCCCTGAAGTTGTTATTCCTTTGCATGAATTCCATACATCTTGTGAATGGTTTGAGAGTCATACCCTGGTGGGTTATTTTTTGGGTCGTATCCCATATGATACCCTTATTCGTTCATGGGTCCAGCAAGTTTGGGGCCCATATGGAACCAAAGAAGAGAATGTACAAAACCTTACAAAAGGGTATTTCCTTTTTTGCTTTTCAGATCCAGCTCAAGCACAGAAGGTTCTGTCTAGGGGTCCATGGACTGTCCGTAATTCTCTGTTGATTTTGCAACCCTACTCTCAAAATTTCCAAGTCAGTGATCAAGCTGCACTAGAAGTCCCGGTGTGGGTTGAATTCCCTGGTCTTCCTGTTCCTCTTTGGGGTTTTTTGTAGACTTTAGTTACCCCCTTAGGTAAGTTTGTTTGCCTTGAGCCAGAAACATTTTTCTTTGCTCGACCCACTAGAAGGGTTTGTATCAAAGTTGACCTTACTAAGGATTTGCAGGAGTTTATTGATATTAATATCGAGGACAAATCCATAAGGCAAAGAGTTGCCTATATCAATTTACCCAATACCTGTTATCGGTGTCAATCTACAGCTCACAAAATTTGGGAGTGCCCTTTTATGGAATGGAAATATAATGCAAATCCCTCGCCCACTCCTACGGCTCCTGCTAATGGCTCGTAGGGAAACACTGAAGAATGGACTACTGTCTCTAGCAAGAAATCTCGTGGTACTAAGCAAAAAGAAGCTTTGATTTCTGCTGCACAACCTGCCCCTTGTCCTTCTCAAGACATGCAAGCTTCTGCTAAAGTTGTTCAGAATCCTGTTGATACGGCCCCTCTGGTTGTTGACATGCAACCCCCAGTTCCACCAGTGTCTCAACTTCTTTGTTCGAACCCTTCTTTGGCCTCAATGGTGGCAGCTCCAGATAATTCTTCAGTGGAGGAGGGTCGTGCCTTGAAGGTTCGTCGCTCTTGTAGCCCTATTCGGAATGATAAACGTCGACAACTAAATAGTGATGTTTTCCATGCGACCTCCAACTATTTTAGCTCACTTACAGGTTTGGGTGATGCAGAGGATGTCATGGAGATCATGCATCGTGACAAATCCCAATGATTTTTTTATCATGGAATGTTCGAGGACTGACGGACCCGGTCAAAAAATATTTGGTCCGAAATGAGATGTCAAATGTTTCTCAAATGCATGGAAGCCTCGATATTTTATGTCTACAAGAAGTTAAGATTTCTTATTTCAATCTGCAGTGTACATGTGATTTTTTGTGGCCACAAAGTACCTTTTTTGCCACAAAGCATTCCCCGAGAAAATGAGGAGCCGTCACTATCCTTGGGCCTCGATTATAGAAGAATGTTGTGACTTGGGGTGTTGACCCATCCAATCAAGTTGTCTGGATTTTGCTTGAGATCTGTGGAAAACCGCTTGGGGTGGTTAATGTGTATGCGGTTAATGTGTATGCCTCAAATGTCGCTTCTTACAGATGCGAGTTGTGGAGATGGCTTACCATGAATCTGCCATTTGCCACTTGGGTGCTCTATGGAGATTTTAATATGGTGGATAAATCTTCTGATAAGGTCAATCATGTCCCGATGCGGTGGTGTTTAGGTGAAAGAGAATCTTGGTTTTTTATGAAAAACAAGCTTCACCTTTATGACCCTAATTCCTGCTTCTCGCCTTTTGACTTCCCGCAAGCTCTTTGGTACACCTGGTCCAATTTTCAGGCTACTTCTTCTAGGGTTTTGGTAATATTGGATAGAGCCATGATTTCTGAGTGTGACAACTTTTAGTTCTCCCGTATTTTGCCTTCTTCACCGTATGTGTTGACTTTGCCTGGTACTACACTGTCTGATCATTCACCTATTTTATTCTTGGTGGCAATGTTAAACTTTCAACCTAGAGTGCATTCTTCACAGTTTTACCTAAATGTTTCTTTTTTGCATAGCTTTAGCATGAAAGCTCATATATGTCGCATTTGGAATTTGACTCCTAGACCTGGTGGTATTTTTGGAAGGATTGAATGGTGAAATGCTGCCATTCAACAAACCACTAAGGTGTTGCGAACTCTGGGTGTTGAAGTTGCAAAACGATGAAAATAGGCTAAGTCTGCCTTGCAAAGTGAGCTATCCAAATCCTGTCTTAGGCTTGAAGCCTCTCCTTTCAACTCTGTTGCTCAATCCCAAGTTTCTTCCATTCGGCATGAGCTAAAAAATGTTGATTTGTATGAAGCCAAGGGGGATCAATTATGTGCTCGAATGCATTGGCTCAAAGTGGGGGACAGAGTGACCAAAGAATTTTTTCAGCGCCTCAGACCTCCTACTCAACATTCTCAGTTTCAAGCCATTGAAGTTTATGGGTAGAGATTTACAGATCTTTCAGACATTGTCAAAGTATTTGTTTCACATTATAAAGGTGTTTTTGCTTCTCGACCCCTTGATGATGCTAGAAGGCAAGCTCTTGCTGATTGTACCGCTATTGTCCCCAACAATATTTCTCCTGATAAAATGTTATTTTGTGACACTCCTCTTTCTCTGGAAGATCTAAAAATTGCCTTGTCACTTATGGCCAATGATAAGGCACCTGGTCTTGATGGCTTCCCATGTGAATTCTATAAAGAATTTTGGGATATGCTTGGTTCTGATCTCCACAAAGTTTATCTTGAAGCCCTGCAATGTGGTTCATTGGGTTCCATTATTAACAAAGGCAATGTTAAATTTATTCCTAAGTCTGGAGATCTTGATCTCATCACCAATTGGAGGTCGATCACCCTGCTTAATGTGAGCTACAAGATTATTGCTAAAGCCCTTGCACTTAAGCTTAAATCTATTCTGCCTTTGATTGTCAGACCTGAACAAACTAGCTTTGTTAAGGGAAGATACATTCTTGATAATGTTCTTGTTGTTTGGGAAGGTATGGAGTGGGTAAGAAATTTTGAACAAGATGCTTTATTCATTAAGATAGACTTTGAGAAAGCCTATGATAAGATGGAGTGGTACTTCATAACTGCCATGCTTCAGGCTCTAGGTTTTGGACCAGTATTTGTGAGCACCATTCTTATGTTATTTCAAGATGCTTCACTGTTCTTACCTTGAATAATAGTCAATCTCAGTCAATTTCTCTTGGTCGCTCTGTGAGACAGGGTTGCCCTTTTGCTCCATCTCTTTTCATTCTTGCTACAGAGGCTTTTAGCTATTTGTTGGCCCATAATATGGATCAAGGATTAATCAAGGGTATTGCTCTCCCTAATTATGACCGTCAGTTGGTCAATGGTCATTTTGCAGATGATTCCTTCTTAACACTTTAAGAATATGAGCAATCCCTTTCCTCGGCTATTAGTTGCTTAGAGGTGTTCTATTTAGCCTCTGGTTCTTCTATACAATGGAAAAAAACATCCTATTTTTGGCAATCTCAATCTCAACTGCCACACTGGTTACATCAAATCCAATGGACTTGGATTCATCCAGGTTGTTAGCGTACTTTAGCATTTTGTTAGTTGTTAATTTAAATTAGCAACTAGCAGCGGCTGGTATATTGTTATACCTGCATCCTGTTGAGATGCGCCCAACTCGGGCTAATCCAAGAATGCAGTTTGTAATCTCTGCATTATTTAAACACCCCCTGCTGAATAATAAAACTAGTTCGTTTTCTATCATGGTATCAGAGCGGAGGGTTTTAATAGAAGCTCCTGACTCCTTCTCAACGGATTTCTTGAAGTGCTGGAAGAATGCGAAAGCTTCAGATTTCAGTTGGAGGGAAGAAGTACTTTCAGTTATTCGTAGATGACTACTCATGAAAGATGTGGGTTTTCTTTCTCCAACTGAAATCTAAAGCTTTCGCATTCTTCCAACACTTCAAGAAATCCATTGAGAAGGAGTCAGGAGCTTCTATTAAAATCCTCCACTCAGATCGAGGGGGGGAGTTTACCTCTAATGAATTTTTTGCATTCTTAGATAAGCATGGAATCAAGAGACAGTTAACAATCTGCCTATACTCCTCGACAAAATGGAGTTGCTTGAGAGAAGGAACCGTTCTATCATGGAAATGGTTCGTTGTATGCTCACAGGAGCTACTCTTGGGCAAAAATATTGGGCAGAAGCTGTCACCACTGTAGTATATTTGTTGAATAGGGCACCCATAAAGGCCCTAAAAGGAATGACTCCACAAGAAGCATGGAGTGGTCGAAAACCCTCCATATCTCATCTACGTATTTTCGGATGTCACGCTTTCATGCACATACCGAAAGAGAAAAGGAAGAAGCTAGATGATAAAACACTGAGATGTATTTTTCTTGGTTATGATGAGCACTCTAAAGGATATCGGTTGATAGATCCTTTGACCAAGAAAATTCATGTCAGCAGAGATGTTGTCTTTGATGAAGCTTTCACATCACAGAGCACATCTAAAGTACACCTAGATCTTGTGGAATCTAAGGAAGAGAAGATTCCTTCGTCAACACAGATAGGAGGTCCTTCTACATCTTCTTCAACACCATCGAAGAAGAATCCAAAATGGTGTACAAATACAATCAGAGACGCAAATTTATCCACTCCTCCCAATTTGAACTTGGATAGACCTCGTACACGCAGTATGGCTCAAAAGGAAAAAGAAGCCAAAGAAACTGGTGAGGTTGATGATCTTTGTCAATCTTTTGAGGAACTTTTTGTAACTCCACGTACAGAAGTAGAGGATATGGATATTGATGATGACAGGGCGTTCATGTCTACCATAGATGATCTTGAACCTGCATCAGTGCAAGATGCTCTTAGTGAGCCTCAGTGGAAGGCCGCTATGGATACAGAGTATGAGTCTTTGATGAAAAATAAAACTTAGAAGCTTTTTGATTTGCCGCATGGAAAGAAACCCATTGGCTGCAAATGGGTATATAAAGTCAAGTACAAGGCAGATGGAACAATTGATAAGCATAAGGCTCGTCTTGTTGCAAAGGGCTATGCTCAAAAGGAAGGCATTGACTACGAGGAAACTTTTGCACCTACTGCTCGGATGACCACAATTCGAGTTATGTGTGCTATGGCAGCACAATATGGGTGGAAAGTTCACCAGATGGATGTCAAAAGTGCCTTTCTAAATGGATATCTCCAAGAAGAAGTCTACATGACTCAGCCAGAAGGATTTGAAGTGGAAGGCCAAGAGCAGAAGGTTTGCAAATTGGTCAAATCCATATATGGTCTGAAACAAGCTCCTCGAGCTTGGTATATAAAAATGGACAATCACCTTATGCAGCATGGATTTAAGAGATGTCCGTCAGATGCAAAACTCTATTTCAAGAAATAGGGTTCTGAGATAGTGTTGCTTGTACTCTATATTGATGATCTGCTCATTACAGGGAGTTCAAAAACTATGATATCTACTGTCAAAAGAAACTTGTGTAAATCTTTTGAGATGACAGATCTCGGACTTCTCCATTACTGTCTTGGTCTAGAATTCAGCCAGAAGGAGCACTCCATCAAAGTGTCTCGAGAAAAATATGCCAAGACATTGCTTGGAAAAATATCGCATGAGCGATTGCAAGCCAATGGCAACTCCGATGGAGAATGGACTTCGGTTATCGTGATATGATGATTCACCTCAGGTAGATGGTACTCTCTATCGACAGTTGATTGGGAGTCTCATATATCTGACCAATACTAGGCTAGATCTCATATTTGTTGTCAACTATCTTTCGAGGTTCATGCAGAAGCCTAAGACCACTCATTGGAAAGCAACAAAACGTGTTCTTCACTATGTCCGTGGTACTATGGAATATGGCCTAGAATACAAGAGGAACAACAAATTCTTCTTGCAAGGATACACGGACTCCGACTATGCCGGATCATTTGATGATCGCAAGTCAACTTCTGGATACATTTTTCATCTGGGATCCGATCCTGTCTCTTGGCATAGCAAGAAGCAACAGGTGGTTGCTATTTCATAAACAGATGCAGAGTATCGTGTCGCACGTGAAGCTGTGTGCGAAGTGATATGGTTGCGTCGCATTCTGACAAGTATCGGCCATCCATCAAAATCTCCAATACACTTGTTTTACGACAATCAGGGTGTTCTGAACCTCGTCAAGAATCCAGTCCATCATGAAAGAACAAAGCACATTGACACACAATGTCATTTCATTCGAGATGAAGTTCCAAAGCACCGAATTCAGCTTCAGCACATTCCCACCGATGCTCAAGTTGCAGACATTTTCACTAAGGCACTTGGACGTGTCAAATTTGAGTTGTTTCGTAGCTCTCTTTGTATTGCAAAATGATGTAATCAGGGGGGATGTTAGTATAGCTATTAGTTATTACATTACCCAAATAATGTAATAAAGGGGGATGTTAGCGTACTTTAGCATTTTGTTAGTTGTTAATTTAACTTAGCAACTAGTTGCAGCGGCTGGTATATTGTTATACCTGCATCCTGTTGAGATGCGCCCAACCTGGGCTAATCCAGGAATGCAGTTTGTAATCTCTGCATTATTTAAACACCCCCTGTTGAATAATAAAACTAGTTCGTTTTCTATCACAGGTGAGGTGTTTAAATTTCTTGGAATTCCTTTTGCATTTCATGGTTCCTCTGCTCAATTGTGGCAGTATGTTATTGATAAAGTGGAAAAGAAGCTTTCTTACTGGACTAGTAAGAAAATTTCTCTGGCAGGAAAATTTTAGATTTGTTCTAAGGTTTTAGCCACTACCCATGTCTATTATTCATCTTGTTGGGTTCCATCCAAATCTTGTTATAAAAAACTGGATAAGCTTTTGAGAGACTTCTTGTGGGCCAAAGACTCTATCAAGCAAGGTTTTCATCGGGTAGCCTGGAAAATTTGTTGTTTGCCCAAGGATTGTGGAGGCATGGGTTTTTTTGATTGTCACCGACAAGGTCTTGCCCTTTGTGCTAAATGGATCACTCGATCTTTAATTGGGGATGAATCTTGGAAAGTGCTTGGTCAGGCATTGCATTTCTTCTGGTTTGCTTTGGGGGAAGAAAATTTGGAAAGGGGTGGGATTGCAATCCATTCTTACTTCCCCCTATCCCTATTAAAGTTAAAGGTTCTTTTGTCATTCAGAGTATTTGGAAAGCCTGGGAGGCCTTCAAACCCTGGCTTAGTTGGAAAGGGAGTTTTCGCAAAGCAAGTGCCTCTTTGTCTTCCATGAATATTTGGTGGTCTTCTGTTATCACTTGGCAAGGTTCTCCCTTAGCTGCAGTGCGATGGGTCAGAGCGCGAGAGGTTCTATAAGCATGGTATTGCTTCCATTTTTTATTTCTTCTCCTAACATGCCAGGTGTTGGATACCTTGGGAAAGTTTTCATCAAATTCACAATTTAAATCCTGGTGATAGAGACACTTATGAGGTGGTTATTGATAGTATTTTGTTTTCTATTTGGAGCAAACTACATAAGCATTTTCAAAAACCCTGGTGGTCAGATTGGTGTTGGCACTGGGAGCTTCCTATTTTGCAATATAAAGCTCATCTTGGTTACAAATGGCTCACCCCACAAGTTCCAATGGTTGATAAGCTCACTCTGAGATGGAATGTAGTCTCTCTTACCTCCCAATGGAATAAGAGGTTTCGGATTGCTTGGGCTACTTATATTGAACCTAAACGATATATATATATATATATATATATATATATATATATATATATATATATATATATATATATATATATATATATATATATATATTGTTTGCTTGGAGTCTCTTACATCAAGGGTTACCTGTTGGCAATAGGCTCAAGCATCTGGGTGTTCATAATCTCATTTGCTCGGTTTGTGGACAAGCGGAAGATTTATTGCATGTTTTTTGGTCTTGTGATCGGGCTCAGTCAGCTTGGGAGTGGCTTCTTGAATTTTTCATACCTTTTATGCAGAAGGATTTTACTTGGGTGCATGCTATTTTGGGTGACCCTATTGCTTTTTCCTTCAACTTGGATGTTGTTTGGAATATTTTTAGAATTGGTACCTTGTTTTATTTATGGAAGTCCCAGAATAGAGTTGTTTTTTCTCAGCAAGATGTCGGACATGTCTTCTCTATTGCTGATAAATATGATATATTCTTTGATTGCTAGTTACAGATTCAAGTACAAGTTAAAAAAGTACAGGTGGAGTTGCAGTACTTGCGTACCCTCATGGATCATTGGGGGAATGCACCCTGCATTATGAGTCATGTGCATCTTCCTTCCCCTTCCAGGTGGCAGTAATTTCTCGGCTTCTTTCTTTTCGAATGCATATTTAATATTGTTTTGGCAGTTGTTATTGGCAATTTGTGAGTTGTTTCTGACACTCTTGTATACTCTTAACCATAATGGTTAATGTATTGGTTTATGGGATGTGCTAATCCCACCCACCTTTTTTTTTGTATGAATAAACATTATTTTATTAATATAACGACTTTTTCATTAAAAAATAAATAAAAATTACCATTACGTTAAATACTTACCATAAATTGGCCTTTTTAGAGCTTTCTAGTTTTGCTTCATCTTTCAAGATAATAACTAAATCTAAAAACTATCATATCCCAAATCAATATAAAGTTGGTACAATTCAATGGTGGTTGACTATAACACAACAGATTTTTTTTTCTCTAATTAAGTATAGTTAATAAAAGAACACATTCTTTAGTCATAGTTACATTACGAATCATATGCTTATTAATATTTAATTGTTCACAATTTGATTTCACGAATAAGTTAGTAAAGTAATTATATATAAATAAAAGCGTTAACAAGAACAATAACATATATGATTCACCTATAAATCATAAAGTTTAACTCATCCATTCCTTGATAGAATGAAAGAAATGAAATACCTATAAATATTGGTTAGATGAAATACCTATACTAGCTCTTCTCTTAACAAAGAGAAGTGTTAGTAGTCAATAAAATTCCAAGGAAAAACATTCTCTTGGTATCAAGTGCTAGTAGTCAATAAAATTCCAAGAGAAAACATCTTTTGGTATCAAATTCCAAGAGAATGTGGTATCAAATTCCAAGAGAAAACATTCTCTTGGTATCAAAATTACCCATTGAACCTGCTAATAAGTGTAAGTACCTTGTAATCTCTCTAAATTTCTTTTTGTGGCCATAAAATTGTTTATTTTGGGTAATTAATATCTTCGTCAACATCTTTTTTCTGAATCATTGTTCAAAAATAGAACCCATTATACTTTTAGGAAAAAAATTTAGCATAGTCATAGTTTCGAGACTAATAAATTTTTAAGCTTTAGTCAAATGTTAACTATAAAATATTATAAACACCTACAGTTTACCAAGAAGTTCGCATCTTATTCTGAATGTGTCGTTTAAGGCGCATAGCCGTAACGGACGGCATTGGTTTAAACATTAAAAACACAAGGGGAACAATGATGTCCGTGTTATAATCACATGCATACCATTCAACTTTTGTCCATTCACGCATACGTGGAAATCTGCACGAACTTTTGACATGTCATTGTTTATTTTATCTTCAAAAGTCTGCATGACATACGTGGAAGTCTGCATGATCTTTTGACATGACATTGTTTATATAATATCCATGTCTAGTTTGAACCAATTATAAAAGTCTTTCAATATATGTTCCACCAAATATTGCATCCAATAAAAGTTTTTATGTTTGTAAAAAATATTATATTATAATTCTTAACTACTATAGCAAAGACATTGGTAACTTTAATATTTATTTAACAGGGTTAGTAGATTGGTAAGTGTTTGTTTGGTCACACATTTACTACGAAGATATCTAGGTTTAAACTTTGAGGTAAGTTTATTTATCAAGAAGACACCAGGTTTAAACCTTATAGACAGCTTATTTGCAAAGGTAGTAATCTAATATGAATGCACCCGACAATAATGTACTAATCTCAAGCAACCAGTGGTATAGGGGTCAACAATAACTAGGTTGAATGGGTTTGGCAGCCCATGTAGGTGTGACCAACTCTCCTATGTAATCAAAAAAAAATCTCCAATATCTATTTAACACTCTTTAGCATACACCAAAAAAAAAATTCCTATTAATTGTTATAAGATTCTTTAATTTAAATATTATTGATCTATTTTATTTTCTAATGTTTACTAATAAGATTATGTTTGTCTCAAAAGATAAATATTTGCTAGTAAGTATAAACTCCTTCTTGTTCTTCTTACATGTTATTGATATGCTATATACAAAAGATTACAAATAAAAAAATAATAATGACATATTAATTTCAAAGAGATAAATTATAATTAAAATAATTAACCCAAATGTCTCAGGGTTTCCATTAACTATTCCACTAAGTGAACAAGTTAATTCAATGAGAAAGGAGAATTTTAGGGCCACTACAAGGCTTATAAAATTTTAGCTCAATGATCATTTTAAAAATTCTTCATTGAAATATTATTTTTTTACAGTAGTCTTTAAGTTAATACTTATAATAAAATTTGTTTCTAATAAAAAATATGACTATCATTTGATAGACCATGATATTAAAATTGATACATCTAATATTTAGATATTAAGTATGTTTTACGGAAAAATAGATTGAGCTTAAAAATAAACACATACTTGTTTTTTTTATTACTGGCATATATAACATTACCTACTCACATGAAACTTTATGTTTTTAAAACTATTTATTTAATTAAAATAAATGTATAATGAGGAACATTAGATGGTTAAAAAAACCAATATATTAGCATACTTCAAACATGATTAAAACAATGTTTACAATGTTTTTGCATATCACCAAAAATATCTAAAAAGTTCTCTTAATAATTTTATGTTAAATACCTTTTCATGGTGTGGAACAAAAACAAAAAAAAGTTTTCAACTTGAAAATAAGTTAATAATTTTATGTTAGATACTTTTCATGATGTGGAACAAAAACAAACATTACAAATAAGGGAAAAATAAATTATTTATGAGTATTCTTATTCTTATCCAAAACTTTAGATTAATATATTACAAATAATAAATTATACATTTTATTTTTTTGATAAGTAACAATAATATTTACAACGGGTTTTTTTTTTTAAAGGGTCCCAAAACCTTAGGTACATAAGTAGTCGTAGCTATATTCTGATGTTAGAGTAGACCGAGGCTGCGCCCTTGGGGACCAAGCCGGGGCCCAAGGGCCCCGGTGCCTACAAATAGTCCATCCAACGATGTTTCCAGCAAGACAAAATTTGGCCTGAGGCCACCAAATAGGGAGAAACCTCAAAATTGCCCAGCAGTTAACCCAAAAAATTACTAGCCGCCACCGCTCCAGATTGCCCTACAGCCGGGCCTGACCTGAACGGGGGCCCCGACCTAGCAGATTAGTTCCCCTCCCTGTCAGGGTCGTCGCCCAACCTACGACGGAGTTCAGACAGGGCATTGGCCGTTGTGGAAGCCGCTTTTGCAGAAGCGGTCAGGGAGCTGATCGTGATGTCTAGGAGGGCTCTAGTCGAAAAGTTCCGCAACTTACTTTCAGAGTCAGAGCTGACTTCGATGGCTTTCGGGGCCTCCACCTTGGCCTTCTTGGAGCTGCCAGCAGCCCTGCTGCTGTCGGGGGTCGGGCCCTTGCGGATCGAACTTGCGCCAGGAGTCGGGGCCCCGCTTGGGGCCTGAGCCGGGGTTCTACGTTTTTGGGTGGGTCTGCGTAGTTTCGGGGAAGGGGAGGCATCAGGGGATGGGGTCTCCTTAGATTTGGATGCTGTAGGGGAAGCAACAGGGGAGCCAACCTCTTCAGGGGGAACGGAGGACAGGGGAGGGATGTGATGTAGCTGGGGCTGGTTTGCTAGGGCGTGTCTATACAGAACAACCATGAGCCCTTGATGGGAGGGTCAGGAATGATTCCTGTGGGCTCGATCAATGGTGAGGCTCAGGGAATAAAAGAGAAATCGGGGGTGCTTACCAGCGTGGCTCCACGAAGGTGATTATAGAAACTGAGGTGAAAGCTGTAGAGGCGCTGATCCGGGTCATCGCAAGTTATATATTGCATCACTAGGATGATGGCCTCGTCAAAGGGGGTCGGGAGGTCAGCTCGAAAGAGGTTGGCCTTGTCCCATTGCTGTTTCGGGAATCGAGAGAGCTCCTCCTCCCAGTTGTGCTTGTCCCGTCGAACAAATCTTCCTTTCTCCTCACGGTGCAGGCCCGTCACTTTAGTCAAAAAATCCTTGGACACCTTGAAGTGAAGCCCTTTCACTTTGACCTCTCTGTCATTCCAGGAATCCAGAAATCCCTGCGTGATTTCTTCGTCTGCCCCTGCGAACTTACTGAAGAAGGGAGTGTAGTTCTTAGCATCAGAAAAGATCCTGGCAGACTCGCTCAGGTCGAGAGTGGAGGGCTCGAGGAAAATTGCCTTGGCAACCATGGAAGGCAAACAGGAAGGCCAGGGGCAGGGGAACCAGAGTCGGCCTGAACTGAGAGGGGAGACTCGCGGGGATAGGGGAAGGGGAAAACACATAGGAATGCGAGTGGCCTCTGAACATGGCTGGGTTAAAAGCTTGCAGGGAGGCACCAAGGAGGGGAAGGGTCGCAGGCATCGGGAAGGGGCGCTTAGGGCGGGGGATGACACGAGCTGGGAGGAGCTGAGGGGGCGAGGCTGGCGGCAGCCACGTGGGGCAGGGAAGGGGAGCCAATGACAGTGCTCCAATTGGCACAATCTTGATGGGGAAGCAGTTTGGGGAAATCTCTCGGGAGAAAGGCGCGTGCGGTCTGACTCAGCATGAAGATCCGTCGGAGCGACGCCCGAGGCGGGAAACTCGGACTGAGAAGCCGTGCGCTCCAACTTGGGCTTGCCAGGTTTGCCAGCGAGGCTACGGTTATCCAGATCAGGAGAAGCCAAAAATCTGACATGGCCTCTGAAGCGGGGAGCACTTGGCGAGACGTGATGGCGCTTGATCGGATTGGCCAGCCCTCGGGCGGGAGGGTCATTGGGGCCAATCATCAAGGCGAAGCGGGAAGGAGTATCCCCTGTCCACGTGGGGAGGGCATGACGTCGCACCTTCAGGGCCCCGACTCGGGGTGATCTAAGCGCTTGTACTCTCATCAGGGCTTGAATTGTCTTGAGACGCTAATTGGACCAGAGCATCAAGGAAATTCATGGTCCAGGTAGTGAGATCTTCCGTTGTGGTGGCTTGATTGGCCATGAAATCGGTTGCCCTATTACCTTCTCTGTACACATGATGAAAGGAGTGATGAGTGAATCCTTGGAGGATGGTGAGAACTTCCTGAATGGTGTTGTGGATACGCCATGAGCTATTTCCCAAGCTACGGGCGGCCTTGATGATGACTAGAGAATCGCCCTCGATGATGACTTTTGGGGAGGTCTCCTTGAGGGCTATCAGCCCATGGAGGAGAGCTGCTGCTTCGACGAAGTTGTTGGTCTGAATGCCAAGCGGTTCGGCGTACGCCAAGATCAGGGCCCCGTGACTGTCTCGGATGACCCCGCCCGCTCTAGAGGGGTCGAGGTTTCCTTTAGAAGCTCCATCGAAGTTAAGTTTAACCCATCCGAGAGGGGGGGTAGTCCACCTTGTCATCGAATGATGGGAGGGGGCGGGAGGGGGACCGGGGGGAAGCTGGACTCCGAGGGAGGAGAGGAGGGTGGACTCGACCAGCCTTCGGGGCGCCTCGCTCAAGGGGAGGGAGCGAGAGTTCTCAAGGGCGAAGGCAACCGCCTTGGCCACCACCCACTAGGGGGAGCGGGTCGGGGAGGAGAAGGCTCTGTTGTTGCGCTCAAGCCAGAGTTGCCAGAGCAGATGAGGGAGGCAGGAGCCCCATAGGAAGTGGATGAAGGGGTGGGCGAAGGGATTGGGCCACTGAGACAGGAGGTCAGAGATGGAATTGGGGGCCACCCATTGGATAGAAAATTGGGATAGGATGAGGCCCAGGGCTTCAGAAGAGAAGGGGCATCTGAGGAAGAGGTGATTAGTAGACTCCCAGGTAGCACAACAAAGGAAGCATCTGTTCGGGATCTGAAAGCCCCTCCTGATCAGGTTCTCGATAGTCAGGATCTTATTTTGGATGGCCGCCCAAATGAAGTGGCTAATTTTGGGGATCAACTTCTTGGCCCATACCTGTTTGACTAGGAATGGGGCCTCATCAGGGACTCTTTGGAAGTTGTAGGCAGATTTGATAGAGAAGATGCCACTGGGGGTGTCGTGCCAGATGCATCTGTCGTTCCCTCTGGAAGATGGGATAACTGTCACCTCGAGGAGACGTTGGAGCCTAGAGGATTGAAGCGGGTGCCTAGGGTTCAGGATGGGCTTCCATGTTACCCATCCTTGGTTCTGGGTGAGATAATCTGACACTTTGGGCCCTCTGCCCACCAGGCCCGATTTGAGGATGAGGAGGTCACTGTCAGCAATCAGGGCCTCATCTTGGATCCACCTGTCTTCCCAAAAGTCGATCTTGGTTTCGTCCCCGAGGATCCATCTGGTCCCCTTTCGAATGATGTCTTTAGTGGAGATCAAGGATTTCCAGAAGGCTGATCCATCTCTGGGCTGGGAGTCACTGAGGAAGGGGTGATGGTGGATGTATTTCCTATGCACGATACTGACCCATTCATCAGGGGCATTGGTGAACACCTTCCAGGCGTGCTTGGACAAGAGGGCCTTGTTCATGGGGGTCACCCGCCTGAGCCTGATCCCTCCCTCGCCTTTGGGGCGGCAGACCAAGGGCCAGGAAACTAGGGGAATCCTCTTCTTATCTTCGCTGCCCGACCATAGAAAGCATTTCTGGATTTGCTCGATGTGTGTTGCAATGGAGGCCGAGATTCTGAAGACCGACATGAAGTAGACCGAAATGCTTTGAAGAACCGTCGACAGGAGGGTGGCTCTACCTGCCTGTGAGAGGAGGTGGCCTTTCCAGGAGGCCAGCTTCCTCTGGATCCGATCAATCATCCCGCTCCAAAGGGTCTTGGAGGAAGCTCCTGTAAACAAGGGGAGCCCGAGGTAAGAGGAGGGGAGGGAATCAGGGGTACAACCAAGAATCCCCTCGATTCTGATTTGCCTAGCAGGGGGTATGGATAAAGAAAATTTTACTTTTTGGAGGTTGATTTTCTGCCTGGTCGCCTCCTCATACAGGGTCAAGATGTGCTTGATGGTCTTGGCTTGAGGGATCGAAGCTGAAGTAGCAAGGATGGTGTCATCCATGAACTGCTGATGGGACACAGGGGGTAGGCCCGATGCAGGCCTGATGCCCGAGATAAGTCCACGGGAGACAACACTCGAAATGGTGCATCCCAGGGCCTCGGCCAGGATGATGAAGAGGATCGGGGATAGGGGGTCACCTTGGCGAAGGCCTCTGGAACTAGGGAAGAACCCGACGGGGGATCCGTTAATGAGGATAGAGAACCAAGGGGAGGAAACACAGTTTCTGATGAGGCTGACCCAGGAGGGGTGGAACCCGAACTTGAGAAGGACCTTGGAAAGGAAATCCCAGTCAACTCTATCGAAGGCCTTGTTCATATCTAGTTTGAGCAGAAAGGAGGCCTTTTTGGATAGGAGGGCCGAGTGGATGGCCTCGTGCATGATGATAACTCCGTCTGTGATAAGTCTGCCTTTGACCGAGCTCCCCTGGCAGGGGGCAATGATCAGGGGAAGGATATCCTTAAGGCGGGAGGCCATGGATTTGGTCAGGATTTTGTATAAGACATTACACAAGCTGATGGGGCAAAATTCAGAGAGGGATCTGGCTGCCTGAGACTTGGGGATCAGAGCAATGAAGGTGGAGTTTATACCTCTAGGGATGGAGCTGGCGGACTGGAGGTCTCGGATGGCTGCGCACACTTCTTGGCCAACGAGGTCCCAAAAGGATTGGAAGAACCGAGGGGAAACCCGTCCGGGCCCGGGGCCACCTCGACCTTCATGGAAAACATAGCAGCATGGATTTCGGAGTCAGACAAGGGCTGCAGGAGCATCTCGTTCGCCAGGGCCGAGATGAAAGTTGGGATATGCTCTAGCAGGGAGTCTGTCACTTCTGGGGACATCTGGGAATTATCGCCAAGGAGCTCCTGGAAGAAGTTGATGGCTTCAGTCTGAATGTCTTCTTCATCCTTGATTATTCTGCCATCGCTGCCCACCAACTCAAAAATTTTGTTGGAGCCCCTATTTTTGAGGGTCGACGTGTGAAAAAACTTGGTATTAGCATCACCATCTTGGAGCCATAGGGCTCTCGACTTCTACCTCCAGAATGTTTCTTCCCTGGCCAGGATGTTGTGGTACTCGTTGAGGGTTGAACGTTCCTCTTCCCTGATCCTCGGATCTTGGGAGCCTTCCTGGAACCTGAGCTCAAGGTCTTCGAGCTTTTTCTTAATTGTTGCTTTATTTTTGAAGATGTTGCCAAACACCTCTCTGTTCCATACCTTGAGCTGTTCTTTGAGACGTCTCAGTTTGTGGTAGACTTGCTTGGCAGGGCACCCAGGGACTGGGGGAGCCCACCAGCAACCAACCTGGGCCCTGAAGTTGGGGTGGTGCAGCCACATGGACTCGAACCGGAAGGGCCGCTTGAGGGAAGAGCGATGGTCGGTTTCGAGGAGGAGGGGGCTGTGGTCAGACCCAATTTTGGGGAGAGCCAGCAAGGTTGCGTCAGCAAACAGGGGAATGGCTTCCTTAGAAAGAAACACTCTGTCCAGCCTGACCTGGATATGGCTTGCTCCCGCTCTTCTGTTTGACCAGGTGAACCTGGCTCCTTTTAGGTTGACGTCCATGAGCTCATTGAGGTCGGTGAAGGCCCCAAAGTCTTCCATGCTTTTGGACGGAGCCGCTGAACCCCCGCTTTTGTCAGAAAGGAAAAGGGGGTTGTTGAAGTCCCCTGCTAGGATCCAGGGAAGGGGGGCAAAGGCCTCCCTCATCGAGCTGATTTCCTTCCACAAGGCAACTTTCTCAATCGGGTTGTTGGGAGCGTAGACGTTAGACAAGATCCACGAATGCCTTGACTTCACACAATGGACCAGAATGTTGATTATTCTAGGGGAAGATGAAATGAGTCTCCCCTCAAAATATCGAGGATCCCACATGCACAGCAAGCCCCTAGTTGTGCCAGCCGTAGGGGTAGACAGTGACTCGCAATTTTGCCAAATAGCTTGGGCGACCCTCTGAGCGGCCGCTTCATCTATTTTGGTCTCCTGGAGGAGGAGGAAGGACGGGCGGTGATCCTTGCGGAGTTGGTCGAGGATCCTTTTTTTGGGGGCACCATTGAGCCCCCTGACATTCCAGGTGATGAGCTTCATTTGACACCCTTGGGGAGTCGCTTGCCCCCCTTCTCGAGCTGAGCAGGGGGTTTGGATCGTAGGGCATCTGCTTTGGAGAAGCTCACGGTGATGTCAGAGAGGGTTGCCTGTGAGCCATTGGCTATGTCATCTTCAGTGATCCTCGATCGTTGATCGCCCAGGGTGGGGCGACCTCTCTTGAGTTTGCTGCCAAAGTCTGTGGCGAACGTCCTGCTTCGGGTCATCTTGGGGCTGATTTCATCAGGCCCAGACTGAGAACTGCCCTCAACCTCATCGTCGGACCTCTTGGAGCTGCACTCTAAGGGGGGAGGCCGACAGGGAACGTCGAGAGGGGCGGGAGGGGGTCGAGAGGGGGATAGCAAGGAGGGGGGAGAAGGAAACTCTGGCATCCAGGGAGGAGGAAGGGAAGGCGGGAGCCGACGGGGGAGAGAGCCCGGGCGGCTCGCAGGGCTGAGAGGGGGTGCAAGCGAGGGCCTACGGGGAGGGGGGAGGGATCCACACCGGGCGAGGGGGGGAGCCTGGGATCGGGGCCCCGGGAGGGCAACCAGGGAGAGGTTCGGGGGAAGGGCGAACCTAGGGAGGGCCATCCGTCAGGCAAGGGCCCGCCTGGGATTCCTTTGGGATAGAAGGGGGAGCCTCCTTGTTGTTCCAAGCCTGGGATCTACGGCCGTCATGGGGGGCCCACGAGAAGGGGCCCTGCCTGGTCGGGAAGGGGGTTTAGCGGGGAGAGAGGCATCAACCTTCTTGGAGATGGGGCATTGGTAGGAAAGGTGCCCCTGAGTGCAGTAGAGAGGGCAGAAAGCAGGTTTGTTTTCGTAAATCAGGGTTTGGCACCAGAAGAAGGACCCAGAGGAGATGGACACAGAAGAGGGGAGTTCGGATTCTAGATTTGCATTGACGCAAAATCTGGCATGGACCATTCGAGAGCCTGCCTTGGTAGCGGGATCGAAGGCCACCAGCTCACCGACCGATTGAGCAATGAGCCTTAGTACGTCTTCGTGCCACAAGTGAAAGGGAAGCTCGGGGAGCCAAACCCAGATCGGGGTGAAGTTGATACTTTGGGTGCTGGGATGGAAGTCAGCTCCATATCGCCTGAGGAAGAGGCTTTTGCGTCCCAGGAACCAGGGCCCGCCAGACAGGATCTTTTCAGCGTCATCGTTGTTGTTTAGTTTGATAATGAAAAAGCCCTTGGTAAGGGCCACCAACTGAATATGTCCAAAAACTTTCCACTTGGAAGCCGCCCATCTGCGGATGGTTTCCATGTCCGGTCGCCCTCCCAGGAACTTCCCAACCAGGGAGGCAGAGGATCCAGAGACAAAGGATGAGTAGACCTCCTCTTGAATGGAAATGTGGGTGCCCTCGAGGGAAAGCCCTATGCCCAGGGCCCGAGGCTGGGCCCTGGCGCCAGCCAGGATCTGCTGGTAGGAGGGTTTGGGCCCTCCCGGGGCAGAACCCTGCCCAGGATCTGGAGGCTTTTTCCCTAGGCCTACAATTGCGTCGAGGCTGGGAGGAGGCCCTGGGCCCAAGATGTCATCCCCGCCCTGACCGCCAGTCTGCTCAGCCTCTGAACCCTCCTCTGGTCCCGTCGAGGGCCTTGCGGGCCCGGGCCCGGGCCCCGACGCGCCCGATCCCGATCCCGATCCTGCGCCCGCCCTGGATCCTGCGCCTACGTCTGAACCTGCTCCCGCTCCCATTTCTGCTCCTGCTCCCGCCATGAAATCCTTCACAATTCAAATTATACAAATTATAAATATATTTGAACACTTTTATTTCTTATAAATTATTTATAGATATTTTATATTTTTAATTATCATATAATTAAAAATAAAAACTAGGATATCTAGATTTATATTTTCCTTATGCAAACCAATATCTTCAAAATCCTACATCAAAGTTAAAAATAATTTTGTTCTTTTTCAATTTAATGATTAAATCATTTTAATAAAATTAAAAAATTAAATTTGAAAAAAAAAATGGTGTTTATTATCCTTATCATTTCCTTATGAGCTCTTAAGTCCCCATCGATTCCCAGACCCGCTTAACCCAAAAAAATTAAATTTTACAATAAGTTCCCATACCTGCTTAACCAAAAAAAAAAAATTAACAATTTTTTTTGATATTATTAAGAAATGAGGGTTTTGAAAGGGTCCCTAAAACCTTTTACAACATGAAGCTAAACCAAACATAAGAAACAGTACAGACAATACAGTCAAAGAAGGCACGAGGCGCAAAAACACAAAAACAATCCAGACCACTACGCACCAACCAACCAAAATAGACGAACAACCGAAATCGATAGATCAAGAAGGCAAAGGAAGAACCGAGGTAGTTCTAAAGTACACCTTTAGACTGAACAATGATATCACCAGCCATCTGCGTCGCCTCCTCCGCATAATCCAAAGCCATCCTCATAGAGCTCCAAGTCGCCCGTTGTTTAATTTCTAAAAGACGAAGCTGATGGGTAACACTACCCCTTTTCACCGCAGAGCTGGGAGGAGAACAAACATCACCAACCAATTTGCTTTTTTCCACATTCCTCAGAAGAAAGTCAGACTCCAAACAACCCGCCTGATTTTTGGTGCTAGAAGAAGGACCCGAGGAGCACTTCATCCTGAGAATCCTAGGAGATTTATGTTTCTCCCCACTTGATCCCTCCTTATTAGCAGGAATACCATCCCCGAATTGCATTTTCCTGGGGTGCCCCAAACACCCAAGACAATATCGAGCTCTTTACACCACACACCATCCCCAAAGTGCAAATATGGACGTTCCTCCATGGCAACAGAATCCCCCGCATCCGTCGGCACCTCTAGAGGGTCTAAAAAAACCTGAATCAAAATGGAATTCATTGAATTAATCACTTATTTTGCATCAAAACCACCTTCCACTACCGCCTGCTCAAATATGATTAAGGCCAGGCCCTGGTGCACCATCACCTTAGAAAAAGAGGCTTGCGCAGCCAGAATGGAATGCTCCAACGAATTAAACAAATAAAGGGAAATATTCATCTTTCTTTGCCTTCTCAAGTGATTCAAAAACATGGCATGATAGTTGCACACCACCTCATAAGTGGAGTCCACCATAAAGTAATCCACAATCACCTTCACAACCTTGTTCCAGGGGGTAGGAAGGGCTTTTGCGCTAAACCCATTCTGGCAGGGAAGCAAAAACTCATTCTCCTCTAAAAAGAACCTAATTTCATGCAATAGGGAGTGCCTATCTTTATACATCGCTCCATAAATAATGAGCCCCGTAGCCCGACTAATAAGCTCCACATTAATCGCAAAAAACACAGAACCCACATGAACAAGACCGTAGACCAATCAAAGGTGCATTGCACAACATCATGACCTGCCTCCTAGGCCAAACCAAAAGCACCCTCATCATGTGCCCATCCAGAACCATAAGTCTCAACTACGCCAACCGTAAAATCACCAACTGGAATACGAGGTCTATAATGATTTAGAGTCAGAGTATCATGATCAAGGGTATCCTGACACTCCATGAGGATATGGTAGAATATTATATTCAATCATCTCAGTCCACCATGAATTTTCTACCTCTTCCTCCTCCTCGAGGACCCATACAAGAAGATGAGATATTATCATCTCAAGCTTATAAGGTGTTCACATAGCACATTAAATCACTAGATAAATAAGGTGCGAGTTATTAAAATCCCACATTGCATCAATTGTGCAACTAATTGCTCCATATTTATTTCAATCCATTTTCCTCAATATCTTGAGCATTTTTAAATGCCAATATTGGATAAATTCAAAGAGAATGAGGATGCACAAGAACACGTGACTAGCTCCATTAACCTTTATTTCCAACTTCAATAAAATGATGCCTTGTTGCTCTGAACCTTCTTGATAACATTCTTTTGTCTAGCCTTAGAGTGGTTCAACCATTTACCAAGGTATAGCATCTATAACTATGAGTAGCTCACAAACGCCTTCCTAGAATGCTTTTCGTTTGGTATCAAGAAGAAAGCCAATTTTACTGACTTTTCTAACCTTAGATAATTTGACGATGAGCAAGTCATAAACGATGGCAACAGGTGGAGAAAGGTGATGTCCAAATTGCCTTTCATCCTACCTATATATAACTAACTCGAATGTTCACAAGAAATTGTTCAAATTAAATTTTGCTTCTCCCACATCTGCAACAATATCATACATTTGAGGAGGCTTTGGAATAGGAAAAATTTATAGAGGACATCTAGGTCCAAGAGGGGGATATTAAAATTCAAAAGGAGTGGAACAAAAATCCTAGAGGTAACCAAATGCAGCAAATATAGACTTTGATCAATCAAATTGTTCTAAGTGTTCCTAGGCCTGAAAAGCAAGTAGTGACCCAAAAACCTAATTATTAGGCTCAACCCCCTCTTGCATAATACAACAACCAACATCAGTGAACTCAAGCACAAAATAAACCATGTAGCCCACCCCATAACTACACACCATTACCTGAATATTTAGTGTCACTCTTCAAATGATTATGTGAGGCGAAGGCTATTATCCTACCTGAGATTTATCCCCTCGACCCTAATCCCAAAAACTAAGGGGCATATAGAGGTCTTGTACTACCTATATCATCAACAACATGAACATGATATCCAGGTCTACCATTCATTCAAGAACCTAGTACAAAATATACTCGATAATAATCAATTGCAAATTGATAACCTTCTTGTCCCCTATAACCAAAAAATGGGCATATGTAAAGATCCCTTGTCTAAACATGAGGATAAGGAATATCAAATAAGGTAAGTCAATGAAATACACATGATTCCACTTGATCAAGGATTTGTAGGAATGATCAATACTATGATAAGAAATAGGAGATATCTTAACAAGCTACACCACCTATAGCTCCAACCAATGTTCCTCATATGTCACAACCCTTACTATAGTCAAACCCTATTCAACATTGCAAAGAACCTATAATTACATTTTGCGATCATGAGATCAAGTCAACTCCCACCGATGGACCCAATCCTCCACTACACAACATCGCTAGTGTGAATCAGATCCCATATAAGCGAGTCTTGATTGATACAAGTTCATATATCAGTATCATCATCATGATTGCACTACAATATCTCAACATTCTACCTTCATATATCATAACATCCACATTCACCCTACGAACATTTAATGATGCTTTATCCCCCATTGTTGGCATGATATTCCTCCCTATTCATGTTGGACTAAATAATATGCCTACATTATGCCAAGTTTTGGAGGGTCAAGATAGTACAATATACTGCTTGAAAGGTCTTAGATAAGAGATATGAAGTGCATCCCATCCATAGTACATCAGTACCTCAAGTTAAAAAATGAAGGGTAAGTTCATGTGGTTCATATTGATCTAGAGCCTTTCAAGTACTGTAATATGGTACAACACCCGCAAGAGTCTACCCTCCCATCCACATATATAGACATAAGATCCAATGATCCTATTTAGAGTCTAGATCCAACACCACAGCCAGTCATGGAACCATATCCACCCACACTATTGTCGTCAGTATATCCCCATATCCCTTCTTTGTCTTTGGATCCTTCAAGCGAGGAAAATTTAAAAGAGCCAACTGAGGAGATTCCACCATCTATTTGCACCATTTAGTAGAGTATATTCCCACTCCTATGGATGAGGGAGAATTTTTCATTACTATGGATGAGTTAGTACAAGCCATACCTTCTTCATCCACTCCACCATAGGTCATGGTTCATTTGACCAATCCTAGACTTGGTGAGTATATAGTGCAAAATGTTACATTCAAGCCTATCATCGAGTCAATCAAAGATCCAAGTCACCCTTATGTCAAACCTCTACTCATCAGTACCATTCATGATTCAGTACCTAAACATGGGGAACACGATTCTTGTCAAGAACACCCTAAGCATATTAATAAGGTATACTTACCTTATCCAAATGAAGGGAACATTGGAATGATCAATGTGGTCATAAAAGACCATAATTCTAATGTTCCATCTAGTTATTCTCCAATTTTCCAACCCCCTAAATCACCTACCCATAGCTACCAGACACCCACACTAGCCTTACTACATATCTTGGATTGGCTAGCCAAAATTGAGACACAAATGAGTCACCAAAATGATGCTTTACAATAAATTATGAATCGATTCACAGACATTGAGCTATAGTAACAAATTGTATTCAAAGCCAAATTGTCTCCTCTACAACTCAACTAAATCAGGCACAAAATTTACCATGCCACTCCCCTCGCAACTATATGCCATTGCAAGAATATTTGTTATTGCTCTTTAATCAATTGTGTGAGGCAAAGGCTATCACCTTATCGAAGATTAATCTTCTAGATCCAAATCATCCAAAATCTCAAGGACATAGAGAAGACCTATATTGTTTATATCATCAAAAAAATGGTCATGATATCCAAACATGATATTCATTTAAAAATATGGTACAAGATATGCTCGAGAGAAATCAACTTCAAATTGATAATTCTCTCATTGCTAATGATCAACAAATAGGTATATTCAACAACCCGTTACCTATGCATGGGGGTCAGGTAGAACAACCTAGGCAGGTGAATGAGATACACACAACCCAATCACCTCATCACGCTCATCCATATCATCCACCTCATTTAAGATACCAACCTCATACTTGGACTCCTCTATCCAAGCCCATATCAATAATCTTTTACAAGCTACAAGAGGCAAAAGAGATTATTTTACTTGATATACACGCTCTCGACTCGAACAAGCCTAAGCCTAAGAATTATAGGGAGGATCATTTTTACCTTTATCATCGAAAATAGGGCCATGCCATCAATGATTGCTTTGCATTAAAAAATGTGGTCCAAGATCTTATCGATAGGGAGACATTTCCCATAGACGACTCACCCACTTCATCTCAATCAGACACAATTTAGGCCACGCCACCTCTATTACGACCTCAAGATCAACCGTAACTTGATAAGCCCAACAAGCTACCTCATCATTACTTAAAACTTTCAATGCCTTCTTTAGTCCTATTTCAAAGGCTTTATGAGGTGCAAGCAATCACATTACCAAAAATAAAACCAAGTAGACCTAAACCTGGATCTCAAAATAGAAACCTCTACTATGTTTACCACATATAGAAGGGTCATGACATTCAAACTTGCTATCCATTCAAAAATATTGTGCAAGTCATGATAGAATGAAATGAGCTCCAAAAATACGGTTCACTCACCTCATCTCATCGAGATATCGACATTGCACAGAACTCCTTGACACAACAGGGGGCCTCAATTTTTATCACTACTCCCAACCAAGACAATAACATCACATCAAGCATGGTGCATACTAGGGGTGCTTAATGTGTCACACCTTCCCCATAATCCACATCACAATCGGTGAAGCAATGTGGGTATTTTTAAGGTATCATACCTTCCCCATATATATATATATATATATATATATATCAAAATCACAAAAACAACAAAAAAATAAAAAACATAAAACACAAAAAAAACAATACAAATCATCAAATTTTAAAAAAAATAAAAAAACAATACAAAGCATCAAAAATATAAAAACATTTGCATTGCATTTTTATCCATTTCATTGCATTTATTTATTATTTTTATTGGCTATATTCATCCATTGCACCTACACTAGGACAAGTGTTCACATTCTTACGAATGACACCATGTTTTTATGTCAGTCATGAATCTTAAATCAACCTTACCTATCATCATCATTTGCAATTTTTCTTATGAGCTTTTGCTTATTAAGGGATGCTCGTAAGATAGGATAGATATCATATGAACATCAATAATGATGTTTAGACGACCACTGACTATTTTACGCACACCTTTTAGTTTGCAAAAGAGCATAGGGAAAATCTCCCACATACCTTATATCACTTCCATCCACATTACCCTTTGTGAGTAACTATGTTTTTCAACACAACTTATAAGTTGTTATAGGGTGTTCACTAAGGTTTTAGGTCATTCAGCAATCCCTAGTTTTCTTTTCATAATTTGTAGAAAGCTATCTTGGCTTTTAGAAGGTAAGATCTTGCTTTGATAGTACCTTGCATATGTCAAAATCCCGACACAATTTTACACATTTAAAATCCAAGTTTGAACAAGGAAGGATGATTCTACAATGTAGTCCTTGTCACCTTAAGCGAAAGGTTTTCCTTGCTCATTCTATTATGCACATAGTCAAGGATGCTAAGAATTGACAATAAGACAAGCTCCCCCCTACCCAGGAAATCCCCTTACTCTTCCACAAAACAAGCAAGTTTCCAAAAAAGAAAAAAATAAACAATGGTTTTCACCACTAATAAAATCCCTTGCTCCTAAAAGAGTGGTTTTCACTACTAAGAAAAAAAAAGAACAAGTATCCCAAGAAATCAAAAATAAAATAAGGGGGTAATGATCTTGAATCCCTAGAATCCTTAGTTATGCAAAAGCTATGGGGTAATCTCCATTACAGAAATGGGTTGAATGAAATCCACCTAGCAATGGATGAGCCTTATGTATGTCAATATATCTTTCACATTAGCGACCTTCTTTTGTACAGACCAATTTTGACTTGTGGATGATCTAGCTTTTGGCAGCTTGTATTGCCTAGTAGTCTAGTGCAACTACATCTAAACTAAGGATAGGATGACCATAGGGTGATCCTCATTACAGCAATGAGTTGCATGAAACCTGCCTGGAAATGAGGTAGTCTTATATATCATCTAAAAAATTCACTTTGCACATAGGGATATTGAATATCTGGATCTTCATAACATACTTGTATCTTTAAGAGTCTTGTGTAGCTAGTATACAAACTTTTGACTAGTCAACTAAGGTGTTTGAGTCTCATGGAAAACCTTAGAATTCTCTCATAGCACCTAACTGTCTCATCATCATTTGCAATTTTCCTTATGATCTTTTATTTATTAAGGGATCCTCGTAAGATAGGATAGATACTAGATGAATATCAAAAATGATATTTAGACATTCACTGACTATTTTACGCACACCTTTTAGTTTGCAAATGTCATAGGAAAAATTACCACATCCCACATATTTCATCTCACATATTCATACCCAAATGTATGACTTTTATGATAAGGTTAACATTTTGGATTCATGATATTTATATATTATGTGGTGTATACCATTAGTTCATTAAACACAATTAGATTAATTCGTTATGTTTTAAGCGATTAAAACATACATCCACACTTTGCATTAGATCATCTATACAAAAATTAGCGCATCTCATACACACTATATTTTTCATATCAATAACATGAATTAATATTCATAATCAAATAAAAAATCTAATCATGCATCTAACATGAGGTACTACATCCATACATGCATACATCTAGGCATACATCTACGCATACATGCTTCAATGTCTAGGCATACATATAGAATCCATAATTGCATGCCATTAGTACATCACATACATAATAGCTCTATTAAAAAAAAGCATTCATCAACATCAACAAGGAGGGTTCAAGGTATTGCACCTTCTACCACTAATCAATCAAACAATCAAAAAACTTGGGGAAATCAAGGTATCATACCTCCCCCAAGCCATCAATCAAGCAATACAACTAATCTCCTTGGGGGTATTCAAGGTATCACACCTTCCTCCAAATCAATCACACAATCATTCAACTACTTGACTCAAAATTTTGCATCCTTTGGTAAAAGGTTACGCACTTTGCCTTACAAACAACAATCAACACATCAATTGTCAGGTTCAAAAGGTTGCATCCTTTTATCAAAGGTTAAACCCTTTGCCTCGCATTCACAATTAATCCAAAAGGATCCAAAGATGCCTAATCCCTTTGGTCTATTTCAAAAATCTCCAAAGCCCCCTAATACCTTTGGTCAATCCAATATAAAAGATTCTAAATATGCCTAATCCCTTTGGTCAAATTCAAAAGGATCCAAAGATGCCTAATCCCTTTGGTCAATTTTAAAAATCTCCAAGGGCACCCTACACCTTTGGTGAATTCAATCCAAAATGTTCCAAAGATGCCTAATCCCTTTGGTCAATTCCAAAAAGCTCCAAAGGTACCTCAATCTCTTTGGTCAAATTTATTTCAAAAGGCTCCAAAGGCACCTAACCCCTTTGGTCATATCAAGTCAAAAATCTTGGGTGAACCTTGTATCTAGTGATTTACCCTAGTCCCCTAGCGGTTGTAGTGATTGGTTATCCATACAATCTGGTAGGAGGAGTAGATCACCATAAGGACACTCATTATCAACATAATTCAAAAATCTCCAAAGGTACCTCAATTCCTTTGGTCAAATTCATTTCAAAAATTTCTCGAAACAAATCAAATTGCTATTATATCAATTCCCTAAGAAGGGATTGCGGTTGGACTTCTCCAAGGGATAGAGATGTACAATTACCAATAATGGTAAAAATCATAATTGTAACTGGATTTTCCCCCTTACACTTTCACAAAAGTTCTACAAAACCCAAAACAAGTCATCTTGGTCAAATGGCTCATATCTTTCATCACCTTCCATCTCCTCATCGACTCGTTGCTTTAGGGGGTAGTCATATAATCACAAATTCATAATCAATATCAATAATAAAACACTCAATCATGAAAATTGCATTAATTCAAAAAGCATTTCCAACAACTACCATACACTTCCCTATTTGCTTGGGTAAAAAAAAATATATCAACCAAAAACTTGGTAGGTCTGAATCTCGGTCTATGTAGAAAATAGACTACCTGAAATGTTCTCTATCTGCCAAGTCTTATCTAAATTTAATTCCATCAAATTTTTGGAGGTAATGATTCAAATATGCATGCTATTTTCATGATTGGGTATCTAACATTGACTAGATCAATAAACAACATCATCCCTCAATTCAACTTTAGGTCATCTATTTTTGCTTTGCGTTGTGCTTTCACACAATGCATCCCAAAAAGGGGCATCTATAGATACCTAAAACATGTCATGTTGAGGAGACTACCTATATGGACACCTTTTTAGGCCATATGACCCACCTTGGGTAGCCTTAGGGCTTAACAGTGGTTTTCACCACTCAAATAGGGAGAAATTTGCCTTTACAATAGATACCGTCTCACCCTAAGACGACCCCCAATTAAGATCGTCTTACCTTGATATGGCCCGTAGTCATGACTATCCTACCCCATAACAGTTGCATCATACGCAACGGGACATAAAATCTCGAGCCAAGGTTCGAAAGGTTACAAGTGACAGCTAAGAGCAGCGACATAATGGTTATCAAGAAGTAGTTATGTTTCTTGTTCCAACCGCTTCTTAGTTTCTCAATAAATATTTGGACTCCCATTTGGAGGTCTATTTTAACACGCCTAGCCTTCATTAATAAATTTGGAAATTTCATGTAATGAAGTGATATCGAACTGAAGATTCAAAAAGTTATCATTCTCAAAGCAATGAAGTGTCACTGAAATTCAGCCATGGAGTTTCTAAGCATGATAATGGACCATCCCAAATGTTGATTACTAAATTCATACTTCTTGCACCATTCAATACCCTTGCTTCAGTTTCAAATCCCACCACTAAGTCGTTCCTCACAAGTGCACCCTTGAACATCAATTCCACGGATCAAACTCGACGTCACCTCGCATCAGCCACAAGGAATTCACTCATAGTTTAGCGACCGTCTCATTCAGAGATGGCCCATAGGCATGACCATATCACCCTGAGACAACCTATAAGTAAGATTGTCCTACATAGATATGGCCTCCTAAAAGAGATATATTTTCCCTATTTTCTTGCTTTCATTAGATTTAGCAGCATTTTAATTATTGTTTTAACATAGTTAGATATCATTTTCGTTCATGTATTTGTCATACTTTAGCTTCTTTATTGTTTTCTTTGTCATTATTATGGGCCTTATCTTTAAAGGCTCTTCATATGCTTTTGATGCTCTTTAGATCTTCTTGTGTGCATATTATAGGTCTTTACAAAGGAGCAACAATATAAATATTCACACCTCATCATCATATATCATGACATTCATGAAAAACCTGTCAATAATCAATTTGTGAGATGCAAGAAAGATCCTACGAGATACACTTGGATTACCTTTTATTATTGTAAATATTTGTATCAAATTGGTAGCAAATCCCTCCACGGGATCTCATTGTAACCTCTCTTGAAGGACAAAATTGATATTAATAAAAGGGCACCATTATTTCATATTTTTTTGTCATCATAGTTACATAGTTTGTTATCTAGTTTGTTCTTTATTTCATTGCATAGGTGTATGATATTTTTAGAGTCTTCAATTAGTTACACTAATCACAAAAAAAAAGCAGGTGGTATGGAAGCACACCCCAAAATGTTAGACTAAGATGCCACCTAGAACCCAAAATAGGGATCTAGGGCTTACATAGACAATCTTGAAATTAAAATAAAGCAAACAATTTTAAACCCTAAGTTGATAAACTGAAGATAAAAAATTATGTAGATTTCAGTGACATGAGATCTATATCTAAAAACTACTAACAAACTATGTACCATCACACATTACCTATGGGAATTTGAAGTTAGTCCAATTAGTTCGAGGAGGACCGCTAGGAGAAAATGTAAAATATGTCATCTTAATAGATTCCTCACCATCATGATTTTGTTTATGCAACTCCAACACCCTAAATTTGTTATGTCGAGAGATATCCAACCAAGAAATGGAAATATGACATTGTTTCTATGGTAGGAAGTCCCCTACATATTTCTCCTTCCTAGGACTATGGGAATGATAACTTGTAGGAGGAGAAGGGGAAGGAGATTTAGTGACCACCATTTCGATATTAATTATCGAGGTGTGGCTTTGATGAGGTAGAGGAGCCTTAGTGACCACCATTTCTACTGTTGGTGGCCCTGCACCTAGTTGCTCTTCCACCATTTTTTAGGACTATGGGACTAAAAAACTAGTCTCCTTTGTTGTTGGTTGGGGGTGTTTCTCTTTGGCTACAAAGACACACGATGTTTTGCAACCTACCACCATGGTCCAACCATCCTCTTTGTCATGGGGAGGAGACACGATGGTTGGCATGGGGGACGACTTCAACTTATTACGAGGAATAGGTAGACAATCTTTAACCTTATAGTCTGATGCTTGACATCTAAAGCAAGTATTTGATAGATTAATATGCACCACTCAATACAAAATAGTTGTATCCCCCACCTGCATCTCAATAACTTCTTATAGGTCCTTAGACAAATCAACCTCAATACAAACCCTTTTCTATGGGTGGGTATTGAAAAATTTATCAACTTCAACCAATAATAAGTTCATGCCTTTAGTTTAAACTAGAAGGAGAAAAATCCTCATCATAAAATATCAATGTATATATATATATGATAGGTGTTGCTATTTATTTGAATCTTCTAACCAAATAATTTTACTAAAAAAAAAATTAGTTAGTGGATGGTATATAATTAAAAAAATTAAAAAAGTAATGTTGAACCAACACTCATATCTAATTTATTAGTTTGTGAGTGTTTATAATCTTGTTTTAGGATTTATTGTAACCATAAAGAGCTCATCTTTAATTATGTTGAAGATAGATTTATTGTATGGTGAGGAAACCAATAATAATATATAATATTTAGAAAAGAATAATAATTAAAATAAGAAAGAATTTTTTTGTATAATTTTTTCAAGATTTTATATGAATTATATATTATGTTATTTTTTTTATGATCTATAATAAAATGTAAGAACATTTAGTTAGATGTAAGGGTATTTAATAAATTATATGGACAACATAAGTATATGATATTTATAGTAGATTCCTCTTATATGTTTAGACTAAATGTTATCCTTTATCATTATTTACAAGTTAACAAATTGATGGTATGAAATTTCATTAAGGTTGATTTTTTTGTCAATATGGAGAGTTGAGATATCAAGATTCAAGACTTCTTTTTGTGAGAATATAATGTCTCTTTCACCATCAAGTACAATTTTAAGGGTAGTGTTTGAGGATGAACATATGCCTACGTATTAGGAAAATCATTTCTTGCTTAAAATTGATTTAAAATATCTAAATGGTAGAGTTAACCTTCAATAGCTTATACATTGTACTAATTTTGTACAACCATGTGTCTTAACCATTTGGATGCATCTCAACCATCATACCCTCTTGATCCAAGAAGATTAAGCCACCACATGGTATATGGAGTCAATGCCCATATGGGTGGGAAGGATGGGGAAGACCCTTATATTGGGAATGCAATTGGTATTGAGTTACTCTCCTGAAATCTTAGGACTATGGAAACATAGTTGGAGCAATGGGCACTTCCTTTGATCAATCCAAATAATGTTGAATGAAACCAAATTTATTGTATGTGTTGGGGTGATTCCTCTCACACTAGGGTGTGATGGGGACTGGAATTTAATTTTTAATTATATTTTAATCATTGGATGTCTAACTATAGATGGTTTGGATGTTGCTAAGCCTTATAACCTCTTACTCCAAAACAATATAAAATTTATTTTTGGAGGCCATTATTAAGAATTAGATTTATGTGCAAAAAAAGAAATGAAAATGTGAAGACCAAGTCATTGTCAACAAACATACTTTACTTTGTATCTACATTTATGGATTACACAATATATTTACATGCAAAAATGAGAAAGTGGCTATCAAAGATACATGAGCCTAATAAGAGGAATAAGATATGGTTGAGATATTATTCTCCCCACTAGACTCTTGCCCTTGCTTATGACATGCCTTCTATCTATATTTCATCATCATTTACGAGTTAATAAATTAATGGTTTGAGATTTGATTAAGGTTGTTGTTATGTATAATATGGAGAGCTAAGAGATCAAGATTCGAGACTTCTATTTATGATAATATGACATCTCTTTCACTATCAAGTGTAATATTAAGGGTAGTGTTCAAGGATGTACATTTGCTTACTTATTAGGAAAAACATTTCTTACTTAAAATTGTTTTAAAGCATATTAATGGTAGATTTAACCTTAACTAGATTGTACTATGTACTCATTTTGTACAACAATATGTCTTAACCATTTGGATGCATCTCAACCATCATCCCCTCTTGCTTTAACAAGACTAAGCCACCACACGGTATATGTAATTTATGCCCATATGGGTAGGGAAGACCCTTCTATTGGGAATGCAATTGCTATTGAGTTACTCTCCTAAACTCTCATGACTATGACAACATAGTTAGGGTTATGGGACCTTCCTTCGATCAACCCATGTAAGGTTGAAGCGAACCAACTTTATTGTATATGTTGGGGTGATTCCTCCCACATTAGGGTGTGATGGGGACATGCATTCGGTTTTTATTAGGTTTTAATAATTAGAGGTCTAACCATAGATGGTTTGGATGTTGGTAAGCCTTATAGCTTCTTACTTCAACACAAGAAAAATAATTGGAGACTTGTAAACACCCAATTTTGACACATCAAATTGGTAACCACCCACTAAGCAACTAAAGAGGTCAATTAAGCATCTTGATCCTAATTTTTGAGATTTTAATTTTCTAGAACAAAATCAGTAGTTGAAAGTGGTGATTCCATAAAAATTAATCCACCTCATTGACTTGCAATGGTCAAATTGGTAAAATCGCCAATATAAAATTTCTAGTAGTGATTTCATTAAAAGTGATTTCATCTTGCCAAGTACAAAAATATAGAATCTTGGATTCTCCATCCTTTCAAGCATTCCACCATTTATGACACCATCTTCCTCATATTTTTTCCATCTCTCCTCTTGGTCCCAAAACACAATATTGCTTATTGTCAACTCCAACTGTCCCTGCCCAAGACAATCATACCTCATGTTAGAGTGACACAACAGGCTATAGCCAAGAGCATAGGGTTTGGCTCAATTGGAGGCCTCCAAGAGTTTTTACAAGGTCAACTCGTTGTTAAGATGGGATCTTCAAGGTGCTAGTTGCTCTACAAAGGAAAAGGGATGCGAGAAAATAAACAAACTCAAAAAATAAAAGGAAAAGAGGGAAATGCACCAAGATATCCGCTAATATATTTCTACAAAAATAGTCATGAATGCTATTTTCTAGTGGTGAACACTTCTTCTCCTAAACACTGTGAAGTGCAATAAAAACTACCAGTTATATTCATATATGAGCAGACAGGTCCCATAGGAGAGCCAAGCTAGTAAAAGACAGTCCAAAAATAGACGTAGGCCCCTCACACACAAACACTTAGAAAATATGATATTCAAGAAAAATATTATAAACACATACACATACACAAAATGGGTTTGCAGGAAAAGACCAAAAAATAGACATAGTTTTCAATGTATATTACCTGAAAAAGATTGTGTCATAAGCGAGGGTTCTAAATTACCCACAAGTCACTCAAGAACCACAACTATTTTTACAAAGAGAAATGAAAGGAAATCCTACAAATACATAGAATTGTAAACTTATCGATCCTTTACAAATCTACCACTACTATTTATAGATTTACAAGGGAGGATTTTATCTCCAAAAATCATGCTAAAATTTCTAGGTGGTTATCATTTTAGATATTGAGTCATGTCTTATCTGACTATTTGTCCCCTTAGGATTATCTAGATTTGAAGATATGAATATTAGTCGTTCCTAGCCCTTGGATGAGTAGTTATCGTCTTAATTGTCATCTACCCATTTTTAGGGATTCCCATCACCTGGGTGCAAAAGATTGCTTTAATTTAATGTTTTGGATCTTCAAGGTGCTTCTGCTATGGCTCCATGATGATATTATCCTTTCTCTGAGATACAAAATATATTTTGTAGGTAGGACAACATTCCTTGAAGAATGTACAATTTATTGATTTGACTTTTGGGATATTAGCATTATCTTCTTAGAGAGTTTTTTTTTAATATTTCGAGGTCACTTATATTCATATCTTTGGGACTTTATGCTTTTTGTTCCTTTATCAAGAATTTTGTTCTTGCATTTTATCTGCAACTTAGGAACTTTTGACCTTTGGATATTTCTTGCTTATAAGACCTAGCCTCCAATTAATCAGATCTTTATTCATGTGCCTGTTTGTGATTCAAAATTTTGCTTTCGAAAGATGTAGTGTTTCATCACTATAATTATGAATGCTCTCAAGGGATCTTTAGCCTACTAAAGATAAGGAACCCAAAAACTGGTGCCTTAGTCTATTGGGCACAGAGTCAAGAAAGTTCCCCTAAAAACGAAAGTTTTCAACAAACAAGCCACAACTTTAAAATTTTGTAGATGGTTAGGACTTTCGCTATCTAATGAAACTAAGATCACCTATGGTACACATGTACAAAGTTTTAAGTGAGTGGATTTTATCCATTGGGCATGGAGTCAAGGGACCCCACTAATTATCTAAGCCTCAATGACTTTTTTTCTTTTCTTCCAGTTCCATGGGGAGATTACTTACAACCCCTTGAGACTTAGAATTTTGAGCAACTTTCATGGTTCAAATTGCCTGGTACCTAAGCTTGTATATTTTCTTGTTGGGACAAAACTGGTACCAACACCAAATCCCCTATTTTATTTGATCCCAATAGCATGCTTCTTCCTCCTCTAGCTTAGATTGTTTGTTTCCTTTGTGTTTTTGGAAGGGAAGAGAGTTTTATTTTGGTTTGTAGAGATGTTCAAGCTTACTTGTTTTAACACCTTTGAGGAAATGGATTCCATGACCTCTATTGTCCTCTTGTCCTTTGGGCTTTTAATTTGATACTAGGACTTGATGAGAACTGCTTCCTCCACTCCCACAAAAAAAATCCCTCTTCCTAGATTGGCATGATTTGGTGAGGAGAAGTTGATTACTAGGCAGGTGAGAATTGAGGGATATCAATGTAGATAGATGAGTTTGATTTTCTCTCTCATTAAATCTATTTATAAATAGGTCAACGAGTTGATCATATTTATGATCGAGTGTGGGGGGAGGGAAAAAAATCCCTTACAAGCCTTTCCTTGGAAGGAAGCCACCAACAATCTTAGGGCCGTGTTATGCTTTGTGATGTTGTGCAATTGGTAGAAGCAGACCATATTTTGCATATGCTTCTATGGGGTTGATGATCCTTCACCATTGTGATATGGCATATTTTGCAATGTAGATGTTAGATAGTCATCCCAAACATCTAGTGGTATTGAAGGTCATAAGTGGATTTTTCTGTTCAATGCCGTGAAATTTACAAGTACAAAAATGTTCATGATTTAGCATGTTGTCTCCATGGTGGAGCTTTCATAATACTTTCAAGTCCTTTGAATTGTAGTAGAGTCACCAATGAATATGGCTTCTTGCTTCTCCAAAGCATGTAGATAAAGGTCTTCACCCAAACCTTGGTCTGGTATCTTCAACATCAACTTCTTCTAGTATTCATTTTGGAGCAAAGTTGTTAGGTGAGAAAAGAGATGCTTCAACCATTGTGTATGATTTTTGATATCACAACCATACCTCATCCTTGCATCCCTCTTTGGGTGATCTCACTCATTCATGTGCTAAATGTAATGCTACACGTAATAGAACCGGACAAGTGCTTGCGTTAAACAAGTATGAACACAAGAATAAACGCATTGAATTGAATACAATGGGATCAACCGTGCAACCTGATTCTAATACGTGATCAGAATACAACAGGGTCAAGTCTAAGGGTTCTTGCAAGTATTATAAAATTAAAGGACACTCCATCAAGAATGACATTACAATGCTAAAGAATATTAAGACAAAATTCTTGAGGGTTAGACTGGTAAGACCCCAAGGTCTTACTATAAAATTATTAACAAATTAATGTAAATGTAATCCAAGGCCACTCAAAGGGGGCTCCCTTGTAATCGCTTTGCCACTATAGGGGGCTCCCTCCTTGGAATCTATGATTCTTATTCTTATTATTCATGGATGATTTGATATGGATGGCCAACCTAATATATATATCTACCCTAAAGCTACGTTGGTGAAGAGACGTGATGGTTCACGTTATGAAGGGTTGTGATGGTTCACTTTATAAGTTAATAATATAATAATTAAATGATTAATAATACTAACTAATACTAACTAATAATGTTAGGATTGAGGATCCTAACATGCCACCCTCCTTAAAAAGAGCTTTGTCCTCAAAGCTCAAAGTGAGAAGCTTTGTCCTTTGTTTTCCAAGAAGGATTTGTGTAAGTTCTTGGACTCTTTTAATGGCATCCTTTCATAGGCAGGGATATCGAGAAGGATGAAGCATTAGCGGGGGTTGCCAAGAACAATAGTAGAATCTTCCTTAGGAAAATCATGATGAGGATGGGAGGGCAACCCTTGGGGTTCCTCAAATACTTTAGAATGATGCATCAAGAGTGATGGTAATGATTTCATATCCTTTTTTGGTTCCTTGGTAGAGCCAACGGAGAGGAGTGTGTAGTCACTCTACGTTGGTTTCGAATAGGTTTGGTCATATGGCAAGAACTCACTATTGGTGAGGAAGGTATGTGTAGGTCTTGTAGAGTGCATGTTTGGCTAGCATTGATCACTTTGGGTATGTCTACCTCATCCTTGCTTGGTACATCAATCACTTCTTGCACATCGACCTCATTGTCTTCATTGCGGTGAGTAGGTGCATTGGTCGCTTCGGACACAACTACCTCATCTGCTTGCTCTATGGAGAGACAAGGATCAACTTCCTTCAATAAATACAATGTTAGTGTAGCACATTTATGGTGGGGTCCAAATTGTTCATCACAATTATCACAGAGTCCTTTTGCTCGTCGTTCCTTCATCTCCTCAAAGCTAAGATGTTTAATTCATAAAGTTCGGTTAGATTTGGGGGTTGTGTAAGTGCTTTGTGCCCTTCCATTATGCATAGGTTTGGGAGTGATGTAAGTGGTCGATGATTTTTCCATAAGTGGTTTCCCTAATTGTTGTTGTGCATTGATTTTATCTTCAACTAATTTTGCCAATCCATAGGTCTGCATCATGGTATAGGGATTGAACCTTGTCACCTCCATTCTAATTTCCTCTTTTAATCCCCTAATGAAGCCATTGATGAGAATTGATTCATCCAATATTGTGTTGTGTTTGGTGATATCCTCAAACCGAGTTTGATACTCACGCACATAAGTGATTTGATGAAGATCTTTGAGCAATTCCCACGTGATTGGGTCCCACATGGCTCTGATACCAAATGGTAAGACCCCAAGGTCTTACTATAAAATTATTAACAAATTAATGTAAATGTAATCGCAGGCCACTCAAAGGGGGCTCCCTTGTAATCGCTTTGCCACTATAGGGGGCTCCCTCCTTGGAATCTATGATTCTTATTCTTATTATTCATGGATGATTTGATATGGATGGCCAACCTAATATATATATCTACCCTAAAGCTACGTTGGTGAAGAGACGTGATGGTTCACGTTATGAAGGGTTGTGATGGTTCACTTTATAAGTTAATAATATAATAATTAAATGATTAATAATACTAACTAATACTAACTAATAATGTTAGGATTGAGGATCCTAACATAGACAAACTTTTTTGATGATGAAGATGAGGATGAAGGAGGAGCAACAGAGGCCCCTAGAGCATCCATTAAGGGAAGGAGGATTTACCTCTAATGCCTTCTCTTCTTGGCCCTCTTAGCTCAAATTATAGGGGTGTTGAAATTTAAGTAAACTATTCTTGTTTAGGCCAAGGCCAAAAACATGAAAGAGTGCTTATCAGCACTATTAATGTAGCCTACAAGCATGTGTTTATGTAAATCTATGAGAATTCATCATTTATATAAGCCTACAAGTCCCTTTCATATTTCACCCTCAGTGGTATCACTTAATCGACCTTTATGGATAACCTTGCTGAAAAAGATAATTTTGTATTATTTTATTGTAAGTTTAACCTCAATATTAAGCTTATATTGGCTTGGGATTAACCTCTTGTTGAAAATTCAATATCACTATAAATACCCATCCGTAAAAATTCATTTATAATTTTTTTTTTGATACATAGGATAGTTGGTTACATCCACACTATTTTTAGTAACTGCCAAATTTAGGGTTCAAACCACAAGGTTACTCCAATAAGCCTATTACACCTCGTTATTGTTAACCTAACATTTGACCTAACATGAGAGAGACCAATTGTCATTTGGGATTCGTACCATCATCATTGGTCTGACGTGTACTAAGAGGATTCAAATCAGACTATTACCTTTGCAACAAGCATGCCCCCAATGTTTGAACCTAGATCTTTTCTTGCTAAATACCTGACTAATAAACAATTACCAATCCACCTAACCTTTAAAAAAAAGTCATCTATATAAATAAAATGTAATATATTTAAACGTACATTGACGCTGAAAACGCTGATCAATCATGATAAGTGCTTTTAGCGTCTAACGCTATTAGGCTAATAGCGTCGGTATTAGGATCAGTGCTTTTAGCGTCTAACGCTATTACGCTAATAGCGTCGCTAATACCAATGATCGACCAGCAAGTTCGAAGAAGTTTACTAGGGTTTAGGTCTGGGATGGAATAGGATACGGAAAAAACACAAGATAAAGTATTAACTTTGAAACAAAAATTAATATCTGGGATGGAATAGGATACGAAAAAAAACAAAAGGCGTTAAAACTTTACCCTCTATGCTTTTCGGAGAAGTTTCCCAGGGTTTAGGTCTGAAATTTCAACGGTTACGATGGGTTACAACTAGATACTTAAAAGCCAAAAGGACAAGTTTTCAATTCAACGAAACCCAAGATTTAAACTTTAAACCTCAGCCTCTTAATAAAACCAATTATAATATCCTGAACTTTATATTTTTCATCCATGTCATGTCTCTGGTGTCTCTGCTCGGCACAACCTAAATAAAAATGCGGATGGATACTAACGACTATTATGGTTCAACTAGAATGGAGGAGATACTTGATTCACATCCGAGCTGTGTTGGCAACGTTCCAGATCCAAGGTGCACCCCACCACTGCCCTCCAACAAGGAAACGCCATCGGATCAGAACTGAGGATGGCCGTATGAACGTAAATAATGATGCCATGATCACCTCTTATGGTTGCTAGACCTGAAAAACATTGCATAGTTACTCATTGATTTTCAGAATTTTGTATTCCCAGAGAAATGAGGGCTCTCTATTACATTCGACGGTAAAGGTTGTTCTTTCCAGGTAGGAAAGTTGAAGACATAAAGTTACCATTATGGTTAATAATTACCATAAATTGTCTTTCTCAGCGCTTTCTAGCTTTTGCGAAGAACTAAATCTAATAAAGTTGGTACATTTGAATGGTGGTTAACTATAACACAAGAAAGTTTTTTCTTTCCTAATTAAGCATAGTTAATAAAAGAAGAACACGTTCTTTAGTCATAGTTACCTCACCGGTGAATCATACACTTATCAATGTTTAAATGTTCACAATTTGATGTCACGAATAATTTATAGTAATTATATATAAATAAAAGCATGTTTAAAAGTTAACAAGAACAATAACATATGTATGGTTCACCTTAAAATCATAAGTTTAACTTAACTCATCCATTTTTCATAGAATATTATTAAAATAAAAGGAATATGGATGAAATACCTACAATAACTCTTCTATGGACAAAGAGAAGTCTTAATAGTCAATAGAATTCCAAGAAAAAGCATTCTTCATGTTTTAGGGAAGAACATAACAATACTGGTTTTATTTTTATTTTGGGAAGGTTTAAGGTTCAAATCTTGGGTTAGTATGTGAAAGGTGGGTGTGTATATTTGTCTGTTTGGTCTTTATTGATAAGCTCAGCTCTCACCTTTATCAAATATCATGATTTGGATGAAAATGCTTAAACCCTTAATATTGATTGTAAGGATTTATCACACTAACCTTGCTCACATTGACCTCAATAAAAATAAAAATTACAAATCAAGGAGCTAAAACTCTTATCCTGATCACAATTTTTTTTTTTTTGATGAAAAAAGCTATTTACATTAAATTAAGATAACAACCTTTACAATAAAAAAAGTGGGTGGATTAACACACCCCATGGGGAATCAAACTAACCCTCATTGACAAGGGTTAGGAAACAAAGCCACCAACAAAACACAAGTTTACCAATCATCATTGATCAAAGAAAGCATATCAAATGGAATATTGTGTCATCCTGCATAAACTGCTAGTGATTATGGGATGGGAATCCACCCTCTCGCATCATGATTCTCATTAAGGCCTTTAGTACCCACGTCGCTCCAACCAACAACTGGCCTAGGTGAAACTGGTTGAACATCATCCCACCCCCAACCTGGCGGGACGAACAAGCAATGTCAACATTAGGTCGCTTCCTAATTGGTGAGGGTTGGGACCAGTGCCTATCTATGGGAGCACTTCTTGCATATGATGGAGGCCGACGGTGAGAGCAGGATCGAAAATACTCCTGAGAAGAGCGCTCTAGGGGGATCCGATTGACTGTACATGGAGCATTGGCCCATTGCGCTAGAAGAACTTGTAGGTGATCCAACTCCATAGCAACTTTGTTGGCTTGAGTACATATCTGTAGCCACATGTCATTAAAAACTTCTAATTTGTCCGCATGAGTAAATGTGATAGAAGGTGTATACTATTTAAAAATAATTTTGTTACGGGCCTTCCAAATATGAAAGAGCAGGCTAATCCTGAAAACCTACCACACCTCAAAAAGTGGGAGAGACAAAGTAAAAGAGTCCCCAAGAAGAGCTTGGGGCCAAGAAACTCTTGCAGTTGTAAATGGGAAAAAAAGGAAAGAACCCATTCCCAAGCTTACCTAGATCTTCTGTAGTGCCAAAAGAGGTGAGTACAAGACTCGGGTACACCACAAAAAGGACATTTAGGATCAGGAATTCCAAGGTACTTCAAACGTTCTCCCAAGGGGAGACCTTGACACAACAAGCTCCATACAAAAAAATATTGCTTGGGCTCAACATAAGCAGCCCAAACATTCTAAAATCTAGAATTCCATCTAGTCCTTGTAGAAAATAAGTCCCAATATTGATTGAGCTTAGGCACCATAGGAAGATGAGGAGATAACCATTTATACCCCAAATGAGCCTTATAATTAAGCAAAGGAGTGTCAACATGCCATCTCCAATCTGACCACCAAGGATGCAATGAGCGCACACCAATCTTGTGCAACATAGAAAAAGGGGTGAGAGCAATAACAACATCATAAGTATCTTTATCCGCACCATTCATCTTGAAGGTGCATTTGAACTCATTCCATGGGATCCAATCCCTGGTCTGGTGAGAAAAGAAATCAACTATTGTAACAATACCCTTTTTAAAAAACCGTTGAGCATGAATCCATTGCACCCGAGCTAAGGGAGAACCTTGATGAAGAAACATGAGGGACCACCAAATATTCATAGAATTGATGGATAAGCCTTTATGAAAGTCATCTCCTTTCCAACAGATCCAAGGAGTGAGTTGTTGCCATGCTTTCTAGATACTTTTAATAACAAAGGAGCCAAGAATCTTGACAAAAATTAGAGCAACAATGAGAGAGGGAAAATCCAACCCTCTCCATGCTCTATGGTTTAAGGGAAGACCAGAGGAAATGAAATGTTGAACCAAAACTTTCCAAGCTTCAGCTCCCCTCAGAGCCCTGACCACCCACTTAGCACATAGAGCAATACCTTACCATCTACAATCCAACAGACCCATTCCACCAGACTCTCTGGGAAGACAACAAATATCCCAGGCAACTCTATGAAATCCCTTTGTTTTAGAAGAATTATTCCAAAGAAAATCTCGAAGGAGTTTCTCAAGCTTCTTATAGCAAGCCTGTGAAGGAACCCAACAAGAGGAGTAGTATACATGAGTGGCAGCTAAAACTTTAGAGCAAATCTGAAATTTACCTGCTAATGATAGCTTCTTAGTAAGCCAGAATTCAAGTTTCTTTTCAACTCTTTGAAGCACATAATTCCAAAGTTGAGCAAGGGAGCCTTGAAAGGCAAAAGGAATACCAAGAAACTTAAAAACTTCTCTAGGAGGGATCCAATTCCAATGAAACCCTTGAAGCCAAGGTGACATAGGCAAGGGAGACTGTCTGAAGCAGAAGGTCTTCCTCCATTGTATGCTAGAACCAGAGGCTTTGCAAAAGGTGTTCAGATAAGATAGAGCATTAGAAATAGATTGCTCCTCTTCCCTTATAGTAAGAAAGGAGTCATCAACAAAGTGACCATTAATAAGTTGTCCTTGATCATTCGAAAGAGCAATTCCTTTAATAAGACCTACAGAAGCTTGAGCAACTAAAAGATAGTCGAAGGCTTCAACAACAAGCACATATAAAGAGGGAGCAATAGGACACCCTTGTCGAATAGACCTAAAAAGGCCCATTGCTTTAGACTATGAATTGTTCAGATTGAGAATAGTCGAAGCATCTCTGAATAGCATAGCAATTATCTGAATGAAAATTGGCCTGAATCCTAAAGCTTTGAGCATAGCAAGAATGAATCTCCATTCAATGTGGTCATAAGCTTTCTCAAAATCAATCTTGATAAAAAGCATGTTCTGGTTTGACATCCGGGCCCATTCCATGCCCTCCTAGATAACCAAAACATTGTCGAGGATGTACCTCCCTTGAATAAAGCCAGTTTGCTCTGATCTGACTAACAAAGGAAGAAGAGGCCTAAGGTGAAGAGCCAAAGCTTTGGCAATGATCTTGTAACTAACATTCAACAAAGTAATAGGCCTCCAATTAGTGATCAACTCTGGGTCCCCTTGCTTGGGTATGAATTTGATATTGCCCCTGTTAATAATTGCTCCCAAAGAGCCTACTCGAAGAGCCTCCAGATAAACTTTATGCAAATCAGGACCAACTAAGTCCCAAAGACCTTTGTAGAACTCACAGGGAAAGCCATCCAGACCTGGCGCTTTGTCATTTGCCATTTGAGACAATGCATCCTCTAGATATTTAAGGGAGAGAAGTTTATCACACCCTACTCTTTGAGACTTCGAAACCTTAACTGGCACAACTGCCATACAAGCTGCCAGTGCTTGCTCTCGCTCAGGGGAATAAGCTTGAGCGACAAAAATATTAGTATAGTGCTTGACAAAAGCATCAATCATCTCAGGAAGAGCGGTAAGCCTTATTCCATTGTCTTGAATGGCCTTGAATTGAGTAGCTTGCCTGGGAGGGCGAAGCCTTTGAAAAAATTCTTTAGTGACCCTATCACCAACTTTAAGCCAATGAAGATGGGATTTAATTCGAGCTCCCCGAGCCTCATAAAGTTTAGCAAGTTTAAGTTCATGCCTCAGCTGGGCAACATGAGACTGAAGTTCAGGATTAAACGGATAGGCCTCAAGCCTGAGAGAAGCTTTGGCAAGCTCATCATGAAGGACAACATTGGAATATCTTCTAAACTGCACCACCTTTTTCCCCAAAGTACGGAGTAAGATAGTTGTACAAAAAATGGCATCATTCCACCATTCTATCCAACCCAACTCTCTAGTAGGTCTAGGAACTAGATTCTAGACTCTATGGATATGATAGACCATGGAAGGGTGTTGAAGAAAGGAAGTATTGAAAAAAATTGTGACTTGTAGTGTCTCTGAGGTAGGGATTTCATCAACACATTAAACATGATGGGTGAATGGTCGAAAGTAGTGGTGCCAGGAATGGTTTCCACAAATGGAGTTGAAGCATTTCTCCTATGAAAGAAAAACTGCACATGATCTGAAAGCATGGCTCTATCCAACCTTCTCAGAATTCTTGCATGGCCAACTTGGAAATTGGACCACGTATACCACAAGTTTTCAGGAAAATCCTAGGGAGAAAAACAAGAATTGGGGTCTGACAAACCCAATTTGTTTTTCATGAAGTACTAGGCCTCTCTTTCCCCAGTAGCCCACCGCATAGGAAGTTGTCCTATCTTGTCTACAGGCTTTTCAATCATATTAAAATCTCTACACATAACCCAAACAATAGGTGGTAAAGAGAAAGCACACCACCGCTAGAGGCTACAATGCTCCTGAGCTTCATTGGAGGCATAAACATTAATAATGCCAAAATATAGCCCACCAACCTCAAGTAAAACCCAAACTACTTGATTGGAGGGGTCCACACCCCATGAGACCAAACTATCTTTCCACCTAGCTACCAAAATAATGATAACTCCTCCTCTGCTAGGGGAATGACTGGTGGCATAAAAAAAGCTACCTGGCCAAAGAAAAGGACAAGTACATTGTAGAATAAAGTCAAAAATCTTAATCTCTTGAAGATAGAGAAAGTCAGGATTACCATAAAACCTGGAGCATAAAGCAATCTCATCTCGGACCAAGTATTTGTGGACTGGGTCCATCAACCCTCTGACATTCCATGATAAAAAAATCATGGAAATCGATCAAGACTCATATGTCCTTCTACATCTTCAACATCTCCAAGGTTTGAAAGGGAATCATAAATATTACTGAGAAAATGCTCCTGACCTACTTTCCAAAACTTTATTTGATGCCTTTTGTCCTGGTGAACCAGGGAGTCTCCCCGGGGTGGGCTATGAGATCTTCGACCATTGATAGAAGCCCGTTCAGGTTCCATGAAGCTGGAGGAAGGCTACCCATTGACATGCAGAACTAGAGAATCTGAAGACTGAGTAGGAGTAGAAGAAGTAACAATTTTGGCAAAGGAAGCACTAGTCGGTGGTACATTAGCAACCATCTGTGAAGCCCTAGCACTGGGTGCCACCATTTGCATGGTATGCTGCTCCATCACCACACCATGCCCAATTGGCACAGAAGACACAGGGGGTTGAGGTGAGCTACTGGGAGCAACCGTAGGGTTTACATTTTTCCCATTCTTACCCTTCTTCTGGACTACCTTCCATTCATCTTGCCCCCCTTTGGAAGCAGGGATAGAGCTAGTAGTAATAGGAGCCACAATCGTCTCCTTAGCTTTAATCTTGTCTGCCATTAAAGGATAATATTTTATCTTATGGGTAGCTGATTGGCAATGGTAACATGTGTTAGGTAGGTTTATGTAAACAACACGTTGCTTGAACCTATAGTCACCAACTTGGATATCAATAGTCTCCTAGAGGTCTTTAGAAAGATCGACTTTGACACAAAAATGCTTTTGAGGGCGTGAGGCATAAAATTTATCCATTTCACAATAGATAAATTCACCAATGGGGGCCACAAGGTTCTGATAGTAAGGCTAGAGTGATAGAGGAAGACCAGGGAATTCAACCCAAATCGGAACCCGCAAGGAAACATCATTAGTGACAAAAAATCCTTGGTCCAGGGCTAAAAAATCAACAAGGAGCTACGAACAGACCAAGGCCCATGACTTAGGACCGCTTTAGTCTGAGCAGGGTCAACAAAATGAAACAAAAAGAACCCTTTGGTGAGGTTCTGGATACCATCAACCTTGACACCATGCCAAGCTTGTTGAATCCAGTTTCGAAGGAGGGTTTCGCCAGGGATGCGACCTAGAAAATACCCTACCAACGTATGGCTTTCCAGCCAAGAACAAGTAGTATTAAACTCACTCAACGGGATAACCACATCCGAAGGAGAAATATTACCTCGTGATAAACTTTGGGAATGAACTTTCATGGTTGCTTGTTCACCTTTGGCGCCATTTGAAGAACATGTGCTTATACTGAGAGGGGGGGTGAACAAGTATAACATAAAACTTTTTCCCAAATAGAAGCATCAACATTAATGAAACCATAAACATCACACAAAGCATCACACACATAAGAGACACCATTTTAACATGGTTCACCCAATGTGGGCTACCTCCATAGAGAAAATATTTTACTAAAACTTTCTCAATCAATCTCTTGGGAATCCTTCCCAAATTACAATGTTTATGGACTTCTGTCCAAAGGAGATGTTGATCCCCTAATCTCAAGTTTATGGATCTCTTCCATAGGAGAACTCTTTCCCCTTCTACTCTAGCTAGTGATCTTCTAGAAGACTCTATCTCTATGCTGCATTGACTGGTGGATCTCTCTCCACTTGAAGACTTCTCACTCAGATCTTGTCTTCAATTGTCCTAGCTATTGGATCTCTATCCACTGAGACTCTATCCTCTATACTCTGTCACCTCCAAAGCTCTATCTCAATACTGTACCAAACATAGTTCAATCGGTCTAGCATAGTTCTGCTCAATCTCTTGCACTAAACATAGTATAATCGGTCTAGTACAATTCTGCTCAATAGGTTCACTCAAAACTTACTCAAATTTTATAATAAGTCTTGGACTTGCTCAAATTCTCAATAAGTCCTCTCTTGGACTTGCTCAAATCTGCTCAATAAAGTCCTCTCTCTTGACTTGCTCAAATTTATAGCAAGCTTTCATAAAAGATTAACTCAAAATAGTACATAAGTCTTCTCAAAGACTAGTCTCAAATCTCTTAACAAGCTCACACAGAACTTGTTCAATCTCATAGAATCATAAAGAGAATTGTTAGAGACTCAATATGTTCTATACTCAAAGTACAATCAATATCTCAATTCAATCTCATAGAAGCATAAAGAGAATTGTTAGAGACTCTATATGTTCTATACTCAAATCCCAATCTCAACTTAATAGAAGCATAAAGAGAATTGTTAGAGACTCAATATGTCCTATTCTTAAATCTCAATCTCAACTCAAATCAATCTCATAGAAGCATAAAGAGAATTGTTAGAGACTCTATATGTTCTATACTCAAATCCCAATCTCAACTCAATAGAAGCATAAAGAGAATTGTTAGAGACTCAATATGTCCTATTCTTCAATCTCAATCTCAACTCAAATCAGAATATAGAATAGTTTGTTTTATGGAACTTGAACAACCATTTCACACATCCACTTGACTAGGCTTAACCAACTCAACTCAACCAATCACATCAAGGAACAACCCTTTCTCACAAACCCTAGTTCAAGCATGTATCAACCAACTCAAAATGTTTCCAACAATGCTTTATCTCAAGTCTCACATAACAATGATACTCATGTTCTTTTCTAGATCATGTTCAAGTTCATTTCATCATCAATGGGCTTCAACAACAATGCTAATGAAACAAGGTTTAAATACAACTCACAAATCAGAAAACCTTGAAGCATTCAACCAACCATCTTCACAAAGGAAACTTCAATTAATCCTTTTCACTCCAATGATATTTCAGAAATCAACCACCACAAACAATCAATAGGAGAATGTGCCCATACCTTTTTGATGCCAATAAGTTGTCCACAAAATCTGCCACACTTAATCACAACTTTCCTTTTCAATATTAATAAGGGTTAGTGGTCTTTTAAATAATCACAATAAAAGCATAACTTAATTTACACCCTTTTCACTCCAACTTCATAAACACATCCACCAAAGTCTATTTTAATAAAAACCCTTATTAAGAATAACCCACAATAAATCTCTCAAAATCACTTTAACAACAACTCCTTATTTCTCCTAAAATCAATTCTCCATTTCCATAAAAATAAAACATAAATCAAATATGCTTTTGCAATAATAATCACAGCCCTAATGATAAAATTTAATTCCCATTAAATACCTTATAACTCCAAACTTTAGGGCTAATAAAAATTATTAAAGGCAAAAACGTAAATACCTCTCAAGGGGATTCGAACCCCCATCCATCACACACCGTGAGCATCTTAGCCATGGCTAAGATTCCAACCGAGCCAAAGCACTCATTGGAAAAGCAAAGGCCAAAAGGGCCTTTAATCTTCCTCCGCCTACCGCAAAGGACAAAGCGCCAAAGCGCTTCCCACACGCTGTCATCAAGGGGATTCGATCCCTGATATTTGCGCTGCCCACAGTCTTAGCAAAATCGATACGCCAATGCGCCACGCCTCATACCACGTTTGAGATTTCCAAATCACTGCGCTTTCTTCTCTGCTTCCTTTTCAACAATTCGCACGAGCTCTTTCGAATTCCAAGGCAATTAACACACGAGAGCAAGGATGATTATTTGGTTTAATTGCCACCCCTTTATATAGTGTTTAATAACACTTTGAAGACGTCGATGGAAATATTAAAATTGTATTTGCATGATGACGTCGACGGGAAACTTTCCATTTAAATTTGAATTTAAATTTTAAATAATTAAAATTTAAACCAAACATTAAAACTCAAATAACTCCATCATCGGGGCACCTTTTTCGATGAAACGAAAGCCCAATGTGGGTTTTAAGAAAAACCCAGATCAAATATGCTGTCCATGGTTTTAAATAAAACCTTTTATTTTCCCTACCTTGGTTTTCACAAAAACCCTTCATAGATCCTTTTGACATTTATTGCTCTATTGACATCAATGACAACATTTCAGCTTAGGGACTCAAAATGTCCAACAATCTCCCCCTTTGTCATTGATGGCAACCCAAATCCTTTTACTGAATTTTGACCTTCTTTTCTGCTCCCCCTGGCTCAATGCTCTCTTAGATATCAAATCTCTCCTCATATCCAAAAACTCTCCCCATAATACACAAATCTCTCCCCCTTTGACATCAATGGCAAAGGGTCACCTTTGGGGCTCGGGGCTAAGAATTAAGCCTCTTAGCTTAGCCCCTCCCCCACCTCCACATGAGGTGGTTAATTCTAGGGTGGGAGTATTTCTACTCCCCGAAAGCACTGTTCTCTGCCTTTGTCTTTTCCTTTTTCTTTTTGTTGAATTCTCTCATTGTTTCTTTTTGAGTCATCATCCCTGTTCCTGTTCCTGTTCTTGTTCTCATCCATGTTCCTATTCTTGTTCTCGTTCTTGTTTTCATCCATGTTCTTGTTCTTGTTCTCATTCTTTTCTGAGTCTCTTTTCTTTTCTGAGTCTCTGTTCCTGTTCATCTTCTTGTTTCTGTTCATGTTCCTGTTCATATTCCTGTTCCTATTCATGTTCATATTCTTGTTCCTGTTCATGTTCATATTCCTGTTCCTGTTCATACCTATTTTTGGAATATTTTCTCTACACCATCTTGCTATGTGACCATCATTATTGCACTTATAACACTTAATGTTATTATTCCTTGGATGTGCAATAGTCTTAGGATTTCTCCTGGTGAAGCCATATCCTCTTCTATCATGAATCTTGCAATTTATTGCCTTATGACCAAACTCATTACATGAATAACAATATCCTTGGAAAAGTTGTTCTCTTCCATATACCTGTCTTTCATGTGTCCTGCACTGTGAAGCCATGTGCCCAAACCTGTGACATGAGAAGCATCTCCCATTGAATCTTCCTTGCCTAGACCTCATTGGTCTCCTGTTCTGATTGTTGTTCCATCTGTATCTTCTTTGCCCATTGTCCCTGTTGGACTCACTGCAATCTGACTCATCCTTAGAAGTTTCACTTTCACTTACATCTGAGAATCCCTCTTCTGAAGTATCTTCTTCTGATGTTGTTTCTTCTTCTTCAAGACTTGAAGTAGACTTTGCCTTTTCTTGTTTCTTTCCAAAACCTAGACCTGTTGAACATGATGTTCTTTGTTGTCCATGAATGAACTTATCCAAGTTCTTAGAGCTATTTGTGAAACTCTTCATCTTGATCTTGGAGTCCTGTAAATATTTCTTTAGAGTAGCCACTTCTTGTGCTAACTTCTCACATTCCAAGATTTTTGCTTCTAACTTTTCTCTGAACTTACTTGCCTTGGCCTTTGACTTCTCTAAGTCCTCTATGAGCAATAATATTTCTTCATCACATTCTTGAAACTGACTTTCAAGCTTAGAGTGTTGCTTTCTTACCTTCTTCACTGTGTCAAGAGCATAGATAAGTTCACCTTTGAGATCATAACCATTCTCTATTGAGTAGTCCTCTATTTGTTTGCCTTTGTCCATATCATTTCTTTCTTTTGACTTGCTTTCTATAGGATCACTCAATTATTTATCTTCCAAAACCATTAGAAGATTCTCATTTGGACCCAATATTATGTGTTGAGATCGATCCTCATTCTCTTTGGATAAATGACATTTTTCCCTCTTGATCTCATTGAGTACATAAAGATTTCTTTCTCTTATAGCACTTGCTACCAGTTTTCCAGTTTTAGACTTTCTTACTTCACATCGATCTTGATGAAAGGTTACCATATGACCTTGATCACAAAGTTGACTAATGCTCAAGAGATTGTGTTTCAAGCCTTCCACATATAGAACATTTTCAGCTTTTGCTTTCCCATTGCCTATACTTAGAGTTCCTTTTCCACTGATTTTTGTTGAACCATTGTCCCCAAAGTTTATTGACCCTCTATTTCCTTCTTTCAAAGTTATAAATTTTTCTTTTTCTCCTGTCATGTGTCTAGAGCACCCACTATCCAGAAACCATTTCTCTTCTTTATCCTGAGCATGCAATGCTATTTGAACTAGCAAAGATTTTAGTTTTCCTTTTCCTTTTTCTTCTTTCCTAGTAGTTTGAGTTGTGGTCTTTCTACTAGACTTAGAATTTTCTAGATTGCATCTTCTAGCTATATGCCCAAAGTTATTGCATTTGTAGCACTCAACATCATCATCCATATATGATACAAGAGAATCCATACTACTACTATCATAGTCTCTATTAATGCAATGCACAACTTTATGACCATATTTATTGCAAGAGAAACAATGTCCATGGAAGAAATTTTGTAACCTATTTTGATGAGGACTCAATCTGGTATTCTTTCCTTTGTGATCTTCTTTTCTGGAGATATGGTGGGGTACCTTATTTTTGCTTGATGTTTCTACCTCTTGCTGACTTAATCTCTTGTTTATTTCAGTTCTGCATTTTAACATAACAATTTCTGCTGCCACTCTCTCAAGTCCTGCTTCTTTGGCTTCCAACATATCTCTTAATTGATGTTCAATTTCTCTTCTTTCTTTCACTTCCATTTCGAGTTCTATTAGCCTTTGCAAAAGCTCAATTCTTGCTGATTCAAAATCTTGAATTTGTTCCCTTAGTTGTGCATTCTCTTCTTGAATCCTTTCAAGATCTTGGAGACACTTGGAGAGCACTTCTTCAAAGTCTATACTTTCTTCACTCCCTGAGCACATGTGTGATACTGATGGATCCATCTCCAAGTTGTTAAACTCTTTGTGGAGAGACCGACTCTGATACCAATTGAAGAACATGTGCTTATACTAAGAGAGGGGGTGAACAGTATAACATAAAACTTTTTCCCAAATAGAAGCATCAACATTAATGAAACCATAAACATCACACAAAGCATCACACACATAAGAGACACCATTTTAACATGGTTCACCCAATGTGGGCTACCTCCATAGAGAAAATATTTTACTAAAACTTTCTCAATCAATCTCTTGGGAATCCTTCCCAAATTACAATGTTTATGGACTTCTATCCAAAGGAGATGTTGATCCCCTAATCTCAAGTTCATGGATCTCTTCCATAGGAGAACTCTTTCCCCTTCTGCTCTAGCTAGTGATCTTCTAGAAGACTCTATCTCTATGTTGCACTGATTGGTGGATCTCTCTCCACTTGAAGACTTCTCACTCAGATCTTGTCTTCAATTGTCCTGGCTATTGGATCTCTATCCACTGAGACTCTATCCTCTATACTCTGTCACCTCCAAAGCTCTATCTCAATACTATACCAAACATAGTTTAGTCGGTCTAGCATAGTTCTGCTCAATCTCTTGCACTAAACATAGTACAGTCGGTCTAGTACAATTTTGCTCAATAGGTTCACTCAGAACCTACTCAAATATGCTCAACAGGTTCACCCAAAAACCTATCTAAATCTTCTCAATAGGTTCACACAAAACCTATCTAAATCTGCTCAAAAAATCCTCTCTAGGACTTGCTCAAATCTGCTCAATAAGTCCTCTCTTGGACTTGCTCAAATCTGCTCAATAAGTCCTCTCTTGGACTTGCTCAAATCTGCTCAATAAGTCCTCTCTTGGACTTGCTCAAATTTGCTTAGCAAGCTTTCACAAAAGCTTAACTCAAAATAGTCCACAAGCCTTCTCAAAGACTTGTCTCAAATCTGCTTAACAAGCTCACATAGAACTTGTTCAATCTCATAGAATCATAAAGAGAATTGTTAGAGACTCAATATGTTCTATACTCAAAGTACAATCAATATCTCAATTCAATCTCATAGAAGCATAAAGAGAATTGTTAGAGACTCTATATGTTCTATACTCAAATCCCAATCTCAACTTAATAGAAGCATAAAGAGAATTGTTAGAGACTCAATATGTCCTATTCTTAAATCTCAATCTCAACTCAAATCAATCTCATAGAAGCATAAAGAGAATTGTTAGAGACTCTATATGTTCTATACTCAAATCCCAATCTCAACTCAATAGAAGCATAAAGAGAATTGTTAGAGACTCAATATGTCCTATTCTTCAATCTCAATCTCAACTCAAATCAGAATATAGAATAGTTTGTTTTATGGAACTTGAACAACCATTTCACACATCCACTTGACTAGGCTTAACCAACTCAACTCAACCAATCACATCAAGGAACAACCCTTTCTCACAAACCCTAGTTCAAGCATGTATCAACCAACTCAAAATGTTTCCAACAATGCTTTATCTCAAGTCTCACATAACAATGATACTCATGTTCTTTTCTAGATCATGTTCAAGTTCATTTCATCATCAATGGGCTTCAACAACAATGCTAATGAAACAAGGTTTAAATACAACTCACAAATCAGAAAACCTTGAAGCATTCAACCAACCATCTTCACAAAGGAAACTTCAATTAATCCTTTTCACTCCAATGATATTTCAGAAATCAACCACCACAAACAATCAATAGGAGAATGTGCCCATACCTTTTTGATGCCAATAAGTTGTCCACAAAATCTGCCACACTTAATCACAACTTTCCTTTTCAATATTAATAAGGGTTAGTGGTCTTTTAAATAATCACAATAAAAGCATAACTTAATTTACACCCTTTTCACTCCAACTTCATAAACACATCCACCAAAGTCTATTTTAATAAAAACCCTTATTAAGAATAACCCACAATAAATCTCTCAAAATCACTTTAACAACAACTCCTTATTTCTCCTAAAATCAATTCTCCATTTCCATAAAAATAAAACATAAATCAAATATGCTTTTGCAATAATAATCACAACCCTAATGATAAAATTTAATTCCCATTAAATACCTTATAACTCCAAACTTTAGGGCTAATAAAAATTATTAAAGGCAAAAATGTAAATACCTCTCAAGGGGATTCGAACCCCCATCCATCACACACCATGAGCATCTTAGCCATGGCTAAGATTCCAACCGAGCCAAAGCGCTCATTGGAAAAGCAAAGGCCAAAAGGGCCTTTAATCTTCCTCCGCCTACCGCAAAGGACAAAGCGCCAAAGCGCTTCCCACACGTTGTCGTCAAGGGGATTCGATCCCTGATATTTGCGTTGCCCATAGTCTTAGCAAAATTGATATGCCAATGCGCCATGCCTCATACCACGTTTGAGATTTCCAAATCGTTGCACTTTCTTCTCTGCTTCCTTTTCAACAATTCGCATGAGCTCTTTCGAATTCCAAGGCAATTAACACACGAGAGCAAGGATGATTATTTGGTTTAATTGCCACCCCTTTATATAGTGTTTAATAACACTTTGAAGACGTTGGTGGAAATATTAAAATTGTATTTGCATGATGACGTCGATGGGAAACTTTCCATTTAAATTTGAATTTAAATTTTAAATAATTAAAATTTAAACCAAACATTAAAACTCAAATAACTCCATCATCGGGGCACCTTTTTCGATGAAACGAAAGCCCAATGTGGGTTTTAAGAAAAACCCAGATCAAATATGTTGTCCATGGTTTTAAATAAAACCTTTTATTTTCCCTGCCTTGGTTTTCACAAAAACCCTTCATAGATCCTTTTGACATTTATTGCTCTATTGACATCAATGACAACATTTCAGCTTAGGGACTCAAAATGTCCAACAATCTCCCCCTTTGTCATTGATGGCAACCCAAATCCTTTTACTAAATTCTGACCTTCTTTTCTACTCCCCTTGGCTCAATGCTCTCTTAGATATCAAATCTCTCCTCATATCCAAAAACTCTCCCCATAATACACAAATCTCTCCCCCTTTGACATCAATGGCAAAGGGTCACCTTTGGGGCTCGGGGCTAAGAATTAAGCCTCTTAGCTTAGCCCCTCCCCCACCTCCACATGAGGTGGTTAATTATAGGGTGGGAGTATTTCTACTCCTTGAAAGCACTGTTCTCTGCCTTTGTCTTTTCCTTTTTCTTTTTGCTGAATTCTCTCATTGTTTCTTTCTGAGTCATCATCCCTGTTCCTGTTCCTATTCTTGTTCTCATCCATGTTCCTATTCTTGTACCTATTCTTGTTCTCATTATTGTTTTCATCCATGTTCCTATTCTTGTACCTGTTCTTGTTCTCATTATTTTTTGAGTCTCTTTTATTTTTGAGTCTCTGTTCCTGTTCATCTTCTTGTTTCTGTTCATGTTCCTTCATATTCCTATTCTTGTTCATGTTCATATTCCTGTTCCTATTCATGTTCATATTCTTGTTCCTGTTCATACTTATTTTTGGAATATTTTCTCTACACCATCTTGCTATGTGACCATAATTATTGCACTTATAACACTTAATGTTATTATTCCTTGGATGTGCAATAGTCTTAGGATTTCTCCTAGTGAAGCCATATCCTCTTCTATCATGAATCCTGCAATTTATTGCCTTATGACCAAACTCATTACATGAATAACAATATCCTTGGAAAATTTGTTCTCTTCCATATACCTATCTTTCATGTGTCCTGCACTGTGAAGCCATGTGCCCAAACCTATGACATGAGAAGCATCTCCCATTGAATCTTCCTTGCCTAGACCTCATTGGTCTCCTATTCTGATTGTTGTTCCATCTGTATCTTCTTTTCCCATTGTCCCTATTGGACTCACTACAATCTGACTCATCCTTAGAAGTTTCACTTTCACTTACATCTGAGAATCCCTCTTCTGAAGTATCTTCTTCTGATGTTGTTTCTTTCAAAGTTATAAATTTTTCTTTTTCTCTTGTCATGTGTCTAGAGCACCCACTATCCAGAAACCATTTCTCTTCTTTATCTTGAGCATGCAATGCTATTTGAACTAGCAAATATTTTAGTTTTCCTTTTCCTTTTTCTTCTTTCCTAGTAGTTTGAGTTGTGGTCTTTCTACTAGACTTAGAATTTTCTAGATTGCATCTTCTAGCTATATGCCCAAATTTATTGCATTTGTAGCACTCAACATCATCATCCATATATGATACAAGATAATCCATACTACTACTATCATAGTCTCTATTAATGCAATGCACAACTTTATGACCATATTTATTGCAAGAGAAACAATGTCCATGGAAGAAATTTTGTAACCTGTTTTGATGAGGACTCAATCTGGTATTCTTTCCTTTGTGATCTTCTTTTTTGGAGATATGGTGGGGTACCTTCTTTTTGCTTGATGTTTCTACCTCTTTCTGACTTAATCTCTTGTTTATTTTAGTTCTGCATTTTAACATAATAATTTTTGTTGCCACTCTCTCAAGTCCTGCTTCTTTGGCTTCCAACATATCTCTTAATTGATGTTCAATTTCTCTTCTTTCTTTCACTTCCATTTCGAGTTCTATTAGCCTTTGCAAAAGCTCAATTCTTGCTGATTCAAAATCTTGAATTTGTTCCCTTAGTTGTGCATTCTCTTCTTGAATCCTTTCAAGATCTTGGAGACACTTGGAGAGCACTTATTCAAAGTCTATACTTTCTTCACTCCCTGAGCACATGTGTGATACTTATGGATCCATATCCAAGTTGTTAAAATCTTTGTGGAGAGACCGGATCTGATACCAATTGAAGAACATGTGCTTATACTGAGAGGGGGGTGAACAGTATAACATAAAAATTTTTCCCAAATAGAAGCATCATCATTAATGAAACCATAAACATCACACAAAGCATCACACACATAAGAGACACCATTTTAATGTGGTTCACCCAATGTGGGCTACCTCCACAAAGAAAATATTTTACTAAAACTTTCTCAATCAATCTCTTGGGAATCCTTCCCAAATTACAATGTTTATGGACTTCTATCCAAAGGAGATGTTGATCCCCTAATATCAAGTTTGTGGATCTCTTCCACAGGAGAAATATTTCTCCTTCTACTTTGGCTAGTGATCTTCTAGAAAAAAATTTCTCTATGCTACATTGACTAGTGGATCTCTCTCCACTTGAAGACTTCTCACTCAGATATTGTCTTCAATTGTCTTGGATATTGGATCTCTATCCACTGAGACTCTATCCTCTATAATCTGTCACCTCCAAAGCTCTATCTCAATATTGTACCAAACATAGTTTAGTCGTTCTAGCATAGTTCTACTCAATCTCTTACACTAAACATAGTACAGTCGGTCTAGTACAATTCTTCTCAATAGGTTCTCTTAGAACCTGCTCAAATATTCTCAACAGGTTCACACAAAACCTGTCTAAATCTACTCAAAAGGTTCACACAAAACCTATCTAAATATGCTCAACAGGTTCACACAAAACCTATCTAAATCTTCTCAATAAGTCCTCTCTTGGACTTGCTCAAATCTGCTCAATAAGTCCTCTCTTGGACTTGCTCAAATCTGCTCAATAAGTCCTCTCTTGGACTTGCTCAAATCTGCTCAATAAGTCCTCTCTTGGACTTGCTCAAATATTCTCAATAAGTCCTCTCTTGGACTTGCTCAAATTTGCTCAAGAAAGCTTTCACAAAAGCTTAACTCAAAACAGTCCACAAGCCTTCTCAAAGACTTGTCTCAAATCTGCTTAACAAGCTTACACAAAACTTGTTCAATCTCATAGAATCATAAAGAGAATTTTTAGAGACTCAATATGTTCTAAGCTCAAAGTACAATCAATATCTCAATTCAATCTCATAGAAGCATAAAGAGAATTGTTAGAGACTCTATATGTTCTATACTCAAATCCCAATCTCAACTCAATAGAATCATAGAGAGAATTGTTAGAGACTCAATATGTCATATTCTTAAATCTCAATCTCAACTCAAATCAATATCATAGAAGCATAAAGAGAATTGTTAGAGACTCTATATGTTCTATACTCAAATCCCAATTTAGAGACTCTAATTTTTAGAGAATTGGTAGATTCCATGACTGCTTTCAAGTGTGAGTATTTTAGTGCTTGAGGAGTTGATATTGGTTTTTCTATGTTACTTAGTTTTCCTTTGTTCATTCTAGCCATGCTATGAGTTTGAGGTCTTGTAGAGGTAATATTTGTTATTATTTCTAGATTTGATTCTATGAGAGTATCTCTGAGCCATATTGATTATTTTCTAAGTAGTATTGTTGATGCTTCCATGTCTTGTTCTTCTAATTCTGAATCTACACTCATTGCATCTTCTTTAGGTAGATTTACGACTTTTGTGTTGCCACTGGATTCATCTATGTCGATTTTGAAATTTTCATCAAAGATCACATCTCTACTAATGTAGAATTTCTTTGTAGATGGATTTAGTATTCTATATCATGTAGATTCATTGCCATAGCCAAAAAATATCCCTATCATAGTTCTATTTTCTAGTTTAGTCCTCTTTTATTTTAGAACATGCATGTAGGTTTTGTATCCGAAGATCTTTAGTTTTTCTATGTTGGGATTTTCTCTTGACCATGCTTCTTCTGGTGTAATATGCTTGAGTACTCTTGTTGGTAGTCTATTTTGTATGTGGAATGCTATTTGTACTACTTCAACCCACTATTTTTTATCAAGTTGTATTTCTTTTAACATACATCTTACCATTTCCATCATTGATCTTAGTTCTTCTTTCTATAATTCCATTTTTTTAAGGTGAATATGTTGTAGTAATCTGTCTTTTGATTCCATTTTCTTCAAGAAATGGGTCAAATTCTTTGGAAATAAATTCTCCTCCTATATCTAAACGAAGTTCTTTTATGCTCTTTCTTGATTCTTTTTCAACTTGAAGTTTGAATTGTTTTAAATAACTAAATACTTCTGATTTGTACTTCATGAAATATGCCCACATTTTTCTAGTGTGATCATCAAAAAATAACTAAAAATATTTATGTCCTCCAACACTATCAAGTTTCATTGATCTACATAAATCTATATATATTATTTCTAGAGGATGTTGAGCTATATGTTAACGAAGTTCGAAAGGAATTCTATGTTGTTTTCCTATTAAGCATTTTGGACATACAATAGTTTTTGGAAATAAGTTGGGTAGTCCTTCTACCATTTGATATCTGAATAATTACTTCAATAGTGTCTCACTGGTATGTTCTAGGCATTTGTGCCATAGTTCTGAAGCATTGATTGAAAGATTTGAATGTATAACGATATCTAGGACAAATAGACCATGTTTATATGATCTTGATGCTATCATTCTTCCCTGTCTAGAGATGTGACATTGTTTTTTGCTAGTGAGAAACTTGAACTCAACAGTTAAGTCTTGATCCATGAGTTGAGGAACAAAATTAAGATTAATAGTTAATCCTAGAACATACAATACATTTTTTATTATACCTCTTTCATCCTTAATATTTACTAGAATATTTTTTATTTTGTTTACTTCATATGTTTTGTTATCTGCTACAACAACTAGCTTTTAATTTATCTTCTTCAAGTAATTGAACCAATGTATGTTTCCTATCATATGCTTACTTGCACCTGAATATATATACCAATAATCCATGATACTATTATTATTAGGATTTGTGAAAGAACTTATGTCTCCCTAGTGATTGTGAAAGTGCTTTTTTGATAAACAGTTTGGTTTTGAATTGATTTTGTAATTTTTTTGAGAATAAACCTGTAGTTCTCCTTATTGCTTCTATTGAACTATGTACTTTTATAATTTTGAAGAGGTTTTGATGTTGGATTTATTTTATCTCTTTTTATAAATTCTAAAAATGCTTTGATAAACCTCTTTTAATATCCCTTTAGGATTTAATTTTAGTGTATCTAATTTCCAATAACCTAGTTTGGTGTTGTAACCCTTATAACTCCCAAATTTGGAAAATTAGAACACATTAATATTTGTAAACATTAAATGGATTAATTCCAAGTAGTATCCCTTATTTCTCCTAGGTTATGTTTTGCAAATATTAAACTACTTTGATATTTAATTTCCCTAAGTTTTGCTTTCAAATAAAGATTGATTTCCTTTAATACTTCAACCTTAGAATATAACCTTATAACTTCATTTTTTAAAGAATGCAAATTAGATGAGGGGAATTTTACCTTAATAAGGTTTTGCACTTTATGAAATCGGATGCGTATGGTAGTAGTCTGTCCTTCTTGGGCACTGTGAGTAATGACAGATTCTTCAACATGCTCTTGGCTTCAATGCTCTTCTTTAATGCTTCCCTTGACCTATTTGATCGAGAGTACTTCTCTTTGTTTCTTCTAAATAATCCTGAATTGTTCCTGAATTGCTACTAAAATGTTGGTCCAAGGTGTCTTTAATAGGCTGTCAGTCAAGCGACAAGTGTTACAACAGTTTTTTTTAACACTCCAAGAATGCTTTGGATTTTTGATGGAGACACAAATTATGTTCTAACATTTGTGACAAGTGTCACCTTTTCTTAAAATATTTTTTATTCACTCTTCGTGCACTTATTTTAATGCTTATGGTTGTAAGTAACTCCTCTTCCGCATGGAGTATGGATGCCAATACAATATTGTCAAGGTATTTAACCTAAAAATTTTTCTATATCAAGGTCTATCTTAAAGGCCTGAAACATTTTATAGACTGCCTTTATTCCATATAATATTTCAAAATAGGTAACCTCGATATTTTATAGTTCTTCTATCTCTATCAAGGTCTCTCTTCAAGACCTAAAATCATTTATGTCAAGGTCTCACTTCAAGACCTAAAATATTTTAAATTAGTCTCTACTTGATGAAATATGACTATAAGATAGATACACCAGTCCTTGATATATCCTTCTTCTTTTCTACTTTCTCTTGCACTTGAAGATGAAATTATTCTCTATCTATTGTAGGAAGATTCTCACTCTTTTTATGATCAATATTTGTTGCAAATGTCATAAGTTGCACCTAAGAACCCAAATGATATCAAGGTGTATCAGATTTCCCTGATGCCTCAATAAAAATTAGAATGACTTGATTGTACCGAATCCTTCAACATTTCTCCTGAGTTGATATAAATCAGTGTCAAGGATTATCTATGTCCCTAATTTTATTTTATGTCAAGGGTTAGCTATTTCCATGTCATGATCAACTATCTTCAAGTTGATTCTCCCTAATATTTGAGTCCTTGTCTTCACTAGTTATAACCATGGAAAGACTCTATAGACGAGTCCTTGTATTCACTAGTTATAACCATGAAAAGAATCTATAGATGAGTCATAGTCTTCACTAGTTATTTAAAAACAATGGAAATACTTTATAGTTGAGTCCTAGTCTTCACTAGTTGTTCCTGCAACTATGGAAAAACTCTAGCCTTTCTACTTACTTTGATCTTACAATAGAGTCTAGGTCTATCTCCCTTTAAATTAGACATACTCTAAACCAATTTTATCAAACTAAAAAAATCAATTTTACATACATATAAATAAATTCAACCTATGCAATGAACTACTTGTTATAACTCTAATACCACTAATGGCTTTTGAAGCCTTAATATTAATGTAAAAATCATAGGATAAATTTTACAAGATCAAATATAAGATAACCATAATGTAGTAAGATCAAAGATAATGATGTTAAAAAAAAATGAGCAAAGTAATATGTATATCAAGGCTTATAATATATTAACTAACATTCATTAATAAGCAATAATTATGAATGTAAATAGCCTGAATCATACATGTACAAAGCATGTAGCACAACTTACAATATTAGTTTCTCAAATGTATGCAAACTTTATTACTCTTTCCATTACAAATATAGCACTTCTACACTTGATGATAGATACTTGATATTGGTATTTATTAATGATACGATTCTCTATTTGGTATTATATAGCTATAGTAGAATGACTCTTTGTATGCTTGACTATTCATTTCCATATGCCAAGTCTCATGACTCTTGGCTTCTCTACTTGACACTTGCATACACATGACTCTATCTTGTATGCACACCTAGACATGACTATTCACTTAACATACTCTAATCTAAGGACACTTGTGCACTCTTACATATAATATACTTGTGCACATATACTCACATTACACTTGCACACTTACTCACATGACACTTGTGCATTTCCTACACATACACACTTACATAACACTTGTGCATTTCCTACACATTATTACATTACATAAAATATTACTCACACTCTAATCTAAGACTCAAATCTAGTCTAATATTTACAATATGTACCATGAAGGTACCATGGGGGTACAATAGCATATACCAAATAATATAATATACTCCAAAATTGTTAAGGAAGGACCACAAAACCTTATCATATGCTTTATTCATATCCATTTTAAGGATAATCCCATCCTTTATGCTTTTCTCCATGGAATGATAACTTCATGAATAGAAATTACTCCATACAAAATTTGCCTTCCCTTTACAAACCTTCCTTACTACTAAGATATCACTAGAAGGGGGAGTACCTTTAATCTATCAACCATAATTTTGGTTATAATTTTATAAATAGTATTATATATATTGATCGATGAAAAATCCTTAAAATTTTTTGTTCCCTGGTTTTTAGGAATTACAATAAAAAAGGTAGAGTTTATATCTCTTGAAAGATTGCCTAAAATTCTCTTACTATCGCACTAACATCTTCTCAAATGATATGTGAGAATGCTTAAAAAAATCAGTTAGAAATCCACCTAGCCCTGAAGCCTTATCCTTTGGTATCTCAGACACTACATTCTTCACTTATTCCCTTGAGGAGGGTCTTAAGATATTTTCATTAATTTCTTCTAAAATGATCCTTGGAATATAAAGTAGTTGTTGTTTTGTTGCTCATTCATCTCTCATTTCTTAGATAATAATTTTCTAAAAAATAAGATTACTTCATTTAAGATTTCTATTTCATCTTTGGTCAAGCTACCATTATCCTTAATTATTTTTTTCATTGTAAATATTAACCTTTTCCATTTTTTTGGTAGATTAAAAATACACCTTATATAGTCTTGTCATGCTGAAAAGGAATAAGTAAAAATAGGAAATCAACAATCAACACTTTAAAAACCTAACCTAACCTAAATCCTTGTATTTCAGTCAAGACCCGATTGACCACTCTGTATCTGAGAGTGGGTTGAATGGGTGGTTGAGAGGTATATTTAATGAAAATATGATAAGGAGGATTCAATTTATAAATAATTGTTGAGATCCATCGCACACAATTACTGATATTGCAACCCTATCTCATCCTTGCACCCTTATTTGGGCGATATTACTCATTCATGTGTCAAGTGTAAGACTACTATGACTGTCGGGAGGAACAAAACTAGACAAGTCCTTATGTGAAAATTGTGAATAGCCCAAGTGTGGGACAAAAAAATTAGACATTTTGAGTCCCTAAGCTAAAAGTTGTCATTGATGTCAAAAGGACCTATGTAAGTAATCACTATGATTTTCCTCCACAAAGAGCTTCATGAGAAGCCAAGATTTTGATCAAAGGTTCTAGAAGGGATGCATGGCATTTGGTTCCAAAAGGAGCTTCAAGGGAAGATTAGCAAAAGTATTTTATGAAAACCAAGGAAGGCAAGGAAAGGTTTTATTTAAAACCAATGGATGGCAGATTTGAAATGGGTTTTTCTTAAAACCCAAGTTGGCTTTTTGTTTCATCGAAAAAGGTGCCCCGATGATGGAGAAATTTAATTTTAAAGGTTTAGTTTAAATTTAAATTTTAAAATTAAATAAAAGGTTTTTCCCTCCTTTCTTATTGGTGCCGCCAACGTCATGAGGGCAATGTTAAAAGGTTTGATGTATTCACATTGAAGGATGGCTTATATAAATAAGCCAAAGGTTTTCCATTTAATAAACCTAAGTTGTGTCGCATGATTTTCAAAAACCTAAAGTGCTTGGCATCCAAATATTGCGTAGCGAATTTCGTGGAGTGTGACATGGGCAATCAAGTCATGGATGGTCAAATTTTTGGCGCCTTGTGAGGAAAGCGCATGCAGTTTAAGGAAGAGAGTGCCCAAGGCACTCACATGGGCAGTGTTAGCTCATGCGGCTTAGCTACCACTTGGAAGCATGGTGGGCAGAGGTTTGAAACACCAAGGCCCTTCGAGGGCTCCTTTGAGGTATGCACTCCGACTCCGATATTTATGGGGGTAAATATTTTAATTAAAATATTTTCTTGCTAAGGTTTGATTATGATTTTTGTGGGAGATATAAGGTTGAGCAAGCTTTAATATTTTATTAAGGTTTGATTATGATTTTTGTGGGAGATATAAGGTTGAGCAAGCTTTAATATTTTAATAAGGTTTGATATTTGATTAATGTGAGATATTGCCTAAGAAAGCTTTGTGATTATTTTTGAGTGCAAAAGTATTGAAAGGAAGGATATAAAATATTTGATTTATTTTATGGTATAAGTGGTTTGTGGAGTGACAAGGTTATGCAATGTTTTGATTTATTTTATTTTATGGTACAAGTGGTTTTAGGAGTGATAAGGAAGTTGTGCATTAATTCTTAAGAAGGTTTTCTAATTAAAATCCTTGGTGAATATTATTGTGAAGTGGAGTAATGTTGATTATTTTGTGATCTTCTAACCCTTGTGAAGATTGGCAAAAGAATATTGTGATTGTGGCAGATTTCCAAAGAGGCTTCTTCATCTTCATTAAAGGTATGGGCACATTTTCCTATTGATTGATTATGGTGGTTGAGTTCTGAAAATATCTTTGGAGTGAAAAGGATTGATTGTGGTTTCCTTTTTGAAGGTGATTGGTTTAATTCTTCAAGGTTTTCTGGATTGAGAGTTGTGATTAAACCTTGTTTTATAAGCATTGTTGTTGGAGCCCATTGGTTGTGCAAAGAACTTGAACTTGAGTTAGAAGAGAACATGAGTATCATTGTTATGTGAGATTTGTTGTTGAGCATTGTTGGAAATATTTTGAGTTGATTGATACATGCTTGGACTAGGGTTTGTGAGAAAGGGTTGTTCATTGAGGTGCTTGTTTGAGTTGAGTTGATTGAGCCTAGTCAAGTGGATGCATGTGGTTGTTCAAGTTCCATAAAACAAACTATTCTATATTCTTGATTTGAGTTGAGATTGAGAGTTGAGAATAGAACATATAGAGTCTCTAACAATTCTCTTTATGCTTCTATGATATTGATTTGAGTTGAGATTGATATTTGAGAATAGAACATATAGAATCTCTAAAAATTCTCTTTATGCTTCTATGAGATTGATTTGAGTTGAGATTGGGATTTGAGTATAGAACATATAGAGTCTCTAACAATTCTCTTTATGCTTCTATGAGATTGATTTGAGTTGAGATTGGGATTTGAGTATAGAACATATTGAGTCTCTAAAAATTCTCTTTATGCTTCTATGAGATTGAGTTGAGATATTGATTGAGCATTAAGTATAGAATATATTGAGTCTCTAACAATTCTCTTTATGATTCTATGAGATTGGACAAGTTCTGTGTGAGCTTGTTAAGCAGATTTGAGACAAGTCTTTGAGAAGGCTTGTGGACTGATTTTGAGTAAGCTTTTGTGGAAGCTTGCTATGCAGATTTGAGCAAGTCCTAGAGAGGACTTATTGAGCAGATTTGAGATAGGTTCTAGAGTGGACTTGTTGAGAAGATTTGAGCAGGTTCTATGTGGACATGTTGAGCATATTTGGACAGGTTCTATGTGGACCTATTGAGCAGATTTGGACAGGTTTTGTGTGGACTTGTTGAGTAGATTTGAGCAGGTTCTATGTGGACCTATTGAGCAGATTTGGACAAGTTCTGAGTGAGCTTGTTGAGTAGATTTGGATAATTTATGAGTGAGATTGTTGAGCAGATTTGAGAAGGTTCTGAGTGAACCTATTGAGATAGATCTTTGGAGGTGATAAAGTATAGAGGACAGAGTCTCAGTGGATAGAGATCCAGTAGCTAGGATAATTGAAGATAGATCTGAGTGAGGAGTCTTCAAGTGGAGAGAGATCCACCAGTCAGTGCAACAGAGAGATAGAGTCTTCTAGAAGATCACTAGATAGAGCAGAAGGGGAAAGAGTTATCCTATGGAAGAGATCCATGAACTTGAGATTAGGGGATCAACATCTCCTTTGGACAAAGGTCCATAAATATTGTAATTGGGAAGGATTCCCAAAGAGATTGATTGAGAAAATTTTAGTAAAATATTTTCTCCGTGGAGTAGCCCACATTGGGTGAACCACGTAAATTGTGGTGTCTCTATTGTGTATGGTGTTTTGTGCATTGCTTTGATTACTGCTATTGATACTACTATCTATACACTGTATAATATTGAATTAAAGGAAAAAGTTAAAAGGGGTCTTATATTGTTCACCCCCCTCTCAGTATAATGAGGGATTATGAAAAAAGTTGTGACTATATCAACAAGGTTGATGAACTTGTACATGAGATGAAATGTCTTGGAATGAAGGTTGATAAATCTGATGCTTGTAATAAGATATTGAGGACTCTAATGCCCAAAGAAGGTATGAGTGAAAAGGTTGTACGCTATGAAGAAACATCAATTGATAGTGATTCTTTTACAAGTAATTATTTTCTTGGCATTATTACTACTTTTGAGATAAGAACAAAAGATCCTATTCCTCCGAAAGAAGCTGCTTTCAAAGTAGATAAAAATAAAAATGGAAAGAATATAGAATCAAGCAGTGAGTCATCCAGTAATGAAGAATAAAATTATGGCAAAAGAGATAGAGGTTCCAGAATACCCATAGATCTAAGATATATCAAATGTTTCAATTCTGGACAATATGGACACTATGCAATAGAATGCAAGGAGCCAAAGAACAATAATGATGAAGAAAAATAGGATCACGGATACAGGGGAATCGAAAAGACACAGGTACCAGAATAAAAGCAAGGATGGACAAAGCAGGAAAGGAAAGGAGTTCTTCCAGAGACAAAATAGAAGCTACTATACGAAAAATGCAAGTACTCAATTGACAGTGATACTAGTTTTTTAGACAATGATAGAGATGAAGTCCTATTTATGGTTAAAGAGAAAGATCCAGTTAAGAAAAGGACTCTAGTTATTCTCAAGTGTTTTAGATGTGGTAAATTTGGACATCTTGAAGATGATTGCACTAGGAATGGTTATAGTTTCAGTGATGATGATTTTGAAGATGCACTTGAAAGACCAGATGAGAATTTTCTAATGGCTTTGGAAGATAAAGAAAGTGATCCTATAGAAGACAAGTCAAAAGGAAGTAATGATAAGGAAAAAGGTAAAAGAATAGAATATTATTCAATGGAGAATGGTTATGATCTCAAGGGAGAACTTATCTATGCCCTTGACATAGTAAAGAAGGTTAGAAAGCAACACTCCAAGCTTGAAAGTAAGTTTCAAGAATGTGATGAAGAAAGATTATTGCTCATAGAGGATTTAGAGAAGTCAAAGGCTAAGGCAAGCAAGTTCAAGGATAAGTTAGAAGCAAAGATTTTGGAATGTGAGAAGTTAGCACAAGAAGTGGCTACTCTAAAAGAAGACTTAAAGGATTCCAAGATCAAGATGAAGAGTTTCACAAATAGCTCTAAGAACTTGGATAATTTCATCTGTGGACAACAACGAACATCATGTTCAATAGGTCTTGGCTTTGGAAAGGTTCAAAAGAAATAGGAAAAATAATCTACTTCAAGTCTTGATGAAGAAGAAACTTCAAAAGAAGATACATCAGAAGAAGATAGTTTAAGTGAAAGTGGGACATCAAAGGATGAGTTGGACAACAAAGAGTTCAACAAAGAGAGGAACAATGCACAAAGAAGATACAGATGGAACAAAAATCAGAATAGGAGATCAATGAGGTCAAGACAAGGAGGCTTCAATGGAAGATGCTTTTCATGTCATAGGTTTGGACACATGGCTTCACAATGCAGGACTCATGAAAGACAGGTATATGGAAAAGAACAACTTTTCCAAGGTTATTGCTACTCATGCAATGGTTTTGGTCACAAGGCAATGAATTGCAGGGTTCATGACAGAAGAGGATATGGCTTCATTAGGAGAAATCCTAAGACAATTGCACATCCAAGGAATAATAATATTAAGTGTTATAAGTGCAATAATGATGGTCACATAGCAAGATGGTGTAGAGCAAATATTCCAAAAATAGGCATGAACAGGAATAAAAACATGAACAAGGACAAGAATATGAACAAGAACATGAATATGAACATAAACAGGAATATGAACAAAAACAAGAAGATGAATAGGAATAGAGACTCAAAAAAGAATAGAGACTTAGAAAATAATAAGAATAGGAACATGGATGAGAACAAGAACATGAACAAGAATAGAAGTGATGACAGGAACAAGGATGATGACTTGGAAAGAAACAATGAGTGGATTCAGAAGACTCACAGAAGAAGAGAGAAAGATAAAGGCACAGATCTGTGCTTTCGAGGAGTAGAAATACTCCCACCCCATAATTAACCACCTCATGTGGAGGTGGGGGAGGGGCTAAGCTAAGAGGCTCATTCTTAGCCCCGAGCCCCAAAGGTGACCCTTTGCCATTGATGTCAAAGGGGGAGAGATTTGTGTATTGGGGAGAGATTTGATATGAGGAGATATTTGAGAGAGCATTGAGCCAGGGGGAGCAGAAAAGAAGGTCAGGTTTCAGTAAAATGAATATGGGTTGCCATCAATGACAAAGGGGGAGATTGTTGGACATTTTGAGTCCCTAAGCTAAAAGTTGTCATTGATGTCAAAAGGACCTATGTAAGTAAGCACTATGATTTTGCTCCACAAAGAGCTTCATGAGAAGCCAAGGTTTTGATCAAAGGTTCTAGAAGGGATGCATGGCATTTGGTTCCAAAAGGAGCTTCAAGGGAAGCTTAGCAAAAGGTTTTTATGAAAACCAAGGAAGGCAAGGAAAGGTTTTATTTAAAACCAATGGATGGTAGATTTGAAATGGGTTTTTCTTAAAACCCAAGTTGGCTTTTTGTTTCATCAAAAAAGGTGCCCCGATGATGGAGAAATTTAATTTTAAAGGTTTAGTTTAAATTTTAATTTATTTAAAATTTAAATTTAAATTTTAAAATTAAATAAAAGGTTTTTCCCTCCTTTCTTATTGGCATCGTCGATGTCATGAGGGCAATGTTAAAAGGGTCAACGTATTCGCATTGAAGGATGGCTTATATAAATAATCCAAAGGTTTTCCATTTAATAAACCTAAGTCATGTCACATGATTTTCGAAAACCTAAAGTGCTTGGCATCCGAATATTGCATAGCGAATTTCATGGAGTGTGACGTGGGAAGTCAAGTCATGGATGGTCAAAGTTTTGGTGCCTTGTGAGGAAAGTGCACACAACTTAAGGAAGAGAGTGCCCAAGGCACTCACGTGGGCAGTGTTAGCTCATGCGGCTTAGATGTCGCTTGGCAGCATGGTGGGTAGAGGTTCAAAATGCCAAGGCCCTTCGAGGGCTCCTTTGAGGTATGCACTCCGACTCCGATATTTGTGGGGGTAAATATTTTAATTAAAATATTTTCTTGCTAAGGTTTGATTATGATTTTTGTGGGAGATATAAGGTTGAGCAAGCTTTAATATTTTTCTAAGGTTTGATTATGATTTTTGTGGGAGATATAAGGTTGAGCAAGCTTTAATATTTTAATAAGGTTTGATATTTGATTAATGTGAGATATTGCCTAAGAAAGCTTTGTGATTATTTTTGAGTGCAAAAGTGTTGAAAGGAAGGATATAAAATATTTGATTTATTTTATGGTATAAGTGGTTTTTGGAGTGACAAGGTTATGCAATGTTTTGATTTATTTTATTTTATGGTACAAGTGGTTTTAGGAGTGATAAGGAAGTTGTGCATTAATTCTTAAGAAGGTTTTCTAATTAAAAGCCTTGGTGAATATTATTGTGAAGTGGAGTAATGTTGATTATTTTGTGATCTTCTAACCCTTGTGAAGATTGGCAAAAGAATATTGTGATTGTGGCAGATTTCCAAAGAGGCTTCTTCATCTTCATTAAAGGTATGGGCACATTCTCCTATTGATTGATTATGGTGGTTGATTTCTGAAAATATCTTTGGAGTGAAAAGGATTGATTGTGGTTTCCTTTTCGAAAGTGATTGGTTTAATGCTTCAAGGTTTTCTGGATTGAGAGTTGTGATTAAACCTTGTTTTATAAGCATTGTTGTTGGAGCCCATTGGTTGTGCAAAGAACTTGAACTTGAGTTAGAAGAGAACATGAGTATCATTGTTATGTGAGATTTGTTGTTGAGCATTGTTGGAAATATTTTGAGTTGATTGATACATGCTTGGACTAGGGTTTGTGAGAAAGGGTTGTTCATTGAGGTGCTTGGTTGAGTTGAGTTGATTGAGCCTAGTCAAGTGGATGCATGTGGTTGTTCAAGTTCCATAAAACAAACTATTCTATATTCTTGATTTGAGTTGAGATTGAGATTTGAGAATAGAACATATAGAGTCTCTAACAATTCTCTTTATGCTTCTATAAGATTGATTTGAGTTGAGATTGATATTTGAGAATAGAACATATAGAGTCTCTAACAATTCTCTTTATGCTTCTATGAGATTGATTTGAGTTGATATTGGATTTGAGTATAGAACATATTGAGTCTCTAACAATTCTCTTTATGCTTCTATGAGATTGATTTGAGTTGAGATTGGGATTTGAGTATAGAACATATTAAGTCTCTAAAAATTCTCTTTATGCTTCTATGAGATTGATTTGAGTTGAGATTGGGATTTGAGTATAGAACATATTGAGTCTCTAACAATTCTCTTTATGCTTCTATGAGATTGAGTTGAGATATTGATTGAGCATTAAGTATAGAACATATTGAGTCTCTAACAATTCTCTTTATGATTCTATGAGATTGGACAAGTTCTGTGTGAGCTTGTTAAGCAGATTTGAGACAAGTCTTTGAGAAGGCTTGTGGACTAATTTTGAGTAAGCTTTTGTGGAAGCTTGCTATGCAGATTTGAGCAAGTCCTAGAGAGGACTTATTGAGCATATTTGGACAAGTCCTATGTGGACTTGTTGAGCAGATTTGAGCAGGTTCTATGTGGACATGTTGAGCATATTTGGACAGGTTCTGTAGTGGACTTGTTGAGCAAATTTGGACAGGTTTTGTGTGGACCTGTTGAGCATATTTGAGCAGGTTTTATGTGGACCTATTGAGCAGATTTGGACAAGTTCTGAGTGAGCTTGTTGAGAAGATTTGAGAAGGTTCTGAGTGAACCTATTGAGACAGAGCTTTGGAGGTGATAGAGTATAGAGGATAGAGTCTCAGTGGATAGAGATCCAATAGCCAGGACAATTGAAGACAGATCTGAGTGAGGAGTCTTCAAGTGGAGAGAGATCCACCAGTTAGTGTAGTAGAGAGACATAGTCTTCTAGAAGATCACTAGCCAGAGTAGAATGGGAAAGAGTTCTCCTATGGAAGAGATCCATGAACTTGAGATTAGGGGATCAACATCTCCTTTGGACAGAGGTCCATAAACATTGTAATTGGGAAGGATTCCCAAAGAGATTGATTGAGAAAATTTTAGTAAAATATTTTCTCCGTGGAGTAGCCCACATTGGGTGAACCACGTAAATTGTGGTGTCTCTATTGTGTATGGTGTTTTGTGCATTGCTTTGATTACTACTATTGATACTGCTATCTATACACTACATAATATTGAATTGAAAGAAAAAGTAAAAAGGGGTCTTATACTGTTCATCCCCCCTCTCAATATAAGCTTGTGTTCTTCACAAAAATAATGGAAGAAACCACCATTATATTTTTTACGTGTTTGTAGAATATTTATAAATATAACAACCCAAATCTACAAACCTGATATTTTTTTTGAAAAGGATGATTATCATAAAATATTCACAAGGGAAAAATCCTTCTTTTATCTTTTTAGCATACCAAGATTCACGACATTTGAGTTCCAATTGCTATAGATGACACTCAGTGAAGAGGAGTGGCCAAATCCTATGGTTTTGGGGATTTATCTTACTAAACCTACATGTTTAGAAGGATATCAAAAGTGGCCTCCCCACTTTTCCCATACCCTCATTGTTACAGGACCATGTGACCACAGTGTAGGGATTATACTTTAAGGCCCATAACACTTAAATGGGGATGCTTATTTCCCAACTCGACTTTAAGTCCATCTAGGTAGGTTAATCAAGCGTAGAGCCTTGGTTCTTAGTTACCACACCTTTGTGGGCTAACTAAGCTCATTGTCATTTCATTGGCAATTGAATATGATCCTATGCTTAGCTACCACACCTTGATGTGGTAACTAAGGGGTCACGACTATTGACTTGTGAATGGTTTCACAAACTTCTAATTGGGATACATATGATCCTACTCGTTCAAGGTTCAAAGATTCACAACATACCTAGATATTGTATTCACACAACTCCTTCCAGGTGTATGAGTTCTTAGCTATTGCATCCTCACAACTCCTTCTAAGACTCATATTACCTAGTTATTGCATCCACACAACTCCTAGGATTGAGCTTGATTTTATTCCGGTTTACAAGAGAATTTCTAACCACCCCTTCCCAAGGTAACAAATATTGCATTGAAACATAATTATAAAATAAATAATTACATATTACATAATATGAAAGCATTTATAAAGCAACTTCATAATCCAACATGTTGTAATTGATAATAAATATTCATCTTGAAACAAAGCCAAATTGCACATAATACAAATGCTTAACATAAAACTTCAAGGATCCTTTTTGCTAACATACATACTTTAACATAAGAGATCCAAATAACATAACGAAGCATTCTAGAAATTTTATTGAGTTTCATGCTTTCATACTTAAGTTTTACAATATTTCTTTGAGCAAAACATTCCTTTACATAGCTTTTGATTCTTCTATCAAAGAAACTATACATTCCTAGAATTATAAAGCCATCCTTCAAGGATATCCAAGGCATCTAAAGATATGTAGCTTCTCCTTACTAGGGGTCCATCCATTGTTTATGAGGAATGCTTAAGGATCAAGACAAATCTAAATGCAATGCAACTTAAATCATGCTATTTTTCTATTTATACCAACAACCATGCATAATACATAATGAAAACAATCCAACAAGAAGAGAATCCCATACTTCTCTTTTATAATGATTCGTTAACCTACAAAAGTCTCAGGAATCATTGTAATAGTTTCTCTTTCAAAATCAACACATTAATTCATGCAAAGAGAATCCCATACTTCTCTTTTAATTATTCCTTAACTCTCATAAGTCTCAAGAATCATTACAATAGTTTCTCTTTCAAAACCAACACATATTAATTCATACAAAGAGAATCCCATACTTCTCTTTTAATGATTCCCTAACTCTCATAAGTCTCAAGAATCATTACAATAGTTTCTCTTTCAAAACCAACATGCAAAAACCCATTTAAATAAATAGAATCCCATACTTCTCTTATAATCATTCCATAACCCATAAAAGTCTTAAAAATCATTATCATAGATTTTCTTTCAAAACTAACATGCAAAAACCCATTTTTTTAAATTATACTTCTAAAGTAAATAACATACATCCTTCCACTTTTATTTCTCCAAACCATTCCATATAGAAATAAAGTAAACTTAAGCATATATTACTAAAAGAGTTTTCCAATAACAAAACCTACCCTTCCTTTAAGATTCAAAAACCAAAGATATATTCTTTATCAAAACCCACCATATAAGCAAAAATTTTATTAAACTTTGAAAGAATTAAACTTGATAATAAAAGAGCCATAACCTGCACTAGCAACTAGATAGAAATCAGGTGCAAGAAGATGACTCAAAGCAAAACTATGTATGAAACCTCGCATACTAGGGACGACTCAACATAGGCGGCCACATGATCAAACCCTCCAAAACTCCACACAATAGTGTACTAAAAAAAAAACAACCAAACAACATGAGCACAATTGGGTCTAAATATTACAAGGCACACTAGCTAAATGATAGTTTGGTCCTTACAACAAGGAGGTTAGAAGGATGTAGCTTAGGAACAGATCAAATGATCTAACAACAAACCAAGATTAGCAAGAATACATGCCACAAAGGCCAAACTACAAAGTGAAGAGTTTCATAACAAAAGAAAGCAAGCGATAAAGAATACAAGACGATATTCGAACATTTAAACGATACATAGGCTAAAGACAAATTTGGTAGAAAAAATGAGAGCTACAAAAGAACAATATTAAGAATCCAATGACCAACATCTAAAGCATTAAAGCATAAATAATAAGAAACACCTAGTCATGCAAGCTTCCTCATCATCTGAAGACATCGCTACTCAAATCATTTCCTTTCTTCCTCCAATCTTTTGGCCCTTCTCCTCTTTTCCTCTTTAGCCCCCCGTACATTACCCACTCTAGGTTTTAAAGCAATAACATGGTCGTATATTTATTGGGAGGAGAATGTATGAGAGACACCCAAGAAGATATTTCTCCATACGTGTGCCACCCTAGCCACCAAAGGAAAGCATTCCAAGAAAAATAAATTATCTTTATTCTTTTTAAAAATGAAGAACCTAAAATGGTAGCTATAAACTCCTTTACTTATTTAGCCATTTAAAAACATCATTCACTTAATCAATTCGAATCTCGTGTTAGCTTCATTACAATAATTGATTTTCATTAACTTGAATGATAATAATTTAATTAATACTTTTACTTGGCTAAAGTATTAAATCCAACTAATAATTTAGAAGTATTAATTTTATCAACTAATTAATACTTAATGATTTATAGAGCATTAATATTACCAATCAATACTCAATAATCCATGCATATCAAGACAAGCATAAATTCACGCCAACCATTTTTTACACCATTATTTTATCCCTAAGTAGATAGTCTCCTTTAAGATAGTCTATTGCTATCGCCAACCTATTAAGGAGACTCGTTGTGTAAGCAACTTCCTAACCCAATGGTGTGATCATGAGAACAAGCAAAATGTAATGCATCTATATGAAGGGTGTTATCGTCACCTTGAGCTATCGATGAGCAAGTCATCACCATCATTTCCCAAAATATCTCTCTTGTAGGTGGTTCACCCTTATGATCCCACCAAATAGAGAGCACCTCATCCTACATCCATAAATACGTCGACAATACCATATTCCAAGCTCAAAAGAACATAATCATCCACCATTAGGATATAACAAAATGAAACTATGCCAATGATGCCATTTTTCGCACCACTGTATTTCTTAGAAGCCAAGGGAAAAAGTTTCTCAGCTTCATCGAAGTTCCAACACAACTTTAAGAGATGAGCTTGCAAAGGCTTCTCTTAGACTTGAAGCATGTCCTTTTGACTCCTCCATCCAATCACACATTGCTCAAATTTGGTATGAGATTAAAGTGGCTAAAATTTATGAAGCTAAAGGAGATCAGATCAAAGCCAGACTCCATTGGCTCAAAATTGGTGATAGAGTTTCCAAAGATTTTTTTAAAAGACTTCGGCCTCCCAAATAGTCTACTCAATTCAAATCCCTTCTTGATAATGGAGTTAGACTCACCTCTTTACCTGAGATTGCCACAACCTTTTCTCATCACTATACCCAAGTTTTTTTTGCTCAACAGTACACCCTAGAAAGAGAACATGCTCTGCAATATTGCAAATATGTTACCCCTATCTGCATCTCCTCTATTCAAAGAGATGACTGTGAGAGATTACTATCTATTTAGGACTTAGCTGATGCTCTTTCTCAAATGGTAGATGCTAAGGCACCTAGACTGGATGGATTCCCTTACGAATTTTACAAAACATGTTGGGATTTTGTTGGCTCTGACCTTCACAGAGTTTATCTTGAAGCCATGAGGATAGGTTCCCTTGGTGCTCTAATTAATAAGGGGAACATCAAGTTCATACCCAAATTAGGAGATCCAAAAATCATTACCAATTGGAGGCTCGTTGAGTGGTATTTTCACCCAGTTGTGAAAACACACTCTCCGATAGGATTTGGGTTCTAAATCCTCTGATTGCAAAGAAATTAAACAAGTAACTTCTCCAAGGTTCTCGTTATGTTAGCATTTTGCATCGATGTATTAATAATCTCAAATAAAGATATTCAATAAAAATGCTTGGAACACCTCAGTGGTTGCAAGTAACTGAAAACAAGGGGCAATGTTGGTTTATTTTACTGTGAAACTGTAAATGATTGTTCGTTGAACCCGAATAAAGCAAATGTGATTTGATCTCTATATGACCAAGTTGTAATTTCAAAATGGAAACTGATGAAATGCCTTGAAACATAACCCCTTCAATGAAATTGGAATTTTATGAAGGGAATATCATCATCTGCTCATGAATGAAAAAACAAAACTGTAAAATGAAATTCTGGCCCTGAAATGGAAATTTTCTATTTTCAGACTTTGAAATTTTTTAGTTTTTTAATTTTTATTTTAATGCCTGTAAATAAAATAAAATGCAAAAAAAAATGAAAATAAAATGTGAAAGAAAAATAAAAAGTGCATTCAGTATGATGCTATCCTCTTTGACAAAACCGAAGCTAATGAGGTTTTCTGCATACAACCTAACCTATTGAACCTGCAAACTCGCACAATCCAGGTAAGTTAGGTGCTGGTTTTTGGGGTTTAAACTGTAATTTTTAGATTTAGACATTCGCATGAAGCAACCAAGAGAACTTGCATTAAACTTCACCTATAAGCCTAGAAATCTGAAAAGGGGAAAGATAAACATTTAATCCTGCATGCAGAAAATAACTCCTTCTTTCTTGCCAATGAGATGCAACTCTCTAAATTTTTTGTATTAAAAATTGGTCATTATACAACAACAGAATCTCTGGTTTCCCAAACCCAGTCTATGGAAGAAAACAGCCTCAAAGCAGGCCCAGAATGGCCCTCTGGCCTTCAGCACTGCAACTCTGCTTACAACAATTTCCTACCCAGTCCAATGTAAAGGAATATCCAGACAAAGTGGAAGAAAAACACCACAAAAGCAGGCCCAGAATGGCTTATTGCCTTTGGCTCTGCAACTCTGCCCGTAGTGGTTTTTCGACCCTCGTATCTATCCTGCTTCTTTTAAAGTTTAAATACTTCTCCTTCCATGACGGTTCATTTCGTCTTCCAGATTGCTTCGTTTCACCTTCCAGAATGCATCGCTTCGTATTCTCGCCTTTTCGTTGCTTTTGAATTTATGTTCGATGCCGAAACGTTCGATATTTTCTGTTGACATGTAACGCTTCTGTAGCCCTTACACATGTACGCCACGTGTTTCACACTTTTTTGCATGTTCTGTAATGGCCCCATGTAAATCATGACATTTTTATGCATGCAGCTTTGCTCCTTTACTTTCATCACGAAAATGCGACATGTCACGATATCGCGACATTTTCCTGCCAGTAGCCTTGCCAATGCAACCTGTCATGAAATCATGACGTTTTTCTGTTTCGAGCTGTGAGTTCTGTCAGTAAATCGTGACGTTTTCATCTCGTACCTCTTCTCGTGAAATCGAGCGTTTTCATTGCTTCTTCTTGAATCGGAGTTTTCACTTGTTGCTTCCGAAATCGTGACGTTTTTCACTTGGTACGCTTTCTTCGTGAAATCGTGATGTTTTCACTTGGTAGCTTGCCTGTCAGGAAATCGTGACGTTTTTCACTTGGTGCTTTGGTTGTCAGAAATCGTGACGCTTTTTCGTTTCGTACCACTTTGCCAACTTTTTGTCGTGAAATCGCGACGCTTTTCTATTTCGGGCCCTTTTGCTGCTTTCTGTCGTGAAATCGCGACGCTTTTTCGCTTCGTGCCCCTTTGCTGCTTTTTGTCACGAAATCGCGATGCTTTTAGTGCCTTGCCCTGTTTGACTGGTTTGACCATGATTTTGTGACATGTCATGATTTCGCGACAATTTTCCATTCTATCTTTCTCTCTCCTCTCTGGACCGCGATGGAGCAACATGTCGCGATATCGTGACACTTTTTCATTTTCGGCCGTGATGGAGCAACATGTCGCGATATCGTGACACTTTTTCATTTTTGTGCAATTTTGCCTTTTTCTTGATTTTTAGCATCTGGGTCACTGAGATCTTCTTTGAAAGCATGCAAAAAGGTGGGTCCCCAATTTTGGGGTGTGTTGTGGATCAGCCACAACAAATGGCGACTCTACTGTCAAATGCTCTTGAGCATTTTGGTGAGAACCCAACCTGGAAGTATACAAACTCGGAAACCAGCATTAGCACATAAGAAATATAAACAAATGCCCATAGATCAAAAATACATGAATCATCAGAATCATTAAGTATCAGCTCGGTGTGTGCAATGTGTTTCATTCCCTATCGTTTGAAATTGATCAACATTCCATCGTCGGTTTTACATGAATGCATATGTGAGATTGTGAATGATTTGTGTAACCTAATAAATATGCTAAGAGATTTTGCTTTTATAAAAGGCATAGTCTTTCTTCTAGTATCATACACAAACATTCAAGATTATCAAACCCTCTTAGGATCAACTATATGTATAATGAATTGCTTTATTAGATCCCAAAGTTGGTTATGAGTCCCTACTATCTTGAACCCATGTGTAAGTGAAAGTGAAATCGTAGCTTTGGGAAATCGGACTCCCAACCTAATCGAGATGGGAGTTTAACCCTATTCTTACTACTCCGATTTGGAATTCATTACCTCACTTTGAGCAAAATAATTTAACCAATTATGGAAGAAATGGTCATGCTAGTCTAACCCTTTGAACAGTCAGTGGTCTTGTTTTTTAGACAAGACATGCTGCCATGCATGGGCATACTTAACCCCATAATCCATGACTTAGCTTCATTTCTTTGGACCTTGGGGATGACTACCCATCCTTTGCAGAGGACAAGTAGTACGATCCTTCCAATCCAATATAAATATGAGATGGGAAAAATTAATTTTTTACTTCTTGAACCTTGGGGATGACTACCCATCCTTGCTAGGGACATGTAGTACGATCCTTCCAATCCAAGCTTTAGATGTAAATGGAGAATATTAATTTTATTGCTTGGACCTTGGGGATGACTACCCATCCTTTGCAGAGGACAAGTAGTACGATCCTTCCAATCCAAGATTTATCATGAAATGAGACATAGGAGCTTTGGGGAATCAGATTCTCAACCTAAGCGAGATGAGAATTTATGCCCTATCCTTACTACTCCATGTAGGTCAAATCAAAGCTTTGGGGAGTTGGATCCTCAACCTAAGTTCGATGAGGATTTAGCCCTATCCTTACTACTCCGATTTTAGGCTTTAAGCTTTATGGAAGTGGTCAAAACCACTGTTTTAAGGATCATGTTGCATAATAGGATAGACATGAAATACTTCTTTCGCCCAACCTTTTCTTCCAAGCAAGGTTTTGATCATTTTGCTCAAGATCCTTTTTAATGTGTATAAAATGTGCTTGGTTCTAGATATCTCAAGACTCAGTTCCCAACCTTAGGATCTTCTTCTTATTTATGTGATAGCATAACCTTAAGAGGATTTGACACACTTTAATGATTTGTATTTGAAATGCATTTGCAACTAAGATGGCATGTATGTGCAAAGTGAGATGTAATATGAATGCATTGTCTTTTGAAATGCAGATGAAATATTGCCATATAAAACTGACTACTTCATGCATCACAAGTTTCAAACGATATTATTAAATTGTTTGTATTTCTTGTGGAGCTTTCTACCACATAATTCCAATGTTCCATATTTCCCCGATCTAGAACATAAGTTAGCATCTCAAGGCAACTTTTTCATCATTTTTTTTTTTTATATATAGACAAACAAAACATGTCAAATAAACACACAACTTTAAATTAAAACTTATTCAATCCAAAACCAAACTGCAATCCCAAAAATGAAAATTTGAAAACACAAACCAAAACCCAAAAAACCAAAATCTATATACAAATGTACAATATAATACAAGATGATGCAAAGCTTGGATTATCACTTTCCTGGATCCCAAACATGATTAGAACATTTCAACAAAAATATAACGTGATATGCATGCCAAATGTTGTGGGAATCCAACAAAAACAAGACTAGACCAAACAATGCAACAAATTTCCACTTGCCATGCTCACCATACCAATTTGATTTAGTTCCAATAATACTCCCATAGGTGAGCATCAAATTACTAAAATGATTAGACAATAAATGATTTTCAATTTTATCATGTCTATTCTTTAAAATGTAAACTTCATAATTCCCTCCTTGATTTAGAATTAGGCTATCCTTTTCAAATATGCAATTTTGTAAGTAGGAGCCTATTTCTACAAATTTCAAAGCCAAATCATTTTCCAAATTTGTAGGCCAATCAAATTTGTGTAACAATTTACAAGCATCTAGGATATTTACTAAATTAGGATCATTAAAAGTTTTTATCCTAGATTCAATTAGTAATTGTTGATGAATTTGGTTTAACAATTCAAGTGCATCAACTTCTTTTCCATTCATTAAAACAATGTTATTAAAGGTGTGATTAAAAATTATACCTTGTTTTTCATTTACCTTTAATGACATTTCACCATAAACATTATTTAAATTCAAAATATGGTCATCCTTTTCAATCCTCAAACATTCTTGGTCAAAGTGTATGTCCCATGACTCATCTTGATGATCCTTCATTTGAGTTGCTTCCAATTGATCAATCTCTTTGTCATTTGGTTCTAATTCTTTGTTCACTATCCATGGTATCTCTTCATTTGAATCCTCCAAATCATCATGCAAACTTGCATCCGCACCTTCAATGAATTTATATTCAACATGATCGAATTTTGTCACCTTTTCAAATCTTGTGAATATGAGATCTTCGTATGATGTAGAAGGTTCAACATCCTGCATATCAAGTGAAATATGAGTTTCATCTATAGGGATGTGAGAAAAGAATGCATTATCATATCTCCCCCAACCATTGTGAAAATCGTCATCCAAATCCATGGGATGAAACTCCATGATGTTTGTGACATGATCTTTTGATTCATTCATCAATTCTTTTTCTTCTTTGTCCTTGGTAATAGAATCATTATAATCTTCCAAAATTTGATGAGATTTGAAACCCTCTTCCAAAACATCCTCAAATTGTACAGGAGTTGTAATATCTTCCTTTGAGTAGGCGATTATGTTGTCCTGTATATCAATTGGCACACAAGTTTCATTAGTAGTTTTGGATTGAGTGTAGTCTTCCCACTTCTTCCAAGCATCATAATAATCATCTTTCAAAATCAAGTGGTGACGTTCAACTACTTCTTCAACATCTTCCAATTCATCAATGTGTTTCTCATCAAATTCATCTTCACCTTCCTTAGATGGTTCAATTATTTCCAAAAGTGGGTTATTTCTTGAATTCAAATTTGTAAGGCTATCATCATCCAAATTAGTAACCCATGATTCAATTTTATCATAATTTGGAGGGTGAAGAATTTCTTGATCTTTAATTTTACACATCTCATCAATAGTATCTTCCAAGAACAAGTGGTGAAACTCTATCATGTCTTCAAATTCATTTATTGGTTTTCTCCCCATTTCACTTTCAACCACTTCATTCAATTCTATGGTGGGTTCCATCCTATCACATATATCAAACATTGTTGAATTTAGAACCCCTTCATCCGGATAATCGTGTATCTCTATGAATGAGATCATTTCTGCATAATCCTCACTAGTGGATGTTGGCTTAGCAATTTGCACCTCCTCGTGGACTACATCTAAGGTGGTTGTAAGATTTGGATATTCAAATTCATCCCCTTGATCATTCACCTTAGATATCATTGGAGTGGAGGGTGCTATGTTTGATGGTTGGTGTAGGTTGGCATCAAAAGAACAATCTCTCATATGAACATGTTGTGCCTTTTCTTCTTCAAGACCTTGTCGTTCTATCTCTTCTAAGACCTCATGGATTTTCTCTAGGGACAAACCACTCAGTTTTTTCCTCAATGAGTGAAGCAAGTGTGGGGTGTATGGCTCCTAGGTATACTTCCATGGCTTCCTCTTCTAATGTGTTAAAATTTTCCCACATTTGGGAGTGCAACTCATGAAATCTTCCATTGAATTGACTCAAGGATTCATTAGGCTCTTTACATATGGAGGTAAACTGATTTTTCAAGATTTCTAAGTCAACCTGATTACCAAAATGGTAAAGATAGGCTGCTTCTAGTTGTATCCAAGAAGTCCTAACCTCCATGGGTAGTTGGCTGTACCAAAAGAATGGTTTATCATCCAAAATGTATGCAAATAACTTACAAGCCACCTCCTCATAGAAAATCTGGAATTTACATAATGTATCCTTGTAGACATGCAGTTTTTGCAAGTATCCTAGTGGCACCTCTTGATTAAAACACCGTAAAAAATCCAATAACATTTTAGGAATTTGATAGGGTACCACAGGTATAGATAAACCCTTATAATGATCCTCTATCATTGATACCATTCTCTCTCTTAGAGACACTATTTCAGCTCTTAGGGATACCATTTGCTCCTCAAGTGTTGCCATTAGTGAAACTTAAAATGTAATTTTAGAACCAAATCTTTGAATATTCAACCCGCAATGTAAAAAAAAAATCAAGTTAGCATCAACCAAGAGATGTACTTATTAAAATCAAATGTCAAGTAATTGCATGAGACCAAAATTTTCAAAATTAAATCAAATCACATATTTCTGTATGAACAATCAGAAAAGTGTTAGAATAATATACAACATACCTGAATTGCTTAAAATAGAACAAGTAAATAAATTCAGGCCGTCCTTTTTACAATCTGCTGAGTGTTAGAGGACTAAAGCATAAAAAATTTAAATTTAAATAACACTAAAATAAACCCGTTCGGCCCTCCTAGCACCAATCCGTTGAGTGGTGTTAGAGGAGGCCGAAGATGCTAATCAAATGGACTTGAAATATTTAGCAATGTAAAGCTCTTAAACAATTATAAACCTGTAGCATCTAAAATCATGATAAAATAAACCTCATCCTGCCCTCCTTCTAGCGCCAATCTGTTGAGTGGTATTTTCACCCGATTGTGAAAACACACTCTCCGATAGGATTTGGGTTCTAAATCCTCTGCTTGCAAAGAAATTAAACAAGTAACTTCTCCAAGGTTCCTGTTATGTTAGCATTTTGCATCGATGTATTAATAATCTCAAATAAAGATATTCAATTAAAATGCTTGGAACACCTTAGTGGTTGCAAGTAACTGAAAACAAGGGGCACTGTGGTTTATTTTATTGTGAAACTTTAAATGATTGTTCGTTGAACCCGAATAAAGCAAATGTGATTTGATCTCTATATGACCAAGTTGTAATTTCAAAATGGAAACTGATGAAATGCCTTGAAACATAACCCCTTCAATGAAATTGGAATTTTATGAAGGGAATATCATCATCTGCTCATGAATGAAAAAACAAAACTGTAAATGAAATTCTGGCCCTGAAATGGAAATTTTCTATTTTCAGACTTTGAAATTTTTTAGTTTTTTAATTTTTATTTTAATGCCTGTAAATAAAATAAAATGCAGAAAAAAAAATGAAAATAAAATGTGAAAGAAAAATAAAAAGTGCATTCAAGTATGATGCTATCCTCTTTGACAAAACCGAAGCTAATGAGGTTTTCTGCATACAACCTAACCTATTGAACCTGCAAACTCGCACAATCCAGATAAGTTAGGTGTCTGGTTTCTGGGGTTTAAACTGTAATTTTCAGATTTAGACATTCGCATGAAGCAACCAAGAGAACTTGCATTAAACTTCACCTATAAGCCTAGAAATCTGAAAAGGGGAAAGATAAACATTTAATCCTCGCATGCAGAAAATAACTCCTTCTTTCTTGCCAATGAGATGCAACTCTCTGAATTTTCTGTATTAAAAATTGGTCATTATACAACAATAGAATCTCTGGTTTCCCAAACCTAGTCTATGGAAGAAAATAACCTCAAAGCAGGCCCATAATGGCCCTCTGGCCTTCAGCACTGCAACTCTACTTACAACAATTTCCTACCTAGTCCAATGTAAAGGAATATCCAGACAAAGTGGAAGAAAAACACCACAAAAGCAGGCCTATAATGGCTTATTGCCTTTGGCTCTGCAACTCTGCCCGTAGTGGTTTTCCGACCCCTGTATCAATCTATGCTTCTTTTGATTTTATACCATCTGATATGGCTCTCTGTTTCGCCTTCGTGATGCTTCGTTTCACCTTCCAGAATGCATCGCTTCGTATTCCCGCCTTTTCGTTGCTTTTGAATTTATGTTCGATGCCGAAACGTTCGATATTTTCTGTTGACATGTAACGCTTCTGTAACCCTTATACATGTACGCCACGTGTTTCGCACTTCCTATGCATGTTCTGTAATGGCCCCATGTAAATCATGACATTTTTATGCATGCAGCTTTGCTCCTTTACTTTCATCGTAAAAACGCGACATGTCGCGATATCGCGACATTTTCCTGCCAGCAGCCTTGCCAATGCAACCTGTCGCGAAATCATGACGTTTTTCTATTTTGAGCTGTGAGGCTGCTTCTTGTCATGAAATCATGATGTTTTTCATCTCCGTATGCCTCGGCTGCTTCTGTCGTGAAATCGTGACGCTTTTTCATTTGGAGCTATCTTGCGGCTTTCTGTCATGAAATCGCGACGCTTTTTCACTTGGTATGCCTTCGCACGTCGCGAAATCGTGACGTTTTTCACTTGGTACGCTTTGGGCACTCGTCAGGAAATCGTGACGTTTTTCACTTGGTAGCTTTTCTGATCGGGTTTTTCTTGGTGTAAATCGTACAGCTTCTCTTTCGTACCACTTTGCCAGCTTTTCGTCGTGAAATCATGATGCTTTTCTATTTCGGGCCCTTTTGCTGCTTCTTGTCATGAAATCGCGACGCTTTTCTGCTTCATGCCCCTTTGCTGCTTTTTGTCACGAAATCACGATGCTTTTAGTGCCTTGCCCTGTTTGACTGGTTTGACCACGATTTTGTGACATGTCACGATTTCACGACAATTTTCCATTCTACCTTTCTCTCTCCTCTCTGGACCGCGATGGAGCAACATGTCACGATATCGCGACACTTTTTCATTTTCGGCCGCGACGGAGCAACATGTCGCGATATCGCGACACTTTTTCATTTTTGTGCAATTTTGCCTTTTTCTTGATTTTTAGCATCTGGGTCACCGAGATCTTCTTTGAAAGCATGCAAAAAGGTGGGTCCCCAATTTTGGGGTGTGTTGTGGATCAGCCACAACAAGGCCCATTACTCTGTTAAATGTTAGCTATAAAATTATTGCAAAAGCCTTAGCCTTGTGGATTCGACCTCTACTTCCACTCATTGTTAGGCCTGAGCAGACTGGCTTCATTCAAAACCGATATATTTTGGACAATGTACTGGCAGTTTGGGAAGGAATGGAATGGGCTCGTCTATCAAATCAAAATGCCCTCTTCCTTAAACTTGATTTTGAAAAAGCTTATGACAGGATTGAATGGGTGTTTATTCTCTCCATGCTGGAAGCTCTTGGCTTTGGTCCTCACTTTATCTTTACTATCAAGATGCTTTTCCAATATGCTTCAGCAGTGCTTTCCCTCAATAATTTTCAAACCAAAGCTATTTTGGTATTTATTGGTCAAATATACCTCTAATGGATTGCTTCGGGGTATTACTCTTCCTAGGAATGCAAGGCACCTTATTAATGGTCACTTTGTTGATGATTCATTCCTCACCCTATGGGAGGATGAGCAATCCCTTTCTGAAGCTCTTATATGCCTTGACACCTTTTGCAAAGCTTTCGGTTCTAGCATACAATGGAGGAAAACCTCTTGTTATAGACAGTCTCCTCTGTCGCTCCCTCAGTGGCTCGAGAATGTACAATGGACTTGGATTCAACCCGGGGAGATTTTCAAATTCCTTGGTATACCCTTTGCTTTTCAGGGCTCTTCATCCTAGTTATGGTCATATGTCATTAACAAAGTAGAAAAAAATCTTGAGTATTGGACTGCTAAAAAAATTTCTCTGACCGACAAATTCTAAATTTGTTCAAAAGTCTTGGCTTCCACACATGTTTATTACTCCTCCTGTTGGGTCCCCTCCTAGGCATGTTACAAAAAGCTTGAAAAGCTCTTACGGGACTTCCTTTGGTCCAGTGGTTCTGATCGAAAGGGTTTTCACAGAGTGGCCTGGGACATTTGCTGCCTCCCAAGGGATGTTGGCGGCATGGGTATGGTGGACTGTAAGAGACAAGGAATAGCTCTGTGTGCTAAATGGATTATTCAGGCTCTTAAAGACCCTGAAGCTTAGAAAGTGCTTTTTCATCATTTTATTTCTTTTGGGCTTCCCCTTAACCGCAGAGCATGGGCAGGTATGGATTTTCCATCCCTGGTGCTTGCACCAGTATATGTCAAAATCCCTGGCTCCTTTGTAATCAAAAGTATCTGGAAGGCTTGGCAACAAATTAGCCCATGGATTACATGGAAAGGAGCCAGTTTGAATAAGGGCCTTTCCATTAATTGCCTTAATGTGTGGTGGTCTCATGTTTTCAAGATGCAAGGAACTCCCCTGGTGCAAATTCCTTGGGTCCATGCCCATAAATTTTCAAGCGAGGCGTTGTCACTATTGCAGATTTATTTTCCAGCCAAACCAGGGATTGGATCCCCTGGGATACTTTCAAATGCACTTTTCATTTGACTAGTGTGGACAGGGTGACTTATGTTACAGTGATTGAGAATACCCCTTTTTCCATGTGGCACAAGATAGGGGTTAGAACTTAGAAACCTTGGTGGAAAGATTGGACATGGCATGGAAACATTCCTTTGCACAATTACAAGGTCAAACAAGGATATGGCTGGCTTACACTAGCTTTTCCCATAGTTCCTAAGCTCAATGACAAATGGGATCTAATTTCTACTCAGGTTAGATGGAAGTTTAGATTTCACTCAGCATGGGCATCCTACCTGGAGCCAAAGAAAGCCTTTTTTTCTTGGAGCTTGTTGTGTCAGGGTTTACCCCTTGGTGCTCGACTAACTTATTTGGGTGTTCCTGACCCTAGATGCCCTTTTTGTTAGGAACCTGAATCATGTCTCCATATTTTTTGGTCGTGCAGATGTGCCAGTCTGGCTTGGGCATGGGTTGCTTCTTTTTTTCTCCTTACATGCCCATCCCCTTTTCCTGGTAGCATGCACTATTAGGAGATTCCTTTACTTTTGCTCTGCCATTACGTGAAGTGTGGCAAATTTTTAGAGTCAACATTTTGTTTCACATTTGGAAGTCTAGAAACAAAATTATATTTAAACATGTTGATCCTTCCATGGAATTTTCTCTTGCTGACAAATTGGAAGTATTCCACGATGTGTGGTTTCAGATCTACGACCAGGCAAAGAAGGTGGCTATGGAGGTGGATCACTTGCAGGCTTTGTTGATTTACTGGGTAATGCACCGTGTGCTATCAGTCGTGTTGCTCTAGACCATCCAACCCCAGAACACCATTCTTGTTCTTGTCGACACCCTCCATCACGAGTTCGATCTCAGTTGTCTAGCCACATTTGGTCCCAACCTTCGCCTGTTCAAAAAAGAATTAATGATGCAAGTAATAGCTCTTCATAGTAGCATGATCACCTCTTACTGCCATTATTGGGATGGGATACCCCAAGTATTAATGAGAATCACTCCAGATGGTCTCGTCCCTCAACTTCCACTTGTTGTGCCCCTATTTGGGGAGAAAATTTATAGGAGGATTGTCGTTATAATGATGGATGGAATGTTCCAGCCAACCTACTCTCAAATAATCAATGATATCATATGATGGATAGTGAGGCACCAACCAGGGGCTCCTCCCATGAGGCACCTTAATGCACATATGCTATCTAATTATTCTTTTTACGATGATTAAGCAATATTTTTGCTTTCCTAACCCATAATTAGGGTTAGTGAAAACTCCTCAAGGGTGTGATTTTCCACCTACCCACTTTTTTTATTGTAAAAGCCTTTTAGTTTTATCTAATTAAATAGCATTTTCATCAAAAAAACTATGCCATTAAACATTCACACCAATACATAGTTCATTGACCATAAAGAGTTTTGCCAAGGAGGGTTGTTACAATAACCTACTAAATATAATGGTGGTTATTAGTAGTCGTGGGCCTAAAAATTTTGTTAGGCCACAACACGGTGCAATTTTCTTTTGCAATGAGCACATATTTTCTACTTTATCCTAAGCCATTGATAAGGGCCTTATCCTCTATAGTGAGGGTGAATGGAAAGCTAAATGCACGCTGAAAAAGACTAAGCGCTAATAAACATTAAATATGCATGCACAGATTGTCATCAACTAAAAAAATGGAATGACTAAGGCTATCATCCTATATAGTCCTTATGTCATGCACCATGTCGATTTAGGTCTATCAGATTTGTAGTAGGGCTAATAATCATAGATGATTTATAGGTAATCATGATCAAGAGCCATTGCACACGATTACTGATATTGTGACCATGAAACATTAAATAGACATGCACAAATTATCATAAATTGGAAAATGGAACATCTAAGACTATCATCCCATGTAGACGTTATTTCATGCACCATGTTGGTTAAGGTTTATCAAATTTATAGTAGGACTAATAATCACAGATGATTTATGAGAAGATGATTTATAGGTAATCACAATCGATAACCACTACTTACAATTACCGATATCGCCACCATTAGCATTTTATTGTATTTTATGTATGGTGAAATAATTGTTGAAGTGAATATTCGTGTGGAGATTTTGAGATAGATTGTTGCTATCTAACCTAGAATTAGCAAAAGGATTTGGTTGTAAGTAAAACTAGTTTTGAAGACATATCTCCATCAAAGCAAAAAGGTATGGGCACATTATCTTTTGTTTAGAAGTGATTGGAATGAAAGTGTGAAACATAAGGTGGAGTGAAAAATATTGGTGATAAACATTGTTGGACATGTATGAGCAAGTTTTGTGCATCTTATTGTTAAATGATTTGGAAATACTTGAGATAGATTTTTGAGAAAAATCTAGGTTGTTATTGTTAAATAATTTTTGGGAAGTTTTGGGATAAAGAGTGAGAATCATTTGTGCTAGAACAACAAATTAAATTAAATATCTTTGTGATATCTTTTGAATGATTGGATTTGAGAGGAATATTGGCAAGTAGAATTTGATTGAAAAGAGGTTTTTTGAAAGATAGTTGAGTGGTGTTTTGTATGCAAGATTTGAGATTATTAAGGATAAAATTGAGCAAGCTTTTATGAAATATTGTGGGCAGATGTGAGCAAGTCCTTAAGTATACTTAAGAACAAATTTGAGTAAGCTTTTATGAAAGCTTAAGGACAGATTTGTGTAAGCTTTTGTAAAATCTTAAGGACAGAGTTGTGTAAGCTTTTATGAAATATTAAGGACAAAGTTGGGCAAGCTTTTGGGAAAGCTTATCGATAAAATTGTGCAAGTATTGAGGAGACTTGAAGGTATATTTGAGCAAGTCTTGGTGAAGACTTGAGAGTAGATTGAGCAAGTTCTTGAGATGACTTATAGGCAGATTTATGCAAGTCTTGGTGAAGGCTTTGAGACAACATTAAGAATAGAGTTGATTGATTAATTTTTTCAAGCTTTGTGTTAAGGCTTGGGGTAAATATAAGCAGATTTGATTGATTGATTTGTTCAAGCTTTGTGTTAAGGCTTGGGGTAAATCTAAGCAGATTTGATTGATTGATTTGTTCAAGCTTTGTGTTAAGGCTTGGGGTAAATCTAAGCAGAGTTGATTGATTGATTTGTTCAAGCTTTGTGTTAAGGCTTGGAGTAAATCTAAGTAGAGTTGATTGATTTATTTGTTCAATATTTGTGTTAATGCTTGGGGTAAATCTGAGAAGAGTTGATTGTTGATTTTATCAAGCTTAGTGTTAAGGCTTGAGCAGATTTTGGTGTATATTTATGAGTAGATTTGTGCTAGATCTGAGATAGAGTTGGAGCAAATTTATACTAGACTGAAAATAGTGTTTAGTGCAAATTTGAGATAGAAATTGAGCAGAGTTGAGAGCAAGCTTTGGAGGTGATAGAGCAGAGGACAATAGTCTGCAGTGGATAGATATCCATTAGATAGGGCAGAGAGGAAAAATATCTTCTATGGAGAGATATCCACAAGCTAGTGCAGTCGGGGTAGAAGTATTCTAGAAGAGTACTAGCCATAGCAAAGGAGAAAGACTTCTCCTATGGATACAGTTCCACAAACCAGAGTAAGGAGAAGGAGTTCATGATTAAGAGGACTTTTTTTGAAATTTGCGTTGAGTGTGAACCGAGGAGTGTGAAGATAGGATGAAGAAGGAGTTCATGATTCAAATTTGCACTTATGGAAAGGGAAAAATAATTCTCTTCTCTCCAACAAGAGTTGAGATAATAGAATTTCAATATCCCCATTCTCTCATAGCCAAAGGAGTTATTGGTCACAACACTCGCCTATTTCACTTCAAAGGATTCAAAAATACAGAAGGGGCCTACTATTTTGTGGCTCATGGAGATCTTGAAAGCAAAATTTGGCATGAAAGGTTTGATCATCTTAGTTACAACTATCTAAAGGAATTGAGCACCCATGATATGGTAACAGGTTTACCCCAAGTCTCTTCTATTGATGGAGTTTTTTTTGGATGTGCCCTTGGAAAGCAACATCAAGATCCTTTCCACCCAAATAGTTCTCTAAAAGCCTCATCCCATTTAGAATTAATCCATAGTGACTTGATGTCTTTTCCAGAACCTTATTTCAAAGGAGCAAAGTATGCTCTAACATTTATTGATGAATTTTCTAGAAGAACTTGGGTCTACTTCTTGAAATATAAAAGTGATGTTCTTTCCCACTTTAAAGTCTTCAAATCCTTAGTTGAAAATCAAGCCTCTTGTAAAATCAAGCAAATTCGAACAAATAATGGGGGGGAATACTGTAGTAATGAGTTATCCATATTTCTATAAAGTCATGGCATCATTCATTAGCAACTTGTCTCCCATAATCCTCAGCATAATGGTATTTTAGAAAGGAAAAACTGAACATTAAAGGAAAGGGCAAATTGTATGCTCCATTCAAGAGTTCTTCCAAAATTTTTTTGGGAAGAAGCTATTAATTGTGCCAATTATATTCAAAACCACACACCTCATAAAGCTCTTGATCATTTAACTCCTGAAGAAGCATGGACTGGTTCAAAACTAGATGTTTCCTTATTCAATATTTTTGGATGTACTGTTTGGGTGCACATCCCAAAGAAGAAAAGGAAGGCTCTAGATAAGAAAAGTAGAAAGCTCATCTTTGTTAGTTATTACAAGGAAATGAAATCATATAGGCTCCTTGATCCCTCAACTCGTGAGGTATTTTTTTATAGGAATGTACAATTTTATGAAACATTCCCTCAGAAATATCCTCAACTCTCCTCTTCCTCCATTGAGCCTTCTCCTATAATAAAACCTCAATATTATGAAGAACCAACTCTAGAGGTTAACTTAGAGATTGATAATCAATATGGGAAACCTGTAACTCCAAATAAATATGTTTCCACTCCTTCTACTCCTTCCTCTATGCCAAAAAGGACTTGCATGATTGTTAAAGAAGCTACTCCTTACATCCAAAATATTCCATCATCCAGATCAACCAATTGCATAGGCATTGGTCTTGTCTGTCAGTCTATTTCCTCTGATCCTCGGTCCTTAAAAGAAACAATTGGTATTTAAGAATAGGATGATGCCATGGAAAATGAATTCTCTTTCTTAATAAAAAATAAAACTAGGTATATAGTTCCCTTGCCTAAAGGAAGGAAATTAGTTTGTTATAAATGGATTTACATAAAAAAGTATGGTCCTAATGGAGAAATTGACAAACACAAAGCTCACCTAATAGCCAAAGGTTTCTCTCAAATTGAAGGAATTGATTATGCCGAAACCTTTGATCCAGTTGCTAAAATGGATTTTGTAAGACTGGTTCTTACTTTGACTGCTTCCCAAAAGTGGCCTGTCTTTCAAATGGATGTAAAAAGTTTTTTCTTACATGGGGATTTAAAGGAAGAGATATACATGGAACAACCTGCTAGTTTCACTCAAGACTCCTCTCTTGTTTGTAGGCTAAACAAGTCTCTCTATGGTATCAAACAAGCTCCTAGAGCTTGGTATGAAAATATGGACTCCTTCCTTCTTTACACAGGTTTTTCTCATTGTGAGTCTGATAACATAGTATACATTTGGAGAGATGAAGGAAAAATCACCATTCTTATTTTATATGTTGATGATCTTCTAATCACTAGTAGTACCTTCGATCACATTCAAACTATAAAAAACTCCCTCTCTAAAAAATTTTATATGGCTAATCTAGGTTTATCTCATTACTTCCTTGGGATCCAAATAAATCAAACAAATGCATGTATTTCATTGTGTCAACAAAAATACACTCTAGATCTTCTTCAGAGGTTTAAAATGTCATACTGCAAACCTTATCCTACATCTTTTCAATATGACATAAATCTAAGTACTTCCTGCTCATCCCCTCTATGTGATGCAACTCTATACCGTCAACTTGTAGGGAGTCTGTTATACCTTACTCATACTTGTACAAATATCTCATATGTTATTGGCCTCATATCTAGATTCTCCCATCAACCTCACTTCAATAATTGGCAAGCAACAAAAATAATCCTCCACTACTTGCAAAGAACTACTCAATTTGGGCTCTTATATAAGGGAAAATCCATGGATATCATTGGCTACAGATTCATATTGGGAAGGTTCAGTAGAAGACATATGTTCAACTTCTGGCTATGTCTTTTATCTTGGTTTTTTGCCAATAGCCTGGTTATGTAAAAAATAAGTAGTAGCCTTATCATCTACAAAGGCATAATACAGGGCAATAGTTTTAGCAAGTCAGGAAGCTCTTTGGCTTTGTCAAATTCTAAGGGAATTTGGTTTATCCCATGACAAACCTATAACTCTTTGGTGTAACAATTAGAGCATAATTCACATTACACAAAATATAGTTGAGCATCAACACACCAAGCACATTGAGATACATATGTACTTCATTCGACTACACATTCAGAAAGGGGACATATACTTGGACTATATTCCAACTGAGAATAAAATTGTAGTCATATTCACCAAGTCATTTCCTTCTTCGTGTTACCTTCAGTTGTGAGATAAAATTAGAGTAATACAACTTCATTGACACAAAGGTCTTCTACCTTTGATTATATTCTTTGAAGAATGGTTTTTTTCCTTGTGTTTTTTTATCATCTCTCAAACAACATGTATATTATGAGGCCAATCTTTGCCATCTGAAGACATGCCTCTATATTGGATATTTTTTTTGACAAATGGTTTTTCCCCAAGTGGTTTTTTCACCATCTATAAATTATAAATGAGTACCTAATCAGTCCAAGTTGTTGAGACTCTATAATTGTATGAGGACAATCTTCGCCATCCGAAGACACGCCTCTATATTAAATTTTTTCTTGTGATAGATGGTTTTTCCCCAAGGGGTTTTTTCACCATATCTATAATGTAAATGAGTACCTCATCAGGCTATGTTGTCGGGACTCATCATTCTTTTTGTATTAAGAGGAAAATCTTCACCATCCGAATACAAGCTTCTTCCTTATTTCCTTTTTGATTGATGGCTTTTCCCATAGGTTTTTTACCATATCTTAAAAATGGAAGTCATTGTACATGAGTACCTCATCAAGCCTTCTTTTCGGAACTCATTTGTAAAGTTCACTTTGGGTTTAGGAGTTCTCTATGAAAGGATATATGGAAATAATTGGCATCACGTATTTATGGTGCCCAAAAAATATGGGTGCCTTGATTCGAGAACGTGGAAATGCTTCTCCGAGAGCAATGTGAGGGTAGCAACAAAAAAAAATCCTTCTCCTGCAAATAGGAATGACCTTAAATAAAGGAAAATAAATTCCTTTTAATCAAGATTTTTTTTTTTAAATGCTTGAATAAGGTGTTCCTTTTTGGAGAAAAAAATTAATATATATTAGAATGGGTATAATCTGGACAGAAAAAATATTTACTTCAACAGTCAATCAAAATTTTCTATTTTTTTAACATGAGAAATAATAACCCACACACACACACACACACACACACACACACACACATATATATATATATACATATAACATTACAAAAAATATGAAGAAAGAGTAGAAATGATTGATTTATTTCAAGTATCAACTTTGTATAAATAACAAAGTTGATCATTGAGAGCCGTTGAATTACAAAAACTCATCAAATATGATGAAGACAACATTGAGAGTTCACCTGACACATGGAGGAGTGAAAAATCAAGTGTGTCTATCCTAGTAGAACTTAATAGAATACTCACTTATTATAACAATGCAATGGGGGTAAAAGTCTCCTAGAAGAGCACCAACCATAGCAGAGGAGAAAGAGTTATCCTGTGGATAGAGTTCCACAAACTAGAGCAAGGAAAATAAGTTCTCCTATGGAGTGTGATCCGTGAACCAGCTACAAAGATAGAGTTCTTCGATGGAGAGAGATCCATGAACTAGTTGAGGAGAAAGAGTTCTCCTGGATCAAGTTCCAAAAACCAGAGAAAAGGGGAAGGATTTCTCCTATGGAGAGAGATCCACAAATCAGATAAATAGGGTATTGGTGTCTCCTTTGGACAGAGGTCCATAAACATTGTAATAGGAAAGTGATTCCCAAGAGATTTATTGAGAAAATTTTAGTGAAAATATTTTCTCTGTGGAGTAGCCCACATTAGGTGAACCACATTAAATTGGTTTCTCTATTGTGTGTGATTATTTATGCACTAATTTGATTACTAATGTTGATATCACCATTTATTATATTGGATAATATTGTTTGGATAGAAAATTAAAAGTTGGTCTTATACTGTTCACCCCCATCTAAATATAAGCTTGTGTTCTTCAATTGGAATTAGAGTGGGTTCCTTCGAAAGAGTTTAACAGCTTGAAGGAAGAGTGCACAGGAACACATATGGCATCTAAGAGTGGAGCTTAAAAAAATAAGGTACCATTGTTCAATGGGAACAATTATGAATTTTGGAGTGTAAGAATAAAGATTTACCTAATGGCACAAGGGATTGAGACATGGCAAGCAATTAAGGATGGGTACACACCGCCAACTACTCATCCTACCGATAAATATGGTAAGCTCTTACACCTGTATAATTCAAAGGCAATGAATGTAATCTTGGGTGGATTACGTGAAGAAGAATTTTTAAAATTTATGCATTGCACATCAGCAAAAGATATTTTTGAGAAGTTGAAAAATGCATATGAGGGTGATAAAAATGTTAATATGGTAAAATTACAAAATCACAAGAAAATATTTGAAGACTTGAATATGAAGGATGAAGAAGATATTGCTACATACTTACTTCATGTGGATGAAGTTATTAACTCCATGCGAGGACTTGGATTTAAAGTTGAATAATATGATGTTTGTAAAAAGGTTCTAAGGTCACTTCCTATGAGGTTTGATGGGAAGATTTCAACCATAGAAGAAACAAGAGATCTTGAAAATCTGACTTTGGATGAGTTGCAAGGAACACTTACAACATATGAGATGAGAATAGTAAATGATCCTATCCCAAAGAAAGAGGTATCTTTCAAAGAAGCAAAGAAAGCAAAGGATAAGAAACCTGTTTCAAGTGATGATTCAATCAGTGATGAGGAAGCTAACTACGATAGAAGGAACACGAGGAATTTAGGAAAACATAAAGGTATGAAAACAATAAAGTGTTTCAATTGTGGTAAATATGGTCATTATGCATCTAACTATATAGAAGCCAAAAGTAGCAGTGGTGAAGAGAAGCAAGATCGAAAGAACAAGAAAGCAGGACAATCTAGGTATGAAAAGAAAAATAGGGATAGATAAAGCAAGCATGGAAAGAAGTTTTTCCAAAGACATAAGAAGAGTTTCTATGTAGATAATACAAGCAAGAGATCAAGTGAAAGTGATGGAATATCCTCAGATAATAAAGAAGAAGAAGAAATTCTATTTATGGCAATAGAAAAAGAAGATGTTGGAAAAGAAGCTAAAAGGGAACCAAAAATACTCAAATATTTTATTTGTGGTAACTTTGGTCATCTTGAAGATCATTGTACAAAGAATGGATTTAGTGAAATTGAAGAAGAGTATGAATATGCTCTTGAAGACAAAAAGGTAGAGGAAGAATCAAAAAATGAAGAGGAAGGACTAGCTGATCTAGTAGGTGAGCTTATTTCTACTCTTAAGGAATTAAGAAAGGTAATAAAGTAAAACTTAAAACTCAAGTTTCAATTTCAAGAATGTGATGAATATAAGGGAAAGCTTATATAAGATATAACAAACTCAATATCTAAGACAAGGATATTTAAATAAAATTTAGAGGTAAAAGTCTTGGAATGTGAAAGATTAGAGCATGAGTTAGCTTCACTAAGGAAATAAGTGAAAGAGTCTAAATACAAGCTACACAAGTTTAGGAGAAGTTAAAAGACCTTGGATAAGATTATCAATGTGCAAATATTTTCATCAAACAAGAGAGAGGACTTGTTTTTGAAGAGGGACAAAGAGAACAAGGAGAGGAGTCAATATCATGCTCCAAATAAGAAGAAGCTTCAAAAAAGGAGAGTGAAGGAGAAAGTAAGACTTATGAGGATAAGTTGAAAAATAGAAGGTTCACCAAGGAAGGAAACAATGCACAAATAAGGAAAAAAAAAATATCACAGGGAATAAAGGACTAAGAAACCAATGGGTTCGAGGCAATATTTCTTCAAAGGAAATTGCTTCTCATGTAACAGGTTTGGTCACAAGGCTATGTGGTGCAGGACACATCGAACGGAGGAATATAGTTTCACTAAGAGAAATTTCAAAAATGGGCATCTCTTTCAATGGTATTGTTACTCTTTTAATCACTTTGGTCATAAAAAAATTCATTATAGGATTCATGACAGTAATGGATATGACTTCACCAGGAGGAAATTCAAGATATTTGCACCTTATAGAAACCACAACATTAAGTGTTATAAGTGCAATAATATTGGGCATATGGCTAAGTGGTGTAGAAAAAAAATTCTAGAGACAAGCAGGAACAGTGATATTCAAAAGAATCAAAAGGATCAATTGAGGAAGAAGGTGGACAAAGAAAAAGAGCATTGTATGCTGGGAGTAGAGATACTTCCACCCCAAAATTTAACACCTCAAGGAGAGGAGGTGAGGAGGGGGTTGAGCTAAGAGTCTTATATTTAGCCCCAAAGGTATCCCTTTGCCATTGATGACAAATGGGGAGATATTTGAGTTAGGGGGAGAGCATTCAGTCAGGGGGAGTAGTTTATCAAGGGGAGAAATTTTGAAAAAGGTAAAAGGAATGTTTAAAGAAAAAAAGGTTGCCATCAATGACAAAGGGAGAGATTGTTGGAAATCTGAGCAAGTTTTGTTGTCATTGATGTCAAGAGGTTTGATGTCCAACATTGTTGTCATTGATGACAAAAGGAGGATGTCAGAGAGCACTTTGTATGAGAGGAATATTCTCCTATGGTTGATATGGTTGAAATTTATCAAGGTAAAGTTCATCCCAAAAGCAAGAAAGTTGGTTGGAAAGAAGAGGCCATGGTATTTATTTTTAAATATTATAACAACGACAAAGGTCTAAGTAGAGGCAAAATTAAACCATGTTTCAAAAGGAGAGACAAATATTATTATAATATTTTTCAATATCATAATAATTGGATCCAAGAAATCATTTTAAAAAGGAGATATCCTGGACAAGGTTTATTGAGATTTTATAAAGGTTGCAAAGGATTTTAAATTAAAATATTTTAAAAAAAGTTATAATTTTAATTTAAAATAATTTAAGGCACCAAAGTTTTAAATAAAATTTGAATTCGAAAGCAAGAGAGGGCCGACGTGTTTTAATCCAAAGGAAAGAGTATTTAAAGGAAATGATTTTTCATTTCCAAAGGTTTGTAATTTGTATGCCTATGTGGATAAGATAATTCATGTGCTCCATTTTCGAAAAGGAGAAGATGTTGGTGAGGTTTTAAAAAAAATAAGGTAGAGTTGAGTTGAAATTCACTTGGAGCGAAAGAGATATCCCAAAGCACTGGCTAGTGTAGATGGCAGTTGAGGATTGGATAAGGCATTTGTGGAGGTTGGTATCGATTTTGAATCCCACACAAGTTTTTTTTACGAAGGAGGAAATATCTTTTCGTGTTCGGTGAACTTAGTGAGAAGTAGACGTTGTATAGGTTATAGTGTCTTTTGGTTCACATGCAAGCGTGTAACCCAGACGACAAACTAGCCTTGGGCTAACGCATTGTGGTGGCTTAGGTCACAGGTTTGATCTCAGACAATGGTCATTGAGACATGGGCAATATTTTTTTGCAAGCAATATATATTAAAAATTATATTTTTATTTTACGTGCCCCTATGGTCTTGGAATAAGTGATTTGACTTGTAGGCTACGTTAAATTAAAAGGGCCATGTGTGAAATTGTTTAGGGAGTCATAAGGGTTGTTAATTAAATATTTTATTTTGGGTGCTTAGAAAATAAATAAAGTATTGGAGATTATAAGGTGTAAACAAGGAACTTTATTTTTTGTGTGTTGAATATTATTTTGAAAGTGAAGGAGATTATAAGGTGTAAACAAGGAACTTTATTTTTGATGTGTGTTGAATATTATTTTAAAAGTGAAGGAAATTATAAAGTGTAAACAAGGAACTTTATTTTGATATGTGTTGAATATGTTTTAAAGGAGTAATAAGGTGTATTTGTGACTTGACATTTTATTGTATTTCCTGTATGGTGAAATAATTGTTGAAGTAAATATTTATGTGGAGATTTTAAAATAGACTGTTGCTATCTAACCTAGAATTGGCAAAAGGATTTGGTTGTAAGTAAAACAAGTTTTGAAGATATATCTCCATCAAAGCAAAAAGGTATGGGCACATTATATTTTGTTTAGAAGTTATTGGAATGAAAGTGTGAAACATAAGGTGGAGTGAAAAGGATTGGTGATAAACATTGTTGGAAATGTATGAGCAAGTTTTGTGCATCTTATTGTTAAATGATTTGGAAATCCTTGAGATAGATTTTTGAGAAAAATCTAGGCTATTATTGTTAAATGAGTTTTGGGAAGTTTTGGGATAAAGAGTGAGAATCATTTGTGCTAGAATAACAAAATAAATTAAATATCTTTGTGATAAATTTTGAATGATTGAATTTGAGAGGAATATTGACAAGTAGAATTTGATTGAAAAGAGGTTTTTTGAAAGATAGTTGAGTGGTGTTTTGTATGCAAGAATTGAGATTATTAAGGACAAAATTGAACAAGATTTTGTGAAATATTGTGGGAATATGTGAGCAAGTCCTTGCGAGAACTTAAGGACAAATTTGAGTAAGCTTTTGTGAAATCTTAAGGATAGATTTATGTAAGATTTTGTGAAAGTTTAAGGACAAAGTTGTGTAAGCTTTTGTGAAAGCTTAAAATAAAGTTGAGCAAGCTTTTGGGAAAGCTTGTGGATACAATTGTGCAAGTCTTAAGGAGACTTGAATGCATATTTGAGCAAGTCTTAGTGAAGACTTGAGAGAATATTGAGCAATTTCTTGAGAGGACTTGTAACTAGAGTTGAGCAAGTCTTGGTGAAGACTTGAGACAACATTAAGAACAGAGTTTATTGATTTATTTCTTCAAGCTTTGTGTTAAGTCTTGGGAAAAATATAAGAAGAGTAAATTGATTGATTTGTTCAAGCTTTGTGTTAAGGCTTGGGGTAAATCTAAGCAGAGTTGATTGATTGATTTGTTCAAGATTTGTGTTAAGGATTGGGTTAAATCTAAGTAGAGTTGATTGATTAATTTTTTCAAGCTTTGTGTTAAGGCTTGGGGTAAATCTAATAAGATTTAATTAATTGATTTGTTTAAGCTTTGTGTTAATTCTTGAGGAAAATCTAAGCAAAGTTGATTGATTGATTTGTTCAAGCATTCTGTGAAGGCTTGGGATAAATCTAAGCAGAGTTGATTAATTGATTTATTCAAGCTTTGTGTTAAGGCTTGGGGTAAATTTGAGCATAGTTGATTGGTTATTTGATCAAGCTTAGTGTTAAGTCTTGAGGATAGATTTGAGGATAGAGTTTGGTGAATATTTTATAGCAAATTTGTGCTAGACCTGAGATAAAGTTGGAGCAAATTTGTACTAGACTGAGGATAGTGTTTAGTGCATATTTGAGATAAAGATAGAGAAAATTCAAGAGCAAGATTTGGAGATGATAGAGCAGAGGACAATAGTCTCCAGTGGATAAAGATCCATTAGCCAAGGCAAAGAATATAGAGGTTTTCTATAGAGAGATCTATAAGCTAGTGCAGTGGGGGTAGAAGTCTTCTAGAAGAGAGCCAACCAAAGTAGAGGAGGAAGAGTTCTACTGTGGATAGAGTTACACAAACTAGAGCAAGGAGAAGGAGTTCTCCTATGGAGTGTGATCCATGAACTAGCTAGGAATATAGAGTTCTTCTGTGGAGAGAGATCCACGAACTCGTTGAGGAGAAAGAGTTGTCCTGGATCAAGTTCCACGAACTAGAGAAAAGGTTAAGGAGTTCTACTATGGAGAGAGATCCACAAGTTAGAGCATTATGGAATTGGTGTCTCCTTTGGACAAAGGTCCATAAACATTGTAATAGGAAAGTGATTCCCAAGATATTTTTTGAGAAAATTTTAGTGCAAATATTTTCTCCATGGAGTAGCCCAAATTGGGTGAACCACATTAAATTGTTGTCTATATTGTGTGTGATGATTTGTGTATCGATTTAATTATTGTTGTTGATATTGCCATTTATTGTATAATGTTATTTGGAAATAAAAGTAAAATTTGGTCTTATACTGTTCACCCCCCCTCTCAATATAAGCCTGTGTTCTTCAGATATCATATGATTCAGATCTATAGTCGATGGTTTGTACAACTAGAAAAATATCCTCTTAGGATTTTTGGTACAACTATACCAATTCCCTCCTCTCTTCAAACAAATGAAAAGGTTCATGAGGAAAGCAATCAAAATGCAAAACAAAAAAAGGTTCATGAAGACAATAATCAAAATGCAAGACAAATATTAATGAGCACTCAATATAAGATGTCAATATACTTGAAATAATACTATTCAAAGAAAGCATTCAATCATCATCCAAATGAGTAAAGGTTCAACAGAATACTAGAAGGAATGGGGAGCAACATGAAGAAAAATGAATGAACTAGTAATGATTAAAGGAGGGGAAGCAACAAAGATGAAGATAAGGTTGACAATGTAAAAAGATCATCAAACAGACAATACATAAAAAATAACTGGTATAGTGGTATATGTCTTAGATTTTTATAAGAAAAACTTAAACTGTACATAGTTTTTTAAATTCCTAATGAGAAGACATAAATGTTGTCAAGTTTTAATTTTTTGTCTTGACATGTTGAGTTCATATCTTTTATACATGATCTATTCCAAAGAATATGAGCTAAGATCTGAGATATTTTATACATGATCTTATTACAAAGACTCACAAAAATTGAGTACTTCAAGCTTGCATGTAAAGCATGACTAATAACTTGTTGAAGATCAAATTTCTTCATTAAATGTGAACAAGTTAAAATATTGATTGTTCCTGATAACAATGTAATGGAAAATAGTAAAAAATATACCATACCTTTTGCCAGACCTACAATCATACATAAAATTTTGAGCATAAATAATAATTTAGCACTAAATACTCTAGAGTCCAATTGAGAAGTTTCATAAACTAATACATGTCTTCATAATATTCCAAACCTCACTTGTATATAATTTTAAATTACACCGACCTTTGAATCCACAAGGTGTTGCTAGGCAAAAATTATGGTAAAAATAGTTTATTGTATCCTTATGCCTATAACTATAGACTCTAGGTGCAAGTGCTAGATCTTTGTGTTGCATGTAATCTTTCCTACATACCTTGTATAAATAGATGCTAGATATTTGTCTTACCTCTGAAATTTTCTACAAACCTTGCATGAATAGGTGCTAGATCTTTGTCTTACCTTTGACCTCTCCCATAGACCTTGCATGAATATCTTGTGCTTTGAGACACACTTTAATAATTAAAATAGAAAATTATGTGCAAAGGAGAAGGTTGGAGAGAATACAAACTATCTAATTGATTCCTTATTCCATGGTCAATAGATAATACATATTGTTTCTCATACAAAAAATTTTATTGGACTAACCATGTAACATAATCTAACATTAAGGAACATCTATTAATAAGACATGACATTGAATTATGCATGCACATAATAAGACTAGCATAATGCCTTAATAAGTTATTTGTGATGACATTAAATATGAAGTCTAACATTTAGTTTTATGTTTTAATCCTAGGATATACTTCTTATATCCCATAGGTTTTGGTTGAATAAAATCCCATAAATAAGAACATCCTTTCCAAAAAGGAGAATAATGGTAAAAGCTCATTTTTTGCAACTATCCTCCCAAAATGATCCATGGAAGGCCCAATCATAGCTCCCCATACCCGCTTTGCATTCACCTTCTCTTTGGCAGTGATGCTAGGTGAGCTCCACCCTAGCCAATGGCAACAATCTCCCCTCTTCAATCAGTTTGAACAACAATACAATGGGGGTTTTTAGGATAGTTTTATTGGTTTTCATATCCTTGTTTTAGAACCAATCGATCAATCAATCATGTATTGACCTTGGGATCAAATGGATGGTGAGGAAGTGCATGCAAAAATCTATGATATTTGCATACTAGAAAGCTTTACAACAGTAAATCTAAATCACAACCTAGAGAAGAAACACAAAATACAAAATAATATTTTCATCTAGTATTTGGTTTCATATGCAAAATACAATTCAAACCCCCATTTGTAATGTTTATTCATAGTATCAAATACAACACCATGAAGATGTTATTATTGTGCCACCAACCACATAATGTTTCTCACCACAAAAATTAAAAGCATGTATCAAATTATAATATGAAAAATTCTAGAAAAGATAGACAATATACACTCCTCCATGTTGACATAAAGCACCTTTTCAAATATTATTTCTCAACATCATAATAACATGCTAGGTTGCTACTGTAACATTTATATATTGTCATTGACATTATCATTAGTATAGCCTCAAATAAATACCCATACTCAAATGTAATACCGTTAGAGGATACCAAATGGTTGCCATAAACAAAGTATATTATACCAAATGCTACCAAAATAAAATTTCTCCGGGCACAAACATCCATTAGACTATTTATATAATTATAGAAGCAAATAAAATTGTGGGGTATTTAAACATTGTGTAAGTCCCCACAAAATACACGAGAATGTAAACTAGCGTGAGACACTTAACACTAGTTATGGTGTTATAAGACTAGTTCATTTGAGATACTTAGACAATTCACCAATGACTCATTATTGAATCTGATAGTTTCTTGAAACCAACCAATAATTAAACCAGGAGGAGAATATTCAATATATTGATAATATAAATATATAAAAATTGAGGTTGCAGCTTTAAAATTTCTTACAATTAATCATTGACAATCCATAACAGTGCAAATCAATTGGTGTAATCATTAGACACACCAATCCCTATCTCTAGGACCTTGTGATTGGAATTTGTCACTTAAAAATTGTAAATTGAGGAATTGCAATGGCGGTTAGGGAAAAATCCCTTCCACATAAATAAGTGTGGTCCTTTAATTGAAGAATAATATCAGGACCAAACATAAAAAATCAAGAACATGCACATTTCTACAAGATGGAAAAATAATTTTTGTTTTACTAAATGATTGCTAACAAAAGCCCACACACTTAGTCTGTGCATGTTAGTCACTTCCCATATATGCATACAATTGATAGTGCATGTTAGATAGTTACCTAAAATATGAATAAAAGGGATAACATACACTTGATTACATAAATTATCATTACACTTGAATCACTGAATAATTTTGGATATCCCTTGCCTCCCTTGAACCTGCAATTCAAAGAAATTATGGTTTTAAAGCATTGAAAATTATTATAAAACAAATATTGAAAAACTTGGAAGTGTCATTTACAAAAACAAATTGTAAGTACCTAATGCTTGTGGATAAGGTAATTTTTTTAAGTCTGTTGATGATAAACCTATACCTAGAGACCCTTGTGTTTCACTTTGTAGAACATATTTACCCCCAACTTACTTATTTCATGTTCTAATTTTAGATCTTTCTTAGAATCATCCTCACTTTCTAAGAGTGATATTGTAGCATATGAACTGCATGTATATGCTATGTTAATATTAGGTTTATATGCATTCATAGGAGAAGGTACAATGTTTGCATTGACATTCACACTGCTATTTATTAGTAAGATTTGAATTGAACAACATGTGGTCATTAGTGATACCACTTTGCCATTGATCCATAAGGTGGGTTCCAATGCATAGACCAGGAATGGAAAGACACAAGCAAGAAACAGAAGCATTTTAGCAACTTTTTAATTGAAAAATAAATGTATTAGATTATCAACAATAGTCCTTGAAGGAGCTCACATGCAAATATTTTGTATTCAATTCCTTTTCAACTCTTACCATCTCTTTATAAACAAGCATGAATGACTATCCTTAAGATTACACTACTAACATATACTAAACATTACCAGTGAATATATGATAGTATTAAATATTAGGCTTCAGTTCCATAATTTATGTTATGATCATCCTAGTGTACAATTGTGATTCCTTTGTGTATGATTACTTTGTTATATGTTATGATATTTCTTCAACACCAATTTTTATAGGGGGTACTAAGAAGTAACATTCTCAATGCACATACATTATCAAAATTGAATTTAGAAGTACAAATATAGGTGAATGGACAACATGAGCCCTCCATATAATGGCCAGATGTCTAAACATCCCTACCCACCCCAACCATTAGAGATGAGGTGAGAGGGTATCCTGAGACTTCTATCAGATACATAAATATCCATCTATGCAAATCAAGTACTATTGCTAAGGACTAGGACTATGAGTCAAATATGAAATAACAATTTCATAACACTCACTCAACACAATAAACCTTCATTTCAACACATTAAAACATGCATGCATGATTAAAATCTTAATCGTATGCCCTAGTAACACTTGCATTATCTCTCTATTTTTATCAAATTACCTTCTTGTATCTGATTGGCCAACCTCATGATAAGGATACCTACTCACCTCACTCATAGCTTGGCTGCCCATTGTTGGAAATTTGAGCATGTTGGATTGTCATTGATGTCAAAAGGTTTGATGTTCTAAGTTGATGGCAATGTTTGTGAGAATATTCTTCAAAGGGTACATGAGGCATGAGGCAACAAGAAGAAATAAAAGCCTTCTCCATGATGGTATTAAAAAATAAAAGGGTCAAGTTGATTTACCTTGGTGGTAATTTTACAAAAGAAAAAGGTTAAATTGATTAACTATGGTGGAAAAAATTTTAACCTAAGAAAAGGCCCAAATAAAATAATTATAATATTTAAATCTAAAGATTTAAATTATTATAATATTTAAAAATCAATTTGAGCACCAAGGGTTTGAAATTCGTATTCGCCGATGTCAAGGTCTATGCCAAATATATCATATAAATATTGCAATGCCAAGGTGGTTAATTAATATTCGAACATTGAGAAATTTGTGCGCCAAAGTCTTCATTTGATTCGTGGCAGAGAGGGAGAAGACGACATGTCTTTTTACAAAATCGAGGAAGAGCAAGGTATAAGGAGTAGGGGCTCTAAAATTTGATTTCATCTAGGAAGCTAGCCCATATGGTAGCATCCGTGGCGCTAGAGCACGCTATTATACATATCTCATGTTCGAGATGCATCGAAGGCAAGTGATAAGGTTTTGTTTAATTTTTTTTGTTTTGCATGGTAGAGGTTGAGGATAAGGCATAGTGCATGCATTTAGTGTTTGTATGGGTGGTTATCCCATGTGGAGGCCTAGCCGTAGCTAGGGCGTGGGCTAGTAGGCAGTGCGGGTTCAAATCACGATGGCAGGCGATAGAAAAGGGATTAGTTTTTTAAATTAATTTGTGCCAAAGTCTAGAGTTCTAAGGTATGCATGCTTGTCTAGGGAGATATAAGGGGTATTGTTTTTGCTTTTATTTTTAAATAAAAGGGTTATGAATGTGGTTTGACTTTTGGATAAAATATTAAATGGTGTTTTTGCTAGTGCCTTGGGGTATAAAATAAAGTGATGATTTAATTATCTCTTTGGAAGTGCATTAACGTCAAGTAGGAGGTATAAGGTGTAAATGAAAAATTTGCTTGTGTAATTTGTGATATTTGTTGGGTTGAAAATTAATTTGCAAGATTAGGAGTAATAAGGTGTTATAGTGGTTTGATATTTTATTGTAATTTTTGTATGGTGAAATATATTTTGAGGTGAAAATTCATGTGGATGTTTTGAGAAAGTATCTTGCAATCTAACCCTTGAAGTGGCATTAGAAAAATTAGTTATTTGTGAGACAGGTTTTGAAGATATATCTCCATAAGAGTAAATTAAGAGGTATGAGCACATCATCCCTTGTTTAAAGTGTTTGTTGAAGTGAATGTTTTGGAACATAAGGTGGAGTGAAAAGGATTGTTTGATAAGCATTGTTGAAAATATTTGAGTGAGGATTTTGTGTTTCATTGTTGAATATTTTGGAAAAATTTAGGATAGAATTTGAGAATAAACTATGCTTCTATTGTTGAAAGGGTTTTAGACATTTGAGTTAGAGATTGTGAACTACTAATGCTAGGATTGAAGATAAGTTAGTGCATATTTGTGAAATCTTTTGAACATTGATTTGAGAGATATTGATAGCAATTGAGAAGGTGTTTTAGATCAATTTTATGAGGGAAATTGTGCATTGGTGTGATTGATATTTGAGAGAAAATTTGCAAGAGATAGAGAGTGGTTAATTGAGTACAAGATTTGTAAGTGTGAAATATATTGAGTTTTTGATAGAGCATATCATTCTCTATATGTTCTAAAGGTTAAAATAATTCTAAGTAGAATTTGTTTATGTGAAGAAATATTTTTGAAAGAGATTTAAGTTGTGTTTGTATGCAAGTCTTTGAGAAGGCTTGAGGATAAATTTGAGCAAGTCTTGTGAAGACTTGAAATAACATTGAGAGCAGGTTTGATTGTTGATTTTTTCAAGCTTTGTGTTAAGGCTTGGGGCATATTTGAGACAAAGTTTGGTATAGATTAGTGTGCAGAGTTAGAGAATATTTGTGCTAGACTAGTGGCAGCGTTTGGTATAGATTTGAAATAGAGATAGATAAAATTTGTACTAGACTTGGTATAGACTTTTGGTGTAGATTTGTGAGCAGAGTGAGAGCAGATTTGTGCTATACTAGTGGTAGAATTTGGTACAGATTTGAGATAAATTTAAGAGCAGACTTTGGAGGTGATAGAGCAAAGAGGACAATAGTCTCCAGTGGATAAATATCCATCAAACAGAGTAAGGGGAAAGAGTTATCTTGTGGAGAGATATCCAAAAGCCATATTAGTAGGGGTAGAACTCTTCTAGAAGTTCACAAACCAAAGTAGAGGGGATAGAGTTTCACGAACCAGAGTAGAGGAGATAGAGTTCTCCTATGGAGAGATATCCATGAACAAAAGCAAGGAAAAAGAGTTCTCCTATGGAGTGAGATCCATGAACCAGATAGGAAGATAGAGTTATTCTTTGGAGAGAGATCCACAAACCAGTTGAGGAGATAGAGTTCACTTAGATCAAGTTCCACGAACTAGAGCAAGGGGATAGAGTTCTCCTATGGAGAGAGATCCACAAACCATAGCAAGGGGATAGAGTTCTCCTTTGGAGAGAGATCCACAAATCAGAGCATAGGGGATTGGTGTCTCCTTTAGACAAAGGTCCATAAATATTGTAATAGGGAATTGATTCCCAAAATATTTATTGAGAAAATTTAGAAGAAATATTTTCTCCGTGGAGTAGCCCACATTAAATTTGTGTCTCTCTTGTGTGTGATGATTTATGCATTGATTTGATTAATGTTATTCGTATTGCCATTGATAATATTGGATAATATTGTTTAGGAAATAAAAGTAAAAGTTGATCTTATACTATTCACCCCTCCTCTTAGTATAAACCTATGTTTTTCACCCATTAATTATCTACTAACAGTTTCTAAAAATAGAACAAAAAGTGTCTAACAAAACTCATTAATTATTTCCATTAATTATAACTACTTTTGAAGTATAGCAATTAATTTTTCAAACATGTACCCTCACATTCTTCATGAATATATTGAATATTTTCATCATTTGTATTTTCATCTTCTATAGTTTCAGGTCCAATATAATTTATTTCTCTAGAGACATTGAAATATTATACCTCGTATGCTTCAATGTCTTTGATCCCTCTTGGAGGTGATGTGAGAATCACATACCATATGGTATCAAGTGGATAATTTACATAAAAGACTTGTTTGGGTAGCAATGCTAGGATAAATGGATCATATTTTAATCTATCCCAACCAAGTAATCTATTCATGTTAACTAGTGTAAAGCCCATTTCATCCTTTCTACATCCATTCCTTATCAAGAATATTCACCCAATAACATTTGAACAGAGGGTATCGAAATCGATAGTAATCTAATAAGATTATTTCCCTAATAAAACCATAATATGTGATTGTTTGAAGCATTGAGTTTGTGTCTTTTACGCTTCATCTGCACAAAGTAGTAGCATCGACACACATACCGCTATTTTGAGTTCCCCTTTATCTTTGATATGAAATCTATAATTGTTGATCAAATAGCCCGAATGTTTTGTTGTAGCTTTATTAGAACCATGTGCCAACCCTTTTATTATATCATAGTCATTGTCATTATGTTGTATTCCATCTTCATTAAACTAAAATAAATAAGAACAATTTAAATATTATTGCAAAACATTACATTACGTTCAATACATGACGATCAATATAAATATCAAAGATCATATTTAAGAGAGCAGATAATAACTTGATCTCATAGCAAAGTGATGAATGTCTGATTATGGAATTTGTGCAACACCCCTTCATATATCGCTACACGAGGGTTTGATTCCTTGATACTCTTTAGGTGCTTACTGATTTGGTCCAAATTTTGTCAATCTTACTCTACATCTACTTACTCTACCCAAAAAATATTTGATAGTAATTAATATTTGGCCATATATAACAACAAAAAATAAACATCTACTTACTCTACCCAAGGCTAAAATACATCCATGTTAAATAGAAAACATCAATGGGCTTGCTCATGAGAAGTTTCATCCAATTCAAACTCTTTACCACTGGACAAAGGCCTCCCAACGATTATAGTTTATTCATCCTCATCACTATAAACCTCATTGTGACCAAGGTGATCACCAATTTATTTCATACCTCTCATGCAGTTCACATAGAATGAAACAAATATCTTGATAAGATAACGTTCAACAATACAACCTTTGATTCTAGCTTGTTTTTTTACATAGCCCTTATAAATATTCATAATTCTAAGAAAGGAAACAAACAATTTTGATTAGATGAGACACTACAAAAATTAGAAAAATGGTGGTTTATGAAACTGATAAACACATACAAACCTCTCAAAAGGGTACATCTATTAATATTATACAGGTCCACATAGATGTATCTCCTACACCAAGTGAACATTTAGGTGCACCATGATATCAAAAAATGAAGGGGGGAAGTACTTTTTGATCAAACATAATGTCTCCCTCTACCAATAATCTTTTTATTTTGATAGGATCCACCACTTTAGCGCATATATCCATATGTAACATGCACAATCGATAAATAGTTGCTACTAGAAGAAGTTGTTTCATGAGAACATGGTAGTCATATGATTTTAGGCTCTGGATTTTAAGGTCTTTCATAGAGACATGTTTTATAATATTTGAACTATATCCATATGGTACTTTCATATTGTATAGTGTATGAAAAAACCTTTCTTTCTCAACCTTCGATAGATTGTAGGGTGTTGGTGGAAGATATGTCTTGTTTCTATCCATTACTAGCCACAATGTGTTCCTAATACCCATATTTTTTAAACCCTCATGGGAGATTTTTTCCATCCTTTGACTTTCCATTGATACCTAGAAATGTTTCGAATAGGCTTTCATATTCATTTTTCTCCACATGCATCACATCCAAGTTGTGACGAACTAGAATATATTATTCATAGATAGCAACATCAAACATAAATTACTCAACATTGAGAGACATAATAGTAGATACAAAAATAAATTTGCATGTCGTACCTTCCAATACGATAAATTGAAGAATACATATTTCTTCTTCCATATTGCTACAAGAACAAACACACTATCCTCATATGTGTTGTGTTTTATTTTATTTGAGTTGCTCTTTCTCCAATTTGGTGGAATTCCTTGTACTACTTTTAGTATTTCCATCCCATTTAAAGGTTTGGATGGTTTATCAAGCTCTTGTTTACCATTGAAATATGTCCTCTGATGATGAAATGAATGATCTAGAGGAAGGAATCTCCTGTGGCCCATGTAAGTGATATTTCTACTACATTTAAGTTATTCTGCATAGGTGTTCTCCCCGTATATTGGACATGTTACCTTTCCTTTTGTCATACATTCTGATAAGTTTCCATAAATAGGAAAGTCATGGATGTCCTACATCATTATTGCTCTCATATTAAATGTAGTATTGGAAAATCATCATACATTTATACTCCTTTAATCCATAGTTCATGTAAGTCATCAACCAACGGCTATAGATAAACATCAATATTATTGTTTGGTTACTTCGGGCCATGAATTAACAAGGTGAGAATTTAATATTTTATCTTCATCCACATAAATGGTGGGATTTTTTAAGTGACCAGCACAATAGGTCAACAATTTCAAGTAGTACTAATGTCAGAAAAGGGTTGAACCCATCAATTGCTATTGCAAGTCGTACACTATGTGGATCATCGATGAAATCTTTCCACTTAACATCTATAGTTTTCAATGTTGGGGAATCGACTAGGCATCACATATTTCTATATAAACTCTTGTGCTAGAAATACCACCTCATATTCTCCGTAACCTTTGTAGAGCTACAGGAATAAAGCAACTCACTTTAGCCATGTCTAACAATGTTGAAAGAAACAAACACAACAAATCTAATGATATAATAAAATCCCTTACCTATACATTCTCTTCAACCTCGATATAATGGAGAAATACCTCAACACCTTCACAAGAACATTAAGGCATACATTTTGTGAATGAGGGTCAAATTTCCATCAAGATACACATGTTGGGTAAGCTTAATTCTTTTCATGATCTTTCCAACATAAAATATAGTTATTTATGCATGCATGTATCATTACATAATGTAATCCAAATGGAATCATAATTTTATTTATTGCATATGTGGAATATTTAATTGTATTATTGATTAGGACCATGTCTTTAAACAATTATAGTAAGTCGCCAAAGCTTTTGTTTGACCAACCATGTTTTGCTTTGAGATTATTCAATTTAGTCACTATCGATAGCTTTGTGTACTTTGTACAACCTAGGTATAATGGTCATTTAACATATTTGAGCAAGCTATGATATTCATCAGTAGGAACTGCTCCATAAGACAATTGGAACTCAATATCATTATCTCACAGTTCTTGTCCACTCCCTAAGAAATTGATATTGAACAATCTGTATGTGTCATTGACCATTCTAATGATGTCATCTTGTACATATTCGGTAATTGAACCCTCATTAGTGGTAGAGCATGTCTTTGATGCATATTTTCCAAAAACTAGAAGGTTATTTTTCATGTAAAACAAACTCGATATATATCTTGTCAATCCTGTGTCAAATCAAGTGGTCACAGACCTCCGAAAAACTAATATTTTCCATATTTGAGCACTTTCAACATGGACATCTAGTTCTTTCAGGGTCTGTTGAATTATTTATTATAAATTATAGGAATTTGTGAACCTGATGATAATAGTCCTTGTTATTTCTACAAATAGTCCCCCCCCAAAATAAGAAAGTATAGTTATATGGGTAGATCTGATCGAAAGCACAACTTTTCTTCGTTAATGGAGATAACATAGTTGAAATACCTGGCTACTTCTAGCCAAGATTTTTCCATGATACTTAATGGAAGATCTCATAATAGGTTGCTTCACACAAGTAATGTATCCAAGTTTGCTAAAGCATATGGTATAAACCTATGCCAACTAGTGATTCCCATAACAAAAAATACAATCACAATATTTTGTTACTAGCATAATACTGCAACAAGGTAATATGAAATTTTTATCTAACATGAATAGTATAACAACAATAGAATATAGATTTATAAAATAGCTTCCACATATCCATACATCTCACAATAGGTGGCTTCACATAAGTAATTACCTAGGTTTTCTAAACCTATGCCAACTACTGATTCCTATAACAAAAAATTTAGTCACAATGTTTTGTTACTAGCATAATACAGTAGCAAAGGTAATATGACATTTTTTGTCTAACATGAATAGTATAACAACAATAGAATCTAGCTTTATAAAATAGCTTCCACATATCCATACATCTCACAACAGGTGGCTTCAAATGAAAACAAGAGAATCTAGGATAAGGTTCAATCTAGCCCACATCAATAAAATTGGAATACAGCAAAAATAGATAACAGACAATGTATATTGCAAGTACAAGATAAAGTGGTTTGGTACAAATTTGAGTAAGGTTGGAGACAATAAAATTGGAATAAAGCATGTGAAAAATATGGTTGTTAATAGTCAAGTGTTTATCAGTTAGTTGCCTCATCCAGTTAACTTTATCTTTACTTAATAGGCTAAAGTTTATATAGATTTCCTACGTAACAAACAAAAAATAAAATTAAAATATATATATTTTCTACTTAACAAATAACAATGCATATACACTTCTATGTATATATCACAAGTACAAGATAAAGTGGCTAGGTACAAATTTGAGTAAGGTTGTAGACAATAAAATTGGAATAAAGCATTTGAAAAAGATGGTTGGTTGATAATCGTCAAGTGCTTATTAGATGATTGCCTCAATCAATTGACTTTGTCTTTACTCAAAAGACTAAATTTTATAGTGATTTCCTATGTAACAAATAAAAAATAAAATTAAAATAAAATAAAATAAATAACAGACAATGTATATACACTTCTATGTATTTATAGCAGGACAAAGTGGGGCTGACATAAATATTATTATGCAAATGTTTATTCTCTGGATCTATTTTATCTTTGAGTTATGAGGTTGTACCATCCAGTGCAATTCTTAAAATAATAAACCTTCTAATACAGAGGCTATGACCTCTCAATACACTTGTCCAGATCAGTGGAGTACTATACTTGGTTGTGGGGCTAACATAATAAGGAACACTATACACCATCACTGGCCCTTTGATTTGACATGCTTTATTTGTATATAAAATATGTTTAATTATTACAGAGTATACATAAGTGAGGTGATTGTCTTTGAACTTCAAAGCATTTAACTTTGCTAGTCACCTGAAGAAAGAGCTAAGGTTAATTTATCCAAAGTTAGATTTTGTGAAATTTAAATTGTTTAGTGTAAAAAAAATTAACTTAGAGAAGTTTACGTGATAATTAAAATTATTCATTAAGGAATTTATTGATCAAAATAAAATATTTTGAAGTTTTGTATCAACATCTAATGCTGGAATTTTTTCTTCTACAACAAGAAATTTCTCCACATTGTCTCCACAGAACAAGAATCCCTTCACTTTTAAAACATGAAAATTGACAAGGTAAATGCAATATTTTATTTTTATAATTTGAAATGTTTCAAATTCTCATAAAATACCAAATAAATAGCAACAAATTTCATGTTTTTTAAGTTTTAGACAATACCCATGTTCCCAAATGCAAAGATCGAATGCATTCATGCATTAAATTAAAAATACATGCAACATTTTATAGGATTTCCTTTATGCAAATAAATTTCACCATTCTAAAAGGGGAAAAGCAACATTTTCTTCCAAGCTATTCTCAAGATAGCCAAGCAATATAACAACTGAAAGTACCTATAATTTTTGGATGGAAAACCCTAGCTAATTACCAATAAGGTTGATGAATACCCACCAAATTTTGTATTCTCCAGTAAAAAATTGGATATCCCACATAATGCAAAAAAAATAGGTAAGATTATATGGTTTCGAGACATATATCTAGTCCAAAAATTTCTCCAAATTCGCACAACCCACTTGGAAAATTGGTAGATGGAACAAGATTTGGCTGCCAATCAACAACGATATTGTTGCCTTAGACTAAAACATGGCGTCCCCCATAACGGTCTCTCTCCTATTCTCTAACCCTATAATGGAAAAAATTGAGGCTCCTCCCAAGCGTGAGTCTTTTGCATAAGATAGGGTTTTGGCACCTCCAACTAGCTTCCCCCCAAGGTAATGTAAATAAAATTATCACATAAGAAAAAATCCTAGGTGGCCATTTATCACACAAGCAAAAACACTAGCCCTTGTTCGATCGATTTTATCAAACCTACTTTAGAGATTCTATGATTGTAGAAACAATAAAACAAACCTTATGAGTCATGCCACTCCAATTATAGCTGAATGAACCCTAGGAAACCGATGAATTACTCTATGTAAAATAAACACAAACTAAAATAAAAGGAACACAAACCTAAAAAGAAAGTCTTGTAGAAGCCCAAACGAAGAAAAAACAACACCCTTTATAAGATGCCTTATAAATGGAATTATGAATGAGAGGATGAAGAGGTGAATTTTATCCATAATTACTATCAATGCAAAGGCAAAAATTACAAGGGCAAAAAATATAAGACAAATATAGGTCCAAAATGAATGTAATGGTAGACAATTTAAAAATAGAGAGGCTGAGCATAATATTTGAATTGATATATGTTCCTTTCTATTTTTTCAAGTTATTGAAAAGCTATGGATTCCCCCCTCTTATAAAATTCACCCGTATTCTTGACTTTGCTTTGTCGAATTTAGACCCTTTAATGAGAGGAGAAAGCTTTAGCAGGATGGAAGCATGACTGCTAATGCAAGGCAAAAATTATAAGGGAAGAAAAGAGAAGACAAATATAAGGGATTTTCTCGCAAGGATTTTCCCACATCCTTTATATATATATTTGGGTGAGACCCTAAGACGATGGTTACCTTAAGAGGGCAGTTTTAAATTGCCTTGTTAGGGTGGTTTTTTACCACCATAAAAAACTATCTTATTTCAACCATCCTCTTATCTCTTTTTTGGTATAGTGTAGTTGGCCCATCCTAGTGTATTTTATGCTTCAAAAGTGAGGAAACATATGACCACTTGATGTTTGAGTGCTTGTTCACACACCATATCTAAGAGAGATGGTTTTTAGCTTATAAAATCTAATCCAACAATGATTTCAATAAAATAAATATTTTGGAAAGATGGAAGAGGGGCAAATTTAAATTTGAGCTCTTCGTATTGGATGGAAGCTTGGATTAAACTTAATTTGGTGGTAATTATGGTTGGAGAGAAATGGTAAATTATTTAGAGAAATATTTTCATCCTTGGATGGTGTCTAGTAGGTCATTGGGAGAAAAGTCACAAAAATTGTTATTGTGTATGCTAAAGTGGAAAGTCATGCTGATATAGGGATGATGAAGAAGGAAGTTGAAGTGTAGGAGGAAGAATATGGATCTAGTTCGAAAATACTCCTAAAAGTTTGAATTAAAATTAATATTGATGCGGCTATAAAAGGCAATCTACCTAGAGTTGTAATTAGAGCGGTATGTAGGAATCATGTTGGGACAATGCTCTATTAGGAACTACAAGGACTAGGCAAGGCCACTGACAATGAAGCATAACCCTTTGCTATCAAATTTTCTTCTATTTGGGTAGTAATACAAGGTTATAGGAGGATAATAATATAATCAAATTCTCAAATCTTGGTAAGAGCTCTATATTGAATGAGAAACTTTGCTTTAGAGACATGGATTTTGAGGATTCTTGTCACTCAAATTAGGGAGTTATGGAGGGAATTGGATGATGTGATCATGATTTGTGTGGGTAGAGCTCTAAATATAGTGGCATAATTCTTGGCTAAGATGAGTATCAAGAAGGATGTAGGGGTTCAATGGCACAATGGTATTGCTATTGAGGATGAGAAGATTAGGTAGGTTGTTGAGAAAATCCATCATTTGGCTAATTTGGACAACCATTGTAGATATGGTGGAAGAACATTCCTTTGTCAATATAGGGAGTTGAGAGATCAAGATTCAAGACTTCTCTTTGTGAGAATATGATGTATCTTTCACCATCAAGTATAATTTTAAGGGTAGCATCTGAGGATGAACATATGCCTATTTATTAGGAAAATTATTTCTTGCTTAAAATTGATTTAAAACATCTAAATGGTAGAGTTAACCTTCAATGGCTTATACTATGTACTCATTTTGTACAACCATGTGTCTTAACCATTTGAATGCATATCAACCATCATCCCCTCTTGCTTCAATAAGACTAAGCCACCACATGGTATAGGGAGTCAATGCCCATATGGGTAGGGAAGACCCTTCTATTGGGAATGCAATTAGTATTGAGTTAGAGCAATGGGAACTTACTTTAATCAATCCAAATAAGGTTGAATGAAACCAAATTTATTGTATGTGTTGGGGTGATTCCTCCCGCACTAGGGTGTTATGGGGACTACCATTTGATTTTTAATTAGGTATTAATCATTGGAGACCTAACCATAGATGGTTTTGATGTTGCGAGACCTTATAACCTCTTACTCCAACAAGAGAAAAATACATTTTTGGAGATAATTATTAAGAATTAGAGTTATGTGCAAAACAAGAAATGAAAATGTGAATACCAAGTTGTTATCAACAAATATACTTTGCTTTGTCTCTACATTTATGGATTACACAATATATTCACATGTAAAAATGAGAAAGTGATTATCAAAGATACACGAACCTAATAAGAAGAGTAATATATGGTTGGAACATTATTCTCCTTGCTAGACTCTTGCCCTTGCTTATGACATGGCTTCCATAAATATTTCATCACCATTTACAAGTTAATAAATTGATGGTACGATATTTGATTAAGGTTGTTGTTTTGTACAATATGAAGATCTAAGAGATCAATATTTGAGACTTCTCTTTATAAAAATATGATGTCTATTTCACTATCAAGTGTAATACTAAAGGTATTGTTCAAAGATGCACATATGACTACTTATTAGAAAAATTATTTCTTGCTTAAAATTGTTTTAAAGCATCTAAATAGTAGAGTTAACTTAGTGGATTGTACTATGTACTCATTTTGTACAACCATGTGTCTTAACCATTTGGATGTGCCTCAACCATAAACCCCTCTTGCTTTAGCAAGACTAAGCCACCACATGGTATATGGAGTCGATGCCCATATGGGTAGGGAAGACCTTTCTATTGGGAATGCAATTGATATTGAGTTACTATCCTAAACTATCATGATTATGACAACATAGTTAGGGTGATGGATTCCTTTGATCAACCCATATAAGGTTTAAGGAAACCAAATTTACTATATATATTGGGGTGATTCCTCCCACACTAGGGTGTGATTTGGACATGCATTTGGTTTTTATTAAATTTTAATCATTAGAGGCCTAACCATAAATGGTTTGAATGTTGGTAAACCTTATAGCCTCTTACTTCAACACAAGACAAAAGTTATTTTTGGAGAGCTGTAAACACCCAATTTTGGCACATCAAATTCGTAACTACCCACTAAGCAACTAAAGAGGTCAACTAAGCATCTGGAATCAATTTATTCAACTTTTTGTTTTCTAGAATGAAATAATCAGTTGAAGGTGGTGATTCCATCAAAATTAATCTACCTCATTGACTTGCAATGGTTAGATTGGTGAAATCACCAATATGAAATTGGTAGTAGTGATTTCATTGAAAGTGATTTCATCTTATCAAGTACAAAATTTTAGAATCTTATATTCTCCATAATTTCAAGCCTTCCATCATTTATGAAACCTTCTCCCTTGTATTTGTGTCATCCCTCCTCTTGGTCCCAAACGACAATATTGCTTATTATCATCTCTAATTGTTCCTACCCAAGACAATCATGCCTTGCATTAGAGTGACACAACGGGTTGTAGTCGAGAGCACAAGGTTCAACTCAATCAGGGATCTTCAAGAGTTTTTACAAGACCGACTTATTGTTAATATGTGATCTTTAAGGTGCTAGTTGCTCCTACAAAGGGAAAGGAGTGTGAGAAAAAAAACAAACTCAACAAATAAAAAGAAAATGGGGTGATGCACTAAGAGATTTTCTAAGATATTCTTGGAAAAATAGGCTTGAATACTATGTGCCAAGAGTTAACACTTCCTCTCCTCGACAACGTGAAGTGCAATCAAAATCTACCAGTTATATGCATATATGAGCAGGTGGGTCTCATAGGAAAGCCAAGGTAGTAAGTGACTCAACCCAAAAAAATATGTAGGTTCTTCACACACACACACTTAGCAAATATAATATTCAAGAAAAATGTTACAAACACATACACATACAAAACAATGGGTTTGTAAGCAAATATCAAAAAATAGACATAGTCTCCCATGTATATATATAATATAGGTAAACGTTTACAAATATTATGCCAAAAGCTAGGATTTAAATTACCCACAAGTTTCTCAGGAACCATAACTATTTTTATAGAGATAAATGAATGGAAATACATAGAATTGCAAATTTACTGATCCTTTACAAAGCTACCACTAATCCTATATAGATTTAAAAGGGAGGATTTTCCCTCCAAAGCTCATGCAAAAATTTCTAGGTGGTTGTTGTTTCAAATACTAAATCATGTCTTATATAATTTTTTGTTCCCTTAGGATTCTTTGAATTTTAAGATATGAATATTAGTCGATATTGACCCTTGGATGAGCATCTAAAACCTTAATTGTCATCTACCCATGTTTTGGGGATTCCCATCACCTAGGTGCAGAAGATTACTTTAATTTAATATTTTGGATATTCGAGTTGCTTTTGTTGTGACTCCATGCTACTATTGTCCTTTCTCAAAGATACAAAATATATTTTTTAGGGATAATATTCCTCGAAGAATGTGCACTTTATTGATATAACTTTTGGAACATTGGCATTATCTTTTTTGAGACTTTTTTAATCTTTTGAGGCTGCTTATCTTCATATCTTTAGGAATTTCTATCTTTAGTTTCTTTGTTGAGACTTTTGTTCTTGCATTTTGTCTACAACTCAGGAACTTTTAACCTTCAAATATTTATTGCTTATGAGATCTAGCCTCAGATTGATCAGGCATTTTTGATTGAACCTTTCTTCATGTGCCTATTTGTGACTCAAAATTATGCTTTAAAAAGGTGTAGTGATTCATCATTATAGTTTTTGTGGCTCTTAGGGAATCCTTAGCTTGCTAAATATTGTTAGAGTTAGAGTATTTTACATAATATGGGTCATGTAAATGTACCACCTTTGGTACATAGTTAGAGTAGGAGATTATTTTAAGGGGGAGTTAGCTAGTTACTTCAAGCAATGTAATAAATGCACAAATGGCAATGTGCAAGTTGTAATGTGTAAGGTTTCCCCTTATACAACTAGGTAGAGTTTTGGCCAAGGAATCTATATTCCTATATAAAGGGTCTCAAAGTGGTAGATCATATATCAAGTTCATATAAAAGATCATATCAAGATCTTAGTAGTGCTCATGTATGGAGTATAATGTAGCTCTTTATCTTATATCAATACAGTGAAAATTTCCTCCATATTGCATTGTATTTCCACCATTTCTATTTATAGTATATTTTAGTCATATTGTAGACTCACTTGCTTTCATATTTATTACATCTTATTAGGACCTGTGTTAGATATCTTCCACTATATATATCCTCAAAAGCTAACAGTGGTATCAGAGCCATGGTAAATTGAGATAGGAGGACCTACATCCATCATAGTTCCTCTTTGCAGTTTTGTAAATAAGATTCATTAGTGTGCACCACCACTTATAAATATTGTCACAAGAGAATTCTAGTAGGTCAAGAGGAATAGGGAGAGTTACAAGTAAGGACTGAAATAAATTTTAGTTGCAAAAATTCTGAGATTATATTTGGCTAGAGTATTTTGACAAAGTTGCAAAAAAAATTATGAAGACTAGGACTTAATATGTAAGCCACTAGATTGACAAATCAACTAGTGAATATTATTACCTTCAGAATTATAAATTCTTTAATTCTAGTTTCTAATAGCTTGTTGCAAGGAAAGGAGATTCAATAAAATGGTGGGAAGATTCCTACAAGAGAGTTAGGAAGAATATATTATTAGAATCATTCCATTAGTTGCAGTAATAAGAAAGAAGATTAAATATTTCAAAGACCTCGAGAAAGATGACATTACAAGATCTATAATCCTACAAATTATAGAAGTGAAGAAAAGACCACAATAGCCTTATAGCAGACTCGAGGAATAAGAGACTCTAGAAGTTGAGTCAAAGAAGGATATAAGAGATTTGTTATCTCCATTCAAGATCAATACCTACAGAGTGCAGAAGAAGAAAAGGCCATAGAAGCCTTGATCAAGAAGAAGGCTATAAAAGTCTTAATTCTAAAGAAGACTTCAGAAAAGAATTTATGATTTAGAAGATAAATTCATGATTCAAAAGAATACTCCAAACAAAATTTCATGAAGAATAAATCAGAAAAGAATTCTTGATTCAAAAGATAAATTCCTGATTCAGAATAATACTCCAAAGAAGAGTTCCTATTGAATACTTTAGAATAGAATTCTTGATTCAGAAGATAAATTCCTGATTTAGAAGAATACTCCAAAGAAGAGTTCCTAAAGAATACTCCAGAGAAGAGTCCAAGAAATAGGAGATTGGTGATCTTATTTACTGATTAAATATTTCCTTCAAGAAGGAACTGAAGATATCAAGAGAAGATATTGTTGAAGAACTTCCATTCTTGGAAGAAAGAGAAGGACTTGGGGAGTGTTGTACAAATCTAGAGGTAGAAAAATTAGAGATCCAAGAAGAAGATCTCATCATCAACACTTCCATAAGTATAAGGTTGAAGAAAATGTCTCAGTTGGAAGACCAAAGAAGCTACAAGATAGAAGGTCTTGGAGAGGTCTCAAAAAAAAATCTTGGAGAGCCTTATTGTAGATCTCGTAGAAGCATCATAAAAAAGAGGTTCCTATGAGAACTCATTGGAGAAATCCACTACCAAGGAGAAAGCACCTGATAGTGAAGGACTTAAGACAATTGTTACCATTCGACAACAATCCCAAGAGAAGAAGAATTTGGCAAGGAGTGCCAAATACCAAAAGAAGAATCCAGTGAAGACCTCAAGAAATTTAGAATCTTGAGAAGAAGATCCTATTTGAAGTCAAAATTTTATAAGAATTTTGAAGGAATATTCACACAGAATAAGCCTATCAAATACAAGATATTTGGAGATTACGTCTCATAGAAAGTAGGCACAGTTTAGAGAAAGGAGTTCTCTGAATCTACAGTATAAAATCAAAGTTCATTGGAAGTATCAAGCCACCAAATCCAAGGCTCAAGACAAAAAGTTCAAGGCTATAATTTGGTGAAGCAAGAAGCTATTATGGACAACCAACAAGAAGTGAATTCAACCATTACAAGGAAGCAAATTGGTGAATCAAAAACACAGAGATATACATCTACTTAAGAAGCCATCAAAAAGGTAAGCAACTTGGGTGCAATTAGTTTTATTGATTAAACTACAAATTGGATTATTATCAAACTTCATTAAGGCACCATACTTAGATTAAAATTTGTAAAAGGATAGATTGCATTATAGTCTTCAATAAAGTGCAAAAAGGGAGAATTAATTTTAAGGTCTATTTGAAAATTTAAGATATTTTCAAAAGAAATAAAATTATCATCTACCTATTTTCTATCTAGAAAGCAAGAAGACTGTATCCTACAATATTGATTGTAGTGAAAAATTGTAGAGTATCCATTAAGGATTAATTATAAATTACTCTTGAAAAAGTACTGTAATTTATTTAGTGCATTTAGAAATTACTTTAGGAGTTTATTGGAGGAATAAGGTGAAATTATTGTTGCAATTAAAAGAGCAGTTAAATTAGAAGTATTGTTAAATTCATTTGCACTATACTAATTACTCTAAAAAAGGATTAATTTTTGTTCTTTAAAGAAGGGCACAAAATCATATTATTGTCAAAGTGTCTAGAAACACTATTGGTGCACAAAACCTACAATATTTTAGTGGCCATAGAAGCCATCAAATAATATCAGTTTCCTCAAAGGTTTGGAGAATAAAGTAACCACTGAAAATAAAAAAAGGAGCTTCAAATAGAGACTTGGTGAATCTCAGATTCAAAGTGCACAAAGGGTTAGAAAAAAGTGGCAAAAATTACATCTAAAAAGAACTTCTATTTACGTGGTTACAAGCTTGGGTTCATAAGAAAAATATCCAATAAAAATGAGAGAGGTGTCTAATAAAGAAGACAACCTAAAAATATGCCATTACCTATAAGTAAGTTGTCATAAAACCAGAAAAAATCAGATTGCAAAAGGAGGTACTAAAAAGGTATTTTATATACAAAGATTTTTACATTATACTGCACTATTCTAATCTACCATACGTAGGAAAAATAGCAAGCTTTAAATTACCTCAAAGTAACATTATTATTAGGGTAAAACAATCCAAAGTAGTCATATAATAGCACACTCCATGCAAATGAATAGAGCCTTTCAAAAGGCTCATATCTTCTACATTTTGGATAATCAAACCTACAAGCAAACATAGCATAAAATATTACACTAGACATATATCTAAGGAGCATCATTGGAGTATTTCAAACTCCACCATAGCATTGCTTGAAGCCCTCAATATCGTTACCCAAATCCTAGCTCCAAGTATCCAAAGGCATTACACTTCACTCCAACTAGAACCAACTCATACAAAGCACCATCAAACAAAGGAAGAGTTGGTCGTATTGCATTATTTATAAGGGTATTGCAAAGATACGTTGAAGAGGAATTACGTAGAAATATCATGCACAAAAGGAAAGGTGACATTTTTCACCTAGAAGGAAACACTAATATTTCCCACATGAGCACCCATCCATCACAAATTTGACCAAGAAAATGTTACAATGAAGAAGGTTTGTGTGTTACAAGGGAGAAGACACACGTCATCAAAAAGAATGAGCACTCATCCAATACTGTAATGCTCATACTTCACCTACAAGAAATATACAAGTGATAATAAGCATCTTATCATCCCTCAATCACTTAAGGATAAGCATCGTGACACTTGTCACACATTTCAATATTTTGTCTCTATATTAGAAACCAAAGACCAAGGAGCAAAAAAATTCAAAGTCGAATTCATAGAAAATTCAAATCTAAATTCATAGAGAATTAAAAGCCAAATTTATAGCAACGTTCGTTGTAGATTTACATAGCAACGTTCATGGTAGATGTACATAGCATCATAAGTATTCATAGCACATTCATAGCAACTAGAGTTGTAGCATGGAAGAAAGGTGAAGATCATTAAAGGATTTGGTCAAGGGAGGTCAAAGAATCTAGAATTGAGATCCCACCATCCAAGCATTGAAGCCAAAGAAAAATAAAAGCATTCCATTGGCTATAGAACCCAAAGAAAAGGCATAAAGCTTGCTATCATCTATGACCAAATTCAATGCTGAATATTTTGGGTTTGCAACATTACAAAGGTAAAACTTTACCTTATTCTAATTTTCCACTACACACAAAAATACTTTAACGATGGTTTTTAACCACCCTTAAAGACCTTTAAGGGTAGTTATTCATGTTGGAAATTTTGAGCTCAGTTAGTTGTCATTGATGTCAAGGTAAAAAATCATCATTAATACCATGGAGCACACCATCAACAACACCAAGAACAATACGAAAAGTTGAAGAAAAAGTTGGCAAAATAATGTTTTATGAGGGTTTATGGTAAACCCATGGTGGAAGATTAAATGATTTTATTAAAATCATTATGAGGATATAAAAGTCTCCTCACACATTGAGATGGTAGTTAAGGTTTTAAAAAGACCCACGGTGAAAGAATAATTTACAAAATAAAGGTTTAAGTTTAAACCCAAGGAAGGCTTTAATATTTTTAAAGCTAAAGTTTATAAATATAATTTATAAAATTTAAATTCCTTAGAATTTAAAATAATTTATAAATTATGAAGGTGGGAGCGTCGACGTCTAAGAAACAAAGGGTTTTCGTGTATATATTAATGCCAAGAAGGCATTCAAAACTTACCCCTTGACATTTGTTTTTTACATGCGATATAGTGAAACATTTTTGTGCAATTGTTATTCGTTGAGGAAGAAGACAAGAATTTTTCTTATCTTTAGCGCCAGGTGAAAAGAGATAAGGGAAAGAGCATATTGGTTGAAACGCAAAGGACACGGTGGTCCATTGGCAGTGCATGTTTTGCGAAAGCGTTGGGAGTTGAGAAGCCCGTGATCGATTCGTGTGAAGTGGTGTGTGTCTTGAGCACTAAGGGAAATATTTTTCACGTGCCTTATTTTACGTACCAACCGAGGAAAAAGAGGAGGAAGAGCATCTAAGCTCTTAATTGTACGTCTAGCACACACGACGATCAAAGACGCGGCTAGAGTGCTCACAGAGGAAAAGATTGAGGGTTCGAAACCCACCATTGGAAAAGGTAATTTTTGATAATTAAAATCTTTATTTGCCTAAGGTTTTTTGTGGAGTTATAAGGGTTTGTGAAAAGTTGATTATTTTTATTTATATTATTTTGGAGTAATAAGGGTTTGTGAAAGGTTGTTCATTTGACAATTAATTTTTATTATTGTGGAGTAATAAGGGTTAATGAGAGGTGTTATTGATGAGTGATTTATATCATTGGAATTATAAATAAAGGAGATTTTATTTTTATCAAAGTTTCTCTTGCCATTAATTTAAATCAAAGAGGTTTGAGTTAATTTTTTATGGATGTTAAGTTTATTTTAGTTGGGATTTTATAAGGTGTTATTGGATAAATATTTTATGTATATTGATGGTTGTTTGTTAAAGTTGAATTGATAAGGTGTAATTGAGTATTTACATTATATTGTGAGAAATATTTATTTTCTAACCTCTTTGAGCTTGGCATAGAAGTGTTTGTGGTTGTAACAAATTTATGATATCCCTTCATCTTCAATAAAAAGGTATGAGCACATTCTTCCATAAGTTGAGTTGATTGATTGGTTTTCTGGAAAATAAGTTTGGAGTGAAAATGACTTGATTACGGTTTCCTATTGAGTTTGTTGAGCTAATGCTTAAAGGTTTTATAGAATAAAGAGTTGTTAAAACCTTGTTTGATAAGCATTGTTGTTGAAGCCATTGGTTGTGTGAAAAACTTGAGTTAGAGTTTTGCAAAGATCATGAGTATCATTGTTATGTGACGATTATTTTATAAGAGTTATTTTTGAAGTGAGTTGTTGTACAAAGAACTTGAACTAGGGTTTGAAGAGAACATGAGTATCATTGTTATGTGAAGATTGTTTTATAAGCATTGTTTTTGAAGTGAGTTGTTGTACAAAGAACTTGAACTAGGGTTTGAAGAGAACATGAGTATCATTGTTATGTGAGATTTGTTGTTGAGCATTATTGGAAACATTTTGAGTTAGTGGTTATATGCTTGGACTAGGGTTTGTGAGAAAGAAGTGTTTCATTGTCAAGTGGATATGTGAAGTGATTGTTCAAGTTCCATAAAATAAACTATTATATATTATGATTTGAGTTGAGAAAGTGATTGAGCATTGAGTGTAGAACATATTGAGTCTCTAACAATTCTCTTTATGTTTCTATGAGATTGGACAATTTCTATGTGGACTTGTTAAGCAAATTTGAGGCAAGTCTTTGAGGAGACTTGTGGACTTATTTTGTGTGAGTTTTTTGTCTAAGCTTACAATACATATTGAGCAATTTCTAAGTGGACTTGTTGAGCAGATTTGAGAAAGTTTTGAGTGAACTTGTTGAGCAAATTTGAGCAAGTTCTGTGTGGACTTGTTGAGCAGATTTGAGCAAGTTTTGAGTGGACTTGTTGAGCATATTTGAGCAAGTTCTGAGTGGACTTGTTGAGCATATTTGAGCAAGTTCTGAGTGGGCTTGTTGAGAAGATTTGAGCAAGTTATGAGTGGACTTGTTGAGCATATTTGAGCAAGTTATGAGTGGACTTGTTGAGAATATTTGAGCAAGTTCTGAGTGGACTTGTTAAGCAAATTTGAGCAAGTTCTAAGTGGACTTGTTAAGCATATATGAGCAAGTTTTGAGTGGACTTGTTGAGCATATTTGAGCGAGTTTTGAGTGGACTTTTTGAGAAAATTTGAGCAAGTTATGAGTGGACTTATTGAGCAGATTTGATCAAGTTCTGTGTGAACTTGTTGAGTAGAGTTGAGCAGGTTATGAGTGGAATTGTTGAGCAAATTTGAGATAGAGCTTTGGAGGTTATAGATCAGAGAGGATAGTAGTCTTCAGTGGATAAAGATCCATCATCCAGGGTAGTGAGGACAAGTATTCTAAGTGGGGACAAGAGTCTTCAATGGAGATATATCCATAAGCCAGTGCAGTGGAGGCAGTAGTCTTCTAGAGGATCACCAACCAGAGCAGAGGAGAAGGATTTCTATGGATAGAGATCCATGAACTTGATTTAGGGGATTAAAATCTCCTTTGTATAGAGGTCCATAAAAATTTTAGGGAAAGGATTCCCAAGAGAATTTATTTGAGAAAATTTATAAGAAATATTTTCTCCGTGGAGGTAGCCATATTTGGGTGAACCACATTAAATTTGTGTCTTTATTGTGTGTGGTGATTTTTGCATTACTTTGATTACTGATGTTGATATTGCTATCTATACATTGCATAATATTGATTTGGAAAGAAAAGTAAAAAGTGGTCTTATATTGTTCACCCCCCTCTTAGTATAAGCTTGTGTTATTCAATTGGTATTAGAGTGGGTTCCTTTAGAAGAGTTTTAAAACTTGAAGGAAAAGCTAACAAGAACACAATGTATTCTAATAATGGGTCCTCAGATAATTCAGCACCAGTATTTGATGGAAGTGACTATATGTATTGGAGCATGATAATGAAGATCTACCTTATGGTGCTTGGTAATGAAATTTGAGAAGTAGTTGATCTTGGTTATGATTCCTTAATCAATCCTCTTATAGATAATGAAGGTAAGCTCCTAAAAAACTATAATTCAAAATCTATGAATGCACTTTTGAGAGGTTTTCATATAACAGATTCTATGAAAGTTATGCATTGTAAAACTACAAAATAAATGTGGGATAAATTGCAAGGTATATATGAAGGAGATAAAAGTTTGAAGAAAGCAAAGATACGAAATCTTAAAGGACAATTTGAAGCATTAAGAATGACCGATGAGGAAAATATTAGTGTTTATCTAATTCGAATTGATGAGGTTGTTAATGATATGCAAGGACTTGGAATGAATATGGATGGAATCAAATGTTTGTGATAAAGTCTTAAAAAATCTTCCAAAAATATTCAGTGAACAGGTTTCTGCTATAGAAGTGTCAATGGATGGTGATTATTTGACAAGAGATAATTTTATTGGTATGCTTACAACTTTTGAGATAATAACTAAAGATATCATTCCCTAGAAGGAAGAAACCTTCAAAGCAATAAAAAAGGCAAAAGGTAAGAAGTCATAATCAAGCAATGAGTCATCCAGTGATAAAGAAGCTAATTATGGTAGAAAAGATAAATATTCCAGAAGATCCAAAGATCTAAGAACTGTTAAGTGTTTCAATTGTGGAAAGTATGGACATTTTGCAACAGATTTTCAAGAACCCAAGAACAACAATGGTGAAGAAAAATAGGATCACAAGAACAGGGAATCAGAAATATATAGGCATCAAAAGAAAATCAAGGATGGACAAAATAGACAAGGAAAGAAGTTCTTCCAAAGGCAAAAGAGGAGCTATTATGCGGATAAGGCAAAGTAAGACTCAAGTGATAGTGATGCTAGTTTTTCAAACAATGATAGAGATGAAGTATTATTTATGATTGAAGAAAAATAGCAAGTTAATAAAAGGACTCCAGTAATTCTCAAGTGTTTTAGATGTGGTAACTTTGGACATATTGAAGATGATTGTACAAGGGATGGTTATAGTTTTAGTGATGATGAATATGAATATACACTTGAAAGACCAGATGAAAATCTTCTAATGGCATTAGAAGAAGAAGAAAGTGATCCTATAGAAGACAAGCCAATAGAAAATAAAGATGAGGACATAGGTAAACACATAGAGGAATATTTAGAAAATAATGGTTATGATCTCAAAGGAGAACTTATTTATGCCATTGACACACTAAAGAAGGTAAGAAAACAACACTCTAAACTTGAAATTCAGTTTCAATAATGTGATAAAGAGTGAAGATTGCTAATAGAGGATTTAGAAAAATCAAAGGCTAAGGCAAAGAGGTTCAAAGATAAGTTAGAAGCAAAGATCTTGGAATGTGAGAATTTAGCACAAGAAATGGTACTACTAAGAGAATATTTAGAAGACTCCAAGGTCAATATGAAAGGGTTCAAAAATAGCTCAAAGAACTTGGATAAGTTCATCAATATACAAAAGCATACATCAAGAAAAACAGGTCTTGGATTTGAATAGGTTCAAAAGAAATGGGAAGGAGAGTCAACTTCAAGTTTTGGAGGAGAAGAAACTTTAGATGAAGATACTTCATAAAAATATAGTGTAAAATATAGTGAGACATCTAAGGATGATTTGGACAATAGAGAGTTCAACAAAAATAGGAACAATTCACAAAGAAGATATAAATGGAACAACAATCAGAATAGGTCAAGAGAGACCAAGAGACCAATGAGGTCAAGACAAGGAAAATTCAATGGAATATGCTTTTCATATCACAGGTTTGGTCACATGGCTTCACAATGTAGGACACATGAAATAGAGGAATATGGGAACAAATTTTTTTTCCATGGGTATTGCTACTTATGTAATCAGTCAATTTGGTCACAAGGCAATGAATTGTAGGGTTCATGACAGAAGAGGATATGGCTTTACTAAGAGAAATCCTAAGATATTTGCACCTCCAAGGAATAATATCATTAATTTTTATAAGTGTAATAATGATGGTCACACAATAAAGTGGTGTAGAGTAGACATTCCAAAAATAAGTATGAACAGAAACAAAAATAGGAACAAGAACAAGAACATGGATATGAACAGGAACGAGAACAAGAATAGGAACATGGATATGAATAGGAACAAGAACAAGAATAAGAACATGAACAGATATATGGAAATGAGTGTAGAAATAGATAGGAACATGGATATGGAAAGAAACAGTCAGAGGAATCAAAAAATTTAGATAAGAAGAAAAGAGGATAAAGGTAAAGAACAGTGTTTTTTGGGAGTAGAAATACTCCCACCCCAAAATTAACCACCTCAAAAGAAGGTGGGGGAGGGGCTAAGCTAAGAGGCTCATTCTTAGCCCCGATCCCCAAAGGTGACCCTTTGTTATTGATGTCAAAGGGGGAGAGATTTGAGTGAAGGGGAGATATTTGATATTTGAGAGAGCATTGAGCCAGGGGGAGCAATGTCCCAGGGGGAGCAGAACAAAGGAAAGGTCAAGTTTTCAGTAAAATGAAATTGGGTTACCAGAAATGAAAAAGCGGGAGATTGTTGAAAATTTTGAGCTCAGTTAGTTTTCATTGATATCAAGGTGAAAAGTAGTCATTAATACCATGGAGCACACCATAAACAACACTAGGAGCAATGCGAAGAGTTGAAGAAAATATTGGCAAAATAATGTTTTATGAGGGTTTATGGTAAACCCATGGTGGAAGATTAAATGATTTTATTAAAATCATTATGATGATATAAAAGTCTCCTCACACATTGAGATGGCAGCTAAGGTTTTAAAAAAACCCACGGTGAAAGAATAATTTACAAGTTAGAGGTTTCAGTTTAAACCCAAAGAAGGCTTTAATATTTTTAAATATAAATTTTATAAATATAATTTATAAAATTTAAATTCCTTAGAATTTAAATAATTTATAAATTATGAAAGTGGGAGCATCGACGTCATAAAATAAGTGGAAGCACTGAAGTCTAAGAAACAAAGGGATTTTGTGTATATATTAATTCCAAGGAGGCATTCAAAACTTACCCCTCGACATTTATTTTTTACGTGCGATATAGTGAAACTTTTTCGTGCAATTGTTATCCGTTGAGGAAGAAGACAAGAATTTTGCTTGTATTTAGTGCCAGATGAAAAGATATAAGGGAAAGAGCATATTGGTTGAAACACAAATGACACGGTGGTCCATTGGCAGTGCACGTTTTGTGAAGGCGTTGGGAGTTGAGAAGCCCACGATTGATTCGCATGGAGTGGTGTGTGTCTTGAGCTCCAAGGGAAATATTTTGCACGTGCCTTGTTTTGCATGCAAACTGAGGAAAAATAGGATGAAGAGTGTATAAGATCTTAACTGTGTGTCTAGCGCACACGGTGGTCAAAGCCATAGCTATAGTGGTCACGAAGGCAGAGATTGAGGGTTTGAAACCCACCAATGGCAAAGGTAATTTTTGATAATTAAAATATTTATTTGCCTAAGGTTTTTTGTGGAGTTATAAGGGTTTGTGAAAAGTTGATTATTTTTATTTATATTATTTTGGAGTAATAAGGGTTTGTGAAAGGTTATTCATTTGAAAATTGATTTTTACTATTGTGGAGTAGTAAGGGTTAATGAGAGGTTGTGTTATTGATGAATGATTTATATCATTGGAATTATAAAGAAAGTAGATTTCATTTTTATCAAAGTTTCTCTTGCCATTAATTTTTGGTAATTATTATAAAAGATTAACAGTGGGTTTTTATAGAGGATCCCAAAACCTTATATACAAAATCAGCCTTGCTAAATAGTGCTTCATGCCTCTTGGATGGAAGAATAAACCTGTATGCAGAAAAAAAAACAAAAAGCTGATAATTGCCCGAGGGCTACAAGTAAGGCATTTTTGCCTGATTATCCTGGAAACCATGGCCATTATAACTGGGAAAACAAAAACTAGCCGGAGAAGCTGGACCATCGGAAATCAGAAGAAGACAACCAAGAAAACTACAAAAAATTCTCCCATACCTGGGAAATGACTTTCCACATTTCTGCTTTCCCGGAGGCAGAATTCGAAGCATACATGTTGGATAGGATCCAAGAAAAATGACTGGATTGAAACAAACCATTGAAAATCCTGCTGGAAAATTTTGCCCTGGCCCAAATGGCCACTTGTTTAGTCTTCTCACATCCAGGATTTCATCCGTACGGTTTGAGGTTCTTCTTACTTCCCTTTCCCCGCCGGAAGGGAGGTTTTGGGATAAGCACGTCACCCATCAGAGAATCGGAGTCATCCCGAAATAGCAACCGTTGGGTTCCATTTGCAACATCACCGCAGCTTTCTTTGTCTCTCTTTTCCTTGTTGGGGGGACGGCCCTGCTTCCTTTCACTACCAAAATCCACCCCTCACTTTTGACTCCTTGTAATTCGAGGGCTAATATTACCAGTCTGGTAACCTCTTCTTCCCAAGCAGGTAGTCTTCCAATATCTTTTGTGCCTCGGGAGAGTTTCGGTCATAAATTTTGGGTGAATCTGCTCGTGTGGTGATAAGGGGGGGCATGTTCCTTTTCCTCATGTGGTCCTAGTTGGGGGCGCCCACCACACTGCTCGGAGTCTGGATGGGTGGTGATTTCTTCTTCTGGTAAGGAGGATTCGAGATGGTCCCTGGATGGACTTGGAGATTCATGGCCTTTCGCAAAAGGGTGCTTCATCTGACCTTCACCGTGCTCCAGAGGGTTGCAGGGATCCCGCTCCTTCCTCAACTTTTGGAGAGGACAATTGGACTGAAGATGCCCTTGAGAACTACACTGAGGACAGAAAGCTGGCCTGTTCTCATAAACAATAGCTTGCTTGTGTAGAAAAGTACCCCCAGACCGCAGAGTAATGGAGGATGGGAGGTCCATCTCCAAGTCTGCCAAAACACAGAATCAAGCTTGGACAAATCTAGTTTGAGCTCTGGTGGGAGGGTCTAAAGTGATCATCTCCCCGATGGACCGAGAAATACCTCTGATTACATTTTCATGCCAGCAAAAAAGGGGAAGACTAGGGAGCCTAACCCATTTTGGAGCAATGTTGATATTCTGGGTATCGAGGTTAAAGTCCAAACCCCACTTCCTTAGAAAGAGACTCCTACGGCCCAAGAACCAAGGCCCTCCAGCCAGGATTTTACAGTAGTCCTCCTTGTTGCTCAGCCTAATCACGAAAAAACCTCGGGTTAGGGCAGCCAGCTCTAAGTGACCAGAGGTCCGCCATTTTCCAAACGCCCACTTGCGAATGGTCTCCATGTCGAGACGACCACCAATAAACTTACCGATGAGGGTAAATTTTTCAAAATCCACAAAGCTTGAGAGAATTTCCGTCGGGATGTCCAACTCGTCCCCGGACGGAAATAACTCCTTGGAGAAGAGCCCGCTTAAGGTTTCAGAGGCCACTGCCAAAGCATATGACTTCCGAGGTCCATCTCCCCGTTTGTCTGGTGGATCCTTGCGGCGACTTGGCAAGGACTCCTCGGTGTCCCCAGACTCTGTTTGCCCTCCCTCCACTCTGCTGAGCCCCTGGTTCGACCTGCCGACGCTCTCGTGCTCTCCCAGAATAGCCTTCCCGCCCACTGTCATCCCCACCCTCCCAAGAAACCCTAATTTCATCGCTCCCTATATCCGAAATCCATAGACCATCGCCATTAATTTAAATCAAAGAGGTTTGAGTTAATTTTTGATGGATGTTAAGTTTATTTTAGTTGGGAGTTTATAATGTGTTATTGGATAAAAATTTTATGTATATTGATGGTTGTTTTTGAAAGTTGGAGTGATAAGGTGTAATTGAGTATTTACATTATATTGTGAGAAATATTTATTTTCTAACCTCTTTGAGCTTGGCATAGAAGTGTTTGTGGTTGTGACAGATTTATAAGATCCCTTCATATTCAATAAAAAGGTATGAGCATGTTCTTCCATAAGTTGAGTTGATTGATTGGTTTTCTAGAAAATAAGTTTGGAATTAATTAGGGTTTCCTATTAAGTTTGTTCAGTTAATGTTTCAAGGTTTTCTAGAATAAAGAGTTGTTGTTAAAACCTTGTTTGATAAGCATTGTTGTTGAAGCCATTGGTTGTCTGAAGAACTTGAGTTAGAGTTTTACAAAGATAATGAGTATCATTTTTTATATGTGAAGATTGTTTTATAAGCATTGTTGTTGAAGTGAGTTGTTGTACAAAGAACTTGAACTAGTATTTGAAGAGAACATGGGTATCATAGCTATGTGAATATTATTTTATAAGCATTTTTGTTGAAGTAAGTTGTTGTACAAAGAACTTGAAATAGGGTTTGAAGAGAACATGAGTATCATTGTTAAGTGATATTTTTTGTTGAGCATTATTGGAAACATTTTGAGTTAGTGGTTATATGCTTGGACTAGGGTTTGTGAGAAAGAAGTGTTTTATTGAGTGATTCGTTGAGTAGAGTTGATTGAGCCTAGTCAAGTGGATGTGTGAAGTGATTGTTCAAGATCCATAAAACAAACTATTCTATATGTTGATTTAAGTTGAGAAAGTGATTGAGCATTGAGTGTAGAACATATTGAGTCTCTAACAATTCTCTTTATGTTTCTATGAGATTGGACAAGTTCTGTGTGGACTTGTTAAGCAGATTTGAGGTAAGTATTTGAGGAGACTTATGGACTAATTTTGTGTGAGCTTTTTGTAGAAGCTTACAATACAGATTTGAGCAAGTTCTGAGTGAACTTGTTGAGCAGATTTGAGCAAGTTTTGTGTGGACTTGTTGAGTAGATTTGAGTAAGTTCTAAGTGGACTTGTTGAGCATATTTGAGCAAGTTCTGAGTGAACTTGTTAAGAAGAATTGAGCAAGTTCTGAGTGGACTTGTTGAGCATATTTGATCAAGTTCTGAGTGAACTTTTTGAGAAGATTTGAGCAAGTTCTGAGTGGACTTGTTGAACATATTTGAGCAAGTTCTAAGTGAACTTGTTGAGCATATTTGAGCAAGTTCTTAGTGGACTTGTTAAGCATATTTGAGTAAGTTCTAAATGAACTTGTTGAGCATATTTGATCAAGTTATAAGTGGAATTGTTGAGCAGATTTGAGCAAGTTATGAGTGGACTTGTTGAGAATATTTGAGGAAGTTTTGAGTGGACTTGTTGAGCATATTTGAGCAAGTTTTGAGTGGACTTGTTGAGAAAATTTGAGCAAGTTTTTTGTGAACTTGTTGAGCAGATTTGAGCAGGTTCTAAGTGGAATTGTTGAGTAGATTTGAAATGGATCTTTGGAGGTGACAGAGCAGGAGGACAATAGTCTCTAGTGGATAGATATCCATCAGCTAAGGTAGTGAGGATAGGTCTTCTGAGTGGGGACAAGAGTCTTCAGTGGAGAGATATCCACAAGCCAGTGCAATGGAGGCAGTAGTCTTCTAGAGGATCACCAACCAGAGCAGAGGATAAGGAGTTTTCCTGTGGATAGATATCCATGAACTTGATTTAGGGTATCAACATCTCCTTTGGATAGAGGTCCATAAATATTGTAGGGAAAGGATTCCCAAGAGAATTTATTATAGAAAATTTATAAGAAATATTTTCTCCGTGGAGGTAGCCATATTTGGGTGAACCATGTTAAATTAGTGTCTCTATTATGTATGGTGATTTATGCATTTCTTTTATTACTGCTATTGATATTACTATCTATACATTGCATAATATTGATTTGGAAAGAAAAGTAAAAAGTGGTCTTATATTGTTCACCCCCCTCTCAGTATAATCTTGTGTTCTTCAATTCAGCCACCATCTATGAGGGTGTCATAAAAAATTTACACCCATACGATGGTAGCTAAAAACCACCTCATAGGACCACCATATTAGGGTATAATATGACGACTAAAAATTGCCTCAAAGGACCGCCATCGTAGGGTCTAAGACGGTGACTAAAAACTACCTTAGAGGACCGTCGTCTTAGGGTCTAAGACATAGGCTAACAACCACCTTAGAGGAACCTAAGACGGTGGTTTTAAACCACCATATTGTTCATTATTTAAAAAATATATATAAAACTTAAGAAAACACCCTCTTATTAGCTGAGAATACTAGTATTCATTGTTTATTATTATACACTTGCTGAGGAAAAATGAAGTGTTTTCATCATTTAAGGGCAGCACATATAGATGAAGTTTCCATTCTAACTTATTTATATTGGATTTGGAAAAATTTAGAGAAATTTTAAAAGATTTTAGGTGAATTAGTGCTGGAAAACAAATGTAAGCAATGTGCAGACTGAGCTTTCCACCCAAGAAACAAATATGTTGAATCTAGGAATAGATGATGCAAGTATTGCATGCCTAACAACAAAGCCCACATGAAGAATCTTAAATAGGGTCATTGGCATATGAAAGAATGATGTTTTATGAAGCAAGTACTGCATGCCTAACAACAAAGCCCACATGAAGAATCTTAAACAGGGTCAATGGCATATAAAAGAATGATGTTTTCTAAAACCAATTGTTTTTCATTAATTTTATTTTAAACTTTTCTTCATCACATGAAATATGAATAAAATAGCCCACCTTTAGAGCAATTGTAGACCAATCACTCAAAACTTTTGAATTGCAAGATATCCTCTTCAATCCAAATACAACATAAAAAGTAGTGACAGTGTAAAATTCAAAACCCATTATAGTAACAGTGTAAAATTCAAAACCCATTACTTCCAAATTAAAGTAGTAACAGTGTAAAATTCAAAACCCATTATAGTAACAATGTAAAATTCAAAACCCATTACTTCCAAATTTCCATCTCTATCATTGTAGCTTCAAGTGATGATGTCAAATTGATTCCTTTAGCAAATTACTACAACCCCAGTAGCAACAAAATGTGAGGCCTGCAATCCTGTGAAAGCATTTAACTCCTCCTAACCTTAAAATGATATAAAATAAACTACTTTGGAACATAGATCAATTAATAAAGGCTTCAAGACATCTTCAATACATGCCATAAACAGTAAAAAGGATTTCAAAAACTTAAATGGCTGGAAAAATTAGAAAAATTTTAAAAGCTTTAAGGTGAATCATTGCTAGAAAATAAATGTAAGCAATGTATAGACTGAGCTCTCCACCCAAGAAACAAAGATGTTGAATCCAAGAACAGATGATGCAAGTACTACATGCCTAACAACAAATTCCACATGAATAATCTTAAACAAGGTCATTGGCATATGTAAGAATGATGTTTTCTAAAACCAGTTGTTTTTCATTAATTTCATTTTAAAATTTTCTTCATGACATGAAATATGAATAAAATAGCCCATATTTCGAGCAATTGCAGACAAGTCACTTGAAATTTTTGAATTGCAAGATATCCTCTTTAGTACAAAACCAACATAAAAAGTAGTAACAATGTAAAATTCAAAACCCAATATTTACAAATTTCCATAACTGGCATTGTAGCTTCAAGTGATGATATCAAACAAAATTCCACAAGCAAAATATTGCAACCCCAATATCAAAATGCAAGGCTTGCAAGCTTGTGAAAGCATTTAACTCCTCGTGACCTTAAAATGACATAAAATCATTACTCATGATAATTGCCATAACCATAATTTTACAAATATCTAATAAAAATAAAGAAGAAAGTAAGTCATGTCAATTCCAGACCCAGGCTAACACAATCTCCCCATTAACTAAAATATAAATAAAAAATGATTGTTTATAAGTTGACCCTATGAATATTAACATGTGACTAATAACATGTATTTGTACAAAATTGAACTACTTTGGAACATATATCAATTAATAAATACTTCATGACATCTTCAATATGTGCCATAAATAGTAAAAAGGATCTCAAAAACTAAAATGACCATAACAATATTTTTTTTGGAAAATTTGGAGAAATTTTTAAAGCTTTAAGGTAAATCAGTGCTGGAAAACAAATGTAAGTAATGTGCATATTGAGCTCTCCACAATAGAAACAAATATGTTGAATCCAATAATAGATGCTGCATGGGGGGAGGGAGGATGCATGGGGGGATAGAGGAAGGGAGGATGCATGGAAAGGAAGGGGATGCATGCGGGGTACGTCGAAAGGTGGAGGCTAGGGAAGGGAGGATTAATGGAGAGGAAGAGGACATGTGGAGGATGAGGGAGGGGGATGCATGGAGCAGGGTAGGGGAAGGGGCACATGGGGTAGGGGAAGGGAATTTGAACAGTTGCTTCTCTTCTTCGTCATAGTAGAAAAATTCATGTGCCTACTTCCTCTTCCTCAATATATTTGAGTACCACATAAAATGTTTCTCATCTACATGTTCCACATCTTTTGAGGCTACTTTTTGCTCATATCACAAGCATGGTCAGTGGAATTCAATCATGTTATGCAGGTAAATCTACAATTTCTCATTTACCAAGATATTAGGTAAGGTGATCCACCTTCGGACTATGTTGACTATTTATCAAAAGATGTAGCTACTCTGCCTACATTCTGGTGACTCTTGACTTAATGCACTTAACAAATCATCAATGCCTCTCTCAATCACAATTTGTGCCTCTACTGCTATGAGGCTTCTTATGGGCTTAAATAATGGTGACATCCTATTTGGAGGTGAATATTTGTAGTAGGATCATATCCATGACAATGATGACGGTGTTGACTATAGGTTGCACTCAGAACAATCGTAGCTATTATCCTCTTGATAATCCACGGTGGACATAGGGCCTTCACTAGACATGTAAATGCTATTTGAATTAGGCATTTTGGGAGCCCTGCTGATAAACACATAGGAGGAAACCATATTATATTAATTTAAAAATTTCTATATAACATATTTTCCACATTATTCATCGAAATTTTACTTTACAAATGCAAGAGAGCATGATCACCCCTATCATCCAAATGACCTTTAATTAAATAAATATGAATAACCCTATGTTATAGTTACTTTACATTACCCATTACGTCCTGCACTGGTTGGCTACATGGAGGAGATTTTGGGTTTTTTTGGTTCTTCTAATCAGGGATTACATAGACACAACTTACATGTAGTTTAATGATAAACTAATATGATTGTTTGTACACATCATTTCTATTATGTCCAATAATACTTACTATGTGAATAACAAATATACAACAAGTGTTTACCATGTGAACAACAAATATAGAACAAACCTTGTGGGTTCTAATGGATCTACTTTTATTATGATCTAATCATTAATTTTCTATTCTTATGTTATGCTCTAGCATTATCCATATGTTTCCTTTGTGTGTTCCATCAAGAATCTGCTCTACTTGAAAAGAAATTTTCCACAAATTTTGTACTAGTTTTGGTTTGTAAGGGTAACCTTAACAAGACCATTCATACACAAATTAAATTAAATAAAACTTTTTTAGTTTATTTTGAAGGTTTTAATAAACTAATACAAAAGAAAAGTATTGTGACTAGTGAGTTCTAGGCTCTGTTCTGAAGCCTAATAATATGAAATAGATACTCTTATTAAAGCTTCTTTAAAATTAAAATTGAAATAGTGCTTAGGAAGAAGAGCTTATTGTAACTGCATCCCAATTTCCATTAAATCTAGTTGCAATTCCAATCCAACATCTTCTAGATATTTATCATACTTGTGAATATTTGAAGAATTTGTTGATCATCTTGAGATATTTTAAATGTTCTCAAGTATTTTTCCATACTCTGTGCTCCATAATACAAGCCTATGAAAGCTTGTTGTTTTCCAGTTCAAATCACAATATTTGGAGGGTATATTTTGCATTTTCTATATAGTATGTTGTACCAGTGCTAGAGCAGAAGATATAATAGCCAAATGGCTTGTAGGAACTAAGTCTAATTAGGTCTTTCACTTCACCTCCTAAAAAATTAGCAGACCCCACAGTAAGAGCCTCAATATCATAAGCCACGATTTGAGAAGCATCCCTAATAAATCATTTTACAAAGTTGAGGGAATCTTCTTTCGTGAGTGAATGGATTTCATTTTGGAGTGGATGTTTACTCTCTACCCTTATCTCTTTAGCCTTTGGTTCCATGTATTTGTACCAAGAGAGCACTATATATTCCAAGAATTTGTAGACTTTTGGTAATTTAAAATGGGAGAAACAAATTTTAGGTACAATGTCATACCTAGAGATTCCAAGGCTTTGTAGACTTTTGGTAATTTAAAAGGGGAAAAACAAATTCTGGGTACAATTTCATACCTTGAAACCATATGGTATAAGTAGGGAGACCAAACCATTTTTCTCGTTCAATTGCTTTGGCAAATATCTTATCCCTGGACACCCAAATGTAATGCAAATTGGAAGCTTTTGAGTGCGTTGCTCCAATGCCCTGACTATCCACATAAGACTCACTGTTAATAAATTTATCTCGTAAATGAGCACCCATTCAAAATGATTTCTTGCACAAAGAAACATCAAAATACCATTCAAAAAAATTTCTTGCATAAAGAAACATCAAATTACCCATACCCTACCAATCTCAAAAATTAAAAATTTCGCTAAAAATGTAAAAAATTAAAAATTCTTTGTGCCTAAATCCTTTATTATTTTTCCCTCTCATCTAAATCCTTCATTATTTTTTAGGGTGATCATCCACCCTAAGATGGTGGTTTATAAGCATTTCTTAGGGTGACCCTAAGAGGGCAGTTATAAACCGTCATCTTAGGGCTAAGAGGGCAGTTTAAAACCACCCTCTTAGGGTGAATCTAAGAGGGCGGTTATCCTAAGAGGGCATATATAAACCACCCTCTTAGGATATATTAGGATAGTTTTTTGCTACCATAAAAAACCACCTTATTTTAGCTACCGTTAAAGCCCTTTTTGGTGTAGTGTGCTTTCATTAATAGGGAGTTATAAGGTATAATATAAGGTTGAAATATTAAATGAAATCGACCATATTTGAAAATAATATTAAAAGGGAAAATATGTATTAGTAGCCTCATATTTTCAATCTAAAACATAGGATAAATAAGGATTTCTACCTGGATAAATTAAACTTCTATTATTGCAAATATCATTGTTTTCTAATATTCTATATTAGGGAGTTATAAGGAATACTAAACCATAGAAGGTAATTGGAATATAGAAACATTAAATGTCGAAATATCAAAGGCTATAAAATAAGGTTCAATAAGAAATATCAAGAGTTGGAAACTAATTACTATACTTGTCTCAAACTTACATTAAAGGAACAAAGGAGATCCAACTATTAGAACCTCATCAAAATTAGAAAGTGCTTAAGTTGAATAGGAGAAATAAGGTGTAAAAGAAATTGGTTTTTGCTATTCACAAAACTTTACAAAATCAATCTAAAATTGAACTATTATTCTAAAAGCACTTTATCTATCATTCAACATATCCAGAATTACAAGGGAGACATAAGACATTCTACAAAACTTGATAATAATAGCATTCATTCAAAGTTTATCAAGTCCTCAATTCATTTGGGAATCATAAGGTGTCTACAAATCTTACAGGTATTTTACCACATCTCTTAACTAGGGAGTCATAAGGAAGCCTACAAAAACCTAAGCTCTAAAAGGTTTTATCAAATCAAGCTCATACTACTAGGGAGTCATAAGGTAGATCACGTAAGAAGATTCTACCCCATAAGATACAAGCTCTACCAAAGCACTCTATACTCTAATCTAAGGAGCTATAAAGATGTCTACCTCAAGTAGTACAGTAAACAATGACATGAACAACACTATTAGAAAAGAAAGAGCAAGTTTCATAAAAATTGGAATTAAGAATTCACTTATAAATTCTGAAGGAAACTTAGATCCTACTTCAAAAAGGATACGTAATGAAGCTTTGAAAAATAGGTTTGAAATTATGGAGCACTATCTACATGCTCAACTCACTGAAGCAATTGAAAATGGAAATAATGACATTCAAATTCCTTTAGAATATGGAAGCATACTATACATGGAACTACTTACATTCAAATGTTATAAGGATGAAAATGTAGAATAGAAAGGATTGATAGAATTACATAAGATAAAAATAAAAATGGATGAATCATCCTCAGCAAAGATATTTTAATCCTCATGATATATTATTACTTCAAGTTCTACTTACTCAAAATATTATCATGATGCTCTAAGTGTATCTTCAGAATATTTTATACAAGACACAAAAAATGATGACAAGGACAATAGCAAAGAGAAAATACCCTTGCAAGAATCAAGTGATAGCACATCCACCTATGAAAGTACTGACTCCAATTAAGAAGAAGAAGAAGAAGAACCAATTCAATAAGGCATACAATGCAATGTGAATTAAAGATGATACAAAGGATCACATCAAGCTAAAGACCATTCTCAAGAAGAAGATCTAGATTGAAGATTGAAATCTTTAATACTTAAATAATGTAATACAGGGGGTTGTTAGAGTTAGAGTATATTACATAAATTGGATCATGTAAATGTACCACCTTTGGTACATAGTTAGAGTAGGATATTACTTTAGGGGGAAGTTAGCTAGTTACTTCAAGCAATGTAATAAATGCACAAGAAGCAATTTGCAATTTTTAATGTGCAAGGTGTCCCCTTGTACAACTAGGTAGAGTGTTGGCCAAGGAATCTATCTTCCTATATAAAGAGCCTCATAGTGGTAGATCAGATATCAAGTTCATATCAAGATCATATAAAGTTCTTAGTAGTATATAATAGTAGTGCTCATGTATGGAGTACAATGTGTTGGAAATTTTGAGTAATTGTGTTGTCGTTGATGTCAAAGGTTTTATGTCAAAGTTTGATGTCATTAATTGTCATTGATGCCAAAGATAGTTTGGTATGGCAATTATATAAGGTTTATAAGATACAAGACAAAGTTCATCCCAATGCAAGGAAATTGATAAAAAGGAAAAGGTTATAATATTTAATTTAAATATTATAAGCCAAAGAGGTTTGGGACAAATTTCTAAGTGTTTTTTTAAAAGGTTGAAGGTCCAAGTTTAAGCCCATGGTTTAAGAGAAAAAAGATAATATTTTAATATTTAGGCCAAAAGGACTTACTAAAAGGAGGATTGAAAGTGCATTGGACAAAGGTCTCAAAAAGAAATTAAGTTGACAAAGGACTACAAGCAAAAATGTTATTTAACACCAAGGTTAAATAATATAATAAATAAAATTTAACACAAAGGTTAATTATTATGTTAAAAAATAAATAAATTTGAATTATCAAAGGTGCCAAACATTTGAATTTAAAAAGGTGGTAATAAAATGTTGAGCCGACATCATAGCAAAAAAACCAAATGCATATTTAAAGATGAGCATAAATTATTTTTTCAAAAGTTTTTTTGAGAAGCACATGCATTATTCGATTTTTTTGGAGCAGAACGCAAGGAAATTAAAGCGCCATTCATTAAGGGAAGAGGGAGAAGAAAAGTTAGCACACGTATTTCAAGGAGGAATAATGAAACACAAGGGAGATCGCACTACTTGGTTACAACCAGGGCTAGTAGCCCAGGTTGTAGGTGGGTCTAGCATAAGGCGTGGTAGTGGATAGGTCATGAGTACGAATCACCATGGCAGTATGTTTTTATAATTTTGTTGGACATTTTGAGTCCCTAAGTCAAAGTTGTCATTGATGTCACCAGATGAAGTCATCAGTAATTTTAGTAGGAAATAAAGGGGACAAATATGGTTATTTGATATCCAGGAAGAAGGCAAAAGATCGAGTGAAACAGTGCAAAAGACAGAAGTTAAAAAGGAGTTGTAATATTTATTTTATAAATTATTTAAATTCAGCATGAATTTAAATTTTATAAATAAATATTAAAGGTACTTTATCGAAGGATTAATATTATAATATTGGTTATTATAATATTAAAAGTGCCATGGTGAAAACCCAAATAAAAACATTTATAATTTTTATTATAATGTTTTATAAGGCAAAAATGGGTTTTATAAAGTCCAAAGATATATTATTAAACCCAAAGGTTGGGTTTAAGACCAAAGGAAATTCGAAGCATGTTGCAAAGGGTTATATTCCTCACCGACGTCATTATGTTTTGAAGCACCGACGTTTTAAATGCAAAGGAGAAAATTTGATATTTAAACCTATGCCCAAAGGCATTAAGTTTATCCTTGCTCGAATTCTAGATTGCATGCGATTTAATCAAAGGAGCTCATGAGAATAAAGCAGCAAAATTCGTGTTCATCCTGCCACCGAAAGGAAACAAAAGGGAAAGTGTTGGAAGGTCTAGAGCCAACTAGGCACGTTGGCCTAGTGGCAAGTGGGCTGCAAAGCTTACGTTTTGTGTGCAAGAGGACAACGTTCGAATCTCGGTGGAAGCATTTTGGTGGGTGTGTTAGCACCAATTGTTAGGCGCACTTTTTGCAAGGCAAAGGAGGACATAGTGTTTTGAAGCACGTGGTGCTTCTTCCTTCCCAATGAGCGTGTAGCTCGTGTGGTGGTTTGCACCATGGGCAAAGATGTTTGTGTGGGCTGCATTGAGAGTTCGAAACTCTCCAAAGGCAAAGGTAACATTTTTATTTTAATTTTGTTTTAAAGCCTAAGTTGGAGGTATAAGGTTGCTTTATGGTTGAAGTTTGGAAAGGTTGCTTTATATTAAAGTGTGGTAGTTGAGAATTACCTTTAGGAGTTATAAGGAGAATTCTATTTTTATTTTTAAAGTCTTAAATTGCTATTGTGGAATATTGAAAGGTTAAGACTTTGTGGATGGTATGTTATTTTGAATTAAGGGTTTTTGACTATTGTGAGGATATTGATTATTATTTAAGTTGGAGTGATAAGGTGTAATTTTGATATTATTCTTGTGATATATTTTGTTGAAGAAAAATATCCTCTAACCCTTATTGAGATATACAAAGAAGTAATTGTGAGTGTGGCAGATTTGTGAGGACTACTACTCTTCAAGAAAAGGTATGGGTAAAATTCTTCTTTGATTGAGTTGGTTGATTGGCTTGATTGAAAATTAAGTTTGGAGTGAAAAGGAATTGATTAGGGTTTCCTTTTTGAAAGTGGTTGGTTTAATGCTTCAAGGTTTTTTGGATTGAGAGTTGTGATTAAACCTTGTTTTATTAGCATTGTTGTTGAAGCCATTGGTTGTGTGAAAAACTTGAGTTAGGGTTTGGAAAGATCATGAGTATCATTGTTAGATGAAGAATGTTTTATTAGCATTGTTGTTGAAGTGAGATGTTATGCAAAGAACTTGAACTAGGATTTGAAAAGAACATGAGTATCATTGTTATGTGAGAGTTGTTGTTGAACATTGTTGGAAGTATTTTGAGTTGGTTGATATATGCTTGGACTAGGGTTTGTGAGAAAGGGTTGTTCCTTGAAGTGATTGGTTGAGTAGAGTTGATTGAGCCTAGTCAAGTGGTTGTATGAAGTGGTTGTTCAAGTTCCATGAAACAAACTATTCTATATTCTGATTTGAGTTGAGATTGAGCTTTGAGAATAGAACATATTGAGTCTCTAACAATTCTCTTTATGCTTCTATGAGATTGAGTTGAGAAAGTGATTGAGTATTGAGTATAGAACATATTGAGTCTCTAACAATTCTCTTTATGCTTCTATGATATTGAGTTGAGAAAGTAATTGAGTATTGAGTATAGAACATATTGAGTCTCTAACAATTCTCTTTATGCTTCTATGAGATTGGACAAGTTTTGTGTGGACTTGTTAAGCTGATTTGAGGTAAGTCTTTGAGAAGGCTTGTGGACTGATTTTGTGTGAGATTTTGTGGAAGCTTGCAATAGATTTGAGCAAGTCCTAGAGAGGACTTGTTGAGAAAATTGGACAAGTTTTGTGTGAGCTTGTTGAGATTTGGACAAGTTCTGTGTGAGCTTGTTGAGCAGAGTTGTACAGGTTCTGTGTGGACCTGTTGAGCAGAGTTGTACAGGTTCTATGTGGACCTGTTGAGCATATTTGGATAGGTTTTGAGTGGACCTATTGAGCAGATTGTATAGGTTCTATGTGGACTTGTTGAGCATATTTAGACAGGTTCTATGTGGACCTATTGAGGAGTTGAAGGTTAGTGGATGTTGAGTAGATTTGAGAAGGTTGAGTGGACTATTGGATTTGTGATAGAGATATTGAGTAGATTTGAAGGTTCTGAGTGAACCTATTGAGCATATTTGAGAAGGTTTTGAGTGGACCTATTGAGAAAATTTGTGCTAGACCGAATGAACTATGTTTAGTATAGATTTGAGTGGACTTGTGCTAGAATGGTGTGTGTGTAAGATTGAGCATATTTGTGCTAGACCAAATGTACTATGTTTAGTGCAAGATATTGAGCAGAGTTGTGCTAGACTAACTGGACTATGTTTAGTATAGTATTGAGATAGAGCTTTGGAGGTGATAGAGCAGAGAGGATAGAGTCTCCAGTGGATAGAGATCCATCAGCTAGGACATTGAGGATAGGTCTTCTGAGTGAGGACAAGAGTCTTCAAGTGGAGAGAGATCCATAGTCAGTGCAGTGGAGGCAGTGTCTTCTAGAGGATCACCAGCCAGAGCATAGGAGAAGGAGTTCTCCTATGGATAGAGATCCACAAACCATATTTAGGGGATCAACATCTCCTTTGGATAGAGGTCCATAAACATTGTAATTGGGAAGGATTCCCAAGAGATTATTTGAGAAATATTTAGAAGAAATATTTTCTCTATGGAGGTAGCCCACATTGGGTGAACCACGTTAAAATCTATGTCTCTATTGTGTATGGTGTTTTGTGCATTGCTTTGATTACTGCTATTGATACTGCTATCTATACACTACATAATATTGATTTGAAAAGAAAAGTAAAAAGTGGTCTTATACTGTTCACCCCCCTCTCAGTATAAGCTTGTGTTCTTCAATTGGTATCAGAGTGGGTTCCTTCAGAAGAGTTTGATAACTTGAAGGAAAAGTGGTCTAAGAACACAATGGATCAAAAGGATCAAAGGGACGGGTCCATCAATAATGTAGTACCAGTATTTGATGGAAGTGACTTCTTGTATTGGTGTATGTTGATGAGATTTTACCTGATGGCACTTGGCAATGAAGTTTGGGATGCAGTGGAATTTGGATATGATTCAACAATCAATCCTCCTATATATAAGGAAGGTAAGCTTCTAATGCATGCAAATTCAAGAGCTATGAATGCAATTATAAAAGGATTGCGTAGATCAGAATCTATGAAGGTTATGGATTGTAAAACAACAAAAGATATGTGGGAATTATTGCATACCATATATGAGGGAGATAAAGGTGTCAGGAAAGCTAAGATCAAAAATCTCAAAGGAGAATTTGAGAACTTAAGAATGCGGGATGATGAAAACATTCATGACTATCTTAGTAAGATTGATGAACTTGTACATGAGATGAGAGGTCTTGGAATGAAGGTTGATGAATCTGATGCTTGTGATAAGATCTTGAGAACTCTTCCAAAAAGGTATAGTGAAAAGGTTTCTGCTATAGAAACATCAATTGATAGTGATTCTCTGACAATAAATTCTTTACTTGGCATGCTTACGACTTTTGAGATAAGAACAAAAGATCCTATCCCTCCAAAAGAGGTTGCATTCAAAGTGAACAAGAAGATAAAGGGTAAGAAGTCAGAATCAAGTAGTGAGTCATCTAGTGATGAAGAAGCTAACTATGGTAGAAGAGATAAAGGTTCCAGAAGACCCATAGATCTAAGATCTGTTAAGTGTTTCAATTGTGGAAAGTATGGATATTTTGCAACAGATTGTAAAGAGCCAAAGAACAACAATGATGAAGAAAAATAGGATCACAGGTACAGGGAATCTGAAAGATACAGGTACTAGAAGAAAAGCAAGGATGGACAAAACAGACAAGGAAATAAGTTCTTCCAAAGGCAAAAGAGAAGCTACTATGCGGATAATGCAAGTAAGTACTCAAATGATAGTGATGCTAGTTTTTCAGACAATGATAGAGATGAAGTCCTATTTATGGTTGAAGAGAAAGAACCAGTTAAGAAAAGGACTCCAGTTATTCTCAAGTGTTTTAGATGTGGTAGATTTGGACATCTTGAAGATGATTGCACAAGGGATGGTTATAGTTTCAGTGATGATGATTTTGAAGATGCACTTGAAAGACCAGATGAAAATCTTCTAATGGCATTAGAAGAAGAAGTGAGTGATCCTATAGAAGACAAGCCAAAAGAAAGTAATGATGTGAACAAAGGCAAAAAAATAGAGGATTATTCAATAGAAAATGGTTATGATCTCAAGGGAGAACTTATCTATGCCCTTGACATGGTAAAGAAGGTAAGAAAGCAACACTCTAAGCTTGAAATTCAGTTTCAAGAATGTGATGAAGAGAGATTATTGCTCATAGAGGATTTAGAAAAATCAAAGGCTAAGGCAAGCAAGTTCAAAGATAATCTAGAAGCAAAGATCTTGGAATGTGAGAAGTTAGCACAAGAAGTGGCACTACTAAAGGAAGATGTAGAAGACTCCAAGAATAAACTATACAAGTATGTAAACAGTGCAAAGAGTGTGGATAAAATAGTCAAGATACAAAGAGGAGCAACAAACAAGATAGGTCTTGGTTCTAAATAGGTACAAAAGAAAAGGGAAGAAGAGTCTACTTCAAGTCTTGAAGAAGAAGCAACTTCAGATGAAGATACATCAGAAGAAGATAGTGTAAGAGGGAGTGAGACATCAGAGGATGAGTTTAACAATAAAGAGTTCAACAAAGATAGGAACAATGCACAGAGAAGGTACATATGGAACAATAATCAAAATAGGAGACCAATGAGGTCAAGACAAGGAAGCTTCAATGGAAGATGTTTTTCATGTCACAAGTTTGGGCACATGGCTTCACAGTGCAGGACACATGAAAGACAAGAATATGGGAAAGGATAACTTTTCCAAGGGTATTGCTACTCATGTAATGAGTTTGGTCACAAGGCAATGAATTGCAAGATTCATGATAGAAGAGGATATGGCTTCACTAGGAGAAATCCTAAGACATTTGCACCTCCAAGGAATAATAACATTAAGTGTTATAAGTGCAATAATTATGGTCACACAACAAGATGGTGTAGAGCAAATATTCCAGAAATAGGCATGAACAAGAACAGGAATGTGAACAGAAATAGGAACATGAATAGGAACATGAATATGAACAGAAATAGGAACAAGAACAGGAATAGGAACATGGATGAGAATAGGAAGAACAGAATAGGAACATGGATGAGAACAAGAATAGGAATAGGAACATGAATGATGATAGGAACAGGGATGATGACTTGGAAAGAAACAGTCAGAGGATTCAAAAAACTCATAAAAGAAGGGAAAAAGATAAAGGTAAAGAATAGTGCTTTCGGGGAGTAGAAATACTCCCACCCCAGAATTAACCACCTCATGTGGAGGTGGGGGAGGGGCTAAGCTAAGAGGCTCATTCTTAGCCCCGAGCCCCAAAGGTGACCCTTTGCCATTGATGTCAAAGGGGGAGAGATTTGTGTGATTTGTGTATTGGGGAGAGATTTGATATGGGGAGAGATTTGATATTTGAGAGAGCATTGAGCCAGGGGGAGCAGAAGAAAAAGAAAGGTCAAGTTTCAGTAAAAAGGATATGGGTTGCCATCAATGACAAAGGGGGAGATTGTTGGACATTTTGAGTCCCTAAGTCAAAGTTGTCATTGATGTCACCAGATGAAGTCATCAATAATTTCAGTAGGAAATAAAGGGGACAAATATGGTTATTTGATATCCAGGAAGAAGGCAAAAGATCGAGTGAAATAGTGCAAAAGATAGAGGTTAAAAAGGAGTTGTAATATTTATTTTATAAATTATTTAAATTCAGCATGAATTTAAATTTTATAAATAAATATTAAAGGTACTTTATCGAAGGATTAATATTATAATATTGGTTATTATAATATTAAAAGTGCCATGGTGAAAACCCAAATAAAAATATTTATAATTTTTATTATAATGTTTTATAAGGCAAAAATGGGTTTTATAAAGTCCAAAGATATATTATTAAACCCAAAGGTTGGGTTTAACACCAAAGGAAATTCGAAGCATGTTGCAAAGGGTTATATTCCTCATCGACGTCATTACATTTTGAAGCACCGATGTTTTAAATGCAAAGGAGAAAATTTGATATTTAAACCTATGCCCAAAGGCATTAAGTTTACCCTTGCTCGAATTCTAGATTGCATGTGATTTAATCAAAGGAGCTCATGAGAATAAAGCAACGAAATTCGTGTTCATCCTACCACCGAAAGGAAACAAAAGGGAAAGTGTTGGAAGGTCTAGAGCCAACTAGGCACGTTGGCCTAGTGGCAAGTGGGCTGCAAAGCTTACGTTTTGTGTGCAAGAGGACAACGTTCGAATCTCGATGGAAGCATTTTGGTGGGTGTGTTAGCACCAATTGTTAGGTGCACTTTTTGCAAGGCAAAGGAGGACATAGTGTTTTGAAGCACGTGGTGCTTCTTCCTTCCCAATGAGCGTGTAGCTCGTGTGGTGGTTTGCATCATGGGCAAAGACGTTTGTGTGGGTTGCATTGAGAGTTCGAAACTCTCCAAAGGCAAAGGTAACATTTTTATTTTAATTTTGTTTTAAAGCCTAAGTTGGAGGTATAAGGTTGCTTTATGGTTGAAGTTTGGAAAGGTTGCTTTATATTAAAGTGTGGTAGTTGAGAATTACCTTTAGGAGTTATAAGGAGAATTCTGTTTTTATTTTTAAAGTCTTAAATTGCTATTGTGGAATATTGAAAGGTTAAGACTTTGTGGATGGTATGTTATTTTGAATTAAGGGTTTTTGACTATTGTGAGGATATTGATTATTATTTAAGTTGGAGTGATAAGGTGTAATTTTGATATTATTCTTGTGATATATTTTGTTGAAGAAAAATATTCTCTAACCCTTATTGAGATATACAAAGAAGTAATTGTGAGTGTGGCAGATTTGTGAGGACTACTACTCTTCAAGAAAAGGTATGGGAAAAATTCTTCTTTGATTGAGTTGGTTGATTGGCTTGATTGAAAATTAAGTTTGGAGTGAAAAGGAATTGATTAGGGTTTCCTTTTCGAAAGTGGTTGGTTTAATGCTTCAAGGTTTTTTGGATTGAGAGTTGTGATTAAACCTTGTTTTATTAGCATTGTTGTTGAAGCCATTGGTTGTGTGAAAAACCTGAGTTAGGGTTTGGAAAGATCATGAGTATCATTGTTAGATGAAGAATATTTTATTAGCATTGTTGTTGAAGTGAGTTGTTATGCAAAGAACTTGAACTAGGGTTGTTGAAAGAACATGAGTATCATTGTTATGTGAGAGTTGTTGTTGAACATTGTTGGAAGCATTTTGAGTTGGTTGATATATGCTTGGACTAGGGTTTGTGAGAAAGGGTTGTTCCTTGAGGTGATTGGTTGAGTAGAGTTGATTGAGCCTAGTCAAGTGGTTGTATGAAGTGGTTGTTCAAGTTCCATGAAACAAACTATTCTATATTCTGATTTGATTTGAGATTGAGCTTTGAGAATAGAACATATTGAGTCTCTAACAATTCTCTTTATGCTTCTATGAGATTGAGTTGAGAAAGTAATTGAGTATTGAGTATAGAACATATTGAGTCTCTAAAAATTCTCTTTATGCTTCTATGAGATTGAGTTGAGAAAGTAATTGAGTATTGAGTATAGAACATATTGAGTCTCTAACAATTCTCTTTATGCTTCTATGAGATTGGACAAGTTATGTGTGGACTTGTTAAGCTGATTTGAGGTAAGTCTTTGAGAAGGCTTGTGGACTAATTTTGTGTGAGCTTTTGTGGAAGCTTATAATATTTGAGCAAGTCCTAGAGAGGACTTGTTGAGAATATTTGGAGTAGGTTTGAGTGAACCTATTGAGCATATTTGAGAAGGTTTTGAGTGGACCTATTGAGCAGATTTGTGCTAGACCGAATGTACTATGTTTAGTGTAAGATATTGAGTAGAGTTGTGCTAGACCGATTGGACTGTGTTTGGTGCAAGAGTTGAGCAGATTTGTGCTAGACCGAATGTACTATGTTTAGTGCAAGATGATTGAGTAGAATTGTGCTAGACCGACTAGACTATGTTTAGTACAGTATTGAGATAGAGCTTTGGAGGTGATAGAGCAGAGAGGACAGAGTCTCCAGTGGATAGAGATCCATCAGCCAGGACATTGAGGATAGGTCTTCTAAGTGAGGACAGGAGTCTTCAAGTGGAGAGAGATCCATAGTCAGTGTAGTGGAGGTAGTGTCTTCTAGAGGATCACCAACCAGAGCATAGGAGAAGGAGTTCTCCTATGGATAGAGATCCACAAACCAGATTTAGGGGATCAACATCTCCTTTGGACAGAGGTCCATAAACATTGTAATTGGGAAGGATTCCCAAGAGATTATTTGAGAAATATTTAGAAGAAATATTTTCTCTATGGAGGTAGCCCACATTGGGTGAACCACGTTAAAATATGTGTCTCTATTGTGTATGGTGTTTTGTGCATTGCTTTGATTACTGCTATTGATACTGCTATCTATACACTGCATAATATTGATTTGAAAAGAAAAGTAAAAAGTGGTCTTATATTGTTCACCCCCCTCTCAGTATAAGCTTGTGTTCTTCAGATTTTTGTTTGGACAAAAAATAAGGAATAAAAGTATTTTTGTGCATGATCTATTCCAGCATGTGGGTAAGCCTAGCTGGCACTCTAGCTCGCACTAGAGCATGGGTGCCATGAGGTTTCATGTTCGAATACTAGTGGTGGCAGCGGTAAATTTGGGTAAGGGCATAATTTTTTTGCTTATTATTGGGGTATGTTAGCGCTTGAAGATAGGAGGCATAAGATTTAATTTTTGTTTGGTAAAAAGTGTATATTGCATAGTCTAGGGAGATATAAGGGTAATTATTTGAAATTAAATATTTTTTACGGCATAATGATATTTGAGATTCTGGTTGTGACTTTATAAAGTAGAAATAATTTTTGAAAGAAAGGAGCAATAAGGTGCTTGAAAGTAAAATTAATGTATGGTATGCACTTAGAGATATTGAATTGTGATATTGAACTACAAGTGGCTCTTATAAGTAGGAGTGATAAGGTATGACTATGGTTTAAACTGTTGTGTGTATTTTTGATAAAAAAATAAAAATTGAGAGGGCTTCATTATTATCAAAACTTTGTCTTGATATTAAATATTTTTATGAGTAAATTTTGAGGAAAGATTTTATGGATGGTTTGAAAAGGTGTTATGCTAACTAACCCTAGAAAGTGGCATAAGAAAGATAGAATATCTTGAGACAAGTTTTTGAGAGAACTCCTTCATCAAAGAGGTATGGTTATATCACTCTTTATTTAAGGTGTTTGGTTGAACAAATATTTCAGAATTATAAGGTGGAGATAAAAGGTTTGATTAGTGTTGGAAATATTTGAGCTAGGGTTTGTGAAATAAATTGTGCATCCTAGTTGAAAGAAATTGGAAACACTTGTGTTAGGGTTTGTGAAACAAATTGTGCTTCATTGTTGAAAGAAATCTGAAATACTTGTGCTAGGGTTGAGATCAAGTTTGTACATCATTGTGAAAAATTTGAGCATTGGTTTGAGAGATATTGAAAGCAATTGTGAAAGTGTTTGAGATCAATCTTGTGAGGGAAATTTATGCATTAGTGTGGTTGATATTTGAGAGTAAATTTACAAGAAAGATAGATCAATTTTGTGAAGCAAGTTATACACTAGTTGATTTGATTTGAAAGAGATTTGAGCTTTGTTTGTATGCAAGATTTGGAAATATTTGAGTAGGTTTTGTGAGTAGTATTGAAGATAAATTTGAGCAAGTCTTTTGAGAAGGCTTGAAGGAAAATTTGAGCAAGTATTTTGAGAAGGCTTGAAGGCAGATTTGAGCAAGTATTTTGAGAGGGATTGAATGCAAATTTGAGCAAGTCTTGTGAGAATACTTGAAGCATCATTGAGATAGATTTGAGCAAGTCTTGTGAGAAGACTTGGGATAAGTTTAGTGCAAAATTGAGACAGATTTGAGCAAGTCTTGTGAGAAGACTTGGGATAGTTTTGGTGCAAATTTGAGGTAGAATTAGAGTATATTTGTGCTAGCTTTGTGTCGATGTTTGGTACAAATTTTATGTAGAGTTAGAACATATTTTTTCTAGCCTTGTGATAAGGTTTGGTGCAAATTTAATACCAAGTTGAGAGCAATCTTTGAAGCAGACCAGAGTATATGGGATAGAGTTATTCTATGGAGAGAGATCCATGAACTAGAGCTAAGGGGATAGAGTTATCCTATGGAGAGAGATCCATGAACTAGAGTAAAGGGGATAGAGTTCTACTATGGAGAGAGATCCACAAACTAGAGCAGAGGGGATAGAGTTCTCCTATGGAGAGAGATCCACGAACCATATCAAAGGGGATAGAGTTATCCTATGGAGAGAGATCCACAAACCAGAGTAGAGGGGATAGAGTTCTCCTGTGGAGAGAGATCCACAAACCATAGCAAAGGGGATAGAGTTCTCTTGTGGAGAGAGATCCACAAATCAAAGAATTGGGGATTGAGATCTCCTTTGGATAGATGTCCATAAATATTGTAATAGGGAATTGATTCCCAAGATATTTATTGAGAAAATTTAGAAGAAATATTTTCTCCGTGGATGTAACCCACATTGGGTGAACCACGTTAAATTTGTGTCTCTCATGTGTGTGATGATTTATGCATTGCTTTGATTACTACTATTGATATTACAATTGATAATATTGGATAATATTGTTTGGGAAAGAAAAGTAAAAGTTGATCTTATACTTTTCACCCCCTCTTAGTATAAGCTTGTGTTCTTCAATTGGTATCAGAGTAGGTTCCTTCGGAAAAGTCTAACAGCTTGAAGGAAGATATTACAAGAACACAGATGGCATCTCAGAATGGATCTTCATCAAATAAGGCTCCATTGTTTGATGAGAACAATTATGCCTTCTGGAGTATAAGAATGAAGACTTACTTGATGGCACAAGGATATGAGACATGGCAATCAGTTGAGGATGGGTTCACACCTACAACTACTCCTCCCATAGATAAATATGGTAAGTTGTTACATGTGAATAATGCCAAGGCTATGAATGGAATATTAAGTGGATTACGTGAAGTAGAATTTGTGAAAGTTATGCACTACAAATCAGCAAAATAGATATGGGAAAAATTGAAGCAAACATATGAAGGAGATAAAAAGGTCAAATTGGCAAAACTGCAAAACCACAAGAAAAGGTTTGAAGATTTGAATATGGAAGATGAGGAAGATATTGCTACATACTTACTTCATGTGGATGAGGTTGTTAATACCATGCGTGGACTTGGATTTCAAATTGAAGACTCCAGTGTTGCTCAAAAAGTATTAAGATCACTCCCTATGAGGTATGATGGAAAGGTTTCAGATATAGAAGAGATGAGAGATATTGATAAGTTGACTATGGATGAGTTACATGGAATTCTCATAGCTTATGAGATGAGAATAGTAAAGGATCCCAACTCCAAGAAAGAGGTAACTTTCAAAGCTTCAAAGAAGATAAAAGATAAGAAACCAGAATCAAGTGGTGAGTCAAGCAATGATGAAGAAGCTAACTATGTGAGAAGAAACAAGGACTCAAGAAAGCACAAAGGTATGAAGACTATGAAATGTTTTAATTGTGGTAATTTTGGTCACTATGCATCTAATTGTCCACAAGCCGAAAGCAGTAGCAGTGAAGAGAAACAAGATCATAAGAAAAAGGAAGAAGGAAAATCTAGGCATGAAAAGAAAAATAGGTATGGTCAAGGCAAGCATGAAAATAAGTTCTTTCAAAGGCATAAGAAGAGTTTCTATGTTAACAAGGCAAGCAAGGCTTCAAGTGACAGTGATGAAATACTCTCGGATAGTGAAGAAGAAGAGATTCTATTTTTGGCAATAGAAGAGGAAGAAAATGCTCCTATTGAAGATAAAGTCGAAAAGTATGAAGATGCTCTTGGAGATCAAGAAGTAGAGAAAGATTCATAAAATGAAGAGGAAGGCACAATTAATCTAGAAGAACTTATTGTTGCTCTCAGAGAGTTGAAAAGAGTTAGAAAGTAGAATTCAAGACTAAAGGCTCAAGTTCAAGAACATGAGGAAGAAAAGGAAAAGCTTCTACAAGACCTAACAAACTCAAAATCTAAGGCAAGGAGATTTAAAGAGGTCATGGTTGAAAATTTAGAGGCAAAAGAGTTAGAATGTGAAATATTAGAACATGAGGTAGTTTATCTAAGGATGGAAGTGAAATATTCTAAGGACAAGCTACACAGGTTTGGGAAAAGTTCAAAAACTTTGGATAAAATTATCAATGCACAAAGATCTTCATCTATCAAAATAGGACTTGGTTTTGAAGAAGGACAAGGGAAACAAGAAGAAGGGTCAAGCTCAAGCTCAAAAGAAGAGGAAGTTTCAGAGAAAGAGAGTGAAGAAGAAACTAAGGCCTATGAGGATAAGTTGAAGAATAGAAGCTTCACTAAGAAATGAAACAATGCACAAACAAGAAACAGGGATCATCACAAAGAAGGCAAAGAAAGGACTAAGAGAATAGAGGTTTCAAAACAAGATATTTCTTCAAAGGGCATTGTTTTTCATGTAATCATTTTGGTCACAAAGCTATGCATTGTAGGGTTCATGGAAAAAAGGAGTATGGTTTCACTAAGAGGAATTTCAACTCATTCAAATATGGATATCTCTTTCAAGGGTATTGCTACTCTTGTAATAACTTTGGTCATAAAGCGATCCACTATAGGGTTCATGACAGAAATGATTATGGCTTCACCAAGAGGAACTTCAAGATATTTGCACCTTCCAAGAACTACAACATTAAGTGTTACAAGTGCAATAATCTTGGGCATAAGGCCAAGTGGTGTAGAATAGAGTTTCTAGAACTTCCAGAGACAAGCAAGAATAGGGACACTCAAAAGGATCAAAAGGGTATGGCTACAAAAATGTTGAAAAAGAAGGTTGACAAAGAAAAAGAGCATTGTATGCTGGGAGTAGAGATACTCCCACCCCAAAATTAATCACCTCAAGGAGAGGAGGTGGGGAGGGGGCTGAGCTAAGAGTCTTATATTTAGCCCCAAAGGATTCCCTTTGCCATTGATGTCAAAGGGGGAGAGATTTGAGTAAGGGAGAGAGCATTCAATCAGGGAGAGCAATTTCTCAGGGGAGCAGATTTGGAATCTAGTGGTAGAAAAAGGAATTTTTAGAAAGGGTTGCCATCAATGACAAAGGGGGAGATTGTTGGAAATTTTGAGTAATTGTGTTGTCATTGATGTCAAAGGTTGATGTCATTAATTTTCATTGATGCCAAAGATAGTTTGGTATGACAATAAGATAAGGTTTATAAGATGCAAGGCAAATTTCATCCCAATGCAAGGAAATTGATAAAAAGAAAAGGTTATAATATTTAATTTAAATATTATAAGCCAAAGAGGTTTGGGATAAAGTTCTAAGTGTTTGGTTAAAATGTTGAAGGCCCAAGTTTAAGACCATGGTTCAAAAAGAAAGATAATATTAATATTATAATATTTAGGCCAAAAGGACTTATTAAAAGGAGGATTGAAAGTGCATTGGACAAAGGTCTCAAAAATAAATTAAGTTGACAAAGGACTACAAGAAAAAATATTATTTAACACCAAGGTTAAATAATATAATAAATAATATTTAACACCAAGGTTAAATATTATATTAAAAATAAAATAAATTTGAATTATCAAAGGTGCACCAAAAATTTAAATTTAAAAGGTGGCAGTAAAAGGTTGAGCCGACGTCATAGCAAAAAAATCGAATGTATATTTAAGGAGGAAAATAAATCATTTTTTCAATTTTATTTTGAGAAGCACATGCATTATTCAATTTTTGTGGAGCGTAGAGCATGGAAATTAAAGCGCCATTCGTCGAGGGAAGAGGGAGAAGAAAAGTTAGTGCACGTGTTTCAAGGAGGGACAACGAAACATAAGGGAGAGCACACGACTTGGTTTCAACCAGGGCTGCTAGCCTAGGTGGCAGGCGGGTCCTGCATAAGGCGTGGCAGTGGATAGGTCTTGAGTTTGAATCACCGTGGTAGTTTATTTTTGTGATTTTCATTTGGGTGAAGAGGAAGGTATAAAAGTATTTTTGCACACGATTTGTTCCAGTAGGTGGGGCTAGCCTAGCTGGCACTCTAGCTCACGCTAGAGCATGGGTGCCATGAGGTTTCATGTTCGAATCTTGGTGGTGTTAGCGATAGACGTGCGTAAGGGCATAAATTTTTGCTTAATGTTGAGGTATGTTAGCACTTGAACAAGGGAGGCATAAGGTTTAATTTTTGTTTTTTAAAAAGCACATATTGCATTGTCTAGGGAGACATAAGGGTAATGCTTTGAAATTAAATATTTTTGAGGGCACAATGATATTTTAGATTCTGGTTGTGACTTTATAAAGTTGGAATAATTTTTGAAAGAAAGGAGCAATAAGGTGCTTGAAAGTAAAATTAATGTATGGTATGCACTTAGGGATATTGAATTGTGATATTGAATTACAAGTGGCTCTTATAAGTAGGAGTGATAAGGTATGACTATGGTTTAAATTGTTGTGTGTATTTTTGATAAAAATAAAAATTGAGAGGGCTTGATTATTGTCAAAAATTTGTCTTGATATTAAATATTTTTATGAGTAAATTTTGAGGAAATATTTTATGGTTGGTTTGAAAAGTGTTATGCTAACTAACCCTTGAAAGTGGCATAAGAAAGACATAATATCTTGAGATAGGTTTTTGAGAGAACTCCTTCATCAAAGAGGTATGGTTATATCACTCTTTCTTTAAGGTGTTTGGTTGAACAAATATTTCAGAATTATAAGGTGGAGATAAAAGGTTTGATTAGTGTTGGAAATATTTGAGCTAGGGTTTGTGAAACAAATTGTGCATCCTAGTTGAAAGAAATTGGAAACACTTGTGTTAGGGTTTGTGAAACAAATTGTGCTTCATTGTTGAAAGAAATCTAAAATACTTGTGCTAGGGTTGAGATCAAGTTTGTACATCATTGTGAAACCTTTTGAGCATTGGTTTGAGAGATATTGAAAGCAATTGTGAAAGTGTTTGAGATCAATCTTGTGAGGGAAATTTGTGCATTAGTGTGGTTGATATTTGAGAGAAAATTTACAAGAAAGATAGACCAGTTTTGTGAAGCAAGTTATACACTAGTTTGATTTGATTTGAAAGAGATTTGAGATTTGTTTGTATGCAAGATTTGAGAAATATTTGAGCAGATTCTATGAGCAGTATTGAAGGCTAATTTGAGCAAGTCTTTTGATAAGGCTTGAAGGTAGATTTGAGCAAGTCTTTTGAGAAGGCTTGAAGGTAGATTTGAGCAAGTATTTTGAGAAGGCTTGAAGGTAGATTTGAGAAAGTATTTTGAGAAGGCTTGAAGGTAGATTTGAGAAAGTCTTGTGAGAAGACTTGAAGCAGCATTGAGATAGATTTGAGCAAGTCTTGTGAGAAGACTTGGGATAGTTTTGTTGCAACATTGAGACAGATTTGAGCAAGTCTTGTGAGAAGACTTGGGATATTTTTGGTGCAAATTTGAGGTAGAATTAGAGCAAATTTATGCTAGCCGTATGATGAGGTTTGATGTATATTTGAGGTATATTTAGAATAGATTTGTGCTAGCCTTATGACGGGGTTTGGTGCACATTTGAGATAGAGTTGAGAGCAGGCTTTGAAGTAGACTAGAGCAGAGGGGATAGATTTCTCATGTGAAGAGAGATCCATAAACCATATCATAGGGGATAGAGTTATCCTATGGAGAGAGATTTGTTAAAGTGCACTATGCCTTCACCTTGACACTTGTTAGTTTCACTTGACAAATGTCATGTGTTGAATATAGGCTTATGCCTATATATTGTAACCTATTTTTATCAATAATCAATCCCTTCAATTTCTCCTCCCAACATTTGGTATCAGAGCAGGCTTTCCCTGCCCTGTGAAATCCCTTAAGGGGGGATTTGCCTCATGGAAATCCTCCCTCCCCCTCATTTCAATTTTTACCCCCATTTTTTTTCAAAATAGGGAGTATGCTCTTCATCCTTGATGGATGAATCAGAAACCAGATTTTTGAAAATTCATGGCTGCCCCCAAATAATTTTTTTAGATGCATTTTTCCCCATATGTATCCCTCCACGGATTCCCTGATTCAACGTCTCCGACTGTTTCTTGGTTAAATAGGACAATACCCAGAAGTTTACAAAGAGAATCTGCATTTTCTTGTCCATGAAATTTCATTGATGGACGATGTCGGTGTTCATTTGCAATGGATCTAACCGATGCTGCTACTAAAATATTGTTGATCGTGTAGTCCGAGATTAAGTCTTGCTTTCGTTCGCTGATCTACCATCAAAATATCTGGCTCGAATAGCGCGCATGCTGGTGGGCTCATATCTAGTGTAGGACTATGTGCTATACTCAAAGTCAGAATTAGGGCCCTCGGGGTAGTAGATGTAGATGTTTCCAGTTGTGCCGATGTGAGGGTAGTGGTGGGGTTTGGACATGATGGCCATGATGACAATGTTGGAGGCGATGCGCACGGGCTTCGTGTGCAGCTTGGGCAGCACCATGGCCCTGTCGGCCTCCGACAGTGTTGCAATCCTCTCCACCAGCTTGGGCGCCCTCGCCAAGCCGTAGCGCCTACACGTCGTGATCTTTAGTGCATTTAGGTCCACGTCCTCCCCCCTCCGACACCCATCCACCATGCCCCCCCGGGGGTTCCGTGTCTACGGCCGCCATTGCTGCTTCTGTCAAATGGATTTCTTAGAGTTTGGAGCCAAAATTGGGGCTCAATAACGAGCGTTCCTAGGAGAGGGAACCTAATTCGATTAAGTGCAATCCAACAGAGCAAGTGAAAAAAAAAAGCCTCCACCCTGTTGTTCCATCCCCTACACCGCCATCGGCCCTCTCAATCTAACGTAACTCCACTGCTAATCCTATGCCAGCACTTACGTCTCCGATCCCTTTCGAAACTAGAGGGCCATCGACTGGTCCTATGGGGTTTAGCTCTCCTTCCAGATGCACTCCAACTCTGACTTCTATAGACACTGCAAGGCTTCGACTGGCGTGTGTGGTTATGTTGATTTCATGACATCTAACAGTCTCGAAAAGATGTTAAATTTGCAAAAATGTGTTTGTCGGGCACTGGACCAGTCGATGGCCCTAGAAGATAAATTGAGAACGATGCCTCTAGATTAGCTACAAGTAGCCGACGTCGAACTCGCGATCTCCAAGGGAGTCTGATCGAATGGTCGAATCCCTTCACTTTAAGTTATTTTGTGGAAAATTATTTGAGAATGACGTCGAAAGAGATCAAAGAGAAAAATATAAATTTTTTTTCAGAGACGAAAAATATTAAGGATGGGAAAGAAGGAAATGTTCTACTAGGAAAGTACGAGTTGGTCCGCTTGTTGGGAAAGGGCAACTTTGCCAAGGTGTACCAGGCCAGGAACCTCAAGACTGTGGACAGCATGGCCAGCAAGGAGAAAATGAAGGAGGATGTGGCGAGGAAGTATTTTTAGCAGCTGATCTTGGTCATCGATTTCTGCCATAGCCGCAGAGTCTTCCATCGGGACCTAAAGCTTGAAAATTTGTTGGTCGACGAGCACGGGAACCTCAAGGTCTTCGACTTTGGACTCTCTGTGCTGCCAGATCAACAACAAAAGGACGGGCTGCTCCACATGACGTGCGACACGCCGACCTACGTGGCACCCAAGGTGATCCTCCGTAGTAGCAGATCGATGACCACGGTGCTGGGCAGGCCACGCATCCTCGCTCTCATCGATGCATAGCATCCATGGCGCTGTCGTCTTATGTTTTGTTTTTAGCCCACTTGGATAGTGGGTGTACACCATATTTTTTTAAAAGTTTGATTCTAATATGGCCACACCATGCATTATTTGAAAACACAGCGGGCCCACTTAGCCTATAATGCCTTTCAAAGCACAGGAGCATTCACAATTTTTAATGTATTTCCACATGAAAAGTGGAAGTGAAAATGGTGGACCACTTTATGTAATTTCCTTGCAAGGAAAATTTGAAGACTGTTCTTATTCCGCCTGAGTGCGATGCCAAGAATATTCTATTCTTGAGGTTTATTTTGATGCCTAGATAGGCTGGTATTGTTTTTCCAGATGATGAAGGCCCTTTTGATGGTGGAATATAGGGGTATTTATAGTCGTTGGAAACGGTTTTCCACGACGGACATAATGGTGGTGTCATATTGTAATTTTGAGGCTATTTCAATTCAGTTTTTTAGCCTCAAAGTTTTTCTACCTTGGAGTGCACTCTCGGTTGTACCCGACACTCCCAAGGTAATTTCATATGTGATCCTTGTACCTAGTGATCTTTTCTATACACTTGGTGAATGCAGCGGCTGGTTACCCATGCATTTCGATGGGATGACATGGTCACCATAAGGACACTTATACTAGGGACTACAGACAAAGACACCCTAGACTCTATCTGAGGTTTTTTTCGGATCTACTTCTGAAGACTACAGACGAAGACACTTCAGAAGATTCTCTTCTTTTCTTCTCCTCTCCTCCTATTTGGCTTCTATGGCTCATTTTATTGTATTGAGTGCATTTTTGGCAGAGACCAACACTCTTATATGGCTCGTTTTTCATTTGTATTAAGGTGCATTTTTGGCAGAGACCAACACCTTCTAGATTGAGTTCACCATAAAGAGAAATTTGATATTTATGGTGAATCTAGTCAGTGACCTATGAGAGGCAACATCCTCTGAGGATGACCTGCAGAGGCAACAGACCCAGAAGTGGCTAACCCTGAGGCACCCATGATGACCCTGAGGCACTTAGACGGCTGACCTAGTGGCAACAAACCCATGGAAGTGGCTGACCCTGAGGCAACAGATCGAGATGTATACACAGTGAATCTAGCATTATTCACAGTTGGAGAGCCAAGCGCAAAAATCACGAGCCTAGACCAAATCAGAAATAAGAGAGGATTATAGGTTGTTTTTGAGAAGTCAACATTAAGGGGGAATGTTACCTAATGTTGACTTGTTTTTTTCTTTAGTTAGGATAGTGCACTTTAAGGGGGAATGTTAGAGTTAAAGTGCACTATGCCTTCACCTTGACACTTGTCAGTTTCTCTTGACAAGTGTCATGTGTTGAATATAGGCTTATGCCTATATATTGTAACCATTTATAAAAATAAATAAAATCCCCTTTAGAAAATCAATTCCAACCATCTCTTCTCCAGCATTTATGCGTAGGATTGCATCTTCTTCTACTTAATAGGGGATCTTCCTGCTGGGGATTATATTTTTTATCTTCACTTTGCAGAGATAGTGTTTACAAATGGCCCATCGGGGATGGCCCAACGCGATGGCCTGCCCCACCGCCATCTTCACAGCCTCCATCATCATCAGCATGGCATCGTCCATCTTCAAGTACCCATACGTCATCACAGGTAGTTGTTGATGTTGTTGCTGCATTTGAGGAGGAATCATGAATGGGTATTGAACATTTTGCTACTGCTGCTGTTGCTGGGCAGAAGCTGTAAATGCACTGATCGGAGTCTGGCTTGGAGGCCAGCAAGCTGATTTTTCACATGGCGGTTATCTTGTCTCTGATTTCACTGAATTATGGGGAATTTTGAGGGGCTTTTAGTGTTTTTGTGAAAGGGAGGCTCAGATCTGGGTGTATAATGGGGCAGCAGTATTTAATATACAGTTTTGTGGTTCCAGAACAGAAAAGTTAAGTTGACTGTCCTTGGTATTTTTGTGGCCTTGATTTTAATAATCATTTTTTTTGTATGTCATGGATTCAATTGTGGAAAGTAAGCTGGGTTGGTAGCCACTTGACGTGGACTTGCGGTCTCGAACAGAAGGCAGACGATGCTTCGGTAGTGGTGGTATTTTCAATGGTGGCCAACACCCCATACCACCAAAACATTGTGCTCATTGTCTGTTCAAGCCACTATTTTCTAGCTGATGTACTGCAAGGGGAAGAGGAACCAAGCACGGATGCAGAGGCAAGGCTTTGATGGCATTTTTAATGGTAGCCATCACCAAATTTACCAGCAGCTAAATGAATGGATGGAGCGACAGTCCTATATTTTTGACATGCAGCTTCAAATGTGGTGTAGTAAGCGAGTACGAAATGTCAACAAAGCAGCTGCTGGCAAAAATTGGTTATCTTTGAATGACTTAGTTGGATTGATACATTGAGGCAGTTCTTTATATCCTCTTTGTATTGGCAAAGTAGGAAAGTTTTTTGTAAGACAAAACTTCTTGTTACTCCGTAAATGTACAGACTCTGGAACGATTATAGATGGATGTTTATCCTTGGTGTTTCCTTCTTTGTAAGGAATTAAGCTGAGAGGAGATATTGCATTTACCACCTGTTTCACTGGAGACTGCTTTTTGCTGTTGTTGCCTGTGCTCTTGTTCTTCAATATTTCTTTGCCCTCATTGAACTTCACTACTGTCCATTCTGTTTCTTGCTTGGTCAAGGATTCTGGTGATGCCTGCAAGGCATCAATCCCAATTTTAGCAGTATCATGGACACAAGGAATGGGTTCACATCTCGATAATACATCCTTGGAGTCTATCTCAAAACCTTGTACCTCCAGGCGAAGCAGGAGAGGCCTCCTTAAGAGATGATAATCTTCTTCTGATATACATTTTGCATACAATAGTTCTTGAACAAACAGTAGCTTGTCCCTGGATATTGCAGGGCATTCTCCATCTGCAGGAGAGGCAATCAGGGCAAACAGCAACTCTTTTCTGGTGGCAACCACTTTCTCTTTTGACACAATCCCCTCCTTGTGGAGTCCCATCACATTCAGAATCCTATGGAACATCTCCTACTGCCATTTTAGATTCTCCAAATGTTCTTCTGCAAACCTTTGCTCTGGAGTGAAATACTCAATTTTCTTCAACGAGAAGGGTTGCATATCCTTGTAAATTGAAAAATCACTCTCCGCATGCCCGCACGTTCCAGCAGGCCCTCAAGGTGGAGCCGTGTTTATCTAAAATGAAAATAGGTGCCGAAAGAATGCCAAGGCTCTCCGCATGCTCGCCCCATGTTACGAGAAGAAAGGCATGTGCGTCGAGGCGCACCACATATTAAAATAAAAATTCCCACTGCCTCACTGCCGCAGCGTGCCCAACAGGTGGTCGACGATCCGCTGATCCGTTCACCCACCTCACTGTGGGCCCCACACGTGTCTCTGCCAATTGTCGGATCACTTCAAAACGAAGATGCGTTTGATTTTTTCATGGTGGTGGTCTATTAAATTTTTATTTTTTCTTCAAAGTTCATGATTTTATATTTTAAAAGTGGAAGGGAGTTTACTATTCAAATTGTATAGGCTGACTTTCTGGCAGTATTTTTTATAAAAACTCCCATATTAAGCATTGAGTACTAGAGGAGCACTCGATGGGTGACTACTTGGGAATGTCCCGGAGCTGCACATATTTTTCAAGGTAATTGTGTTTGATTTGTTGAAACATCCATTTGTATATGCCTATAGGGGTATTTATAGTCATTGGAAACATTTTTCCACGATGGACACAATGGTGGTGTCATATTGAAATTTTGAGGCTATTTCAATTGAATTTTTTAGTCTCAAAGTTTTTTCCACCTTGGAGTGCACTTTCGGTTGAACCCGACACTCCCAAGGTAATTTTATATGTGATCCTTGTACCTAGTGATCTTTTCTATACACTTGGCAAATGCAGCGGCTGGTTACCCATGCATTTCGGTGGGATGACATGGTCACCATAAGGACACTTATACTAGGGACTACAGACAAAGACACCCTAGACTCTATCCGAGGTTTTTTCGGATCTACTTCTGAAGACTACAGATGAAGACACTTCAGAAGATTCTCTTCTTTTCTTCTTCTCTCCTCCTATTTGGATCTATGGCTCATTTTATTGTATTGAGTGCATTTTTGGCAGATACCGACACTCTTATATGGTTCGTTTTTCCTTTAATTAGGTGCATTTTTTGGCAGAGACCGACACCTTCTAGATTGAGTTCACCATGAGGAGGGATTTCATACTCATGGTGAATCTAGTCAGTGACCTACGAGAGGCAACATCCTCTGAGGATGACCTACAGAGGCAACAGACCCATAAGTGGCTGACCCTGAGGCACCCATGATGACCCCGAGGCACTTAGATGGCTGACCCAATGGCAACAGACCCGTGGAAGTGGCTAACCCTGAGGCAACAGACCAAGATGTATACACAGTGAATCTAGCATTATTCACAGTTGGAGAGCCAAGAGCATAGAGCACGAGCCTAGACCAAATCAGCAATAAGCGAGGATGATAGGTTGTTTTTGAGAAGTCAACATTAAGGGGGAATGTTACCTAATGTTGAATTGCTTTGTTTTTTCTTTAGTTAGGATAGTGCACTTTAAGGGGGAATGTTAGAGTTAAAGTGCACTATGCCTTCACCTTGACACTTGTCAGTTTCACTTGACAAGTGTCATGTGTTGAATATAGGCTTATGCCTATATATTGTAACCTATTTTTATCAATAATCAATCCCTTCAGTTTCTCCTCCCAACAAGATCCACAAACTAGATCAAATGGGATAGAGTTCTCCTGTGGAGAGAGATCCATGAACTAGAGCAGAGGGGATAGAGTTCTCCTATGGAGAGATATCCATGAACCAGAGCAAAGGGGATAGACTTCTCCTGTGGAGAGTGATCCATGAACTAGAGTAGAGGGGATAGAATTTTCCTATGAAGAGAGATCCAAAAACTAGAGCAAAGGGGATAGAGTTATCCTATGGAGAGATTCACAAATCAAAGCATTGGGGATTGAGACCTCCTTTGGACAAAGGTCCATAGACATTGTAATAGGGAATTGATTCCCAAGATATTTGTTGAGAAAAATTTTAAGAAAGATTTTCTCTGTGGATGTAACCCACATTAGGTGAATCACATTAAATTTGTGTATCTCATGTGTGTGATGTTTTGTGTATTTTTTTGATTACTGCTATTGATATTGCAATTAATAACATTGGATAATATTATTTGGGAAAGAAAATTAAAATTTGATCTTATAATATTCACCGCTCCTTAGTATAAGCTTGTGTTCTTCACAATGTAGCTCTTTAGCTCATATTAATGGAGTGACCATTTCCTCCATATTGCATTGTATTTCCACCATTTCTTATTATAGTATATTTTAGTCATATTGAAAACTCACTTGCTTTCATATTTATTGCATCTTAGTAGGACTTGTGTTAGATATCTTCCACAACATATATCCTCAAAATATAACAAATATAAGGAACCAAAAAATTGGTTCCTTAGTCTATTTGGTACAAAGTTAAGAAAATTTCCCCTTAAAATGGAAGTTTGCTATGGACAAGCCACAACTTTGAAATTCTATAGATGGTCAGGACTTTTTCTATCTCATGAAACTGAAATCACCTATGGTACATATGTATAAATATTTAAGTGAGTGATATTTATCCATTATGAATAGAGTCAAGGACCCCCACTATTTATGTAAGCCTCAACAACTTCTTTTTATTTTCTTTCAGTTATGTGGTGAGATTACTTCCATCCTCCTAAGACTCATATTTCCACACAACTTTCATAGCTCAAATTGCATGGTACCTAAGCCTAAATATTTTCTTGCTGAGATAAGGTTGGTACTAGAACAAAATCCTTTTTTTTATTTGATCCCAATAACATGCTTCTTACTCCTCCAACTTAGATTCTTTACATCCTTTATGATTTTGTAGGGGAAGATCAAAGTTTACTTTTGGTTTGTAGAGATTTTCAAGTTTACTTTTTTGAACACCTTTGAGGCAATGGATTCCATGACCTCTATTTTCATCTTGTCCTTTGGATTTTTATCCTAATACTGGGACTTGATGAGAATTGCTTCCTCCACTTCCATAAAATATTTTACTTCCTAGATTGGCATGATATGATGAGGAGCATTCGATTACTAGGTGGGTGAGGATTAAGGGATAGTAATCTAGATAACTAGGATTGATTGTTACCTCTCCTTGAACCCATTTATAAATAGATCAATGAGATGATCCCATTTACAGTCAAGTGTGGTGGGAGGGAATAAAATCCCTTACAAGCCTTTCCTTAAAAGGAAGATGTCAACAAACTCAGGGTCATGTTCTACTTTGTGATGTTGTACAATTGGTAGAAGTAGACTATATCCTGCAGATGCTTCTACGAGGTTGATGATCCTTCACCATTATGATATAGCAAATTTTGCAATATAGATGCCGGATAATAATCCCAAACATCCAGTGGTACCAGAGGTTGCAAGGATATTTTTTTGTTTTATGCCAAGAAATTTACAAGTATAAAAATATTCATGATTTGTCATTCTTCATCCATGGTGGAGCTTTCATAATCCTTTTAAGTCATTTTAATTGTAGTAGATTCACCAATTGAATATGACTTTGTGCTTATTCAAAGCAGGTAGACAAAGGTCTTCACCTAAACCTCAATCAGGTATCTTCAACAATGACTTCTTCTGGTGTTCATTCCAGAGCAGAGTCATCAGGAAAGAAAAGATATGCTTCAGCAAGTAGAAAGTAAACTAAGACCCTCACTAAGTCTTAGCCCTACTCCTTGTTGTGATTTTGGGACCAATTATGTGTCATTTGGAATGTTATTAAACTATTGTCTTTGATTATCCTTGCCTAGGACAATCGTAACTTGTGTCATAGAAACACAGTGGGTCATAGCTGAGAGTATGGGGTTTGGCTCAATCAGGGCTCCCAAGATTTTTGACAAGGCTAACTCCTTATTAATATGTGATCTTCAAGGTGCTAGTTGCTCTACAAAGGGAAATAAATGTAATAAAATAAACAAAGTCAAAAAATAAAATAAAAATGGGGTAATGCACCAAGAGATCTACTAAGTTATTCCTGCAAAAATAGGCTTGAATGCTATGTGCCAATGGTGAACACTTTCTCTTCTCGACACAGTGAAGTGCAATCAAAATCTACCAATTATATGCATATATGAGTAGGCAGGTTTCGTAAGAGAGCCAAGGTAGTAAGTGACTCAATCTAAAAATAGAAGCAGATTCCTTATATACACATACACTTAGCAAATATGATATTCAGGTAAACTATTACAAACACATACATATACACATACACAACAATGGATCTCCAGGAAAAGGTCAAAAAATAGACATAGGATCCCATGTATATATATAATGCAGGTAAAATTTTACAAATATTGTGCCAAAAGTAGGGGTTCCAAATTGCCCATAAGCCACTTAGGAACCACAACTATTTTTACAAAGAGAAATGAAAGGAAAGCCTACAAATACATAAAATTGCAAACTTGTCAATCCTTTACAAAGTTACCACTACTCCTATTTATAGATTTAAAAGGGAGGATTTTCCCTCTAAAACTCATGCAAATATTTCTAGGTGGTTTTTGTTTTAGATACTAATCCATATCTTATTTGATTATTTGTCCTCTTAGGGGTCTCTAGATTTGAATATATGAATATCAATTGATCTTAGCCCTTGGATGAACATCTACAACCTTAATTTTAATCTACATATTTTTTGGGGATTCCCATCACTTGGGTGTAGAATATTGCTTTAATTTAATGTTCTAGATCTTTGATTTGCTTCTATTGTGGTTCCATGCTTCTATTATCCTTTCTCAAAGATATAAAATATATTTTGCAGGAAGGAAAATCTTACTCGAATAATGTGAACTTTATTGATTTAATTTTTGGGACATTGGCATTATCTTCTTTGAGAAATATTTTAATATTTTGAGGTTGCTTATCTTCATATATTTAGGACTTTCTACCTTTAGTTCCTTTGTTGAGACTTTTTTATTTCATTTTGACTACAACTCAAGAACTTATAACCTTCAAACATTTATTACTTATGAGATTTTGTCTCTGATTGATCGAGCATTTTTTGTCAAACCATTCTTCATGTGCCTGTACGTGACTCAAACTTCTACTTTCGAAAGGTGTATTGATTCATCATTGTATTACCCTTTTTAAATCTACCTCCCCTTGTTCTCAAGATATGAAATTTGAAAACTTACCTTCCAACTCCCATCATCATGAATGCACCTTCTCCTTCCCCAAGGCCATGAAACTCTATAAATTAAAGGTTTGGGATGCCTAACACACAATGTCATGCTAACAAAAATCTATCATTTTAGTATCTCATTGCAATAAGCTCTTATCACTTTGCTAGTTTTCATATTATCACTTAAGGGATTTCACACTTGGGGGTAAAATAAGGAACTAAATTATATCTCTTAGGTTGTTGCTCTCCTTCCTTCTCCTCTTATTTATTTCAAGTTCATGCTTTGTTTTATTAACGCATGCTTGATTAGTCTATGAATTGTTATTATTTTGATAATCTTTTGGTTATGATGTTTACCTCCTAAGTTAATATGTTTTCTTTTGTAAGTGTATAATATCCTATTTTGCATCATTTTGGACCATATATCAGAGCAACCAACTCCTAGATAGCTCTTGGGTTCATTCATACCCTTAGCTTCGATGGTCCATATTCTTATTTTTTGTGTAGGCCCTCAAAGTGGAATCATTGCTTCCCTATTATAGGTAGTGATTCCCTCAACTATAACTTTTTTATAGCTTTTATCCTCCTATTTACTTATCCGTAATAGATTTTTCTCTAATATTCCTTTATTTTACTAGACTACTAACCTCTTAATCATCTCCTTGCAAGTTTTAATCTTCCTTTCTATTTGTTCTTTATCTTGGGATAAAATCATTGCATACTTGTTACATGCAATGATATTGTCATTTGTAACTCTATTCTTTGTCACTCTTTGTTTTTAGCAACAAAATGAAATTGCCATCCCTAAATTCTAGATGATTTTATCGATTGTCACTTTGACCTAGGTAATGAATATCATACCAAACTCTAGAGAACATACTTGACTGTAAATAGAACAATCTAACTTACCTATATATCTATTGGCTATGTTTCATGCATTAGGCTCTCTGTTGTTCTATTTTAATTCATAGATAGAAATCATCATCTATATATTAAAAATGATGATTTTACCATTCATGTTTCTATACTTTATTCTCTTGCAAAAATTCAATTTACTAAGGAACCTAAGGGTATTATTGTCCAACACTGGAATTTCATTGTTCTCCTAAGCATTGGTAGATCCTCTAAAAGCTAATATTTGTTCAAGTTTTGTTTTTGTTTTATAGGTATAAAACAAAATCGACAGTGGTTGTTGATAGACAATGATCTTGTAGAATCATTGCAAACTGGTTATAGGTAGTTATTGTGTTGTAAATTGTAATACTAGGTACTTCCTTCACAATTTCAATAAATTTTGCTTTCATAAGTAGTCTTATCTACTATTTTGCAAAAAAATTAACCTTTCTATTTTTGTTTTGGAACATTTAAAAGGGGAAAATAAGATGAATTTTAGTTTAGTTTTAGCATAGGCTTCTATTTTATGGTTTTAGGCATTGAAATTAAAATTCATTTAGTTTACATTTAGGATAATTCTATTTGTACATCCTCTTGTACCCTTGCTCAAAAGAAAAAGTAATTTCTTTCCTTTTATTTTCTTGTAACTCATGTTTTACTTTCGTATAGTTTTGCAAAAATAACCAATAAAATAGGATAATTATTTATTTGTATGCATCTACCCATTTTATTGTATTTCAATTATAATCACAATATTATAAGCTTGATGAATCCTTTTTGGAAATGAGACTGTAGGTGTGTGTCCAAAAAACTAATCAAACATAGGCACATACCCATATAATATATTGAGGTGAGAACCACTCGTGGGACTCAATTTGAGAAACACATCTTGGGCTCCCATAATGCACTCACATTTTGGTGAATCTAATGTCAAACACCCCTTGAGTCCCATATTCCTTGGCCTTAAAATTTGACAATTTTGATCAAAAGATAAAACTTTAGCACACCTTTTGAATAATACCACATAATCTTGTTTGATTAGGCTCATATTAATTAATATTAAAAAAACTTATTCTCTCATGTATCATACCGAGCCATATATCTAGGTGTGGTTGATCCTTGTACCATTCTTTTTTAGTACCTCAATATCTTTCCCACATACAACCGCATATATCAAGAGGAACGAGAATCTTCCATGTACCGATGGGTATATCCAAATGTTAAGGTATCAAGAGACCCTCCTATGGTATATTAGTTGTTTTGGTGTATAGACAGGAGAAGATAGAAGTATTTAAAGCACTTTATACTCTCTTTTAGTCAACTTCTCTTTCTTATCATAATTAACTTTAAAAGAACTAATTAATCCTCTTTCTCCCAAACCTTATCCTATGGTTGAACACCACTATAACACACAGTAGGAGATGCCAAACATCCTCTTATATTCTTCCTTTTGAATAAAGTCCTTTTAACAATCCTAACTTTGAGGAGGATGAAGAAAATAATCCTCCTTATCCAGACACTGGATAAAATGAGTTTTGATTTCATAAAATATTTAAGAGAATTTAATAGATAATATAGATGTCTTCAGGGACATCATTAGTGATAATCACAATGATCAAAATGTTTCTTTCAGGGAGTATATCCCTCATTTATCCAAATCTAATTTTATGCCCTCTAGTACATCTAATGAAGATAATTAATTAGATATTAACCTTAACCAAACTATATCAAACCTTAATGCATCAAGGACACATCATGTATATTACATTTTGCTTCACTCAAACTAGTATCCACTTAGAATCCAGACTAGCAAAAAGGTGTCAAAAGGCTTAGTCCACCTTCAATCAAAAGGTTAGGTACTAGTTTTGTAATATAATGAAATACAGATGAGCTTCAAGCCATGTCAACCTTTGGATTCTTAATCAATGGTCGACACTCTTTTTTTGTCTAATGTAGATGACTATGGTCGACAAGACCATGCCAACCAGTAACAACTGCTGCACTGTGCAGTAGTTGTTACTGCTGCCCACCCTCCACCCTCATTTCATCAATGGTCAACACCCATTTTCTTCCTAAAGTAATCTTCCAAGGAATTTTAAAGCTCGTGCTCAGGAGGAGGAAAAGGTAGTATTGGAAGAAATTATAAAATACCTACCATTGGCTAGAAAGGGATCTTACCTTAGCAATAATATGTGGTGGTTGTTCATAAATTAGGGGAGATAGCACAAGGAGCAATTGAATAAAAAATTACCATTGAATGCTAAAGTTGACTTTCATGGCCTAGCCCATCATAGTCACTCATGTGGTAGTTGCACCAACTTCCCACCACATGAATAAGTCTACCTTGTTAGCTTACACCAATCAGGGAGGCCATACCAAAAATGTTAATTGACAAGACTTTCTAGAAAATAAACGAAGGATTGGGAGAGATCTGACATCCAAAGGCTCAAACTAGGCAAAACTTAATGGTATAACCCTTTAAGCATCATATTAAGGGATGGCCATGGAAAAAACTTCTCATTTGAGAGACTCAAAGCATCCAACATTAATGGTATTGTATCTATAGACCTCAAGACTATCAAATTCAGGTATAGGAGGATCACGACTATAGATAAAATGATACTTTTGAGGTCTTCTGTGCAGGATTTTGGAGGAAAAAACCTCTCAATATTGCTCATTATAAGGCATTAGAAGTTGCTTGCTCATGTGTAATATTTGGTGTTGTATGCTCTTCCTTTCACATCTTCTTACTTATATGAGCAAGACTCAAGCCTTGAGCCACTGATTAAGGAGCATAAAACCTCTTTTGCTAATATATCTGTAATTTTTTAATGCATTAATGGGAACCATGATTGATTTGACTCTATCTTACTTATGTTATGAGTTTTTAAATTCTTGGGTATGCATGATGAAGTGTGTTAAATTTTTAGCTATTCAATTATGGTGAATGTGTTCAATATTAGCTTATTCATGCAAATACGAGGAGCCCAAATCTTGGTGCATCACTTTATGTAGCTTAGTTTTTCTTTCCTACATGTTTCTTTTCTATTTTTTCCTTTATTTTCTTGCTAGTAGAAGTAAAAATTAAATCTTGCAAGGTCTAAAGGTACATATATAACAAGGATCCAACCTCAATAAAAACCCTAGAGATTTCCCCATAGGCATTCTATTTGCCCATGGTGTTACAACCCACCAAAATCAACCCAAGAGAGATTTTTTTCTAATCACAAGCAAAGTTCATAAAGAAGTCCCAATAATGTTTAACATTATAATGTATAACCACATTTTGAGTTAAATGTCACTGCATATGATACTCAAGTGGATAGGAGTGGCCAACAAATCATATTTTTTGCGTTCACCTTCCTAAACCTTATTATTTAGGAAGGATGCCAATAATGGTTCCCCACATTTCATGTACCCTCATCGGTATATGACAACTTGATAATGACATAGATATTATCCTTTAAGGCCCATAACAATTTAAGGTGGATGCCTTTCCCTAACCCTATATAAGTCCATATATGTAGACTTACTCTAGTGTAATGCCTTAGTGCTTAGTTACCACACCTATGTGGGCTAATTAAGGCCATTGCCACTCACCTGGTAATAATCATGGCTGCTCAATCCTCATCGTTCAAGGTGTGACCACTACTATCTTGTGAATTATTCTAAAACCTCATCACTTTGAAACACTTGATCCTCACTGCTCAAGATGTATCATTCATAAATATATAGTTACTACATCATTGCAACTCCCAAATTTGTGAATACTTGGTTATTTCATCATTGCAACTCCTCCTAGGGTTGACATCTACCTCGTTATTGCATTACCACAACTCCTTCCAAGTTTGGACTACCTTCTAGACTCAAGGGTCCTAATATGGCACTAGATTCAAGCCCCAAGATATTTCCTAACCCAAGAGTCTAAACATCAAAAATTAACTATAAAAGCATCTCTCGAATAAAATAATAAAACTATATTGCTAAAGCTAGAGCTTAAACTTAATCATTTATTACTAGCATTTAGAATTTTAAAAGAAATAATGGACATAGTTAAAGGATTTTTCCAAGAAATCACCAATAAATATTTAGCACATTCTTTAATAAGCATTCCAAATACTTTTCAAAAGAAATATTCATAATGCAAAATTCATTCCATTCCAAGATCATAATGAAAGGACACATACACCTTCTTCTTTGTTCAAAACTTGAAATACTAAAACAAGAGTATCTACAAAATATTTCCTCTAATTCAATACACAAATTTACAATTATGATATTTTCTCAATATCATTGTTACAACTCAATTTGCGAAGCCATCTTGCCATATTTCCTTCCATAATTCTCCTTTTGTAATGATTATTTCCTCAACCTTGGACAACACAATTGGGATCAGGATAGCTCATGAAAATTCATATGCAAATTTACATGCATTATGCCAACACATACAATCATGCAAAAACAATCCATACAATCAATGAGAGAATCCCATACTTCTCTCAATAATGGGTCTTTATATCTACTCAAGCCTCAAAACCCATTATTAAAATTTCCAATAAATTCATCTCACTTAAACAACATAAAAGTGATGAATTATACAAAGTAATATTTTCAAGAAAACACTAAATATCTCGTCTTTCATTAATAAATAAAGTACAATTTAACTTCTAACATAAATTCTATTCCATAAACTCTAATTTAAAAGAAATTTTCTACAACTTATAATATCAACTAGAGTTTTTCAAATAAAGTTCTCCCATTTATTTCCCTTGTAAATTGTTCCATAACACCAAACAATTTAAGAGGAGCTATATATAAATATAAAGTAAAAATAAACCCTATTGATCTATTTACATTAAAGCAACACATAGATCTCATAATAAAGAATAATCGTACATGTAACACATGCAACAAGGTATGCTTACAAACTATAGCAAAAAACATGCACCATAAATGTTCTAAAACACAAAACCTTGAAATGTAGCGTGAGCACAAAATCCAAAATCAAAAATATTTTTGCGATCTTGTCTCCAACACAACATAAATTATTAAAGAACATCCAAAACTTGAACAAGAAACTAAAGGTGAGATATTACCCTAAGTAATGCATCCTTATGCAATGTTTTACAAAAGACACAACAATACCATGCCATTCAAATCAATAACATTGCAAAACAATACACACGACGTCTCATATAAACATGTTCCACACATTATAAAAAAGCCTTGGTACTCCATAGATGTGTCTACATAGGTAAAGTGGTCAACAGGATACCTACTAGAGAACACAACTGAACTAGACTAACACCAAGGAAAATATAAACCAATCCACATTGGAGCCTAGGAGGCTTCCTTGGTATACATCCGTGCTAGGATGCCACTAGATCACCAAGTGCACCAACTAAATATGGTAAAGAATGAGTATAGAGCAGAAGAATAGTCAAATTTCTGCCCTCCAAAAGAAAAAGCTAAACACACTCTCAGGGAAAGAACATGAAGAGAAAACAACCAAACAACCAAGTCATAGAGAAAAAACTATTGTAAGAGTAATAAAACCAAAATATTTTCTCAAGCTAAATTTGATTAAATAAATACAGTTTTCTCTTAATACAAATATTCGATGATCCAACTATCTCCTTATGCTCACCCTTCTTAGTTCTATTCCAACTCTTATTTCCTTTCTTTGTTCTCATTCATCACCCAAAACTTGGTAAGACAACAAATCAAATAGAGAAGCACAAAATTTGAGTGACTTCCTCTCTTGCATTACTCTAAAATAATGGTAAAAAATTATGTTGGAAGAATCACCCTCTTGCCAATGTTTCCCCATCATATTTAATAGAACATGCAATATTAATTTACTTAACTGCTCCTTAATTAATATGAAGGATTCCCAATAGCAGAAAATTACTTTTAGTTTGCTAATATTAACATGGAGATATTTATTCTCTCTCTTATTAATACACAAATTATTTTCTAATGCTATAACATTATAATTAACAATAATTAGATTAATTACTTATCTAACTAATTTAATTTCTTTATCAAATGCTGAAATTTACCATTAGCATTGATAACAAACAATTCCACAAATAGGGATCTTGCTAACCCATATTAGCACACAAAGTTTCTTCCTTGAGTAGGAAATTTTACAATAGTTATGACACTATTCCCTGCCTACCAAGGATGGCTCTTTTGCTCAAAGAAACCTCCTTGCCCAACGGTGCAATAAATCAAACATACACATATGTAATGCACCTACATAAAGGGTATTCTAGTACCCTTGATATATCAATGAGAATGTCATCCATCATTTCCCAAATTTCTCTCAAATATGGTGGTTATCCCATACCAATGCACCTACGAGAGTACCTAGTCCTGCAACCATAAATTCATCAATAGTACCATATTCCAACATAGTGTAATAAAAGCTTAAAGTGTGACTACCAACACCTATCGATAACATAAAATGAGATTATGCATTAGATATCCACACATAAATACATAAATCAAATATCAAGGATAAGTATTTCCAAGGAGGAGTGTTACATACTCCCCCCTTTAGACTAGACACAATCCTCTGTGTTTCTTGAAAATAAGCATACATATTTCATTTAAATAAATATTGGAATTGCTTCCTCATTTCCTCAACATCTTCCCAAGTTGCACAATTTTTAGAATATTGGTCCCACTAGACCTTACATTGATCTAGGGTTCATTTCCTCAACATCTTGGAACAAAATGCTAGAATCCTTACCAATCGTACCTCAATGGCTAAGGGATCTTCCATTTTCCAAACGTGAGAAGGATAAACATCATATTTTCTAAGCAGGGATATGTGGAAAGTATCATGGATCTTTGATAGGTTGGGCTATAAGGTAAGTCTATAGGCTATTGGATTAATCCTATAAATGATATCAAAAAGCCCAACATAATGAGGATACAACTTAGTTGACTTAATGGTACTTTTCATGGGTCTTGCCCTCAAGAAGACTTTATCTCCCACAAAGAATTATCTTGATGATCTTTTTAGATCAGCATAGCTCTTATGGTGATCGATTGCTTCCTTGAGCCTTAGATGAATCACTTTGAGTTGCTCCTCCATCTCTCTAACAGTGTCTAAATCGATCACCACCTAATCCTCTAGCTTATCTCACAATAGAGGTGTTCTACATCTCCTTTAATACAAGGCCTCAAATGGAGCCATACCCAAGGATGCATGGTATCCATTATTATATGTAAATTCAACAAGATGTAAAAATTATTCCCATCTAGACTCTTGATCCATGCAATACATGCAAATCATATCTTCCAGAACTTGGTTAACCCTCTCTATTCACCCATCTATTTCTAGATGGTAAGTAAAACTAATATTAAATTTAGTTCCAAATACATGATGAAGAGCTTGGTAGAATTTTGATGTAAACCTAGAATCTCTATCTGATATGATGATCACCTCAAGAAAACCATGTAACATAGATATTTCCTTGGTAAACTTATTCTCCATAACTGATGCATCATTCTTTATGTTTCTTGGTATAAAATATGCAAACTTGGTCAACTTATCAACCACCACAGGTATTGCATTATGCTCGAACCAAGTCTTACGTAAAACCACAATAAAATCCATGGATATAACCTGCCACTTCTAAGAAGGTATATCATGTGGGTATAATTTCCTTATTGGGTGTTAATGCTATGCCTTAACCTTTTGATACTCCATGCATCTAGCGATAAAACTAGTGATATCTTGTTTCATTCCTACCCAATAGAAGGTATTTTTCATATTTTCTCTCGTCTTTGCCCCTCCTAGATGAGTAGAATAAGGAAAAATATGCACCTCTTGCATAATAATACTCCTTAAATCACTAGTTCCTAAGTACAAAAATCCATCTTTTATGTTAAAATCCTTATTTTTCTTAGGATTTCTCTTGATTTTTGCTTGGATTTCAATTCAATATTGATCTTGTAGCTGAATTTATCTAACTTTGTTTATCAAGTCTATATGACTTTGGGTTAGTTGTTTTTGTGACTTCTACTACTTAAGGCATCAACACTGTTACAATCCCAATATATAGCTAGTCGGCTATAGGGATTCTTCCAATTATACTCTCATTGATTTACTATTAATTTAGTTAGATTGATTTATATTTGAGGCATAATTCATTTTAATATTTAATTTAGATATCTGCAAGGATTGTGCCCTCCTACAGAGAGTATGTAGCCCTCCTTAAGTGGCAATACTTATTTCTCATTGTATTTATTATGTTCGTATACTTGTGATTTTATAATTTATAAAGCATTGTCTAGTTGATGTAAATTCATCATAACTCATAATCTCACTGTGGGCTATAGTAACCTAGCATGTGGTATCAGTTTTCATCATTACTGGTACAACTCTCCTAGAAAATCACTTCATACTTTAGTGGTGTCACACATTAATCCACTAATCCCAGTGTCTAAATTTACATCATTATCGAAAGACAACAGTTTTCATCTTACCAATAATGCGACGATTACACGCTTACAACAGTGAGTTGTAGGTGCAGAATAAATCACACAGGATGGCTGATAAATTTCAATATACGTACATAATTTTGGATATAAGTATTATCATTCAAGTAGCCTAAGCAAAACACGCAGAAAAAGAAGTTAAAAACATTTGAATGCACATCAGATTCATGCCAGCAAAACAATATATTAAACTAAAGAGAAAATTATTGATCACTGTGTGTACGAAAGGTGGATTAGGGTTTCCAATACAAACAAGTGTACACATGGGCTGCAATATCAAATGATGGTTTTGCAACTTATCTAGTAGTCAACACACATTCGAAAGAAGCATTTTGTGAGCGCTCATCAGACGAACCAAGTACCGGGTAAACTTGTAATCACAAGCTACACACAAGCGAATCAAAGGAACGCCAAAGGGTGATTAACATATATCAAATGTCACCATCATCCAATCATAAGTTTAGGTAACCCTAAAATATAATTGTCTCCTAAGGTTAATCGATTAATTTTTTTTGTGTCGGGATTCCCTTTGTCCCACACGATCCAGGGAGTTGGTTAAGTTTACTTTATATTGGTGTTCACTAAATAAGTAAGTTGTGGCTTAGGCTACATGAACTCCTTCTTCTCATGTGAATGGTGGTCCTATCTGGCTCCAAGTTTAATTCATCCTAGGGTCCTCACCGATACATGTGTCTACTAAGCTTTCATTGAGCGTCTGGTGTATGTAACTCGGTATTATGTGGTCTTCTCGCATCGAGTCGCATGGTTTTCTCGCATCAAAGTCGTGCATCGTGTTCCCTATGTGTCCTCTTGCATCAATTCATGTGGTTGTATTGTGTTAGTTTAGGTAGTCATCGGTCCCCTTGCATCATGTTTTCTATGTGTCATTTGTCTTCTTGCATCAATTCATGTGGTTGTATTGTGTTAGTTTAGGTAGTCATCGGTCCCCATGCATCATGTTTTCTATGTGTCATTTGTCTTCTCACGTCATAAATCGTTGGGTCTCTTCCAATTATCATATCCTAGTCAAATATTGTTGCATCATGTCCTATCTTGTAATCATATCCTATCCTATATTGTAACCATTGGTGAAGGCATTTGTAATAACTAGCCATTATGGAAGTGCTAGCATAGCCGTTGATTCCATCCGTTGATGAATTAGCCATTGAAAATTTCAAATTCAAAACTCTGCATCATAGTGGGAGTGATAGTTTAAGCGAAAATTAAAAAATGAATTTTTTTTTAAATTAACATCTATTTTGTAGAATAAAATGAATATTTTAAGGATATTATAAGTAAAGTCAGGCCAGTAAGAAAAAATGAAGAATTGGTAGCAAAATCTAGATAAATCTAGTACATGAGTGGCAGATGGTCTAAAGGACCAAACGGGCGATTATATAGCACATATAATACACTCGAAGGATCATCAAAGTCACTGAGAAGACATCCAAGAAATAAAGGTACACAATACAAATATTCTTTACGCATTAATATATTTGATCCCAATCATCCTTATATCAACCCCATGGCTCCTTCCAAATCATCCCATGAAAACATCACAAATGAGGAAGTGGAAAACACCAATGCTAATAATCAAGATCTCTGATCCACTATGGTTCAGCTAGCAAATAGTATGAACACCATAACTACAATGTTACAAAAATCTTTAGGTATGCAAAACCAAGAAGCCCCTCATTCCACTCGTAACTACCAAAGAAGGTAGGCTAGTGAGGATAGGAGTACAGAAGAAGATTATCACAAGAAATATGGCCTACAAGTGTTAATATCCCACGTATCAATATGCTTACTTTTGAGGGTAATGATCCTCATGGGTGGTTACCTAAAATGGAAGGTATTTTAGAATTATACCAGGTCCTTGAATCCAAAAAAGTTCCTTATGCTTCCTCCAAACTCGGTAATGAAGCTTACCAATGGTTTGCATGGCAAAAATGTGAGCATAGTCGACCTATCTTATGGGATGAAATAAAAACATTTTTTATCAATAGATTTGATGAGGGAGCTTCATTCTCATACATGGTTCGATTATTATCACTTAAAAAAATAAGATCAGTAAGGGAATATATTTCAAAATTCACTAGTTTGCTTTCTTACGCAAGAAACTTACCATCCGATGTGGTAATATCTGCTTTTAGAAATAGATTGAAAGAGAATATTCAAATTGAAGTTGACTTGCATGATCCATACTCTTTAGATACTTGTATAAAGGTTTTCAAGTTGGTTGAGAAAAAGGTGCAATATGGAACATCTGTCCGATAATATTCCTATAGTCGACATCAATATCGCAACAACTACTTCTATAGAAATGATCAACCATCAAGATATTACTGCTATAAATGTCACAATCACCATCCAAAATATCAAGCATGTGTACGAAGGCAAAACTTTCAAATAGAATATTATTACAAGAAGATGAAGAGGAAATAGAGGATATCAATTCACATGACTCTCCCATGGCCGAAGAACAAATTGAACACAGGGAAGCAGTAGGTGAAGAAGATACTATGGCAATTTTAGTACATGCTCTTATGGGAATATCATATCACCATACAATCAAGATATCAAGATTCATTCGATAAAATAAGGTAAATGTGTTCATTGATTCAGGAAGTACTCATAATTTTATCGATACAAAAATTGCCAGGGCATTAAACTTACACATTAACTCCTCCAATCAAGATAAGTTTCATGTTATAATTAAAAATGGATAAAATGCTCAATGTATCGATAGAACCTCTCCAATTTCATTACAAATGAGAAGTTATACTTGGCATGGCACTCTCTTATTATGAATTTAGAGAATTCAAAAGTTTTTCTAGGAGTTGAATGGTTAGAACAATTGGACATAGTTAGTTTTAATTACAAGCAACGCTTTGTGGAATGGAAATCAAATGGAAAGACCATTCACCTCCAAGGTATTCCAACGCCCCCATAAAGGCTAGTAAGTTCTCATAGTATGGAGAAAATATTAAGGAAAACTAGTTATGGATTCATTGCTCAAATTAATTGTATGGAAAGGCAAGCACAAGATATTCCAAAAATTCAATCATAAGATCTTCAAAATATTGTGGCTAACTATGATGATGTCTTCCAGGAACCAAATAGAATACCTCACAAAAGATATCATGACCATGCTATACACCTTGTCCTAGGAATTCTTCCTCCTAATGCCCGTCCTTATCAATATCCTCAACCTCAAAAAATAGAAATTGAGAAAATTATCAAATAACTTTTAGAACATGGAGTTATTCATCACAACACTAGTCCTTATTCTTCACCAGTAGTTTTGGTCTGTCGCAAAGACAATTTTTGGTGTATATGTCCTGATTTTCATCCTCTTAACAAAATCACCATCAAGGATAAATTTCCTATCCCTGTCATTGATGATTTATTAGATGAACTACATGATGATTTTTTTTTTACAAAATTGGATTTATGTTATGGTTTTCACCAAATTAGAGTTAGGGAAGAGGACATCCGTAAAACAACTTTTCATACTCATGAGGGACACTATGAATTCCTAGTCATACCTTTTGGTATCACTAATGCGCCATCCACATTCCAAAGTCTCATGAACCATGTGTTTCATCCACTCCTTCACAAATTTGTCCTAGTCATTTTGATGACATACTCATATATAGTAAAACATGGAAGGATCATCTAATGCATGTGGGCAAGGTTCTTCATATACTACATAAGGAAAAATTATTTGTCAAACATTCTAAATGCTCCTTTGGTGTTTAATAATTTGAGTACTTAGGTCATATCATTTGTCAGGAAGGTGTTAAAGTGGATCCTAATAATATTAAGGTAATTCAAGATTAGCATTTACCTAAAATCATCAAAAAACTTCGTGGTTTTCTGGGTATTACTGGATACTATCACAAATTTATGCGTAACTATGGAAAAATTGTAGCTCCTCTCTTGGCTCTTACAAAAAATGATGTTTTTCATTGGTTTGAAGCAGCCACCCAAGCATTTGAGGCCCTCAAAAAAGTAATGTGTACTACACCAATTTTAGCAAATCCAAATTTCCATAAACCATTTGTGATTGAATGTGACACTTCAGGAACAAGTATTGGGGCAGTACTAATGTAGGAGGGACATCCTTTGGCATTCGAAAGTAAACAACTTTCGAGGAAAAATAGGGAAGTTCCACATATGAGAAAGAAATTTTGGCTATTCTACATGCGGCTAAGAAATGGAGACTTTACTTAATCAGTATTTGCTTTATTATTAAAACGGATCATAGCAGTCTCAAGCATTTTCTAGAATAAATATTTTTGTATCCAGAGCAAAACAAGTGTTTAACAAAATTTTTGGGATATGATTTTTTATTGAGTATAAGAAAGGGAAGTAAAATGTGGTGGCAGATGCATTATCGTGAAAATATGAAGATGAAGTGGTTATCAATGCTATTTCAGGTCCATGTTCCCAATGGGATTCTCAGCTTCAAGAAGAATGGTTGTCAAATATAGAAACTACTCAAATATTTTAGGAATTATTGTTGGGATCATCCAAGCATCCTCTTTTTTCATATTAAGAAAAGGTATTGAGAAGAGAGAACCACATTTATATTCCACACAATTCTACAATAAAATTCCAGATTCTAGCCGAATTACATGCTTCTCCATCAGCAGGATATCCAATTTTTGAAAACTTATATGTGGGTAAAACAATCCTTTTATTGGAAAGGATTAAAATCAGAGGTTAGCGCAATAAGGGTGAAACATTCAAATCACCACGCTTGCTTCAACCATTACCTATTCCATATCGCTAATGGGAACATATTTCAATGGATTTTATTGAAGGTGTTCCTAAATTAGAAGGCAAAACAGTAATTTTTTTGGTAGTGGATCGCCTCTCCAAATATGCGCACTTCCATGCTTTACAACATTCATTTTCAGCAAGCAAAGCGTCTAAGGTATTTATGGATTCAATTTTTAAATTGTATGGAATGCCAAAAAATATTGTAAGTGATTGTGATCCCATATTTACTAGCAAATTTTGAAAATAATTATTTCGTCTTAGTGGTACCAAGTTGAATATGTCTTTTGCATATCATCCACAAATAGATGGCCAAACTGTCTGGATACCTATCTAAGATGTTTTGCTCAAGATAAATAGTATCAATGGAGTCATTGGCTTTTCTTGGTAGAATGGTGGTGCAACACTTTATACCATTATTCCATTAAGATATCTCTATTTGAAGCATTGTATAGAATAAAACCACCAACAATCACGGATTATGTTTCAGGTTCTTCTAAAGTGGCCCAAGTAGAAGATTGGTTCCAACACCAATATTCAATGCTCAACATTCTCAAAGACAATTTGGTCCAAGCACAAAATCACATGAAGCAACAACAAGACACACACCATTCTGAAATATAATTTAATATAGGTGATATGGTGTTCCTACATTTGCAACCCTACAAACAGTTGTCATTGAAGATCAAGACCAGTCAGAAGTTGACTCCATGATTTTATGGTCCTTACAAAATAGTACGTTGTATTAGAGAAGTGGCATATCAACTAAAGCTTCCTCCCTCATCCCGTATACATCCAGTATTTCATATTTCCTATCTCAAAAAGGTAATTGGCCAGAAAGTACATTCTCAATCAGAATTACTAGTATGTGATGAAGGACGTATATCTCTCCAACCTAAAGTAATTTTACAAAGCAGAACAAGTATGTTGAGATACCATCATATAAAATAATTCCTCATCAAATGGCAGGACCTACCTGATAAAGATGCTACATAGGAACCAAAAAGTATTTTCCAGTCATTTTCAGCTTTGAGGACAAAGATTTTTGGGGAGGGGAAGCATGTTACAATCCCAATATATAGCTAGTCGGCTATAGGGATTCTTATAATTATACTCTCATTGATTTACTATTAATTAGGTTATATTGATTTATATTTGAAGCATAATTCATTTTAATATTTCATTTACGATATCCACAAGGACTGTGCCCTTCTAGAGGTGAGGACGTAGCCCTCCTTAAGTGGAATTACTCATTTCTTATTATATTTATTCCATTTGTATACTTGTGATTTTATAATTTACAAAGCATTATCTGATTGATGTAAATTCATCATAACACATAATCTCACTGTGAACTATAGTAACCTAGAAAACACCTTGTTTACTTTTCCTTTGATATACTCAATACCAAAATCATACTCGACTAGGAACAGTAACAACCCACTAAAATCCAACCAACTTGAGAGAGATTTCTTTTTTACATTCATGAGGGATCCACATATCCCCACCTTGCATAAGTTGTTCCATGCAAATGTCTATTGATAAGCCCTATGATTAATTTATCCATATCATCTTCACGATGAATCAACTTACACCCATATCATCCTATCCATCAAAGAAATACATCCATATCTACACCTTATATGATTTTGTCTATACGTGTGCACTAAGTGTATTGTAGAATGGCTATCCACCTCTCTCTATATATATTTATTCTAATCTAATAAACCATAAGCATAACCATTATGATTATTAAGGAATATATATATATATATATATATATATATATATATATATATATATATATATATATATGACATTCATAGGGGTGTGTTAGAGTTAGAGTATATTACAACATTTGGGTCATGTAAATGTACCACCTTAGGCACATAGTTAGCATAGGAGATTACTTTAGAGGGAAGTTATCTAGTTACTTCATGCAATGTAATAAATGCACAAGTGGAAATGTGCAAGGTGTCCCCTTGTACAAATAGGTAGGGTTGACCAAGGAATTAATATTCCTATATAAAGGGCTTCATAGTGGTAGATTAGATGAGCAAGGAGATAGGAATTCAAGTTCTCATCTAGTGTAGTGTAGTAGATAGTGGTGCTCCCATATGGAGTACCATGTAGCTCTTTAGCTCATAGTAATGGAGTGTCCATTTCCTACATACTACATTGTAATTTTATCATTTCTATTTATAGCATATTTTAGTCATATTGTTGTTTCAGTTTCTTTCATATTTCTTGTATTTCATTAGGACATGTGTTAGATCTCTCCACAACATACATCCTCAAAAGCTAACATGATTATGTTCTTGATAATGGTTACATGAAATAGTCCCACTTATCTAGGTACCTTACTTGCCACATACCATTACAAATATTTAAAAATAACATTATAAAGGGATACCCACGTTGGAAGTGGGTCATTACATAATCATATGAGAATTACAAAAAATAATGTTATGATGGGGTCTTAACATGCCCTTCCATTTTGAAAAGCCATTGGAGATGTTGTGCCCTTTTCCTCAAATTTTTAGATGAGAAAACTAGTGATGTAGCTACTAGAGAGACTCCCATGTAGCATATTATTGTTGTAGATCATACCATAAAACAAGAACCTCAGTGATTACCTTGTTGTGAAGAGTTCGTGTATTGTGGTCCAACAATTGTTCTGGCTCAAGCAAGATAGAACCCTCTTCATCTAATTTAGGTACAACAGATCGAACTTGTACCTGATTTCCCATAAAATTCTTAATATATGATATATGAAAGACAAGGTGGAGCTTGGATGTAGATGATAAGGCCAATTTGTAGGTCATTGCATCAATCTATTGTAAGAACTATAGGGGCCATAGTATTTGGCAGTGAGTTTTTGGTACCTGTAAAGTTGGAGTGATGACTGTTTATATGGCTGCAAGTGGAAGAATACCATATTACCAACTTCAAAGCTTTCATTAGAACAATGTTGATCAAATTATTGGTGCTTATAGTTCTCGACCACTTCCAAATTCATATTTAATTAATGGAGGACTTCAACATGTCTTAGTGTACCACATGGATCTTGGAGCTACCTGGAATGTAGGAGGTTGTTGATGGAGGTCATCCATAAATTGCTTTAAATGGGGTGACCTTTGTCATAGTGTGATAGGAAGTGTTATACCACAACTTGACCAAGGGAAGCAACTTTGCCCATTATGTAGTATGATTAGAGGTAAAGCAATGAAGATAGATCTTAAAACATTTGTTGAAAATATTTGTTTGACCATTCATTTGTGGATGATAGGTTGAACTCATTTTGTGTTGAGTTACCTACAACTTAAATAATTCTTGCCAAAAATTACTAGTGAAGGTAGGGTCTCAATCAAATATAATAGATGCAGGTATGTCATGCAGGAAAAAAAAAGAATTAAGAAAACTTTGGCTGAATGTTGAGGTTGTGTAAGGATGGGAGAGGGGATAAAAATGAGCATACTTTGTGAGATAATCTACTACCACAAAAAGATTTTATTTACCTCTATACTTAGGTAATCCTTCAATAAAATCCATGGAAATATATGTCCAGACATTTTTAGGAATAGGCAAGGGCTAAAGAGTTCTTGGAGAATGTCATGAGCACCAAAAATGCTCATATTTATACATGGATTTCTAACATATTATGCGATATTATTATTATAGAATGTATGTTTTATGAAAGTTTTATATATATTTAATAGTAAATTATGTATATTATCTAATATTTGTTTTTAAGTGAATTGTGTGCATATTTAGTGGTTTTTATGGTATTTTAGCATGTTTACGTCAAAGTCCCATTTGGACCTGGCACTTTCAATTTGATGAAGGTAAAACATCTATAGTACACCAGTATGAAGCACTAAGTCAAGTGCCCGATTCCCTTTGAAGCACCCGACTCCCATTTGGCGCTTGACTAAGGGGTGCTTGCTTCTCGTTAGGTGCTTGCTTCCCATTAGGCATCTGCTTCTCGTAGGTGCCTCCTTCCCATTAGGCACCTACTTCCCATTAGGTGCCTACTTCCCATTATGGTGCCTGCTTCCCATTGATGCAGAATTACAGCTCGACTCCCATTGACGTAAAATTATAGTGCGACTCCTATTGTCGATAGAACAAAACATGGATTTCAGCGATGGATGCGGATGATATTTCAGCAAGGGATGTGGATGAAAAACAAAGTCAAAAACCATATGGCATCTATTTTCCAGCAAATACGTAAATATCAATGCAAATAGATAAAGCATAAAATCAGACGTATTCTGTTATGATAAAAAACATAATACGTTAAATCATTCAGAAATTAAATATTTTTGCTTTATCTCCATTATTCATGTGTGTTGTAACCAAAAAATCAAGAATTTATTTGCTCTCAAATGTAATAGGGCATGGTTGCATATCTTATAAATATGCAGGCCACCCCTGATAAAAATAATCCCGGATTTTAGATTTGTTGTATAATTTTTTGAAGTTGCAATATATTCATTTGAGTGTTTTTATTAATCTCAAACTAGCGTTCGGTGAATGAATTGATCGGGTGGAAGACTATTGGAGCTTGGGCCCACTCTAAACAATACTCCTCCCCCTTTTACCTTGCTTTCTGTAGTTAATTTATTTACTATTTTTTTAGATTATTTAATTCTTGTAGTTTCCCCTATTTTTTGTAATTTTTCAGCAAGTGCATGTTTTAATTTTCATAGGTTTATTTTCAGTCGTGTTTATTTTTAATTCATTATTTATTTTTTTGCACTTAATTCTATTGAGTTTGGATGAATTGAAAATACACAAAGAACACCCCCACCAAACCAATAGGCACAAAGGGACTCATTCCTCGCACTACAGGCATATACTGTGCGTGATACTCACAAGTTTACGAGCTACCCCGGGTTGACAATTAAATGGAGGTAATTAATTGAACTGTAGAAAACTAACCAATGTTTTGCCCAACATTTTGGTGTCATTGTCGAGGAGTGTCACAATTGTAGTGTATGATCCATAGGTCAGTTAGTTTGAAAATTAATTTCAGATTTCCTTGCCTGTAGATCATCTACCTGTGAAGCATGAGTCCACCAAGAGCCTAAAAAATCCAACGGATCATTTATTGAAAAATAAGAAAAAACACCTCAAGCTTAGAATATTCTAGAAATAGTTATTAAAGAGAAAATCCCATCCATTTGAGTCATCACAAAAACTTATTATACAAAATATTTTAGTGACTAGGATGGGGAAAATTCAACAATTATTTCAGAAGTATTCCAGCAAAAAGGAAAAACTGCCAATACGAGGAATAGCCTTCACAATTAAAACAGAAATAGGAACATTGTTTAATGGTGTGAAGAGTGAAATTTTATCTCTTGCTTTACAATCAAACACATTCTCGAAGAAGCAAGAATCTGAAGCAATGTCTACCTTTTTTTGTTCGAGGTGTAGAGAAAATCATGAAAAAAATAAATGTCCGAAGAATACAGTAGAAGTTTATGAAAACTGTCACCTGGATCATCAAACCAGGTTGTGTCCAAAAATAATAAAAGAAAATCCAAAATAAGTAGAAACTTACTTCGTGGATCTACCTCCACAGACACAACTATCAAAAAATCCTAGCTTACCAGTTTCACCTTCTACTAGGCCAAAACAGTTGTTGGCACCACTAGAGTCGAATCCCAGTAACAACTGTTTAAATTCACTAGCTGATCAAGAAGTTATGGGAATAAACCCAATGTGCCATAATAGTGTAGAAATAAATTGTGCTGCTAAACAATCAAGTAATGAAGGACTTCCATCGTATCCCGAAAGGTTATGGAAAACCAGAGAAATGACACCACCTAAGTTTGATATTATGAAATAGTTGAGAAATATTACTGATATCATTCCTCAAACTATCAAGGATGTGCCTATTTACACTAAAGCCATTAGGGAGGTATGCCTCAAGAGACCAAAATAGATGGTAAAAACTGTAAATTTAACATTTTCCAACACTTTGGTAAAATTTAACGCTGACATTAGATGTAGAACAGGAAAAATGATAGTTAATGAAAAACTGTAAAAACAATAGTCATCCACCTACTTGCACAATCTACCAATGAGTTGGATGAATCTAGTTTTGAGGTCATCCAGGAAGATTCTCTTCCCATGCTGCAATGTATCATAAAACTGGATAAAGAAGGGGATGGGACAAATAAAGTCTTAATTGTATCAAATTTTAGACACAAATTAAGATCTTATCACAAGCCCCAAATTCTAGAGGCTTGCTCGATTGCAGGCATGGGGGAGACCCCACCTTCAATGTTATCACCCACAACATGATGAATGCTATTACAATGTTCAATAAAAAATAATAATTAGAGTTTTCTTTAATGCCATTAGTTTAGGTTTTTCTTTTTATTTTGTTATGTTTTGCAGATAGCAAGAGGCTCAGTGCAGATCATAGGCATCCAAGGCAATCCGACCTACCAACATGTGCCGCTCCATTCTATTTTCCTTTAAAAAAAAGGTGCAGTCCTTGGGACTTCCCAGGTGGTCACCCATCCCAGTTCTACTCCATGCCATAATGCTTAACTTTAGAGTTTTTATGGGATCTGCTACCAGACGCTCAATAAAACACATATGTTGCATATGATTTGGCACCATGGGCAGATGTGCAACACTCGACCATGGCAGCACCAGCTGTGGCAGACAAAATATGAGCTCAGATGGTTCACAGTACTCTATTGAGCAGCACATCTCTGCTATTATAAAAAAAAGGAAAGATGACATGGAACCTATTTTGCTTAACATAGATTTTCTTTTATTTGTGTTTTTATTTTGTAGGTATCGTACTCTGAATGCAATCTATAGGCAGCCTGGGAAACCTAGGCCTATCAGGCATAGACTCCATGAGCTTGTATTTTACTACTTTAAAGTTTTATTTTGCAGGAACGATGCCCTGAGTGCAATCGTTAGGCAGCTTGGGAAACCTAGGCCTAACGGGCACATGATCCATGAACCTGCGCATTTCCAGCTTTCTAGGAGTAGGAGTAGCTCATCCCCACTCAGAAGGGGAATACTATACTTGAATCTACACAAGAGTGTTTGGATTGGTCTTTATGGACAATAAAACACTCAACTGCTGGTTCAGGTAGCGGATGTTGATTTTGTCCCTGTTCTTCAACCAGAGCGTTGAAAGGCTTGATCAACCTTACATTGCATATACAAGGAAAAGTTAGCACCGTTGCAATAAAGGAGGAGTGCCTATTTTCTATTTAGAATAGGGAAAGGCACTTGATTCTGTTTTACGGTAGAAGGTGCCTGATTCCCATATTTCGAGAAGGTGACACTTGATTCCTATTTATACGGTAGAAGGCACCTGATTCCCATTTATACAATATAAGGCATCTGACTCCCAGTATGTTAAGGAGATGGTGCCTACGTCCCGTATCCTATCAGACCGACACCTGATTCCTGGCTTCTCCAAGAAGAGGGCATCCGACTTCCATTTTTGGAAAGTGACACCGAATCTTCTGAACATGGTAAAAAAAGAGTTTGTATAAATTTTACTTTACATAAGGCACCCAATTGCAAGCAAGAAGCACCCGATTTCCATTGTTAAGTTTGTCACTCAATTGCAAGCAAAAGGTACCTGCATCCTATTTTAGCAAGCACCTATGTCTCATGAACCAAAATAAGGTGCTCGATTCCCATGTAAAAGGCACCTCCTTTATAGTTCAATGGATGCTTGTGCCACGTGTGAATAATCTTCAGCATTAGGAAATAGCCCGTGCCACGTCAATTGACTGCTCATATGCACAAAGTCAAATCTATCATGGATGAAATTATTTTAATTTTATCCGTTAAAGAGATTGTGCACATTCCAAAAAAAGTTGTCAGCAAACAACTTTCGAGGAGGGGATGTTTGTCATCCCACGAAGACATGTTTTTTCTAATATTTTCTTGAATTTTTGCAGAAAACCTCAAATGAATAAATTGCAACAACTGAGAACTAGTCATACGGAGGAAAAATTTTGTCACATGGGAAATAAGCATGATGTTCTTTGTTCCAGTACACATGGTCATCATCAAACAACTAATACAAGTGCACCATGAACGTTTGCGCATTATACATGCACAAAACATAATATAGGTGTGTACTTAATTTTTTGTTTTGTATATATATAATTTTCATAGAAATATATTTTTATAAAATAGTGCCAGCACAATCCCCATTAAATTGTCCATCCAACCATTTAGCCCCATTTGGTATTTTGTCCACATGCAAATATTCTATTGGGAGAACACTCATGGTCATCATCCACTTAAAAATCTGGCACACGCTTTACAAAATAATAGAGTTTCGGATTAAAAAAAAATCAAAAAGTGGAAAGAAAAAAACAAAGAGATTTACCATGGGGGAAATCCACAAATCATTTGCTGAAAAAGAATGAGCTACCACAACCAGAAAGAGGAGAAAGAAAAATAGAGCCTATTGGACAACCGTTGCTAAAAATAGAAATTATAAGCATCGGGTGTCACAAGGGCATGCCACTCTTTAAGCATGGGGGGTGTCACGAGGACGTGCCACTCTTTTAAGCATGGGGGGATGATGAGCACCAAAAATGCTCATATTTTTACATGGATTTCTAACATATTATACGACATTATTATTATAGAATGTATGTTTTATGAAAGTTTTATATATATTTAATAGTAAATTACGTATATTATCTAATATTTGTTTTTAAGTGAATTGTGTGCAGATTTAGTGGTTTTTATGGTATTTTAGCATGTTTACATCAAGGTCCCATTTGGACCTGGCACTTTCAATTTGATGAAGGCAAAACATCTACAGTACACCAGTATGAAGCGCTAAGTCAGGCACTTGATTCCCTTTGAAGCACCCGACTTCCGTTTGGCGCTTAACTAATGGGCGCCTGCTTCCATTAGGCACCTGCTTCCCATTAGGTGCTTGCTTCCCATTAGGTGCCTACTTCCCGTTAGGCACCTGCTTCCCATTATGGTGTCTACTTCCCGTTGACGCAGAATTACAACCCGACTCCCGTTGACATAAAATTACAGTGCGACTCTTGTTGTCGATAAAATAGAACATGGATTTCAGCGATGGATGCGGATGATATTTCAGCAAGGGATGTGGATGAAAAACAAAGTCAAAAACCATATGGCATCTATTTTCCAGCAAATACATAAATATCAATGCAAATAGATAAAGCATAAAATCAAACGTATTCTGTTCTGATAAAAATAGAATACGTTAAATCAGTCTAGAAATTAAATATTTTTGCTTTATCTCCATTATTCATGCGTGTTGTTGTAACCAAAAAATCAGGAATTGATTTTCTCTCAAATGTAATAGGGCATGGCCGCATATCTTATAAATATGTAGGCCACCCCTAATAAAAATAATTCCGGATTTCAGATTTGTTGTATAATTTTTTGAAGTTGCAATATATTCATTTGAGTGTTTTTATTAATCTCAAACTAGCATCCGGTGAATGAATTGATCGAGCGGAAGACTGCTAGAGCTTGGGCCCACTCTAAACAGTACTCCTCCCCCTTTTACCTTGCTTTCTGTAGTTAATTTATTTACTATTTTTTTAGATTATTTAATTCTTGTAGTTTCCCCTATTTTCTATAATTTTCCAGCAAGTGCATGTTTTAATTTTCATAGGTTTATTTTCAGTCGTGTTTATTTTTAATTCATTATTTATTTTTCTGCACTTAATTCTATTGAGTTTGGATGAATTGAAAATACACAAAGAACACCCCCACCAAACCAATAGGCACAGAGGGACTCATTCCTCGCACTACAGGCATATACTATGCGTGATACTCACAAGTTTATGAGCTACCCCAGGTTGACAAATTAAATGGAGGTAATTAATTGAACTATAGAAAACTAACCAATATTTTGCCCAATATAATGCATCGTTTCTCCTTTCATCTACTAGCACATATCACACTTTGTCATAAAATTTTGAATACTCTTTAAGAAAAACATACATTGAATCCTTTCATAGGTCTTGAGGAACTCAGAATGGCTTATTGTGGGTGAATCATGCATCTCCTTCAATATGAGTTCTCAAAGTGGAGAAGTGTGGGGAATAATAAGGCATTGGAGATATCATAAATCTTTTCCATCCCAATTGTATCCTAGAAACGAGGTAGGTATTTTTGAAGTGTGGCAATCAAATTTTGCAATCTTGAGACTGTAAGCATGTCCTCTCAAAGAGAATGTATCCACTAAAGTGTGGGTGAAGATATGAAACACAACATACTTTGAACCTCAAATTAATGAGAGAGTGCATCCACCATTATATTATCCTTGTCTTTTTATAGGAAAAATCATTATCATAGCCCATGAGTTTAGAGACCCACTTTTATCGTTTGGGGGTAGTGATCCACTGCTCTAGGAAGTACTTGAGACTTTGGTGATATGTTTTAATGGAAAAATGATGCCCAATGAGATAGGGTTGCTAGTGAGTAACCACCAAGTATATTCTTTGCATAATTTGATTTACCCAAATTGTAGCTTGAAAGCACTTTAGTAGTAAATGCCAAGGGGCATCCTTCCTACATAAATATGGCTCCCATTCCATTGCCTAAAGCATCACTTTCAATTACAAATGGTTTGGATAAATTAGGCATTACTAATATTGGAGTGCTTTTCATAGCATACTTTAGATCAAATAATTCCTACTTAGTTGGGCATATCCAAGTAAATGTATTATTTTTTAACATGGTCATTAATAGAGCAGTGATTTTTCCATAATTGTAGATAAATTTGCGGTAATAGCCTGTGAGCCTCAAAAATCCATGAAGGCCCTCAAGAGTGTGAGGCTTTGACCAAATCTTGAACTACTTGAATCTTCTTAGGGTCAACTTTAGCTCTATCCTTGGTGACAATGTGTCCCAAATACTCTACATCGAACAACCCAAAATAATACTTAGACCTCTTAAAATAAAGTTGATGCTAAGCCAAAATTTGCAAAGTCTGATCCAGATGGATGAGGTGCTCCTCCCAAGAGTGACTATAAACCAAACTATCATCAAAGAAAACTAAAATGAATTTATGAAGGAATGGGCGAAAAATGTTGTTCATGAGGCTTTAAAATGTGGAAGGTGCATTTGCCAAGCCAAATGGCATCATCAACAATTCATAATGGTCCTCATGAGTGTGGAATGTTGTTTTTGGAATATCTTCGTCCTTGAGGTGTATCTCATGGTAACCCAAGGGAAGATCTAACTTGGATAATTGTTTTAACACCATGAGGCGTAGCACCATGAAACTCATCCAATAATTCATTCCAAAAAAATAAAAAATTTATCCTTAATATTAATCTTATTGAGCTCACAAAAATCTATACACAATCATCAAGACCCATCTTTCTTATGAACAAATAAGACTAGAGAATAATAAGGATTGCTACTAGGCCAAATGAATCCAAATTTTAATAATTCTTGTACTAATTTCTTAATTTTTTCTTTAAGCTCATGGGGGTAGTGGTAAGGTCTAATGTTAGGCAACACACTACCAGGTACCATTGGAATTTTATGATCATGGGAGCGACAAGGTGGTAATTCTATTTGTTTCATAAAAACTGCACCATGCTTGGTTAGAAAAAGTTTCAAATCTATTGGAAGTTTATCCTTAGTTGAATGGGATGGTTGTATTAAAAATATCTGAGCGATTACCCCATGAGAAGATTTTTTTAACAACTTCTCCATATAGTTTGAACTGATAATTTGAGGAGATCCTACTTGTAATCCATGAAGAGTGTAGGACCTACCATTATATGAAAACTACATCTATAATTGTGCAAAGTTCTAGGCAATGATTCCCAAAGTACCTAACCATTGAGCTTCCAGAACAATATCACATCCACCTAGTTGAAGAGAAATCATATCCATTTTGAGCTAATAATCCCCTAGCTTCAACTTAATATTGTGGCATTTGCCTTTACGAGGTAAGGTTTGATAATTTGTCACCGTAACCTTAAAGGATTTACATGTATATATGTAACAATTAGCTTGCTTGGCGACTCAGGGAGCCATAAAATTGTGTGTGCTTCTTGAATCAATGAGGATTGTAAGATGTTCTTTGAAAAAGTACTACTTTTATTGTATGTGGGGTAGTAATCCCTGCAAGGGCATGAATGAAAATTTTGGGTTATGGCTCTTCCTACTTGTCACCCTCATCATGAGGTGGTTCCTATGATATTTCTACTTCATCCTCAAGTTGTTCACTATTTGTTGAATCCTCTACATTGATCAAGAATAGCTTCTTTTGGATGCACTTATGCCCTCATGTATATTTTTCATCACAATTATAACATAAACCTTACGTGCATTGAGCATCCATATCTTCGGTAGTCAAGTGCTTATAGGGGGTAGATTTATGTTCAATATTGGATGTGATCTTAGAATTAAAAGAGGGTTTGGCTTATGGAAATTTAGGTGTCCTCCTTTGAACTGAGAATTTTTCTTTGACCAACTGTGCCAAGCTTATGGCCTATATTATAGTTTGTAGTTTGAATATCTTGATCTCAACCTTGAGATCATCTTTCAAACCACTAATGAAATAACTCAAAAAAATCCTTCATTCAACCCCTTGGTCTTATTAGCCAGTTTCTCAAATTAGGTCTAGTAGTCACGAACTATAGAGGTTTGCATTAGTTTGGTTAATACACCTATGAAATCCTCATACTCATTGGGGCCAAAATAAGTGATTAATTGAGACTCAAAATGTTTCCAATAAGTACCGAGAACTATTTGTTGTAACCACTGATACCACTATAAAGCTTTAATTTCAAATTTGAAAGATATCATAGTCATCCACAAATATTTAGGGACATTGTGAAGTTTGAAAAATTGATTGGCACGATGTAACCACCCATGTGCATTCTTTTTTTTGAACTTAGGAAAATCTAATTTAAGCATATTAAAGGGAGCATCATGGTCAAAAAGAGAAATTTTCCACGATCGAGGTGTTCAATATCATGATACTCAAATACCTTTGGGCTATCCTTAAGCAGTGCATCAACCTATAAGAAGTGTTCTTCAAAGTTGGCTTTGGAGCTAAAATAGTCACTTCTCAAACATTGTATGTCATCCTGCATATTTTGAATCACATTGACAAGGGTATTAAGTGTGGAACTTATTTAATCAAATAAATTGGCTTGCTCTACCTCCTTTTGGTGTCTACAAGTAGCACCAGCCATTTTCGTGTGATGTGGACTACTACTATTGAATTACTAAAAATAGAAGTATGAATTTAGGAGTTACTATTTTTAGTAAGAAACCAAAAAATTTGCTTGGGTGTGATATAGAAAAATGATCATCTCGACGAGATGATCACAATGAGCTATATACCACAACACTAGTTTTGGACACCCTAGATATTTTTTTTGTTTTATTGTTTTGTTGTCAAGGTTTCTGGTGTTGTCAGTTTTTCTCCTAGAGTATTGGTTCAAAAAATAGGTTTTTATGTCACCAACCTTATGACATTGACCTTGCACTAGTAATTACTAACACTATCTTCACACTATCTATTATTGACATTGTTTGGTCACTAACATTGTGGTTTCCTATACTAATGATTGTCTATTCTAACTATATCACTAACAATTCTTTGCCTATTATAAATTTTAACTATCAAAGATAATGGTTACTAACAACTAACAACTCTGACATAATTGTTATTGTTCTTACTATAAAGTGATACCTAACTATTACTAACATTGGAAAACTATCTAGATTATTTTTGTTATGTTTACCAATTCCTTCATCCATTTCAAACATTATTTTGGTGATAGGGAAGTCTCCTCCATATGCTCAATTTTTATGGGATGAATTTTGGTTGTAGGTTAAACATTCAACAAAATAGGAAAGTTTTTTGTAGGTGAAACTCTTAACAAAACTAGGGTATGTTAATCCAATGTGTATGTAATACCCATAGGCCCTTTGTTATACCATAGTGAATAACGATAGTTCTCAGACCAATATTTTATGCCACTACTCAAGGAGGATTCCACACATACACTTGAGCACACTACCTACCTCTCTAACAATATGAGAGGGTGATCATTTTGGATGATGTGTCTAGTGTATTATAGATAACACAAGACCAAAAAAATTTCCTAGGGCTAAAGGTTTCTTCTAATCCTAGGTGGTATCTTGATATACCCAAAGATACATGTGAGTTCAATTCTGGAGATTGATATTGTTTAAGGCTTAGGTATTTGAGCATGATCACCCCTCACTTCACTAGATGCTTTACAAACACTCTAGATTAGACAATAATGATAGCTCCTCTATGATATTTTAAAACCCCCAACACAAGGTTTCTAACATAATAAAACTATTGCAAAAAAATGGCTATATTTTTGTTGGTTTTCTTTTCCTTTTAGATAAAGGACAAGCAAAAAATGAAAAACACAAAAATTTTACCTAACAGTTGTGATGTAAGGGAAAGAACTATCACAGTCATAATGAAACTTGGTCTTGGAAAGTTCTTTGATGTCATTTGTTAGGAACCTACTATTAAAAATAAACTCAGTCACATAAATATTGCAAATAAACATAAATACTTGAAATAAAAACTATTGCATTACAGAAATTAAGTGTAAAAATGAAACAATCTCACAAAATAACATAGAATCGACCTCTTCGAGGGGGCAACCTCCTTCAATAATTTCACTATTTTTTCAAAAGATACATTTGTTCATTGATCCATGTGTTGGAAATTTGAGCAAGTTTTGTTGTCATTGATCAACCAGAGGAATTCAACCTAACTAATAAACCTAAATATGTATGCATATTGAAGAAGGTACTTTATGGACTAAAACAAGCTCCTAGAGCTTGGTATTCAAAACCGAATAAGTACCTTTAGGAACAGGGTTTCAGGAAAAGAATAGTGGACAGTAACTTATACATCAAAAATAAAGGAAATGACTTACTATTTATGGTTGTTTATGTGGATGAAATCATATTTGGAGGTAACAATGATAAGATGTGTCAAAAATTTTCAAAGAGCATGCATAATGAATTTGAGATGTAAATTCTTGGTGAGTTGTCCTTCTTTCTTGGACTCCAGATTTCACAATCAGAGAAAGGTGTATTTCTCTCACAAACCAAGTATATAAAAGAGATGCTAAAGAAATTTAGGTTAGAAGATTGCAAACCAGTAAGTATCCCCATGGTTACAAGATGCAATTTAAGTAAATATGACGAATCTTCTGAGGTAAATTAAAAATTGTATAGATCTATGATTGGAAACTTACTGTATGTCACAACTACAAGACCATACATAATGCAGGCAGTGGGACTAGTGGTAAGGTTTCAAGCGACACCAAAGGAGACACATGTAGTAGCAGTAAAAAATATTCTTAGGTACTTAAAAGGGACTATGTATTTTGGGCTCTGGTACCCCAAAAGTGACAATTACACTCTCACAGCATATACAAATGAAGATTGTACTTGCAACATTGATGACATAAAAGCACAAGTGGAGGAGAATTCTTTCTTGGAGATTGTTTAGTCTCTTGGCTAAGAAAGAAATAGGCATCAATATCCTTATCCATAGTAGAGGAAGAGTATATTGCAGTAGTTTCTTTTTGTACACAGATCTTATGGATGAAGTGAACTTTAGAGGACTTCAAGATAAAGCACGATCACCCTATTCCCATACTGTGTGATAATACAAGTGCTATAAATATCTTAAATAATATGGTGATGCACTCCATGACCAAGCACATTCTGATCAAATATCATTTTCTGAGAGAGTAGGTGACAGATAAGAAATTCAGGTTGGAATATGTTACTACAAAGGATAATATTATGGATATATTCACTAAGCCACTTCCAAAAGATATTTTTGAGTATCTTAGAGGAAAATTAGGAGTAGTTCTACTCCTATTCCAAAATTAATAACCTCAAAGAGAGGATGTGGAGAGGGAGCTAAGCTAAGAGTATTATATTTAGCCCCAAAAGAGTCCCTTTGCCATTGATGACAAAGGGGCAGATATTTTAGTTAGGGGAAGAGCATTCAGTTAAGGGGAGCAATTTCTTAGGGGGAGCAGAACTGAAAAAGGTAAAAGAAATTATTAAAGGAAAAAGGGTTGCCATCAATGACAAAGGGGGATATTGTTGGAAATTTGAGCAAGTTTTGTTGTCATTGATGTCAAGAAGTTTGATGTCCATTTTTATCATCATTGATGTCATAAGGTTGTTTTTACAAAAGGCAAGGAAGTGGTTAAAAGAAAAATGATATAATATTTATTTTAAATATTATATGCCTAAAGAGGCTTAAAAGGTTGAAGACCCAAGGGAAGAGAAGCAAATTTAAAAAGAAATAATAATATTATAATATTTAATATTATAATATTTAATATTATAATATTTTGGGCAAAAGGAAGAGGTGAAGAATAACGAGGTCCAAGGAATCATTAAAAAATATATATCCTCGAAAAGACCCATTGATCATATTATAAAGGTTTTAATTTAATTTATTTAAATTAAAATATTTTAACCTATGGTTAAAATTTTAATTTAAATAATCAAAAGGTGCCAAGGTTAAAATTTAAATTTGAATTCGAAATTCGAAATTCAAATGGGCCAACGTGTTTAAGTGCAAAGGATAAAGTATAAATAGAAAATGATTTTCATTTCCAAATGACAATGCCATTTGAATGCCTAAGTGGATATAATATTTGTGCGTTGCATTGTTGAAGGGAGAAGAGTATATTCGTGAGGTCTTAATTAAAGGAGGCAGACATTATTTTGAAATTTATGTGACTTGAAAAAACCATTCCAAGGCACTGGGTAGCATAGGTGGTGGTCGAAGGCTGGCTAAGGAAATCTCAAAGGGGAGGTCGTGGTTTCGAATCCCACGTGATTCATTTTGGCAAAGGAGGAGAAGTGTTTTGTTTTTACCGAAATTCATGCAGTGGCATTAGTAAGGGAGCGTGGATTTATTTTCATGTGTGGGTGTGTAGCCCATGCAACAACTTAGCCTTGGGCTAAGGCACTGCGGTGGATTTGGTCATGGGTTCGAGTTTGGGTGCAGTTGAAGACGTGCACAATAATCCTTTTGTGACGTGGGCCAACCGTTATAAGGTATGCACATTTTAATTTTTTTTTTCCAAGGTTTGGAAGGCGCAAATAGTTTAGAGGCCACGTGATAATTATAAAGGGTATATGTGGAATGCATAGGGAGTCATAAGGATAGTTAAAAAATATTTTATTTTTTTTTGCTTAGATAAATAAATAAAAAGGATTGGAGTTTTAAGGTGTTAACAAAGGAACTTGATTTTTATGTATTGAATATTATTTTGAGAAGTTTGGAGAGTATAAGATGTTAACAAAGGAACTTTATTTTTATGTATTGAATATTATTTTGAGAAGTTTGGAGATTATAAGGTGTTAACAAAGGAACTTTGTTTTATGTGTTGAATATTATTTTGAGAGTATTGGAGATAATAAGGTGTATTTGATACTTGATATTTTATTGTTTTTCTTGAATGGTAAAATAATTATTGAGAAAAATATTTGTGTGGATATTTTGACATAGGTTGTTGCTATCTAACCAAGAATTGGTAAAAAGGTTTTATTGTGAGTAAAATAGGTTTTGAATACATATCTCCATAAAAAAAAGGTATGTGCACACTATCTTTTGTTTAGAGTGTTTGAAATGAATGTATGAAATATAAGGTAGAGTGAAAAGAATTGATGAGTATTGTTGGAAATGTGTGAGCAAGTTTGAGTGCATTATGTTGATGGATGATTTAGAGATTGAGAATTATTTGAGTTAGGGTTTAAGACCCACATTGTGCTTTGTGTTGAAAGAAGGGTGAAACACTTGATTAGGGTTTGTAAGCAAGTTGTGTTTCATTGAGTGAATGATTGAGTGAAGTTGGTTGAGCATTATTGATTGAGAGTATGGGAGTTGTAGATCAAGTTTTGTGAAACAAATTATACTTCATTCTGAATTGATTTAAAAGAGATTTAGCAAGTGGTTGATTGTTTGTTTAGTACAAAACTTTGAGCATGAAACATATTGATATTTTGATAGAGCTTATCATTCTCTATATGTTCCTGAGGTTAAAAAAGAATTTGAGTGAAACTTGTTTGTGTGAAGAGGTTTTTTGAAAAGGATTTAAGTTGTGTTTTGTATGCAAGTTTTGCATTTATTTGAGTAAGATTTTGTGAAAGCTTAAGGATAGAATTAAGCAAGCTTTTGTGAAATATTGTTGGCAAATTTGAGCAAGTCTTGGTGAAGACTTGTAGGCAGATTTGAGCAAGTATTGGTGAAGACTTGATACAACATTAAGAGAAGGTTTGATTTGTTCAAGCTTTGTGTTAAGGCTTGGGGTAGATCTGAGTAGATTTGATTGGTGATTTGATCAAGCTTTGGGTTAAGGCTTGAGGACATATTTGAGGATAGAGTTTGGTATAGATTTAAGAGCATATTTATGCTAGAGTTGAGATAGAGTTAGAGAAGATTTGTACTAGACTGAGGATAGTGCTTAGTGCAGATTTGAGATAAATATTGAGTAGAGTTTAAATTAGGCTTTGGAGATGACAAAGTAGAGGATAACGATCTCCAGTGGAGAGAGATCCACAAACTAGGATAGTGAGGATAGAGGTCTTTTGAGTGAGGACAAAGTTCTTCAATTGAGAGAGATCCACAAGCTAGTGCAGTGGGGATAGAAGTCTCTAGAAGAGCACCAACCAAAGAAAAGGAGAAAGATTTCTCCTATTTATAGAGATCCATAAATCATAGCAAGGGGATTGGTGTCTCCTTTGGACAGAGGTCCATAAACATTGTAATAGGTAATTGATTCCCAAAAGAATTTATTGAGAAAATTTATAAGGAATATTTTCTCCATGGAGTAGCCCACATTGGGTGAACCACATTAAATGATGTCTCTCATGTGTGTGATGCTTTATGGAATGCTTACTATTTTAATATTTTTGATGTTATCATATGGATTAAAAAATAAAAAGTATTGTCTTATACTGTTCACCCCCCTCTCAGTATAAGCTCATGTTCTTCACCATGTCTTTTAAAGATACACAACATATAAACCTAACCTAATGCTCAATATTTGGCTTACATGTAAAGTTCCACTCGAGCTATATTCTTCCACCAAACATTGATTACCTTCTTGCTAAATTTTACATGAAGTGGCCCCACTTGTCTAGGTACCTTACTTGCCACATACCATTACACATTATTATAAAATAACATTGTAAAGGGGTCCCCACATTGGAAGTTTTTCATTACATAATCATATGAGAATTACAAGAATAATGTTAGGATGAGGTCCTAACATCATTAGACATTGCTTTCAATACCAAGATATGTAAATTATTAGTTTCAAAAATAATATCATGTGCAAAGAACTCATCAATAATATGAACTCTAGCATGTCAAAAACCTATTTTATGAGGTATTCAATATATATAAATTTAATATAATTTAATAATATTTGTGGGATTAGAATTATTCTTTGTTTTCATTGATCTTTATCAAAGTATGCTACATCATAAATATATAAAGCCATCTTATGGTGTTAGACAATATCAAATATTGTGAAGCATGTGATAATAATGCCTACTCGATTTATGCATGGTCTTGAGCAATTTTTTGCTTTTAAACTTTTTCAATAAGGATGATAAACAACCTAAAAATGATAATAATTCTACTTCCAAGAATTATAAGAGGAAAGAATGGTTAAAATTTAGGAGTATCAACATATTTTTGAAAGTATTGATATTATTGTCCAAACATTGCCTGAACATAAATATATGATAAAAATTCCAACACTAGAGCATGGTAGTAATAAAATTATGGATTTGAACCAAGGTACTAACTTAGATCCCAATGTCATTTAATATTATAATTCATAAGCTTTAAAAACATGACTGGTTTATAGAATTTCTTAAAAGCACTAAAAACATATTTATATGGAATTATATGCATATCACTTTTTGTAATCCAAAATTATTAATAATAAGATTCCTCTTTAATCAAAACTTTATTCTTTCAAGAATTATTGAAATGCTAGAACCTATGTTAAAAACCATGACCCAAAAAGAGTTAGCAAAGTTAGTCAATGTGACAATAATATCTCTAGCCTATAATACAATATGACAAGGAAATTTGACTATAATTAAAAACAAAGCATGTGGAATTTTATTTTCTATATTTTAAATTCATGAGTAATATTTTATCAAAGATAATTAACCTTTCTAAGTTATAGCAATTACTTTAAATTACGGTGGAATTTGAGATGATACTAATGCTTGATGGTTTCCTAGGCTACAACTATATATTAATCAGGTCTAATTGTAAGAATAAAAGCACTTGATAAATCCCTTGGGTATATATTTACACTTAATAATATCATTTATACTCACGATTCTGAGACATCAAATCCAACAATCCATGGGATTTGTCTCTTTTGATTTTATAATTAAGATCACCATGAACTCAATAGTGTATATCATAATTTTCTTAAATAAGGGTTGTGAATAGTAATCATAGATAAAGAACATCATTCAATATGTTAAACATATAACATCTACTTTAATACTAGGATGACATAATATTTTATTATTAAATGAAATTTCATCAGGATCATAGTGACCAAATAAGTAAGATTTAGGATAAATTCAATAAAACTTATTAAAATTATTCGAATATAAGAAATTTGACCATGGCATTTAAATTTGCTTAATCAAGTTTTAATATAGTATAAATAATTTTAAATTTATTTTAAATTAGTCTCATATTTTCTCGAAGAGTTATTCGATTCAGCTAATTCTTGGACCAATTTGTGTAGAATTTGAATAGCTTTAAAATGAGTGGTCATATGCAAAAATATGATTAATATTGAGGGAGATACGACCATATGAAGTCAACCATTCGGAACAAGGGTAGTGACAATTTTTCAAATTGCGAAAAACAAAATTGCAAAGTGCGAAGGATTAGGATTTTTTCTTGAAAAATATCTCATATTTTAGGAGCTATATCTTCGCGAAGAGTTATCCGATTTAGTTGATTCTTGGACCAACTTGTGCAAAATTTGAATAGCTTTAAAATGAGTGGTCATATGCAAAAATTTAAGCAATATTGAGGGAAATTCAACCCTGTGAAGTCAACCATATGAAACAAGGGCAGTGACAATTTTTCAAGTCATAAAAAATAAAATTGTAATTATTTGCCAACTAGGTTTCGAATGATGGGAAGATCAATGAAGGGCTAGGACTTCAGCGAGACAAGACATTCTATATGTACAAAGAATTTTTCAGCTAAGTTCTTTTTTCCCTTTCTTTATATTATAAATTGTGCATGAAAATTTATAAAGTTTTTATCAAATATTATATTTGTTTTAGAACTTTCTGATAAATTTCATTAGATTTTGAGTTTTAGTTTCCTTTCCATGGATCGATTTATATTTAAATTCTTAGAATCATCCCTGGTGGTAGAGGTTAGTGAGCGCACCTCAGAGAGATCCTCATTGCTCCAATATAGGGCAATTTTTGTTCATTTTAATGGGTATTGGTCAGGGGCTTCAGCCTTGATAAAATGGATGATATGAGTTGAAAGTCTCCAGGAGTGATTCTATCATTTATTCCAAAGGTTTCTTCCTAGCCATTTTTTTCTAGGGAAGAAAGAGAAATAATCCTAAAAGGGGGTCCTTGGTTTATGGGAAGAGTAGGGCTCTTCCTTACTCGTTGGTATGAACGCTTTTTACCTTAAAATGTAAATTTATCCCTAGTACCAGTCTAGGTTAGGATGTTTGGATTGCCCATTGAATTTTGTAAAATAGATACCTTTAAGGCAATATGCAACACTCTAGGAGAATTCCTTGAGATTTCAGATACAATAAATTATGGATTTTTGGTTTTTTATGCTCGACTATTGGTCATGATTGATATAAGTAAAGCTTTACCATAATCAATCATTCTTAAGTATGGGGATAAGATGTGGATCCAAACTATAGATTATGAAAATATATCTTTTAGATGTAGAATATGTCATGAGGTGGGGCATATTGAGAGATCATGCCCTAAGAAGAGCCCTACAGAATCATTTGTAGAAAATCATAAGAGATATTTAGAAATGGTTATGGATAAAAATGGTTTTCAACTTCCAAAGAATAGATCTAGAAAAATAAAATAAAAAGAACAATGGAGACCAATAAGAAAGGATACTAGAATAAATTCCAATTCTTTTGAGGCTTTAACCTATGAATAAAAAGTAGATCAAAACATAGAGGACACAAAACAACAATTTCAACATATTAGCAAGGACGAACATTCCTAATGAACCCAAGGAATGTGTTTCATCGGATTTTTAAGACTTTTTTGAAGTACCATGCACCATTCAAGAGGGAATAATTGGTAAAGAGAATGCATTTTTAGAATTTACTACCTCTGCCATTAATAAGAAAATACCAAAAAAATGAACAGAATAAGTCAAAAGCTTCTATAATAGAGTTAAGAGAGAATAAATATATTGAAAAACAAAATGGTGAAAGAATATTGAGAAATAGAATAATAAGGCCTACTCCTGATATAGGCAAGGAAAAAGGAGGAAAACCCTCAAATTATCAAGCAAGATCTAGGGAAGCAAGAGCTAACATAAAGAAAGGAACAAAAACTAAGTTGGTTGAACTTCTCTTTACCAAACAACAAAATGATATTGGTAATATGCAAGAGGTTATCATATCATGGAATATAAAGGGTGCTAATACCCCCTCAAAGCATAGGTGTATTAGGGACCTATGTTTAAGTAATAAACCTGATATTCTTTGTATCCAAGAAACTAAAATGACAAAATAAGAAGTTTCAAAAACTATGAAAGCATTTTGGGCAAGATGTGAATGGGATGTTATGGATTCTGAAGGAGTAGTAGGGAGAATTCTAAATTGTTGGAATTCTTCTAGAACCTCTTGTGTAACCATTCATAAAACTAGGCATAGCCTCTTTAGTCACTTGCTACTTTGTTGATATTCTCTTCATCCTTATCAATGTGTGTGGTCCTACAACTCAGTTAGGTAGATTAGAAATTTGGAGTGGTATTGAGGCCTTTAAGAGAAGTAAAAACCAAGAAACCCATTTCATGATCATTGGATTTTTTAATTCCATTACCAAGTTGAATTAAAAATTTAGGGGAATTAGAAAATTGACCTAAAGTATGAAATATTTCTCAGCTTTTATTCAAAACAACAATATTTGAGAAGTTGAGTTTGAAGAAGACAACTATAATTGGACCAATAATAGGAGAGGCAAAAACATAATAGCAAAAAAATTAGATAGATGCATTATCTCAGATCATTGGCTAGATGAAGGAACTTGTGCTAAAATTAATACCTTAACAATAATTTGTTCAGGTCATTGGCCAATAAGAGATAAAATGGTGGTTAGTGAATTAAAAAAAAGATCATATTTTAAATATGAGCAGATGTATAAAGACCATCATCAATTTGTTGATATGATAGCTCAAACATGGAATTCTTTAGGTAATGGTGGATTGCATGCTCTTCCAAACCAAATTAAAGCTATGACATCTAGATTAAAAGAATGTAACAAGAAAACCTTTGAAATTATTTTTGAGAAGAAAAAAGAACTAAAAGATAAACTCTCAAAATTCCAAAAAGGTGATGAAAATAATACAAGCTCATAGTAAAGGGATTTTCTTAGTGAATATCATAATATTTTGAGTAAGGAAGAGAAAATTTGGGGATTAAAAACAAGAAAAACTTGGTTAAAATAAGGAGATAAAAATACAAAGTTTTTTCATAGGATGGCTATAGTACAGATATCTTATTCTAGAATTGGTAGAATTAAATCAATAGAAGGGGTTTGGATTGAAGATCAAAGTGAAATTAGAAAAGAGGCTAAATATTTTTTTCATAATATTCTAGGTTTAGAGGAGACCGAAGTTCTTAATGATAAAATTCTTCAAGATGTTCCTTTAGTTATAACAAATGAAGACAATAGGAAATTGATGGAGCCTATTACTCTATAATAAGTTCATTTAGTTATTTTATCTTTTAATAAGGATAAGATGGTATTTTTGTATCTTTTTACCAACATACTTGGGATATAGTGAAGGATTATTTATTGGTGGTAGTGGAACAATATAGGGTAAAACAATACATTCCTTATAAAATAAATGCATCTTACCCTAATTCCAAAAAATAAGGATGCTGAATTATTTTATTCTTTTAGACCCATAAGCCTATGTAATATGGCTTATAATATTATTTCCAAAGTAATGGAGAATAGATTAAGGCCATTTTTAGACAAAATTATTTCAGAAGAGTAAGGAGGTTTCGTGAAAGGGAGAAAAATTTTGGATGGGATCATAGTAGCTCATGAATTTATACATTCAGCAACTTCAAGAAAGGAGAAAGCTATGATCTTTAAGCTAGATTTTTTTTTTGATTGGTAAAAGGGGTTTTGAAAGGATCTTGTAAGCTTTTACAAAAATAAGAAGGTTGGGAGAAGAGATCCCAACCAAAAATTAGCTGAAGAAATAGACTATTTGTGGGCTATTAGAGAAAAATAGGTAAAAAAAAAAGAGAAGCCCATGCAAGAGCAAGAGAGAAATCCACACCAGCGGAGAAGAGAAGCCCTCGTAGGGATAGCAGAGAAAACCTCATAGGTAAACACAAAATTGGAAAGGGTTTTTTTTATAGGAGAAAACCTCACACCCAATTGAAAAGGGTTTTACCACACAAGAGAAAACCTCAGATTTAGAAGGTCATTCGCAAGTGAATCAAAAGTATCTGCAAGTGAAACAGGACCATCCACAAAATGAAATAATAACATCCATAAACCAAAACAAGACCATCCAAAAAGAAATCAATACCATCTATAAGCCACACAGGACCATTTGCGAATGAATCAAGACCATCCACAAAGGAAAAGGGACCACCTAAAAAATATCCTAGGGACATCCACAAAATAGCCTAGGTCCATATGTAAACCAACATTGGACCATCCGCAATAGCCCCCATACGAACTCCTAGAGAAGAAGATGAAGCATAGTCGAAGAAAAACTATGGAAAGAGGATGCCCAAATAAACAAGAAATCCTAACCCTACCACTAGTGAAGAAACCATGAAATTCTTTTGCAAAACATGGTCCCCTCTAAGACCAAATAAATATGAGAAGGAATCCAGCAGAAACCCTTGGACATGAGCCCTAAAATTCCAGCCATGGAAAACACTCAAATATAAATATGAGGCCTCCCCAATCCTAGAAAAGGTATTGAATGACCATCATAGCAATCATAACAAAGAAAATACATCTGTCGAAAACCCTGAATCGCTAGCCACAAACCATGAACAATAGGAAACTCTTAACTGGGAACAAACGGGGCCTCTCCCAAGCCCAAAAACCAGTGAAAGACCATATCAAAAAGCAGAACAAGTGAATCAAAGCCACCATAAACCCTAAGCCACTAGCCACAAATCGTAAACCAAGGGAAACACTCATCTGAGAGAAATTAGGGACTCTCCCAAGTCTAGAGACCGGAGAATGACCATCCCGATAAGTAAAAAAAAAGAACTAGATCCCAATATGAAGCAAATCCTAGATCTAAATAGGAACAAAGAGTTTCCTCTATAGGTAGCATAGTGCATGGCCTCATACCATGGCCAAATAAAAACTATAGGTAAGAGCTCTATAGACCCCCCAAGTTGAGCAAGAACAAAAACCCCCGCACCAAGACCACAAACCATGTTTATTCGACCACGTAGCATCACCCAGGAAGACTTCCTGGAACACCTCAAGAAGAAGTATAAAAGGTCTTGGAGACCCTCCAAGTACCAAGCAATAGCAAGAAAGGGCAAGAAACCTTAGGAAAAATGGGAGATCTACCTAGAATTCCACATCACAGTAAGAGATCTGCCTGAGAAATGTAGGAAGAGCCAAGGAGGGAGTGAGAAGATGAAGAGGTGACCTCCCACCCATAGCAGGAGGTCTCTTTCTCTCACACCGAGGCATCTCCTCTATTTTAAACTTGATATGAATAAAGCCTATGGTAGGGTTAAATGGAATTTTCTTTTTACATTTTTAGATAAGTTTTATTTTGGGAAGAAATGGGTTAGATGGATTAAATCTTGTGTCTCTACAGTGTCTTATTCAGTGTTGGTCAATGGGTTAGTGACAAATTATTTTAAAGCGAAGAGAGGCCTTAGACAAAGAGATTCTCTATCTCCTTATTTGCTCATTATTATAGCAAAATTTTTTAGTATGAACTTAAAGAAGGCTTACAAATATGGGTTTATAAGTGGAATTAAGGTTAGTAATAACATCGAAAACATCAACCATCAATAGTTTGTATATGATACAACCCTTTTAGGAAGGGGAAGGATAAATGAGGCCGGATCTTTGAATAACTTTTTAAAAGAGTACGAAAGAGCTTCGGGGAAAAAAATTAATAGGACTAAATCCAAAATTTACTTCTTAACACTCCTGCTAATATCAAAGAAAGAATTTGTAGGTTACTTCAAATGGAGGAGGCAAATTTACCAACAACTTATCTAGGGATGCCTTTATTTGAGGGGAGAATGAAGATATATTTATGGAATCCAATTATTAGTAAAGTTCAAAATAAACTTCCAGATTGGAAAGGTAGATGGTTATCATTAGCAGGAAGAGTGCAATTAATTAAGTCAATCTTACAAGCCATTCCAACATATTATATGTCTTTGTATTCTATGCCAAAATTAGTTGAAAAAAGTTTAATATTTATTATGCAATCAATTTTATTGTCAATTTTACATGATAAAAGGAAATTTTCTTTTGTGAAATGGAGCAATTTGTGTGATGATAAAACTAGGGGAGGTCTTGGTTTAACAGCTCTTGTATATGCAAACTTAGCTCTTAGGGGAAAATTTATCTGGAGATTGTACAAAGAGAGTCAAATACAATGGGCAAGAATTATTCTAAGTATGTTTATCCCAATGACCCAATTTTAATATTTACTGCTTTCTCTCTTCCAAATGGTTTTGCTCTTTAGAATGGTTTAAAAAAATCTATTGATCTTATGATTAAAGGTTTAAGATGGGTGGTGGGAACTGGATAAAAAATTTCTATTTGGATGGATACTTGGTGTGATAAAAAACCTCAGATTTAGAAGGTCATTCGCAAGTGAATCAAAAGTATCTGCAAGTGAAACAGGACCATCCACAAAATGAAATAATAACATCCATAAACCAAAACAAGACCATCCAAAAAGAAATCAATACCATCTATAAGCCACACAGGACCATTTGCGAATGAATCAAGACCATCCACAAAGGAAAAGGGACCACCTAAAAAATATCCTAGGGACATCCACAAAATAGCCTAGGTCCATATGTAAACCAACATTGGACCATCCGCAATAGCCCCCATACGAACTCCTAGAGAAGAAGATGAAGCATAGTCGAAGAAAAACTATGGAAAGAGGATGCCCAAATAAACAAGAAATCCTAACCCTACCACTAGTGAAGAAACCATGAAATTCTTTTGCAAAACATGGTCCCCTCTAAGACCAAATAAATATGAGAAGGAATCCAGCAGAAACCCTTGGACATGAGCCCTAAAATTCCAGCCATGGAAAACACTCAAATATAAATATGAGGCCTCCCCAATCCTAGAAAAGGTATTGAATGACCATCATAGCAATCATAACAAAGAAAATACATCTGTCGAAAACCCTGAATCGCTAGCCACAAACCATGAACAATAGGAAACTCTTAACTGGGAACAAACGGGGCCTCTCCCAAGCCCAAAAACCAGTGAAAGACCATATCAAAAAGCAGAACAAGTGAATCAAAGCCACCATAAACCCTAAGCCACTAGCCACAAATCGTAAACCAAGGGAAACACTCATCTGAGAGAAATTAGGGACTCTCCCAAGTCTAGAGACCGGAGAATGACCATCCCGATAAGTAAAAAAAAAGAACTAGATCCAATATGAAGCAAATCCTAGATCTAAATAGGAACAAAGAGTTTCCTCTATAGGTAGCATAGTGCATGGCCTCATACCATGGCCAAATAAAAACTATAGGTAAGAGCTCTATAGACCCCCCAAGTTGAGCAAGAACAAAAACCCCCGCACCAAGACCACAAACCATGTTTATTCGACCACGTAGCATCACCCAGGAAGACTTCCTGGAACACCTCAAGAAGAAGTATAAAAGGTCTTGGAGACCCTCCAAGTACCAAGCAATAGCAAGAAAGGGCAAGAAACCTTAGGAAAAATGGGAGATCTACCTAGAATTCCACATCACAGTAAGAGATCTGCCTGAGAAATGTAGGAAGAGCCAAGGAGGGAGTGAGAAGATGAAGAGGTGACCTCCCACCCATAGCAGGAGGTCTCTTTCTCTCACACCGAGGCATCTCCTTTATTTTAAACTTGATATGAATAAAGCCTATGGTAGGGTTAAATGGAATTTTCTTTTTACATTTTTAGATAAGTTTTATTTTGGGAAGAAATGGGTTAGATGGATTAAATCTTGTGTCTCTACAGTGTCTTATTCAGTGTTGGTCAATGGGTTAGTGACAAATTATTTTAAAGCGAAGAGAGGCCTTAGACAAAGAGATTCTCTATCTCCTTATTTGCTCATTATTATAGCAAAATTTTTGAGTATGAACTTAAAGAAGGCTTACAAATATGGGTTTATAAGTGGAATTAAGGTTAGTAATAACATCGAAAACATCAACCATCAATAGTTTGTATATGATACAACCCTTTTAGGAAGGGGAAGGATAAATGAGGCCAGATCTTTGAATAACTTTTTAAAAGAGTACGAAAGAGCTTCAAGGAAAAAAATTAATAGGACTAAATCCAAAATTTACTTCTTAACACTCCTGCTAATATCAAAGAAAGAATTTGTAGGTTACTTCAAATGGAGGAGGCAAATTTACCAACAACTTATCTAGGGATGCCTTTATTTGAGGGGAGAATGAAGATATATTTATGGAATCCAATTATTAGTAAAGTTCAAAATAAACTTCCAGATTGGAAAGGTAGATGGTTATCATTAGGAGGAAGAGTGCAGTTAATTAGGTCAGTCTTACAAGCCATTCCAACATATTATATGTCTTTGTATTCTATGCCAAAATTAGTTGAAAAAAGTTTAATATTTATTATGCAATCAATTTTATTGTCAATTTTACATGATAAAAGGAAATTTTCTTTTGTGAAATGGAGCAATTTGTGTGATGATAAAACTAGGGGAGGTCTTGGTTTAACAGCTCTTGTATATGCAAACTTAGCTCTTAGGGGAAAATTTATCTGGAGATTGTACAAAGAGAGTCAAATACAATGGGCAAGAATTATTCTAAGTATGTTTATCCCAATGACCCAATTTTAATATTTACTGCTTTCTCTCTTCCAAATGGTTTTGCTCTTTAGAATGGTTTAAAAAAATCTATTGATCTTATGATTAAAGGTTTAAGATGGGTGGTGGGAACTGGATAAAAAATTTCTATTTGGATGGATACTTGGTGTGATAAAAAACCTCAGATTTAGAAGGTCATTCGCAAGTGAATCAAAAGTATCTGCAAGTGAAACAGGACCATCCACAAAATGAAATAATAACATCCATAAACCAAAACAAGACCATCCAAAAAGAAATCAATACCATCTATAAGCCACACAGGACCATTTGCGAATGAATCAAGACCATCCACAAAGGAAAAGGGACCACCTAAAAAATATCCTAGGGACATCCACAAAATAGCCTAGGTCCATATGTAAACCAACATTGGACCATCCGCAATAGCCCCCATACGAACTCCTAGAGAAGAAGATGAAGCATAGTCGAAGAAAAACTATGGAAAGAGGATGCCCAAATAAACAAGAAATCCTAACCCTACCACTAGTGAAGAAACCATGAAATTCTTTTTCAAAACATGGTCCCCTCTAAGACCAAATAAATATGAGAAGGAATCCAGTAGAAACCCTTGGACATGAGCCCTAAAATTCCAGCCATGGAAAACACTCAAATATAAATATGAGGCCTCCCCAATCCTAGAAAAGGTATTGAATGACCATCATAGCAATCATAACAAAGAAAATACATCTGTCGAAAACCCTGAATCGCTAGCCACAAACCATGAACAATAGGAAACTCTTAACTGGGAACAAACGGGGCCTCTCCCAAGCCCAAAAACCAGTGAAAGACCATATCAAAAAGCAGAACAAGTGAATCAAAGCCACCATAAACCCTAAGCCACTAGCCACAAATCGTAAACCAAGGGAAACACTCATCTGAGAGAAATTAGGGACTCTCCCAAGTCTAGAGACCGGAGAATGACCATCCCGATAAGTAAAAAAAAAGAACTAGATCCCAATATGAAGCAAATCCTAGATCTAAATAGGAACAAAGAGTTTCCTCTATAGGTAGCATAGTGCATGGCCTCATACCATGGCCAAATAAAAACTATAGGTAAGAGCTCTATAGACCCCCCAAGTTGAGCAAGAACAAAAACCCCCGCACCAAGACCACAAACCATGTTTATTCGACCACGTAGCATCACCCAGGAAGACTTCCTGGAACACCTCAAGAATAAGTATAAAAGGTCTTGGAGACCCTCCAAGTACCAAGCAATAGCAAGAAAGGGCAAGAAACCTTAGGAAACATGGGAGATCTACCTAGAATTCCACATCACAGTAAGAGATCTGCCTGAGAAATCTAGGAAGAGCCAAGGAGGGAGTGAGAAGATGAAGAGGTGACCTCCCACCCATAGCAGGAGGTCTCTTTCTCTCACACCGAGGCATCTCCTCTATTTTAAACTTGATATGAATAAAGCCTATGGTAGGGTTAAATGGAATTTTCTTTTTACATTTTTAGATAAGTTTTATTTTGGGAAGAAATGGGTTAGATGGATTAAATCTTGTGTCTCTACAGTGTCTTATTCAGTGTTGGTCAATGGGTTAGTGACAAATTATTTTAAAGCGAAGAGAGACCTTAGACAAAGAGATTCTCTATCTCCTTATTTGCTCATTATTATAGCAAAATTTTTTAGTATGAACTTAAAGAAGGCTTACAAATATGGGTTTATAAGTGGAATTAAGGTTAGTAATAACATCGAAAACATCAACCATCAATAGTTTGTATATGATACAACCCTTTTAGGAAGGGGAAGGATAAATGAGGCCAGATCTTTGAATAACTTTTTAAAAGAGTACGAAAGAGCTTCAGGGAAAAAAATTAATAGGACTAAATCCAAAATTTACTTCTTAACACTCCTGCTAATATCAAAGAAAGAATTTGTAGGTTACTTCAAATGGAGGAGGCAAATTTACCAACAACTTATCTAGGGATGCCTTTATTTGAGGGGAGAATGAAGATATATTTATGGAATCCAATTATTAGTAAAGTTCAAAATAAACTTCCAGATTGGAAAGGTAGATGGTTATCATTAGGAGGAAGAGTGCAGTTAATTAGGTCAGTCTTACAAGCCATTCCAACATATTATATGTCTTTGTATTCTATGCCAAAATTAGTTGAAAAAAGTTTAATATTTATTATGCAATCAATTTTATTGTCAATTTTACATGATAAAAGGAAATTTTCTTTTGTGAAATGGAGCAATTTGTGTGATGATAAAACTAGGGGAGGTCTTGGTTTAAGAGCTCTTATATATGCAAACTTAGCTCTTAGGGGAAAATTTATCTGGAGATTGTACAAAGAGAGTCAAATACAATGGGCAAGAATTATTCTAAGTATGTTTATCCCAATGACCCAAGTTTAATATTTCTTGCTTTCTCTCTTCCAAATGGTTTTGCTCTTTAGAATGGTTTAAAAAAATCTATTGATCTTATGATTAAAGGTTTAAGATGGGTGGTGGGAACTGGATAAAAAATTTCTATTTGGATGGATACTTGGTGTGATAAAAAACCACTCAATTTAGATCCATTTTTGAAACCTTGGATGAGATTGCTTCAAGATAAATACGGTGATAGGTTTTCAAACATTTTGTACAAGGATCAAGAAGGAAGATACAAATGGAAAGAATATTTTTTACAAGTATTCAAGACATTGATGCTAGGAGGCAATTGAGTAGAAAGATAACAACTATAATTATTTTGAGGGGTGTCAGGGATAAATTGATTTGGGAGTTGAATAGATCAAGAGAATACACAAAAAGAAGTGGATATAATGTTTAGCACCAACATAATAATAATATCACTAGAATTTGGAGAGATATTTGGGATAGCCCAAGCATTCCTAAAGTTAAAATATTTGTTTGGCTAGTAGGTCATAGAAGAATTTTATCCTAGGATAACCTATGAAAAGGGGTTTTCATGGCCCCTCTAAATGTATTTTCTGTAATAAGGAGGAGGAGAGTATTGACCATCTCTTAGGACATTGCTCAATTGTCTGGAATCTATGGCAATGGATTATTAATATGTTTGGTAAATGCATGGTGATGAATAGAAAAATTGAAGATTGGTTAAAGCAATGGTAGAGAACTTATAAAGTAAGGCTTTACAGACAATATGGGATATATCAAAAGATACAATACTTTGGACTATATGGCTAGAAAGGAATAGAAGAATTTTTAAAGGAAAGGAAAGAAGTTTAGAGGTAATGAAAAAGAATATATGTTTAGCCATAGAGGAGTCTAAACCAACCCTATCATTGGCTACAAGAGAAGCAAAAATAACGTAAATAATATAAAGTGGAAACCACAAGATGTGGAGTGGGTTAAGTTGAATTTTTATGGAACATCTAAAGGAAACCCAGGACCAGCATGAGGAGGAATCATTAGAAATAATATAGGAGATATTTTGTCTCATTATTTCAATTGTGAATTTAAGACAAATAACAAAGTTGAAGCTTGGGCAGCTTTAGAAGGGTTAAAAATATGTAAACAAATGAAATGGAATAGATTTTGGATGGAAGGTGATTCTCTCATAGTAATAAATGCAATTTTGAGGAAAGCAAAGGCTCCATGGAACATACAAGAGATAATTGTGGAAATTCAATATATTGCTAAAGAGTTTGAAGAAATTAGGTTTACACATATATTAAGAGAAGGAAACAAATATGCAGATAATCTAGCCAATAGAGGGGTTTTGGTTGAGGATCTTGAAGTTAACATCTCTTTTCCATGGTTAGAGGAAGTAGAAAGTTTAGTTGAAGCTGACAAAAATTGTTGATTACCTAAATCATTTAATGATTAATATTTACTTTAATGTTTTCCATTGGTAATATCTATTTTATTTTGTAACAATAATGTGTGTTCATTTAGACTATTTATTATAATTTGTGTGGTTGTACTTGTGTTTCAGGAAGTAAAATAGCAATCCATATTTGGTAAATCGGACTATGTTAGTGCGATGTTTTGGAAATATTACTCTACTAAGATGCAAGGCATAGATAGTAGAGGTGAATTTTTTGCATTGTGAAGGTTGCTATGGGAATGTCAAGAAAGATGCTAAATTCTAGAGTAATTGTATTCATAGAAAAAATTGAAAAGATCCAGAAAATGAAAATCAAGAATTCAAAATGATGTAGATTTCTAACTATAGCATCTCAATTGAGATGAGAAGTGTATTTATTTGTAATCTCTCAAGATCTAAAGAAGAAATATGCAATTTTTTAAGTGTGGGGGACCTAAGTACAACCCCTTTTTATCAAGCAAAAAAAAATATTAGAATATATTTGATACTTGGAAATTGATAAGTTTAGTAAGATATAGTGGTATTAAAGAGGATTCCAATGTTTGATGGATTCCTAGGCTAAACCATATATTGATCAAGTCCAAATATATTAATCAATGTACTTCACTAATACTTTAGGAATATGTTTTCTCTTAAAATATCATTTATACTAATGAATTCAAGATACCAAATCCAACAATCCATATGGTTTTGTCTCTTTTTACTTTATAAGTAAGAACACCTTGATTTCTATAGTTCATATCATAATTTTCTACAAGGAGGATTGGGAATACAAAGTATACATTAAGAAATATTTCAAATGTGTTGAATATATGACATATTTAATACAAGGAAGTCATGGTTTTGTATTATTGAGGGAAAATTGATCACGAGTATTGTGATAAGAGTAAGATGACACAAATTGAGTCAAGATTATTTAAACTATCTTTATTTCCAAATGTAAGAAAAATTTTAATCTTTTTTCAATAAGTTCAATTTCTTAAGGACATGTATCACTAAGTTTCTAAACACAATAAAGGTAATAATTACTATATATTCATGAAATAGGACTAAATTAAATAAATTCATGTTGACAAAGAATAATTTTCATAGGATTAAATATTTAATTGAGTGAATTTTATAATTTTAATTGTCATCTAAGGATTTTATACTAATCATAGTACTCTAAAAAAACAATATGGATTTCAAATAGATCACATCCTTCATGAGTAAATACAACATGGATTAAAGCAAAATACCATGAAAAATGTACTTGTTTTGGCTATTTATATCTAAATAGTTTTCAATAATAGATCTTACACACAAGTAATAAAGCACATATTTTTTGTACTATAATAGATACAAAACCATAACTATACTAAGGAATACAATATTGGATAAGTGAATAGAAGTAGGATTATGTTGAAATCCAACTTGTAACAAATAGAAATTTATTAGCTAGGACATGGTGTTTTGACTATATTGTTGGCCCTATGTACTTAAATATAGAATGATACAAGGATATAGTATTTTATAGTATCACATAAAATTAAACATCTAGGTGAGATGATTAAGAGAATCAACCAACTTATATAGTTCAATATTTGGGATTTCTTAATACTTTGCAAAATTGAACAATGATAAGCATATATTAAATATAAAAGCAACATAAATAGAATGAAAAATGAAATAGTACTAACATAAAAATAATAAGAGGATGCACTTAGACATGCACATAATTTAATTAAGGTAAAATATAAATTGATGTAATGGATAGAATGGGGGAGTTGTATATATACCTAAACAGTTAATCATAAATTACATAAACCTTAACTGACATAAATTTAGGATTATAATATAATAATACTAATAATATCAATTTAAATCATGAATGCTATGATAAATATATAAATATTGAGCAATCATTATGCAATGCTTAGTGTTAAATATACACAAGAGATTACATTATATAATGTTGGCATTGATAGAATAAGGTTAGTTTACATATTTTATTACCATCCATAATCAAAACTAATGGAAAAAACAAAAGATATTAATGATAATATAAATTGAATCTCAAGTGTATTGATTCATGTTGTAGTATCCAGATAGTTATAGGTACGGTAACCGTTGCCCATCTTATAACTACCTACCACCTATATAGAGGGAACTTATATTGTCGAGAAAGGAGACAAAGCACATGGGGAACATTAAGAGGAATCAACAAAATTAAGGAACAAGAAATGAAGAGGTAGAAGAAAAAATAAAATAAAAAAATAGAAGGGAAGAGAATATGGATGGTGGCAAAAAGAAATACATTCTTTTAGGCAAGAGCCCGTTTAATTTATGCTTTAGGGTTACAAACTAGAATATTGATACTCCTGATTTAGGAGATCATTACATGTAAGAAATATTAAAATAACTATCCAACTAATAATAATATTCTAGTTAATAATGCATGATCTAATAATATTGTAATAAAATATTTTAGCTTCCCCCCTTATTACATTATTCAGGTTAGAAAATATTCGTACCCCCCTTAATTTAGAGGATCTAGGCTCTAGCTCTTGGCATTGGCTCTTGTATTTGGATATTGTCTCTGGATGTAGCTCTAGCTATGGCTCTAGCTCTACCTTTAGCTTTGGCTCTAACTCTGGATCTATGTCTAGCATTGGCTCTATAATTGGCTACTCTGTATCTTGTCTCTAGTTACTCTAGCTTATGTATCTATGGATCTTGGGTAACCACATCTAGGTCTACTCTAGATCTACCACTATCTTTGCTTCTAGGTTGGCCATTGGATAACCCATTATATCATCCACTAGGTCTACCACTAGCTCTTCCTCTAGGTCTAACTTTGGATCTATTGCTTATGGGTATAACTTTGGATCCGTTGCCTATGGGTCTACCTCTAGGTCTATCACCTATGTGTCTACCTCTGGATATACCATTGGATTAGCCATTGGGTTTTCCACTAGTCCCACCATTAGGTTTGACTTTGGGTCTACCATTGGATCCACCACTAGGTTTACCTTTGGGTCTACTATTGGGCCCACCACTAGGTCTGCCTTTGGATATTCCACTAGATTTATCTCTAGGTCATCTACATTCGGATCTTCCATTGGATAAACCTTTGGGGCTTCCTCTAGGTCCACTATTTTTGGGTATACCTCTATATCTACTTAATTAGACCTTTATAAAATAGAGTCCAAGTCTTCACTACTTTCAAAGTGAATAGACTACAACATTATGGTGGTTCTGAGATATAACTCTATAAAAAATGGACAGAGTTAAGTGGTAACTCTGATAACTCTATTAGATTTTAAGCATAACTATGTCAAAATATCGTAGGTCCCAATATAAATAATCCACATTATTATAGGTTGAAATATCAACAATCAAGAGCAAAGTTATATATATGAACAATTAAATTTATATCCAAGCCAATATAATAATGAAATAACATTCACTTGTAATCTCAAATATGAACATAAATATCAAAAATAATTCATGTAGATGCATGAAGAATACTTACAATAAAATTGCTCAATATATATACAAGCTTTATTATCAATGCTTGTTATGTGGTGATTACTACAAACCGTTTTCCCTTACATTGTATGGAGCTTTATCTCCATAATATAGACATAGTAATGTGAATCTTCAATACTTATCTATTGCACTCCTCACATATATGAGAGATGCAACCTTTCCTATTCTTGACCTTTGGATTCTCATCTTGCCACTTGTTTAATAGACTATTCACTGTCTTCTTTAACTCTATGACACTTGCACACTTCTACATGACTCTTACTCTCCTACATGCACTCCTAATACAAGACACTTGTGAATATCCTACACATAGACACTTACATAAAATAAAAATATAAATCACTCATCTAAACTATATACACAAACCCTAAAAAAACAAAGCAGCTACTACTAGAAGAAGGATCAAATTCTAGAAAAATCCAAAGGAAAGTATATTGAAATCCAATATTCGAAGAACGATCATGCAAAGGTGAGTTCCATTTTTGACTTGCAAAATCATTTTGATATTTTAGAATGAACTACTTTTCATGGGCTTGAACCTAGTGAGGACAACATTACCTCACATCTAGCTGAAACCCTAGTTTCTGGCCAAGATGAGCCTCGATCCTCGACCAGATCTGGGCCCTCCAATACTATCTCAAAACCTCCATCTATCCCCAAGGGGCATATAGAAATTGGCAATCCCATATCAGACAAAGTGGAGAAAGAAGATAAATATGATTTCAACTCCATTAACACTAGAAGTCTCAAGAAATATTTTTTTGACATCGAAAGTGAAAAGAAAAAAGGGAAGACCCTCTATAAATGATAAGAAGAAAAAGGAAATAGAAAATGATATTGCAAATGGTACCAAAAAAACCCTATTCCAAGATCTTCTCGGACATGAGAAGGATGAATCAAAAATACCCAAACCAACCTTACAACAATCTAAGGGAGGCCGAAAACTATCCAAAAATTTAAAATGAGGATCCTCTCATGGAATGTGAGAGGCCTCAACAGTGCTATCAAGCAAAGGCTTGTTTGCACTCTGATGAAATACCATAAGCCCACAATAATAGTTCTGCAAGAAATGAATATTGACCAAAATAAAATCCAAAAAATCACAAATTCTATCTAGAAAAATGGTGAGTTTGATTTTTTCCCCGCTCAAGGTACGTCTGGGGGACTTCTCTGTATTTGGGACTCAAACAGGTTAGAATTTACAATTATTTCCTCTTCTAATAGGGTCCTCAATATGATGTTCTTCTATAAAAGCAGTAGTTTCAATTGGATTTTGTCCAATGTCTACGCCCCTAACAATCCTCTCAATCGTAGGGGCCTATGAGATACTTTGAGTAATATGAGAAGTGCTTTCTTAAATCTTATTGGAAATATGAGCAAGTTTTGTTGTCATTGATGTCAAGAATATGATGACCAAGTTTTATTGTCATCCATGTATTCATGTCCAAGTTTCATTGTCAAGGTTGATGTCCGAGTTTCGTTAATGTCCTCCAGTGGTTTTTCAACAAAGGCAAAGAAGTGGGTTTAAAGGATACAGGTTGGGTTTAAGAAAAACAAGGGCCAAGGAGTTATCACATTTTAAATCTCCTAAAAATCCATATGACAGATTTTGAGGACTAAGGTTTAATTATTTAATTTTAAATATTTTAACCCTAAGGTTAAAATTTAAAATTAAATAATAATAATTCAAGGTGCTAAAGTTAAAATATAAAATTTGAATTTAAATTTGAATTCCAAATACCCACCGATGTGGTGAAGTGCATTGCATACATTATAAATAAGGCAAAGTTTTTGGTTAAAAATTCATCCATGCGATTAATGTTAATGCAACCAAAGTATTCGAGCGTCGAGGAAGAAGTAATTTGCATGTGTTTAAAAGTTGATTGGGCAGAGAGAAAGGACAAGGTGAAGTGGAGCACAAAAATAAATTTGACATGCTAGGTAGTGTAGATGGCAGCCAAGATCTACGGTAAGACATTTGTGGAACGCAAATTCATGGGTTCGATCCTCACGATCGCTTTTTGTTGAAGGGAAAGAGCTTCGGTTTTGTGCTAGGTGGAAAGGTAAGGTTGAGAAGTGATAGGGCATGCTTTTGTTTCACGTGAGGGCACATAGCCCAAGTGGTGAACATGATAGGCGCTAAGGCACTTGGAAAGGAAATATGGGGTGTTTGAATCTTGTTGAACATAATTTTTCTAAGGAGGCATTAAAACAAGGTATGCGCTTCATGGTTTAGTTTTAAAGGTTTTAAATGCACAAAAATTGCAGGAATATATTGTGTGAAGTTTTAAAGGAGGTTTGCAAGTTTATTAAAATGGAGATATAAGTTTATGAAAATTAAATATTATATTTTTATTTTTATGGTTAGGTTTTGGTAGGAGTGATAAGGTTATTCAAAGGTCATTATATTTTATTTTAATATAAAGTTTTATTGTGTTAATTATTTGAGAGGAGTAATAAGGTGGATAAAGGAAATTAATTGTTGAAGTGAGTGGTTTATTTTTTGTTAATCATTTTTAAAGTGTGGATATTATAATGTGTAATTGATATTTAATGTTTTATATGGTAAAATATATTGAGGGAATATTTGAATGAAATTTTGAGAAGGTTTTTACTATCTAATATTTGAGATTAGAAGCGGTTGATTGTGATTGAGACAGGTTTTGAGGTTAAATCTTCTTCAAAACAAAAGGTATGGACATATCATCCTTGTGAGTGAAATATTGTTGAATGTTATGAAGTGCAAGTTGGACTGAAAAGGTTTTGTTTGATAAGAATTGTTGGAATAAATTGAGTGAGTTTTCACATGCATGATTGGTGAATGTTTGTGAAGACAATTTAGTGTGAAATTGAGAACTATCTTGAACTAGGTTTTGTGCAAGATCATGAGTATCATTGTTATGTGAAATTGAGAACTATCTTGAACTAGGATTTGTGAAAGAACATGAGTATCATTGTTATGTGAATTTGGAATCATCTTGAGTCAAGTTTGAGTTCCATAGTGTGAGTTGTTGAAAGCATTGTGAAACACTTGTTTAGGGTTTGCAATCAAGTTGTGTTTCATTGAGTGGTTGCTTGAGCATAGTTGATTGAAAGTGTGGGAGTGATAGTTCAAGTTCTGTGAAATAATTTATTCTTTATTCTAAATTTATTTGAAAGAGAGACTGAAAGTGATTGAGTGACATTGTGATTGTGAAACATATTGAGTCTCTAACCATTCTCTATATGTTTCTATAAGTCAAACAATATTCTATGTGAAACTTGTTAGTGGGATTGAAAAGGTTTTCTATGAGAGATTGAGTTGAGTTTTATATGCAAGTTTTGTAATTGATTTGAGCAAGCATTGGTGAAAGCTTGTGAGAATAATTGAGTAATTCCTAGAGGGTAATTAAGGAAAAAGTTGAGAAATATTTTGTGAAATATTAAGGAAAGATTTGTGTGAGCTTTTGTGGAAGCTTACAATCATATTTGGACAAGTTCTAATGAAGACTTGTTGATCATTTTTGAGACAAGTCTTGGTGAAGACTTGTGGACAGGTTTGTGTGAGCTTTTGTGGAAGCTTACAAAGCAGAGTTAAGGCAAGTTCTAGTAAGGACTTGTTGAGCAGATTTAATACAAGTCTTGGTGAGACTTGGTGATCATATTGGACAAGTTCTAGTGAGAACTTATTGAGAAGATTTGAGGTAAGTCTTGGTGAAGACTTGTGTATAGATTTGAGGTAAGTCTTGGTGAAGACTTGTTGGACAGATTTGAGGTAAGTCTTAGTGAAGACATGAGAGCAAATTAATAAAGTTCTTGAGAACACTTGTAGATATATTTGAGACAAGTCCTTGAGAAGACTTGAGAGTAGAGTTGATTTATTGATTTGTTTAAACCTTGAGTTAATATTTGGGGCAAATCTAGTAGAGGATATTTGTGATTGGATCAAGCTTTGTGTTAAAGCTTGAAGATAGTTTGAGAACAAAGTTTGGTGTAGACTTGAGGACATCTTTGTACTAGACCAAAGATAGAGATTGAGCAGATTTAAGCTAGATTGAAGGACTGTGTTTGGTACAAATGATACATAGATTGAGCAGATTTGTGCTATACCAAAGGACTATGTTTAGTGTATATTTGATATAGAGAGATAAAATGTGTGCTAGATCGAAGGACTATGTTTAGTGCAGATTTGGAATAAAGATAGAACAAATTTATGCTAGACCAAAGGACTGTGTTTAGTACAGATTTTAGATAGAGATTGAGTAGAGCAGAGAGCAATATTTGGAGGTGATAGAGCAAAGGATAGTATTCTATAGTAGATAGATATCCATTATCCAGGATAGAGAGGACAAAGTTCTTCAGTGGAGAGAGATCCACAAGCCAGTGTAGTGGAGGTAGTAGTCTTCTAGAGGATCACCAGCTAGAGTAGAGGAGTTCTCTTGTGGATAAAGATCCATGAACCAGCAAAGGGTATTGGTGTCTCTTGTGGATATATATACATAAAATTGATTAGGATATTGGTGTCTCCTTTGAACAGAGGTCCATAAACATTGTAATAGGGAAGGATTCTCAAGATATTTGTTGAGAAAATTTTAGTGAAATATTTTCTCCGTGGATTAGCCCACATTGCGTGAACTAAATTAAATTGGTGTCTCTATTGTGTGTGGTGGTTTGTGCATTGTTTTGATTATTGCTATTTATATTGCCATTGATATATTGGATAATATTTTTTGAGAAAAGAAAAGTAAAAAGTGATCTTATACTGTTCACCCCCCTCTCAGTATAAGCTTGTGTTCTTCAATTGGTATTTGAGCGGGTTCCTTCGAAAGAGTTTAACAACTTGAAGAAAAATCTCACAAGAACATAGATGGATTCTTAGAGTGGATCTTCAAGGAATTAGGCACCATAGTTCAAAGGGAACAATTATATACTTTGGAGTATGATAATGAAGATTCACCTAATGGCACTTGGAAATGAAATTTGGTAAGCAGTTGAGGATGGATACATACCGCCAGTAACTCCACCTATGGATAAATATTGTAAGATCCTACATCTGAATAATTCAAAGGTAATGACTAGAATTTTAAAGGGTTTGCATGAAATAAAGTTTATAAAGGTTATACATTGCAAATAAGCAAAGGAAATTTGAGATAAGTTAAAAGGTATATATGAGGGAGACAAAAATGTCAAAAGGGCAAAGATGCAAAACTAAAAGAGAATATTTGAAAACCTAAAGATGAAGGATGACAAAAACATTGTTGTGCACCTACTTCATGTGGATGAGGTTGTTACTTCGTGTGGATGAGGAAAATATTGTTGTGCACCTACTTCAAAATGACAAAGAAAACACAAGGTAAGAAGTCAAATTCAATCAATGAGTTATCTAGTGATGAAGAAGCAAATTATGGCAGAAGTAACAAGGACTCGAGAAAGTATAAAGATATAAAATTAGTTAGATGTTTTAATTATGGAAAATATGGTCACTATGCATCTGATTTTCCAGAGGCTGGAAGTAGCAATGATGAAGAAAAATAGGATCATAAGAAGAAGAAAACATGAAAACATAGGTACCAAAAGAAAATTAGGGTTGGACAAAGAAATCAAGGAAAGAAGTTTTTCCAAAGGCATAAGAAGAGTTTTTATGTAAAAAAAGTAGGTAAGAGTTCAAGTGATAGTGATGGTATATCATAAGATACTAAATAAGAAGAAATTATATTTTTGGTAGAAGAAAAGAAGTGGTTAAGAAAATGTCACCAATAATTCTCAAGTGTTTTAGATGTGGTAAATTTGGTCATATTGAAGATAGTTGTACAAGGAATGGATTTAGTTTTAGTGAATATGAATATGATGATGCTCTTGAAGGACTAGAAGAAAGTCTACTTTTGGCAATAGAATAAGAAGGAGGTGATCCTATAGAAGACAAATTAGAAAGGAATGAAGATGATCCCAAAGGCAAATAAATAGAGGAAGAATCAGAGAAAGGAAAATTTTATCTTGAGGGTGAGCTCATTTTTGTCCTTGATGCATTAAGGAAGGTAAGAAAGCATAACTCAAAACTCAAACTTCAATTTCAAGAATGTGATGAGGAGAAAGGAAAGCTCATAGAGGATCTAACCGACTCAATAGCTAAGACAAGGAGATTTAAAGAGAAGTTAGAAGCAAAGGTTTTAGAATGTGAGAAATTAGAGCATGAGGTAGCTTCACTAAGGAAGGAAGTAAAAGAGTCTAGATATAAGCTACACAAGTTTGAGAGAAGCTCAAAAAAAATGAATAATATTATCAAGGTACAGAGACCTTCATCAAACAAAACAAGACTTGGTTTTGAACAGGAACAAAGAGAACAAGGAGAGGAGTCAATATCAAGCTCCAAAGAAGAAGAAGCTTCAGAAGAAGAGAGTGTAAGAGAAAGTGAGACTTCTAAGGATGAGTTGGACAATATAAATTTCAATAAGATAAGGAACAATGCACAAATGAGGAACATATGGAACAGGAAGCAACACAAGGTAAAAGAGACTAAGAGACCAATGGGATCAAGGCAAAGTAGTTTCAATGGATGATGCTTCTCATGTCACAGGTTTGGGCATAAGGATACATAGTATAGGACACATGAAAGACAAGAATATGGAAATTTCAAAAACAAACATCTTTTTCAAGGGTATTGCTACTCTTGTAATCAGTTTGGTCACAAGGCAATAAATTGTAGGGTTCATGATAGGAATGGATATGGATTCACCAGGAGAAACTTCAATACATTTGCACCTTTAAGGAATAACAACATTAAGTGTTATAAGTGCAATAATATTGGAAATATAGCCAAGTGGTATAGAGCAAAACTTCTAGAGACAAGCAAAAATAGGAACAGTCAAAGGAATCAAAAGGATCAATTGAGGAAGAAGGTGGACAAAGGTAAAGATTAGTGTATGTTGGGAGGAGAGATACTCCCACCCCAAAATTAACCACCTCAAGAGAGGAGGTGGGGGGAACTAAGATAAAAGTCCCATTATTATCTCCAAGCCCCAAAGGTGACCCTTTTCCATTGATGTCAAAGGGTGAGATATTTGAGTTAGGGGGAGAGCATTCATTCAGGGGGAGCAGATTAGAAAGATGTAAAGGAAATGGTAAAAGGTCAATTAGTTGCCATAAATGACAAAGGGGGATATTTTTGGAAATATGAGCAAGTTTTGTTGTCATTTATTTCAAGAAGATGATGACCAATTTTTATTGTCATCCATGTATTCATGTCCGAGTTTCGTTGTCAAGGTTGATGTCCGAGTTTCATTAATGTCCTCTAGTGGTTTTTACAAAAAGGCAAAGAAGCAGGTTTAAATGCAAGGATACATATTGGGTTTAAGAAAAATGAGGGCCAAGGAGTTATCACATTTTAAATATCCTAAAAAACCCATATGACATATTTTGAGGACTAAGGTTTAATTATTTAATTTTAAATATTTTAACCCTAAGGTTAAAATTTAAAATTAAATAATAATAATTCAAGGCGCTAAAGTTAAAATATAAAATTTGAATTTAAATTTGAATTCCAAATACCCACCAATGTGGTGAAGCGCATTGCATACATTATAAATAAGGCAAAGTTTTTGGTTAAAAAGTCATCCATGCGATTAATGGTAATGCGACCAAAGTATTCGAGCACCAAGGAAGAAGTAATTTTGCATGTGTTTTAAAAGTTGATTGGGCAGAGAGAAAGGACAAGGAGAAGTGGACCATGAAAATGAATCCAACGTTCTTAGCACATGTGGTAGCCAAGGGCTACGGTAAGGCGTTTATGGAACACGATATCATGGGTTCGATCCTTGCGGTTGCCTTTTGCTAAAGGGAAAGATCTTCGATTTTGTGCTAGGTGAAAAGGCAAGGTTGATAAGCGACAAGGCACACTTTTGTTTTATGTGAGGGCACATAGCCCAAGCAGTGGACGTGCTAGGTGCTAACGTGCCTGGAAAGAAAAGGTGGGGTGTTTGAATCTCATCGAATGCAATTTTTCCAAGAAGGCATTAAAACAAGGTATCTGCTTCATGGTTTAATTTTTAAAGGTTTTAAATTCGCAAAAATTACGGGAATATATTGCATGAAGTTTTAAAGGATGTTTGCAATTTTATTAAAATGGAGATATAGTTTTTATGAAAATTAAATATTATATTTTGATTTTGATGGTTAGGTTTTGGTAGGATTGATAAGGTTATTCAAAGGTCATTATATTTTATTTTAATATAAAGTTTTATTGTGTTAATTATTTGAGAGGAGTAATAAGGTGGATAAAGGAAATTAATTGTTGAAGTGAATTGTTTAATTTTTGCTAATCATTTTTGAAGTGTGGAGATTATAAGGTGTAATTGAGATTTAATGTATTATATGGTAAAAGATATTGAGGGAATATTTGAATGAAATTTTGAGAAGGTTTTTACTATCTAACCTTTGAGATTGGAAAAATAGGTTGATTGTGATTGAGACAGGTTTTCATATCAAATATTCTTCAAAACAAAAGGTATGGGCATATCATCCTTTTGAGTGAAATATTGTTGAATGTTGTGAAGTGCAAGTTGGAGCGAAAATGTTTTGTTTCATAAGCATTGTTGGAAATGATTGAGTGAGTTTTCACATGTATGATTGGTGAATATTTGTGAAGACAATTGAGTGTGAAATTGAGAACTATCTAAACTAGGGTTTGTGCAATATCATGAGTATCATTGTTATGTGAAATTGAGAACTATCTTGAACTAGGGTTTGTGAGAGAACATGAGTATCATTGCTATGTGAATTTGGAATCATATTGAGTCAAGTTTGAGTTCCATAGTGTGAGTTGTTGAAAGCATTGTGAAACACTTGTTTAGGGTTTGCAAGCAAGTTGTGTTTCATTGAGTGGTTGCTTGAGCATAGTTGATTGAAAGTGTTGGAGTGATAGTTCAAGTTCTATGAAATAAATTATTCTTTATTAAATTGATTTGAAAGAGAGACTGAAAGTGATTGACTTTGTGATTGTGAAATATATTGAGTCTCTAACCATTCTCTATATGTTTCTATGATTCAAACAAGATTATGTGTGAAATGTGTTAGTGGGATTGAAGAGGTTTTCTATGAGATATTGAGTTGAGTTTTATATGCAAGTTTTATAATTGATTTGAGCAAGCATTGGTGAAATCTTGTGAGCAGATTTGAGTAATTCCTAGAGGGGACTTAAGGGCAGAGTTGAGAAAGCTTTTATAAAATCTTAAGGATATAATTATGTGAGTTTTTGTGGAAGCTTACAATCAGATTTGGGCAAGTTCTAATGAGGACTTGTTAGACATTTTTGAGAGAAGTCTTGGTGAATACTTGTGGACAGGTTTGCATGAGCTTTTGTGGAAGCTTACAAAGTAGTTTTAAGGCAAGTTCTATTCAGGACTTGTTGAGAAGATTTGAGATAAGTCTTGGTAAGACTTGGTGAGCATATTGGATAAGTTCTAGTGAGAACTTGTTGAGCAGATTTGAGGTAAGTCTTGGTGAAGACTTGTGGAAATATTTGAGGTAAGTCTTAGTGAATACTTGAGAGAAGATTGAGCATGTTCTTGAGAGGACTTGTAGATATATTTGAGACAAGTCCTTGAGAAGACTTGAGAGTAGACTTTATTGATTGATTTGTTCAAACCTTGAGTTAATATTTGGGGAAAATCTAGTAGAGGATATTTGTGATTGGATCAAGCTTTGTTTTAAAGCTTGAAGATAGTTTGAGAACAAATTTTGGTGCAGACTTGAGGACATCTTTGTACTATACCAAAGATAGAGATTGAGCAGATTTAAGCTAGCTCAAAGGACTATGTTTAGTACAAATTTGAGACATAGATTGAATATATTTTTATTAGATCGAAGGACTGTGTTTAGTGCAAATTTGAGATAGATATAGAGCAGATTTGTGCTATACCAAAGTATTGTGTTTAGTAAATATTTGGAATAATGATAGAGCAAATTTTTTCTAAACAAAATGACTGTGTTTAGTACAGATTTGAGATAGATATTTAGTAGAGTAGAGAGCAAGCTTCGGATGTGATATAGCAGAGGATAATATTCTCTAGTGGATAGATATCCATTAGCTAGGGTAGAGAGGATAGAGGTCTTTAGTAAAGAGAGATCCACAAGCCAATGCAGTGGAGGCAGTAGTCTTCTAGAGGATCACCAGCTAGAGCAGAGGAGAAGGATTTCTCTTGTGGATATAGATCCATGAACCAGTATATGGATAGGTATCCATGAACTTGATTAGTAAATTGGTGTCTCCTTTGGACAGAGGTCCATAAACATTGTAATAGGGAAGGATTCCCAAGAGAGAAGATTTTATTGAAATATTTTCTCTGTGGAGTAGCACACATTGGATGAACCATGTTAAATTGGTATCTTTGTTGTGTGTGGTGGTCTATGCATTACTTTGATTATTTTTGTTGATATTGTCATTGATATATTAGATAATATTGTTAGAGAAAAGAAAGGTAAAAAGTGATCTTATACTATTCACCCCCCTCTTAGTATAATCTTGTATTCTTTAAATATTTCATGGATTATAACTGGAGATTTCAAATCTCCCCTTTTTCCTTCTGGCAAGAAAGGAGAGAACCTGATGCCCTCCAAAAGCATTGAGGATTTTCATAATTTTATCAATAATTTTGAGCTAATGAATGTTCAGAGTAAAGGAAAAAAATACACCTGGAGCAACAAGAGAATTGGTGATCAACACATTCAAGTTAAACTTGATAGGTTTTTTTATCTCAAGAAGCTATACCAATGATGGGTTATTGCACTCTTATATTCTTTCCAAATTTGGATCTGATCATTGCCATTTTTCTATTTGAAGCTGATAAAGGTTCTTGTTTCGAAATACCCTTTAGATTTGAAGCTATGTGTACTCAGCACCCAAAATTTTGGATGCATATTGCTGACTGGTGGTAATTTTACTGTCATGGATCCTTTATTTTTAGGGCTTCTCAAAAACTTAAGTGTGTCAAAGAAAATCTTCGACTCCGGAATAAATAATTTTTTGGTAACATACTTAAAAATAAGGAGAAGATTTTTCAAAAGCTAAAAATTATTGAACTCCAAATTCAGAATGGGCAACTCAATGAACAACTCAAAAATGAAGAGAGATAGGTTCTTACAAACTATCATAATATACTAGATAAAGAGAAGACTTTTTGGAGGTAAAAATCAAGGGCCCTTTGGCTCAAAGAAGGGGACTCTAACACAAAATTCTTTCATGCCACTATCCTTAGGCACTGAAGTTCAAACAAAATTAAAGAATTAACCAGAAGTGATGGCACCATCATCAAGGATATTTTTGAGATCCGAAATTAATATTCATATTTATTTGAAGGTATTTTGGGATCCAACCTCCAAAATACTATCCAGGATGGTAGACAATTTATCCACCATATTCGTAGTCTGGTCACTTCAGATATGAATTTGACTCTTATCAAACCTCTCACCCCTGATGATACTAAACAAGCCCTTTTTTCTATGCACCCTGATAAAACCCCAGGCCCTGATGGGTTTTACCCTCGATTCTACCAAACCTTTTGGAACATCATTGTGTCTGATATTTTTATTTCCATCATTGAACTTCAACAAACTAAATCTATACCCAAAAGCATCAACTTCTATTTCATTGCCTTGGTTCCCAAAGGGTCTGTTTGCAAATCTATGTCAAATTTGAGACCCATTAGTCTCTGCAATGTTCTTTACAAGAATCTCACTAAAGCCATGGCTACAAGACTCAAGGATATCCTTCCTTAGATCATAGGCCCTTGTCAATGTAGCTCTGTCAAAGGAAGAAATATTACTAATGGTGTTATCATGTTACATGAAGTCTTTCATTCTGCCAGCCTTAACAAAAAGTTGCCATATTTTCAAAAATGATATGAATAAGGTATTTGATAGAGTTAACAAATAAATCCTAATTTTCATGCTTCTTAAATTTGGATTTTATAGGGAATGGGTTGATCTTGTTCATAATTTCATCTCTAATACTTGGTTTTCAGTCCTAGTAAATGGATCTATAGTAGGGTTTTTACCTAGTAACGGGGTCTTCAGATAGGTAGATCCTCTCTCCCCCATCCTTTTTATCATTCTTGTTGAATCCTTTGGTAGAGCACTAAAAATTGCCCACTCCAATGGTATAATTTTAGGCATTAAGACTGCATCTAATTTAAGAGCCCTGTCTCACCAAAATTTCATTGATGATACCATCATTTATACTCATGCTTTTGTGTGGGAAGAAAAAGCCATTAAGAGTATTTTTAATACTTATGAGGAGGCTGCAGATCAGAAAATAAATTATATTAAAGCAAAACCTATTTCATCAACACTCCCCAAGAGAGACAAGCAAATATTGCACAAATTTTTCAATGTGTTATATCTTAGTTACCTACTCAATATTTGGGCCTCCCTCTTTTCACCAGTGCTCCAAAGGAATCCATGTGGAGTAATGTTATTGATAGGATTAACAAAAAACTTGCAGGATGGAAAGGGACACTCCTATTTCAAGAAACCAAAGCCACCTTGACAATGGATTATCTCCAAAGTGTTCCTATTTATTTCATGTCCATATTCAAAGTTCCTACTACTGTCTACATGAAAATTGAGCAAATGCAGAAGATATTTTTGTGGGCAGGTGTCGAGGACAAGAAAATATTTCATCTGGTCAATTGGGAAAAGGTGTGCTCCCTAAAAATTCAAGGGGGATTGGGGCTCCGAAGAGTTTTTAATATGAACACAACCTTGTTATCCAAGCAAGCATGGAAATTTTTCACCAACAAAAACCTTGAATGGGTTTCAATTGTCAAAAGAAAATATCTTTAAAACCGTTGTTTCCTAGATGATGATATTCCCATATATGGGTCCACTTTCTGGAAATCAATTATCCAAACCAAATCTCTTATGCATAAGGGGATAAGCTGGCAACTAGGCATAGGGAGAAAATTTAATTTTTGAAATGATAGATGGATTTCTAATCAACCACTTTCATAGAACAATAAAATTGATGTCTTATAGCATTTCTTGGATACTTTAATTGGTAGCAAGGTTGAAGATTTTATTGATATTTTATTGGATTCCAAGTTTTAGAAACATTTCCATATTCAATGTGCTAATGGTCAAATCTTTGCTACCTCAGAAGTTATCAAAACCATTCTAAATGCAATAGTCATCCCCACTGGTAATTCTCGACTCTCCTTTTTGGAAAGAAATTGATTCTAGGTTTTTTAAATTTGCTCATGATCTGACTATTTATTATCAAGTGGTCCATATCCATTACGATCGAGTGTGTATTAAATATCTCATTCTTAAAGTTGCTCATTTCATCTGGTTGGTCATTCAAAATAAGATTCTAACGATTGATAACATTATGAAAAGCGGCATGTTTGTCCCCCAATAGATTCCATTTGTGCGTGAATGCTTGGCAATTTGCCAATCACCTCCTTCTAGAGTGCTCTTTATCCAAGACATTTTTGGATCACCTTATGTCCACTTTTCATATTTCTTGGGTTCCCCATAATTCGTTGAGTCGCCTTTTCACCCAATGGCCTACTCCATTCAAAAATATAAGATTATTTTCTTTATGGAAAGTGAGTCTTCATCATATATTATGGAAATTGTGGCTTGAAATAAATAGTAGGTTTTTATTTTCCTCCTCTAAGGATCCCATATCTATAGCCAAAAAAACTATTGCCTTTGCTTTCAAGAATTCCCAGCTCTTCCCTTATCCCAAACCATCTGATTCTAGATAGGAATATATTCTATTCTCTTATTTAATTATTCCTTGCAACTCCAGTTCTAGTTTACCAGCCCCTCAACCTAGAGTTGATACCCATTGGATTCCTCCCCCAAGTGAGTGGCTGAAACTTAATTTTGATGGTGCCTCCAAAGGAAACCGAGGGGATGCTAGTGTAGGTGGACCAGTTAGAGATAGTAGTGGTCAAGTTATTATGGTTTATGTTGAGTATCTGGGGTGCCAAACAAATCATTTTGTTGAAGGTCATATACTATGGAGAGGGATATATCTTCTCAAGGATTATAAAGACAACCTTTTTATTTAGGGATATTCTTTGAATATTAAAAATACTCTTAAAAACAACATGTCCTCTTGGAATGTCAGAAATATTGTTCAAGAATCTAAGAAGCTATCCCAAAATTTCAATGATATTTCTATCAACCACGTGTACCGCAAAGCTAACAGACCTGCATATATTATTGCCAATTAGAGAGTTATCCATAAATCTCTATCCATTTGAAAAGAAATATTTCCCCAAGAAGTTTTAAATGCTACTAATAATAATTTGGTTTGAAAGTTATGGTCACAGGTTTTGGTAGGTTAGCTTCTCCAATGTTAACTCTACCCTTTTCAGCATGATGTGTTTCTTTGGTTCCAATTCTTATGGAAAAAAAAAATTGATTAGCGTGACTCCCTACCTTGCTATCACTGTTGGCATTTGGTTCTCCTTTTTTTCTTTCGTGAAGTATACAATGTCCCAAGATAGGTCCCATATATGTATTTACCTCATGGTTGTCTTCTCTAAGTATGTCAAGTCCCTAAGTAGGTCTAGGTTGTGCAATTGGATGTTATCAAACAACGTAAAAATACATCAAGTCTTGAGATGTTTAATTTTATGTCTTGTGAATTTTAAGATTCATTATTTTAGTCATTTGGCACTCCCAATCCTATCCCAACCTTATCATCTGTGAAGTTTGTCCTGTGCCATATCTATTTTTTCCAATGTCGGTTCCCTATGGAGAATTATTATGTGGTCTACCAATCACACCAACTCAGCTTCCGAAAAGGGTGTCTATTATACCAAAAATTTCTATATTTATATCCTTGGTCTATGTCAGTCCATTATCATCTAGTTTTATTCGTTGTTGTGTGTCCTAGGTAGTAAGAATATTTTATGGTCTTCCTTTCTCCTCAATCTTGCCAATATGGCCCTGCTTGAGCCATCTACCCTTCAGCTTGATCCCCTATCTCACACCTTTCTAGAAGCTCATGGTCTCATTCTGTATTTAAGCAAGTTCAAAGGGGTTGAGAAATATATCACTGAAGCCTTTATCATTTCATGTAATAATTATTATGTTATTGTGCGTAACCTCCATTTTAGAGTTACTATTAAGCTAATGGTTGAGGTGACAGAACTACCAGTAAAAGGGTGAGCGGTGTGAAGAGATTGTCATAATTGGGAAATTAAGCTCCAGGGTTTTCCAAATTATTCAAATATTTTCAAGTGGAAGGGTGCTACTATTGATCGTGAGTCACTACCTATGCCCTAGCCCATGGTGTCTATTATAGTTTTTATAGATCTTTTGCGAGCTTCCCCTGCATGGGTTTTTGTTATAGCTCCTTTACAGGTTTTTCATATAGTTACTTCTCTTAAGCAACCCATGTGTGGGTATTGCTTGGAAAACATTTTTATTTTTTTGATGTCAAGTGTCCATCAACCTTCTCTGTTGTTGTTTGGACCTTTTTCTTCAAGTTTTTGTTGGCCAATATGCATGCCTGTATCATCTTATGTTATTGGTTTAGCTACTAGTTTATGTACTTGGGTTTGGGGCCCATTTAAACCCTGCACTTAATCAATTTTACCTACCAAAAATATATATATACAAACCCTAATCTATTACATATTTAAATTTGTACCATAAAGGTACCATTGGGGTACATTAGCATGTACCAAATAATGTAATATTCTCCAACACCCCCTTATATTACATTATTTGGTTATTGAAGACTTTAGTCTTCAATATTCATCTTTGATCTTAAATATTATATTGTTTATGAACCTCTACATCTCTGGAATCTTCTTCATCATATTGCATCTTGGGTTCACCCATTTCTCATGTTTGTAATATTTGTACGATGATCTTGGACTATGCTTGATCCAATTTATTTTTTCCCATATTTATGAAAATAAAGTAGTTTATTATTAATTTGATTCTAAGGTAATAAATGCTCAATTATTTCTTGAGAGAATCCCATTGTATCTAAGATAAATATTCCATTCTTCATTGACCCTATATCTTCAGTTTTGCTTTGATTATTGATAATACATTTTTTATGTTCATTTTTATATTTGAATTCTATTGTTCTTCCCTTTTCAACTAATTTAGCAACTGAGATAAGATTTTTTGATAATACATGAACATATAAAATATTTTCTAGCACAAAATATGAAAATGGCATGCTAGGTATTACTCTTCTAGTTCCTTGAACTTGATACATCTTATCATCTACAATTTTTAGTGAAATATTATCTTTGACTTCTAAGGATTCAAACCAATGTAATTTTCCAGTCATATGACGACTAACACCTAAATATATATACCAAACATCTTTTTCTCTTTGTATTTTTTGATGAGATTCAAGTGATATTATCTCACATATTTGATAAGAATTTTGAAAAACTCTTTTATGATTTTTCCCTTTGAACTCAAAAGATTATTTTTTATACAAATTTTGATTTTGAAATCTTCCTCTCATATAGTATGGTCTTGCACTTTGATAATTTATCCTATATTGTGATGTTCCTCTTTGCCATTTATCCATCTTGTTTCTTTTGAAGTTGAATTCCTTATATCTCCAAAGTTAAAAAATATTCAAATAAGAAATTTGCAAATTCTAAATTTTCTAAACCTTTGATGTAGTAATCCTTTTAACTCCCTATTAAATTTGTAAATTTTCAAATTTCAAAATTTTAAAATTTTCAAAAACTTAAAAAAAATCAAATAGCTTCAAACCAAATTTCATAAATCTTCAAAAAACTAAAAAACTCAAATCTTAAATCCTTTTAACTCCTCAAATCTTAAAAAACTAAATCTTCAAACCTTCAAAATCTAAAACACTCAAAACTTAAATCTTCTAACCTTCAAATCTTAAAAGAACTATTATATTTTCAAACCTTTTAAAAAAATTAAATCCTAGTAGTGATCCTTATCACTCCATAACTCATTAAATAAATTCAAAATTTTCAAAAAGTAACTTTTGAAATATAACCAAGGTGCACAAATAAATTTCAATAAACATTAAAGTGGAAAACCTTATAACTCCACCTAATATTTTCAAAGCAAATTGAATTTGTTTTTCCCTCCAAAAAGTAAATAATGCACCAAATGTGGAAATGTAATGTATGAATGTTACCTTTCATGGTTGGTTGATTCATCTCCTACTTTAACACTACAATAAGCTAGGTGTTGGTAAGAATGACATAATAATACCTTCTTCCTTGAACGCTTATCTTTCCTAATGCTTGGAATTCCTCGTTTGCTTTATTGTGAAGAATACTTCCATGTCTTCTTATTGCTCTTAGGTTCCTACCTGATGAAAATGGTAGCATATCTAAATGTTTCTCTAGATTGTGCTCGTATTTGGTGGAATGCTAACACATATGAATTATGCTCTAGACAGTGCTAGTCTCAGGTGACAATGCTATTAATGGTGCTTATCTCAGGTGATAGTTTGTTTGATAGTATTGTGCTTGATTTTATGTCCAATCCTCATTGCATGTGGTGCTCTATAGTGCTCTAATTCTTTTCTGGTTCAATCTATAAATGATGCTTAGAAGTGTGCTTGAATCTCTTCAAATTTTAGTGCTTCTATTAGCATCAATTTTTTTTTTTTCCTTTGACTCCTAGAACTCTATTAGTGATCATTACTTTCTAATCTCCCTTGAATTTTAGTGCCCTGTTAGTGCTTGAGACCTTTTTATTACAACATTTTTATATTATAATTGTATAATGGATCTTATAGATCTTAGGTAGTTGTGTGTCTTAGATAGCTATAGTTATAGATTTTAGATAGTTATGTATCTTAGATATTTAGATTATAGATCTTAGGCACGTACATAATCTCTTATGTAGCCTTTGTATGGTTGCCTCAGTATGATGGATTCTGTATGGTATCCTCTATATGATGGCCTATGTGTGATGACCTGTGTAGGATAGTGCACTTGATGGTACTTTGTATATTTTTCCTTCACTATTGGTTTTAACTTTGAAATATCTCCTTGAAGAACACTACAATCAAAATTGATTCGCGACCAAGACTGAAATGATATGAAGATATTTTCAGTTAGCCTTATTCTTCAATATTTTCTTATCTTATGAAGCTTATAATGATTCATTATTCTCTTATCTATAGAATCTTATATTGCTTTTCTTCTCTAGAACCTTTGATGCTCCTCTATCTTTGGAAGCTATGATGCTTCTCAATCTCCTAGAAGTTATGATGTTTCTCAATATTTGAAATCTATCTCCAATGTCTTAGGTCAAACCTAAGAAAAAAACGATTCTCCTATTTTCTATAGAATCCAAAATCAATAACAAGGTGACTATTAATGTCCCTATATGCCCAACTTGATTTGTGAGTTGGACCTTAATCAATTCAAGTTGAGTCCTAGTCTTCATTGGTTTTACTTGAACCAATTTGAAAGATCCTAGCATCCAAATCAATATCTAATATAATAGATATTTTATCCAAGTCAATATCTACTCAATTAGACCTTTATAAAATAGAGTCCAAGTCTTCACTACTTTCAAAGTGGAAAAACTCCAATATTATGGTGGCTCTGAAATATAACTCTATCAAAAATAGATAGAGTTAAGTGGTATCTTTGATACCACTATTGGATTTTAAGCCTAACTATCTCAAAATATCACAGGTTCCAATATAAATAAGCCACAATATTATAGATCAAAATATCAATAATCAAGAGTATAACTATATATATGAGCAATTAAATATATATCTAAGCCAATATAATAATTAAATGACATTCAATTATAATATCAAATATGTAAATGGCCAAAATCATTCATGTATGTTCATGAAGAATACTTAGAATAAAATTATGCAAAATCTATATACAAGTTTTATTATCAATGTTTGCTTTGTGGTGATTGCTACAAACCGTTTTCCCTTACATTGTATGGAGTCGAGTTTCCAAAATATAGACATAGTAATGTGACTCTTCAATACTTGTATTGTTCTCCTCACATATTTAGGAGATGCAACCTTTTCTATTCTTGATATTTGTCTTCTCAATCTTGCCACTTGTATACTAGACTCTTCACTCTCTTCTTTAACTCTATGATACTTTCATAATTCTACATGACTCTTATTCTCATACATGCACTCATAATACAAGACACTTATGCACATCCTCACATTACATGTTTACACACTTACATACATGACACGTGTGTACGTTCTCTCAATACACACTTGCACTCTTACTTGCATGACACTTGTGCATATCCTGTATATTGCACTCTTACATAAAACCTATGCATATCCTACAAATTGCACTCTTACACAAAACTTGTCATATCCTACACATAGAAACTTATGTAAAATATAAATCACTCATCTAGACTATAGATACTAACCCTAATATATTACATATTTATGTGTACCATAAAAGTACCATGGGAGTACATTAGAATGTACCAAATAATATAATATTCTTCAACAATTCTTGTGTATTATAGGATTGTAGGTGAAGAGTCACTACAGTTCAATAAAATTCCTAGACAAACTACCATTCAAGTGAATGCCCTTGTTCAAATGGAAATATTCAAGCCTATTATGATGGAATATTATTCAAGGAGACATTGTTGTTTTAGTGCTAGCGTGTTGTACGTGTGATAACCATACATGCACTTATCAAATAGGATTCCAATAAAATAATATTGCTATACATATAAACTAAACTATCATTTGAACTAAGCCCAGGGTACCATTCAAATAGGGAGTTGTTTGAAGTCGAGCATTCAAGTAAAATTTGTACAAATGAACATCATTGTTCAAGAAGAATTCGTATTCAAACTACATGTCGATCAATAGGGACTATACAAAGGAGCCTTGTCATTCAAGTGAGTATTGTTCAATTGAACTAACAAGAATGGGGTAAGAGAGAACACAAATATATTGTGGTAGTGGATTGAGAATAAGTGTCCAATGTCTTAGGATTTGAGATTTATTTGGATATTCTTTAAATATTGTTGTTTGTACATGTGATGATCTTACATATTATGGTAGTGTATTGAGTTTATAATTTGTTGCTTGAGAAGGTCATCTATAGTAGGATTCCCTTCTCTCATTTGCATCATTTTATTTCAGAACATGTTTAATTTAGGAGTTTTCAATTTATTTTTGGGGAGAGATACACAATGAGTAAGATAAAGACCACATGGTTTGTGACCCTGAGAAATGGATATAGCTAAAGTTTGGGAGGAATTATTACTAGGTTAGATGTGATTGAGACTTCCCAAACGGGAGGTATGTATCTTGAGGAGATTAGTGATAGTGAAGAGGAAGAGAGTGGTCACCTAGAAGTTTTATATGAGAGGGAAGGAGAAGAACTAGAGTAACAGTTGATTCAAGCAATATCAAATATGGGAAGTAAACCAAAGATAGATACTCCTAATTTTAATGGAAGTTTAAATCCAAAATAATTGATATATTGGGTCATTGATGTGGATAGACTGTTTAATTACGAATCTATGAAGGATCCAAAGTGAGTCATATTGCACAAGAGGATGAAGAATGTGTTGCCTCACCAACATAAATGGAGAAACCAAAATAAGGAGAATCCCTTATGATGAATATGGTGTTGTTGAAATTAGAAAAATATGTGCATGAACTTGAGCAAATAAGAAAGCTATTTAGGATGATTTACAAATCATGAGGAAAATATTATAAGGTGATTGTGGATAGTGGGAGTACATAACATTTTGTGTCTATATAAATGGTAGAGAAGCTTGGGTTAAATAGGATTGAACACTCAAATCCATATAAAGTATCATGGTTAAAAAAGTGACATCAAAGTTTAGTGAGAGAAAAATGTATAGTAGACTTCCAAATTGGTTCTTATAAAGATGATATATTATATTATGTTATGCATATGGATGCTTACCATGTCTTGTTGGGCAGACCATGGAAGTTTCATAGAAAGATAATACATGATGGTAGGATGAACACCTACACTATTGAGAGAGATGGAAAGAGGTACACATTAAGTCCATTGAAGAACAAAGGAGAAAATGTGGACAATAGTCCTACATTGTGCCTGGGTATAAAAACAATCCTTGAATGGAAAGAAGAAGAAGGAACCATATTTTTCTTTCATCACTAAACCCATAGAATAAGGGATAATAGACAATATGGATGAAATACCACATAAAATGAAAGATTTTTAGAAGAATATGGAGATATTCTTTCAAATTATAGGTTTTCACCCATGAAAAATATTGGTCAAAGCATATATTTTAGTCTTGGATCGAGCTTATATAATAAGCTAGATTATAGGATGACACCAATGGAGAATGAGGAGAAAAAGGTACAAAAAACAAGAGGACAAGTATTGGAAAAAGGTAGATAGTCCAAGTCACTAGTAGTAGTGATAATGAATATGACAATGCAACAATTTTTGCTATAGATAAAGAAAAAGAGGAAGAGAAAAAAAATGATAAAAAAGCAGTATAGGAAGATAAATTTCATGAGGTCATTAATGGATATGATGAAGGCCATATTATTAAACATTGTAGGGATGAAGAGTTTTGGTGATTTTAAAGGCACACCAAAGGTGTTGGCTCAAATTGATTGAGAATGGAGTATAATGGTAAAGGATTGGGAAGATATGGGTAAGGTATGAAAATTCCCATAATTCTAGAAACAAGGCCAAAAAATGAATGCCTTGGATATACAAGTCAAGAAGGAAGTGGTCAACCCAAATTTGTGAGAAGAGAGAGTAGTACAAGGGATGAAGGTTCGAGGATGGGTTGTTGAAGTCTATGTGGAAGATTTAAATAAGTAGCAACTAGGTGTTGGAACCTACATTATTTTGAGATTTGTGGAGGATATAACCACTCCAATAGAATATGTTGGCATCAAGAGAAAGTAATCAAAAAAATATGTGTGTATTACAATTGGATGGATGTGATGGAGTAGGACAAGGTAAAATGGATGTTGAGTACATTATATAATAGAAGGTTTTGTTATAAAATGAATACAAGGGCAATTTAACAAAGGTGGCCTTGTAAATACAACCAAGCTAAAATGTTGATAGCTTGGAAGAATAAGTCATGCTCATGAGCTAGATCTCATGGAACATTTCCTCTTACCTAAAGAGTATGATGGAAGAGCATCCATATGGTTACAAATAGGATAATAATTACTTGTATTGTAACTACCTACCACCTATACAGGGGGAGCTTTGATTGCTTAGAAAGGAGATAAAGCACATGGGAAAAAAGAAGAACCAACAAAGCAAGGAAGAGGAAAAAAAGTGGCAAGGAAGAGGAAATGAAAGCGAAAAAGAGAAGGGAAGAAAATATGGAGAGATATGATGGGAGATCTATGATGGTATGGAAGAGAGACCATGGAAGATAAATATAGCTATAAATAGATAACATAGCCATGGCAGAGTGTATGTCTAGCTCTGAGCAATTACAAGTTATTTTGAATAGCTATTATGGTGTAGAGAGTTGATGCTAATGTATTGTGAAGCCTACAAGCATATTGGAAATTCAAATGATATCTTGTTTTTCTATTATTTTTTGAATGATGAATGCATACTATTAGAATCGTATATGGAAAATTCTTGTGTGTTAAATGATTTTAGGTGAATGTCCTTGTTCAAGTGGAAATTTTCAAGCCTATTACAATAAAGCATTATTCAAGGAGATATTTTGTTTGAATATTGACGTGCTACATGTGTTATGCCCATACATGCACTTGGGAAAAGGGTTCTAATCAACTAATATTAATATAAATATAAACTAAACTGCCATTCAAACTAAATTTAGGGTGTCGTTCAAATAAGGACTCATTTTAAATGGAGAGCATGCAATTAAAAAGTCATACAAATGAACATTTTCATTCAAGAATAATTTCCATTCAAACTATATATTGATCAATAGGGACTATACGAAGAAGAAGCCTTGTTGTCTAGGTGAGTACCATTCAATTCAATGAACAAGTTTAGGACAAGAAAGAACACCTACCTTCTTATGCAAGGTTTCTATATTGTATATTATTGATTTAAACCTTGTCATATTTGCAAGTCACTATTGTGATACTTTGCCATCATTAGATGTTGACTTTGTCATCTCGTAATGTTGTTCTACAACTTATCGTTGTCATACAATAAAATATGGCTTGTCATACAATAGTAGAATGATACCATATAATTTTATGATGCTCATTGATTGCAATCCTACTTGGTCCAATTGTAGTTCCTCTTCCTCCCATATCCTATGATTTGATATTCGTTTGGAGCTTATTTAAAACATATTCAAACATGTGATGACCATACATATTGTGGTAGTGGATTGAGTTTATAAGTTGCTACTTGAGAAGACCATCCATAGGAGGATTGCCTTCTTTCATCCACATCATAAATTAACCACAATATAAGAAAAACCAAATAAATTATTCTTGACAATTGCAATGTTGTATCCTACCTCAAATTTATTTCCAATTTTTTATAATATCAATAGGTAGTTCTTAGTAGGATGACATTTCATTTTAGAATATTTGTAATATATTTTTTTAATTTTTTGAAGGTTTTGACCTTTCTTTCGCCTAAATTTTCTTAGTTCCTATTTATTTGTAATCCTCTATATGAGCATGTACTTAAGAATAATGTAAAAAAAAAATTGCAAGTACCTAAAATTGAATATGAATAGAAAATACAACATGAAGGGTTAATGTCTTGTGCTTATTTAAGCAAGAACAACATGAACCACTAATTTGAAAATATGAATGAAAGAAGAGAGATTGGAAATAATAATATCGATACATTATGTACTATCATTCTTCTTTACTCCTAGATATTTGACATCTTATATAAGAGCCTTGATGTCAAAACATAGTACTCAACATGATTGAATTTTATATTTTTGATAATGAAAATCTCTACATCTAACCAACTACCTTCTATGACATTTAATTTTCTTATAAATATTTATAATTAATCCATGACCTTAAGGGATCATATTTATCTATAATATAGAAAAGTATGTATGACTCAAGAAATATAAAAAATAAAACAAGGCCCTCCTCCTTCTTATGCACATAAGTTACTTCATCAAGAAAATATGTAGTTTTTTCCTTAGAAATATTTTTACTTCTCAGTATTCCAATCACATGATATTACCATATAATGTAATTTCATCCATTAATATGAGTAACATAGGCTAGATTATATCTCACTCAAACTCATGACTTGTATTGTAATAAAGCACTTCACATGTTATCACCAATGCACAAATATTGAAAATACCATGTAATCTAAAAAAATGGATTAAAACACTTACATATGTAAAAATTTAATCCTATTAAACTTTTATCTTCATTGTTCCTCCAAGCATAAAAATAATTATCGCTCCAAACCTTATAACTAGAGCAACAAATCAAATATTTGCAACTTGGGATGTGTAATTAGATATAATCTACCTTAAATTTACCACTACCATTGTGCAATTGATTGAATAAGTGTATTCCATATATACTAATTTAATATTCTAGATCCATTGTTATATATGCTTAATTTTATTAATGTTTTTATCAAACTAGACTACACATTGGCCTCCATGCTTGCTTATATATCCATATATAAAAGGAAAAAGAATATGTATCAAGTACCTATCAATTCAAGTAGACTAAATGCATTGTTTTTTTTAATCCTACATGTGTATATTGTTAAAAAGAAGATTTTTCAATAGCTTTCCATAGTACAATTTAATTTTTAATATCTTGTTGTAATTCATTTTCCTTCTTTTGATTCTACCAATTCATAAACACAAAAATATCTGAGGTTCTTGCTACCCTAGTACATATCAGTTAGTATAAGTAGGATCCTTGATTGTTATAATGAATTATGAACCTCCTGTTTAGAATGTCATTTGAAGTTAAGTATTTTATATTTTCCATAATATTATAAACTTAGAAGCTTTGTTTAGATGACAATTATCCAATAGTTCCTTATCTTATCCTAATAAAATATTATTCACATCGTTGTATAAAATCTAGGAAAAGGACCTATGTTATGTCAAATAATCAATAAAATTATTCAAATAGACTCTTGAACACTAAAATCACTAAAAATAAAACAAAATTGAATCAATTTCAATGGTAAAACAAAATATCATAAGTGTGCTTTTAATTTTAATATTATCAATAAAGTTAATAAGTATCCGAACTATACAATAAAATTAATGCTAGGTAAAATTAAGTAAGTCTCATGGATGAACAAAACTATAAATATTCTTAATAGACATGATACAATCTTTGAGGAATTTCATCTTATTTTTGTTAGAACTTCTTGGATGTTAGGGTTCTTGGGCATGTACCATTTCTATAAAAATCCTTATGCAAGTTTCATGCTTGTGGAGACATTTCATATAAAGATGATTCTTGATATTTCAAAACTCCTTCCTTAAAAGGAAAATAAGAAGCACCAATCTTGTGTTCTTCAATTATTTTATGTTTTTGTTGAAATCTCTTTTCTTGCAAAAGATAGAAGAGGTTACATTGGTTTAAGTGTCAAAACTTTCAATCCTTTTAAAAACTTAATTAGAAAAACACATCTAGAATATGTTAAGGACATACTATTAGAATCCTTCTTCATCAAATGATCTTCATCCACATAAGACAAAATAAAAGATATTTCTTTTTTAATATATAGTTTTCTACAAATTTTGTACCCTAACATGAGTTTCTTTAGCAAGAATTCCTTTCATAATTTTGATTATCATTTAGCTTCCATGAATATTTAAAATAAAATTCATTTTTTCATATTAAAGAAGCCATCCTTTTTTATAAGTACTATTCTATAATATGATATGTTTTGCATAACAATCTTTCCCATCATGCCTTAGATAAACTGAAACTAAATGTGTACTTTGTCATTACCTACAAATCTCAAGTTGAAAATATTTTTTAATATTTTTATTTTATTGATAAATGTGTGAAGATACAAACCTAGATAAAATATTCTATATTCAATATTGTTTGGAAATTAAAAAAAAAAACCTTTAGCAGTTATATATTAGATCTAAGGTAGCTTTTATTTAGCCCCACTTGTGTAATTTTTTTCCCCTTTTTCCGGAGCGATTTTTGGGATTCCCATGGTTGGTGGGTGGTTGGTGGGTGTGGGTGGTTTAGCCCACGGTATTGTGCCCATTGTATTCTAATACCACATAGTGGTTTAGGGTTGTAAGAGTTTCCTTTATATTTTATTGTAATGTCCCATTTTTGGGCAAGAAAGAGAATAATAATAGCAAGGAGAAGTGGCTCTTGTTTTTTTGGAGTAACCCACATCGGTTGAACCAGGGTAAATATTGTGTGTCATATGTGCATTGTGTGGTGTCATTTCTTCTAAGTTATTTATTTTTGCATTATTTCTAAAATATTTTTTTGTAGATCTCTTCATTTTCTACCCTATATTATAGTTTTACTTTGATTTGGTGAAGCAAATTTAGATTTTATCCCTTGTTATTTCTTAAGTCAACATTTCCTCATATGTAAACAAGAAAGAACACTGAAAAATAAAATGAAAGAGAAAATAAAAAAATCTTCAGATAATTTTTAAAAATATTTCTTAAAAAATGTATTATCTATTTTGAGAAATTTTTACGCATAATAAAACACATACAATGAATATCAATTTTAAATATGATAATCATGTTAGAATTTATTACATAATAGCCCATGTGAAGGGACATGTGGTATAACCACCCATCACAAGGTCTATGCATGCACTATAAAATAGAGGTAGTTGCAATATTAGTTAGTAGATTGTTACGCAAAATTTGGATATTATATGTATCTAAATACCTACCATTTCATAATGCAAAGCATAAAAATATTGAGTTCTAACATGTGGTATTAGATCAAGTAGAAGGAAGAGACAACTTTCCTTCTAATCCTTTTCTTGTTTTGATCTAGAGAAACTCAAAGAGTATTTAATTGAAAAGAAGTTTCAAGGGTAAATAACGCTTTCAAATATTTATTAAGATTAACCTTTAAATTAGAGGTAATTATATTCTCCATGATGTTAATTCCACAAAATTTCTAAAATAAATTGCTACTAAAAAGATTCTTAGGATAGACTATAGTAGAAGAAGTGATCTTAGGATAAGAAATCCTAAATAAGATAAGCTTGAGGTAAAAATTTATGCCATATAAATGTATAAATACAAGATTGAAGGTGTTTAAGACATAAAGATAGAACATTACCAAGCAAAACAAATATACCAAATAGAGGGGAAATATTTGAGCATTAGCAACACTAGGCATTCAATAAGCAAAAAGGAAAGGCACTAAAGTGATATAGAGTAGAGAAGAAACAAGGATATAAGTTCCCCATACAAAATATATTGCCTCTTCAAATCTATTAAGGAAGTCATAAGAAGCTTCTTAAATATTACAAGAACATCACTGGTAGCAAAGGTTTTGACTGCATAATATAATTGTTGCACTAAGAAATAGTTTCCCTTCATAGGTATATTTTACTATTTATTCTCTCATGATAAAAATTATTGTACAAACATTCCAAAGTAACACAAGGAATCTCAAAGTAATAAGGTTGCAGTACAGTGATCTACATAGTTCAAAACTACTACAAGAAGGCCAAGTAACTACCAAAGGTTCAATCTCAATTGGAGCTAATAGCCAAGATTTGTACAAAATTTCTAATATTGGAATGATAGTTAAAAGAGAAAACTTTGCATGAAAAAGGAAATGACCAAATAAAATAAAATTGTAAATGTTTGCATTAAACGATGAAGTACAAGCATCACATGAGTGGTTAAAATCAAGCAAGCATTTAAGGTATTCATAACCATGCTCAATATATATTGTAAATACTTAAAATTGGACAATTTAATAATTTTTTACAAAGGCACAAAATGATCAACTCAATCATGGCAAATGTCTCAACCCCAAAATTTCCACCCAAAACCCAATAGTATCAATTTTTTTAAAACTGAGTGAATCTACTTTTGAGCTAGCATTGTCATGATCAATCTAAATTTTGTAGCTCTCCACAATATTTGACCTACAACTATCAAAATTTATGAATTCGTTGGTAGCATATTCACATAAGTGGTGTATTTGCATTTGACATGCAAAACCTTCAATCTTGCCTACAATAGCTAATCAAGGTGAGAATTATTGTGCCCAACCCCTTTACTATTGTAGGAAGTCATTAGATAGGGAGGAATATAACTAAATTTGCTCCACTTTTTTCCACCTACCTGAATATACCCCAATCAAGGGGTCGCTAATTTTGCATATCCAATCAACCCAGTTAGCCCCTAATCAACCCACCTAATAGGCCATCTCACCTCTCCTTTTTCAAAAATCCCTAGGAGGGCCAATTCTATTAATTGGCCCCTTGGGGTGGCACTTAGCATTACTCACTCATGCAATGAAACTCTACCAAAATTTAACATTACATATGTGTATCGAATTGTTTCCAAATTGTTTCCATAAGGTTGTCTTCAAGCAAGTGTTTGGGTTTTAAAGAGAGAAATGCAACATCTTTTATTTTTGGAATTTTTGATAAATTTCTTGTCCCATTTGACTTCAATTATGATCATCATTAACATTTTATAATCTAATTATTTACATGCATTTATATATCTCTTATTTTTCAATCTATCTCTTGCATTGTTAAGTACTTCCATTAGCTTTTTACAGGCACCTTACGAGGCCTACAAGATAAAGGATTGCCCTTAGTGTTCCCAAAGCATCTATTAAGAATATTTGTAACTCTTGTCTATCCAAAATTTTAATTTTTTAATGTTTGTACGGAAATTCATTGTGTTAGAGTATATTACATCATTTGGATCATGTAAATGTACCACCCTTAGTACATAACTAGAGTAGTAGATTACAAATGTGTAAGGTCAAGTAATATAATAAATGCACAAGTGTTTATATACAAGTTGTAAATGTGCAAGGTTTCCTCTTGTACAACTAGGTAGAGTGTTGGCCAAGCTATCCATATTTCTATATAAAGGGCCGCATAGTGAGTGATTATATATCGTTGTAGGTAGTAGTAGGTATACTGGGTAGATTACCATATAGATTGGTGATGGAGTTTAATGTATTTCTTTAGCATTATTTTTGGAGTGTTAATTTTATCCATACTACATTGTATCATTTTCATCACTTTCCATTAATAGCATATTTCAACATCTTACATTTTTTTATATTGTGCATTCTATGATCGCATTCTCCCTTGGCATACATTATCAAAAGCTAATAGTGGTATCAGAGCCACGATAGGTGTATAGAATTAGGGAGAGCCTCAAGAGAAATAAAGAGGAGAAGCAAATCTTAGTTTTAAAATTTCTAATATTGCATTTGGATAGACTCTTTCCATAGAGTTATATAAAACTCGTGAAGACTTTATTCCACTAGATTGATAAATCAACTAGAAAATATTTTTCATTGATAATATTTAGAATCATCTTACTAATATATTTTTGTAGCAAAAGGAAACTGAAGGAAGCCATGTTGCAGACCTAAACATTGCAAAATAAAAGGCCATAAAAGCATTATTGTAGAAGAAAATACCATAGAAGCCTTATTGCACAATAAAAGGCCACAAAAGCATTATTGTAGAAGAAAAGGCCAAAAAAACCTTATTGTGAAGAGAAGGCCACAAAATCCTTATTTCAAAATAAAATGCTATAGAAGCCTTATTACAAAAGAAAATACCATAGAAGTTTTGATCCAGAAGAAAAAGGCCATAGAAGCCTTGAGCCTGAAGAAGACTCTAGAGAAGAGTTATTGAACTAGAAGAAGACTCCAGAGAAGAGTTCATGAGAGATAGGATACTGGTGGTCTTCTTTCTTGATAGAAGACTTCCTCTAGAATATGTTGAAAAAGACCCATCAAAGATCTCATTGAAGAACTTCCATCCCTGGAAGAGATAGATAAGGACTATCAAAAGTTCTATTCACTAGATAAGCTACTAGACTAAAGACCTTGGAGAGGTCTCAAGGAGAAGGCTTGGTGAGCCTCATTGCAAAAATTGGAGAATCCATGAAAGAAGCTCCTAGGAGAACTGATTGAAGAAATTCACTACTAAAGACAGTGAAATATTTGGTACAATTATCGCCATCCGACAACAAGCCCAAAGGAGAAATATTTGATAAACAATTTGTCAAACTTTAGAGAGAAGATTTGTGAAGACCTCAAGACTTTCATATTCTTGAGAAGAAAGCCCTTTTTGAATCCAAAACTCAGACAAAAGAAACCTACCAAATTCAAGAATATTTGGAGATTATCCTTCATAGCTAAAGAAGTCATCTTTTAGAGATATATATTTTCTAGATTCATATCAAAATACTAAAAGAGTTCTAGAAGGACAACATTTCAATGAATAGATTGACTGCTAAAGGACAACAATCAAGATACCATTACTAGCTACAATAATTTGGAGTTCCAAGCCAAATATTGAAGGAGATCATCTAATACAATTTTAGAGCAGTATACTAGAAGCATTCACAACTGCGAGTAACCACCATTTTATATAAGAAATTTGGTGAATCAACTCATGACGATATTCATCATCAAAGGTAAGCAACTTAGGTACAAAAGTTCTATTACTTGAACACTTGATTCAAATTACTACTTAACTTCATTAAGCACCTTATTAGAATTCAAAAAGTTGTAAAATATAAGGTTGCAATTTAAGTCTTCAAATAAAGTGCAAAAGATAGTTTCTATTAAGGTTCATTACCTGCACATTACTAGGAATTAGAAAAATTCTTCCTATTATCTAATTATTGAGAAGAGGACTACATTAAGAAATTTGTAGTGATCATTAGTGCATTTTAAACTACTTTGAGAGGTTATTTATAGGAACAATAAGGTGATATTATTGTTACCTTTAAAGTGCATTAATTTGAAGGTATTATTGATTCATTGCACTCTACTAGTTGTTCATTAACTAGTTACTCTCAAAGAGATATTTTGTGTTTTTGATTGTTAAGATCAAGGGAACAAAACTAGCATATTGTCAAAGTGTCTAGAGACAATATTTGGCGCACAAAACCTGTAGCATTTTTTGGTCAAAAGAATCCACCATTAAAATCCTTGAAGGAATCTACAAATCAAAACTTGGGGAGTCTCAAATTCAAGGTACCCCAAGGGTTTTATTAAAAAAATAAGTAAAGGTAAGGAGTTGCCTCATCAAAAAAAAAGAGTATTTCAAAGAGGGAGGCATTCGATCCATCATATTGGTGCAAAAATCTAACTATTATAGGTACCACTTTTGTCCCTTCAAGAAGGACAAAATATATCATATTACAGGAAGAAGCATAGTTGTCATCTCAGTAGGTATAAAGGTAGAGTTCGAGCAAGAGAAGAGATCCACTAAAGAGCTCATATTTCTCAAGATTCAAGGTGCCTAAATACATCATTGCTCAATGTCAAATCAAGTTCCCAGAAGCAAGCATTCACCTACAATATTAAAAGGCTATTATCAATCAATATCTACATGGAGAAAGGACAACATTAAGGTCTACATTAGAAGGTGCTTATCTACATCAAAATATACATCTACCAACATGGATAGGATAACATTATTAAGCCAAGTACAAGGAGCTATTACAAAGGCATTATCTACATTACAAAAGCAATGCTCAATTAGCACATTGAAAGCATAATATAACAAGGAAAAATGTGTTATACCCAAGGCCATAACTTGGAGAGAAGGTCCACCTAGAAGAAGCACTCAAGTCAGCCATAATATCGTCATTCGGAGCTCCATAGAACCTCACAGTATCACATATAGAGCAAACCATTAAAATAGCATGCAAGAAGAATGTAGCTTGTCAAAGAAATAAAGTGAGCTAGTGAATAGTAGGAAGGAACAAGCAATAGCAAGGTTTATAATGTTCATCCTTGGAACATTAAATAAAATATTTACATGTAAAGACCCTGAGTGCCACTTGGCACAAACACTTTAAGTGTCATATCATTCCTCAACGGTCAAGAAATAATCTAGCTCCTACCATGAGGAGTTACAAAAATCATTGGGGAGGTTACTTACCTAAGTCATCATTGCACATAGGAATGAACGTTGAAAGAATATCAATGCCTATATTCTTTATAACTCTCATGTGACACTTAAAGGAATCTATTCTATTTAAAGCACCTGACTTAGAGGAAGATAAAATAGGTCGAAGTAAAATCAAGGTCAAGCATTTAAATGTGTATAATCAAATTTATATGAAGGAGTTAAATCAAGCCTGTACATCATTCAAGAGGAGTGTAAGCCTGCATTAAATGCCTATCATAAACCAACAACTCCAATGGTCTTCAATTGGAGAATAATTACATTGACCAAATGCCATTCAAGAAGAAAACAAGTACCATTCAAGAAGTAAATAAGCACCATTCAAAGATAACACTAGCATCAGTCAAAGAGAGAATTAAATGCTCAATAGCACCACATTTTAGAAGAATTCACTACCACCAAATCAACCGGATCAACATATCAATGGAATATAATCCACAAGGATTACTAAGGTATATCGTGTGCACCTATTACTGAGGTTATTTACTTGCTTATATTAAAATATAAAAGGAGCTATAAGGTGATTTTTATATAAATTTCATTATTGCATTGGATAATACAAGTATTAGTAGATAATACAGTAAGTTTATATTTCAAAAGAATAATTATTGATGTGCATACACATAATATAATATTTAAAATATTCAAAGTAGGAGATATAAGGTTGTCAACCTTGATTAAATCATTATTAAATTGCAAATACCATTATTTTATAATATTCCAAAAATGTAGAGATATATAAGGCATACTACTTCAAACTATATATATAATTGGAATTTAGAAAAATTAATCTATTGGAAAGAGAATTAAATCAGTTGCCTACATATAGAGTTGAAATTAATTGGTAAAAATTATCTCATACTCATTCTAAGGAGACAAAAAGAAATCCAACCATTAAAGCATACTTCATTGGGAAAGATAAGGCAAAAATTAAAAGGTTGATTATTCTCAAAATATTACAAAATCAACTTAGAAGGTGAACTAAGCATATTCTAATTATTAGGGAGATATAAGGAAGCTTACAAAACCTCAATATAAGAGAGGTTTTGTCAAATTAGTTCACATATCTTAACTAAGGAGAAATAAGGGACTCTACAAAAGCTAAGACTTGAATACTCTTAACTAGGGAGTTATAAGGTAGACTACTTAGAATATCCTATCTCATAATACTAAAAGAGATACAAAATATAGGCACTATCAAAGCACTTCATAATCTAATCTAGGGGGATATAAGGATGTCTACCGTAAGGAATACAGTGAACAATGATATGAACAATACTATTAGAAAAGAAAGAGCAAGTGTCATAAAAGGTGGAATCAATAACTTACTTATAAAGTCTGAAGGAAACTTAGACATTACTTGAAAAAGGATACATGATGAAGCTTTAAAAGACAACTTTGTGTAAAAGGGGAAAACCACCCTACCATGGATGATTCTCAAAGGCTGAATCCATTTAACAGAAAGCCTTGAGGTGAACCACAGGGGCTATGTTGTTCTCTACATTCAATGCTAGGGGAGGAATGGTTTAAGAACTTTTTCCAAGTCCTCTAGTTTTTAAGAATGTTTGATGTATTTGATTCAATACAAACACCTAGATTTGGCCTTTCTATATCTATGCTATAAAATATAAAGGACAATGCAGAAATACAAAATGCAAGAGAACCAGAGCTAACCCTAGAATGATTCTTCCTTTGAATACTTTTCTAAACCTAGGGTTCTAAACAAAAAATCTTTAAGCAAGGGCTCAAGAGGGAATGCACAAACAAAATTAACCCTAAGTGCACACTATATGTTGTTTATCTTTCAAATGCCTAGAAATTGATTAAATATACTTATTAAAAATTAAATCTATGGTTGAATATGAAGCACTCAACAAACATCCTATAGACTAAATAAAACACTTATCTCATCCAGTGATTGATCCTTGCTTTTATCCTTTAATCCAATGCTATCAATAATTCTTGTTCCTACAAGATAACTTAACAAATACTTGAAAATTGTGATTAGTGTTAGAGGCCTGCTTAGGCCACTATATAATAGTATTTGGAGGTGCAACATTCAAGTCCCCTAGGTCCTTTTAGCTGACCTTTGATAATTAGAAATAAAAATTAACCTTTGGAGGAAAAAAAACATAATACAATACAACATAAAATAATGATGGAATCACAAAACATAATATACTACTATGCTCTACATGCAATCTAGAATACAATGATGAAATTTAGAACATATTACCCCCAAATTTGACTCAAGTAAAATTGTACCTTGTAACAGGCAACTATGATAATGCATGGTTAAATCATACCCCGTAGAGACCCAGGCACGATTTCGTAGAAGTGAGATGAAAAGTCTTAGATTGAAGCAAAATAATTATTCCTAAATGCAGTAAACTAAAATGAACATGCAGAAGAGTGATTTAACCTAGTAGAAAGAACACAAGCAAAGCTAAAGGGTTAAGACCTCTCGAGGGGTTGATATCTCCTTAGGTCTTCAACACCAATCCACCAAGAGTGAGCAACAACAATCAACAATCAAATGCAGCAAAAAAAAAATTAAACTTCAAACTCCAACATTAAACATACTTGCGAACAAACAAGAAGGATGAAGACCAAATAAGAACACTTGCAAGAAAATAAATGTTAGCATGCAATCATTCTAAATTATGTCATCGTTAGTTGTGGTGTGTTATTGTGTGCAAAGTGAAATCAAACCCTCCTTATATAGTGGATTTGAAGGTGAGAAATATGGGAAAACCAAGGACGGCTGACGTAAAACATGCCAAACCTAAAAAATTAGGATTTTCATGAGTAAAACCCTAAAAAGGCAAAATTGTGCCCTATCAAGGTCGACCATGATTTTACCATGCGAAGTCGTGCCCCATCAAGGACCGAGCACGATTTTACATAGATGGAGAAAAAAGGCAAAAGAGGGGGAAATAATACTTACCCTTTCCCTAGGCAAGTCTAATGGGTCCCCTAGAGGGCTCACGGAAGATTGCCCACTAAAGTGGGTCAATTTTTAGTGTCTACATTTTACCCTCTCTTTGACGCATTTATGGCCTAATAAATGTTTCAAAGAAAAGTTGTAAACACTCACAAACAAAAGGTGACAAGAAAAAATAGGGTAGCTAGTTTAGAATAAAATGATGGTGCGATCTAAACACCTTTATGTTTTACATGTAAATAGAGGCATTAGGTATATTAATACCTCTAAGGCCAAGGTGCCACCTCAATTTTAATGAGGAATACATCCCTCATAATAACTTGAAAATATAAACTCAAAAGAAGAAGAAACGAGAAGAAACAAAAAGAAGAAAAAAAGAAAAAGTGCACGAAATGAGAAATAAAAGTGAAAAGGGGGTAAAACCCTAATTCATTTTTATCGCATGAAAGAGAAGAAGAGAGATCTAGATAAAAGGAGGATATGGTGATACTAGTACACCATTCAATGATCGTGAGGGATAAAGTCAGCATGGAAGCAAAGGGCACAGGTAGGGTCGAAAATCACATTTGCAATTACATTTTTTTTGAATTTTTATGCATTTTTGGGTGGTTTTTCGTCAAAATTGGCAATTTTGCCACGTACGACATGGGCATGATCTCACGGCCTAGTCGATATTTTTACATGGGTAGAAGCAATGAAATCACACCTCACAAACACGAGGCATGATTTCATTGAAAAGGCAAAAAGAAAGAAGAAAGCAAAAGAAAAAATATGAAAAAGAAAAAGAAAGAAAGGGAAAGAAAGATGCAAGCAAGCTAACTTTGAGAATATGAAGTGTGAACTCAGCAAAAAAAAGTTTTTTTAATTTAATGTAATTAATTTATTTATTTTTGATTAATTTAACTGATGAAAAATTTTAATTTTTTGGTTATTGCAGCTTAGGGTACTCGAGAACTGCAAGTGGCATGTAGGCTCCTTAGAGGTGGAGCTATATGCACTCGAACATGCAAAGAGAGACACACTAGGAGTGGTGGGGCTAGACCACCTGGCAAGGCTACCTCGAGTAGAGGCAGACAGAGCTTTGTTGACAACACTAGCAAAGAGATGGTACCCAAAGTCATATACCTTTTGGTTACCCATAGGGGAGATGACCGTCACACTGGAGGATGTGTAGCGCATCTTGTGCATACCTATTAGATATATAGCAATTTATAATAATGAGGGTGTCCAGTGACCTTACAACATTTTTTAGGAGGCTGGAACCACCAGGTTCAAGAGAGCACCATTGTTTTAGATGATTTGGTGGGGCGATATGGGGCATATCCATTGACGACTATGCTCTACAAGGTGGTGGTAGGATTGTTTATGTGCCATACTAGCAGGTGATATCTACCATGGGTGATGGTAGGTGTAGTGGCAGACATGTGGTACCAAGGATTTTAGATCGTATGGGGTCCATATGTGTTGGCTCGTTTGTACAAGATGTATAATGTCATGTACAAGCAACATATAGGGATAGTGTGCACAAATTTTCTTTATGTATGGAGTTAGAAGCACATAGTGGTGCAAAGACCAAATGCACTGGTAGGACCATTACCTAACTCAGAGTGATTAGAAATATACATATGGTCTAGATCCATAGAGTGTATCATAAGGACCTACGTCGGGCATCTACCACTAGCAAGGCAGATCATAGATGAGCTAATGGGGACCAAGATTATATGGTGACCTTGGCATATACATCTAATATGGGTTGAGGATAGGACATATATGGTAAGGATCAGTAGACAGAGAGATGGGAGCCAAAGATCTTTTAGTTTGATCGAGTCTTGAGGTAGTTTGGGATCTTATAGGGAATCCTGAACCTGGGGATTACTAGTACTAGAGAGTCTATCAGGACCCATTAGGGGTAGGAGGTAGATCTAACTTGACCAGGTCGGTAGAGGAGAACTTGGATGATCCTTCTTACATGTATCCTAGGGTGGACAACATGAGAGTGATGTTTGGCTATAGGTAGTGGTATAGAGGAGTCATACCTTGGAGGGTCTCCCCATTGGTTCTGATAAAAAATTTCCAGGTGATGGGCCTGGGCATGTAGTAAGCTTTTCAAGAGGTAGCTTGTAGGGCCACATAGAGAGCACAGTAGGGCCAATAGCTTTGATACAGAGGTAGTCTCAGGTTTAGATTGAGTTGGTGATAGAGGACACTAGTGTTGTAGGGATAAGGGAGGTAGGGGCATCTAAAGTTATCCTGACAAAGGTTAGAGTACCACCATGTAGATGATAAGGATATACCTCCACATCAGTGGTAGCTATCCAGGTCCAAGCTTCAAGATGAGGGAATTCGAGGGAGGAGGTAGAGGCACTACGAGCACAAGTGGAGGCTTTGTAGAGACAAGTGGACCTACTCTAAGAGGATAGGTCCAAGAGGTTTTAGGGACTATGAGGCTTATTGAGAATTGCATAGAGGGAGAGGTATGCAACTCAAGAGGAGGTTGATCATATTCAAGGGGATGTGAGCTTTCTGGATATGGTGTGCTAGAGGGCTCGGGTAGAGGGGATGGTTGTCATCAAGAGCAACCAGGCTAGTGACGTGGTCTATCTTCTATAAATAGAGGGTAGGGAAGAGGATATAGGTGGGATACCTTTTATGAGACTTTGTATTTCTAGGAGGTACCAAAGGGGGAAAGAGTGATACTCCCTCCATCCCTCTAATAAACTAGTAGGTCACGATCTCGATCATGGGTATTATTAGCTTCACCGTCCATGTGTATGTGGTTGCTAGGACCACATCCTTCTCTCAGTATAATAGAGGATACAGGCTCTCAGAGTGAGGCTTAGGTATTAGGATGACAGATAAGTTTTTATTATGGTATGCATCTCTAGGGATTAGTTGAGTGTACCAAAACTAGATTGTGGTACACCAACTAGACATTGATGTCTTTCTCTTTTTCTCATTGAGTAATACATAGCTACTTATTTTATATTTTTGATGATTTTGTGCATGTGATTTTGATTTATTTAAGTATTTTTAATTCTAATTTTAATGTTTTATGAATGCAATCTAAAATGCAAGACTATATGAAATGTATGGATGGAATGGGTGGAAATAAGAAAGAAAATACAAGATAAGATCAAGGAAACCAACAAAGAGAAGAAGAAGAAGAATATACAAAGGTCAACCATATGAAACAAATAAGGATAGGCAAAATATAGTAATGAAATTAGAATAGGTCGCAAGGGACCAGCATGATGAAATACTATGAATCACACCAAAAAAATAGGGAGCTAAACCCACTATGGGTATAGTACTCACCAAAAAGAATGAAGTGTTGGATTTTGACCTGTTATGGGTGGTTGCTCACTAATTGACTATTATGGGGTGATTACCCACTAGGATGTATGCCGAGGCCAAATGTAAACGACCAAGGAGCTTATCCTATAATGGGGTGTTAAGCTCGCTGAGTCAAAAGGGAGTATAACCTTATAGAAGATCATATCCAATAAGATACCTTCTAGGATGTATAATTATCCCATGTGGGGTGTAATATATAGGGATAAAATATGTATTAGGTGAGTGCTATCCCTAATAGGGGTCTATATATGAACACAATATGATGAGTGTGTGCAAGTGCATAGAGAAAAAAAAACTTTAAAAAAAGACAAATTAAGGAATGAGACAAACATATTTCCTTGTCAGAAGCAAAGAAAGACAAATAAGAAATATGGAAACAAATAAGCTACAAGGAAATATCAACAAACTATCATGCTTCATTGAAAATATATTCTTGATACTTCAAGGAAGAATATAGAAATTTGGACAAACAAGGGGAAGCAAGGAAGAAGATTGGAGAAGAAGCCCTAGGTGGGATCTTGCTAGGCATAATAATCCTAGTGAGAGTGCAATGCATGTGATATATGACCTAACCAGGTATCATTACATGCCATTAGCGCAAGATCCTCGAAATCTATATGATCAACTTGTCATGAACAAGTAATCATGCAAAATATGACACTCAAGTCATGCAAGTTATGTTAAATGCCAGTCAAGCAATGCAAAAGGAATGACAAGCAACAATGCAATATGAACAAGTAGATGGATGCAATGTAAATGTAAATGTATAGCTAAATGATAGTTAATTGATCTTACTTCCTTTTTTGTTATAATTAATTAGTTAATCTGAGCAAGCAGGCTGAAAATCAACACAAAATCTAAGTGTACCAAATTTCTTAGGGTAGAAAATGTAGACACCAAATTGCAGCCACTAAACCTTCATCCTAACCACCCCACCACCCACTTGTCTTCCACTCCACCTTTTTGCCAATTATTTGGCCCAAATCCACCTTCTCACCATTTCCTAGCCTAATTGGGGTTATTTTAATATTATTTTATAATATTTTATATTTTATATAATATTTTATTATATTTTAATATATTTATTATAAAATATATATAAATAAACTCAATTAACCTTAGTCATCCGATTTCATTTAATCTCCACCATCCATTTTCATTAATCCATGTCACATTCAAAAAGTAATCTCAACCCTAGGATATGACTTAATCTTAGCCACACGATCAAAAGTGCAAGGCTAAAACCCTAAGAAAACCCTAGGTTGTATTATAAATAGGGTATTTTGCAAATGCCTAAATCCTAGAACCTGGAGATTAAGATATATACTTGGAGAAGCATTTGTTGATGCCCTAGTGAAGTGGAGATAGAGAGAATTGAAGATCTGATGCCCTAGCTAAGCCAACAATACTTCTGTCATTCCACCCATCATCCATCCATACTCGCTCGTCGCCATAGTCATATTCCATCCACTGCCTCTGTCACCATCCTTCCTGATCTATTTTTGCAGATCTGCCCTACCCTGCGAGCGTTGTGCCTAGCTTGCAAACTCATTGCGGAGCTTGCCAAGTGCCCACTAGAGCCTGCCCTGTCTACAAGTGCACACCAGAGCTTGCCAAGCTTGCTGCAGAGCCTGCCTAGCACCTTCTAGAAAACAAACATACCATAAACTTGTTCATCAAATAAATCCCCAAAAGATAAATCATCTTGATGATGAGAATCACGGAGAAGTTCCTTTGTGGATTTTCCTTTGGCAGCCATGGCATGATAATAAATACATTTATGAACAAAACCATTCTTTTTAATATAAGACAACCAAATAGGATCTTCTTTTAAAATAGAAGACTTACTCTTGGGACATACAAAATCAATCATATTACAAAACAAGATCTCAAAAGAATAAGAGGGACCATCATCCTCATTACCCACTTCTAACTTTTGATAATCCATATATTCAGCATAAGTCATAAGATGATCATCATCGTCATATGGTAAAGGTTAGTCTTTACTAGGTATAAAACCTATTCCACATCTCTCAGGCCATATCTCAACATCCAAAGGCTCTTGAATTCCCTTCTATTGTGGCCCCAAACCTTTACTTACATATCCCATACTAGATAAGATTTTTTTAGGAAGTGGGTAGTCATTGGAAAGGTAACAATAAGCAAAAGAATGTTCAATAGGAAAGGGGTTGCTACCACGTATATTTTCTTCAAATGTAGTTCCTGCAAAGATAAAGGTACACATACCAATGTGTACAAAATCACCTTTATAAAGGGATAAACCCATGGTTCTTGGTGATGGTGGTAGCTTGGTTAGATCCAAAAGAGGCTTTTGAAGAAAATGATTATCATGATCCTAAGATGATAAATGTTCCTCACTCATTTTTATATTTTGAAATTATTTTGATATATGAGATGAGGAACATGGGGAAACCATTGAAGAAATAGAGGGACACTGATTGAATTCATATTGAACTCACTCTATATTTGAACAAAATTCAAATGGTCGAGGATCACCCAAAATGGCGATAACTTGGTTTTTAAATTCAAACTTGAGATATTGATGAAGAGTAGAAGGGACAACCTTCATTGCATGAATCCAAGAATTTCCAAGAATAAGATTAAAATATGCGGTATAATGTACCACATAAAACAAAGTATCCAATATTTTAGGCCCAACATTGAGAGGAAGAGATATAACACCATAGGCTTCTTGGGACTCATTGTTGAAAGATTTTATAATGATATCAAATTTTGTTAAGTCTTCCTATTTTAATCCAAATTTTTGAAAGAATTTATATGTACACAAATTGAGGGAATAACCATTATCAATAAAAATTCACTTAATAAAGGTATTTCCCCAATAAGTGTAGTAATGTAAAGTGAAGAATCTTCTTTAAGTTTGAGGAAGTTTTATCATCATCTGAAAATGAGATATGATTTATCCCAAGAGAACATACGACATCAACTATAGCATTAGGAGAAATATCTGAGGGAGCTAATTGCTACTTTAGAAATTCCATCAAGGCATCTCTATGGTTGGGAGAAGTTTACAAGAGCTCTAAATCAGAAATATTTGCTAGAGTAATGGCTAAATGCTTTTGAAGATCAAATGAAACCTTAGGTTGTGGTCTCAATACAATAGGTGGAGCCCTTGTATCTAAAACTTTCCTCTGATTATTCTTCAATAATGAACTTGGTTGTAATACAAAATTCTATCCTTACTGAAGAGGTTGGGTCTAAGCTTGCCTTGTCATAGTTATCCCAACCATATTACCATATGGAGGAGGCTCATTTTGATGAGCCACCTGATTTTCTACTTGTTGATTATATTTTGGTAATGGATTTTTAAATATTTCCATATCTCATCAATCAAATCCTAAACCACATGCTTCAGCTTTTTATAAGAATTTGTCCAATGTCCTTCCACTCTATGATATGCACAATGATGACCTACATTATACCAATAAGCTATAGTATCTGGTTGTCTTATGAGAGGTAACTCAATTGCATTGGCTTCTAAAGGTTGTTTTAAAACTGCTTCCATAGACATATTAAGCTTTGTAAAAACAATTTGTGGAGGTTTTTCAAGTACTATATTTTGTAGGTTGTTAGTAACATTATTAACACGCCTACTATACATTCCATTATCACCTCCTATTTGTTTAATATTATGTTGAGACTTGGTCGGTTTCTCTTCTTTGACTTTGAGTTGGGCTCTTATGACAAGGGCTTGTTCTACTTTTCTTGCTAAATCAATTGCTTGATCAAAAGATGTAATAGTAGTAGTCTGTAATGCATAAGATAACTATTCTTGTAAATTTCCAATTAAATATCTCAAGCATATATTTAGGAGGTAAAGTATATCTTAAATGCCCAACTAAACTTCTCCAACGAGCCAAATATTCTAAAAAATTTTCCTCTTTATTTTGTTTTAAATTATAAACATCTTTCATTGTCACTTTATTTTCAATGTAAGCACCAAATTGTTAAACAAATAATTACGTTGTATCTTCAAAATTCAAGAAATAATTGGGCAACCGATAATACCACTCTAATTCCATGCCATTAAGAATCTTAGGAAATGTTTTAAGTAACAACATGTCATCATAAATGATGTCATGGCAAGCTGTTCTGAATCTTCTTTAATGCTCAATCGGATCTCGTATCCCCTTATAAATAGGTAAAAATGGCATAGGAAAATTCGTAGGATAAGGCCTAGCAGTAACAATAGGATCCAATGGCTAGTTACTCATTTCCTTATAATTGTAAGTAAAACTTGAAGGTTGAATCATCTCAACTTTTGAAACCGACTGCTTTACCATATTTGTCAAATTTTGAAATTTTGGATTACTGTTATGCATTATTTTGATATTTCCTAAATGAGGAGCATATGCATGTTGAGGAACCAATGCTTTATTCAAGTTGGATGCATGAATACTACTGTAATATGTGGCACCTTATAAAAATGGATAATTAACATTTTGTTGACCAAAAGAAAAAGTGTTGAGATTGGAGGATGGAGGAAGAAATTGAAAACACTTTTGAGTGACACTACTTATTAGAGGAGCTTATATATTCCTTCCAATATTCATGGTTGTAGGAGTATCAACATCTTGGTTCAAATTATCAAGATGCATTTATTTAGGCAAGGGTTTATTTTTGTCAATCATAGGGAAGCTAATTGGAGGAGGATATGGAGTCTCACCTCTTTCAAGGTAGGCTTCTCGCTCTATACCATCCAATATATTATCCCTATTATCTTTCATGAAGCCCCAAATATGCTCAAATAATGAAAAGACAAACCCACCATTAGGTCCCTCGTAAGGATCAAAATTTATCTTAGTTTCCATATTATCTTGCTCTTAAGGATCTATGTTAGGATTCTCTCAATCAATCTAATCATATTTCAGAGGAACACAATCAGATTCAAGGTGCTTTCACTGATTTCTAAGAAAATGAGACATTAGAAGAGTGAAAGGATAGAAGAGAATACTAACAACAGAAACAAAATAAATTTTAAAGATACTATTAAATATTTTTCAACCACACAAACAAATTTTATAATATTATTTAAGATGTTTTAAAATAAAGGAGGTGTTGACGTCAGGTTCACCAAATATGTAGAGGGGGAAAATCGCCCTACCGCGTATGATTCTCAAAGTTTGGATCCTTTTAAAAGAAAGCCTTGAGGTGAACCATGGGGTAACATTGTTCTCTACACTCGGTGCTATGGGGAGGAAGGGTTCACTAGGAACGGTTTAAGGACTCACTCCAAGTCCTCTAGTTTTTAAGAATATTTGATGTATTCAATTCAAGACAAACACCTAGATTTGGACTTTCTAGATCTATGCTATAAAATATAAAGGACAATACAAAAATACATAATGCAAGATAACAACAGCTAACCCTATAATGATTCTTTCTTTGAATGCTTTTATAACCCTAGGATTATAAATATAAAATATTTAAGCAAGGGCTCAAGAGGAAATGCACAAATAGAATTAACCCTATGTGCACACTATATGTTGTTTATATTTCAAATGCTTAGAAATTAATTAAATATACTTCTTAAAAATTAGATCTAGGGTTTACAACATAATATGAAGCACTCAACAAAAAACATATAGACTAAACATAACACTTATCTCATCCAGTGGTTGATCCTTGCTTTTATCCTTTAATCCAATGCTATCAAAAATTCTTATTCCTGAAAAATAACTTAACAAATACTTGAAAATTATGATTAGCATTAGGGGGTCTGCTTAGGCCACTATATAATAGTACTTGGAGGCACAACGGTCAAGCCTCCTACGTTCTTTTATCTAACCTTTAATAATTAAAAGTAGAAATTGACCTTTAGAGGAAAACATACATAATACAATACAACCAAAAAGAATGATGGAATCACAAAATAGAATATACCACTTTGCTCTACATGAAATCTAGAATGTAATGATTAAATTTGGGACAAAAAATTACCCCCATATTTGACTCAGGTGAAATCACACCCTATAATAGGCGGTCACGATAATGCACGATGAAATTGCACCCTGCAAAGACGCGGGTGTGATTTCATATAAGTGAGATGAAAAGTCTCAAACTGAAGTGAAATAATTATTCCTAAATGCAGTGAACTAAAATGAACATGCAGAAGAGTGATTTCACCTAGCAAAGAGCACAAAAGCAAAATTGAAGGGTTAAGACCTCTTGAGAGGGTGATATCTCCTTAGGGATTCAAAACCAATCCACCAAGAGTGATCAATAACAATCAACAATTAAATGTAGCAGAAAACCAATCAAACTTCAAAATCCAACATTAAACTTACCTACGAATGAACAAGAAGGATGTAGATTGAATAAGAACACTTGCAAGAAAATAAATGTTAGCATGTGATCATTCTAAATAATGTCTTCATGAGTTGTGGCATCTTATTATGTGCAAAGTGAAATCAAACCCTCCTTATATAGCGGATTTGAAGATAATAAAGGTGGGAAAACCAAGGAGGGCCAACGTAAAACATGCCAAATCCAAAAAATTAGGATTTTCATGAATAAAACCCTAAAAAGGTAAAAATCATGACCCATCAAGGTCGATCATGATTTTTTCATGCAAAGTCACACCTCATCAAGCACCAAGTGTGATTTTGCATAGAGGGATAAAAAAGGTAAGAGAGAGGGAAATAAGCCTTGCCCTTTCCCTAGGCAAGTCTAAGGGATCCCCTAGAGGGATCATGGAAGATTACCCACTAAAGTAGGTCAATTTTTTGTGTCTACACTTTGAAACAATGGAACATTATCTACATGCTCGACTCACTAAAGCAATTGATAATGGAAATAATGATATTCATATTCCTTTAGAATGATAAGCATATTATACATGGCACTATTTACATTCGAATGTTATAAGGATGAAAATGTAGAACAAAGAGGACTGATAGAATTACTTAAACTAAATAAATAAATGGATGAATCATCCCTAGAAAAGATATTTCAATCTTCATGCAATATTAGTACTTCAAGTTCTACTAACATAAAATCTTATCATGATGCTCTCAGTGTATGTTTAGAAGCTTCTATATAGGGCATGGATAATGATAACAAGGATAAATGCAAAGATAAAATACTCTTGCAAGAATCTGATGATAGTATGTCCACCTATGAAAGTACTTAATCCAATAAAGAATAAGATCCAATTCAAGGAGGCATACAGTGTAATGTGAACTAAAGATAATGCAAAAGACCATATCAAGCTAAAGAACATTTGAAGATAGAATATCCATATTGAAGACTAAAGTCTTCAATACCCAAATAATGTAGTACAGTGGGGTGTTAGAGTATAATACATCAATTGGGTCATGTAAATGTACCACCCTTGGTACATAAATAGAGTAGTATATTACTTTAGGGGGTAGTTAGCTAGTTACTTCAAGTAATATAATAAATGCACAAGTGTCTATGTGCAAGGTATCCCCTTATACAGCTAGGTAGAGTGTTGGCCAAGCTATCCATATTTCTATATAAATGGCCTCATAGTGAGTGATTATGTATCAATGTAGGTAGTAGTAGGTATATTGGATATATCACCATATGTATTGGTGATGGAGTACAATGTAGTTCTTTAGCATCAGTTTTGGAGTGTTCATTTTTTCCATACTGCATTGTATCATTTTCATCACTTTCTATTAATAAGATATTTTAGCATCTTACATTTCTACATATTATGCATCCTGTGATTGCATTATCCCTTGGCATACATTATCAAAAGCTAATACATTTCTTGTATCCAACCCATACAACATATTCACTATGGGTAGTTGAAATCCCTATTTTGTGGTCTTAAGCCTCTATCATATTTCTTCTATCACAAAAACAAATACTCTACATATGACTATTATAGGTAGCATATTCATTACCTATCCATATGATCCCAGGTTACCTTGACAATCCAACATCTAGTCTATTTAATCTTTCTTTGTGCATCATTTTGATTATTTTTGACAACCCCTAACTTTGTCCCTATCCTTTACTAATTTGCTTCTATCATTTAAATAAATTCTCTAGATATAGAGCTTTTAGGCAACATATTTTCTATAGAAATCACAACATTCATTTCCAAGATTATCAATTTTTCTTTTATGTATAAATGGGGGGGATAAACATTCCAATCAGGAATCCTTACACTTCTTGCTATTTGGAAGACCCCCAAACTCTGATGCACCCCTTTTTCTATTTATTTTGTAGGTTTTAGTGAATTTGTTGGTTGTAGATTTTCCAAGCGATGTATTTTTTGGGTGGTGTATTCACTACAACCACTAAGATAGGTTAATATACCTTATCCTCCTATTTTCAATACTTAATATAGGTTGTTTTGCTAAAATTTTATCGCATATCTAGTTTTTTTGTCCTTAGAAATACATATAAAATGGAAAAACAAAAGAACATTTAGTTTAAATATCATATTTTTACTTTCTTATGAATTTAATGTGAATTTGCATATAGTTTGCATTAGGTTTAATTGTGGTTTACATCCTCTTGTGCCTCTTCCTTTTTGAAAAAAAAAATAGAGGAAAAGTTTCATTTTTGATAATTTTTATCTTAGATAGCACTCATCAAAAATCAAAATAGCATATAAGCTAGCACTTTGTTTTTATATTGTATTGCATTAACATCTTGCACATTAGCTCCTAGGATAGAATAAAATCTAGGTGTTTGTCAAATTGAACACATCAAAACTAGATTACAAAAATCTATAAGCTCTGGGTGAACCTAAAGCCTCTTTTTACCAAATATAAGATAGCACAAATTGTAATCTAGCAACAAGTTAGCAATAAATATCTCTCATCTAAGTGTGGATAACCCTTGAAGTAATACATCAAGGGCCAGTATGCTCGTGCACATTTTGGCATCCCCCCACACATATACATACATACATTGAAGAACACAAGCTTATGGGGGGGTGAACAGTATAAGATCAACTTTTAATTTTCTCTCTCAAACAATATTATCCGATATATCAATGACAATATCAATAGTAGTAATAAATGCAATGCACAAATCATCACACATAATAGAGACACCATTTTAATGTGGTTCACCCAATGTGGGCTACTCCACGGAGAAAATATTTCACTAAAATTTTCTCAACAAATATCTTAGGAATCCTTACCTATTACGATGTTTATGGATATTTTTCCAAATGAGACACCAATACCCTAATCAATTTCATGGATATTTATCCACGGGATAATTATTTCCCCTTTTATAGTTTGTGGATCTCTATCCACAATAGAACTCCTTCTACTCTGCTCTAGATGGTGATCTTATAGAAGACTATTGCATCCACTACACTAGCTTGTGGATCTCTCTCCACTGAAGACCTCTATCATAACTCAGAAGACTTTTGTCCTCACTGCCCTATATAATGGATATCTATCCACTAGAGACTATTATCCTTTGCTCTATCACCTCCAAATATTACTCTCAGCTCTGCTCAATATTTGTCTCAAATCTACATTAAACACTATCCTCGGTCTAGCACAAATCTGCTCATAATTATGTCTCTAGTCTAGCACAAATCTACCCTCAAATTTGTACCAAAATCTATCCTCAAATTTGTCCTCAGGCCTTAACACAAAGCTTGATCCAATCACAAATAAAATCTTCTTAGATCTACTCCAAGCCTTAACTCAAAGCTTGAACAAATCAATCAATCAACTTTGCTCTCAAGTATTCTCAAAGACTTACCTCAAATATGTCCACAAGTTCTATCAATAACTTGCTTAATTTTTTCAAAAAATTCTCCCTAGAACTTGTCCAATCTACTCACAAGTCTTCACCAAGACTTGCCTCAAATCTATCCACATGTCTTCACCAAGACTTTCCTCAAATCTGTCCAACAAGTTCTCCCTCTAACTTGTCCAATCTTCTCACAAGTCTTCACCAAGACTTACCTCAAATCTATCCAACAAGTTTTCCCTAGAACTTGTCCAATATGCTCACAAGTTTTCAAAAAAGACTTACCTCAAATCTATCCATAAGTCTTCATCAAGACTTACCTCAAAACTGTCCAATAATTTCTCCCTAGAACTTGTCCAATCTGCTTACAAGTCTTCACTAAGACTTACCTCAAATCTGTCCACAATTCTTTACCAAGACTTACCTCAAAAATTCTTGTAAGATTTCACAAAAGCTCACACAAATCTTTCCTTAAGCTTTCACAAAATCTTACTCAATTCTGTCCTTAAGTCCCCTCTAGGACTTACTCAAATCTGTCCACAAGCTTTCACAAAAGCTTATTCAAATCAATTGCAAAACTTGCATACAAAACTCAATTTAATCTCTTTCAAAAAACCTCTTCAATACCACAAACAAGTTTCACTCATAATATTGTTTAACCATAGGAACATATAGAGAATGATTAGAGACTCAATATGTTTCACACTCACTAGGTTTTGTACTCAACAAAATACTCTATCACTTTCAAACTCTCTTTCAAATCAATTCAAAAATTTGTTTCATAGAACTTGAAATATCACTCCAATACTTTCAAACAATAATACTCAATCAACTTCACTCAAACATTCACTCAATGAAACATAACTTGCTTACAAATCCTAACCAGGTGTTTCACTATACTTCCAGCAACTCACACTATGGAACTCAAATCTTGACTCAAGATTATTCTAAATTTTCATAACAATGATACTCATGTTCTTTCATAAACCCTAGCTCAAGATAGTTTTCAACTTCACATAACAATGATACTCATGATATTTTACAAACCCTAATCATGCATATGAAAACTCACTCAACATTTCCAACAATACTCATCAATCCTTTTCACTCCAACTTTGCATTTCATAACATTCAATCCAATAATATTTCACTCACAAGGAAGATGTGCCCATACATTTTGTTTTTATGGAGATATGTCTTCGAAACCTGTCTTAATCACAATCAAATATTCTTTGCCAATTTCAAGGTTAGATAGTAACAACCTATCTCAAAATCTCCACAAAATTATTCTCCCCAATAATTAATTCACCATACAAAAAATATCAAATCTCAAGTACACCTTATTATCTCCAAACTTATCAAAATATCATTCAACACATAAAATTCAATTTTCTTTATTAACTCCAAACCATTCAATACATAAAAGATCAATTTTATTTATACACACCTTATAAAATCCTAAAATCAATATTTAACCTATTAAAACTAATTCCTTATTTAACCCTTATAACTCCAACCTTTATTTATTTTTCTAAGCACAAAAATATAAAATATTTCAATTAACCTTATGACTCCCTATATTTCACCCAAGGTGTTATACTAATTATCACGTGGTCTTTACAACACATGCGCTTCCTAAACCTTGGAACAAATAAATAAAAATAAAAGTTAACACTCTTACCTTATAGTCATTAGTCCCACGATCCAAAACTATAGTGCATGCCTTGGCTGTGCTTCGAAACCGTGACCAACTACTGCCTCAACATCTTAGCTAAGGGCTAGGCAGCCATTGGGCTACACACCCACACAAGCACTAAAAACCTCTTATGCCTCCACAGATTATGGTGAATCAAACAAAAACTTTCTCCTTCACAAAAATGGTCACATGGGGATTCAAAACCCCAACCTCTACTCTATAAAAGTCTTAACACACCCTTGGCCACTGTTTGCGCTACCCAACGCTATGAAATGCTTTGGTTGTGCCACATGCACTTGAACCACCGTCCGCCCTTCAAAGCAGTGCATGAAATGTTAGCATAACCTTAGTATTTGAATGCATGGATGGGGGAAATAATAAATTATTTTTCCTTTAAATAGCCTTGGTATTTTGCGCTTGCACATCGGCCCAAATTTGAATTAAAATTTTAAATTTTAACCTTTTAAACTTTGGCGCCTATAGTTATTTAAATTAAAATTTTAACCTATAGGTTAAAATATTTTAATTTAAATAAATTAAATTAAATCCTTTGCAAACTGCTCAATGGGTCTTTTCAAGGATAAATTATTTTTAATGATTCCTTGGACCTCGTTTTCTTCACCTCATCCTTTTGCTCGAAATATTATAATATTATTATTTTATTTTAAACATGCTTCTCCTTCCTTGGGTCTTCAACCTTTTAGGCCTCTCTAGGCATATAATATTAAAAATAAATATAATATCCTATTCCTTTTAACACTTTCTTGCATTTTGGAAAAACCATCTGATGATCTTAATGATGATGAAACGAACATCAATCTCTTGATATCAATGAAAACAAAACTTGCTCAAATTTCTAACATACATATATATAAAGGTGAATATAGATGTTAAATTAGAGGTGAAAATCAAATGACAACAAAGGGTCTTCAGTAGGTGTTTCACTTTGAAGAAATCATGGAGAATAAGCCAAGGTATCACCAGTTGTCTTTGGTAAGATATCATCTCACAATAATTTAAACCTTCTTATAAAGTATGGTGTAAACATGTTGAATAGAAAATTACACCATCATGAGTGCATGTGAGGTCATTCTCACAAAGTAATTAAACCATTTAGCTCACAATGTACAACTCAAAGTGAATGGAATCATGTAACACTAGTTTCATAGATCCATAACTTAACCAAGTGTCCAATAAGTGAGAAGTCCATCTAAAAGGTGGATTAACATTTTACCTAGTAAAGGATATTTCTTGAGTAGCATCGAGAAGGCCCAATTTGAAGCATTTTTAGCAAATTGATATTTTAGAGCAATGTCTTCCTCATGTTTAGATGTCCAAATCTTGAACACATGGATGTATCCAACATAAATGCATGATCAAATCACCCAAAAATATAAGGTATGATTTCAAATTTTGAGGAGTGGAATCAATAATTTAAAGTCTCAAGTAACTAGTAGCTAAGATTTTTCTTTAATTAAAATTTTAAAAAAGTTCTAGAAGTTAGAATTCGTGACAATAAAGAAACATTGAAGAAAATCAAAATCCCTCATTCACAGTGGGAAGACTACAAAAAGTATATATATTCCAATTTAATATATGTTTGATTGTAGACAAAGAAAAAAGCATTAATAATATTTTGAAGACATTAGAATAAGAATATTCCTTAAAGACTCTAGTAGGAGAAAGAAAAATCCCCCAATATTTTTACCTGACGACATTGATTTCTTGTAATTTAAGGCATCTTTTAAAATATGAGTGTAGGATTATATATACTCATTGAAAAAAAAATCGAGGTTGATTCAATGAAAAAAAAATATTCAAATTTGTGAAAGTTTACTATAGCAAGTGGATCACTAAAGTTCTTGTTACTTTTTTTCTAGCTACTAAGAGGGAATAATTATGCTACCAAAAATACCAAAGTTAGAACACAACTTAAGTTTGAAGAAGTATGGAAAATTATAGATGGGACCATTATTTATCCTAAAGAAGAAATGAAGATCAAATAAAGGCTAACAAGCATGATAGAAATTAAGTTTAATCATCATGTTTGGATTAGCAAATGAAGTATAAGCATACATTTAAAAATCAACCATAACCAAAGATGTATGGAAAAAATTACAAGTAGTCTTTGAAACCAATAATCAAAATCAAATTCTATTTCTCTAGAGCTAGATCCATTACATAAAGATTAATATTGGAGATAAACTCGAATATTTCATAAGGAGAATTACAAAGTTATAAGCATCACTAAAAGTATGAGGAGAAAATGTATCTAACAAATCATTAGTTCCAATAATTTTATGATCTCTCTCTTCTCAATATAATGTATTTGTGACCACATTAAATATCACTAAACAAACACAAATGTGTAAAGAGTTGATGAATCTACTTTAAAAATTAGAGCCTCACATTCAAGGAAAGAAGAAGAATATGTAATTATTATAAATAAAAAAAGGGAATTGACCATTCAAAAGAGGCATAATACCTCCATTAAGCTTCCAATAGATAAATAATTCTCAAGGATATCATAATCAAAGAAATGATTCTCAACAAAGAAATGTGTGAACTTTGTGGTAGAATTGGCCACATAGTAAAGGAATGTTGGCATAATCCATTCAAAAATATATCCCTTTCATGATATATGAACCAATAGTAAGAAATAACATCTTTAGACAAGCAAAATCAAATTTGGAGAAAGGCACATCAAAATAATATAGTTGAAGAGAATAAGTAAAATAAGTAGGAGAAAAATATCAAGAATATGAAGAAGAATATGTGTTTGTTGCACAAGCATAGTTGGGGTGGCAAAAAAATGTTTGCTATGAATCCAAAGAAACTAAAAAAATGATACATCAAGAAATTTGGATACATTCAAATCATCCAAATTGCTATACAAGAAATATTGCATCAACTAATTACTCCAAGCCAAAGAACCAATAGGAGGAAACACTGTGAGATACAAAGGTAACCATTACAAGGGCAATCCATGGGATACCTTTGAATTCAATACATTCAATTCCTCCTAGAATTAATATGGTATATTTATATTTAATTCTTTTTTCACTTATTTTCCTAGGCACAAAGAAAAGCATGCATGGGATGAATAACCTATTATAGGGAGAGCTTTGAATAAGAATGGTATAGATTTCAAACTCAATATTTTCAAGAGAATATTGTCTAGCTTTGCATCTCAAATAATAGATATTTGAGATCCATACATAATTATAAAATCCTATGATCTCATCAAACTCATCAAGGAGTGTACCAACACTACAAGCAATCAACATATTGAATGATAAGATGCATTGTGATATCATTATAATTGACAACATGATATGAAATAAAGAGATATTTGCTATATATAATTATTAGTTGTGATTCCTAATGCTCATAATATAAAATATATTGAGCACTTGATAGGTTGCTACATTATTTTTCAAGAAAAAACTATGGCAACTATGGGATCGTTCAAGGGGTTGAAACATATATGCAAAAATTTTAAAGAGTTTATTCAAAACATATATCCTATTTATCATATCAAAGAACTTAGGATAATAATATATCTTGTAAGGAATATAAAACTTGATTATTTTAGAATAAATAGAAAGCAAAAGAAGGTAAATCAGTAGAAGAAGCCATACACAACTTTCTTTTCAAGACAAAACAATTGGCAATTAATTAGTTCAATGGTCGACACAAGATGAATGGTAGCACATCCTTCACATGAAGACATTGAAGGAGGCACATATTTCTTGCATTAAATTTATAAGTATTATTTAATGAATAAATACTTTTAATAAGTGTGTTTTGGAGTGCATGATCAGTGGAACCCAACACTTTTAAGTATCATAGTAAAGAAAGTCTATATCGAGGGAGGAATTTCTCTCTCAAGTCTATAGATTCTAACATCATCCTAGAAATATTTTTTGGTCATAAGCAATACTGGAGCTATGGCTATGATGTAAAAAGGGGTTATTTTAGGAGTTATTACATCATAGTCCATGCAAAGTGGCATGTGGTATAACCACCCATCACAAGGTCTATGCATGCACTAGAGGACAAATGTAATTGCAAGATTATTTAGTAGGTTGTTATGCTAAATTTGAGCATTATATCTATTTAAATACCTACCATTTCATAATGCAAAGCATTAAATCATTAAGTTATAACAAATAAATCTAGAAGAGAAAGAATTCCATTTCATTATCTAGAAAATAAATGTCATAGGGGAGCAAAGGTCAACATTTTTTCTTGTCATGTTTTCATTGTTTGTCTTAATAGCCATAATAATTATGAGGGTCATATTTTAGTTTAGTTTCAACTTTAGAAAAAAAGAAATAAAATGAAAATGGGTTGTCGTTTTCCCATTTTGTATATTTTTCCTTTCAAAATTAGAAAAAAATCAAGTAAAAACTTCTAATTCTATCTATACATAAATGAAATGTGTGGATGATGAAGAAGAGCATGTTTTTTTTGCACAAGCATAGTTGGGGTAGCAAAAAAATGTTTGATATGAATCCAAATAAACTAAACAAATGATACATCAAGAAATTGGAATACATTTAAATTATCCAACTTGTTATAAAAGAAATATTGCATCAACTAATTACTCTAAGCCAAAGAACCAATAGGAGAAAATACTGTGGGATACAAAGGCAACCATAAAAATGGAATCCATGGGATACCTTTGAGGTCAATTCCTCCTAGAATGAATATGGTATATTTAGAGTTAATTCTTTTTTCACTTATTTTCCTAGGTACAAAGAAAAATATTTGTGGAATGAATAACCTATTGTAAGGAGAGCTTTGAAGAAGCATGGTATAGATTTCAAACTCAATCTTGTCAAGAGAATATTTTCTAGCTTTGCATCTCAAATAATAGATATTTGAGATCTATACATCAGTATAAAGTCCTTGGATCTCATCAAACTCATCAAGGAGTGTACCAACACTACAAGCAATCAACATATTGAATGATAAGATACATTGTGATATCATTATAATTGACAATATGATATGAAATAAAGAAATATTTTCTATATAGAATCATTAGTTGTGATTCCTAATGCTCATAATCTAAAATCTATTGAGCACTTGACAGGTTGCTACATTCTTGTTCAAGGAAAAACTATGGCAACAATGGGATCGTTCAAGGGGTTGAAACAAGTATGCAAAATTTCTAAATATTTTATTTAAAACATATATCCTATTTATTATATCAAATAACTTGTGATCATAAGATATCTTGTGAGGAATCCAAAACTTGATTGTTGTAGAAAATGAAAATCAAAATAAGGTAAAGCAGTAGAAGAAGCCATACGCAACTTTCTTTCCAAGATAAAACAATTGGAAATTAATTAGTTCAATGGTCGACACAAGATGAATGGTAGCACATCCTTCACATGAAGATATTTAAGGAGGCACATATTTCTTGCATTGAATTTATAAGTATTAGCTAATGAATAAATACTTTTAATAAGTGTGTTTTGGAGTGCATGATCAGTGGAACCCAACACTTTTAAGTATCATAGTAATAAAGTCTACATCGAGGGAGGAATTTCTCTCTCAAGTCTATAGAATCTAACATAACCCTAGAAATTATTTTTAGTCATAAGAAATATTGGAGCTATGGCTATGATGTAATAAGGGAGTATTTTAGGAGTTATTACATCATAGTCCATGCAAAGTGGCATGTGGTATAACCACCCATCACAAGGTCTATGCATGCACTATAGGAAAAATATAGTTGCAAGATTAGTTAGTAGGTTGTTATGCTAAATTTGAGCATTCTATGTATTTAAATACCTACCATTTCATAATGCAAAGCATGAAATTATTAATTTCTAACAAATATATCTAGAAGAGGAAAAATTCCATTTCATTATCTAGAAAATAAATGTCATAGGGAAGCATAAGGTCAACATTATTTCTTGTTGTATTTTCATTGTTTGTCTTAATATATATAATAATTATGAGAGTCATATTTTATTTTAGTTTCAACTTTAGCAAAAAAGAGACAAAATGAAAATGATTTGCCATTTTCCCATTTTTTATATTTTTCCATTCAAAATTAGAAAAAAAATCAAGTAAAAACTTCTACTTCTATCTATACATAATGGAAAAGTGTGGGCATAAGGAAAGGCCATTGATTTAGAATTCTCTATGATGAATAAGAGCATGTGTTTTTTGCACAAGCATAGTTGGGGTAGCAAAAAAAATGTTTTCTATGAATCCAAAGAAACTAAACAAATGATACATCAATAAATTTGGATACATTCAAATTATCGAACTTGTTATACAAGAAATATTGCATCAACTAATTACTCCAAGCCAAATAACCAATAGGAGGAAACACTGTGAGATACAAATTCAACCATAAAAAGGGCAATCCATGGGATACCTTTGAGGTCAATTCCTCCTAGAATGAATATTGTATATTTAGAGTTAATTTTTTTCACTTATTTTCCTAGGTACAAAGAAAAATATTTGTGGGATGAATAACCTATTGTAAGGAGATATTTGAAGAAGCATGGTATAGATTTAAAAATCAATATTGTAAAGATAATATTGTATACTTTGCATCTCAAACAATAGATATTTACAATCCATGTATCATTATAAAATCCTAGGATCTCATCAAACTCATCAAGGAGTGTACCAACACTACAAGCAATAATCATATTGAATTATAAGATGCATTGTGATATCATTATAATTGATAACATGATATGAAAGAAAGAAATATTTGCTATATAGAATCATTAGTTGTGATTTCTAATCCTCATAATCTCAAATATATTGACCACTTGAGAGGCTGCTAAATTCTTGTTCAAGGAAAAACTACGGCAACTATGGGATCATTCAAGGGGTTGAAACAAGTATGCAAAATTTCTAAATATTTTATTCAAAACATATATCCTATTTATCAAATCAAAGAACTTATGATAATAAGATATCTTGTGAGGAATACAAAACTTGATTTTTGTAGAAGAAATTGAAAGCAAAATAAGGTAAAGTAGTAGAAGAAGCCATACGTAACTTTCTTTCCAAGACAAAACAATTGGCAATTAATTAGTTCAATGGTTGACACAAGATGAATCGTAGCACATCCTTCACATGAATAAATTGAAGGAGGAACATATTTCTTGCATTGAATTTATAATTATTAGTTAATGAATAAATATTTTTAATAAGTGTGTTTTGGAGTGCATGATCTATGGAACCCAACACTTTCAAGTATCATAGTAGGAAAGTCTACATCGAGGGAGGAATTTCTCTCTCAAGTCTATAGATTCTAACCTCATCCTAGAAATTATTTTTGGTCATAAGCAGGATTGGAGCTATGGCTATGATGTAATAAGGGGATATTTTAGGAGTTATTACAGCATAGTCCATGCAAAGTGGCATGTTGTATAACCACCCATCATAAGGTCTATATATGAACTATAGGACAACTGTAGTTGCAAGATTAGTTAGTAGGTTGTTATGCTAAATTTTAGCATTATATGTATTTAAATACCTACCATTTCATAATGCAAAACATGAAATCATTAAGTTCTAAAAAATAGATCTAGAAGAGGAATAATCCCATTTTATTATCTAGAAAATAAATGTCATAGGGGAGCATAAGGTCAACATTTTTTATTGTTATATTTTCATTGTTTGTCTTAATAAACATTATAATTATGAGGGTCATCTTTTAGTTTAGTTTCAAATTTAACAAAAAAGACATAAAATGAAAACGGGTTGTCATTTTCCCAATTTTTATATTTTTCCATTCAAAATTAGAAACAAAATCAAGTAAAAACTTTTACTTCTATCTATACATAAAGGAAAGGTGTGGGGATAAGGAAAGGCCATTTATTTAGCATTATCTATGATGAATAATAGCATGTTTGCTATGAATCCAAATAAACTAAACAAATTATACATCAAGAAATTTGGATATATTCAAATTATTCAACTTGTTATACAAGAAATATTGCATAAACTAGTTACTCCAAGCCAAAGAACAAATAAGAGGAAACACTACAAGATACAAAGGTAACCATAACAAGGGCATTCCATGGGATAACTTTGAGGTCAATTCATCCTAGAATGAGGATGGTGTATTTAGAGTTAATTATTTTTTCACTTATTTTTCTAGGTACAAAGAAAAACATTTGTGGTATGAATAACCTATTGTAAGGAGAGCTTTGAAGAAGCATGGTATATATTTCAAACTCAATCTTATAAATATAATATTGTATAGATTTGTATATCAAATAATATATCTTTGAGATCCATACATCATTATAAAATCCTAGGATTTCATCAAACTCATCAAGGAGTGTACCAACACTACAAGCAATCAACATATTGAATGATAAGATGCATTGTGATATCATTATAATTGAAAACATGATATGAAATAAAAAAATATTCACTATATAGAATCATTAGTTGTGACTCCTAATGCTCATAATCTAAAATATATTGAGCACTTGACAGGTTACTACATTCTTGTTCAAGGAAAAACTATGACAACTATGGGATCGTTCAAGGGGTTGAAACAAGTATGCACAATTTCTAAAGAATTTATTCAAAACATATATCCTATTTATCATATCAAATAACTTATGATCATAAGATATATTGTGAGGAATCCAAAACTTTATTTTTGAAGAAGAAATGGAAAGCAAGAGAAGGTAAAGTAGTAGAACAAACCATACACAATTTTCTTTCCAAGATAAAACAATTGGCGATTAATTAGTTCAATGGTTGACACAAGATGAGCACATCCTTCACATGAAGACATTGAATGAGGAACATATTTATTGCATTGAATTTATAAGTATTAGTTAAATATTAAATATTTTTAATAAGTGTGTTTTGGAGTGCATGATCAGTGGAACCCAAAAATTTTAAGTATCATAGTAAGAAAGTCTACATTGAGGGAGGAATTTCTCTCTCAAGTCTATGGATTCTAACATCACCCTAGAAATTATTTTTGGTCATAATAAATATTGGAGCTATGGCTATGATGTAAAAATAGGGTATTTTAGGAGTTATTACATCATAGTCCATGCAAAGTGGCATGTGGTATAACCACCCATCACAATGTCAATGCATGCACTTTAGGACAAATGTAGTTGCAAGATTAGTTAGTAGGTTGTTATGCTAAATTTGAGCATTCTATTTATTTAAATACCCACCATTTCATAATTCAAAGCATGAAGTCTTTAAGTTCTAGAAAATAGATCTAGAAGAGGAAGAATTCTATTTCATTATCTAGAAAATAGATCTAGAAGAGGAAGAATTCTATTTCATTATCTAGAAAATAAATGTCATAGGGGAGTGTAAGGTCAACATTTTTTCTTGTCATATTTTCATTGTTTGTCTTAATAGACATAATAATTATGAGGGTCATATTTTATTTTAGTTTCAACTTTAGTAAAAAAGAGATAAAATGAAAATGGGTTGCCATTTTCCCATTTTGTATATTTTTCCATTCAAAATTAGAAAAACAAAATCAAGTAAAAACTTCTACTTCTATCTATACATAAAGTAAAGGTGTGGGGATAAGGAAATTCCATTGATTTAGCATTCTCTATGATGAATAAGAGCATGTGTTTGTTGCACAAGCATAGTTGGGATAGCAAAAAAATGTTTGCTTTGAATCCAAAGAAATTAAACAAATTATACATTAAGAAATTTAGAAACATTCAAATTATTCAACTTGTTATACAAGAAATATTGCATCAACTAATTACTCCAAGCCAAAGAATCAATGGGAAGAAATACTGTGAGATACAAAGGAAACCATAACAAGGGAAATCCATGGGATACCTTTGAGGTCAATTCCTCATAGAATGAATATGGTATATTTAGAGTTAATTTTTTTTCACTTATTTTCCTAGGTACAAAGAAAAACATTTGTGGAATGAATAACCTATTGTAAGGAGAGCTTTGAAGAAGCATGGTATAGATTTCAAAATCAATCTTGTCAAGAGAATATTTTCTAGATTTGCATCTCAAATAATAGATATTTGAGATCCATACATCAGTATAAAATCATCGGATCTCATCAAGGAGTGTACCAACACTACAAGAAATGAACATATTGAATGATAAGATACATTGTGATATCATTATAATTGACAATATGATATGAAATAAAGAAATATTTTCTATATAGAATCATTAGTTGTGATTTCTAATGCTCATAATCTAAAATCTATTGAGCACTTGACAGGTTGCTACATTCTTGTTCAAGGAAAAACTATGGCAACAATGGGATCGTTCAAGGGGTTGAAACAAGTATGCAAAATTTCTAAAGATTTTATTTAAAACATATATCCTATTTATTATATCAAATAACTTATGATCATAAGATATCTTGTGAGGAATCCAAAACTTGATTATTGTAGAAAATGAAAATTAAAATAAGGTAAAGCAGTAGAAGAATCCATACACAACTTTCTTTCCAAGATAAAACAATTGGCAATTAATTAGTTCAATGGTTGACACAAGATGAATGGTAGCACATCCTTCACATGAAGACATTGAAGGAGGCACATATTTCTTGCATTGAATTTATAAGTATTATTTAATGAATAAATACTTTTAATAAGTGTGTTTTGGAGTGCATGATCAGTGGAACCCAACACTTTTAAGTATCATAGTAAGAAAGTCTATATCGAGGGAGGAATTTCTCTCTCAAGTCTATAGATTCTAACATCATCCTAGAAATATTTTTTGGTCATAAGCAATACTGGAGCTATGGCTATGATGTAAAAAGGGGTTATTTTAGGAGTTATTACATCATAGTCCATGCAAAGTGGCATGTGGTATAACCACCCATCACAAGGTCTATGCATGCAGTATAGGACAAATGTAATTGCAATATTAGTTAGTAGGTTGTTATGCTAAATTTGAGCATTCTATGTATTTAAATACCTACCATTTCATAATTCAAAGCATTAAATCATTAAGTTATAACAAATAAATCTAGAAGAGAAAGAATTCCATTTCATTATCTAGAAAATAAATGTCATAGGGGAGCAAAGATCAACATTTTTTCTTGTCATGTTTTCATTGTTTGTCTTAATAGACATAATAATTATGAGGGTCATATTTTAGTTTAGTTTCAACTTTAGAAAAAAAAGAGAGAAAATGAAAACGGGTTGCCATTTTCTCATTTTATATATTTTTCCATTCAAAATTAGAAAAAAAATCAAGTAAAAACTTCTAGTTCTATCTATACATAAAGGAAAGGTGTGGGGATAAGAAAAGGCCATTTATTTAGCATTCTCTACGATGAATAAGAGCATGTATTTTTTGCACAAGTGTAGTTGGGGTAGCAACAAAATTTTTGCTTTCAATCCAAAGAAACTAAACAAATGATACATCAATAAATTTGGATACATTCAAATTTTCCAACTTGTTATAAAAGAAATATTGCATAAACTACTTACTCCAAGCCAAAGAACCAATTGGAGGAAACACTGTGATATACAAATGCAACCATAAAAATAGAAATCCATGGGATACATTTGAGTTCAATTCCTCCTAGAATGAATATGGTATATTTAGAGTTAATTATTGTTTCACTTATTTGCCTAGGTACAAAGAAAAACATTCGTGGGATGAATAACCTATTACAAGGAGAGATTTGAATAAGCATGATATAGATTTCAAACTCAATATTATCAAGAGAATATTTTCTATATTTTCATCTCAAATAATATATATTTGAGATCCATACATCATTATAAAATCCTAAAATTTCATCAAACTCATCAAGGAGTGTACCAACACTACAAGCAATCAATATATTGAATGATAAGATGCATTGTGATATCATTATAATTGATAACATGATATGAAATAAATAAATATTTGATCTATAGAATCATTAGTTGTGATTCCTAATTCTCATAATCTCAAATCTATTGAGCATTTGATAGGTTGCTACATTCTTGTTCAAGGAAAAACTATGGCAACTATGGGATCGTTCAAGGGGTTGAAACAAGTATATCAAAGACCTTATGATCATTACATATCTTGTGAGGAATCCAAAACTTTATTATTGTAGAAGAAATGGAAAACAAGAGAAGGTAAAGCAATAGAAGAAGCCATACGCATCTTTCTTTCCAAGACAAAACAATTGGCAATTAATTAGTTCAATGGTCGACACAAGATGAATGGTAGCACATCCTTCACATGAAGATATTGAAGGAGGCACATATTTCTTGCATTGAATCTATAAGTATTAGTTAATGAATAAATATTTTAAATAAGTGTGTTTTAGAGTGCATGATCAATAGAACCCAACACTTCTAAGTATCATAGTAAGAAAGTCTACATCAAGGGAGGAATTTCTCTCTCAAGTCTATAGATTCTAACTGAAAACACGAGATTTCGAAAACAAAAAGGATAAACTAAAATTGCAATGTAAATGAAACTAAAATAACGCTTAAACCCTATGTTATTTAAAATTGCATAAAAAGACAGAACATGAACACAAGATATTAAAGCAATATAAAAATCGGCCCTTTTATTGATATGCTTTGCAAATTCGTGTTACAATGCGTCTCCTTCCTTTTTATGGGATAGGAGCGTTAAATATTGCTCTTTTACAACTCGTTTTAGAATTCCTTCTTCCGCGTGCCCACATATAAGATGGGCGAACCAAAACGCCGTCGTCGCTTGCGTTGGTAAAGGTAGATTCCTCGCTGCTCCTCTAATGCTGCAAATCTGCATTCAAAGAAACAAACAAAGAATCAGTAGCACCTGTGTATGAAAAATAAGAGATAAATATAACTATGATCAAAATGAATCTAAATGAAATGAAGACTTGACAAAAGCATAAACAGGAAACTAGCTAAATACTATAAAAGAAATAAAGCGGGGGGTGCCCGAAGGTAAACCACCCGCGGGTGAAACTTTGCTTCGACACCAATCCGCTTAGGATGGGTCCGAAACCTGATGTGATGTGTTGTCGAAAAATTGGTAGAATATTGTGGTCAGAAAAATCGGTGTTGGTTCTTGATTCGTGCTTTCAAAAGTCACCCAATAACCTCTCTTTCGATTAAGAGATTATGGATGTTGAAAACACAAATCGCAAGTAAATGAATTAGCAGCACTTCGTCGCTCAAAATGCTCCTTCTCTGTATATCTTTTGGGTGAGGAAACTCACCATTTTATAGACCCAAGGGGTCTCTTTGAACTAACATGCAAAAGTGTTTCTTTGCATGAATGCTTTTTGTGTGAAGAGAAGACTTCTTCTTGATTAAGGGCTTCTTAACTGCCTCTGTGCATGTCTTTGTATGTTTTAGAAAAGCTCACTTGCACTCCCATGCAATGAAGGGATAGCTAAGTGGCAAATCTGAGTTGTCTTAAAAAGCTCACTCCCATTCCTATGCAGTGAAGGGAGAGTCAATTGGCAGACATGAGTTGTCAAAAGAACTCACTCGCACTCCTATGCCATGCAAGAAAAGCTAAGTGGCAGTTCTGAGTTGTCACGCACCGAGGTCTGACTTTTTGCTGGTCAAACCTGATATTCGTTCCACCCAGGAGCGAGCGCGAATTGAAAATCCATATTCGTTCCACCCAGGAGCGAGCGCGAATTAAAAATCCGTATTCGTTCCACCCAGGAACGAGCGCGAATTGAAAATCCGTATTCGTCCCTGGGTGAGACGAATATGGGGCAGAGTGCCTAAAAGGTGCCAAAATGGTGTCTAATCTTCTAAAGTTGCTATGTGAGTGATTATAACCACTGTTTTAACCTCTGGGGCTGCCCTAGGGGCTATTTGTGTCAATACGATCAGCACTTGTTGTCACATAATCGGATTGGTGCTGTTTTGGTGTCTACACTAACATCACCCTATAAATTATTTTTGGTCATAAGCAATATTGGAGCTATGACTACGATGTAATAAGAAGTTATTTTAGGAATAATTACATTATAGTCCATGCAAAGTGGCATGTGGTATAACCACCTATCACAAGGTCTATGCATGCACTATAGGACAAATGTAGTTGCAATATTAGTTAGTAGGTTGTTATGCTAAATTTGATCATTATTTGTATTTAAATACCTACCATTTCATAATGCAAAGCATGAAATAATTAAGTTCTAACAAATAGATCTAGAAGAGGAAGAATTTCATTTCATTATCTAGAAAATAAATGTCATAGGGGAGCATAAGGTCAACATTATTTCTTGTCATATTTTCATTGTTTGTCTTAAAAGACATAATAATTATGAGAGTCATATTTTAGTTTAGTTTCAACTTTAGAAAATAAATATAAAATTAAAACGAGTTGCCATTTTTCCCATTTTGTATATTTTTCCATTCAAAATTAGAAAACAAAATCAAGTAAAAACTTCTAGTTCTATCTATACATAAAGGAAAGGTGTGGGGATAAGGAAAGGTCATTGATTTAGAATTATCTATGATGAATGTATATATATATATGAAATATTGTAGACACCCAAGTTTGCAAGCCTACTAGTTAGTTAAAGTATCACTAATTAGTCCTTTAAGAAAAAATATCAAATTTGATTATGCCATACCCAAATTTGGGGTAAAAAGTGACATTGTTTTTAGAGCTTAAAACATATCTATAAAACTTAATATAATTATATAAAAATTCCACTATTAGAATAGGATAAAAATTAGCTTTCTAACAAGCATAAACATGTCATACTTGCATGAGAATTAATGTCCCAAAATACCCCAAAAGCAAAAGTGTCAAGGCCTCACAAAAATGTCAATGTCATGTGTGTTTCCCTTTGGTGCTTTTTCTAGCTAGGAAATTTGAATTTTTCCACGTAGATTTGATCCCCAACATTCACAGTGGTAGTAGTTCCATGAGGCAAAAGCATCAGTGGTGCTTTTGCTCTACCACCACCAAAGAAAATATTTTTATATTTTGATTACTTATCACTACCTATTCCACCATGAATCTTATCCCATCAATATAATTCTTAGTTCTTTTTATATGATTGATTGGTAAACTATCAATTATACCTTCTCAATTGGAAATTGAATTCTATCTAACCAACATGATCCTACTTAACTTCATGCAATTCCCAATAAGCTCCATGCAATTGTGCACAACTTACCTCACTCCTTCCACCAATAAATCCTCTATGGATCCCCCAAGTAGGCCTAGTTTATCTATAAAACTACCCCTTGAAGAAGCCTTTGGGGATCAATATTTAATGCACTAGCACACTTCCAAAATATCTCTAAAACTTCTCTCTCATGTTTACATTCTTTTGTAATTCTACCAAGGCTTGGATCTATAAAAGGCTCTCTTCATTAGGCATCCAATCATCATTGAAAGAAATTAGCAAGCATTCAATCATATTTTGAGCAAATCAAGAAATATCCAATCATCATTCAAGCCAATCAACAAGCATACCATGGCTATTATTATCGATAAAAGAGGTAATATGTGCTTTTGGGTTATATCAGCATCCCCATTTTTGAACCCATTTAGCGTTTTGTTGTTTAATCTATATTGTTAGCATTTTAATCATCTACATGTTTGTATTTTTTGTATAGTTTATTCAATTCTGATTTGAATTATTTTAGTCTTTATCTCAAAAATAGGGATTTAATCCTTTTGAATAAGTAATCCTACTGATCCTTCCTAAAATCAAACAAACCTCTATACATTAATCATCCATTTTCTCTAAATCTATTTATAGAAATCTATTTTCTATAGGTACAGTTAAAAGTGTTGTACAAGACCAAAAGCACCATACATTTCCACCTATAGAACTTTTTCCTAGTGTTTCTACCTAGTGCTTCTATGTGGCACTTTTACTTGGTGTTTACATGTGGTACTTCTACTCTAGTTCAATATTAGGTAGGTGTAGAATTTCTATGTTTGTGTCTATTTAGGTATCAAGTTTTTAGATATACTCTAGTTGGATTGTTCGCTAAATTCTTATTTAGTTTTGTAAGAATATTTTACAAAAGGGATAGAAAATCATTTTTTTATTACAAAATTATAAAGGGGACAAATATGGGTTGTGATCTTCATATTAGACGCAAAAATGGAAGTGCACATCGATTCATTATCGGATAAGATTATTTGCATTATCATCTATTAGACCCTTGCTTGAAATTGGAAAGAATTTATTTGTTTTACAATCATTTAAATCTAAAGAATTATATAGTGTAGGCACTTGAGTTTTTTGCATCTTGTTGTCATTCAAAAGTAAAAGGTAATTAATATGTTTAATTTTTTAAATAATTGGAATCATAAAATCATATAGGATAGGTATATATATGCTCACAAATTTGTATATGTATCTTAGCTTAATAATAATGTTTTGGCATTAGGATAGATAGGATGTTAGAGGGAAATTGTTGCTTCCCATGTCCTAGGTGTTTGTGAATGAACTCCATCAAACTAGCTCATTAGGCTTCATAAAACATCCCCTGATCTTGAGTGTGATCTTAGGAAAAACAAGGAAATGCATTTTGGAACCCCCTCATGATTGACCCATATTTACCAATCACATATTTTGTGAAACTAGCATGAACACCACAATGGATCATAAAAATCGTCTTTATCCCATCGAAAACCTTTAATAAAGATAAAAATCACCAAAAATTTTAAGTAATACCACTTAATTTGTTTGCTTTGTTAGATAACATTAATAAATTTTAATAACAACATAACCAAAGGCTAGTCCTATTGGGAATTGTATATGATCCCCTAGGCAACAACAATGAGTCTATAGGCTACAGTAGGTATATTGTGAGCTTGGGCCACCAATTGCCCACATAGGGTCTCATGTATACTTTAAGCCTATAGAAGACTATAATATGGTGGACTAGTGGGAGTCATAAGGATGGATTTCTTTACCCCTCATGTACCATATTGTGGTAAATACCCAGTGGTCACTTTCATGTACCATTGTGAACCATGTATCAACTATCTCTCATTACCAATGAGCATATAGAGAGTTGTTAGGTATATAGCGATCTTCAAGTAGAAAGGGAGGACATGAGGTATTTAAATTAGATATGTATAATTAGGGAAGGCAATATAATGAAACTAAACATCTTTTATTTCTTCTCTTAATCAAATTTGAAAACAAAAATTAATAAATTTAATTTCCCTTTCCTCCCTAAACCATGACCAAGCAACACTATGTGACTCAAAGTGTTGCCCACAAGTTATTCCATAACATATATCCTTTATTTTATGTTTAAGATAACCAAGCCATGTTTTTAAGACCTATCTATAAATAGAAGCACAAGGGAGTTGCTCCCTTAGGTCATATTTCTCTTGTTCACAATGAACAAGTGAGGGCAATGTTTAAGTATCTTGATCATACGATCTCTTTCTTGCATAGGAATAATAAGGCTATAGAAACCATTTTGAAATAAAGTAGAGATCCCCTAGCTACATCTATCAAGGAAGGGTCTTGTTGGTCACGAATCTGCCACAGGAAAGGATTTTCTAAAAACTATGCACCCTAGACCCGACCAACATTGAAAGGCTGGGAGAAAGAGATGTCTCCCAGACCAATCTCCAGAGAGGGCTGGTTCCCTTACTAAAACTAAGTTTGATTTCAGATTAAAGTTGCTGGAAAGGAATTATAAATGTGCAGAAAGAAACAGGAAATACATGGAAAGAGATGGGAAATATAGCCGTAGGCCGAATTTGTTAGATCGGGAAGAAACTCAGCAAGAATTAAACCTCAAGTGTATGAACAACATATAATAATAAAAACTACAACGTAATCCAGTTACGATCTTGCGCAAACAACCTTCGTAATTGCATTCCGGAACTCACTTTCTTATAGCAACATTCAAACTCAAATGCAGAATTTGAATCTAACAACAAATTAGAAAGACGAGCATAACTGAGAAATACATGGAATAGAAGGAAATCATCACAGAAAGACACTTGCCAAATCAGAGGCCAAGTCTCTTTCATTCATGCAAAACAACTTGAAAGCTTTCATGCAACACTGTCTCTCAAACTCCCGATCCCTTTTTCTGAGATCTACATTGCTTTATATAGAAGTCTTGCTTCTTTACAACATTTAAAACTTGCAACGGACTTCCTCGAGATCTACAACCTATGCAACGGAAACAAGGAAATGCTCCTCTTAAACCAGCCTCGAAACAAGGAGTCGGTCGTCTTCATTAAATGGTCATTCTTGAAATATGCTTGGACCGTTAGAAAAACCATGAACAACCGCTTTGAATAATGGAAATCTTTAATTCTGATGGCTTGGACACGTTCTTCTACCTTGCTCGCATCGAAAAGCAGCAAAACATTTAATTCTAGTGTGCTTTGAATCATCGAAACTCACAAAACTGCATCGGGCCGTTTGAACTGCATTCTGGCATGAAACTGTAACAGGTCACGAAAACGCGATAGGTCACGAAATCATGACGTCTTTCTGCTCCGTACACTTTCCTTACTTTCGGATCACGAAAATCATCCATGTCACGAAATCGTGACGTATTCGGCTCCTTTGTCTCCTTCGCTACCTTGAATCGCGAAAACGCGACGCATCACGATTTCGCGACGTTCCGTACAATTATGTTCCTTCTCTGCCCTGTTGCCGTGAAAATGTGACAATGCACGATTTTGCGACGTTCTTCATCTTTTGTTCTCTTCCTTCAAACCGTGAAAACATGACACTATGCGATTTCGCTACATCTTCCTGTCGGCACCTTCATCGTTATCTCCGGGTCATGAAAACCAAGCAAGTCATGAAATCGCTACACTATCTCTCCCTGCTCAATCTTCTCTTCTAAGTCACGAAAATCTGACATGTCACGATTTCGCTACAACTTTCTGCACTTGGTCCTTCTTCAACAATGTGTCACGAAATCGCGACGTTTTTCTGCGTTCTCTACTGCTACCACTTCTTGTCACGATTTCGCGACGTCTGCTTCGTGCTTGGTCTCATTTACAAAAGTGTCACGAAATCGCGACGCCATTCGTGCCTTCAACTTTTTCATCCACCTTAACCGCGACCACGCAACACGTAGCGATTTTTGTCTTCTGCCTTTTGCACTGTGATATTCTGTCGTGATATCGCTACCAAGTTGAGTCTCATTGCCTTCGCTAGTTATGTCATGATTTCATGACTTTTTCCTCTCTCCATGCCCATTATAAGTCGCGAAGCGAATGTGAATTTCCCTTTGCAGCTTCCCTCGTTGACCATGTTGACCATGATTTTTCAACGTCATGATTTCGTGACGGTTTTACCCCTTGCTGTCGTTGACTACGTTGACCGTGATTTTGGAACACGTCACAAAATCGTGACTTTTCTTTGCTTTTGATTTCTCTCTCCTCGAAAGACCCGCGATAACGCGACATGTCGCGATATCGCGACGGTTTTGCTATTTTGCCCTCCATGCTACTTTTTGTCGCGATTTCGTGACAGTCTTCGGACTTAGGCTTTTTTGCATCAAAACCTGTATAGAAGTGAGAATTTCAACATCTTATGCATGAATAATCGATAATCAACACAATGTGGCAAAAATGCCAACATTCTTGGCGGCTCACGGGGTATACAGTTCTGCTGTATGCACGAATCCCAGGCCTGAATCCATTGGGCAACAGAGTCAAGAAAACTGAGAACAGAAAGCTGGTTGATGGGGTACATCTCGGCGGACTGCTGCAACAACTCTTGCTGAATGACTGAAACTTCAAGTAAATCTGTATTTGGCTGAGCTGACCATGGAAATGCATGAAACAAGTGGAGTGGGAACTAGGGAATGGAATGGTGGATGATGGAATGATGGAGGAGAGGGAAAGTGAGGCGGTAGATACAGTAACAGAGTGCTTCTATGCTACCAGCTGCTATGAAAGGGAAATGGAGGTGAATGGAAGAAACAGAATGATGATCAACAAATGTGTAAGCTATGGAATGAGAGTGGAATGGGAAAATGAACTGTGGATAAATGCTAAAAACAACAATGTAGTTAGAAGAAAAGGAAAAGAAGAACCGAGAATATTAGAAAAGGGGAAAAGAAACAACAACAGTGGCTTGATTACTGTAGAGGAAAAAGGAGTAGGAGAAGGAGGGAATAAAGAGGGGAAGGGAAGAAATAGAGAGGAAGCCACTAACTTCTGGGAAAGAAGAAGAAAAAAGAAAGAAATACGTACCTGCGGGCTCGCATGCAAAAAGAGCCAAAGTGAACAGAGGAAAACAATACTTTTTTTTCTCTTTTTTTTCTTTTTTTTTTTTGCTATATACAAGGTGATACTGGACTGACAGTTCATGAAGTGTAGGCTTTCAGATGAAAGCCATTCACCAAAATAGGAAGTGGGCTACCATCCAAATCTTCCAGATGAAATGAATTTGCTGCACCAGCACTGACAATGCGGAAGGGACCCTCCCACAGAGCATCAAACTTCTTGTGCTTCCCAGGCTTGGCTTTCTTTTCATTCCATTTCAGGACCAAATCACCCACCTTAAGTGGACGATCAACGAAATTCTTATGGAACCATTTTGAAATAATCTGTGTATGCTTAGCAAACTCCTCATAAGCCAAGGAACGTTGTTCTTCCAACTGTAACAACTGAGCCAACCGCATATCCATGGAATCTACAGCTGTTTCATCATCCTGAAATCCCTGCAACTGCTGCAATACTGGCAACTCTAGATGAACAGGCAACCTTGCCTCTTTTCCATATACTAGGGCGTATGGTGAAGTCTTGATAGACTTCTTGATTGAAATCCTATCTGCCCATAAAGCTTGATTCAACAGAAGGTGCCATGATCTCTTGTTATCCCCCAAAGACCTCTTTAAAATCTGGAGCAAATTTTTGTTTGTGGACTCTGCCAAGCCATTTCCCTGAGGGTAATAGTTAGAGGATGTCTTCAGAAAAACACCATACTTATTTGCAAATTCAGCTAGCTCAGCTCCAATGAACGGAGTTCCATTGTCTGTGATGATAGCATCAGGAATGCCAAAACGTGTAATCAGCCCTTCAATGAAAGAAATCACCACATTTTGATTTGCAACCTTGGTTGGAATAGCTTCAGACCACCTCGTAAAATAATCTGTAGCTGTCAAAATATACTTGTGTCCAGCTGAAGAATTCGGATCAATAATCCCAATAAAGTCCAATCCCCACTGCTGAAAAGGTGCTTCAACCTGAATTGGATGCAGGGGCAATGATGCATTTCTAACCCTTCCTGTATACCTCTGACATTTGTCACATGCTTGGGCAATCCTAAAAGCATCTGTGAATAAGGTTGGCCAATAATAACCAGCCCGAATGATTTTTAAAGCCATTGGTCTACCTGCATAGTGTCCTCCTGATATGCCAGAATGAAACTCCTCCAGGAGTTTAGCTTTCTCTGATTCCTTGACACATCTTAAAAGAATGCCATCAATGTTCTTAAAAAACAATCCTTCGGGCTGCAACACATACCTGAGAGCTTGCAGACGAAACCTTCTCCGTTGTGAGGCATTTAACTGTGAAGGGCATCTACCAGTTGTGAAATAGTCAATGAGGTCATCTGCCCAATCTTGTTCTTGTACTAAGAGGTTCACCAGACTGTTATCTCTAGCAGAATCATCCACTTGATAATCAACTATTTCAGATGTTGCAGTCTTTGCTAAGTGCTGGCATAAGGCTTTACCCCGCACAAGCTTGGCCGGATGAATCTCAACATCAAATTCTTGAATTTTGGTGACCCAACCTGCGCGTTTATCACCCATCTCACCCTGAATGATGAAATTCCTTACATCGGGATGAATAACATAGATGACTGTCCTACTTTGAGATATGAAATGCTTGAATTTTTTAAGAGACTTCATGACAGCATACACCTATTTTTCTATGAAATTATACTTTGCCTCATGAGGTAAGATAATCTGACTAAGGAAAGCAATGGGTCTTTCATTCCCATCATCTCCTTTCTATGTGAGCACTGCGGCATAGCTTTCATCTTCCCCAACTGCATACAGAATGAAATCTTTTGAATAATCTAGATTAACTAATACAGGAGCCTGCGCTATTCTGTCCTTAATTTCCTGGAATGCCTCCTTCCTCTGAGTTGTCCATTTAAATTCTGCATCCTTCTTCAACAACTCAGTCATGGGCTTGACAACCTGGGCAAAATCAGAAATGAACTTCCTGATAAAATTAATCTGTCCAAAGAAAGACTGTAGCTCTTTCTTGTTGGCAGGGAGCGAAAGTTTCTTCAATGCTTCTACTCGAGATGGATCAATTGCCAAACCATCTTCTGAAATAACATGCCCCAAGAGTTTACCTTCCTTCACTGCAAAAACCGACTTCTTTGGATTAATGGAAATACCAAACTCTCTGCATTTACCAAATATTTGCCTCAGATGCGAACCGTGATCTTCCCGTCTATGTGAAAAGACAGTCATATCATCAAGATAAATAACAATAATCTTGTTCAAGAGTTCCTCGAATGCAATGTCCATGGCTCTCTGGAACGTAGCCCCAACATTTGATAATCCGAAAGGCATTCGCTGATAAGCAAAAGTGCCCCACTTAGTTGTGAATGTTGTCTTGTACTGGTCCTCATCCCTAACCCAAATCTGGTTATATCCAGAGAATCCGTCCAACAGTGAAAAATGCTGAGCCCCAGCCACAACATGCAGTATCTGATCAATGCGAGGCAAAGGATAGTGATCTTTCAGAGATGCACGGTTCAGATTTCAAAAATCTACACACAGTCGTATGTCTCCATTTTTCTTTCGAACCGAGACCAGATTAGCAACCCAAGTCGAGTGCTTAACCGGGTATATAATCTTGGCCTACAGCATTTTCACAAGCTCGGCCCTCATTAGAGTCTCAATATTTGGATTTACTGGTCGCTGCTTTTGCCTGAAGGGTCTGACACCTTCTTCCAACTCAATAGTATGCTGAACAATCTGTTTATTATATCCCTTCAGATCCTCATAACTCCAGGCCACAATATCAAAAAATTCTTGACACAGTTGCCTGATTTCTTGCAGTTCATCAGGAGTAGAATCAGTCCCGATCTTAATGACCTTATTGGGTTCCAACTGCAACTCCATGTACTCTTTCTTATCAATCTCAATCCGATGTTTCTTGGACCGATCATGCTGATCAAACAAACTTTCTAGAGTGATAAGACCTTTCGGAATGTGATTGTTCCACAACTGAATTAGACCTTCAGCTTCTTCGTGCTCCAAGGTTCTTCCTTCGATGGTGGCAGCTTCTTGAATCAAAAAGTTAACAATTTGCTCATCACTCTCGAAGACCTGCCAGAAAGTATCTTTGTCCGGGACACTAGGCCTGTACACCATCCTTACTGTCTTTGGTTTCCTCACTACCTGCTCAATGGGAGAAAAATTTGCTCCAAGGGATGCTAAGAGATCTGCATGCTTATTCAGCTCTCGAGAAATGGCCTAAATATTCAGAGCTATGAAAAACTCAAACAGGTCCCAAACTTGGTTGCGGTATGCTTTGAGATAATGCTGCTTGGAAATACACCTGTTTGTTACTTGGTTTACAATCAGCTCAGAATCACCAAAAATCTGCAACTGTTCGATTCCCAACTTCCTTGCCTTTTTCAAGCCTAAGCATAATGCTTCGTACTCGACAGCATTGTTAGTACAATTCCAAGTAAGACGGTATGAATATGTTCTTTGTAAACCAGAAGGAGAAATCAAAACAATACCTGCTCCTGCACCGTTTTTGCATCTAGCCCCATCAAAATATAACTTCCATAGTTGATCCGTGATAGAGTTCTGATCATCTTGGTTAGGGAATACCTGCCTTGTGCCATCCTCGGGTTTTGTGATGGAATAACAACCGATTTCGGTCTCTAGCATAGCATTGAAATCAAGCATGGAAAACCCGTCTTCCAACTGGAGCTCATCTAAAACCTCATTCATCAAATCTGAACCTTCTAACTCTTCGGTTAGCATGTTAACAGACTGCATGGTCTTTCCTGCTTCTTCCAGCTTCTCTATATGAAAAGAGGAAGGTTTTTCATTCTGAATCCTGAGTCTTTTACCTTTGAAAGGGATTTCCAAGTGGGAATAATCCAGTGCAAGGTAACCTCCCAACTTTGCAGTAAACTCTCTGGATAAGCACATACTAAAATAGGGTTCTAGATCTACCACAACAATCTCTTGAATGACTGTAATCTGAGGCATAGTGTGTAAAACAATCGGGACATCCTTGATTACACCCACCATTTTCATAGGAGTACCATCTAACTGCAAGACTCTAGGGCTACTTCGTGTGTATTCCATACCCATAACTTTGCAAACTGCCTTTGGCATGACAGTTGTAGCGGCTCTAGAGTCGATCATGCAGTTATGCACGATCCAACCCTCTATTTGCAATGATAGATAAAATGGGGGTGGTCTATTTTTACCAGTGATAGAAGTGGTTAAGGCCTGAGCATAAATTGTCTGGGTAGAACCCCTTTCACTTTCCTTCATAGATTTTAAAGATTCTTGCAATAAATCTACCTGCCCAGGCAATTGCAATGCATCATAAAGACTAACCTTAGCTGGGGTCTTCTTCAGTTCTTCAACAATGTTGTATGCAACCGCAATAGATTCCTTCTTTTCAATGGGGTGATCATATCTATTTTGATACTGTTGAGTGGCTTCCACTCTCAGCCTCTTTGTCAATGAAGGGTACTTCAACTTTTCTCTAGCTTGCTCCTCTGCTTCTGATCTTGCCTGTGCAGTTGCGGCCTTTTCTTGTACTCTGTGTGAAACAGGATCTTTCGGCAAAATAGGTGCATCAGGCTTTGATGCTTGCACAGGAGTTTTCACTATTTTTTTCAAATCAGTTGGCACTTTTAATGGCTCTAATTCAGCAGGATCTACTGTAACAGGCTTCTTTCCAGTCCTTGTGAGGACCGAAACTTGCTCTTCGGATGGAACCATTAAGCTGTAACCTAGTTCAGATATCATATTGACTTGCCCTCCCGAAGAACTAGCAGCCAATGTCTGCACATAATTCAAATGAACCATGCAAGTGTCTTCTCCATGGGGATCATTGCATGTCGAACACCAATATGTTCTTTCAACGAAGGACTGCATCTTCATTTGCCAAAATAGTCAGGTTCTTCTCGGGTGCTTTGCTTGTTGAAGCAACTTGTTCTCTAGTAATTGGCGGAGGTTGAAATCTCCTAGGCTAGAAATCTCGCTCAGCTTGCTTCCTTTCAATAAGCGTGATCTTATTACCCATTGCTCTTATTGCAGAATTGGCAGATTTTACCTCTTGCAGGAGTGTTGTATAAGGATCAGGATTTACAGGTGCAGGAGGTGCTGGTAAGGGCAAAGGTGCTGGTGGTGCCGGTAATGCTGGGAATGAAGTGGAAGCAGGGAATGGCAGAATGCTGGGTGCAGGCAACTGGAGATTTGCTAAAGTGGACAACTGAGGAACTGGGATGGGTGCAATTTGAGGAGCACTGGAATTCCATGATGGGACAGGGTACATAGAAGACATAGATTGCAAAAAAGAACTAGGATATAAATGCTATGGAATATCAGGTAAAATGGGCATTGCTACCTTTGGGGGAAGCCTGTCGATTGCAATCAAGTCTGCCTCCGCCTTTTGTGCTTGCTCGAACAGTTTCGAGAAAGTCATCACATTGGACTGCCTGATCGCCAAGCCAATGTCTGTATTGAATGCTCGAAGGTAGTAAAACGTAGCTTGCTCAGGGGTAGGGCGAAGTCCTTCAGGCACTCGCTGCCAGCTTCTGGTGAAACGAACATTAAAATCTGCTATTGCCTCCTGCGGGTGCCTCTGGATCGCATTAAACTGATGCAACAATGAAAATGGGTCAGCCTGTTCATGAAAATTCTTAACTAACAATTCTCCTAGCTGATCCCAGGATGCAATAGTGCCTGGTTGCAGAGATCGATACAAGTACAACAATTTTCCTCTCAAAGATAACACTAATAACTTCACCATCACATCTTCGTCTGTTATATCATGAATGGCTGCCAGAGAAGCTACATCATGAATATGTTCGTATGCAGTCTTTCCCGTACCATCATAGGTTGGCAATGCTTTCAAAGCAGCCTAGGGAACTAGATTTTGAGCCTGCAAATTCAAGGCCCCTGAGCTGTTCCATGCTAAAAACTGTCGGGGTGGAGGATACTGGGCCATTGGAACTAGTGTATGTAACTGAGAAGATGGAAAACTAGTAACAATACCAGGGATTTGTGTGGATATGGCAGATGATGCAAGCGATGGGGAAACCAACCTAGAGTGTTCACCTCTTTTTGTGCTGTCAAGTTCAAAAAACTCAACAAGATCTTCAACTTTTTTAGACTTTGATCTCGTGATCATGAAGTACAACTTTCACTGCATCCACGTTCAGAGATTTTTGGGTACTGCAGAGTCACCAAATGTTCTAACTTTATGGCATGAAGGCGAACATTAAACCTTCAATACTATGGGATCTTTCTGAGACAGAAGAAGTCTGTCCCACCGGGCGTGCCAAAAACTGTTGGTCACGAATCTGCCACAGGAAAGGATTTTCTAAAAACTATGCACCCTAGACCCGGCCAACATTGAAAGGCTGGGAGAAAGAGATGTCTCCCAGACCAATCTCCAGAGAGGGCTGGTTCCCTTACTAAAACTAAGTTTGATTTCAGATTAAAGTTGCTGGAAAGGAATTATAAATGTGCAGAAAGAAACAGGAAATACATGGAAAGAGATGGGAAATATAGCCGTAGGCCAAATTTGTTAGATCGGGAAGAAACTCAGCAAGAATTAAACCTCAAGTGTATGAACAACATATAATAATAAAAACTACAGCGTAATCCAGTTACGATCTTGCGCAAACAACCTTCAGAATTGCATTCCAGAACTCACTTTCTTATAGCAACATTCAAACTCAAATGCAGAATTTGAATCTAACAACAAATTAGAAAAATGAGCATAACTGAGAAATACATGAAATAGAAGGAGATCACACAGAAAGACGTTTGCCAAATCAGAGGCCAAGTCTCTTTCATTCATGCAAAACAACTTGAAAGCTTTCATGCAACACTGTCTCTCAAACTCCCGATCCCTTTTTCTGAGATCTACATTGCTTTATATAGAAGTCTTGCTTCTTTACAACATTTAAAACTTGCAACGGACTTCCTCGAGATCTACAACCTATGCAACGAAAACAAGGAAATGCTCCTCTTAAACCAGCCTCGAAACAAGGAGTCGATCGTCTTCATTAAATGGTCATTCTTGAAATATGCTTGGACCGTTAGAAAAACCATGAACAACCGCTTTGAATAATGGAAATATTTAATTCTGATGGCTTGGACACGTTCTTCTACCTTGCTCGCATCGAAAAGCAGCAAAACATTTAATTCTGGTGTGCTTTGAATCATCGAAACTCACAAAACTGCATCGGGCCGTTTGAACTGCATTCTGGCGTGAAACTATAATAGGTCGCGAAAACGCGACAGGTCACGAAATCGTGACGTCTTTCTGCTCCGTACACTTTCCTTACTTTCGGATCGCGAAAATCATCCATGTCACGAAATCACGACGTATTCGGCTCCTTTGTCTCCTTCGCTACCTTGAACCGCGAAAATGCGACGCATCACGATTTTGCGACGTTCCGTACAATTATGTTCCTTCTCTGCCCTGTTGCCGCGAAAATGTGACAATGCACGATTTCGCTACGTTCTTCATCTTTTGTTCTCTTCGCTGCTTCAAACCGCGAAAACATGACACTGCGCGATTTCGCTACATCTTCTCGTCGGCACCTTCATCGTTATCTCCGGGTCACGAAAACCAAGCAAGTCACGAAATCGCTACACTATCTCCCCGCTGCTCAATCTTCTCTTCTAAGTCACGAAAATCCGACATGTCACGATTTCGCTACAACTTTCTGCACTTGGTCCTTCTTCAACAATGTGTCGCGAAATCGTGACATTTTTTTGCGTTCTCTACTGCTACCACTTCCTGTCATGATTTCGCGACGTCTGCTTCGTGCTTGGTCTCATTTACAAAAGTGTCACGAAATCGCGACGCCATTCGTGCCTTCAACTTTTTCATCCACCTTAACCGCGACCACGCAACATGTAGCGATTTTGCTACGTCTTCGTCTTGCTTGGCTTTATCCCACAAATGTCACGAAATCGTGACATATTCATTCCTTAAGCCTTTCTATCTGCATCTTGCCGTGACCACGCAACACGTAGCGATTTCGCTACGTCTTTCGCCTTTTGCGCTGTGATCAGTATTCTGTCGCGATATCGCTACCAAGTTGAGTCTCATTGCCTGTCGCTGAGTTATGTCACGATTTCATGACGGTTTTACCCTGCTCTGCTCCATGCCCATTATAAGTCACAAAAACGCGACATGTCACGATTTCGCGACCATTTTGCTGCGCTTCCCTCGTTGACCATGTTGACCGTGATTTTTCGACGCGTCGCGATATCGCGACGGTTTTACCCCCTGCTGCCGTTGACTGCGTTGACCGCGATTTTGGAACACGTCATGAAATCGCGACAGTTTTTGACTTTGCTCTTTTCTGCCCTTTTGCACCGTGAAACTGTGACAAGTCACGATTTCGCGACACCTTTGGCTTTTGACTTCTCTCTCCTCGAAAGACCCGCGATAACGCGACATGTCGCGATATCGCGACGGTTTTGCTACTTTGCCCTCCATGCTGCTTTTTGTCGCGATTTCGCGACAGTCTTCGGACTTAGGCATTTTTTGCATCAAAACCTGTATAGAAGTGAGAATTTCAACATCTTATGCATGAATAATCAACAATCAACACAATGTGGCAAAAATGCCAACAAGTCCATATTGGACTACCCTCAATAGCCTATGTCTAGTCCATTTACCTCTCACCATGTGGACCTATCTTATGGATCACTACACATATACCTTAATTCTTCAACCCTAAATCACACATATTCAAGTCCTACAATTGTCAAAAAAATTATAAATGGTGCAACACCAAACCCTCCATCATCCTCAGATACCAATCATCCTCATATCCCCTTAAGCGATTTTTGTAGGTCAATGTAAGGTGTCCCATAATTCAACAAGTGATAACAAGCAATGGGATTCCTATTGCTCCAACCTCTCAATTTTATCTAAAAAATCCCCATCAATCCCAAGTGCAAATGTTGACTTTGATCAAACCTTCCTTCCTGTAATATTTAATCCCACACTATCAAATCCTTTTATCTTGAATGGCTTGGAGGAAATTTATATGATGACCGCTTTGAAATTATATGCTCTGATGCCCCGATATTACCCTTTTATCAACTATCAAAGTCCTCTAATCCTAGAACACATATTGCATGTGCCATCAAACCCTCTTTCTTTCAAACTTCAAGCCCTAAATTTACAATGGAGTAGCTAAAACAACAAATGGCCTTGATCCAAGGGTCCTAATCTAGTCATAGGTAACTCTAAAAAGACATATAAAATCATCCTTTAGATCCCATCATAGATATGCATGATTTACCTCTAAAATTTTAAACACCTAAGTTCTAGATGTACAAGTGGAAGGAAGACCCAATTAATTAGCTTAGGCTCTTCTACACTATTTGTAGCAACATTGCATATGATGAAATGTTGCTTCTTAATTTTTTTCCTAATATACCTAGTGGTCCTACCCTAGAATGATATTATAAAATACCTAGGCATATGCTCAAAACCTTTGAGGACCTTGTTGAAATGGTTGTTCAACCATTCTCAATTTATATTGAAGAAAAGGTAATAAATAGTGATCTCTATAAGTTGATATAATCCAACGATGAGAGTTTTATAGACTTATTAGGTAGGTGGTGATTCTTAGTGGGGGAGGGTTCAATATACTCCCCTATAGAGATATCTTTTAGACATATTTATAGGAAATCTCCATGAGAAACTCACCTTCTATCTAAATATGGGCAGCAAGTCTACTTTTGAGGGCATCGTAGATAATGCCAAGAGGGTTATGCACGTACTATTGAGTTACTCTCTTAAACTCTCATGACTATAGAAGCATAGTTGAATTTATTAGCCCTTCCTTCGAACAACCCAAATAAGGTTGAAGGGAACAAACTTTATTAATATGTGTTGGGGTTATTCCCCCCACACTAGGGTTTTATGGGAACTAGCATTTGGTTTTTCATTAGGCTTTAATCATTATAGGACTAACCATAGATGGTTTGGATGTTGGAAATCTTATAGCCTCTTACTTTAACATGTGAAAAAAAAACTATTTTCAAGACCATTATTGCTAGTAAGTATTACCTACAAAATAGAAAATAAAAACTTGAAGACCATCTCTTTATCAACAAATGTACTTTACTTCATCTCTACATTTATGAATTACACAATATATTCATATGGGAAAGTGGATATCAAAGATATATGATCCCAATAAGAGGACTAGGATATAGTTGGGATCTTATTCCCCTCACTAGAATATCACCATTGCTTATGACATGGCTTCCATCTATCTTACAGGGGAATTTGTTACTTTTAGTTTTTATAGGCATCCTTATATCAGTTAAGAGCTCAAGTCTCAAGGGATATCCCTTTGCATGAATAATAATCCATATAAAAGGTGATCTAGGGCATCCACACTTTTGATAATGAGCCGAACTACATGATGCTCTTGAACTTATCTTTCCTCGTCCATTCGAGAGTGTTGAAATTTATGTAATATGATCTTGATTAGGCCAAGGCAAAATTTATAAAGGAGTGCTTATGAGGACTATTAATGCATCCAACAAGCATGTTCATGTAATCCTATGGGTCCCTTTCATATTTCACCCTTAGTGGTATTGGTTAATCCATAAGGTTAACATCAAGATTATGTTTTATGTCGGTCTATGGTTAACCTCTCATTGGAGATTTGGTATCACTATAAGTACCTCTAAATTATAATCCATTTGTAGTTATAAATGATAATATAATGTGATATATTGGGGTGACCACAAGCACCCACCTTATACTTCTTCTTATTGTCTCCCTTTGTTTCTTTACTTCATTTACTATTGTTATGTTTTAATCATATTTTCTTCTTTTCAGCATACAATTGTGGTAAATGCATGTTTTGGAATATTTCTAAAAAATATTGTAAATTTGAACATGGTATTAGAGTTGGTTCTAGAGCTACATCACTTAGTAGTAGAAGAGAAACTAGTTGACTAGTGATTAAGGGCATCATATTATGGTTCATGCTTTTATTTTCTCAAATTTTAAATTTAAATTTTTGTCACCATGGGTTTCCCATACAAAAATGGATTGTTCTGTACATTCTTTGGATGTATGACCTTACTTCCAAATTTATTACTTCCAATATTTATCCTTCTTTTCATATACTTGGCTTGGTTCTTTATGTGAATGCTATGACTATACAAGAGCCACAACCCATATCTCTTGAAGGACTTTTCAAGATTTTAATCCATTATAAAATGGTAACAAAGAATTTTGAAGCTCTTTCTCATACACAAGACCACCTGAAATACTTCAAATCAATTGAATCTAAGGCTTTGTTACCTCAAGGTAATTCTAAGGTTTCTTACAAGTATTATAAGAGGAATGTACACTCCATCAAGAATTGCATTACAATGTTGAAGAAGATTGAGATATAATTCTTGAGGGCTAGACATAAACTTTTTTATGATGAATATGAGGATAAAGGAGGAACAATGGAGGACCACCAGAGCATCCATTTATGGGGGAGATGGTACCTCTAATGCCTTCTCTCATTGGACCTCTCAGCTCAGATTATGAGGGGTATTGATATTTGTGTACCAAGGTCAAAAATGTGATGCTTATGAGCATTATTAATGTAGGCTATGACCATGTTTTTATGTAAATAATATGAGTATTCATCATTTATGTAAGTCTATGAACATGTTCATGTAAGCTTATGAGCCCCTTTCATATTTATTCCTTAGTGGTATTAATTAATTCACCTTTATGGATAACTTTGCTTAAAATGGTAATTTATTATTATTTTATTAAAAGGATAACCTCAAGGTTAAGTTTATGTTGGCCTAAGGTTAATATCTCCTTGGGGATTTGGTATTACTATAAATGCCCCTCAATGAAAACCTATTTGTAATTATAAATGTGAATAAAATATGATATATTGGGGTGCCCATGAGCACCCATCTTATACTTCTTGTCATCTCCCTTTGTTTCTTTACTTCATTTACTATCATACTATTATTATCTTTTAATAATATTTTATTTCTTTTTGGCATACAATTATGGTGAATGCATGTGTTGGAATGTTCATGAAAATACTATAAATTTGAACATGGCATCATAATGGGTTCTAGAGTTGCATCACTCATCAATAGAAGAGAAATTGGTTTGTTGGTGGTTGAGGGCATCATATTTAGTCTTATGCTTTTATTTTTTATATTTCAAATATAAATTCTAGTTGCCATGTTTTTCTAAACAAATATGGACCATTATATCCATTCTTCATGCACATAAAAAAAATTACATGCTTTCAACTGGTATGTGGGATGTTCAAATCCTTATAGTTTTCTTAGTCAACAATCACATTAGGTTGTTCTTTGAGAAATCCTTCTCCTCTATTCACCATAAGGGGAGTGGTATGTTGGTTTAGAAATACTTGATTAAGAGGTCATCATGGAGTTGATTCATCACAATAGTTGCAAGATTTTTTCTTTGAAACAATGTGAAGTATAAGTTCCAAAGAAAAAATCTTGTAGCATTGCTCCTAGTAAAAGTTGGTGGCATAATGGTTTCATCCCTCTTTTACATGGAGAAGATCATCAGATTGAATATTGGTAATTATGTTTCTCCTACAAATCTCCTCAAAAATATTTTAAAAGGGACTTCCTCTCTTTTTTTGATCATATCTAACCATATAATATAGTTTTCTAAAAGAAGGATTGTTGGTTCCAAATGTTGAGTTCAAAACCATCATTATCATTTTACTTACTCCATGGTAAGATTGTATCATGCACTTTAGTTAAAATTGAGTTTATCTATGGTTCTATTCAAGGACCTGTGTGTAGCACGAGTGATCCACTCTTTCTCTCATAGATGGATGGTCAAAGGTTTGATCCTATTAGCTCAAACCCATCAATCTTATATATGAGCATCAATAATCCAACCAATAAATTCAAGCCATTTTTCAAATTTAGAATCATTGGTTGTTAGCACATCATCCATTCCGATGGTACTGAGTGGTAGTTGTTGATTCAATAATTTTTTCTAAGGTTTTCTATTTGATTTTTTATTATTTGAGTTCTAATATATCAAATATTTTGAAGGCCATAAATTTTACATACATAAGCATTTGGAGCTCTTTTCTTCTAGATTATATATTTTTTGAGCTCTACATAATGGTAATATTATATTATGAACCTGTTATAGATATTTTTAGGATTTTTGTGTAAAATGTATTCCTTAGGGTATGTTACTCATCTCAATGGATAGAATTATAGCTCTTAGTTCAAATGGTAGGATTACTCAAAAGCAAGAATATTTGGTTCAATTTCAATAATGAAACAAACGAAGGTCTCAATGTTCATGAAATTAGTAAGAGGAAAGGAGGAAACTCTTGGACTCTTATTCATGTTAGTGGAACCATATATTTTTTCAAATCAAAGAGAAAACCAATTCTATTGAGGTTTGGTCTACTTTGAAATATATCTATGGAAAAGTAAGTGTTAATGAAGTTAAAAAAATAGACATAAATATCTTCACATTTACAATTTCAGATTTTAGTAATGTTGAAGACCTCGAATGAATGGGTCAGTATTGTACGTAGGAAATATCTCCATCAGTACCCTTTCCTTAGCAACTTCCAACCCAAAGATGGATCGGCCTTCTAGAAATCCATGACCATCACAAAGGACATTATTAGGAAAGGGACCTAATGGATCCTTGGTGATGGGGCCAAGATCAACTTTTGGGAGGACAGGTGGATCCAAGATGAGGCCTTGAGTGCTGACAATGACCTCAGAGTCCTTAAACTGGGCCTGACAGCCTCCAAAGGGCCTAAAGTGTTGGACTACTTGGTCAAGGATTAGGGGAAAGGCACCTGGGGGCCCATCTCGAACCCCCACCACTTGCTTCAAGTTGCTAGGCTCCAACGCCTCCTTGATACTACCATCATCCCTTTCGATGGGGGGAGGACAGATGTGTCTAGCATGGCACTATTAGTGGCTACTTCTCGATTAAATTCGCTTACGCCCTCCAAAGGGACCCAGTGGAGGCTCCTTTCATGGTCAAGTAGGTGTGGGTCAACAAGTTGATCCCCAATATCAGCTACTTCGTGTGGGTAGCCATTCAGAATAAGATCCTTACTATTGAGAATCTAGCCAGAAGGGGCTTCCAAATCCCAAATAGATGCTTCCTTTGTTGTGTTGCCTGGGAATCAACCAACCATCTTTTCCTCACTTGCCCCTTTATCGTAGATGCCATGGGCCACCTCCTCATCCTGTTTTATATTCAGTGGGTTCCCTCGGCTCCATCGTTGCCCTCTTTTACTAATGGTCCAATCCCTTCATCCACCCCACCCTTCGCTCCCTCTAGGTATTCTTCCTTCCCCACCTGCTTTGGCAAATTTGGCTTGAGCGTAACGGGCGAGCCTTCTCTTCCTCGGCCCGTAACCCCCATTCGATGGTGGCAAATGTGGTGGCCTTTGCCCTTGAGGACTCCCGCTCCCTCCTCCCGAGTGGATCTCCATGGAAGGCAAGCGACGCTTCTATCCTCACCAACCTTGGATTTCAGGCCCCCCGGCCCCCTCCCCTAGAGTTGCGACCAGGTGGGTTGCCCCTCCTCTCGAGTGGGTCATACTCAATTTTTATGGTGCCTCCAAGGGCAACCCCAACCCCTCGGGAGCTTGCGATGCCATCCAGGACCTTGATCTTGGCTTACGTTGAGGCCCTCGGCATGCAAACCAATAACTTCATGAAAGTAACAGCATTACTCTGCGGGGTCCTTGCCCTACAGAAGGTCCCTAGTAAAGTGATCATCAAGGGTGACTCCCTTAACATCATCAATGCCACCCTTAGCAATGGGGATAGTTCGTGATGCATCTACAATATTATCCAAGAGGTTCGGGCCATCCTTTCGGGGCTCCCCCAACATTCCATCCGCCAGGTCTACATAGAAGGAAATAGGGTGGCTAATTTTTTGGCCAATCTCGTCACTTCTTCAAAAGGGCTCAACATCTAGACCAAGGATTTTCCCGTCGGGCTGGTGCAACCATCATCCTAAGACCTCCTCAATATTGATGTTATTCTATACACCTAGACTCCCCTAGCGCTATGCCTGGATGACCTGGTTCCATGTCAAGTGTAATTACACGTGGGGCGTTGACCTTACTATGTTTCTCTCCACGATGTCAATTCCCAATGACATCCTTGATCATGATCATTCTAGGGCGACCAATAGGTTATGTGCAGCACCAGGTGTCTCCCTCCCTGGCATCCATGTCAAAGGCAACTCGTAAACCTCTTTTTTTAGCATTCTCGTTGGGCTCGTAGTCAGCATAGTGTGTGGGCCCGTGCCACCTCAAGTCGAGTGCCTTGCTATTGACTTTGCATCCTGGTATTGGCCTGACCTAGTAGCCCAAGCATGGCGGGTGCCTGTGCAAGACCAGACCTTTGTGCCATCTCAGCTAGCGCACCATGTGGAGTCCATCCCTAGGCCCCTTTCCCCTCATCGCTAAACCTATCATCCGCGTCGCTACCCCTGTCATTCTTCGCTCGTGTCTTCCCTTTCCCTAGACATCGACTCCTAAGGCATGTGTTCCCTTACTGCCTCTTTGGCTCACCCCCGTGCCTTTATATCCCCCTGAGGCCTGTTGCCTTCACCTTCCTTTGCCCCATCCCTCCTATATTTTCCTGACAAGTTTCTTCCCCTGTCGACCCCACTTCCTTCTGGCACTTTCTGCCCTGGGTTAGCTGTGAATCCACCATGTCAACTCCCAAGGCCATTTACGTTGAGCCCAAGACCCTTTCTCTTTTCGAGTCTACTAGGGTTTTTACTGATGCCAAGGAGTATACCCCCTTTCTAAGCAAATTCATTGGGCCTGATGAGGATATCACCCAGGGCTTCCTGGACACCTGGGACGAGGGCGAGGTCCAGGTGAAAGGGCTACATTTCAAAGTCACCAGGGAGTTCCTATTCAAAGTCACTGGTCTGCATCGTGAGGAAAATGGGAAGTTCATTCATCGAGACAAGCACAATTGGGAGGAGGAGCTCTCCCGCTTCTTGAAACATAATTGGGACAGGATGACTCTATTCAGAACTGACCTCCCCAAACCTTTTGATGAAGCCCTGGTTTTTGTGATGTAATTTATTACATACGATGACCTAGACCATAAGTTGTTTAGTTTCCATCTGAGTTTTGTTAACCACCTTTGCGGTGCCACCTTGCTGAGCACTCCTTAATTTTTTCTTTACTCCCTAGGCCTTGCCATTGACAGAGCCTAAAAAAACCACTCCCACACTTCCCACCAAGGCCTTATTGTCGTCCTCTACTGCCACGCTTTGGCCCATCATCCCCCGCTGTAGAGTATTCCCCCCTGGCCTCTGTCCTATCCATTAATACTATCGCCTCCCCGATCACCTCCCCTACTGCTTCTAAGTCCAGAGAGGACATTCCCAATGACCCTAAAGATTCCCCTCCCCTAGAGAGCGTAGGCCTACCCAAAAACACAAGGCATCATCTCAAGTGCTTTGCAACGTTTCAACCCCCAATGTTAGCTCTACAATAGGGGCAACCCCTGGCAGGAGTAGGTCCTCGACCAGACTCAAGAATCCCAAAGTTGATGCCCTAGAAACCATCGAGATCATCTCGGATTTTGAGAACAAGTTTTGGATCTTTCCAACTAGGATCCTCCTCGACATGGTGATCAACTCGCTCACCTCGGCTGCCAATGCGACTATAGTAGCTATCAATGCCTTCAAGGAGCTCCAACGCAGGCTGGGGGATGGTCCCGATGATGACAGGAATTAGTTCCCTGGTGCGGGGCCCCCACCCAAAGTTGCCCTGGGAGTTCACCTCGTGTAGCAGGGCGGGCAAAAATGGTGCTTGGTCTTCTTGGGCCCAGAGCCCCCGAGCTGCTATGGGTGGAGTTTTGTTTCCAGTCTCTAGCTTCTGTTCATTTCAACAAGTGTATTTTGTAGGTTTGTTCCTAGGGGCCTTGGTACCCTTGATTTTGCTTTTTTTCTTAGTAGGATGGGTTAATCTTGTTCGGGTTGATAACCTGGGGCTGGGATGCAAGGCCCAGGGTTTTGATCTAGGGGCACACCCCGGTCTTTTTTGGTTTTTTGTTGGTTCAAATCTAAGTTGTGGCTTCTATTGTAAATAAGGTTTTGGGATCCTTCAAAAACCTGTTGTATATAAAATTTGCTACTTATAAAAAAAAAAAGACTTATATCTCACTTCAAAGCTCTCAAAAATAGTCTAACTATTGTAGGAGGTATGGTAAAGAGTGATGGAGAGTATGTCAAATCTATTACTTCCAATTTTTCTTCTCCTTTTAATATAGTTGGATTGGTTCTTTATCTGAATAGTGTGACTATCAAAGAGCCACACCTCGTCTCTCTTGAAGGACTTTTCAAGCTTCTAATCTATTATGAAGTGGTAATGAAGAATTGTGGAGCTATTTCTCATGCACAAGCCCACCTAAAAGACCTCAAATATGGAATCTAAGGCTTAGTTTCCTAAGGGCTAGTCTAAGGTTTCTTGCAAGTATTGTAAAAGAAAATGACACTCTATAAAGAATTGCATTACAATATTGAAGAAGATTGAGATAGAATTATTGAGGGTTGGATATAAGCTTTCTAGCAATGAAGATAAGGAAAAAAGAGTAACAATGAAGGCTCACTAGAGTATCCATTAAGAGGGGAGGTGTTACTTCTAATGCCTTCTTAACTAGGATTATGGATGGTGTTGAAATTTATGTAATCTAATCTTGTTTAAGCCAAGACCAAAATTATGGAGTAGTACTTATGATCATTATTAATGTGGCCTATGACCATGTGTTTATGTAATCCTATGAGCATTCATCGTTTATATAAGCCTACAAACATGTTCATGTAAGCCTATGAGACCCTTTCATATTTCACCCTTAGTTGTATTGATTAATCCACCTTTATAGATCACCTTATTTAAAAGGGTAATTTATTATTATTTTATTAGAAAGTTAGCCTCAAGGTTAAGTTCATATCGATCTAATATTAACCTCTTATTATGGATTTGATATCACTATAAATACATCTTAATGAGAATCCATTTGTAATTATAATTGTGAATAAAATATGATATATTCGAATGCCTCGGGACTCCTACCCTCAAGGCTCCTACCTTATACTTCTTATTATCTCCCTTTGTTTTTTTACTTTATTTACTAGTGATATCTTTTAACCGTCTTTTGTTCATTTGGCATGCGACTATGGTGAATACATGTCTTAGAATATTTTTAGAAAATATTAAAAATTCGAACATGGTATCAAAACTAATTCTAAAGATGCTTAACTCATAGCAGATGAGAAATTGGTTCGTTGGAGATTAAGGACATCATATTTAGGACTTTACTTAGGACATTAAAACTTAGCAGGACTTAATTATAAAGAATAAAAAAATATAATTTATGATGTAAAGGGTGTGAGAAAAAGAATAGATTCATTACGAAACCTTAAATGTTATTTTTCGAATGAAAAGATTATTAACTATATATATAAATTATAATTGAAAAAATTGATGTAAATATTTTTAACTATAAAATTTTTAAATTTTTTACTTTAATATTATTGATGGGGATGCAAGTATATTGTTCATTTCTATTTAAATTAATATAAACCTTCCTTCAATCAAGTGTTAGATAACTGCTCTTTGTTTTTTTTTTATTAATTTTGGAAGTAAAATATTTTTTTTGTTTTTTTCTATTCAATTTTGATGTTTTATTTCTTTATTTTGATGTTTTACATTTATCAACTTCATTTTGTTTTTCATGCACAATTAAAATAATTAATTATTTTATTTTATTTTAACTTTTAAAATATATATATTCAACTGTCAGCTATGCTCAATCCTTTACCATAGGTGGTCCTCAATTGTCTCGACAAAAGTCCTCGTACACTCTTCCTCCACAAATTTCTACGTCAAAGGCGGGCGCAATAAATGAACACTCCATCTCCACCACAACTCATGCAAACAAACATAAGCGACAACAATGTAACGTCATTAAAAAATTTCTGTATTAGATTCCGTTAGAGATTTGCTATTTAGAACTGAAATAGGTACCGTGTGTAAAGATTGGAGGCCATTAAAACGCAGAATATTAGAAAATAACTCGGCTATTTATGCTTATTTGACGTCCGCTAAAAAACTTTTCAACGATAATGTCGGTAAATCCCACTCGAGTCGACATCAAACGACAATCATAATATGTGTTCACGTGGTCCGTTAAGTAGAAAGAGAGAACAAAAAAAAGTATTTCACCCTTTCAAAGTGGAAGGGCCATGGCCATGGGACTAGGGAGTCGAATAGTTATTTAGTCAGAAATGCCGGGGCAATAAGCCAAGCGTATGTGCACTTGTCTTTGAGTTTTCCATTGAGGTTTTCTTGCTTTAAGACCAGATATTCGGAATTAATGTGGCATCGAACTTCAACTACTTTTATTATCCATTTCCATTGATTCTCAACAACAAATTTATAGGAGGAGACAACTGGCCTAGAAGGAGACATCTTATCCAATCCAACCTGTAAGCAATACCAGCTTTGGAGATACAGCGTTATCTACTCTATAGACTTTCAAGTATGTGCATCAACTTTAATTTGCGGTACATGAATGCAAGTAGGTAAATTAAATTATTATAATAATAATAATAATAATGAGAACCAATCGCATGGATGTGGAATCTGAAGCAACGTTTTATGCTTGTGGAAAATAAAATATTGATTTTGAACGGTCAAACCCCCTGTGCATTTTTGCTTAATTAACACCTGCCGGGAAAATCATCTTTTTAATACGCATTATAAATCTTGACCTTTTCCTGTTTGTTCTTAACCCGGGGCCCCACCTGTATTGAATAAGGCCGAAGGGTATGTTGAGTAAAATTCACGCTCGCCAAACCTCAATTGACAAAGTGTTGTTTTGCACGATGTCGTACGGGTGGTCAGTCATGGCAAGAGTAAAAAGACACGCACGATGTCGTACGGATGGAGCAATCATATATCGGCAAACTGAAAATTCGTTCCCCTCCAACTCAACTAGGTTCTAGAATTCACGAACGTCATAATTTGAAACTCGCAAACTCGAATCCCGATCCCGATCCCGATTCCGATTCCCGCCCGTCTATTGTTATTGGTGTCGTCGTGGGCCTCGTGGCCGACTGGTCCAAGATAAAATAATAAAAAAACTCGGGTGGGTGTCACTAAAAATAAATGTCACATTTTTCAAAGGGAGATGTTATAATTATTTTGATGAAAATGATATAAAAGATTTAATAGAGGAAAATTATTGATTGGTAAAAAGGAAAGAGAAGTGAGAAAGATAAGTTGAATATGGTTTAAATGATGTCATAGGAGATGTAAAATTTTGATGTGTTGATAAAAAGACCCAAACATAACTTTAAAAAAATAACATAATAATATAAATAATTTAAAATTCAAATCCCATAAAATATTATATTAAAAAATAAAAATTAATGTTAAGACTTACTCACCTTGATTGTTACTTCACATATTTACAATGCAATTTACATCTTGTAGATGTTTATTAAGGTAGGATTCTTCTCATTTAATGATGTTAATTTTTTTGTTGTGCTTCAATTACTTTAGCTTTAACATTTATTTATTCATGTTTGGAACACTAAGAAAGTTATAGACCTAATAAAGTCTATATGATCTACTCATGCTTGTTGATAATTAAGTGATTTTCTAGTCAACTAGACTATATGCATATTTATGACTTATTGATAACTGAGTAGATTATTTATTTGATCTAATAGAATCCTTTTCACATGGGATTCAACATAAAAATAGTCTTTCAAATGGAACTCCACTTAAATTATAGGATGCCATTATAAATTTTCTTTCAAGTGGGATTCAACTTCAATGAAACTTAGGTTGCATGAAAATGTATTGAAATTTGGATCCTCTCCACCTAAAATTATGATACATTTGAATTAAAGTATTAGTATGACTAGAGACACATTTTCTAAACAATTGAAAGCAATATAGAGTTATATACTCTACAGCTTAAATATATCTAGAGGATTCATGGAATATAGAATGTGTACATTAAGAATATTATATTCTATCACCATAGAGGAAACTTTCTATCATTTTATTACAATTATAATCACTAAATTTTTATATTTGGTTATAGGATGACCATGTATGTCATTGTTGTGGGTAGGGAAATATGCTCATTATGGGTAGGTCGATGATAAATATGTAAAATTTGATCACCTCTTACGAGAACTAAATATATTAGGATTATATTGACTAATAAAGAAAAAATATTATGATACAAGGTGGGCTAGGAGGCCACATATATAGAGATATTTAAAAAATGTGGGCTTCACTATGACAATCAATTTGAGATTCTCTTTATGGTTAATATATAATGCTATTGGAGATAACTTCAAAACTTATGCTATGGGATTATCTCTTTGTTTTATATCCTTGAAAGACTAAAAGGGACCAACTTTGAAACTTATGTTGATGAAAAATATGGACATGTATGCTAATGGAGAATCATCATTTAATTAACATTATAGTTATAAAAATTCATATATAATTTTAGTAATATAAATGAAAGAAAAACTATTTATGCAAAATAATAAAATACCACATAAAACTCAAAATGTATTACAAAAATTAAAACATCCCTCTTATGTTTCATATTAGCCTTATACATTAAAATGCATCAAATACATCTACCTTAGCATTACACATTAAAAATAGGTCTAGACATTCAACAAACATGATATAAACTTCCATAAAACTATATTGAATGTCAAATAAATAATGAAAAAGTATGGTTTAAGAGACATCGTGGACTAAGGGGATCACTCATATTCAATGATCCTAAAATTTATCAACTTGAGAGCACATACACAAGTTTATAGCCTCCCAAATCACTTCTAAAATATTGATATTTAAAGGATAAGCGATTACAAAATCTTCATAAAATTTATAACTTTTCTAATTGAAAAGTCATTACCTACCAAAATAATTCCTAAAACTTCAAATTTTGTATGTTATATAGAATTACACTATCGATAATTATTTTTCTATTTTTCTAAATTTATTTTGAGTCTCAAGACCAATTAATCCTTGATCGAGAATGAAAATCTAAAGCAAAATAAATATTATATTCAGAAACATAGAAATAATGAATCCACTATTTAGAGAACTATCTACAATGATAATCACATAAGGATATAAGGTGTGAGCACAATTAATTAGTTTCCAAATTTAGCCCAATTTGGCTTATTGCATGGTGTTTTGGTCAAAGGCATAAAAGTAATTAAAAAAGGGGAAAAATGTTTTTATTTTTTAATTTAAAAATACTATTGTAATGAGCTTATAATTTCATGTAGATCGAATTATTTAATTTTTCCATCATCCCATGAGTGATCAGAAAACATGTGTATCATTTTTGTAGTTGGATTATATTGTATGGAATTGGACATGGCAAAGAGGAGTGTACTCACTTTGAGATTTATCATATTAATTTGTATTATATTGCGCAAATCTTATATGTATTTATTCTATTATAGGAATGACAAAAGCATGTGAAAAACTTGATATGCTTCTACAATGTTTAATATAAGACTTATTCAATACCAAAGTATTAGATCCAAAGAAATGGTATTAGAGTGTTGTTGTAGATAAAATATACTATGTTGAGTATATTATACAATGAGTAATAACCTTAGGTTACAAATGAACATATAAGTTAATATTTTTCTATGTAAAACAAATATGAACAAGCAAGTGCATATTAATAAGAAGGAAAAAATTACATTTTTTTTTTTGTTATAATGTCTTGTTTGAATAAAAGTTTATCCATGTTTATTTTAGCAAACAATATCAATATATAGTTTGTGCAACAAGCAAAAATCAGCAATTGATAAAAATAATAGCCAAGAAATTCATACCTCATTTAAGAAAGTGAATAGACATTTTGATGCATACAAGAGAGGGGAGTCCTCCTATGGATCACCTTCTCGTGTAGCACAAGTAACCCTTCCATTCTTGACCTTAATATGCACAGTATTCACATGTGTGATCAAGGTATCATAATGACAAGCAAACTCTTAAGACGACACACTATAACTTTCCTTGTATGACAATATCTTCCTTATAGTATGACCACCCTTATAGTAACATGCATTGTACACCAACTTGACTTGTACAACATCGTATGATTGTATGATAATATTCTTATTGTGTGGTCACCATAATTGAAGGGTTGTTTTGCTTATACGACCAAGTCTTTATATGACCTTTTTTGTAAGCTAATTGAGTTATATGACATGAACTATTTTTAAGTATACAACAATGTATTTAGTTGTATGATACACTAATGGGTAGATATTTCTCTCCTTAGTTATTTCGCAATGAATGAAATCTTGAATGGAAATATCTCTTCCTTAATTATATGTCATGGACTTTTAATTTGGTAAACCCTAGTCCTTCCTAACTTGGTATGATCTTCTCTTCCAAGAGATGGTTTTCTCTACTCTAAAAAATCAACATACTTGCATATATGTAATTTCTAACACATTGTTCTAACAATATAAATATTCATCATTCGCATAAACATGAGATGATTTAGAACAATATATTGTTTTATTAAAAATCAATTACATTACAATGGATACAAAGTTCTTTGGAGTTCTTTGACTCCTCCTTTCTTCCAACCTATCACCTCCCAACGCTCATTTTTAGCATTATTTATGCTTCTCTCTTTTTTAGATCATATCAAACATTCACTCAGACCCCTTTCATTGTCTTCTCATTATTCTAGGGTTTTTTTTCTCCTTAGACCTTTCTTTTAGCTAGCTTTGACCTCTCTCTCTCTCCGCTAGTTTATGTCCCTCTCTAGCCTCTTTCCTAGGTTGTCTCCTCCCTCTTTCTAGACCTTTCATTTATTTTATTCCTCTCTCCTCTCTGTGTTTGATTTTTTTTGTCTTTTTATATTCTTTTCCTTTCTCCCTACTGACCATTTTATCTTCCCTTCCCTTTTCCTTAACTTCCAGCTGAATGGTTACTTGAATGATTTCTCCAACTATTTTTTTCGGTTGCTCCTACTTTGTGGATGCTCCTTCCTCTTCCATGTTGTTGTTTGTTTCTTGCTTTTATCAATTTCTTTCCTCATTTACATGATTTATCTCCCTTTTAGGTAATAATGGTTCCCTTTGTATGTGGCATTTAGCTATTATAATATGACTAGTAGTTACCTACCCTATAATGTGTGGATGCTCCCACATCATACTCACTAGGTAAGAGGAAATATTTTATGAGATCTAGCTTTTGAACATGAATTGCTCTTCCAAGCTATTATATTTTTAGCTTGGTTGCCTTCACAAGGCCTCCTTTCATGTATTGTCCTTTACTTCATCTAATAATAAAATTATCTCTTATAGAATGCACTCAACATTTGTTTAACCTTATCCCATTATATCACATCCATCCAACCACAATCAACAAGAATTTTGTTGGCTATTTTATCTCAATGCCAACATCTTCTTTGGAGTGATTACATCCTCCATAACCCTCACAAAGATGTCAGTTCCAACACCTAGTTGCAACATATCCATATCTTTCAACATTGACTATAACAACCCATCATAGGATCTTCATCCCTTGTACAAATCTTGTTTCTCATAAATCTAGTCTTATTGCTTTTTTTTTTACTTGTATATCTAAGGCCTTCATTACTTGGTCTTACTTTTAGGTAAATTTTCAAACCTTGCCCATATATTCCCAATCCCTTACCCTTGTACCTAATTCTTCTCATTAACTTAGATTCAATGCCTTTGGTGTACTTTTTAAAACACTCAAACTCTTCATCCCGACTATGATCACAATGTACATGAACACTTTGAAGTACCATTATTACTACCAATTCTAGCATTATGGTCTTTATCATAACCATCAATGACCTAATGAGGTTGATCTTCCTCTACGATCTCTTTACCACTTAATTTCTCTCTCTCTCCTTATCTGCAATATGAATTGTTACATTGTCATCTTCATTGTCATTACTACTAGTCACTTGGGCTACATGCTTCTTTCTTCTGATTATTCTCTTACATGTGTCCATCATTTCCTTATTTTCCATTGGTATCATCCTATAAGTTGACTTATTACATAATCTCAATTTAGGAATAAAATTTATTTGATGACCTATAATCCTCATGGGTGGAAACCCATATTTTGAAATAATTTTTATATATTCTTCCAATAGACCCTTCACTTCATATGTGATTTCATCCATTTTGTCCACTATCCCTTCTTTTATGGGTTTAGCAATGAAATCAAAACATGTTTCCTTCTTATTCATTCCCAATCACATTGTAGGAATAATATCCACCTCTTTTCCTTTGTCCTTCAATGGACTTAATGTATACATCTTGCCATATTTCTTAATAGTGTAGGTATTCTCTCTACCTTCATGTATTGTATTTCTATCAAACTGCCATGGTCTTCCCAATAAGATATGACAAGCATATATAGGTATAACATCACATAGTATCTTGTCCTTGTAGAAACTAGTTTGAAAATTCACCATACATTTCTTAGTTACCGAAATTTGATGCCCCTTTTGACCATGAGACTTTGTATGCTTTTAAGTGTTCAATCCTCTTCAACCTAAGATTTTCTATCATCTATCTTATTATTCACAAACACCTTGCACCACTTCCCTCTAGATTTATAAATCATCCTGAACATGATCTTTTTTTGCTCAAGTTCATGCATCTCCTTTGTTGGTTTTAATACTACTCTCTCCATCATAAGAACTTTTCCTTATTTTGGTTCCTCCATGTTCTTCGATGAAGCAATATAGTCTTCATCTGCTTGTATAATTTGATTATAGGCTTTCTTTCCACACCCGCTAATCTACTATGCTTGAGGATACTTAAATTACCTATTTCCTTCTTCCAAGTACCTATAACACTTGGAAATAAAACCACATCTTCTACCTCTTTCCAATCGACCTTGTCCTCTTAATGATTCACCTTTTTCTTGGGGACTTTAACTAAAATTATTTTGTGAAATACTAGCTTTTCCTTATGGTATAAGTTGCCTTCTACTGTTATTTGATTATTATCTTTCTCTAGAGAACTCTCCTCATCCTTTGGAATTTTTTTGTTGTTTGTGAGTCAACTTTTCTTTCACCTTAAGTGCATATTGTTATGTCTCCTCTATTGTTCTAATTTGAAGTATATAAATTTCATCTTGTATGGATAACCTTAGTCCATTTATATATCTTACCATCTTCTCCTCATCATCTTCAATATGACCATTCATTATGATTAATTTATATAATTCCTTCGTATACTCTTTCACTCCTAGATCCTTTTGCTTGAGGTTTTGAAGTCTTCTAAACAATCCTATTTGGTAATCATATGGAAGGAACTTGACCTTAAATTTGATAATCATTTTCTCCCATGTATTAATCTTTTCTTTTCCTTTTATTTGTCTTTTTGTTTGGACATGATCCCACCACAAGGACGCATACCCCTTCAACTTCATACAAGTGAACTTCACCTTCTTGGGATCTTCTATCAATTTAAAATCAAAATATTTCTCCATCTCTGCAATCTAATCAATGAGTTCCTTAGGGTTTAAACTTCTATTATATGATGGGGTTTCTAACTTTGGTTTCCTACCCATGTTAGAAATCATCCTAGTTAACCTTTTTTCTAGATCTTATTATCTATTATTGTGAGATTCTAGTTGGTCTGCTTCCTCCTCTTTGTTGTCATTTACATCTTCTACTTGAATACCCCTCCTTTGGGAAATTTCAAGCATCTAATTGAGCAATAATTTATCTTATTATCTCAACTATATTTGTATATTGAGGGTCTCATAGTTCATCTTCCTCATCGTACCATCATTCCTTTTACACATATCAAACCTCATAGATCTACTAGTTATGATACCAAAAATGATGCATACAAGAGAAGAGAGTCCTCCTATGGATAGCCTCCTCATGTAGCACAAGTTTATCTTCTATTATTGACCTTAAGATACATGGTAATCACATATGTGATTAAGGTTCCACAATGATAAGCAAACTCTTAAGATAATACACTACAATTTACCTTGTATGACAATATATTTCTTATCGTACAATTATCCTTATTGTACTATAGCATGCATTGTACACCAACTTGCCTTGTATGACGTTGTATGATTGTATGACAAAATCCTTATTGTACGATCACCATCATTAAATGGTTGTTTCACTTGTACAACCAAGTCTTTATATGACCATAATGATGATCGAGTCGCACAACAAGATCTCTTTTTAGGTGTATAGTAATATCTTTAGTTTTATGACACATTAATGGGAGGAGATGTCTCTTCTCAGTTATTTGTCAATGAATAAAATCTTGAATGGAAATATCTCTTTCTTAATTATATGGGATGGAATTTTAATTTTATGAACCCATAGTCATTCTCGACTTGGTACTATCTTCTCTTTTGAGAGATGATTTCCTCTACTTTGGTAAATTAGTAGGCCTGCATGCACACCAAACTTTCTAACAATATAATTCATTGTTCATACAAACATAAGATAATTTAGAACAATATATTATTTTATTAAAAAGCAATTACATTATAGAAAATTTAGTTCTTTGGAGTTCTTTGACTCCTCCTTGCTTCCAACATACTATTTCTTAACACTCTCTTAACGTTCTCTTCTATTTTTCTCTCTTGTAGGTTGTCTCAGGCATTCACTCAAATCCCTTTCATTGTCATTGACCTCTCCTCTAGTTTCTAAACCTCTTATGCCTCTCTCCTAAGCCATATTTCGCCTCTTTTTGAACCCTTCTCTCTTTTCTTTTATTCCTCCCTTCTCTCTATGTTTGTTTTTTTTGGAGTTTTTTTTGCTTCCTTTCCTTTATTTCTGCTCACCATTCCATATTCCTTTCCATTTTTCTTAACTACCAGTTAGAAAAATATTTAAATGGTTTCCCTAATCATTTTTATCCATTGCTCTTGCTTTGTAGATGCTCCTTCCTCTTCCTTGTTGTTGTCTATTTTATATTTATTTCAATTCCTTTCCTCCACATGTTTTTTCTCTCTTCCAGGCAATAATAATTTCCTTTATACATGGAATTTAGCCAAATACTAGACGACTAACAGTTACTTGACCTATAACATGCAGATGCTCCCACATCATATTTCTAGTATAAGGCAACAATATTTTTATTAAATCACTTTTTGAAAATGAATACAATAGATAAAATATGTGAGAACTTTGAATGAGAAAGTGGATGAGTGTGTATTAAATGACAATCTTTCACAAATATACTTTAAAAAATTGTTGATTTCAAGAGTTTCCACATCCTAGACTATATCGAAATAAGAGATTTTCTTTTCAACAAAAAAATGATTCATTGATAGGAGATCTTGTCTTTTCAGCATTAAATAAGAAACTTTATACACTCAAAAAATCTTATTGCCTCTATCAATAACTATCCTCTAATGTACTAACTTAAAAACTACCTTTGACTCCTTATTTGGAGTTATACTAAAAATTATTCTCTTCTCAAAAAACTGCAATGCTTCTCTAATAGGGAGAGAAATAATGTGTTGTAAAATAATTACTCCCAGATAAAAAACTTAAAAAATATATGCTTATGAAAAATGCTTTCAATATCCTTAGATCATGTGTTGATTACTTCAATATATATGTCTCCAGTACTATGTAAGATGCAATAAAATAAATTGCAAAATTCTATTGTTTAATATTTATACATTCAATATATAAAAAAGAAGATGATATTATGTAAGGACAAAACCATAGAGGTAATAAATAATTAGGATGAAAAATTCTTAGTATTATTGCTATGCAACCTTACAATAAAAGAGTAAAATAGTGCTCCATATTTTAAAGAACAACTCTATTGTTCCTACATTTATGCTTGATTACATGGAATAAAATAATTTATGTTTTATATCATAGTATTAATCTCCATAATAGTGTTTGCTTATGTCTCCTTATACTATGTAAAGAAGAGAATATATAAATTAGAAGTAGATAAGCTATATCACTCTAAATTATCTCCACACAATATCTATTTTTCATTTGCATAATAGGAGTTAACATAACTTTTTCATTCTTCAATTAGTGACATCTCATCTAGGAAGAGTAGAGGAAAAGTTCTTCCTACATACATAATTGTTGTAAATTAGAATAATAACTACTTATTTAAGTAAATTATTTTATGGACAACTAATAATTAATATTCCTACCAACAATGGTCCACTTGCCATTATTAATATTGATTTATGGCATGTATGTGGAGTACATGAACCTCTTGCTTTATAACTGGCCCATTGTGATGCTCTTCAAGTATAAGTTGATTATTTTTAGTGGTATACTCCTATGCTAGAATTTTATTCCACTTTAATACACATTCTTCTTAGTTAGTGAAATGTGTGTGCATTTTTTTATATTAGGTAGAAGAGGGGGTTTTAAAAGGGCCCCAGAACCTTTTACAAAGGGGTTTTAAAAGGGACCTCAATCCTAAATTAGGCCATAAGGATATTCGATGAAAATCAAAGAACATAAATGAGGTTGTCTCCCCTAAGGAGAACTAATCTTGCATCTGATAAAAATGATCTAGCATCCAACATCCAAAACGCAAAACTAGCATCCGACAAAGATCCTACCAAAATGAAATTTAAAAACTGGGCACTCAGATTTGACATTTGAAATTCTCCCACCCATTTGAATATTTCCTACCCAATGGGAGAACCTACCAAATTGAAATAAAATTGGGCACCCACTTGAAAATTCTCACCCAGCAAGAGAACCAGACACATCAGACACCGATAAGAAAACTAGGTTTTGAAAGGAACCCAGAACCTTGAAGTGAAACAAGCCTCTAACAGAGGATCACATGGTTTTGAAAGGAGCCCAGAACCTTGGAAACAAGAGTTGAATCTGAGTGTTCAAAATGAAAAACAACAAAATTCTAGAATGCTCAAAGGAAGAAGGAAAAAACTGCCCAGCAAGAGAAACGAACCAAAAAACCAACCACTAGCTAAGAAAAATCTACCGATGTTCAGGGTGAAAGCCGACAGGTCCAAAACTATAGTAATGTAATGGCCAACTCTTTTTAGGTAATTATTAAACAAAATCCTAACTTTGATGTGGGTAATTTGTACCAAAACAACTTACCCGAGAATCTATCTAGACATCAATATATATTTCTCTTTCATCATCGAAGCAATTTATTTTCCATTAGAAAGCTTAGTTATGAAATCATGTTATCCCAGGCTAGAAGAGGTAAAATCTACAGAAGAAAATTTCACAACAAGAAGATACTTCCTCACGTTTCAACCAAAGAAACGATACTATTGTTATATAAAAAAGACGTATTAATTTATGATGGTTTAACTATTTTCATTAATATCCTATTCCACTCTTATTCAGAATTAAAAAATGATAACTAAAGCTTAAGCAACCATAGGCACAACATTCAAACATTGAAACCACTTAAGGGAACCACCACATGTAGGGGTGTTGAACCTAGGTTATATTTACTTGGCATCAATGGTCATCTAGAACAAAAAAAACATCTCTAGATTTAAAGTTTAAAACAAACATATCTATTTAAATCCTTACGTTGATTTGAAAATGAACTCTGAACAAAAGCAAAGCAACATTATAAAATACAGATGATATGATCAAAAAACTATTTACATGGTACTTGCAATATTCTTGCAAGCTACCAAATAATGCAATACTTCCAACACCCCTCATTATTGGTATGAAGTTCCTTATCCTTCATGTGCTTTCAATCCTTCATTCTGATCTTGGTCTTTCTGTTTTGACTCTAGTACTCCTTCAAATTTGGGCACTAAATTTATCCTTCTAATTTTGTTTCTGATGTGTATCACTACTGATTAGGTTGATATTATCTCTACTATTATATTTGGAAGGGTCTATGCATTTGATTCCATTGATTTTGGGAATTATATATACAATAACGGGTGTTATGACCTTCTTTATTACATATGTGACAATATCTTCTTTTCCATTTAGGTCAATGTTGTGATGATGAGGTAATTTGTACAAAAAAACTTACTCGAGAATCTATCTAGACATCAATATATATATTTATTTTTCATCATTGACGTAATTTATTTTCCATTAGAAATATTAGTTATGAAATCTTGTTATCCCAGGATAGAAGAGGTAAAATTTACAAAAGAAAATTTCATAACGAGAAGATACTTCCTCACATCTCAACCAAAGAAATAATACTATTTTATATAAAAAATGTATTAATTTATGGTGGTTTAACTATTATCATTAATATTTTATTCCACTCTTATTCAGAATTAAAAAATGATAACTAAAGCTTAAGAAACCATAGGCACAACATTTAAACATTGAAACCACTTAAGGGAACCACCACATGTAGGGGTGTTGAACCTAGGTTATATTTATCTGGCATCAATGGTCATATAGAACAAAAAACACGTCTCTAGATTTAAAGTATAAAATAAACATATATTTTTAAATCCTTAAGTTGATTTGAAAATGAACTCTGAACAAAAGCAAAGCAACATTATAAAATATAGATGATATGATCAACAAAACTATTTACATGGTACTTGCAGTATTCTTGCAAGCTACCAAATAATGCCATAATTCCAACACCCCTCATTATTGGTATGAAGGTCCTTTTCCTTCATGTGCTTTCAATCCTTCATTTCGATCTTCATATTTCTGTTTTGACTCTTGCACTCCTTCAAATTTGGGCACTAAATTTATCCTTATGATTTTGTTTCTGATGTGTATTACTACTAATTAGGTTGATATTAAATCTGCGAGTATCTTTGGAAGGGTCTATGCATTTGATTCCATTGATTTAGAGAATTATATTTACAATAACGGGTGTTATGACCTTCTTTATTACATATGTGACAATATCTTCTTTTCCATTTAGGTTGATGTTGTGATGATGAGGTAGTATTATTTGGCACTTTTTGTTGAAATAAAAGCATTATTTGTTATGTTGGATTTTAAGCCAAATTATCTCAGGTCCTAATATATATTAGCCATTGTATCTTAGATCCAAATATACTATCTTAGGTCTCGATATACTTAATCAAGAGTAGAATCAAATATAAGAGCAATCCAAATATATACGATGGCCAATATATAATATAATACTATTAAAAAATAGTCTCAAATATGAATGTAAATGGTCAAAATCATTCATGTAATAACATGAAATATACTTACAATAGAATTGCTCAAAATATGTATACAAGATTCAATATTATAAATGCTTGCTATGGTGATTGCTTACAAACCGTTTTCCCAATACAATACATGGAGCTTTTTCTCCATAATATAGACATAGAAGATGACTCTTCAAGTACTTGACTATTGCTCTCCATATGACAACTCTCATAACCTTTGGCTTATCATGTTGCCACTTGTATACATTACTCTTCACTTCCTACTACATGCACACTTAAATTTATGACACTTGCAAACTTCTACATGACACTTACTCTCCTACATGCACTCCTAATATATGATACTTGTGCACATTCTCACATTACATATTTGCACACTTACATACATGAAACTTGTGTACTTTCTCTCATTACACACTTGCTCACTAATATGCATGACACTTGTGCATATCTTGCACATAGATACTTACATAAAGAGGAAATATAAATCACTCTCCTAAACTATAGACTCAAACCCTAATTTATTACATATTTACATGTGTACTATAAAGGTACCATGGGGATACATTTGCATGTACCAAATAACGTAATATTCTCCAACCCCCCCTATATTACATTATTGGGTTATTGACGATTTTAGTCTTCAATCTTCATCTTCATCTTCCTTGTATTGTGCATGAACCTTTGTTTTAGATTCATCTTCTTCTAGCTTTACTTCTTTGCAATGAACTTTTGATTCTTGTTCATATACTACTTGAGCTTCTTATTTTTCTTTGGCCTTTGGTACATGTGCTTCTTTTATTTTTGCATTCCTACAATCTTGATGTTGTCATGCAATTCTTTGTTTGTTTACTCTACAAGATAATCTTGAACTACTTAACCCATTTTCTTGATTCCTATCATTTTGAAAAATTAAGCGTTTCATCACTAATCTAATCCTTAGACAAAAAATGATTGAGTATTTCTTTTTGGACTTGTCTTTCTTGATATTTTTCAATTTTGATTTATGTCTTAGAACATTTTACTTCATTTTTTATGACTTTGGAAGTTGCTTCAAAAATAGAGTTTTGTTGTTAGTTCAATTAAACCATATCCAACTTACTTTTTTATCAAAGATATTTTCCATTTCCTTTTCTATCAAAACAATAGCATTTTTCAAAATTTTCATAATATTTTCCTTTATACCAACAAAATGTTGGAGAATGAATATTTTTTCACAAAATTTACATAGATAAATATTTTAGCAATAGGTTTCTTCATGCCCAATTCTATTGCAATGGTTACACTTCAACTAATTATAATATCCCTTATTTATTCTATGTTCATGCTTCCATATCAATGCTTTATAATCATGATCATTTGTATTCTTAAGAAAACAATGCAACCACTAATGCAATATTAAATCCATTCTTCCTTTATTTTCTTTATAAATAAGTCACATATTTTCTAATGATGTGTTGTTTTCTTCTTGAATATTTATTATATCCATAGAAAGCCTTGTTACTCCCAAGTTTCAAAAACTTCAAATTCGTTTTTTTTAAATAAAAATTTCAAAAATAAATTTGTAAATTTAAATTTCTAAAATTTTCAAAACCTTTGAAGTAGAAATCCTTTTATCTCCCTCATTTGTTAAATTTCCAACTTATAAATATATTCAAATTTCAAAAACTTTAACTTTCTAATTTTCTTCAAATCTTCTAAAACTCAAATTTCAAATTTTATTCAAATTTCAAATATTCTAAATTCAAATCTACTAACTCTTCAAATTTCAAAAACCAAATTTTAAATTAAAATATTTCTAAATCCTATTTGAAGTAGAAAACCTTATCACTCCAAAATTTAATAAATATTAACATTTTAAAAATTGAAATATCAATTTCAATATATAGTAGAAGTCCTTATAATTCCCACCTAAATTTTCTTCTTCTAAATTTTCCATTTTAATTTAACTTCACTTTCTAAACTTTAGCTCCAAAAATAATTATTAAAATATAAAGTACCTTGTTCTCCTTACAACATGCTAATTCAAGAGTTCTTACTACTGTAACATCCTTAATCAATGTTGTCTTAAGTGTAACATTTAAAGGTTACTTCAAGAGTTGACAGCTAACTTTTTGCCTACTTCAACTCAATGCTTTGTTCCAACTACTATAGCTCAACTGCTCTATTATGCCTATTTTAGCTCAATGCTCTATTCCACCTGCTTTAATGCTTAGGTCTTCATATTCGTTATGGTGCTTTGATTTCCTCTAGAATATTGTGCTCTTTTGTTTTAATATGACTCGCAAGCTTCCACTAGATGATGGCATTATCCTACTCTAATGTGGTATTCAAGTTCCCTCTAGAATATGGCACTTAGGTTTTTCCTGGATTATGGTGATCTTTTAATGTAGCACTTAGATTCCTTATAAATGGTGGTGCTTAGATTCCCTGGATGATGTTTCTTGGGTTTCCCTTGATGATGACACTTCTTTACTCTAGGTTTCCTCATATTATGGTGCTTTGATTCATCTTTGATATAGTGATTGTATTTAAATTAGAAAATGAGTCCTTTGGATTTGTTACAGTGATCATGTTCTTTCCAGAAAATTAGCTCTTTGGCTTTGTTATAGTGCTTCATATTCTCTATTATCTCTGACTTTGATTGGCTTATGATATGGCACTCTTCGAATCTTTTTAAAAATATAACTTATATAATGCTCAAATGATCCCATGACCAAGACTAAATTGCTATGTAGATTTTTTAGTCAACTTGATTCTTTTTGTTTGTATCTATATCTCTAATTGACCAAAAATTCTAGAACTTATTCCTCTTTAATATTTCTTTCTTATCTCTAGAATATTATGATGCTTCCTTCTTCTCTGATTTTTTTTCTTCCCTAATCTTTGGAAGCTTATAATGCTTCTCTATTTTTCTAATATTATGTGAAAACTTTGATGCTTCTCTATTCTTCTTTCTTTTATCTCTGGTGTCTTAGGTCAAACCCAAGAATAATAATTTTATTATATGATTCTCCTCTTTTCTAGAGAATCCAACTATTATTAGGGTGACTTTGAATGTCCCCTCATGTCCAACTTTCTTTTGATTTGGCTCTTAATTTTAGTTGAGTTCCTATTTTCAATGAGTTGTGGCTAGACTTTAGCATCCAAATCATGGTGACTTTTATTTTTCTCCTCAATATCTACTCAATCAAACCTTTAAGAAATTGAGTCCAAGTTTTCGCTACTTTTAAAGTGGAAAGACTCTAAATAGGACCTTATCAAATATCAAATAATTTGTAAATTTGAAATTTGTAGCAATCACATCAAAGTCTTCCTTCGATGGTAATAATAATAAAGACTACTTGTAGTACCTTCAAATATGACAATGGATTTGATATCATTGTTTCCTTTTATATCAAATTATCTTAAGTCCCAATGTGTATCAACCAATATATCTTAGGTCTCAATATACTTAATCAAGAGTAGAATCAAATATAAGAGCAATCCAAATATAAATGTTGGCCAATATAAATTATAATAACATTAAAAAATAATATCAAATATGAATGTAAATGATCAAAATCATTCATGTAATAACATGAAATATACTTACAATAGAATTGTTCAATATATGTATACAAACTTTTATATTATAAATGCTTGCTATAGTTATCATTTATAGACCATTTTCCCAATACAATACATGGAGCTTTTTCTCCATAATATAGACATATAAGATGACTCTTCAAGTACTTGACTATTTCTCTCCATATGACAACTCTCATGATCTTTGGCTTATCATCTTACCACTTGTATATATGACTCTTCACTCTCTACTTACATACACACTTAACTCTATGACACTTGCACACTTCTACATGACACTTAGTCTCCTACATGCACTCCTAATACATGAAACTTGTGCGTATCCTCACATTACATATTTGTACACTTACATACATGACACTTGTGTGCTTTCTCTCATTATACACTTGTTCACTAACATGCATGACACCCATGCATATCTTGCACTTTAAACACTTACATGACACTTGTGCACTTTCTCTCATTACACACTTGCTCACTAACATACATGACACTCCTGCATGTCCTCCATATAAACACTTACATAAAAAAGAAATATAAATCACTCTGCTAAATTACATGAATAATATAAAATTTAAAAAATAAAAATATATAAAAACAAATACATAATCTAAGGATGTCCAAAGAGTTTTATTGTATGCACTATTTGTTATCCCTAACTTATTGGTCCATTGTAAAAAATTGTTCAAGAATAAGAATACCAATAAATGATCTATATGTCCATGTTCTCTAATGCTGTGATGACTTTTGTTCTACATCATGAAAATATATCCAAAATAATTTTTTAAACATAATTTCATGTTAAAAACCTTTAAATATTTCTATTAACATATTTAAACATTAAATTGTTTTAACTATACCAATTGGTTCATTTTCGTGACCATCTAATGTTCCTCATTAGATGTATTCTTAAATACATTTTAAGATATAGGGCTTCAAATTCAGTAGGTAATGTTGTGTGTTTGATAAACCAAACTATATAAAAAAACAAGCATGCAATTGCTTTCAAACTTAATCAATTTATTTATAGAACATATTTTTTTTTTTTTTTTTTTGGGTAATTAACCAGCGCAGGGTTCAGAATTCATCGTATATCATTTCGTTTCTGGGTAATCTGATGGTAAATGGGGAGTGTCAGTTGTTCGAGGTTCATATCAGTCAGTCTAACGCACACTCAAAGGATTATATCAAACTACTACTTTATCCTGCTGATTTGGGTTAGTAATTCCCCAACTTTTTTATTTTACTGTCTTGAAATAACCCGTTTCCAAATGTTTCTTTGTATTTGCCACGAAATCTAAAAAGATATTTAATATGCGTAACAGAGTGAGGGCGGTACAAGAAAAGTAAAAACACAAAACCACCACGGAAGGTATCTACTCCACAAACGTCACCTGCTGGGCGGGCGGCCTATGCTAGATCGTGTTGGCCTCGGGATAGAGACGGCGTTTTGTTTTTACTCTAAAAGTCCAGTACTGGCAAAAGTTCCATCTAACTTCCAAGCAATGAGAGACGGCAAGTGAGTTTAAATTTGTTCCTGACCTTAACCCACGGCGGCCTCCTCAGGTGTCGGAGAAGTTAAAAGAAATTCTGAGGCCGATGGTAGACGTGACTAAACAAGCCGTAAGAAATGGGATCCCTGTTACCCAGGCCATTAAGGGGAGTAAAAGTAGAAAGGGAGCGCTTCCTGGGTAATCATGTCTGCCATGTCCTGATCTCCATCATGCATGTTTGATTCAGTGAATTATAGAGCGAAAAGAATAAAACGGTGGGTCCCGCCTTCTGGATGTGAAAGAACCAGCTGGAACGTCTCAGATTGGGCGGTTCACAGAAAAAAACAGTTTCCTACTTGAAGATCTCCACAATTAAATTAAGTTAAATCAAATTATCTATCCCTTGTTTGGGTGAGGCAACGCGGAGTGGGGCATAATTGAGCTAACGTGTTTAGAGAAGCAAAAGAAGAGGTATTAAATAAAGTGGAATGAGATGGAAGAGGCGGTGGTATTCCGCAGTCCAGTCAATATTTTTAAAGGAGGGAATGGGGTGGAATGGGGTGGGGTGGGGTCCTAGGATAAAAGAGTCAGCATCATACTTACTGCGTTGGTCGTTTGAGAAAGTACCCTTACAAAGCCCGCAGTTTTGGCCGTAAGCATGGCAAGCCTGAGGAGATGTAACAAGTTTTTTGTTTTTTTTTTTTTTTAAAAGGAATTGGTTACATCCAGTTACTTTTTATATTTTGGGTTGTTTTTTATAATCTTTGGGGTATCTTGTTTACGTTAATCTGATGTGACATGACGATAGTTGGTAGTTGGGGGTGTGAGATGACGATAGTTGGTAGCTGGAGGTTAGTATCATCTTCTTGACATAAGATCAGAGGAGTTAGATTAGACTATTTCCTTTACTAACAAACATCACCACGATCTGAACCTAAATCTCTTCTTAATAAATACCAACCTAACTAACACTTACCAATCCTTTAACCTTTAAAGCTGACGCATTAAAGGTTTAATTGGGAGACTAGATAGACCAAGAAATATCTTTGAGGAAGATATCTCTAACAGTTGGGGAACATCTCTTGAGATCTCCTAAGACCTATGTCTACACATATATAGTGTAAGATGTAAACAAAATATGCTATCCTTTAAAAGCATAAAAAAACCCTTTAATTTCCAAGCCATTTTTTGTTTAAATAAGGAAATTGCTTAACTAAGATGGTGAAGTGGCCAAATCATAACAGAATTTTGAAGAAAAAGAAGAGCAAAATCAAAACAACTTGCACGAATGTGAAACAAATATGCAGGGAAGATCTATCAATTTTCACATAATAGAGGACAGCTAAAAAGAACAACCTTATTTCATTTATGTTTGTTAATAACATTTTATTTTAATATTTGATTGATTGTAACATGTGTATTTGCTTATCAGAGATACTGTGTAGGACCCTGAGTTTGAAAAGAACATCTGCAACTCCATACCTGTCTCTGTCCTTGTCCTCGTACAACAGTTACATTCCCTAGTAACTTAGTTATTTGTTCAGTAGCTTGAATATGCAAATGTTCGTGGTCCAGACTCCAGGTTTCATTTTGTCTTTAAAGCATATTCCAGAAAAAGAGTTAGGAAATTGGAAACTTTGGAAGTATAACTATAAATCATTTGCTAGAAGTCTAAAAATGTTCATCCCTTTTAAAACATAGAGAATATAAACCTCACCTTTGAAGTTGCATGAGCAATATTAGTTCACATCCGGCTATAATAATGTCATAAACCTTGCACAAAAAAGATAGGCTTGATCTAAAAGCAGTCTCTCTTCTTCTCTTATTAGTCATGCATCTTTTAGTTTATCCTCTTAAGAAGGTAAGATAACTATTTCTCTTATTGAAGTGGTTGTACTTGGGCTCATCATTCGAGAAATAGTTTGCAATCTAGAATATAATCGGATCCAATATGCAAATATTATTGTTGTATAAAATCCATGCATTGAACTCAAAGGATGATAAAGGCAAGAAATCCTCCAATTCTTATCTTCATACCATTCTACCATGTTGAGGTAACAACTAAGTACCAGAAGTAATAAAAGCCAATACCAATATACGATCTTAGGCGTCATTTACGTATTAGGGCAATCAAAGCCCATACCAACTACCAAGATACGATCTTGGGTTCCAATAATAGGGTAAGAAATAAATATAACTATGTTGTTACAAATTAAAGATGTGAATGAGTCAATTGTTATACACCACTTTATGTTTGCATCTTTTTGCACAATAATACTAAACGAATTATCTGCGACCTCTTAACTTATTCTTAGCTCGATAATGGATAGAGATGGAGTTGGTTTGTGATCTATCGTTCTTCTTTCATTAATGCAAAAATAATAACCAATATATTAATGTAGCTCGGTAATGAATAGAGATGAAGTTCGATTGTGATCGACTGTTGTTCTTTCATTAATGCAAAAATAATAACCAGTATGTTAATACAATTAGAAAACCCAAAAATAATAGTAAGCACGTCACATTGAAGACCAAATGTCTGACAACATATATAGAGTGACAATACCATGAAACAAAAAAATCATATATGTAAACTTGTAGTTTATGTTTACAAACATCACCCATGTTCGTATCATTGCGAAAGTAAAGAAAGGTCTTCCAATCATTTTACTTTATTGCTATATATCTATTAGAGAACTAGTATGAATACTATACCGGTAAGCTAATGTCATGTTCTATTAAAACACTTACTAGGGTTGTAATGTATTTGTATACCCTTACTCCGCACATCTAAAAAGGAGGTAACATCTAATGTATTTGTATACCCTTACTCCACACATCTAATGTATATTTATACATATAAATATTGCACTTGTATGTCATAAGTAAAATCTATAATTATTAATCCCCGCACTTATGTGTATTCGGGAGACCGTAGCGGTAAGTCCTTAGGTTTTCATCTAAGAGACCTTAGTTCAAACCTCGAAGCAAGAGGACCATGATCTTTCGTTGAAACTTATGTAAACTTAATTTTATTTATTTATTAATTTTTAATACAAAGGGGAATCAATAACACCCTTGGGTGTTGCCACTATAAACCCTAGTTATTTGGATTAGACAAAGTCAATGGAACCCCAAAACTTAAGGGCATCAAACTAGGACAACCGAATGACAACACTTAAGGGCATTGAACTAGGGTAATCGAAAGACAACACTCAAGGGCACCCAACTAAAGCAACCAACTGACGACCCTTGACAACCCTCAAGGGTATCGAACTAAGGCAACCGATTGACAAACACTCAACCACTACCATCTAGCCTATCCTCGTCTCGATATGTTATGATTTAAACCTTGGACATGAGAGACCACAACCCTAACCTTGTTGAACCAAAATTTTAAGTTTACATGGTTTTTATGAAAAATACCCTATAAAAGTTTGGAACATACAAACATATATCAAATACAATATAAATACAATGATACCTTGATTCTAATCCATATATTTAAACCCTTTGATATAATACATATATCCTGTAGTAAAATTTAAACATTTAGTTCTTGTGAGGATATCTCATCATTGACCTTTAAATGTTCTTCATATTATTTTTAAAATCTTAAATTTGAGAAAGGCTATCCCCATAACCGAAGTTAGAAAGCTCATACATGATGAACCTCTTTGGTATTTGTTCATACATGTGCATTAAATCCTTCAGCCTTTCAGGTTTCAGAGCGCTCACTTAATTACAACACGTGCACGTGTATCCTTTTAAATCGTACAGACCCTATATTTTATTTTGTGGTTATCTTCGGTGGGGACAAGAGATCCTAGTAGCCTAATGGGGAACAAGCTGGATTTCTAAGGAGTTTAGACTCTAGTGGGCATGGTAGTTGTAGTAGCATTTTCCAACACACTGTATATGAAACGTGGAGGGCGATCTTATCACAAGATCCGTTCAACATTGTCCGTCCATCTTTGAACAAGAGGACGAGTGAGTTGCAACGGTGTCCGAACATACTTGATTAGATTATAAAGCTTGAGTAGTTTACGATCTTCATCATTTTTTAAATACTTTGCCAAAAGAATAGAAGGTTTATAGGGTTACACGTAGTTTTCCTTATCCTTATTACTAGGTTTATTGCACCTTTTGTTAAGTGGTTCATTATGATTTTTTTATAATTTTCTTTTTAATAAATTTTTATTATGGAATTATATTTCACTTTAAAAAAATTATTATTTTGAGAATAGAAAGTATATGAATTGATAAAAATTTCATTAATACAAAAACAAACTAACAAACTCCAATCTAACCAATGATAAAAATTATAATTATAATTTAACTATATTTTCGTCCAGTATAAAAAGGAAATGAATGAAAAAAACAAAAACTGTTCGCACTTTAACTTTTTTTTAGTTCTTCGTTCGTTAATGTTTGTAATCTTCAAAAATAACTTTATTTTTTCAACCTTCAATTCAAAGAATCTTCTTAACACTAATCTATAATTAATATGAAATTAAAAAATTTATTGATAAATATTTAAATAATTTATTTAACTTACAATATTATAAATAAAATTTGAATTTTATATTAAAAATATTTTTAAAAATAAAATTTTTATATTTAATAATAATATAAAATATTCTTAATCCATATTTATAGACCAATGACAAGACAATACTACAAAATTTATAATTACATTGGGCTAGTGTGACAGCTCATAAAATACCACAGAAAAAGAAAAGTTACTATTATTATTAAAGCTACATTGTAGTGTTTGCTATATTATTAAGATTATACTTCATACCTAGCTGAATATTGCATATTTGCGATATTTTGATTAGGAACAAGTGTGGTCAAGTAGTCTTGAATCGTAAAGGATCCAAAGGTATGAATCGTAAAGGATCCAAAGGTATGAGAACCTTAGAATCCATATTCTTAATCCATATTTATAGACCAATGACAAGACAATACTACAAAATTTATAATTACATTGGGCTAGTGTGACAGCTTATAAAATACCACAGAAAAAGAAAAGTTACTATTATTATTATTAAAGCTACATTGTAGTGTTTGCTATATTATTAAGATTATACTTCATACCTACCTGAATATTGCATATTTGCGATATTTTGATTAGGAACAAGTGTGGTCAAGTAGTCTTGAATCGTAAAGGATCCAAAGGTATGAGAACCTTAGAATCCATATTCTTAATCCATATTTATAGACCAATGACAAGACAATACTACAAAATTTATAATTACATTGGGCTAGTGTGACAGCTCATAAAATACCACAGAAAAAGAAAAGTTACTATTATTATTAAAGCTACATTGTAGTGTTTGCTATATTATTAAGATTATACTTCATACCTACCTGAATATTGCATATTTGCGATATTTTGATTAGGAACAAGTGTGATCAAGTAGTCTTGAATCGTAAAGGATCCAAAGGTATGAGAACCTTAGAATCCATGGGTCTATTTTGATAAATAAACTCATAGTACTTATTAATTTTTAAACCTTTATGACATGATAGTCTATTGTTACAGAATGTTTGCATTAACAAATTCATATTCTGGAGCTTAATTGTGATGGATGTAACGACTTTTTTTTTTATGTTGTTTAATATGATATGTTCTTCTCATGCTGACAATTGTGTCAGCGCATGACGCTTATTCTTTTTCTTCAATTAAGAGATGGATTTCAAACGTCAACAGTAAAAATTTCGCTTATCATTCTTCATAGCAATCCCCTACCCACACGCGTCAGTTTTAGGAAAAGCAAATGCCGCCGTCCGACCTTTCCAAGGGGAGAAGGACATTTGTATCCTTATATATACGGGGGAGGGACGCGGTTGCGGCACTGCAGCATCATACCAAGGGAGAGGGTGAGGCGTAGAACTACTCACAGTTTTCATCCCCTCAGACGTTTTCCATGCCCATGTCCATGTTCGATGCCGCTTTTTAAGATCGGATCGCAGAAAACTAGGTTGAATCTCATGCCAAGCGTGGCGGATTAGCTTAGTCTGCTCTGCAGGATAGCAAGATTAAGAAAGGTAATAACCCCTTCGCATTATACTGTGGAAGGCTATAGCTAGGTAGGTGGTCAAGTTCGTAGCATGGGCATGGTAAGTTAGCAAAGAGTCTTGATTATCGTGCTCAACAGAGAAAGTGGCCTTATTCTGTTTACTCTTGGTGGCTGGGCATATGTGGGGTAGCGTAAGGCGGAATAGTGTTAGTGTAGAAGAGCGGGCTGTCATTCAGGCATTGTGTGTGAGTGGTGAGAGTGCCCTTAGACTGTGAATTCAAAGAGAGGACCAAAGATCCGTGCAGATCTGTGCAGATCCGAGCAGGTTTTGCTTTTCCCGGTGGGCGAAATATGTACTGGACTGAATGTTTAGGCCATTTTTTTCCCAATTTCATTCATAGCAATCTATGAATTAGTTTTTTGAATTCGTTAGTATAGCAAGAGGCAAACGGAATCTGCCGCTGCTAGCTCTATATCTAGTTGATCCTTGCTGCCTTTCCTGCCTGAAATGCAAAGTATGAATCCTTATTCAGAACTACGAGGCGGCCACCGCCAGCGGCACCGGTGTGTGTGGGTGAACGGCCCTATATTGTAGCGAATAGCCACCAACGCCTGCTTGCATGAATGTTGAGGCCATTTTTTAGCCCAATTTCATTCATAGCAATCTATGAATTAGTTTTTTGAATTCGTTAGTATAGCAAGAGGCAAACGGAATCTGCCGCTGCTAGCTCTATATCTAGTTGATCCTTGCTGCCTTGCCTGCCTGAAATGCAAAGTATGAATCCTTATTCAGAACAACGAGGCGGCCACCGCCAGCGACACCGGTGTGTGTGGGTGAACAGCCCTATATTGTAGCGAATAGCCACCAACGCCTGCTTGCATGAATGTTTAGGCCAATTTTTTAGCCCAATTTCATTCATAGCCATATATGAATTAGTTTTTTGAATTTGTTAGTATAGCAAGAGGCAAACGGAATTTGCCGCTGCTAGCTCTATATCTAGTTGATCCTTGCTGCCTTGCCTGCCTGAAATGCAAAGTATGAATCCTTATTCAGAACAACGAGGCGGCCACCGCCAGCGACACCGGTGTGTGTGGGTGAACGGCCCTATATTGTAGCGAATAGCCACCAACGCCTGCTTGCATGAATGTTGAGGCCATTTTTTAGCCCAATTTCATTCATAGCAATCTATGAATTAGTTTTTTGAATTTGTTAGTATAGCAAGAGGCAAACGGAATCTGCCGCTGCTAGCTCTGTATCTAGTTGATCCTTGCTGCCTTGCCTGCCTGAAATGCAAAGTATGAATCCTTATTCAGAACAACGAGGCGGCCACCGCCAGCGGCACCGGTGTGTGTGGGTGAACAGCCCTATATTGTAGCGAATAGCCACCAACGCCTGCTTGCATGAATGTTGAGGCCATTTTTTAGCCCAATTTCATTCATAGCAATCTATGAATTAGTTTTTTGAATTTGTTAGTATAGCAAGAGGCAAACGGAATCTGCCGCAGCTAGCTCTATATCTAGTTGATCCTTGCTGCCTTGCCTGCCTGAAATGCAAAGTATGAATCCTTATTCAGAACAACGAGGCGGCCACCGCCAGCGACACCGGTGTGTGTGGGTGAACGGCCCTATATTGTAGCGAATAGCCACCAACGCCTGCTTGCATGAATGTTTAGGCCATTTTTTAGCCCAATTTCATTCATAGCAATCTATGAATTAGTTTTTTGAATTCGTTAGTATAGCAAGAGGCAAACGGAATCTGCCGCTTCTAGCTCTATATCTAGTTGATCCTTGCTGCCTTGCCTGCCTGAAATGCAAAGTATGAATCCTTATTCAGAACTACGAGGCGGCCACCGCCAGCGACACCGGTGTGTGTGGGTGAACGGCCCTATATTGTTGGGGCGGGACTTTAACGAATAGCCACCGCCGCCTGCTTGCATGAGGAGGGCGTTCCGTTCCTCATCTTGGAGAGGGCAGACTGTGTGGCCTCATTGTGGCAGCACAGAACCCATGACCGCCTGAAGCTCCATCTCCCCAAACATGTATGGGCCCCAGGTCTTCAGGTCGTCTTCAGTGCCCATCTGAAGTGTCACTGTCGGCAACATTCGAGATTTCGCAAAATCCCTTGCCGGACGGCCACGATCTTCCCTCGCGCCCTGCCATATCCATCGGACGGCACTGTCCTCGCTGATTGATCGACCGAGTGGTAGTTATACGTTACGACCGTTGCCGCCAAATTTATAACGGCCTTTTCTGCCGTTTTTATCGCCATACTCCAACATGCCGGCCCATGCCACCTTGAGTTATATCTTCTTACGTTTCGGTGGTCTAACAACTACACTAGGGTTTTACTTGATGCTTCTTCTCACATAGGATTTTTTTTTTTTTTTTTTAAAAGCAGGCAGGTATCCTTTGAACCGCGTGGAAGTCGTCTGAGAGCGTGTCGAGTCAATGGCTTGTCGTCACCCGGAATGAATAGAAGAAATTTGAAGCGTCACATGCAGCCCGTTTTGTAAATATAGGAGGAGCTTCCGTGCGTCTCATCGTACAGAAGTGACACCTCAAGCTTTCCATGATGGCGAATAGCATCACAAGAGCCACGGTTAGCCTATGGACTTGTCTACATGTTCTCTGGTACTCCTATTCATGCCTGGCGGACGTTGGCACAGCCACATCTTACTCTCCTCCATATGCTCGTAAGCAACATATTTCCCATTGAATTCAGTTTATATTTTATTGAAAGTAATAAGGATATATTGACTGGTGTGTTTTGTTTTCGCAGCGTCAGAATGTTACGATCAGAAGCAGTTTCCTGCGGGGAATCTGTTTGCAGCAGCGAGTGACTCCATGTGGGACAACGGCACAGCCTGTGGAAGGCAGTACAGTGTGAGATGTCTGAGTGGAACCGATCAAATGTCTCAAAATCGTTGCCTCAACAACACCGATTCCATCGTAGTGAAGATAGTAGGCTATTGCTTTTCAGACTGCAAGGCAACCATTGAGTTGTCGACCGCTGCGTTCATGGAAATAGCCTCTTCCGTGGCAGACGTTATCAACATAGAATATGATCAGTAAGTTTTAGAGGATGATAATATTTTACTCCTTTTACAAAATATATATATATATATATATATGCGCGTCAACTTTATATTTATCTATGTCTCTGGTTCAACTAGAATGGACGAGATACTTGCTGATTCAGGTCCGAGCTGTGATGGCTATGTTCCAGATCGAAGGTGCACCCCACCACTGCCCTCCAGCAAGGAAACGTCACCGGATCAGAACTGAGGATAGGATGGCGACATGAATGTCAATAACGATGACATGATCACCTGTTATTATTATTTATGACTACATAGTTATTTTCATAATTTTGTATTCCCTAAGGTCCGAGGTGTAGACCAATTGGTTCATCCAAACTCTATAAGGGGGCGGAGGTCCAAGGTTCAAATCTCGTGCCTCGTCGGACTGAACGCTTGTCTCTTTCCTGGTGCTTTCAGCAGCATAAAAGGTTTAAAATGATTGTGGCATGGTGGTTATAGGGACGGACTGCGCGAAGATCTGTGTGGCGGCTTCCGGAACGAACAACACAAAATATTGTGGCGGCCATAAAAACTGGACAGCCTGCCCGGTTTCGTGGCGGCTACCGATTCCATCATGTCAATAAAAAAACAAAAAAAACAATTTTGTATTCCCTTTACAATGAAAGGTAGAGGTTGTTCTTTCCATGAATACATGAAAAGTTGAATGCATCGACAATTTTCCTTCAATAAATTAAAATATTAATCAATTGGATTAGAGATATGCGAACCTATTAATAATTTTGAAGGATTAGATTATAAAATCATTGTTATAGTAAATTATGAGGCAATCTAAACAAGTGATAATGATCTTACCCAAAACATCAATACATAATTAATTGGATCGGAGATATGCCGACCTATTAATAGTTTTGAAGGACTAGATTATAAAATCATTGTTGTAGTAAATTATGGGGCAATTTGAACAAGTGATAATGATCTTACTCAAAATATCAAGAATACATAATTTATGAATCATTTACATATAAACATTACATTATAGTTGTGAATGATATCTTATGTAGAACTACTTGATTATGTTATTTGTGAATTTATGAGTTCATTTATATTTTGATCAAATACCTAGTTATAACTTAATAAGCTATTATGTTTTGACTCTTCTCAACTTCTAACAACACTTAAAATATTTGATTTATTATTAAGATAATTATCATCCTTTTCATATATTTATAAAGCTATAAAATATTTGATACCATTAATATATATATATATATATATATATATATATATATATATATATATATATATTAATAATCATCTAAAACATATCAATATTTGATATTTTTTGGATCAAACTATGGATCTATACTATATATTAATGACGTGTCATAAATTAACTAGATTTGTAGGATATAATAGTATCTAAAGTCATTTATGCATATTTAATTGATTAGTACTTTAATTGAAATTTATTTATAGATCAAAAATATTTTCAACATCATTATAAACATGATTTAAATATATATATATATATATATATATATATATATATATATATATATATATATATATATATATATATATATATATATTTTGGATGATAGAATTCTATGGATATTTGGAGTTCACAATAAATTGAGTAAAATAAAAGTGTTAGAAAATGCATTCCTATTTGAGGCATTTTCTAAATCATGTTTATAATGATGTTGAAAATGCCTCAAATGGGAATGCATTTTCTAACACTTTTATTTTATCCAATTTATTGTGAACTCCAAATATCCATAGAACTCTATCATCCAAAAAATATTTTTTTTTATACATAGAGGAATTGGCAACTACCTTTCTTTTTTGAACAACTAGTCAAAGGGTCAAGTCGTATTGCCTCAGATCATGTCGTCAAATCATGGTTCTATAACCCCTATCTTGTCTCGATAAACACGACCTCGAGTGAGGGAGATCCCCGGTGGCTTGGGGTTGGTACCACCATCATCAAGTTGGTGCACACTCAGTGGACTCAAGTCATACTACTACCTTTTCCCTAGATTGGGCATGCTCGTAAGGTTTGAACCTAGGTATCCTCCTGATAAGTGCCCAACTTTATTACCAATCCACCTAACCCTTGCGAACCAAAACATAAATTTATTGCATTCAACTATTTTAGAAAAGTGAATTTCTTATTCTAAGATATTTTATGTCATATCAATTCTACCTTCATAATAAAATTATATCATTAGTATAGTTATGTAGTATGTTCACATTCTAACTTCATTGTGTCAAGCAACAAAAAAATATATATAATTTCAAGATATGTTACTACATGAGGACTTTATTTCCTTCAAATTTATTTTAGTTATTTGATAGACACAATAACTAAAATTCCTCTATGTATAAAAAAAAAAAAAAAGGTAGTTGCCAATTCCTCTATGTATAAAAAATATATATTTTTTTTTATACATAGAAGAATTGACAACATTTTTTTATACATAGAGGAATTGGCAACTACCTTTCTTTTTTGAACAACTGGTCAAAGGGTCAAGTCATTGCCTCAGATCATGTCGTCAAATCATGGTTCTATAACCCCTATCTTGTCTTGATAAACATGACCCCGAGTGAGGGAGATCCCTGGTGGCTTGGAGTTGGTACCACCATCATCAAGTTCGTGCACACTCAGTGGATGCAAGTCATACTCCTATTTTTTCCCTAGATTGGGCATGCTCGTAAGGTTTGAACCTAGGTCTCCTCCTGATAAGTGCCCAACTTTATTACCAATCCACCTAACCCTTGCGAACCAAAACATAAATTTATTGCATTCAACTATTTTAGAATAGTGAATTTCTTATTCTAAGATATTTTATGGCATATCAATTCTACCTTTATAATAAAATTATATCATTAGTATAGTTATGTAGTATGTTCACATTCTAACTTCATTGTGTCAAACAACAAAAAAATAATAATAAAATTATATCATTAGTATAGTTATGTAGTATGTTCACATTCTAACTTCATTGTGTCAAGCAACAAAAAAAATATATAATTTCAAGATATGTTACTACATGAAGACTTTATTTCCTTCAAATTTATTTTAGTTATTTGATAGACCATCCACTTATATATGCAAAGAACATATCCTCCTTTTAAGTCAAGCAAATATGTAGCATAATTTGATGCTTGTTGTGGATAAGTAATTAAAATTTTTATAACTAGTCCTATATAAAAGATACTCTTGTCCACCTCTAATGGGGGTTGCCCATATGTCTGATAAGATATAAGATATTACCGCATGTAGATACTATACTCATGATAACACCATTTTGTTCTATATCAAGGTACTCAATATCACTACAATTATTTGATATACTTTATAAAATTCAATGTTATTTAAAACACAAAAGAATAGTTATCATAGGCTTCAACATTTTCATTATAATGTTATCTATAATAGAATTTGACACTCTTAATTTTATTGTTAAAATTATATTGCAATATCCTAATATGAGAAAGAATGATTTAGAAAAGAAGAACAGTATTTAAACTATCAAAATTTATGTTACTAATGACAACTACAATTTTTTTTATACAATGTTGAATTTAAGTAATTTCATCTTAGATACAATATCAATATGTTAATGAAGAAAAATATCAATGTCCTATTATATGAATATCTTATTTTTGTGTTTCATTTTTTAGCATGAAAGAAATCTTATTAGTTTTATCCTAATAAGTAGAGGTTGCATTTGTACATTTTATTATCTTTTTTTTTGTGACATTTTATTACTTAGTCAATTTCCTAATTTATTTATATTTTTTTTATTGATAGAAATGATGGGGATTTGAGAAGGTGATCAAAAGAGATAGTCTCCAAAGATAATATTTAAAAAGCAAATATTGGGATACAATCTACTCCACCGGAAGAGAAACAAAGATACCCTCGACCATGATATATAGAAAATAACTCTCAAAAGATAGAGGCACCCAGGGAATAAAGCCTAAGTGCAATAAAATTTTTACACACCAAGATTGTGGAATAGAAGACACCTTTTAGAATTTAGACAATATAAAGGCATAAGTGATGGATCGATTCGAAACTAGGGATGCATATGTCAAAGTACGGGGGCACAAAACTGCATCGAGACCAAAAAAAACCTGAAGAAATTGACTAACACAACAAAACTAGGAAGAACATGACCTGACAACAAAGAAACAAGGCATTGATTAACTCAGGAACCAACTTATTGACTGGATTTGATGTCTTCTGCATGAGCAACAATAATATCATGAGGGAAGTTGGAATGCCACACTAATTTATTTATGTTATAACAAGGTTTATATTATTTTAAATATTTTATTTGAAAGATCTATATAAGGATGCAACATTATCCATACTATGCTAAAATGTTTGTATCAATATAATTTTACGTAAGACTCTTTTATGTTTGTTAGATTCATTATGATTTATCCATTAAATTAGATGCCAATGATGGATTAGAAATATGCTTTTCCAAATAGAAATATTGAGAGAACCTCATGCATACATTAATTTTTGTAAAATTGCAACTCTTATTTTTTGTGATACCTCATGCATTTTCGAGTATTTTTTATAACTTTCATGTTAAACCCTGAATTAAAATCATTATTTTATATTGAATATAATTCGTTAGATTTTTTAGATCAATTTTAAATGCCACAAAATAGATTCCATGCATACTACATATGGAAGCTTATATTAACCATTAAATTTATTGTTTTTTAAGAGACATAATTCATAAACTAATCTAATGTTTTATGCTTCTTTCTATACATTTTAACAAAAATAAAATCTACAATAAGTATGTTATATTTCTTATGAGTAAATAATTATAATACCATTCATTTATTGAGAGTTAGTTGAAGATAAGTTTTTATTTTTTGAAATATATCTTAAAATAAAAAATAAAAATACTGAAATCAACATCATGATGATTTATTTCATAATCATATTTAATATTTTTTAAAGAATTCAAATAATTGTTTATAGTTTTTACCCCATCTCCAATATGCACAGCAATATATTTTAGAATCAATTATGCATGTAGGGAACAAAGTATATTTAGTAGTAATCTTAGGATTGTCTAGTTAGTTTTTGAGTAGTCATTATAGTGTTAGGTGTTGAAACTAGTTTATTGGTTCCTAATATAATAGTTTAACTAATTTGAAGTAGAAGTTGAAGGTGAAAAATTTTAAGGGATTTTAATAATTTTAATGACAATGTGTAACTTAATATGTCTTTTATCATAAATTAAATTTTTTAAATAAAATAAAATTTTAGAAATAAAGTATTATGATCTTACGTGTTCTTCTCTATGATCAAAAATTATTAATCTCATGCCATTTGAGTAATGTATTATTTTTTTACCTTTGATAGTCACATTGCATTAGTTCTAGGTTCAAATAGAATGATCTTCCCTAAAAAAAATATAAAGTTACCATCAATAAGGTATATTATTTTTGTTCTCTCATCCATGGTAGTATTCTCAGATGATTCAAAGGAATTAGTTATATGGTCATTACTTAAATTTTGTTAAATACAATTTCAAGTTAATGTTTGAAAATAATACTTACAATATATTAAAAATAATGGCGTCACTCTCAATCATTTGTTATAGAAAATGTTTCATTGAATAGTTCATTTTATTTATAAATAAATAAATAAATGAAAATTAACTATTGAGTAGTTCATCTTATTTAAAAATCAATAAATGAATGGAATTTAAGGAGTAGTTCATGCGATTTAAAAATCAATAAATGAATGGAATTTAACTAAGCTAATGTATAGCATATTGAACAATACATATAATGTAGGAAAAGCAAATTAATCTATGACCTAGCCTTTCACACATTCGTAAACTAAAAAGTATAAATATTAAAGAGAAAAGAAAATATTGTTCTCATCCACTAAAATGTGGTATTTAATTGATAATAAATTTTACTTCAATAATTATAATATTCAAAATTTTGATTAATATAAGATTAAATCTTTAACAGTTTATTACAACCTCAAAACCATAACTATGCTTAAAAAAATCTTAAAAATATAATGAGCTCTATAGAAACATACTTCAAGATTCCTTCATTCACTAGAACAATGATTTAAAAAGAAGATGTTGGTGAAGATAAAATAAACAATGGCATACCACCAAAATAAATTTTGAGAAATTACAAGGGACTTATTAGTAGGATCAATTGGCACTAAGAGAATGTTTTTCTTGGATTTTTTTTGACCAAGTACACTTGCCTTTGTCATGAAAAGAGCAATCATAGGTATTTCATCTAACTAGTATTTGTATTTTTTTTGTTTTAATAATATTTTATAAAAAAATGAATGAGTTAAATTTATGATTTAGAGATAATGAACCGTACAAATTCCTCAAAACAAATGTGGGGGCTCCGAGAATTCCCACACTTTTAAATTTTAAGTACAAATTAGCAAACACTTGATTCTACCATTCAACATATTAGAGTTTAAATCACTAGAGTTTAAGGTTTATAATAACAATATATATTTTTGTTTCCAAGGGTTAGTGGATTGGTAATTGCTTGTTTGGCCAAGCACTTACCAACAAAGACACTCAGGTTTAAACTTGGGCAGTTTACAAAGGTAGTAGTTTGTTCTAAACTTTAGCGGTCGACTTTTGTTTATCGTCAATGGAAAGGAGAAATATTGACTTTTGATTTTTTAGCCTTCTTTTCATTCTTTTCGGTCGATGACATGTTTATGTCGAGTGACGTGATGTATTTTTCGGTCAGTAGAAATTTTGGTCAGCTAGTTACCGTGGTCGATCGAAAAAGTTTCTCTTTTAGAAACGATCGACCGTCGTTTTCCTTTTATCGGTTGATGAAGTTCGGCAGCAATTTCCTTTGTATCGATTGAAAATACTTTTTACTTTCGACTGTTGTTTTCTTCTCGTCGACTGCTAGTCAAGCATTTATAGCTTTGGTGGAGTTGGGCCTATTAATGATTTCACTCTTTTAAATATTTTTACCTTGTCATTGCTCCACTGCCAGTCAAGCATTTATAGCTTCGATGGAGTTGACCTTGATCCCTTGGACCTGCTCTACTACCATACATGCATCTATAGCCTCGATAGAGGTTATCCAGATAGCCCCAAGCACTTGCTCATTTTGCATTATAGAGATTTTTCTTCTTTTAGGAAGAATTTTGATAAATTGTAAATTTGTTTGAGAGTGCTTTCTGGGTTAAATATCTGCAAGGCTATAATATTGAGTGTATTTGTTTTTAGCCCAACTACCTTACCAAGGTTGATTGAATTCCTTGATTTTTGGAATTGCTTTTGAGATCATGATATTATATGGCTTTGGCTTGATGTGTCAGCATCCCTAGATTTCTTGTTGTATTCCAATCCTTACAAGATGATTACTAAAACTCTATTTCCTGAGTTTTGTCAGTTCACTTGTATTCAATCTCAAATTCTCTTCATTCATCAAACTAAAGATAACTCCCTTATAGACAAGCAAAAACATAACCAGAGAACTTAAAAACTTTCTAATAGATTTGAAAACAATAAAAAGATAAGCAAACTGACTTAGAAGGAAAAGAAAAGACAAAAAAAAATTCATTTTTTTATTTATTCTTTTTGGGTTCCCCAATAGGGGTGGTATAACTTCAGGTGTAGGCCATTGATTGGGATTTCCATGAGATCTCCCTGCAAGGTTTGCAACCTATAAGTATTAGGGCCAAAAATCTGGATTATTTGGTAAGGACCTACCCACCTAGGCTCAAGCTTACCCTTTTCTCCATGTTTATCATTTTTAGGATCCCAATATAAGACTATGTCTCCTTCAAAGAATGGGGTTCCCTTGGCTTTCTTGTTAAAGAGTTGCATGGTTTTATGAGTCTGTTCAAACATCTTATCCAATGCATTCCTTCTTTCTTCTTGTAGTTGTGCAATATGATCAAATCTCCTCTGTAAGGCATCAAGATTTTCATGATCTTGTAACAACAAATATAATGCTATTCTTTCTGTACGAGGAGGTAGCAGAGTCTTTTCTCCAAATACCATTTCATAAGGAGTCTTTCCTGTGTTTCTCTTGATAGACAATCTATCTGCCCATAAGGTAAACTTCAACTCATTGTCCCATCCCTTTTTATTTTTGCCTAGTGATATTTTGATTCTAGTAATCATATTCTTGTTTGATGATTCGACAAGACCATTTCCCTAAGGATAGTAGTTTGTTGAATGAGAAAGTTCAATTCCATACTTTGCACAAAATTCTATCATTTCAAATGAGATAAAGTATTTCCCATTGTCTGTTACCAACTTCTTTGGGACTCCAAATCTAGTCAAGATGTTTTCCTCCAAGAAATTGATGACTACTTCAGTTGTTGAGTTTCTTAGAGGAGCTGCTTCCACCCACTTGGTGAAATAATCTATTGCCATGATGATCCATTTATGTCGGCCTAAGGAGTTTGGATTGATTTCCCCAATGAGGTCAATTCCCCATTGTATGAAGGGTGCTTCTATGATCACTGATTGGAGAGGCATTGCTGCTAACTTTTTCTTCCCAGCAAACACTTGATAATTATGGTAGCCCCTTACATATTTATGCACATATTTGAATAAGGAAGGCCAGTAATAACCTGCTCTCATAATTTTATTTGTAGTTGCTTTTGGGGAAAAATGTCCTCCACAAAATCCATCATGAAATTCTTTAATGACCTCTAAAGTCTCTTTTTCAAATAAGCACAGCAACAAGACACCATCAGGATGTTTCCAATAGAGTTTTCCTTCCTGAACGTAGTATTTCTGAGACTGTTGTTTTACTGACCTCATTTTATTTGTAGACATACCTTTAGGAAATGATAGGGTTTGAAGGTATAATAGAATATCATCATACCATTTGCATTTAACATTGTCTATTCTCCTGATATCATGCATGTCATCAATTGTGGCAATGTTCTGCATGTCTTCCCCTTCTTTGTTGGCTAGATATTTAGCTAGACCTTACCCTCTGATTATTTTCACTGCTTTAAATTCAACATCATATTGCAGTAACTTGACCATCCATTTGGAAGGACTACCTATTGGCTCAGGTTGGGTGAAAATATCTTTAATAGCAGTGAAAGGGATACAACATATAACTTTATTTGATCCAAAGATGCATTTAAAATGTTCTAGTGCTTGAATCACAACATAAGCCTATTTTTCAATCATTTTGAATCTCAGTTGAGCTCCTTTGAGTCCTGCACTCATGAAAGCTATAGGTATTTCATTCTCTTCATTATCCTTCTGAGAAAGGATTGTAACAATGGTATGTTCAAAATCGAATGAATATATATTGAAATCCTTTGAGTAGTTAGGGCAATTCAAGACTAGGGCAATGGTGATAGCATCTTTGATTTTTTGAAAAGCTTCTAGATTTTCCTCTATCCATTTGATGTCCACATTCTTTTTAATCATGTTATTGATAGGTTGAGCTATTTTAGAAAAAATGGCACAAACCTTCTTACAAAGTTAATCTTACCAAAGAATGATCTGACTCCTTTCATATTCTTAGGAGGAGGTATCTTGGCAATAGCTTCAATTCTTGATGGGTCAATACTAATCCCTTTTTTAGAAACTATGTGGCCAAGGAGCTTTCCTTGTGTTGCTCCAAATATACACTTCTTTGGATTCAAGGATATCCCAAATTCCTTACATCTGGCAAAAACTGTAGCTAAATGTTCAAAATGATCTGTAGGGTTTTTTGAGAACATTGTTATGTCATCTAAATAGACAACCACTATTTTAAACATCAAACCTTTAAAAGCAAAGTCCATAGCTCTTTGGAAGGTGGCTCCTACATTCATTAATCCAAATGGTATTCTCATATATTCAAAGGTACCCCAAGGGGTAGTGAAAGCAGTTTTATATCTATCTTTAGGATTTACCTAAATTTGATTATATCTTGAGAATCCATCCAGTAATGACATTCTGGATGAACCTACTACGACTTGCAGCAACTGTTCCATGTTGGGAAAGGGATAATTATCCTTGAGGGAACTTTTATTTAGATTTTAAAAATCAACACAAAGTTTGATCTCTCCATTTTTCTTCCTCATTGGTACCAAGTTTGCTATCCAAGAAGAAAATCTCACTTTTCTAACTATCTTGGCATCCAGTAGCTTCTGAACTTCTTTTTGCATGATTGGATGTAATGTGGGGTTGAATTTTCTTTGCTTCTGCCTAAAAGGCTTAGTATCTTCTTTCAGAGGAATGATGTGAGTCATGACCTCTATTTTAAATATCTTTAGGTCTTCATAACTCCAGGCAAAAGATTCTTTATTTTTCTTCAAAAAGCTCATATATTGCTCTTTTTCCTCTTTTGGCAAAGCTTTATCAATTTTGACAAACCTAGGCTCCTCTTTTGTTCCAATATTTATCTCATCAGTTTCTGTTTCTTTGAGGAGTGGTTTGTAAGCTTTATCAAAATCATTAAATAAGCTTTCTAAAGAGACTAATCCTTTTGGGATCCTATTGGTTTTGAGTTGAATTACTTCAACTGACTCTCCAATAATGTTTTTCAAATTTTCTTCATCCTCCTCTTCACATATAACATCAGAATACATATTCTGGAGGGTCATGAAGTCTTTGATATCCACATCATCTTGGAAAACTTGTAAATATACAATGTTGTCAGGCACATAAGGTTTGTATACAAAGATGGTTGGGAACCTATCCATGTACTCAATGTCTATTTCTGGGCAATATGCACTTGAAGCATTAATAGCTAATAAATCTGCAATGTGATTAAGTTCTCTAGGAATGTATGAGATGTTAAAGGCTAGGAACTTGTCAATTTCTGTTAGAACTATAGATTTATATTGTTTCAATCTGGGATGTTTTATCTGATACTTACCTTTGATCTATTGTATAATCAGTTTAGCATCTCCAATAATAGTCAAAAAATTAATTCCTAGTTCTTTAGCTTTTCTCAGACCTAGTAGTAAGGCTTCATACTCAGCTACATTATTAGTGCATGGGAATTCTAGTCTATAAGGGATTCTGAGATAGTTTCCCTTAACATCTATTAAATTGACACCAGCACCTGCCCTTGTTTGATACTTAGCCCCATCAAAGGACATGGTCCACATCTCTTGGGTGAGAATCCTGTCAGATTCTGCATCTACTAGTTATCTGATTTTATGATCCATATCTTTGGCTTTAGGACTTCGACTAGGAAAGGGTTATGCTAGATAGAGTACACTCCTATTTATTTCTCTTCTATAGAGCTAACTAAATTGATCATGGTGTCATCTGATCTAATCAGTTCAATTGAGTATTTTTTAAATGGTTCTCTCCTTAAGGTCACATTTTCTTTTCTTAAAATAGGGATTATGGCATAAGACCAATCTAATTGTATGGAGCCACCCAACTATTCTGCCCAATGTCTACTCAACAGTAATGAGAAGAAAGGATCTACATCAACTACTACAATGTCCATAACTATACCTTTCTTAGGATGTTGGTCTAGGTAGACTAGCAAACCAGTGATAATACCTACATAGGGTATCTGCCTACTATCCATTACTAATATAGGGGGAGACTCTCTAGTGCAAATCAACCCTAATTGGTCTGCTATTTTCTTAGGCATGATGTTATGGGATGCACCACTATCTAGCATGCAGTTATGAATGACATATCTTTCTCCTTCATCTGAGTTATACCTGAGTGACACATAAAATGGTCTGACAGATGAAGGGGTTCTAGTTTCATGATTGGAAGGTTTGATAGCATTACAGGATTGAGTTCCTTTTTGTTCAATTAAGCCAAAAGCCTTACAAACTTGTTCTCTGTATTTTTGAATATTCATTAACTCACCAAAGGTAATGTTGACCTTTTGTTTACTCAATTCTGAACCAACATCAAATTCCATTTTCTTTATATCTAAATTTTTGGAGCATTCTTCATGAGAGGGTGGTTCATTTGTTCCTATGTTTTCAAGAACCTTTTTGTTCTAATATTTCTCAATGGACTATTCTCTAATATCTTTATTTAAATTCTTATCAGTTTTATTAGGAACAATCCTATTCCTTAAATTCAAGGTATTTGCTTCTAGCTCCTCCACCTCTTGAGTTGTTGGGACTAGTTTACCCTGTTTCATTTTGTCATACCTAGTCTCTTGTCCTCTTTGTAGGATCTTTGTATTTTCTGCAACTAGGATTTTTGGGTGGTGATTCGAAGCATACAAATCCATGTCTTATTCAAATAATATTTCTCTAGATTCATCCTCAAGGGTCCAACAAGCATTAATTCTGATATCCTCTTTGGATTCTTCTTCTAAGTCTATAGGATGGTGGACACCTAAATAGATACCACAACAATCTGGATTATGAGGAGCATCACAGGCTAAACAGTAATAAGGGAAATTCTCTGCCAAGTTTACAGTAGGAATAGGATTTGGAACCAAGTCCAGGTCCTTCTCTGTTTCTCTCTTTTTCCAGTTATTTCCATTATTCCTATCAGGATTATTGTTATTCCAATTTCTATTAAAGTTTCTCCTGAAAGGTGGTCTGTTGTCACCTTGTTTTCTGTCAATGTGAGGATGAGAAGTATCACCATTACTCTCTTTATTTATTTCCATCCTGGCCAACCTATTGTTCATTGTGTTGAACATTTCTATTACTTGATTGGTCAGCTTTTCCATGGGATCATGTTCAGTTCTTTTCTATAGGTTAAATCCCACTTTCTTAGGCTTCCTATCAGGATGATTATCTTCCAGAGAGTATGGTTTCATTTTCCCACTATCTAACATATTTCTTTCAATGTCTATGGCTTTATCCATGCATTCATCTATTGTGTTAACCTATTCTTGTCTTAATTCATAGTTGAATTCTCCAGGGAAGGTATTTTTATAAAAATAGATGGATTGGATATCATTTGGCCTTAGAGCAGTGGGAATCTTATTTTTGGATTTAGAAAACCTTCTATTGAAATCACTTACTGATTCATTTTCTTTCTTTTTCATTGTTTCCAGATCTATTAGCAATGATTGTTCATTCTTCCTTTCACCAAATTTCTTTAAAAAGATAGTCTCCATTTTGGCAAAATTAGCAATGTCATTATTAGGAAGAGTATTAAACCATTCTCTAGCATATTTCTCTAGAGTTTGTAAAAACAATCTCAACACCACATCTTCATGTTCTACCTCTAGATTGTCTAAGGCATACAAGAAGCTTTTGATGTGATCTTCTCTAGTAATTGCATTGTTTCCTTGAAACTTAGGCAAATATTTATGCACTTTACTAGGGAGATCATGTAAAGGAGTTGGTAATTGAAAAGGTCTATATCTATTGGTCCTCCATAACTGAACCGGTGGTGGGTTAGCCATACTAACTATAGGAGGTACTTGAATTATAGTAGGAGGTGTGATAGTAATTCCATTGGGAATAGTGGGAGGTGTTTCAAATAAACTTCCTAATGTAACAATATCTGCATCAGAACTTTTTGGAGATGAATAAGAAGAGTTAGTTCTAAAAAATACCTCTGGATCTGAGAGTTTAGGGTACAGCTCCTAAGTGGTTCTTCTCGTTCATACCAACATGTTCTTCTTCTTCTTTTAATATTTATGATATTTTTGGATTTTTCCAGTTAGAGTCGCCAACACAATATGTGCAGAAGGAATAAATGTCTGGTTGAGATTGCTCAACTTAAAACACTCTCGTTCACTTAGGGTATAAACTTTTTCAAGAATTAGAAAATTAAGAAAACAATATAACTGAACGTTCTTGAAAAAGGAAAATTGGAAACTACGAGCATAGAAGGGAAACAAAAATTGATATTCTGATTCCTTCTTTAAGCTAACTATTGCCAATAAATATTTGTCGTTAGGTTCCAAACTATAATGAAAATTACGCATTCGATCCTCGACAACGGTGCCAAAAAATTATTGGGGCTTTTTCCTGCATCCGTAGAATGAGTTGTCATGCTACAGGAAAACCTACTGCCAATGAGCTATTACAGGCTCTGGTCGACCTGCCTCTTTAACTTGGGAATAGAGTTCTTTTAATATTTTCTAGATAGACCAAGTATGGTAAGGATACCCTTGAGGTGAGCTTAAATTCTTTAAGTTCATGCTCTTCTAGATTTATGGTGATGGATTAACAATTATAAAATTTGACCGAGCTAAAATGATAACAGTTCTATTATACCTTATGTATGACCGGTGCTTTAATCCTTTGGGCTATTGTAGCAAGATTTAATAACATTTCAATGAAAATAGAAAGAAGGAGAAAAGAAAGAATTGGTGCAATTACGTTCATTCGAATATCGTAATAAACATAACAGTTGACCAATGAAAAGAAGTGTTCATTATGCGTTCAAATAATGTAACCCATAACAAAGACACACACAGAGCTAAACAAAGAAATATAACAGGAAAGAAGCCCATAATTGTATTAATATTTGAATGATATTACATGAAGAGTTGGCATGGAATCGCCATTTAACTCTTAGAAATATTAATACAATAAAGATCCTCGTTTGAATATCGTAACAAGGACCTTTCACTCTTCCATTCGAATATCGCAACAGTCGAGTCTCTAGACCTCTGGCTCAATAATCTAGAAATATTCTCAGCTTCTTGGGCACTTTCCTATCAAAAACTTGCATAGCAATGGGAGGAATGAGGAGATGAAAAAGGAGAAAGAAAACAAAGGAGATACAATAACAAAGAACGGGCACTCGAGTATACCTCTTAGCAAAAATATGCTATGTCAAAGCTCGATCCTTATTCTGGCTGTAGACATCCTTCTTATAGTCGTAGCAGCTCTACAACTACCTGAACTACTTTCATCTGGACCATCCACCTGGTGCCATCTCCTGCCTTGTCATCGGTTAGGTGTTGTACAATCTGTATATTTAACTACCTCAAAATATATATTTAGCAAAATTTGGCCAAAATTTGGCCTAGTTATCACTAACTTTCTCCTTTCCTTTTTCTACCATCGTGGGCCCCATGCCACTTGCTGACTCAGATGCCTTTTGACTCTTTTTAATTGCTTTCAATTCGTCCAGACTTGCACCAATGGAATCTGCTATGAGGATCCATATTTCTTCATCAATTTCACTGATCGTGCAAATCTGATCCAATGCCCTGATTCCTCTACCTTTGTCTTCCCTTATGAAGGGTTGTCTATTCTAGAAGAACCTGACGATGTCAAGGGAGTACGTGGTCAATGAGATGAGTTGGTCAGAGAGCTTATCTTCATCAACCTCTTCGCAAGAAAATTATCTGATGTCCCGGATGATTATCTAATAGAAACCTTCTATGCTAAGCAATTTTTGGGGATCAACATTGAGGCGCTTCAACTGAGCAACTATATCTTTTTCTACTTTTTCTAGCTCTTTAACCGAGTTGCTCCATCTGGGTCTTTCCACCTTGAGACTTGCAACTTTTTCATACTCTCCTAGGCAGCTATGAACCCTCCCATCAATGGTGGTCACTTGCATGGACCTGATCTGTTCATATTTGGCCTTGCACCTTTCGTAGACCGGGGATATAGCTGCTATCTTCTCATCTACCTTTACTAAGAGGGATTTTATCTCTTTATTTATCTCCATTATATTTCCAAAATTCTTGCAACAAGTCTCTATCATTTCTGCTTCCTTCTCAATTATTTTGACCATCTTCTCTTTGAATCTAGTGGCAAGCTTTGGAACTTGTAACAAGTCTCTATCAGAAGGTATTTGTTTTTTAGTTTCCTTTATTTTAGCTTTTAGCTTCTCATTTTCTGATTGCAATGATTCTGCTTTGGATCTCCAAGCCATCACTTCCTTCTCGATGGCTAGAGCAGTTTGTGCATGAACTTGCACTCCATGTTTCAGTAGTGAGACTGAGTCTCCTCCTATCGTTGCATTACCTATGTTGGGATCTATTTGAAGGGATTGTATCCCTTCAGTGGGAATGATGATGGTGGCCTGGGAAGTGGGTTCTAAACTTGATGGAGGTGGAACGTGCACTTTACTTTTACTTTGGCTTTCTATCACCCTGTTCTCCATTATAGCTTCAATTTGTTCCTCCTCTTTAGTAGTGAATTGTACAAAGTCTTCTTTCTTGATCAGGGTGATGCTCATAGGCTCATTGGCACTTGATCCAATCCTTGCTCTCTTGAGAGGAGGAGGTCCTGTGGTATCGGGCATCACTACCTAATAATTTTTGAAGACTTCATTGAATCCTTCGACTTTCTTTATTCTTTCCTAGGCCATGGTAGATATCTTAATTTTTTTTGTTAGCCATGAAGGTTGTTGGTACTGCTCATGGTGAACCTACAGTTATTTATTGCAGGTGTTGTGAGGTCATTAGAGCCAGTGTCAAACTCTTGACTGTGAGACTCTTTGGGACGATAAAAATAGGCACACTATCTTTTCCTTTACTTACACTAGGGTACTGGGAGGTAGATGAAGTACCAATATTTTCTTCTGTTACTTGATCCTGTACTTTATCTATGATTTCAATTTGCTCAGTATTCAATCTCATAACCTCCACAATAAGATCGACAAAAGCTTTTGGTGGGATGGCGATAATTTGAGGTGCCTCCTTATATAATTTTCGCGGGTTAGTCCCCAACTGCCTCTATGTGAGTATGTGCTCTTACTAGGTTTTTGTTATTCCATATTTCCTCGACGTTGATGTTGTTGTTTTGCACCCATAGGAGATTTTTATCATACTTGTCCTCCCTGTGCTCCATTGGATTGGATTCTAGAGTGATTTTCTTGTAGCGGCCCTTGGGATCGTATGGTATCTAGGTGATTTTTGTGAAACAGGAGTCCATGGTAGGCAGGCTTTTATCATCACTGGATAGCCTCGGTATACATATTCCCCTATCTTTCTTGGAGTTGTGATCCATGGAACTCTAGTCTTTTTCTTCCTCCACCTTAATTTGGCTTCTTCTACGGACTGCCTTACTATCTCTAAGGTCGCCAGTGACTTGGGACAATAAGTGGGTAAGGCTTTCAGTGGTAATTTTCCTCCATATATCCTAATGAAACTAAAATGTTCATCAAGAAAGTAATCACCCACTTCCATATCCTAGAGATATTTGACTATACCTGGGCTCATTTTGGGTGGTTCTTTCTTTGTGAGCGCATGGTACATTGATGCTAAGAACCTTCCATAGAACTTTGAATAAGAGGAAGTGCCATCATAGATGCAAGGCAATCTATCTTGGATGATCTCCCCCAAAATTTCTCCAAGCTGTCGAATGGCATCATCTTTGAATTGCCCGACGATCAGGTGCACCAGGAATGAGTAGTGTGAGAAATAAGGCATGATATCCAAATCCTTCTTTATGGCATCTTGTAATCCCTTGAACTCTCTATCTATCGTGTCGCATATTATGTCCTGCCATCTATACATGGGCATCTTCCAAGTCTTGTTGCACTGTACTATCAAATACATCACCTCGATGCTGACCTAGTTGAGGTCCTCAACTCCCAACACTACATGGATCATATCAGCGTAGTCCCTCACCCATTTGTGGAATTGATTCTTGTGAATCAAAAAATCTGTCGACACTAGTTTGTCATAATCAAATAGTTTCTCATAGAAGGTGGTGTCGATCATGTGTCGTGCCTGCATTGAAATCACCTTCGCATCATAGCATTGTTTGGCCATTTCCAATCCGAACACCTGTTCAACCCTTTTTGGTGTAATTCTATAAATGGGTTTGTTTTGCGCATTAACGATGGCCCTAGTCTTTGGATCGTACGAGATGGCTAGCCATGTTAACAATTCAGGGGAGAAATGCACTCTTGGGCACAAGAGTTTCGCTAGGTTGGTTCTCCATTTGTTGCTACGGGGAGCTCTTTTGTCTTTGTCTTCGTAGGCTTGGTTGAAGATGTTTTTCAATAGGTAGTGCGGGCATCACCATTCTTCGATGCTAGACTAGAAGCAGAACTCAGCGAGTTCATCTTCACCCCACACTTGTTCTCCTATCTTTCTGGCATTCACCTTCTTGAATGGCACCTTCTCATCCAATGCTTTGATTCTCATCTTGGGGGCTACCCTGTTGGAGGAGGCCATTGCTCTCTGATCCCTAACACTGGTCTTCTCAACTCATCAAATCAGTTTGAAAAATTTGCTAGCACTGTGAGTTGCTCGTCGCTACCTTCATGTATTTAAATCATTTCACGTTTGAGGTATTATTAATGTCGTACCAACTACCACTATGTTATTGCTATTTTTGGCTTGCCACCTCAATCTTCTATAATGATCGATCGATTATGAATCACCATTATCTATTGATTTGCGTAACTAGCAGCCAAATTATATAGGTGTTAGATATTGGTTTGTTTGATTGGTACACATTGCCTCAAGAGTCATGCCTTGGGAGATCCAAGGTTGAGGTTGGTGGTTGGCTTGTGTTCTTGTAACGCTTGAAGTGGTTCAGCCATATCATTAGGATCATCGTTGGTTTGAATGTTGTGTCAGCTTTTCTCAGGCGAGGGTATGCAGATGTGGATTTCATGCTTCAGTTGTTATTTATGATGTATCGACTACTCAAAGGTTTAATTTGGTCGAATGCATGCAGTCCATTGATTGGATGATTGGTTGATCATGTCTTTTCTTTCATCATATTTCGATTGGTGGATCACTTTGATTTTGCACAAATAGATATTCGGTTGCTGGTTGCCATTATTCGATCGATATGGCTTTTGGTACTTCTACACGCGCTATATTTTAAAAACTTGAGATAGCTTTTATCGAGGATGTCAGCTAATAATAATAATTTTTAATTAAGATCTTATGCATGCAAAATTAAATGGTGACATACCTTAATCAATGTTGTTTTTACCTTTGATTGGTTGGGTTGATCTCATCCATTGATCTCGTTCGACCGATGGTCTTTGGATGGCGAGGATGCGTTCGATCATAGGTATTTAAGCATATTTCCTTTTTTGACCAAAATATTTTAATGGTAGCACTTTTCTCTGAATTATTGATCGATCTTTACCTCTGTTTGATCGATAAAAGCTTTGCTTCGATCAAAAAATATCTTTGCTTTCATCGAGTGATCGACCTTTGGTTATCGCCAACCAAAAAGAGAAATATTGAATTTTGACTTTTTGGCCCCCTTTTCATTCTTTTTAGTCGACGACATGTTTATGTCGAGCGACGTGATGTATTTTTGGTTAGTAGATATTTCGATCGACTAGTTACCGTGGTCGATCAAAAAAGTTTATCTCTTTTGCGAACGATCGACCGCCATTTTCCTTTTGTCGATCGATGAAGTTTGGCAGCAATTTCCTTTGTATCGGTCAAAAATACTTTTTACCTTCGATTGTTGTTTTCTTCTCATCGGTCAAAAAAGGGTTTCTTTAATGGACCAAATTTTGTTCGATCAAAAAAATCCTCGGTAGTGCCCTCCTTTTCATCGATCGATTAAACTTTGCATGCTTTGATTGCTTCGGTTTTTTGGCCCGAGTGGTCGGTCAAAAATTTCTATCGGTCGACCGAAAAATACTTGTTTGTAAAATAAAGTCAGATTTTTATAATGGGATCGACCAAAAAATTATCCAACAATACTTGGATTTGATCGATCACTCTTTTCTGTCGATGGATTGCTTTTTTCTATCGGTCGATCGCTTTTCAAAGTTTGATCAAAAAGATTTTAGTTCTGACAACTTTTGCTCATCGGTCGAAACTTTCTGCCTGTCAATCGAAGGGTGAAATCTTTGCAAGGAAAACCAAAGGAACCCCTAAGATTTTAATGAAAGGAAAACATTTAGCTAACTAGGGGTTTGGAGATGTTTATAAAGGCAGAATTTTTTTACTCAAACTTGAACTCTTCATAAAAGGTGTACCTTCTTAAGACCTTCAAAAATTTTAAATTATGGGTACATTAATGTTGTATAAATTTTACCAACAACACATCTCATTCGACATTAGTTGTCCTCCAAGCTGAGATAGAGTTTGATAACATATATGACTCTCTTAATCTAGCTAACAACATTCACTTGATTTCTACTCCTCATCAATTGAAGGAGGGATCACATATGTTAATAAAAGAGACGATTGATATCGATGTTACCAATGATCTTGAACACCCCTAAATTATCAAATTGGGAAAGGGTGTTTCAGCTGTAGAATGTGAGGTATTCTTCACTCTTCTAAAGAAGTAAAAAAAGTGTTTTTCTTGGTCATATCGAGATATGCCTAGTTTGGATCCAAATCTAGTTGTCCATAACTTGACACTAAATCCAACAATTAAACCCGTCAAGCAAAAACTCCAAAAGATGCATCCAACAATTGTTATTATGATAAAATATGAATTACAAAAATTGTTGGATGCAATATTAATCCAACATATTAACTACCCCAATTGGGATTCTGTTGGTCACGAATCTGCCACAGGAAAGGATTTTATACTAAATGCACCCTAGACCCGGCCAACATTGAAAGGCTGGGAGAAAGAAATGTCTCCCAGACCAATCTCCAGAGAGGGCTGGTTCCCTTACTAATCTAAGCTTGATTAAGACTAAAGTTACTAGAAAGGAATTATAAATGTGCAGAAAGAAACAGGAAATACATGAAAGAGATGGGAAATATGGCCACAGGCCGAATTTATATGATCGGGAAAGAATAACTAGCGAGAATCTAACTTCAAGCACATTAACAACATATAATAATAGATATACAACGTAATCCACTTACGACCTTGCATAGATAACCTCCAAGATCGCATTCCAGAACTCACTTCCTCATTTGCGATATTCAAACTCGAAATGCAGAATTGAAATCTAAGCAACGAGATAAGAAATACGAGCATAAATTAGAAATGCATGAGACAGAAGGAAAAACCACATAGACAATTGCTTGCAAAATTAGAGGCCAAATATCTTTCATTCATGCAAAGAACTTGAAAGCTTTCATGCAAAATGTCTCTCAAACTCTCGATCCCTCTTTCTGAGATCTACATTGATTTATATAGAAGTCTTGCTTCTTTACAACATTAAAAACTTGCAACGAACTTCCTCGAGATCTACAAAATGTGCAACAAAAACAAGGAAATGATCCCCTTAAACCAGCCTCGGAGAAACCAGAAATTGAATGAAATAAGGAGTCGGTCGTCTTCATTAAATGGTCGTTCTTGAAACATGCTTGAACCGTTAGAAAAATCATGAACAACAGCTTTGGATAATGGAAAGTATTTAATTCTGGTGGCTTGGACACGTTCTTCTACCTTGCTCGCATTGGAAAGCAGCAAAACATTTAATTCTGGAGTGCTTTTAATCATTGGAAATCGCAAAACTTCATCGGGCCGTTTGAACTGCTTTCTGGCAGCAAAAAGTGAATGTCGCGAAAACGTGACATGTCACGAAATCATGACGTATCTTTGCTCCATACACTTTTGTCACTTTGGGACCACGAAAATCAACCATGTCACGAAATCGCGACGTATTCGGCTCCTTTGTCTCCTTCGCTACCTTAGCTCGCGAAAACGCGACGCGTCGCGAAATCGTGACGTTCCGTACCATTATGCTCTTTCTTCTCTATTTCTATGAAAATGTGACAAGGGTCGATTTTTCTTCTCCTTTTTTTCTCTCCGCCGCTTCAACCATAAAACATGACAAGGCACGATTTCGCTACACCTTTCTCTCTTTTGGTTGTGTCTCACTTATACGTCGCGAAAACAAGACAAGTCACGTTTATTTCCAATATCTGAAAAATAAAGTCGAAATCGCTACACTATCTTCTCGCTGCTCAATATTCTCTTCTATGTCATGAAAATCTGACATGTTGCGATTTCATGACAATTTTCATCCACCCTATACGGTCCTGCTTCTAACCCGTGAAAACATGACACTCTTGCCTCAAGTGGTTCTTTAATCTCCATCATGTCATGAAATCGTGACAGGTTCTATCTCCTTGGACTTTATTGCTCTTGACCATGAAAATTCATCATGTCATGAAATCATGACGTTTCGTACAATTTGGTTGCCTCTTTGCTTCCTCTTCACAAAAACGTGACATGTCATGAAATCGCTACAATTTTTGCACTTGGTCCTTCCGCCCCAATATGTCATGAAATCATGACGTTTCTATGTTTCTTAAAATTTCGTGATATCAGATGCTAACTTCTTCTTGGCTTCATCTTCAAAAATGTCATGAAATCATGACATTTTTCATGCCTTATGACTTTTCTTTCACCATGCAACACGTCGCGATATCACGATGTCTTTCGCCTTTTGTGCCTTGTTCAATATTCTGTCGTGATATCACTACAAAGTTTATTGTCATCACCCTTTGCTTAGTTATGTCATGATTTCATGACCTTTTCTCTCATTCTGCTCCATTGCCATTGTAAGTCGCGAAAACGCGACATGTCACGATTTCGTGACAATTTTGCTGCGCTACCTCTGTTGACTATGTTGATCGCGATTTTGGAACACGTCATGAAATCGTGACATTTTCTGACTTTTGCTTCTCTCTCCTCGAAAGACCCGTGATAATGCGACATGTCATGATATCATGATGGTTTTGAAACTGTGCTCTCCATGCTGCTTTTTGTCGTGATATCATGACAGTCTTCGGACTTAGCTTTTTTTGCATCAAAACCTGTAAAGGAGTGAGAACTTCAACATCTTATGCATGAATAATCAACAATCAAAATAATGTGGCAAAAATGCCAACATTCTTGGTGGCTCGTGGGGTATACAGTTCTCTTGTATGCACGAATCCCAGGCCTGAATCCATTGGGCAATAGATTCAAGAAAAATTGAGAACAGAAAGCTAGCTGATGGGGTACATCTCGGTGGACTGCTGCAACAACTCTTGCTAAATGATTGAAAACTCAAGGAATCTATATTTGGCTTAGCTGACTAGGTGCTGTAAAAGAATCTCCATGAAAGCACTTGGGGTTGCAAAATGGAAATGAATGAAATAAGTGGAGTGAGGACTATGGAATGGAAATGGTAAATGATGGAATGGTGGAGTGGAGGGAGTGATGCGGTAGATACAGTAACAGAGTGCTTTTGTGCTACCAGCTGCTATGAAAGGGAAATGGAAGTGAATGGAATAATGGAATGGAAGTGGAAGAGATGAAAAATGCGGGATGAACTATGGATAAATGCTAAAACAACAATGAAATTAGAAGAAAAGGAAAAGAAGAAATGGGAATAGCAGAAAGGGAAAAAGAAACAACAGTAGTGGCTTGATTACTTGTAGAAGAAAAAAGGAGTAGGAGAAGAAGGGAATAAAGAAGGGAAGGGAAGAAATAGAGAGGAAGCCACTAACTGCTAGGAAGGAAGAAGAAAAAGAAAGAAATACACGTACCTACGGGCTCGCATGCAAAAAGAGCCGAAGTTGACAGAGGAAAACAATACTTTTTTTTTCTTTTTTCTTTTTTTTTTTTTTGCTTTTTTTTTTTACTATATACAAGGTAACTCCCGAATTAGCTGTGAACTTTCGAGAAAGACACGAACCCAAACACGGTTCTGTCTCCTGGATCCCAGACCCTTGACAGACACTCAGTAGACTCCTGGTTGATGATCAGCTCAGAGTCACCAAATATTTGAAACTGCTGCACTCCAAGTGTCCCAGCCATCTTGAGACCTAGGCATGATCGTTCAGTCCCAGTGTTAGCACCATTTTTGTATTGTGCTCCATCAAAATAGAGCTGATCTGGGAGAGTCTCGACCAACTTGATCAGGAGGCAACTTGACTTCAACCTCTTCAGGCTGCTTTGTAATGGAATAACAGCCAATTTCGGTCTCCAGCATAGCATTGAAATCAAGCATGGAAAACCCGTCTTCCAACTGAAGCTCATCTAAAACCTCATTCATCAAATCAGAACCCTCTAACTCTTCGGTTAGCATGTTGACAGACTGAATGGTCTTTCCCGCTTCATCCAACCTTTCAATATGAAAAGAGGAAGGTTTTTCATTATGAATCCGGAGTCTCTTTCCTTTGAAAGGGATCTCCAAGTGGGAATAATCCGAGTGCAAGGTAACCTCCCAACTTTGCAGTAAACTCTCTGGATAAGCACATACTGAAATACGGTTCTAGATCGACCACAACTATCTCTTGAATGACTGTAATCTGAGGCATAGTGTGTAAAACAATCGGGACATCCTTGATTACACCCATTGTTTTCATAGGAGTGCCATCTAACTGCAAGACTCCAGGGCTACTTCGTGTGTATTCCATACCCATAACTTCGCAAACTGCCTTTGGCATGACGAGTTGTAGCGGCTCCGCAGTCGATCATGCAGTTATGCACGATCCAACCCTCTATTTGCAGTGATAGATAAAACGGGGGTGGTCTATTTTTACCAGTGATAGAAGTGGTTAAAGCTTGAGCATAAATTGTCTAGGTAGGACCTTTCTCACTATCCTTCATAGATTTTAAATATTCTTGCAATAAATCTACCTGCCCAGGCAATTGCAATGCATCGTAAAGACTAACCTTAGCTGGGGTCTTCTTCAGTTCTTCGACAATGTTGTATGCAACCGCAACAGATTCCTTCTTTTCAATGGGGTGATCATATCTACTTCGATACTGTTGAGTGGCTTCTACTCTCAGCCTCTTCGTCAATGAAGGGTACTTCAACTTTTCTCTAGCTTGCTCCTCTGCTTCTGATCTTGCTTGTGCAGTTGCGGCCTTTTCTTGTACTCTGTGTGGAACAGGATCTTTCGATAAAATAGGCGCATCTAGCTTTGATGCTGGCACAGGAGTTTTCACTTGTTTCTTCAAATCAGCTGGCACTTTTAATGGCTCTAACTCAGTAGGATCTACTGTAACAGGCTTCTTTCCAGTCCTTGTGAGAACCGAAACTTGCTCTTCAGATGGAACCATTAAGCTATGGCCTGCCTCAGAGATCATATTGACTTGCCCTCCCGAAGAACTAGCAGCCAATGTCTGCACATAATTCAAATGAACCATGCAAGTGTCTTCTCCATGGGGATCATTGCATGTCGAACACCAATATGTTCTTTCAGCAAGGACTGCATCTTCATTTGCCAAAACAGTCAGGTTCTTCTCGGGTGCTTTGCTTGTTGAAGCAGCTTGTTCTCTAGTAATTGGTGGGGGTTGAAATCTCCTAGGCTGGAAATCTCGCTCAGCTTGCTTCCTTTCAATAAGCGTGATCTTATTACCCATTGCTCTTATTGCAGAATTGGCAGATTTTACCTCTTGCAAGAGTGTCGTATAAGGATCAGGGTTTACAGGTGCGAGGAGGTGCTTGGTAAGGGCAAAGGTGTTGGTGGTGCCGGTAATGCTGGAAATGAGGTGGAAGCAGGGAATGGCAGAATGTTGGGTGCGAGCAACTGGGATTTGCTGAAGAAGAGAGCTGAGGAACTGGGATAGGTGCAATTTGAGGTGCACTGGAATTCCATGATGGAACAGGGTACATAGAAGACATAGATTGCAAAAAAGAACTAGGATATAAATGTTGTGGAATATCAGGTAAAATGGGCATTGCTACCTTTGGGGGAAGCCTGCCGATTGCAATCAAGTCTGCCTCCGCCTTTTGTGCTTGCTCGAACAGTTTCGGGAAGGTCATCACATTGGACTGCCTGATCGCCAAGCCAATGTCTGTATTGAATGCTCGGAGGTAGTAGAACGTAGCTTGCTCAGGGGTAGGGCGAAGTCCTTCAGGCACTCGTTGCCAGCTTCTGGTGAAACGAACATTGAAATCTGCTATTGCCTCCTGTGGGTGCCTCTGGATTGCGTTAAACTGATGCAACAATGAAAATGGGTCAGCTCTGTTCATGAAAATTCTTCACTAACAATTCTCCTAGCTGATCCCAGGATGCAATAGTGCCTGGTTGCAGAGATCGATACCAGTACAACAATTTTCCTCTCAAGGATAACACTAATAACTTCACCATCACATCTTCATCTGTTATATCATGAATGGCTGCCAGAGAAGCTACATCATGAATATGTTCGTATGCAGTCTTTCCCGTACCATCATAGGTTGGCAAGGCTTTCAAAGCAGCCTAGGGAACTAGATTTTGAGCCTACAAATTCAAGGCCCCTGAGCTGTTCCATGCTGAAAACTGCCGGGGTGGAGGATACTGGGCCATTGGGACTAGTGTATGTAACTGAGAAGATGGAAAACTAGTAACAATACCAGGGATTTGTGTGGATATGGCAGATGATGCAAGCGATGGGGAAACCAACCTAGAGTGTTCACCTCTTTTTGTGTTGTCAAGTTCAAAAAACTCAACAAGATCTTCAACTTTTTTGGACTTTGATCTCGTGATCATGAAGTACAACTTTCACTGCATCCACGTTCAGAGATTTTTGGGTACTGCAGAGTCACCAAATGTTCTAACTATACGGCATGAAGGCGAACATTAAACCCTCAATACTATGGGATCTTTCTGAGACAGAAACAGTCTGTCCCACCGGGCGTGCCAAAAACTGTTGGTCACGAATCTGCCACAGGAAAGGATTTTATACTAAATGCACCCTAGACCCGGCCAACATTGAAAGGCTGGGAGAAAGAAATGTCTCCCAGACCAATCTCCAGAGAGGGTTGGTTCCCTTACTAATTCTAAGCTTGATTAAGACTAAAGTTACTGGAAAGGAATTATAAATGTGCAAAAAGAAATGGGAAATACATGAAAGAGATGGGAAATATAGCCGTAGGCCGAATTTATATGATCGAGGAAAGATTAACTCAACAAGAATTCAACTTCAAGTACATGAACAACATATAACAAAAGATATCAACATAATCCACTTACAACCTTGTACAGAAAACCTCCAGGATCGCATTCCAAAACTCACTTCCTCATTTGCGATATTCAAACTCGGATGCAGAATTGAAATCTAAGCGACGAGATAATAAATACGAGCATAAATTAGGAATGCATGAAATAGAAGGAAAAACCACACAGACAATTGCTTGCAAAATCAGAGGCCAAATATCTTTCATTCATGCAAAGAACTTGAAAGCTTTCAGCAAAATGTCTCTCACTCTCGATCCCTCTTTCTGAGATCTACATTGATTTATATAGAAGTCTTGCTTCTTTACAACATTAAAAACTTGCAACGAACTTCCTCGAGATCTACAAAATGTGCAACAGAAACAAGGAAATGATCCCCTTAAACCAGCCTCGGAGAAACCAGAAATTGAATGAAACAAGGAGTCGGTCGTCTTCATTAAATGGTCGTTCTTGAAACATGCTTGAACCGTTAGAAAAATCATGAACAACAGCTTTGGATAATGGAAATCTTTAATTCTGGTGGCTTGGACACGTTCTTCTACCTTGCTCGCATTGGAAAGCAGCAAAACATTTAATTATGGAGTGCTTTTAATCGTTGGAAATCGTAAAACTTCATCGGGCCGTTTGAACTGCTTTCTGGCGTGAAACTGTAACAGGTCACGAAAACGCGACATGTCACGAAATCGTGACGTATCTCTGCTCCGTACACTTTTGTCACTTTGGGACCGCGAAAATCAACCATGTCACGAAATCGCTACGTATTCGGCTCCTTTGTCTCCTTCGCTACCTTAGCTCGTGAAAACGCGACGCATCACGAAATCATGACGTTCCGTACCATTATGCTCTTTCTCCGCTCTATTTTCATGAAAATGTGACAAGGCACGATTTCGCTACGTTCTTCATCCATGTTGTTCTCTTCCTCTTCAACCGTGAAAACATGACACTGCACGATTTCGCTACACCTTTCTCTCTTTTGGCTGTGTCTCACTTATACGTCGCGAAAACAAGACAAGTCACGCTTTCGCTACGTTCTCCCATCGGCATCTTTGTTTTATCTCTGGGTCGCGAAAACCAAACAAGTCGCGAAATCGCTACACTATCTTCTCGCTGCTCAATCTTCTCTTCTATGTCACGAAAATCCGACATGTCGCGATTTCGCGACAATTTTCATCCACCCTGTACGGTCCTGCTTCTAACCTGCGAAAACATGACACTCTTGCCTCAAGTGGTTCTTTAATCTCCATCATGTCGCGAAATCGTGACAGGTTCTATCTCCTTGGACTTTACTGCTCTTGACCGCAAAAATTCATCATGTCGCGAAATCATGACGTTCCGTACAATTTGGCTGCCTCCTTGCTTCCTCCTCGCGAAAACGCGACATGTCGCGAAATCGCTACAATTTTCTGCACTTGGTCCTTCTGCCCCAATATGTCGCGAAATCGTGACGTTTCTATGTTGTTGGTCCACTTCTCGCGATATCGCGACGCCATCTTCTTTCTTGCCCTCATCTCCAAAAATGTCACGAAATCGTGACGTTTTTCATGCCTTATGACTTTTCTTTCAACTTTGCCATGACCACGCAACACGTCGCGATATCGCGACGTCTTTCGCCTTTTGTGCCTTGTTCAATATTCTGTCGTGATATCGCTACAAAGTTTATTGTCATCGCCCTTTGCTTAGTTATGTCACGATTTCATGACCTTTTCTCTCATTCTGCTCCATTGGCCATTGTAAGTCGCGAAAACGCGACATGTCGCGATTTCGCGACAATTTTACTGCCTTCGTTGACCATTTTGACCGCGATTTTGGAACACGTCACGAAATCGTGACAACTTCTGACTTTTGCTTCTCTCTCCTCAAAAGACCCGCGATAACGCGACATGTCGCGATATCGCGACGGTTTTGAAACTGTGCTCTCCATGCTGCTTTTTGTCGCGATATCGCGACAGTCTTCGGACTTAGCTTTTTTTGCATCAAAACCTATAAAGGAGTGAGAACTTCAACATCTTATGCATGAATAATCAACAATCAAAACAATGTGGCAAAAATGCCAACAGATTCCAATATGGTTCTTGTTCAAAAATCGAATGGGGGTGTGCATATGCACAGATTTTCATGATCTTAATAAAGTGAGCCCCAAGAATAAATTTTCGCTCCCAAACATCAATAAATTGGTAGATGCAACCACATGCCACAAAAAGCTCTCTCTCATGGATGACTTCTCTGGATATAATCAATTATGAGTCAATCCTAAAGATCAGGCCAAAATAGCCTTTACTACACCATGGAGGACCTTGTTTTATAAGGTCATGCCTTTTGGCTTAAAGAATTTAGGTGCTACCTATCAATGGGTAATAGTGGATTGCACAAAATTGTCAATGATCTTGTGGCTAAATATGTATTGCATCAGGACCATATTGATGTTCTCGAAAAGATCTTTAATCGTCTCCTAGAGCATAATGTATGCTTGAATCCTAAAAAGTGCATTTTTGGAGTAACATCCAAAAAATTTTAGGATTCATTGTGTCTAAGCAAGGCATAAAATTTGACCCTTGAAAGGTTGAAGCAATCACAACCATGCCTCCCTCCAATATCAAATAGCTTCGCAGCTTGCAAGGGAAGATATAGGTCATCTAACGATTAATTATGCAACTATCAAATAAGTGTTGGCCATTCAATCATCTTCTCTAGAAGGGGGTGACCTTTAATTGGAATAAATATTGCCAAGTAGCCTTCCAAAATATTAAACAATACTTGGCTTCCATGCTAGTATTATCTTCATCGAGACCTGGCGCGTCTTTTCTCTTATACATCTCAACCATTGATTTTGCCTTAGGGACCATGTTGGCCCAAAATAATGAGGTAAAAAAGGAACATGCTATCTATTACATTAGTTGCACCATGGTCTCATACGAAATAAAGTACACTTACATCAAAAAACTCTGCTTAGTGGTGGTCTTCGCCACCAAAAATCTCTATCATTACATGATAAATTAGACAACATACATCATATCTAAAGAGCACCCTTTGTGATACATGATAAGTCGTACTTATCATAATTGTTGCACTGCAAAGTGGACCATGCTCTTGATTAAGCTTGACCTAGAATTCATTGGACAAAATTCTATTAAAGGTCAATTTATCGTAGACTAGATAGCAAAAGCACCGCTTCAAGACGATAAGCCTATCACATTTGAGCTACATGATGATGCAATCTTTACAGTATCTAGCTCAGAAGAACTAGAAGAACCCAAGCATAAATAATATCTTACGATGTTCTTTGATGGTTCAAAGTGCAAGCAGGGGGGTGGTGCAGGAATAATAATAATAGGATCCTATTCCCCTTTCATTCAAACTCGATTTCCCTTGTACTAATAAAAATGTTGAATACAAAGCCCTCCTTTTGGGTCTTCAAACATCTATCACCATGAATGTTAAGAGACTCAAAATCTTTGGTGACTCCTTACTCATAGTTAATCAAGTAAAAGAAATCTACCGATGTAAATGCTCAATCTTGTAATCATACAAGACCATCATGGACAAGTTACTTACAAATTTTGAATGGTATGACATTGAGATCATCCCTCGGTCCTCCAATTACTTTTTGAATATAATGGCTTTCTTAGGATCCTTAATTTCGCAAAACCCATCAGATGATGTCACTACTATTCATGTAAAAATGCTCGCATAATTTGCAATCTCGTAGGATGCCATTATAGAAGAGCAAAGCATCCACATGGTAGACATTGAACCATACCAAGATTGATTTGTACAAATTCAAGTCTTCTTGAAGTTTGCTTCTTGAGTATCCCTAATCCCTCAGATCCCTTATGATAATGTCACAATCATATATCTTAAGGTTCTCTCACATTCCCCATTCGTGTGAAATAATACATGAGAGGAGTGAAGCATTCATGTAGTCCAAGTTGAGCAATATCAATATTGGTTCTTCTAGATCAAATATTTCTTGAAACTTGGTAGCCCTCCCATGGGCTTATCGCATGCTGCAAAATGATCATTCAAACAAAAAGCAACTAAATATGTCTTACTAGAAGAAATATTGTACCATTGAAGTTATGATGGAGTTCTTCGATGTCTAGGGCCCCAAGAATCTACTTGGGCCATTTTGCAAGCTCACAATGGTACATGTGGTGGCCATTTTAGCAATATTGTCATTGCAAAGCGCATTCTTCGAATGGGATATTACTAGCCTACAAGAGAGCAGGATTGTTGCACGTATGTCAAAAGATGCATCAAGTGTTAGCATCATGCTAACTTGCCACATGTACCTTCACAAGTGCTACAACTAATTCACTCCTTGTGGCCTTTTTATCAATGGGGTTTTTATCTAATTGGAAAAATATCACCCCATCTTCAAGTTGACACACATTTATTCTAATGGCCACTAAGTATTTTACAAAGTGGATAGAAGTTATCCCACTTACCACTACAATAGATTAACGCATTGTGGAGTTCTTACTCCATAATAGCTTAATATTATTGAATTAACAAAATAAATTCTTTAATAACTCCTATCCTTAATTTACTTTAAGTAGCCACTATTGGGATTTCATTTTTTTAATAACAAATTCGAGAGATACATCTAGAATCCTTATTTATTCCAACCATCCATTACATACATAATATCAATAATTGCCACTAAAGTTTAGAGAGATTTTAATGAGGTTCCTTTCCAATAATTTATGCATAATCCATGTAAGAATGTACTAATATAAAATATCCATGCATTGGAATCCTTAAAGAAGTAACCATATTTGATTAATATCAATTATTTCATTAACATAATCAACATTGTTTTCCTTCTAACATCAAGGTAATAATATTCCCACATGGTACAAAATGATCTAATATCTAATATTACACAAACAAATTGTTCAACTTTATTATTAAATAATTATAACATCATCATCATAAGCATTCTCAAAATCAAACATAAAAATGAAACTCACACCTAGCCACATAATACATTATTTATCCTGGAAAACCCCTTTGTGGGGAAAAACCTATCTAAATCACTTTTCACTTTATTATTTTCGAAAGGTGATTCATCCTTTACAATAATGTTAAGGCATTCCATTTTATCTTATTTTCTCCTAAGGATATTCCATGATCCCCAGGTTCTACAGATTGAATTGGTCAATCAATTCAATATATACAATTTACTCATTTCCTTGGAGTTAAATTTTCGAATAGACTTTCTATATACATAAGTTCCTTTCTGTTGCCAATACAACATTACATCACATCTCCCTCTATGTGCACATATCATTCAACTCTGATTTAAGGGCCCCTTTTCTTCATAGTCTTTGATATAATATATATCTAATTAGTATCTTTCCACTATAGGGATGATTTCCATTATAACAACCAAACCGAAATAAAAGAACTGTACAACCAAAATCCTTTCATGGTAAATCTTAATATTAACAAGCCTATTAATCAATCTAATTCTAAAATAAAATTGGGAGTAATCTTAAATCATCGAACACAAGTGAGTTGGCATTCACATAATACACGCTCGTAAGACCCTTTCGGCCTAGCTTTCAATTCGCACCACCAATTCACATGGGTCTGACTCAAAGGCCATCTTAAGCATCTAGATTATTTCCAAAGGTCATTCGCTAAAGGTTGATACATTTATGTTCTATAAAGACAAAATTCAATCACAATACATTTCCAACGAAGACAAAGAGCTCACAATAGTTTTCCCATTCTCCACTTGCGAGTAAAATAATAGTAGAAACAAAAAAAACAAATACAAAAATAGAGCATCTTCTCATTTCACTATGCATTACATCTCATTACATATTGCCACTGCATTGCACAGCTTCGTTTATTGCACCATGCATTTAGAAGTCTTCATTTATGCATTTCATAGTGTTTAGCTACACTTGTCATCATATTGCATTAGGCACTTGTATCACTGCACTTGCATTAGTATTTTCTTGTAAGCACTAAGAATAGCACCATGTTTGTATGACTATCATTTGTCTTTGATCAAACTCTTTCTCTTGTCATAATTTACACCTTTTCTTATAGTCTTTTTTTATTTAGAGGTCCATGTAAAATAGGATAGATATCGTATTACCATAAGCAATGGTGTTCATACTACCACTAACTATTTTTTACGCACACCTCTTAATTTTTGAAAGTTCATAAGGAAAGCACTCATTTTCACTTATCATCGCATACACCCCTTTCTTTATGGTCTTTTGATTATTAAGTGATCCACGTAAAATATGATATATACCATATGACCATCAACAATGGTGTTCATATGACCATTGACTATTTTTTATCTGCACCTCTTAATTTTTTTTAAGTTCACAAGGAAAGCACCCTATCACATTGTTCATTACCTTTCACATCTTCCTTTCTTGGTATTTGTATTTTTCTAAGTAATTTGTCACATGGTTTTCAATAGGGTCTTTTGATCATTCAATCGTCCCTAGTTTTATTTTTAGATTTTGTAGAAAGCCATCTTGATTTTCGATAGATAGAGTCTTGCTTTGATTGTACCTTGTTTATCTCAAAATCCCAACACATCTTCACACTCTTAAATACATTTTTTGAACAAGGAAAGATGAAACTATAAAGTGGTTCTTATCTCAAAAGCAAAAAATTTCCCTTGCTCTCCTATTATGCACATGGTCTAGAAAGCTGAGAATTGGCAAAAGGACAAGCTATGCCCCCCAAAAAAATCCCCTTACTCCTCTCCAAAACGAGTAAGTTCCCAAAAAGGTAAAATACTAAAAATCCTCTTACTCCTCTCTAAATCAAGCAAGCCCCTAAAATAAATCCCTTTTACTCCTCTTCAAAACAAGCAAAAAAAAACCAAAAAAGCAATAAAATTCCTTGCCCTCCTTCAAAACGAGCAAGTTTCCCAAAAAAATTTGTAAAGAGCTTGAATCCTTGGAATTATTAGATTTTTGACAACCATGGGACGATCTCCATTGTTAGTAATGGGCTATAGACACCAACTTGGTAGTGAAGTAGTCTTACGCATGGAAATACATCTATCACATTAGTGATCTTCTCTTGTACAAACTAATTTCAAATTGCGGATGAGCTAGCTTTTGATGGCATTCATTATGGAGTAGTTAAGTCCAACCGAGTACAAAATCAAGGTAATTATGACCATAGGATGATCTCCATTATAGCAATGGGCTATAAACTTCGGCTTGGCAATGGGATAGCCTTATGCATGGTAACACGCATATCTCACACATAGGGATATTGAATATCTTGGTCTTCCTAGTAGATTTTTATCTCTCAAGTTCTTGCATGGTTAGTATACAATTTTTGACTGGTCAACTAGGATGTTTAAGTCTCATGAAAATTTTATTTTTTCCTTGTTACTTTTCATTGATCACCCTCCATTACAGTCACTATCAATACACATTTTAATTTTATTTAGTATCGATTTCAGTATATACCTTAGATGAAATTGTTTTAACTTTGATTCATGATTTTTTTACATTCTATGGTGCTTATACTTAGTTAGTTATTGCATATTAGATTACTTCATTTTATCATTTACACATATATTCACATTTCATATCATCACACATCATTAGTACATCCACATATCTAGGTCTATGCATAAATAAATCATATATCTAGGAATCCATCTCACATATATGCATCATCATATCTATAAGTCTAGGCATAAATCCATAATAATCCATCATCTCATAATCACCATCTTCACGTTCATAAATTCACAATAAACACATGATCACCATCAATAAACATCATTTCATATATATGTCAAAATTCATAAATACATCATGATACAAAAGTGCTTGCAGTCTATAATAATAAGTGGGTCCTCAGACCTCACATCCAAAAATGAAGTTAATATAATGCCTCTACTCAATGTTGCCTTGCACCACCACTCTCACCACAACCCTTGGTGTCATCTCTATGAGGCTACCTAGATTTTTTGGCTCTTGATGTCTATGAGGTCCTTGGTGCTAGAAAAAGTGGCACTCGAGATCTCACGGATGCCTCCCCTATGGTCTCAGTGTGGTGACTTCGATGTGATTGGGAATGAGATAACCTTGATCGTCAAGAAGGCAATCAATCACTATCTATCCACCTCATCCTCTAGGTTGTGGACATAGACTCACTAGGCCTAATATCGAGCCTGCTCCTCAACCAATTTGGCCCTAATTTGGGCCATCTCTATAGTCTACCTCACTGGTGCTCCTCCACCTTGAGCCCACAAAGCATATCGCTCTACCATCACTCTATCTAAAGCCTCATATAAGCTCACCACTCGAGCTTATAACATATCTCTCCTCTGACAAACTCTACCATATTTTTCTATTTATGTCCCACTAACTTTGTGTAGTGGCATGGGCTATCTCTCTATCACTGAGCTAACACTAGAAGATTTGAATCTGCTCCCTCAATGTAGCCATCTGCTCCTGAGATTCATTCAGGTCTGACCCCTCACCTCTCTCAAGTGTCTCAATATTCCCTGTACTTATTTACAATGTGCCCACCTCTCTCTCTATATGGTGATGTACTCATCATTGAATAGGGTCTCCTAAAGTTGTAGCTCTTCCTCCTTTTATTGCCCTTCTCTAGGCTTGTTGGGCAACCCACCAAGCATCATAAGCTACTGCGGTCCTCGAATCATCCATATCTAGGTTGAAAAATGGTGCATCATCCTCATGTCTTAGAGGTTCAATTTGTGCTATTGGCAGTCGAGTCTCTTTGATCCTATGCTTGTAAATCACTAGGTCCTTAAGTACATCCTAACTCCTAGTTTGTGGGTCACTCTCAAGTTTTGGAAGTACTCATGCTCTATCTTGTGGTACCCTATCAACCATTTGGCATGTTGCACCTACCTCAAGTTCATCCCATCCTCATCCCAGCTCGAAGCTCCTAAACATGGTCATCATGTCACATCCTCTAGTTGTAGTCCATCAAAGCTCTTAGTATAGTGCCATAGTGTGCCTTACCACGGATGACTCTTACCTTGCTCTTGATCATGTATCCAACACGTGGCATAGGGAATATTCCTATCTGTCATGTCACTCCTTGCAGGCCATGGTAGTCTAATAGGTCAATCAATGCTAAAGTAATCCAACCTCAAATCTATAAAAAGAAGTTGCACCCCAAGCCCAGCTTCTTACATTGGTGGATCTCGTATAACTCTCTATAGATTTGTTCTAGAAAGGTGGTACCCCATGCCATAATCTATGGTTTCTCCACTAGATCCTAAACAATATCCAATAGGTTCTAAGTGAACCTATACCCTGAGGAATCAGGAAGAATAAAGTCTAATATAAGTATCATCAACACCACATGTCTAGTTGTCAAGATATGGGTGTTGTATCCTATCTCCACGTGCACTCCACCACTAGAAATTTCATGGTCTACAACATCCTACTGATATTTATACACTCGATCCAGCATTGTATCTCTCTCCACCGTCACAAATATAGTGATGGGTGCCCACTTGATAGGAATTTATAAGATCCAGTAGACATCCTCAAGGGTGATTGTGACATCTCTGGTGGGCATATGAAAGGTGTTGGTCTAATCGTCCCACCTATCAATAAAATTCATCAAGTAGGCCTAATTGGCATGCACAGACTCTAGCCACATTGTATGTTGAAGGTTCAAAACCTTTAGCAAATCCTAGTCAACACTGTCATTGAGAACTACAACATGCGTTAACTTATAATGGTTTTGGAAGTAGTGTCATGCTCTAATAAGCTAATAAAACACATAAAATCACATAATTAAACTTAAAATAAAAAATATAATCTTCTTTGCACACATCATGACCGTCTCACATTGAGACGACCACGATATCATGATCATCTCACATTGAGACGACCACACCACAAAGTCATCTCAATCAATATGGCCACAGAACAAAGTTATCTTAATCAAGACGGTCACGTCAATAAATTGTCTAGATTGAGAGGATCAATAAACCCCCAAATCAAAATTACAAAAATAAATAATAATAAAAAAACACCTAATTATCCAACCCATCTTTCATTTTCACCTTAAATCAATCATTTTGCCCACCCCATTCATCTCATTTCCATTTAATATAATTAAGGTTCATTTTCATTAAATAATCAAAGGTCATGATTTTTCATCCTTACCTTTCTCTCTTCGACTCCTCCACTCATGGAAGCGGTGCTCGGGTCCATGGCATCAGTATGCTTTCAATCGAGCAGCACTTTATTGCGCCAAGCTAACTCCTCTCCTCCTCGTCTCCTCCTCTCCTTGTTTTGCATGTTGTAAAATGAGGGCCTTCCTCGTGAAATTCACTATTTATAGCATAATTCATGGCACGACCATAACAGACGTGTGTGTGATGTGGCATGTTCATCTAAGACAACCAACCTTTTGACTGTCCAAGATGATCACATCGACCATCTGAGACGATCTTATGAATAAATAAATAAAAATTATCAAACACCAGATGTTACTTTTTTAAAAATGAGGTGGTCATGCTAACAAAGTTTTTCTTGTCGAGCGACTTATCGTTATCATCAATTTTTCATCTCCTCCATCAACTAGTCGCTCGAGGGAGTAGTTAATAACTGTAAAAAATCACATTTTAAAATCAAGTCAAAAAATCAAACACTTAAAACTAGAAATTGCGCTCATTCAAGAATCATTGCCAAAGGCTATCATACACCCTTTTTGTTAGGGCAAACAACAAGCCAAATAATCAATCAATTAAATATTTAGTATATCTAAAGTAGTCTCCTGCGAACTCCCAGCTTGTCACTTGAGCTAGTCTACCCATAGTCAAAATGTATACCCAAATTAAAATTCATCAATGTGTTGGAAGCAATGATTCAAATATTTGTACCATTTTTATGATTGGGGCGTCTCACGTTGACTTTTCAATTTAACATCATCCATCATAAACTCAACCATTTTAGGTCATTTATTTTTTGTTCGCATTGTGCTTAGGCACAAAGCGTTCCAAAAGGGGCATCTATAGACACATAAAATGCGTAATCACAAGGAGACTCTCCAAAATACCTTCTTCTAACTAGTTTAATCCACCTAGGGTAGCCTAAGGGCTATTTAGTGTCTTTCCTCAACAAAAGCGCACTTTTTCCTCAAGGGAAGCAAGACCGTCTCACCCGACACGGTCTTAAAATTGAGGTCCTCTCATTGCGATATGATCGTGCGTGCATATTTTCAAAAAGAATAATTAGGCAACTAGACTGCTTATCAGTGTGTTGATGGATTTCTCACCACCCTTGATGACCTGTAGTCACCCTTAGCGACATGTAGTTATCCCTGCCACCTGCAAAGTGGTAAATAGCTTCCCATGATTGCCACATTTTCTCTTTTGGCACCTAGCCAAGGAGGCTATAAAAAGGAGGTATCCTCTCCTGATTTTAGAGATCCTCAATTTTTAGAGCCAAGCAATGAAGTGCTACAAAACTAATTTGTTGTTTCTTTATTTCCCTCAATTTGAGTTCGTTGTTACACAAGTTTCGAAGTTGCCCTCCTTACCTTCGTGTGATCAATATAATTGCTTTGGTTTGATCAAACCCACCATTTTCGTAAATAGATTTCTATCAATATGCCAACACAACTCACCCTTGAATCACCCCAACATCACCTTTTATAAAGTTACAGGTCCATAGCAGATATCATCTCTGCTAATATGGTCCCACAAGCAAGATCGTTTCACCTAAAATGACCTTGATCAGGTGATTAGTTTTATAGTTGTTCTTGAATTTTTCTTTAAATTTATACTTGCATGTTAGATTTAATGGCAGATCCTTCATTTCAAGCACTTTAATTTACTATATTAGCTTAGATATTTGCTATTTTTATGCATGCATACACTTTATTTTTATTTATTTCTTAATCAACGCGGGTCCAACTTCAATGGGCCCTATAGATGCTATTGATTTTACTATTGTTCCATTGCACGTAGGTGACAAAATTCAAGACAGGTAAAGACTTTGGATCTTACTCTCGTACGACAGTCTCAAGAAAACCCGCTCACATAATCATTATTGTGGGTTCAAAAATATTTTAGATTGCACCAAGAGAAAACTCTTTTCGATGGACAAAGGACACCATAGTCCTCATTATAACATTGTATCATTGGTATAATCTATAAATGGGATTCTATGTAACACTATTTAAAAGGAATCAATACAATTTACTATAGTCAAATTCATTGTCATTTGATTTCTTGTTTGCATCGTGTTTCATTTCATTCCATTTTTGTTGTATTTTCACACTTTCACTAATAAAATCATAACTAATTGTTGTCTTCTTAATATATTCTTATTCCTCAATATTTATTGTATTGAAAGTTAAAATATTTTGATTATTTTCAATTGATTATATGGGATTGAAATGGGCCCCACCCGTATTACATCATCACCACATAACGGTGTTACAACAAAGCTTAGATATTATCCATGTATTGTTTGGTAAGATTTGAACCTTGGTCTCCTCCTTAAATGTTGAGGAATCTAACCAATTGAGCTAATGCCACTTAATGAGTTAAAATATTTTGATCGGACGAAAAGAAAATTTTGATTTTTCTATACCATGAAAAAATTTGGATTTCTATCTCCTTCCTTCAAATATTTCTCCCTAGATTTTTAGAACCAATATGACTCCTTTTTCAATGCATGATGATAATTAGAAAGTAATTATTTTTCTTGTATATAAGTATTTTGGTCCATTCCATTGATTTACTCTCTTGTAAAATTTTGACTTGGATTCAATTTCTTTTTTTCTTTAAAAATATTACCAAAATGTTTGGCATTTCAAATCTTGATTTGCCCATTTAGATATGCCATATTTTGAACAAACCCATACATGCACGATCCTTCTTGATTTTCTTCATAACACCATAACATGACCATCTAGAATAAGTTAGGTTCTTTAAGGTACATAGACTGAAATTGGAATGGCTTTGGATGACCATTATTGAGCAACTCACAAGTCAAAAGAATTGGTTTTTGATATGATCCTACTCGCAAGAAAATATCTAAAGAGATTGTATACTTTGTTTACAACCATGTGTTGAATAACAAGAGTTTGTCCAATATTTCTCCTATATAAGTTTACCTAGCACATCTATTATTCCATGTATATTGAGGACATGAAGGAATAACTTCTCAAAGACCATTTAAATTGATACATGAAGTAAAATATTGCATTGATTTAACCATCTAGGAGTATCAGCGTTCTTTTCCAAAGGAGATAGAACTATGTTCAAGTCACTCCAAGGAATCCATAGATCACAATAATGAATCATCATTGTGCTTAACAAAAATATAATAAGGTCCTTCATACATATTTCATGAGGACTAACTGTAGTTGAACCATATATATTTATAATCCCAACTATGATATCCTCATCTTTCTTGCAAAGTAGTTGAGCAATCCAGTTACTTTTTGCTTCTATTAATTGTCCATCCCATTTGTGTTTGACTCAGATTGTATACCACCATGGAATCCTATAAAAGAAAGTGTCATATAACCCCCATATTCTAAAGCTTTTAAAAATCATTTTCATATTCCTTACCACTTAATTTTGTTTTTTGTATTAAAATAAACTTAAGACTATAAAAACCTATCAATTCCTTAATAAATCTTTTTTAGGGGTCTTATTCATACCCCTAATTTTGTGACACCATTTTCATCACCAATTTTATTTTTATTAGTGGGCTTAGCCCCACATCTTGTTAACACTTATGATATTTTTATTTAGCTTCCTAGCTATAATATTTTTATTTAGCTTTCCAAATTGATATCTCTTTGAGTTTCTTTTTCTCTGTGTTCATGCTTTGACAACCTTCTTTTCCCTTTTATATTCCTACTAATACTTTCATCTTCATCAATCTCTTCTATTTTCCTTATTGTTCATAATAAGACTTATCTTCTAAGATTTATGTTGCCCTAAAGAATCTATAATGGATGAAATAGCCTCATAAACACTATCTTCCTTATGTTTCCATAAAAATATTAAAGTACAAGGATGATCCTCCATAGTATTTACATTCTTATGTTGCCTTAAAACCCTAAATTTGCATGGATAATATTCATATGCATTTCTTTATTATACTATTCTTGAAATCCTAAAGTGCAACGAGTACAATTTATACTAATTTAATTTTTATTGGAAGGAGAGGATTCTATTCCACTTGAGGAAAATGAAGATTATTTACCTAGATTAACCTTGACCTCATTTGCCTCTTTTGCTTTAAAACTTGCCTCCTCATCTTCCTTTGCACCTTTAACTCCATCTAATTATGAACTTGTGCATTCTACTTCCTCATACCTTGTATCAATTTTTTCTTCTAATGATTGATTCGAATAAATTGAAATGGCCTTTGACATTTTGATGATGTCAAAGGGTTTTTCTTTACCCCTTTTTAAGGAGTAGAAAATCCTTGATTTGACCAAGCTTCTACTATGATATGATCTCCCTATTTCATATTGAAGTTTTTCTCATGCCCAAAGTTTTTGTTAAGGATTAAAATATTAATTAATTAAACTTTATGTTTAATTAATTAATTAAAAAATGTGTTGGATAACAAGGGGTTGTACTTGGGTCCCCCGCCCTTACAAATTACAACTCTCTTCTTTAGATCTTGAGAGTTTACAAATAGATTCACTTCTTATCTCAATTGAGATGCTATAGCTAGAAACCTACATCATTTTACATAAAATATCTAAATTCTTGATTTTCAATTTTTGGATCTTTTCAATTTTTTGTGTGAAAACAAATATTCCAAAATTCAGCATCCCTTTTTACTTTTTTCTATAGCAGCCTTCACAATACCAAAACTTCACCTCTACTATCTATGCATTACATATTAGTAGAGAAATATTTCCAAAACATCACACTATTATAGTTTGCTTTACAAAATCTGGATTGCTAGTTTCCTTCCTAAAACACAAGTGCAACCATAAAAATTATGATAAATAATTTATATGAAAACACATTAATCTTATAAAATAAAGCAAATATTACCAATGGAAAATATTAAAGCAGATGTTACCAATAGAAAATATTAAAGTAAATCTTAATCATTATTTGATTTAGGTAGTCAACATTTAACTTACTACTTCCCCTAACCATGGAAAAAAGAATTTATCTTCATGGTCCTCAATTAAAACTCCTTTATTGGCTAGCCTATATGCACATTTTTTTCCTTACCTTAATGTATGTGTAAACTTGATTTCTTCAAACTCTTTAACAAGGTCTTGAATTTCCACAATTATCTCTTGTATGTTCCATGGAACCTTTGCTTTCCTCTAAATTGCATTTATTACTATAAGTGAATCACCTTCCATCCATACTATGTTCCATTTCATTTGTTTCCATATTTTTAACCTTTTTAAATCTACCCAAGCTTGAGCTTCATTAAATCCACTATTAAAAGCTTAATGAATGTTTAATTAATTAATTAGGTTTTTAATTTAAAATTGTTAGTAACCTTTTGAAAAAACTTACAAGTTTCATAGACCTTATCCTGAAATTTTTTATAAAGTTGTTTGTTAATTTTTTTTATAAAGTTGTTTGTTATTCTTATCAAATTTATCTTTGGTCAGGTTTATTTTGTTAGGCTTGTCATGTTAGGTTTATATGTTCGATCTGATTTAGTAAAGTTCTAGACTATAAATATGCATTTGATTATCAAATGAAAATCAGACAACCTTTAATGCAGTTTTCTAAAGCTTGATCCTCATCATTTTGATAAAGTCCTCGTCGTTTGGTAGGAAAGCAGTTCATTCTTAATCTTGTTTTAGGCATTATGTTACATACTGAAGATTCTTTATAAGAATCAACACAATGAGTTAAGGAACTTTGTACTCAGATGATAGTTTTTTTTCTAAGGCATTGCACTGCTCGATCAAGATTTTCTAAAGAATTTTAAAAAATTAGCACGAGCAATTAAGGAGCTCTATGCTTGATAATAGCTATATGTGGCCTTTATTGAAATGGAATTCGCATCTTTCAAGAACAAATATTCATTCTTGTGAAGCAAAAGAAAATTTACTTGTGCTAGCAACACCTGAATTCGTAAGAATTCATGGGCGAGGAGCCCATCATCTTGCCTTTCCACCAATGTCGAGATTGCAGCACCATCTTTGCTCCTCCTTGAGTGGACCCACCCTGAATGCGCCACCTCTGTTGCACCTGAGCCGCCACCTTGGCGGCCTCTTACTGGTCTAGCTCACGTGCCATCCCGCTTAGCTCGCTACAATACTTCTAGCGCTGCCCACAAGCGCCTTAAATTTCTCGTATGACAACGCAATTATGCGGTGCCATCTCATGCTTCATGTCCACCTTGGCCACCATCAGCCTTGACCTGCATTTTGCCTACACCCCTATCGCAGATCTTGCCTGTCGATGTGCTTCATGTTTGTTGACCCCCACCACGGCCTCCTGATCTGCTATCGCCACCTTCCCACAGCTCTATTCATCCGCTACATGTCAAAATCCCATTTCTAGCGAAGGCCCTGTCTCCTGCCATAACACTTTGCATCGCCTCTGTCTTCTCTATGCGACTACATCAGCTGCTACAGCCTGTTTTATACTTGCACGGCTCCACTTGCCCTGGATGCTCTCATAGCCCAGCTAAGCCTCATCCTCCCTAATGGTTCCCCTTGTTCCTACTCTGGCTGATTTTAGCCCCATTTCACCTTAACAACAATCTACGACGTTTTCCTACGCGCAAAAAGATTTTATTCCCCCTGTGCACAACCCTCGATGGTTTTTTTTTTTTGCCTTAGCTCGTGGCCCTTTGCCCTGTGTTATTTTTGCTGCTCTTGTAGTTTTTTGCCTCCTTAGTTCCATCACAAATTGTGACGCCATTCACTGCATTCAATTTTGGCTCTCTCGATGGCACCAAAATGGACACCACCTCCATGCCCTGCGCAGCTCCATCATCATCTCAACAAGAGAAAATGCTTCGAATTTTTTTTTGGTCTGAATGCCTCTATGCCACTCTCAGCATAGACATTTTCCATGTGCCCCTTACCCACCATGTGGTGTTTCTAGTGATAGCCACCCCACTCGCCCCAGCTCCTGCTTCACTCATGGGCTTCAACCATCGTTTTTGCCTCTGGCAATAAAAAGTGTTTGATGCTAATGTTCGTTCCTTTCATGACTAGCGCCACGACTTCACATTCAACTTTTCAGTCGCACCCAGACACCTACCTTTACTTAAATGGAATGAAGCATCTCCACGTCAATATTTGGCCTGGTGCATTCTTACTTAGTGGTACTCCTCATTCTTATTAACATTCAATTCGGGCATGTGTGGGATAGTTTGCTCTTTTGCTTTTTAATCCGTTCATGTGATGTTGTGTTCCTATACAAACTGTTTATTTTCAATAACATATTCCAATCTCATGGACGTTTCTATGCATAGTTAGTAGTCTGATTTGAATCCTCTGCGTGTTGCGTCCGATTAACGTTGGCAGTATGTTCCTTTAATGTTTGACAATCTCCATCTCTTGACGCGAACCCTGGCAGTCACTATAAATTGTGATTGTACCCAATTCACCTATGTACCAAAAAAACAAACAAAGTTTGAGTCGTTTGTCTTCCAATTTTTGTGCTCTTTCTCCTCCTTGTTTGTATGCATTGGAGTCCAATGCTTTTATGGTTGGAAGGAGTGTTAAGGATTAAAATATTAATTAATTAAAATTAATGTTTAATTAATTAGGATTTTAATTTAAACTGTTAGGCCTTATCTTGAAATTGTTAGGTTTTTTGTAAAGCTACTTGTTAGGCTTGTCAAAAAAAAGGATTCATTGATCAAAATATTATATCTTGGAATGCTATAACAACATCTAATCCATTCACAACAACCTTGATAAAAACTAAAAGTTTTGAGAATATCATGTAGAAAACTCCAACAAACCTTGTAATATGCTTTGTTCATATCTAATTTCATAAGCATGCCTATTTTTTCATGGAATAAATAATATGTATGGTCTCTTATGCAGATTACACCATCAAAAATTTGTCTACTATACATAAAACCACCATGTTCCTTTGAGATAACACAGACTATAATGTTTTTCAACCTATTTGCCATATTTTTTGAAATGATCTTATAAATCATATTACAAAGGCTTATTGGGTGAAAATTATCAAAATATATTGTCTTGCTTTTCCTGGAAACCAAAGTAATAAAAGTGGCATTAATATCACTTATTATAGCCTCCTTTTTTGAGCCTCTTCAATTGTAATCAACATATCACTCTTCAATAAATCCCAAAAAAATGAAAGAAAAATGTAATAAAATCCATTAGAACTAAGTGTCTTATTAAGATGAAAAGAGAAAATTGTCTCATATAGTTCCTCCATAGAGATCTTCTTCATATACCTTTTATTTTGTCTCCATGTGACAATTGATGGAACATTTTGTAAAAAGCTTACCTTGAGTCTCTTTGTCTTGTCCAACATATGACCAAATAACTATGAAATAATTAATGCTTTTCTTATTTACATCTTCTTCTTTCTTAATATGTCTTATCCAAAGTTAAAATATTTTTTTTTATGAAAAGAAAATTTTGTTTTAGCTATAGCATGAAAATCTGGTATTTCTTTCTTGAGACTACAACAACCTATTTATTCCTCATTAACTCTTTGTAGGCATCTTATCCGTGACTTTAATATTCCATAATACTATTTTTATCATCAATTATTATTTTTATTAGTGTTCTTAGCCCCACTTCATAACACTTGTGATATTTGTTTTCGGTTTCTTAAATCAATATCCCTTTGAGTATTATTTTTTCTTTGTTCTTGCTTTGATGGCCTTCCTCTACATTTTTCATTTTCACTAACACTTTCATATTCATCAATCTCTTCTATTTTTCCATTCTATTCATAAGGAGACATATGTTCTAAATAATTGGAATGCAAGGATATCCTAAAGTATGTGTATGATCCTCCATAAATAATTACTTTCTTAAATTTCCTTAGAAATGCTAAATTTCCACAAATATCCTTCATATGTATTTCTTTATTATGTTGCTCTTGAAACACTAAAGTGTTGTTGAAGTATATATAATTTGATCTTATCAAGCTAAGGCCAAAGGTGTCAAAAAGTTTTTATGGTCACTACTTATGTAGCCTATGGGGAAGTGTTTATATTATCCTCTAGGTGTTCTTCATGTAAGCCTACAAGCATCACTTATGTAAGCCTATGGTCATATTTGAGTAAGCCTAAGGGCACCCTTAATGTATTCACCCTTAGTGATATTGGTTAAACCACCTCTATGGTTAACCTTGATTAAAGGGTTTAATACATTTATTACATTGTAATTTAACCCTTAAGTCAAATGAGCTTAAGGTTAAAATCTACTTGAGGATTTTGTATCATTTTAAATACACCCTAATGACTCATCCATTGCAATCATTATGATGTAAAAATATTATGGAGTGCCTATGAGCACCCACCTCTCTCTCTCTCTCTCTCTCTCTCTCTCTCTCTCTCTCTCTCTCTCTCTACACACACACACACACATTTACCAATGTTATCTTTAATTAACTCTTACTTCTTTTTTGCATATAATCATGGTAAATGTATGTTTTGGAACGTTTCTAGAAAGTATTGTGAATTTTATGAAATGCAAGGGATACACTCTATATTGATTTCATTTTTATTGGAAGGAAAGGATTTTATAATACTCGAGGAAAATGAAGATGATTTATCTAGATTAACTTTGATGTTTTTGCCACCTCTTCCTAAAATATTCCTCCCCATCCTCCTTTTGAACTTACACATATTTTTTAATTTGGTTATATAGGATTGAAATGACCCTATCTATATTACAACTTTACCACATGGTGGTATTACAACAATATGGCAATTATGTATGTATCACTCAATAAGGAAATATTGGTCTTTTGCTTGAAATATGAGGAATTTAACCACTCAATTTATGCCACTTGATTTTGAACTTGGGCATATTGCTTCCTCATAACTTGTGCCATTTTTTCTTCTCATGGTTGATCCAAGTACTTTTTAGTAGCATGTACCATTTGATTAAGTAGAGAGACTTTATTTACCACTTTCTTGGGAGTGAAAAATATTTGATTTGACCCACCTTCTACTATGATATGATCTTACTGCTTCTTATTGAAGCTTATCTCATGCCCAAAATTTTCCATCTCTTTCTCCATTATTTTTACATTGCAATCTCTTTCTATGTGTATAGTCTCATGACATTAACAACAATGAAATGTAATGTTTTCATAATCCACTTGTTGATCTCATTTACTTGATTTAGATTTAAGTCTGATGGACTATGAAAAAGGTTTTGAAAATTCTATGGTAACACATATTTAAGTATATACAACATGCATTTTCTCCTTAGTAGTCGATCTCTCCTAGATGAATTCCTTGGAGTATTACCAATATTATTCAAAACCACCTTATTGCGAAGTTGATATCGAAGTTCAAAAATCCTAATCCACATCGAAATATTTTTTAATAGTTTTTATTTTCATAGAAATATTCTCACTCTACGGCCTTAAATATAATGCATCTTTCTCTCCAAACCTTGGGCTACCATCCAAAATTTTATCCTTGATTTTCTGAAGTGGAGAAGATGATGAAGAAAAACCCTTTTGAAAGAAAAGTCATTAAATAATTTGAATTCAATCCCACTTTCACTTGATTCAATTTTGAATCTTCAAAAAACTTGGCTACTAACCATAGAACTTACATATTAACCCTTTGATTTTAATAATGATTATGTCATGCTCAATAATAGTTACAATTAGAGTATATATTACATCATTTGGGTCATATAAATGTACCACCTATGGTACATAGTTATAGTAGGAGATTACTTTAGGGGGAAGTTAGCTAATTACTTCAAGCAATGTAATAAATGTGGTGTCAATGTGCAAGTTGTCATGTGCAAGGTGTCTCTTGTACAACTAGGTGGAGTGTTCGCAAAGGAATCTATCTTCCTATATAAAGGGCTTCATATAGAGATCAAATATATCAAGTGCATTATAGTAGAGAGTAGTAGATAGTGGTAGAACTCCTATATGGAGTACAATGTAGTTCTTTAGATTATATTAATGGAGTGACCATTACCTCCATACTGCATTGTATTTTTACCACTTTCTATTTATAGTATATTTTAGTCATATTGCAAAATCACTCTCTCATATTTTTTATATCTTATTAGGACTTGTGTTAGATCTATCCCACTACATATATCCTCAAAAGATAGCAGTGGTATTAGAGCCATGGTAAATCGAGATAGGATTAGGGAGAGTCACCATTGCTATTGTTGACCTGCATCTTGGTAAACCAAATTTGTCATTATGTACCACTGCATGCAAATGCTACTATTAGGAATCATTTGATAGAAAAAGCTACAATAGTTAATATAATTAGAGAAAGTCACATGAAAAAGTGAAATTATTGAAATAAATCTCAGTTATAAAAATTTTGAGATTACATTTTGCTAGAGTCTTTCCACAGAGTTGCAGAAAAACTCATGAAGACTAAGACTCAACATTCATTCCACTAGTTTGACGGATCAACTAGTGAAGACTATTTAAGGATCTGGATTTTTTAATGTTAAATGTTGTCTAAAGTTTTTTGTTATAGAAAAATAACTCTTATAAGTCGGAACACTTCCTACAATAGATAGAGAAGGATTTCAACTTCGTTGCCTAAAATTTTATGTGCTTTTATCATGTAGATATTAGTTCTTTATTATAGAAAAGACTCTAGGTAAAGAGTCGTGGTGAAGTTTGGATATTGGAGATCTCCATTGCAAGATTGAAAAACTTCACATTACAGAAGCAAAAAATGCCATAGAAGCCTTGATCTAGAAGAAAGAGCCACATAAGCCCTAATTTAGAAGAAGAAGACTCCAAAAGAAGAGCTCTAGAGAAAATTTCTAGAAGAACTCCTGATTCAGAAGAAAAATTACTAATTCAAAAGAAAAATCTAGAGAAGAGTTCCTAAAAGAAACTCTAGAGAAGAGTTTGCAAAATAGGAGATTGGTGATCTCCATTAAAGCTTGAAAAATGCAGAAGAAAAGGACCAGCAAGGTCCCATTCCAGAATCTAGAAGCAGCAAATTTCAGAGATCCAAGAAGAAGATCTCATCACCAACACTTCCAGAAGTAGAAGGTTGAAGAAAATTCCTCTATTGGAATACCAAAGAAGCTACAAGATAGAAGAGCTTGGAGAGTTCTCAAGGAGAAATAATAAGAAGGCTTGGAGAGCCTTGTTGCAATGCTCATAGAAGCATCATCAAAAGAGTTCCTAAAAGAATTCATTGGAGAAATAAACTACTAAGGAGAAGCTCCCGATAGTGAAGGACTTGGGACAATTGTCACCATCCTACAACAAGCCCAAGAGAAGAAGAATTTAGCAAAGAGTTCCAAATCGTGAAGAAGAATCTAGTGAAGACCTCAAGATATTCATAATATTTAGAAGAAGAAGATCATATTTAAAGTTAGAATTCAACAAGACAATTGAAGGAAGAGCCAGACAGAAGAAGCCTACCAAATCTAAGATATTTGGAGATTACCTCTCATAGCAAGAAGGCACATTTTAGAAGCAAGGACTTTCTAAACCTACTACAAAATTTGAATATCACTAGAAGGATCAAGCCACCAAACCCTAGGCTCATGACAGAAAGTTCAAGACCACAAGTTGGTGAAGCAAGAAGCTATTTTGGATAGCTAACAAGAAGCTGTGAATTCATCCATTATAAGGTAGCAACTTGGTGAATCAAACACCAAGATCTAAATCTACTATAGAAGCCACTAAAGGTAAGCAACTAGGGTGCAATTAGTTTAACTTCAAATTAGGGTTCATTATCAAATTCCATTAAGCACCAAATTTGGATTAAAGTTGCAAGGAGAAGGGCTTGTATCATAGTCTTCAAAAAAGTGCAAAAAGGAGAATTCATTTTAAGATATATTTACACCTTAAATAGGAGTTGGATATTTTTCAAAAGAAATAAAATTATCACCTACCTAATATCTATCTAGAAAACAGGTTGACTACATCCTACAATATTGATTGTATTGGAAATTACAGATTATTCATTAAGGATTCTTTACAGATTACTCCTAAAAGTTGTAGAAATTATTAAGTGCATCTGAAATTAGTTTGAAAGTTTATTTAGAGGAGAAATAATGTGATATAATTGTTACCATTAAAATGCATTACTAATACATTAGTACTATACTAGTTGATCTTTAACTAGTTACTCTCAAGAAACTAGTTTATGTGTTGATTGTTAAAAGCACAAAACTAGCACAAAATATGCAGTATTTTGTGGTCAAAAGAAGCCACCAATACAAGTCGAAATGTGGATAAGGAATCCACCATTAAACTCCTTGAATAAAGCCTCAAATCGAGACTTGGTGGGTCTCAAGATTCAAGGAATATATAAGGGTTTCATTTAAGTGCAAAGTGCAGAAATCCTTACTTTAAAATTAGCTTATTAGCATGGATTAAAATTATCCAAGGAAGAGGATTAATGAAGGCAAGGAGCTGCCTCATCAAAATAAAAAAATAATATCAGAAAAAGGTTCATCATATTGGTGCAAATATAACTATTACAAAGCACCTCTTTTTTTCCTTTAAAGGATAAAAGAATGTCTCATTGCAAGAAACAACATGACCATTATCTCAGAGGTATTATGATAGAATTTTGAGCAAGAGGAAAGAGCCACCAAAGAGCTCGTACTTCTCAAAAACAAGGTGTTAGAAACACCATTTCTCCATGTCCAATCTAGCCCTAGAAGCAAGCATTTCACCTACAATATTGGAGCTATTATCATCCGAGTCTACATAGAGAAAGGATAACATACAGAAGGATATTATCTACGTATCAAGCAAAGCACAAGGGGCTATTACATAAGCTACAAAAATAACATAAATGAATAAGGAAAAGATATTATACACAAGGCCATTACTTGGAGTGATCGACCATCAAAAAGGAGAATAAAAAGTTGTCATAATATTAGGAGCACCATAGAATCTTGGAGCATTATAAATAAAGCCACCCATTATCCTCAAGGAGAAGAGGAAATGCTTGCATTTCAATAAAAATACCAAGCCAACGTACAATACAAAGATATAGGTAAATATAGGGTTACAATGCTCATCTGTGGAGCATTAGAAGAAAGGCTTACATGCACGAGCCTTGAGTGCCACTTGGCATAAGATTTTTAAGTGCCCCAATGTTTATGAATAATCCAATGCTCACCTAAAATGGAGTTACAAAACTTTGGGAGGTTACCACCAAACTCATAATTGCATAAAGGTACGTTGGAATATCAACATCTACCTAGTAACGCTCGAGTGACACTTATCCATAAACAATAAGAAAATAGTCCTATTTAAGGCACCCATATTGGAGAAATATAACAGAACGAGGTCAAATGAAATCAAGCATTGAATAATGTGAAGCACGTTCAAAGGGAGGAAGGCTAATTCAAGCTTGTGTGCCATTCAGAGGAATAAGCCTGCATTTAAGAAGTTGCCATAGACCAATAATACCATCGTCTCATTCATGGAGGATATTCTTCATAGACCAACAATATTGGCACCTAATTCATGTAGGATATTCATCATAGACCAAGCATTCCTTAAGGAGAATATCACCACTATTTATGGAGGAGAGAAGCGCTACTAAAGGGAGAAACCAACACCAATCAAAGAATTCATTGGCTGCCCATGCACACCACATTCCAAAAGGTTTCAAATCTGCCACCTCACAGTATCAAGGAAAGATAATCTAAAAGGGTTATTAAGGTAAAACCTTATACTATTTATTGCTTGCTATAAACTAAATATATATTGGAGTTATAAAGGTACATTATATTTACTATTGCAATCATCCATTTAGCATTAGTAATATATTAAGGAAGCATATTTCAAGAATATTTATATTTGAAAATAATAAAGTAGGAGGTATAAGGTTTTTCAACTTGGAAATTAAAAACTTATTATTGCAAATAGTATTTTTTTCTAATATTCCAAATTAGGGAGTTATAATGAATACTACACCAAATAAATTATTGGAATTTAGAAACATTATATATCAAATATTCATTAAGGATTATCAAGAGTTGGAAATTAATTAGTATACTTGTCTCAAAACACATTAAAGGGGCAAAAGAAATCCAACCATTAGGACGTCATCGAATTAGAAAATGCTTAAGTTCAATAGGAGTAATAAGGTGTAATAAAGTTAATTTTGTCTATTTAAAAAACATTACAAAATCAACTCAAAACTGAACTATTATTCTCAAAAAACACTTTATCAATCATATAGCATATCCAAAATCACTAGGGAGTCATAAGGCATTCTATAAAACTTGATAATAATAACATCCATCAGAATTTATCAAGTATCCAATTCATTTGGAAGCCATAAGGTTTCTACAAAATATAAATTCTACAAGGATTTTACTAAATCAAATTCACATCTCTTAATTAGGGAGATATAAGGAAGCCTACAAAACCTGAAGCTCTAAAAAAAAAATTATCAAATTAAACTCATATAATCTAAACTAGGAAGGAATAAGGTAGACCACTTAGAAGATTCACCTCATAAGATACATGCTCTATCAAAACACCTTATATTCTAATCCAAGGAGCCATAAATATGACTACCAACACATTAAGAAATACACTTAGAAGTGGAATAAGAAAAATACCAACATGGATTAGAAGCATGATTGATAATACAATGGACAACAATAAGGAAAATTTTAAAGGAAAGGAAGAATCAATAAGATGGGAAATAAGTTCTAAAACAAATAGCTATGGAAAAATAGATTATCCTAAGGAAACTGGTAATAATTGTACCAATGAAAACACAAAAGATCGCATTCAAAAGGTAGATCAAGAAGACAACATACAAAGAAGTAAAAATAAAATAACTTTAATTGTGCACATATGGTTTAAGGACCTAGTCAAGGATATAGATAAACATGATATCCCTAAGATAGACTACAAAACAGTCAAAACATTTTTACTATGCATCTACTGCAATCAATACGGTCATGAGAAGATCAATTGTTGGAATTTCCATCCATACAAATATTGTGAATGGAAAAATCACTCATCTTTCTTCTGCTACTACAAATACAAGTACTATAAAAGCTATAAAGAAATATTACTACATAGAATAGATTGTTACTTTTAAAATATTATTCCAAAATCATCTACTAACAATGATCCCACGTTTGATACTTATGAAGGTTAGAGAAACAGGTCATATAAAGTTCTAAAGGAGAGAAAATGGGTCAATTCTGATCCACTTAAGACATGCAAAATCATGAGATCACTAGTTCATCAAAGACATCTGATGTCAAAGAAAAAAATATTGGAAAAGATAAGAAGCTAGAACATGAATATTGAAGCACCTAAAAAAGAACCTGATCAAGACCATTCTCAAGAAGAAGATCCATATTGAAGATTGAAATATTCAATACTCAAATAATATAATACAGGAGGTTGTTAGAGTTAGAGTATATAACATCATTTGGGTCATGTAAATGTACCACCTATGGTATATAGTTAGAGTAGGAAATTACTTTAGGGGGAATTTAGCTACTTACTTCAAGCAATGTAATAAATACACAAGTGTCAATGTGCAAGGTGTTCCCTTTTACATCTAGATAGAGTATTGGTCAAGGAATCTATCTTTCTATATAAAGGGCCTCAAATATATCATGTGCATTATAGTAGAGAGTAGTGGATAGTGGTAGAACTCATGTATGGAGTACAATGTAGTTCTTTAGCTTATATTAATGGAGTGACCATTACCTCCATACTGAATTGTATTTTTGCTACTTTCTATTTAAGTATATTTCAGTCATATTGCAAAATCACTCTCTCTTATATTTTTTGCATCTTATTAGGACCTGTGTTAGATCTCTCCCACTGCAAATCCTAATAAGTCAAACCATAAGTGGCATCGAGAAGACATGTATTGCCCTTATCATCGAGTAAAAGGTCATGACATTCAGTCATGCATCTCATTTAATAATAGAGTACATAATATTCTTGACAAAAATGAACTTCAAATTGACAATCCTCTCGCCCCTAACAATCATCAAATGAGTATATTCAAGGATCTATTACCTACACATGGGGGTTAGGTAGAACAACCCAAGTAGGTGAATGAGATACAGACAACCTTGCCACCTCATTAAACCAATCCACTTTGTCTACCTCATTCAAGACGCCAACCTTGTACTTGGACTCCTCTATTTGAGCCCATGTTGTTAATATTTTACAAGTTGTAGTAGATAAAAGCAATTATTTTACTTGACATACACCCTCTTGACCCTAATAGATCTAAACCAAAGTCATATAGGGAAGGTCACTATTGCCTTTATCATCGAATAGAGGGCCACAACATTGATAATTACCATATATTCAAACATGTGGTCCAATATCTCATCAACATGGGTGCCTCTACCATAGATGGTTAGCTCATTTTATCTCATCAAAATCTCGATATTGACCAGAGTTCATTGACATAATAGGAGTCAACTTTCATCACTCCTCTCAATCAAGTCAATCCCATCACATCAAACATGATGCATAGTGGGGGTGCTCTATCTATCACACTTTTTCCATATTCCACATCACAACCAATGAATCAACTTGAGCATTCTTAAGGTATCACACCTTTCCCACATTTTCCAATCACCACACACTTTGGGGGTGCTTAAGGTACCGCACCTTCTGAAGGTATCACACCTTTGCCACATTTTCCAATCACCACACACTTTGGGGGTGTTTAAGGTAATGCACCTTCCCCTTAAAAAAAAAAACACAAAGCTCCAAAGGCACTTAACCCCTTTGATCAATTCACAAAAAGCTCCAAAGGCACCTAAGCCCTTTGGTCAATTCACAAAAAGCTCCAAAGGCATTTAAGCCCTTTGGTCAATTCACAAAAAGCACCAAAGGCATTTAAGCCCTTTGATCAACTTGCAAAAAGCTCCAAAAGTAGTTAAGCCCTTTGGTAAAATCACAACAAGCTCTAAAGGCACTTAAGCCCTTTGGTCAAATAAAAAAAATCAAAAATCAACCAAAAACAACAAAAACATCAGCAAATTGCAAAACACAAAAAGATTACATTTTCATTTTGCATTGCATTCATCATAGCATTCAGGTCACTGCACTTGTTCACTTGCATTAGGCATATTTATTTCATTGCATTAGGTCTAGTTTTGTTCTTGCATGCTAGGATTTGGCACCATGTCTGTATTATTGTCATCCTTCTTAATCAACCTTATTTATCATCATCATTGGCAATTTTTCTTATGAGATTTTGATTATTAAGGGGTCCTCGTAAGATAGGGTACATACTGGAAGAACATCAACAATGATGTTTAGATGACCAATAACTATTTTATGCACACATTTTTGTTTGCAAAATATCATAGGGAAATACCCCACATTTCACATATCATGATCATCCACATTCCCCTTTGTGAGTAACTATGTTTTTTAACACAACCAATAAGTTACTATAGGTTGTTCACTAGGGTCTTCGGTCATTTAGCCATTCCTAGTCATCCTTTCAAATTTTATATAAAACTATCTTGATTTTGAAGGTAGGGTCTTGCTTTGATAGCACCTTGTATATATCAAAATCCCAAACACTATTTTACACATTTAAAATCTGAAGTTTGAAAAAGGAAGGATAAAACTACAACGTAGTCCTTACCCCTTAAGCAAAAGGTTTCCCTTGCTCATCCTATTATGTGCATGGTCTAGGATACTGAGAATTAACAAAATGACAAGCTCTCCCCCTACCCAAAGCAATAAAATCCCTTGCTCCACAAAAATGAGCAAGTATCCCTAAAAAAAATATTGGTTTTCACCACTAAAATAAATCCCCTTGCTCCTCATAAAAAATGAGCAAGTCTCCCAATCAAATCAAAAGAAAAGAAGGGGGTAATGAGCTTGAATCCCTAGATTCCTCAATTATTCAAAGTCATGGTATGATCTCCATTATAGTAATGGGTTGAATGAGACCCGCCCAACAATGGAGTAGTCTTATGCATGGCGATATGTCTATCACATTAGTGACCTTCTTTTGTACATATCAATGTCAGCTTCTAGATATGCTAGATTTTGGTGGCTTGTATTGCCTAGTAGTCAAGTACAACTACATACAAAATTAGGATAATGGTGACCATGAGGTGATCCTCATTACAACAATGGGTTGAATGAAACCCACCTGAAAATGGGATAGTCTTATGCATCATCAATAAACACCACTATGTACACAGGGATATTGAATATTTAGGTCTTCCTAGCAAACTTGTATCTTTTAGAGTCATGTGTAGTCAATCTACATCTTTTGACAGGTCCACTAGGGTGTTTGAGTCTCATGAAAACCATGTTGTTCCTTCATAACATCTTATTAGTCATCCATCCATCGTCTATATTTTTAACATATTATATATGGTTGGCTTTCAAATGTATGACTTTTGTGAAAATGTTAACATTTTAATTGATGACTTTTATACATTTTGTGGTGCTTACATTTAGGTTGTTTTGCATCATAGATTCATTTATTATGTTTTAGCATATAAACATAAAAATCAAAAAAATTCCATTCATCATAACATTAGTACAAATATCTATGCACCCATCATACAATGTTTAGGTATACATCCATATCCATAATTGCATCCATAACATGCATCCATGCATAAAATGAAGTGAGTCATAATATAAAAATCCCCAAAGGCACTTAAGCCCTTTGGTAAATATTAAAAAGTCCCAAAGGCACTTAAGCCCTTTGGTCAATATTAAAAAGCCCCAAAAACACTTAAGCCCTTTGGTTAATATTAAAAATCCCCAAAGGCACTTAAGCCCTTTGGTCAAACATTAAAAAGCCCCGAAGGCACTTAAGCCCTTTGGTCAGCATTTAAAAGCTCCAAAGACACCTAAATTCCATTGGTCAAAATTTAAAAACTCCAAAGGTACAATTTCCTTTGGTCAAAATCAAAAAGCCCCAAAGGCACTTAAGTCCTTTGGTCAAACATAAAAAACCCTTAAGACACTTAAGCCCTTTGGTCAGCATTTAAAAGCTCCAAAGACACCTAGATTCCTTTGGTCAAAATTTAAAAAATCCAAAGGTACAATTTCCTTTGGTCAAAATCAAAAATGCCCAAAGGCACTTAAGCCCTTTGGTCAAACATTAAAAAACCTCGAAGGCACTTAAGCCCTTTGGTTAGCATTTAAAAGCTCCAAAGACAACTATATTCATTTGGTCAAAATTTTAAAACTCCAAAGGTACAATTTCCTTTGGTCAAAATAAAAAAGCACCAAAGGCACTTAAGCCCTTTGGTCAAAAATTAAAAAACCCTGAAGGCACTTAGGCCTTTGGTCAGCATTTAAAAGCTTCAAAGACACCCAATTTCCTTTGGTCAAAATCACAAAGCTCCAAAGTCATTTTCATACTTTGGTTAAAATTTAAAAACTCTAAAGGTATAATTTCCTTTGGTCAAAATCAATAAGCCCCAAAGGCACTTAAGCCCTTTGGTCAAATCATCACAAAAATCCCCAAAGGTACTTAAGCCCTTTGGTCAAATCATCACAAAAGGCTCCAAAGGTACCCACATTCCTTTGGTCAAAATTCATCCAAAATGCCCCAAAGGTACCTAACCCCTTTGGTCACATAAAATCCACCCAGATTGAGTGAATGTCGTATCTAGTGGTTTACTCTAGAAACCTGGTGATTGCAACGAGTGGTTATCCATGCAATTCGGTAGGATGAGTAAATTACCGTAGGATTACTCACACAAAACAATAATAAATTGGGTCAAATAAATGTTATAACGGGGTCTTGTGCCCTCTAAATTTTGTGATAGCTTAAGCAAAACCCAAATCAAATCATCTTGGTCAAGTGACTTGTCGCTTTTATCATTTTTTCATTTCCTCAACTCATTGCTTTAGGGGGTAGTAATACAATCACAAAATTCATAATTGAATCATAATCAAAACACTCAATTATATGAGTTACATTTATTCAAGTATCATTGCCGGAGACTATCATACACTTTCCTATTTGCTAGGGCAAAAGCAAAAATTTCAATCAAACAGATTCTTTGCATTCTTGAAACATGAGGCCATAAGTCTGCCCATCATTGAAAAGTCTACCAAAATCAAGTATACCTCAAAGTCATCAATCCTGGATGAAAGGTTTACCAAAATAAAGTTCCTCAACTTGTCAAAAGCAATGGTTTGAAAATGCATGCTCTTTTTATGATTGGTACATCTAACATTGATCAGATCAATGGACTTTATCAACCCTCAATTTGACTCTAGGTCATCTCTTTTTGCTCTGCGTTGTGTTTTCACATAACGCAACTCAAAAAGAAGTATCTATAGACACCTAAATCATGTCATTGAAAATACTACCTATATGGACTCCCTGAAGGCTATATGACCCACTTTGGGTAGCCCTAGGGCTAAAAAAATGGTTTTCACCATCCAAATGAAGGACATTTCCCTTTGCAACTCTAATCGTCTGCCCAAGGGATGGCCTATAGAGGTCATATCACCAAGGGATGATCCTTAATCAAGGCCATCTCACAAAGGTATGATCCCTATTCAAGGTCATCTCACCAAGGGACAACCCCTAGTCAGGGTCATTCCACCCTGAGACGGTCCTGTCAAAAGTAGAATAAAAAAAATAGAATCCATGTGTGGGCTTGCAATACAGATTCTGCACATGCTCAAGCCTAGACTAGCATCCACGCTCGAGCCCAGAATAGCGTTGTGTAGGCCAGGATAGCCAAATGGCGTTGCATAGAATTTTGGATAAGAACATGCCAGCCACCTCTCCCATGCAAAGGTTGTTTTCTAATAATAGGTTCCTTTCGAGGGATCTATAAATTAGCATCTGCCCTCATTCAAAAAGATATCAAGTTTTAGATTTTTCAAGCAAAAAAGTGCTATGATAATTTGACCATGGATCCTCAAGCTTTTGTATTTTGTTTTATGTATTTACTCATCATGTTTTAGTTATTTATCGTTTTTACTTATCATTTCATCCGCACATGCTATTAACTTTTTTTTTTGTTTCTTGTGTGCAAATTATAGGTTTTGCGTGAGGAAGGAGGAATGCAAGAGTTTGATATTATCACCCCTTGTAGAGGTCATGAATAAACCCTCTACAGGAAATTTTTTGGATGTGAGAAGACTGCATAGTGTGTCAAAACTATTTTAGAAAGGGTCAAACCCTTGTATTGTGTATCTATTGTATCACACTATTGAACTCCCTAAAGGGGATGTATTTGTAACTCATCTTGATGAGACAAGTTATTATTAATATAAAAGAGACCCATTTTATTATTTTCTTGTTTTATCATAGTGTGTTACATTGCATGCCTTTGGTGTTCATTTAATGCTATTGTTATTCCTTTATTATGCACTGGTTTTTGAGCATTTCACCATATATCTTGGAAATTGATTACAGTTTTATGTGCTTGTAACCAATCCATTCCTAGCACTACATCAAAACCATGTAGCAATACTACATAAAGGTAACCTCTAGTTGTACCACTAGGTAAGATGATTTCAATCATAGGTAACATTGATCTACAAAGTAGGTCTATTTTGAGCTATACTCGACCTTCCATCCATGTGCCATGATTCCTAGCCTTTTTGGTATATTTTTAATTAAGATAGTGGATATAAAATTGTTTGTGGCACCACTATCAATCAAAATTCTAACATTTCTACCAAAGATCTTACCCTTTATTAGTAGTGTAGTGGCTTGTCCTTACAGATCCTAACTCCTTATTGTTATATAAATCTTGTGTGCAAGTTCTTTATAAGCTAGTTCCTTTCCTTTCGAACTTGATCCTACTTTAAGTGGACATATGTTGGTGTAATGTGGACTGCCACATTCATAACATCCAACTTTGGGCCTTGGATGTATTTTATACTTCTATCCATCTTTTGTTTTCACTGCTAGTAGGGCCCGATCGTACGATGGTTTGTTATCATTGTTGTTACAATTGTTAAGATTTAGGTTCTTCTCTTTGAACCTTTTCCTAAACTTTCCTTGTTTCTTTTCATTCCTTCTATCTTGTTTAAAGGAACTCTTGTTTACCTGTTCACTTTCCCACTTCATGAACCTTGCACTATTTCTCTTCCTCAGTGTATCTTTATCCTGCTCAGATATCCCTTCATAGTCAAAGTAGGGCTTGAGGTAAGTTTCAAATTTCTTGTCCAGATCATAGGCCTTCTAGAGAGTACTAGGTTCTTGCATGTTCACTTCATGCTCTACTTTGGGATCTTCTCCTAGAATGAACTTATGAACTTTCATCTTCTCATTGTATGCAGGCACATATTTCGGCAACTTGACAAATTTATGGTAATATACCTCCATAGTTATGGTCCCTTTTCTAAGGTTGGTGAATTCCTCAAAATTCATGGTGTAAAAGTGTTCAGTGAGAACTATTTCTTTGAAATCTACTACAAAATATTTCCATTTTAAATCAACTATCGCTGCAATTCCTTTTTCCTTGTTGAACATTTTTCACCAATCCAAGCCAACATCCTATAGGTGTAGAGTGGCATAAGATGTTTGGATTCCAGTGAAATAGTTATTTATGTTACAAAAATTATCTATCTTCTTCAATCAAGCTTCGACTTTATCACCATCTTCCTCCCCATTGGACTTGGAGGATTTTAGGTGTTTCATGTCCTTGCCTAGTTTTATATCAAGTCGAATTCTAGCCTGATGTGCCTCTGAATGGACCTCATTCATGTGTCCTACTCTAGGATTTCTAGCTTATGAATCTTGATTCACTATAGCCTCCAATAGTTGTTTTTGTTTTTCCATATGTTATCTTAATAAGGCAATTGTTGCAGTAAGATCCTCCCTCTCGTTACTAGGAGCATCTAGACCTGTCTCTATTGTTCCAACCTCTACATTATTTTGTCGAGTCTACCTCATCGATGGGATAGCACTCCATTTCCTTCTCTTGGGTAGCATTGTCAATGGCCACACATAGGAGATATAGGAGGAGTCAGTTCCACAATTGTCATCCTTTAATTACTTCTCATAATAGCATCTATATTCTTAGTTATTCAAACTAGATAGTCGAGGTTTTCTTTTAATAGGTACAACATTTTTATAGATCTAGACCTTACATAGCTCACACCCTATTGCACTCTATCAAATCTTGCGCAAGGAAACTTGCATCCCTATGAACCAGGCGTTCTGATACCAAATGTCACAACCCAAATTCCTCTTCAATACCAAACATTTTTTATATATATGCTAATTTATCTCTTCCATAGTTCTAATATCCATCTTTACTAACTCAAATTGTGCTATACCCATCCCTACCATTTGCACATATCTTTATATGCAAGTGTACTAGACATAGTGCAATTCCAAGATATCCCTCTCATTGCCTTGATAAAGTAACTTAGCCCTTTTAGTATTTCGAAAGGAACATACCAATCACTTTACCAAACAACAATCCTTTTGTGTAGGTAAAATTAGTGTTTAAAAGGTATACTATCATTCTCATTCCCATGATGAGCTAGTTCCTCTAGAGAATCTTGCACCATGTTCATTGTTAGTTATAATTTTTCTAGGGTGGTAAGGATGGTTATTTATACTCTACTAACCCTATTGTAGCTTCTTGAATTAACAAAAGAAAGTCTTTAATAACTCCTATCCTTAATTTACTTTAAGTAACCACTATTGGGATTTCAATTTTTTAATAACAAATTCGAGAGATACATCTAGAATCCTTATTTATTCCAACCATCCATTACATACATAATATCAATAATTGCCAATAAAGTTTAGAGAGATTTTAATGAGGTTCCTTTCCAATAATTTATGCATAATCCATGTAACTCACAATGACACTAAGAGGGGGGGTGAATCAGTGTAGCTATTTAAATTCAAATCTACAACTCTTAACGCCGAAACAATGAAAACTTAAAACCAGATAAAGCAAGTATAACAAGAGAGCATTCCACAACACACGATGTAACGAGGTTCACCAATTTGGCTACTCCTCAAAAATGACTGCTTGGACTCCCGTCCAAATCCAGCCTTTGCAAAATACCAATTTTACAATCAATTTACCAGCACCCACTGGAAGGAGCACCAACCCCCGATTTATCTGCACCAACAGAAAGGAGCACCAACCCCTAATTTATCTGCACCAACGAGAAAGGAGCACCAACCCCTAATTCCAAGCACCAACTTGGACTGCAATTTTGAAACTATAAGATTGACATAAAAATGCCTTCGCTTATACAAGACCTTGACTGGTCTATTGCTAACCCAACCTCTCTCGCTATTCACCAAAACACCACACACACTTAAGGCTCTACTTACTGCACTTTTATGGCCCTCTTACAGCCCTCTTGTTGCGCTTCTTACTGCACTCTTACGGCTCTCATGGCTCTGCTTAACGCTCTCTTACGGCACTCTTCCAACCCTCTTTTTGTAGCACTTTCACTCTTTTTCCACTTGTAATTCTCCACGTAGACCTCCTTTTATAACAAAGTTCTGACTCTATTTTTAACTTCCATATTTTCACTCTCCTTTCTATCATATTACCCTTCTTTTTTTGACTTTTCTTTTCTTATTTTATGCATGATTTTTTTACTTAATTTTTGACTTCAGTTAACTCTTCTTATTTTAGCTGCATGATTTTCTTCTACATGCCCCTGTAACTATCGTATAACTTTAGTTAACTGTCACATATCTTATTTTGGCTGGGTTCTCTTCTTAGCTCGTGCCAAAGTGACCTATCGTGAAATCGTGACACTTCTGCCTCTTTGTCCTCTTCTCGAATTTCGCCCGTGAAAACACATGTCGCGATATCGTGACACTTTCGCCTCCTTGCTTCTTTTCTTGGCTTGTACCCATGAAAACACATGTCATGATATCGTGACACTTTCGCCTCCGTACTCTTCCTCTTTACTTTTGTCACGATATCGTGACACTTCTGCCTTCTTACTTTCTCTCTCCTCCTTTAGTCATGAAAATGTGACATGTCACGATATCGTGACACTTTTCTCCTTTGCTCTTTCTCTTGCCTTATGTCATGAAATCGTGATACTTTTTTTCTTTGCAATATGTCGCGATATCGTGACACTTTTCTTTTGACTCTCTCTCTTGCAATATGTCATGAAATCGTGACTCTTTTTCTCGTACAATCTCTCTTGCAATATGTCGTGAAATCGTGACACTTTTCTTCCTTTCTCTCTTGCAATATGTCACGAAATCGTGACACTTTTCTTTCGTACAATCTCTCTTGCAATATGTCAGAAATCGTGACACTTTTCTTTCGTACAATCTCTCTTGCAATATGTCATGAAATCGTGACACTTTTCTACTTGCCTTTCTCTCTTCCAACATGTCATGAAATCATGACACTTTTCTTTCCTACTTCTCTCTTGCAATATGTCATGAAATCGTGACACT